>JAPDPM010000017.1:24660000-26017500 GCA_032173925.1 Heritiera fomes | reverse complement strand
AAACTTTGACTTTCAAATTCAAAATTAATTTTAATGCATATTATTAAGAAAAATTAAATTAATGAATTTAATTTAACTCATAAAATTAAAAAAAAATTAAAAATCATAATTAAAATATTTAATGAATTAATTTGATTAAGTATTATATCAATAATAAATATTTTATAAATAAAAATACATATAATAATATTTTAAAATTATTATCTTTAATCGGAAAGGTATCCTAAAGATCACTACATTAACCCGTGACAGGTAGTAAAATTGCTACTTAAACCCTATAAAAAACCTGATTATTAACTACCTTAACCCTATCTAATATAGGATACTCGTTAATAGGATACCCATTTACATCCCTGCCACTGGTCCTTTATATACACAAGCAAACAAACTTTGGGCCTGTGGTCATTTATACACACACATACACATACATACATACATACTTGCAGATATAGGCCTCTAGTCCTATATGCAGAAGCAAATTTGAGTCTCCGAACCTTTAAATATAACCGAGCAAATCCCGGACTCTAACCCTTTATACACACACACAAAAAAAGTAAGCCAACTCTGGACTGCTAATCCTTTACATACATACATACGTACGTACGTACACAGACAAATGAAGGTCTCTAATCTTTTATATATATATATATATATATAAAAGTAACTCTAGGCCTCTAGTCATTTATATATATACAAGCAACTATGGACCTATAGACTTTTTATATATAAAAGCAAATCTGGTCTTCTAGTCTTTTATATATATATATATATAAGTAAATTGGTTAAAGAGTTAAAAAAAATACCTCAAATAATAAAAGGTTCCGCAAGTGAGTTCCTATCTTTTTTCACAATCAATTAAGATCTTATATTCCCAATTTCACTCTATTGAACCTTTTACTTGGATGAAAACTGTTAGGTCCCTTCTTTTTTTTTTTTGCCATATGTACTATACAGATTTAACAGTTTCTATACGGATTTAACGATTTTTGTTCACAAAAAGGCTCAATTGAGTGAAAACTTAAAATATAATGCTCACTTGATTGCGAAAAAATGTTACAGGCTCAGTTGTGAAAATCATTTTTTTTTGAAGAACTTTTTGACTCTTTAGCCAAGTAAATTTGGGGCTTTAATCATTTATACACACACACACACACACGAGCAAATCTAGCTTTAAGCCATTTATGTATATACAAACAAATCTAAGCCTATGGTCCCTTATATATATATATATATATATACATATATATATATATATTTATATATATTAGAGCTCTTGTCCTTTATATATATGAAAGCAAATTTGGGTCTCTCATCTTGAAGATATCTACAAGCAAGCTAACTTTAAGCCTCTAGTCATTTATATATATACAAGAAAATCTAAGTCTTTGCCTATTGTCCTTTATATATATATATATATATATATATATATATATATATATGATGCATTGACAGTATATAATTTTTATACATTGTTAATATATAAGAGGTTAACATCTTATTAATAAGCCCTTTTGAGCAAATTGAAAAAAAATACTTGTATTTATTTTTAAGGGCTTTGCATAATAATATATCAACATATAATCTATTGAATGTATATAAAGATTATATAATATTAATACATTATATATAAACATTACATATACACACGTGCACGAGCAAATTTGAGCCTCTTGCCCTTTATATATATACAAAAAAATTTAGGTCTTTGGTAATTTATATATATACAAGCAAATCTGAATCTCTTATATTTTATTTTTATATAAGCAAATTTTGACCTCTAATCCTTTATATAAATATATATAAATATATATATATATATTTGTGCTTTATACGTATACAAGCAAAAATCCTAACCAAAGACCGGAGGCGATGGTAGTAAAGGCTGCGCCACTGCGACAAGGCCATTGTAACGTCGCTTTCCAGTCTCTTGCCAAGCAAAAACTTAAAGTGAAGAGAGAGAATGAGAGCGGGAGAGAGAAGTGATTGATCTCCCTCTCCGACATTGGTTCAATATTATTTAGGGCTATGAGATAAGGCAATAACTAGGAAGGGAAAATTTCCTTGAATATTAGCATTTGAATAAATTAAAATTAAAAATAGAATAAAACAAAATTAAAATTGGATTAGTCATTCAGGTAATGGATCAAGGCCCAACGGAAGCCCAAAAATGTGCAAGTTAAATCCGAAAACTTTACAAAGGCCCATCCTAAAGAGTAATCCGAAGCTCAATTAACATTTTAAGGTACAATAATATAATTTAAATTAACTCGAGATCCCGTTAACATCATAAAAGCTCAAGCAATTCTCACTTCTTTATAAAATATATCTAGCCTTCAAATTCAATCAATCAATATCTGGTTTAAATTTGATCTCGAACTAAAAAAGATCTGTAATAAAATTGGGTGTCTATAATAGTATAATCCTTTTTACTTAAAATAAGTAAAAGTAAAAATTTTAAATAATACAATAAAATGAAATTTAAAAAGATAATTGTTTTTTTAAGAGAAGAGATCCACTTACACTAGTGTCAAACTTATTTAGTTTTATACACTTTCATATCTTTTTATACAAATTATATTTTTTAAATCCAATAATTGAATTTTATATTCTATTCATGTAGATTATTCATATCAACTCTTAAGTTAATCGAATATATCTAACTATTTGTTCCATAATAATAAAATTTTAATTCTTAATATATATTGAAAAAAAAAATTTTAATCTTTAATTTGTAATAAACTTTTAACATAAATCAATATTTTATTTCAAGTAAAAACTTATTTGAGTGCAAATCAAAAGATAGTGACTTATTTTGGCACAATAAAAATAACATAAATCAATCTTTTATTCGAAGTAAAAGCTTATTTGTATACAAATCAAAGGATAATTACTTATTTCGGCACAAGAAAAATAACATTAATCAATCTTTTATATGAAGTAAAAGTTTATTTGAGTGCAAATAAAAAAATAGTGACTTATTTTGACACGATAAAAGTATAAGAGTTGACTTAAGAAAAGTGAAATAGTTTAGGAGTTTTTTTAATATTTTAGACAAGCATAAAATATGTTTATTTTCTTCGAAAAAAAAAAACCATAAACATCTTTGAATAGCAAGGAGCTAATATTAGGGAAATGAACAAGACAAACAGAGAGATCATATGTTTTGAATTAAATGCAAGAGATTTGATTTCTTCTTATTATAAAGAACAAGCATTCAAAAACAAAAACCTAAAGAAAAAGGCAAAGTATGAACAATGAGTTATAATTATATATCTACCTTAAATCTCTATCTTCAAACTCAATATATAAAATGCGAAACCCATTCCAATGGGAACCTTCCCGCAGGCAATCCTCCTTGTTCTTATTTTTCATTTCTTTGGATAATGTGTCTATATATATATATTTATATTTGGTTCTTTGTCTTGTCTTATGCATGTGGTTTTACCTGAATGCGGGTCTTCCTTTTTCATTTTTTATTTCTTCTTTTATGGTCGGAATCTGAGTTTTCAAACAGTACTACTAGTATTAAAAAAAGCGAATATGTAGAAAACGATAAACTAATCCTTGTCTTTGACAGAGACTGTTGTTAAAAACGTTAAATGCATACTACGTCAACATTCATTGATTTGATGCAGCGTTTTGCAATCTTAATGAAGCAACCCTTCATGAGGCTTGTCTAGATGCAAACAAATCTTTGTACTCAATAAAGCGGGTAGCTTCTTACACAGCATAAATTAAGATAAAACGAGAAAGCTACAAAGAACAGTAAAAATCAGCTTTCAAACAAATTCTTTCACTGTTCAATTACCCTTTTAGACAATCTTGCCAGCAAGCCAGTATCATTATTATTTGTACAAGTCTAGCTTGTATTACTGTGTATGCAAACAGGCGAGGACTCTTGCTGTGGTTATTGAGAGTAAATGAGGAAAGGTTCTGTTTCTTTGAGCCACCTGGGTACTTTTCCAAGCCCTGGAGCATCAGATTACCGAGATAATGGCGTGGTGGTGGCTCGGAGAGGCTGGAGTTCGGAGAGAGTGCCGCATCCAGCTAATAGCAATGGTAGTAGCAGAAGACATATCAGTGCTTCGTCTTTAACACCTCTTTGTAGCGGTAGAACATTGCCTTCCAAATGGGAAGATGCCGAGAGGTGGATTTGTAGCCCTGTTTTGGGTTATGGTGTTAGTAAGAATGTAAACCATCAGCTTCAGAGGAGGCCAAAGTCTAAAAGTGGGCCGATTGCGCCTCCTGAAGTTGCTTTCTCCTCTAATTGCTCGCCTTCCAGGCAGCTACCTGACGGTGGAGGCAGGGGAAGCGTGAGGAATTTGATGGCGGGGTCTCCATTTTCAACTGGGGTTTTCATGGCAGATGGGGTTTCTGTTCATTATGGTGGTTGTCGAGGAGCTGATGCTGGTGGCGATGGCGACGGTGAGCAATCTTGTATGGTGCAGAATGACAGTAATGTGGCACGATCCGCTATTATACCTGGATGGTCAGATTTGGTTAGTGAGTCTTCATTGCCGAGCTCTCAAGGTATTAGTCTCATTGCTTGCAGTTTTAACGTAGGCTACTATACTTCCTATGTCTGCTTGTCTGATTATGGA
The DNA here is from genome assembly GCA_032173925.1 of Heritiera fomes. NCBI lineage: Eukaryota > Viridiplantae > Streptophyta > Magnoliopsida > Malvales > Malvaceae > Heritiera > Heritiera fomes. The sequence continues at coordinate 26,012,899 of JAPDPM010000017.1, read as the reverse complement.
AGTTAAAGAACATGAATTTGGGTCTAAAAGAATGTTCCATAGGTATGATATTTAGTTAATCACTAGCCCAAAAAACCAAATTTACTTGCCATGATCAAACTCCCAATTGCCCCATTAGGGATTCCAACAATCAAATCTATGTTCTGTTCATATCCAACCAGCAATGGTTAACTGTAAACAATAAAGCTCTTAAAGACTCATCTGGAAGGAAACTGTGAACTCCCCTTGCATAGATAGACAATGAAACTTGAAAGTGCTGCCTGCTAACTGATAATGAAGAGCGTAGAACAAACATAAAATGATTAAAATTACGTAAATTTTGTAAAAATGTTAGCTTCAACCCGACAAAGGTCTGTATTTGAGTTTGTGACTTGGAGCTGCTACCAGATGCAAGACTGTAACATGCTTTGCACATTATCAGGATTAGTTTTTCATTTCATCTCTAATCAAACTGGCTTCAAATTGACACAGATGAAAAGCTTGATGAAATCAAGGATGCAGAAATGATGATCAGTCGTGTAGTTTCACGGAGGGATATGGCAACACAAATGAGCCCTGAGGGCAGCAGCAGCAGCAGCAGCCAATCTCCCAGAGAGAGGTCTTCACTTTGCCACTCACCTCCCCCTAGCTTTCCTCTTCCCGCTGTGGAGAACAATGATCATCCTTCCAAATTGGACATCAGGGAAGTGCAGATAGACAAACGAGCTATCATCACTAACTGGTCCAAAAGACATGGATCAAGAAGAATCAAGAGAGGCGTGCCAGAGTCTGAAGACTTCTACCAAAACAGCGCCGCAGCTTCTGCCTCATCTCTGGATATTTCAGAGGCAGCAACAAACATTTCAAAGTATGTTTTATTGCATCGTTAATAACAAAAGGAAATAAGTACTATTAACGGATGAATACATGTTCTGCCTTGCTTTATGAAGTCTAGAATCTAACTTTCACTAGTTTCATTATGAATTAAGATCAGTGCTTTTTTCCTTTGGTACAAAGGAGGCCGAAGCCTGGGAAATGGGCATGGAGGATTTGCAGATATTAAGATTTGAACCATAGATGTCACTTTTTGAGAGTGACTATATGAACAGTTTGAGTTAAACTCAGGTTCAGATCAATGCTTTTTCTCCAGTAGGATTAAAGTGCCATAATTTTCACCAAGTAGTAACTTTCCTAGTGGGGACCTCAAAACTTTCCAGCATCCCTGGAATCCAACCTTAGTTGAATTTTAGTTCAAGTTCTGACACTCGATGCTGTAGTCTTTAATGTTCCAGGAAATTTCCACTATCTATTTTTAGATAAAACTACATCATGATTAGAGGAGCTGAACCTGGAGCTGGAGCACTAATATTCAACAGAAACTTGGGGAGAGTTGAGTAAGATAAAAGTGTCAAATATAAAGGAGCTTTTCTGAAAGAATATTTAACTCGATTTGGCAGGTTGCAAAGAGAGGAAGCAAAGATCAGTGCATGGGAGAATTTGCAGATAGCAAAAGCTGAGGCAGCTGTACGAAAACTAGAGGTTAACATGCGGAGTTCTGTTAATGTTTATCCAATAGCTTATATGATCCTTTTCTGCCTTTTCCATTTGCCTCTAATGTTAGCTTAAGATATGCTTTACCAAGTAAGAAAGACATCTAGAATCAAGGGCACTGATGCAGTACTGTATTTTACTGTCAGATGAAATTGGAAAAGAAGAGATCAGCATCAATGGATAAGATCTCTAGCAAGCTGAGAATGGCACAGATGAAAGCCCAAGGAATGAGAAGTTCGATATCAGGTGAGGAGGATGAACAGAATCCCAAGACTTCACAGAAATTTACGTTCTTCCACATCCGCATGAGATCCTTCAGCAGTTGCTTCACCTGCCATGCTTATTAGTTTCTTGCAATATGATCTCCATAGGCTCAAAGGTTTTCCACCGGGCATTTATTAACTATGGAGTTGTTGATATGCCTGCTGGTTTCTTGGCCTCCCTACTCTTTCATGTAAAATATCTTAGGATTTTAGGACGTCTCTATATTCTGAGTTAGTGCAGGTAAATTGGATCATTCGCTGGTCTAGGAGAATGCGGATTTCAGATCCTTGCTCTTAGGGATGGGATTTTTGTACACAAAATTAGAAAAATACTTTCGAGGAAACATCAACTTCTATGGTTCTCAATGTCCATTGATTAGTCCAATATTTTAGCCAAGCAAGGAAAGAAGATAACCTCTTAATCTAATATATTAGCCGAATAAGGAAAGATTGTTATATATTCTAAGATTTCAAATCGATTTTAAGCAACTCAATCGACATCTCCAATTATTTAAAAAAAATAAGTCCCTGAGCAAATAGGCTGGCATTTATCTGTTGCTTTACTGATTTTTAAATCGGTTTAACACCCTTTGGTTTTGGAGTATTAAACACAAACACACAAGATTCATACTTAACAGGCATAAATGCCTAAATTTGAATGAAACTTCACATAGCATTGACGTTTCAAAATTCGGGAATGAAAAGTTTGGTTAAAACTAATAGCATGCAGTGTTCAGATACATAGGTAAGAGAGACTTCAACTGGAATATTTTTTACACAAACTGAAAAGTACCACTCCATATATGACACGAATTATTTCTGAATCACTCAGGCAACAATCTAGATAATTTAAGAAGTTCAACAGTTGACATCCCACAAAGATCTCCACTGCAACAGCATGGCCACTTCTTAGTATGGTCGGTACCGCCAATCTGCTCTCGATGGCCTTGCGCTCCCAATTGGATAACCCCACTGCTAAACATAAAATGCATAAACATAATACGAGTAAGATAAGGACTTGAACTCTATTTCAGAATATACATGATTTTCTCCCCTCCAAGAAGAGGGCTAGTTTCAGAATCAGTTCGGTCATCCTGTTTGTTTGAAAGTGCACCTAACTGAATTGTTTAAGTTGCTATTTCCAAAAAAAAAATAATGAATAGACATATGTGCTCACATCATCAAAATACAGGCCTCCATGCATCCTACTGAAGGGCCGCATTGGACCACCAAAACCTCTAAATGGTCCAGCAGGGTTCATCATGAAACTAGGGCCGGCATCTTCAACAGGTGTTGCTGAATCTATTGCCACCTGGATAGCAAGTTTATATGTAAAATTAAAAGAGTTCAAACCATCATAAATCGTGGCATTTTGATTGCATTTTATAAACTGCGTGGAGAATAGAAGTTTGAAATAATAACTTAAATAAAGGGATGTAACTAACTGCAGATGAGCATATTTGCCTACAAACAAACAACTTGCCTTCAAACCTTAGAAAAATGTCGTACTAGATAGGCCTAATTAAATTGATTTAACCATTTTAACTTGTAGTCATAGCAAGATGATCTCAAAATCTTTTTTCTTTTAAGTGGAAATGTTCTCTTTCTATCTCTTGTTTGCTTAGATCTTTTATAAGTTAATTCCTTGTCAGAATTCTTCCAACCAGTCATAACAATGTTTTTGGCGCCATACATGCTGACCTTAGTGCAAATGAAGTTACTACAAGGATTCACACCAGTAAAGATAATAAATGAAGATTTTCCAATCAATTCATGGCAGTAAATCATAATTTTCTTTTTTTGGCAATCACAGTAAATCATAATTGAGTCCTAAGAAATTCAGAGCATAACATAAGAACTAGAGTTAATTTCCATACCCAGGAAAAAGGCTATTATGGCTGGGTATAAATAAACTTATCATCTAAAAACTTGGCTTGTTTGACATGCTATCATGCATAAACACTCAAAAATATACAGGAAAAAGTAACTCTATCACATCAGGCCTACGATGTAAGGCAATCAAGTATGAGGCAAGACATAAAAACTAGTTTCCTTGTACCTGTTGTCCACAAATCTCGTGAGACCTACGAGATACTCTGTCTGCAACTCCGTCTTCGGCAAAAGTTACAAAACCAAAACCTCTGTGGCCAGATCTCTTGGGGTCCTACATTAAAGTAGCAACTAAAACTTCATAAGCTAGCTTCAATCCATCTCTCATTTGTGCATGATATTTAAATACCTTACCTTAGGAACATAAACATCTAGTATACGACCAAATCTACCAAAATACTGTCGAAGATCATCAGCAGTAGCCTCCTGAGGGAGCCTGCCGACAAATATCTTTTTTCCCATCCCTCGACTGGACTCCCCTCCTAGTTCAACATAGAAAAAAGTGACAACATGAATAAATGATAATTCCATAAATCAAAGTCTATGCTAGGGAAGGAACTTACTTCCATACATTGGACCAGGATGGTCATACAAGGTAGGAGCACCAAGTGCAGCATATCTAGTGGCAGCAGAAATATAAGCATTATATGCACCATATCCCCCCTGTGACATTCTGCCTATTGGCTTGAAATCATCTTCCTGCTATATCACATTAGCAGCATTAACCCCACATATAAGAGTATATACGTGAAAATGCCAGGAAAATAGAATATGAAAACTAAATTGTGGTTTGATCTGTATTAAAAGATCAATTAGAACTTTAGGGAGGTAAAACAGGTAAATTGCTAAAAAAAAAGAAGAAAAGAAAAAACTGGCAGTGATACAACCTTCCTTGGGTGTTGCTCGATCAACTACTACCGTAGAACCTCCTAGTTCATGAGTATCAGCCATTAGATTCTCCACAGAATCTGTAACAGTGAACAAGTATTAACCTTCTTCTCTCTGTTAGACATAACAGGAGTGGAGGAAAAGAACCACTTTATAACTATGTTCAAACAAGTGTCGGATGATTCTTAACTGCACAACTTGGAATTTCAATTGGAAAAACAGATAAGAATATCACTTGTAGCACCTTTATCTCATAGACAACCAAGTAAAATAGCCCGAAGGTCAAATGCAAGCATGCAAACCAATCGATGCAGAAAATTAACTGAAAGGTACTAAGCCAAGAGCAGGATAAACTGACCTGCGCTAGCAAAAGTGATAAAACCAATTCCACGGTGAGCCTTTGAGACTTGATCCTGCAAAACTCATACTTAATTATCATTAAAGAAAATTCTAGCAAGAAAGCTACTAGATGCAACCATAAGCAGAATACATCCACATGAACATATGGAGAGAGAATATACCTTCGGCATGTATAAATCTGTTATCTCACCATACTCCTCGAAGTGACTGAAGAAGAATATATAAATTTTTACGTTAATTCCTTGCATAGCTTATAAATCAACTCATTATTTGTTCATTAATCTTCTAACATGATTAGTCAGCTCAAACCAACAAGGCGTGGTTTATTGAGTAGAGTTGACAAATCAAGTGCAAAGACTAAAGAGCAAATAGTAAAAATTAAACACCACTGTGATTCATATATTGCACTCAATTACCTCCGAAAAGTTGACTCGTCCACTGATAGTGGAATCCTGGCCACAAATATCCTGGTTACTTTCTTTATAGGTGCTCTCATCTCCTCCTGTCAAGTATGATAAAAATGAAGCTCTCGATAATGAATAGAAAAAGACTAGAAAACTGATTTTTTTTTCAAAAAAGGAGGTCTATTAAAGTTTATATAATTAAACCTTTGGAGTAGCTATTTTAACTTCCAGCATTCTCTGCCCAAGAAAATGCTCAGTAGATAGCACATTCTGTAGAAAATGGAACACAAAGCATAATTTGTTATCACATGGTTTAATGTTAAGGAAAGAAAAATTAAGAGAGAGAGAGAAGGCCAATGATTACCTTAGCATCATCAGCTGATGCAAATGTTACATAACCAAAACCACGAGATCGACCCGTGGATCGCTCCTATATAATAGAAAAAGCACGTTAATAATCAATGAAACCAATAAAAAAAAAAGGAAGAAATAAAGGAAAAGGAAGTTATCCACAAAATTTAGCATTCTGAAGACAGTAACCTATGCAACACATGATAAACAAACTTGTAGAGAATAAAAACGAAAAAGTTCATGTCCCAGCTTGGGCTATACTTATAAAGTGAACAATCTACTAATTCTAGTATGTACCCCAATGACACATACCACCATCTGGAAACAAATAATTAACATAAACATGCAATTTCAAATATTAACTACGACCCTATTTCTCCCATCAAGGTTTCAAAAACCTAATGACCCAACAAGCACTGTAATGCATGATGCTGCAACAGAGTTTAGTCCAAACATCAAGGATAAAGTGCTACCACAAAGCACACACTACTATATTATTTCACATCTTTCAAAACTCACAACATTCAGAGCATCGCCCAGTTAAATCATATCTTCAAACGAACTAAAGGAAATTATTTTAAATAACAGCAAAATACCCACCCATGCCATTGCCAGTTAAAGGAAGGAAAATACAATTTTTCCCATATTTAAATCAATCCTCAGCTAAAAGATAAAGAAATATCCAGAAAAGATTATTGAGAAGAAAAGGGAAACCTTCATGACAATACAATCCTCCAAGTCACCATATTTACTCATATATTCCCTCAAACCTTCAGTATCCACCTCCCACGGGATTCCCAAAACCTAGGAAAAGAGAATTCATCAGATTCAACAAAATCACAGAAAAATAAAACCAATCTTTAACCAAATTAAGAACAGAAAACTAACCACAAGCTTCCGGTCCATAGAGAAAATCGGTGAACTTGAGCTGAGGAATGAAAATCGTCGAAATCCCTAACACACTCAAAATAAGCTCTCACAAAATCCCCTCTTAATATATCTCTCACACTCTGTCTCTTCCTCTTCCTGCACACAATAAGCACACGCTCTTTCTCACACACAATCCTCACCAAATATGAAATCAAATCCACCATATTTTTCCAAAACAAGTTAATTTTAAAAACAGCTGATCAATTGCAGTAGTAATTGACAACAATTATAAAAAAAATAAAAGTTTTCGTCTTTAACTTCTTTTGGCGCTCACTGACCTGACCAATCCAAACCCTAAAATTTTCCGAAGAAGATCTCTCTCCCTCTCTCGCTCGCCCCCTCCCTCGCTCGCTCGCTCGTTCCTGCCGCTTTGAGTCGTTAGTCGTTCCCGTAATTCGGGAGCGGCCCCGTTGTCTTCCTTTTGTAGCCGACTTGGGCTAAATTGGGGTGGTTAACGGACTGCTATGGGTCAGCTTCGAGTCCAGCTTCGTGTCTCCTCTACATTGGGTGAAGTCCACTAACTCCAAAATGGGACCAGAATTAAGGAAATTGGATTATAAATGGGCTCCAAATTTCCCAGCTCGTAGTGTAATTTTGAAGGGTTTTTTTTTTGTTGAATTTGTCAATAAAATTTTTAAGTTTTATAGAATTAAAAGATCCGTAAATATATTATTTTCATGAAATTATTTTTTATTTTTTAATATATCTTAAAATAATATGTCACATTTTTTATCCATTGCTAAAGTTTAAATTTCGTTAATGCTAACTAGATGAAATAATTTTTCTTTTACTTTGAAGATGAAATCTAGTTTAAAATTACGACAAGATATTATTACAATCGCATTCTCATTTGAGTTTGATATCAAATAATTCAGATTAATTGAATGAATTGTGACTTATATGTGTGTTCTTATCAAGCCCCAAAAAATAAATAAAGAGAGAAAGAAATACTTAATTTTTTTATTGAGTTTTGAAGCTAGCATGACAATATGTGAACACTCGAATTCATCACGACTTTTGAAGTTTATAAACAATAGATAATTTATACACAATGGTTTTATTATTGGAATTAAAAAAGATATTCACTGTTGGAATCTTATTTTTCTAATAAGAAATATTGGCTTCAATTGGTCTTCTTGGAGCTATTCCTGGAATATTCAACTTGTTCAAACACTTCGATCGATCCCAATCGTGTTGCGTTAACATAATCCATGGGATTATGATCTGCAATACCTGGGAAAACAAGTCCAGGAAACCTGACCATCAGTATCAGCGCTAAACTCTCTCTGTAATCTCGTCCATTTAGCAATGGTAGATAAAGGCTCCTCAGTAGCTCCAACCATGCATTAAGGGACCTCCGAATCCATCCAAACATCAAAACTATCGAAATGTAATTCTTGTGTGGTACTTCATCAAGAATCTGCAAAACCCAAGAAAGAAAAAACTAGTTAAAATCCTGATCAATCTCTGTTTTTCGCTCTTTATTTTGTATGATTCAAGCCATTCACCTGGCATTTGTAGCAGCTGTTGAAGTAAAGGCATGTGCCGAAGTGTTTGTACAGGGAAGTTACAGGATCGTCCAACGGCAATCTAGGAACTATATCATTGCAGTAAACAAACCTTAGATACTTGATGCCATATTCTCCAAGCTGGTTTTCCATAAACCTTTTGAACTCACAATCTCCAACTCTGGGTTGCCCGAACGTATAAATCCCTTCCAATCTCGCCAACAAAGTTTTTTCGTCATGCAATGCCAGAATCGCTGGGAATAGAACTGCAAGCGCTCCACCCAGGCTGTGACCAGTCACAATAAATTTGGTTTCTTTGTCTTTCTCTAATTTGTTTCTCAACTCCTCTCTTATGCTGTAATAAGCCAACTTCTCTTTCTCTTTTTCCTTGGGGACTTCAGGGGGCCAACCCTTATCCATTATTAAGCCTAGAGCTTTCATAAACCCGCCATGAATCCTCCCCATTTCCGGGTTTTTAAAGCAGGAGATATCAGCGTCCGTACGCCAATCATTCGCATTGAAAGTTTCGGTACCTCTAAAGGCTACAACTATCATGTTGACCCTTTGATCATGAAACATGAAGCCCTGTGTGTTGGCTTCGCCAAGATAATCTGCCACCATTAAGTATACTATGTTTTGTTAATACGAAGGCTTAATCAATTCATATATACATGAAATTAATTAATAATACAAATGAAACGGAAATAGAATCTCCTACCATTCCAAAATTCGTAGTACTCGATGAATTTCATCTGCACCATATAGACTCTTCAAATGAGAAATTATTTTTATACATGCTATGGGTGTATCAAAAACAAATTATATATATTTATTAGATAATGAAAAGTGTTATATATATGGATATTATTCAATAGAATTTTTTAAAATGCAGAATTAAGATAGTGACACATACATATCTTATTATATATATTTTTATTATTATGAGTTTTGTATCACAATTTTAATTCCAACTTCACGTACAATGTTTTGGATAATATTTATATATATATATACATATATATATATATATTTTTGTGTTTATAGATATTCCGAAGATATTTCAATGACTACATGAGTATAACTATTAGGAAATTTATTAGTTAATTAGAGAAGTATAGTTCATTTACTTTTTAGAGTTGCCTTCTACACAAACTCAATGACTATGAGGCAAAGAGACGGATGATTAGGACCAGAAATTCAGAAGGAAATTTACCTTCCAGTGTTCTTCAACAGTTTTTCTAATAAAGCCCTCATTCTCATAAGCTAATTTAGCCGCCATTACAGCCAGTGCTGAATTGTATCTGGGATTTCCAGGTTCTACATTCTCGTCTAATTTAACTCGGCTGTCCAGATGGCCAATGAAAGACATGAAAGCATCTGAATTACGGTCAGGAAACTTCACCTTACCTAGTTATATATGAGCAATGTCAATACAAATTCATTTGTTAGTAATTATAGTAATCTAGCATGCATGCAAGGAAGAAGGGGAATGAGATCGCATGACTAACATCGCAGAGCGTTTAGCAAGAGCATGAAAATGTTGCTATTAAAGGAGACGAGGTTCAACCACATCTCCAGCTTCTCTCCAAACCATTTCATGGGTTTTACAGCATGGAGCAGACATTTTTGAACTGAGAGAGAGACGATTGCAAGCCCTCTTTCAAGGAACTGTTCTTCTTTACTTTCTGGTACAGTAATATATGCTTTCTTCTCCATCTTTTTGCTCCATAACAATCGAATAACCTCCCATGCACTGATCTTATATGGCTTTAGCACCAAATAATGGTCTGCTTGGTATTTGTCAGGAGCCATGGTTTTAATTAGAGAAGAAAACCAAAATCCTAGTATGGAGGATGTTTAGAATTTATGCTTAATTTGGCTGTGAATTCGACTGCGTCATAACTCATTATCAGCTGCTTAAATACCGCAAACATACATCTTGGGATATATGCTTAACTTTGTAATGTAACCTATCCAACAGAACAGGGAAAAGGAAATGCACTTTTGCTATATATGGAAAATATAGGAGGGAAGAGTTTAATGTAATAAAATGATTTATAGATGGATTGATTAATATTTCTAATTGAAAATTTGGTAAGGCTTAACCATTAACCAAGTATTAAATATGTTTTTTTAGCAAAGAAAGTTTCTAATATCAAGAATAATATATATATATATATATATATATATATATATATATATATATATAAAAGTGCTAAGATTTGAATGTTAACTTTGCAAAACTCTCACACTTAAGAAATGAATACATGATCACTTACCCTAATATTTAAAGTCATGAAATTCAAAATTTTAAAACATAGATTAGCTTCTTAATTAATTCAAGTGTCATGCTGGTTATAAATCAAGTGATTAAACATTTGAAACTTAACTAAAGCTAAAGTTTAAAAACTGAACTTGAAAGGGGAATAAAGAAGAGATCAGAAGTTGAGGTATATGCCATGTAAATACAACCTTGTGATTGCTTAGGCATTTGGCAACGGGAGATTCAGATTCTAATATTGAAGTCTAATGTCTTTGGTGGAGAACAAACTTAAAATGAATATATCCCAAGAGTGGCTAGGTGGGAAAGCACTGGTTCTATCAAACGAGAAACACCATTATTCACTTTCATGATCCACATTTTTCCATAACACGTAACACATAGCAGAATATCTGAGACAGGCTGATTTAAAATGGTTGAACTGAATTTTGGGGTTTTTTTTTTTTGAAAAGTAAAGATTTTATTCAAAGGACTATCTACATAGTCCAAAATTTACAACATACATGTCTTCTTATGATTGATTTGGCAGCTTACAACCCATGAATTTTGGGGTTTTATCATAAAACTCCATTGAATTGTACAGACAGAAGTGATACGTACTTTAAAGTAGCACGAAATAATAAGCACTGCAATCTTATCCAAACAATGGCCTAAGGAGGCTGAAATTAAAAGGGATTTGACCACTGTAGTATTGGTAGATGAATCTGGTATGAAGGCCAGTACTAGAAATAACTCCAACATGATCATTTCCATTTCCTGAAGAACGAAAAGAAAATTCAGCTGCGCTGATGCTTATACAAAAGGGAGAAGCCAATTTAAGGTATACCTTGGCTCTTACTTTTGTTTTTGCTTTCCTTGGATGATTTTCGATCCTGTTACTATTATAAACGCAGGTTTGTTTTTGTTGCTTTTTACTGCAGTTAAATCGTGTTTTCTTTTCCTCCAATCTAATAGCTTTCAGATTGCCATGTATAAGTCATTCGTCGGATGCTGATCTTCACGTTGAAGTTATGATATATTCTACTGGAACTCCATCGAGTTGCATTAATTTAATCTTGGTGATTAATTTATAAGTGGCTAAACTTGGGATTGCCAATTGGCCCCATAGACATTACTTGAAAATGATAATTTCTATATGAATCCTGTTTTTTTCTTTATACATCCTATCTTCTTCATATTTCACCGTTTAAAAACACAAATAAAGGTGAGTGTAAGAAGCAAAAAAAAATGAGTGTGTTTAGAATCTTTTTTTGAAAATATGGATAATTTAATAGATAATCCTTTTAAACCATGAAAACTAAAAACTAATTTAGATGAACGGTGAGATTGGCTCTGATAAGATAAAAAAGAATAAAATAATCATTTGAGATTTATATTTTAAAATAAAATAACTATAAAAAACTAAAATTAGGGGGCAAAGAAGTAATTTTCTATCTCCATTTTTTTGTCTCTTGTGCCACATAGGCCACCAGTCGCACCTCACTGGTGCTGACCGATATGCCAAACTCAACATAATTCCATGTATCTTTTGACAAGTCAACAATTTGATTAGGTATGCAATTTTTAAATTGAGGATACAAAGCGAAAATTTTACCATAAAATCGAGACTTAATTAGAAAATATGTATCCACATCCAAATTAAAAAACAAATGATTAAATAAGTTATAGACATTCATAATTATTTTATATAGATTTGACCAATTTTAAACAATACATGATGACATAATAGGAATAAAGTTTTGACAAAAACCTGTAAGAATTTAATAACAATTAAAAAATGTTTTGTGTTTTTACATGTCCACATAAATTTTTACATGTTCACGTAAATTGTTACATGATAATTTTCTTGTCTTACAGGATTTAACATGATACAAAAATAAAATATATACACACAAATTATTAAGTCTCATCCCCTAATTAAACCATGTAGGAATAACATGTTCAAAATTATGGGATCATCTCTTCGGGTGGAAGAAAAACATCGGAGGATCCAAGACGAGTAGAGTTAACATAATCTTGAGTTGAATGAGCTGAAACTCCAGGCATTACCAACCCAATTATTCTAAAAATTCTTAAGAACCATCCTTCTTTGTATTCCGGCCCCTTCGAATAATAAATAGTGAAGCTTCTTATCAACTCAAACACTGCGTTTATCATCATTGGTATGGACGATAGAGGCGAGAAATAGTTCTTGTTTGGTAATTCTGGCACAACCTGCAATAAAATAAGACTATTGATTAACCCCCATTAACAAATTAACTAATGAATAAAGAATTTTTGTCTTCACCATAGGAAAGCGACTAGGCAGTGCGCTATTGTCATGTTCATCAGACAGACCGAAAGGGACAATATCGGCTGTGATTGTGACATAGTAGGTCCATAATTAATTAGCATTCATTATTGAATAGAAAGGGTGGCTGAGAAATTTTTTGTTTTACAAAAAGTTATGAAGTCAAGGAAGATTTTTTTCATTTATGAGGTCAAGATAAGTAGTAAAATTTTCGGATTTACGTATAATTTATTAATAAGGGATCATAAAAATTTGAATTTGAATATTTTGTTTGCAATATTTGAATTTTAATCACTTGCATCAATCCAATTGAAATAATGTTGAAGCAGATGAATTACTAAGTTGCTCAACTTGTCAAATAATTGTTTAAATTATATAAAATTGAGAAGTTAGCTATGCTTACCTTTCCTTGATAGTGCCTGTTATAGTATACGCAGGTGCCAAAGTGCTTGAACAGTAGATCCTTGTCATCGTAAGGCAGCCGTGGCACCATGTCATTGCCATAAACAACCCTGAAATATCGAATTTTATGTTCCTCCAATTTGCTTTCCATGTACTTTCCGAACTCCTCATCCCCTACTCTTGGTTGCCCATACGTGTAAATCCCTTCCAATCTCTGCAGCAGCAATTTCTCCTCGTGGAAAAACAGAATCGCAGGAAATAGAATTGCCAACGCCCCACCCAAACTGTGGCCTGTCAATATATATTTTGTGTTTTCACTTTCGCTCAGGAGTTCTTTTAGCCTATCTCTTATGTGATAGTAAGCCAAGTGTTCTTTCCGGATTCGGCCGTCATGCTTGTATTCCTTTGGCCACCCTACGTTCTTCTGCAAGCCTAGGGCTTTCAAGAAGCCGCCATGGATTTTTCCCATTTCGGGAAGCTCGTACCAAGACAGATCAAAGTCTGAACACCATGCATCTGCATCAAACGGTTCTGTTCCTCTAAAGGCAACAACAATGGTGTCATGGTCATCAGTTTTATCGCGGAGAAAGAAGAGCTGTGTCGTGGCTTTTTCTTGGTAATCTGCCAAACAAAATAAAATCAAATCTTAAATCTTCATTCCAAAAATAAATAAATAAAGGTTTGTATGAACAAATTAACCCTTCACCGTACCATTCCAGTAGTCATAAAATCCCAAGTACTCCATCTGCCAAACCATTGCAAAAGAATTGATTATGTTCAGTAACAGTACGAATTATTAGATATTTGTCACAACTCCATACAATTTCTCATACCTTCCAATGATCTTTCACAATAGTTTCAATGTAGGCTCCGTTCTCATACGATGCTTTGGAAGCCATCATAGACAATGCCGAGTAATACCGGCAGCCGTCTCCAGGTTTGATGTCACTGTCTAGCTTCATTCTCTTGTCCATATTCCCAATAAAAGAGATGAATGTTGATGAATTTCTATCTGGCATCTCAGCCTTCCCTGCACCAAAACAAAATTTACTCTGCTGTATGATACTATGGCAAACTCTCAACTAGTTTTCTTTAACTAATTAAGTACATTATTAATGTCGGGTATGCACTGGCTAATTCCCCGACATTTCAAGGTAGGCAATTAGAGTTGCATATTCAATATTTATACCTTACAATCGTGACACTACCTACCGTCAAGCAGTCAGGCAGAGACAGTTTGCTAGATGCATGCATATATATCATTAATAAATGTCACTGACAAAAATACATACATATATATATATATATATATATATATATATATATATATATATAGCAATTCTGACTAACAGCAAAAATTTTATGTCAAGTCTCTATAAACATTTATATCATAAAATGCATGTGTATATAAAATTAGTGCATAACAATTGAGAGTTGAAAAGCATATGTCGAATGGGGTCCAACGTGGTTTAATTCTTGATTTAATCTGAGCTCAAAATAAATTTCAGATACCGAAAGATTTTGACCAAAAACGAAGAAAAGCATATGTCTAGCCTGACATAAATATATATTTTTTAGTGTAAACCACAGGTATTCTCATCCGAATCCATTTTAACGATTTAAGATTAATTTTGCTCGGAGCTTAATCACACTTAAAACTATAATCTATTCCTTAACTACAAGAAGTTTGGGTTTCTTGTTATATTTAATTTTCTTTAAAATATTTTTTATGCCAATAAAGTTTAAAAAAGTGCAATAAATTCAATGGATCAAATGTGAAAAGTACTTTCAAAGTTTCTAAGAAACAAGATTTTAAGAAGTCAAATTTCGTTCTTTAAAAAAAAAAGATATTCTTAAAATTCAAAATTGCTATAGTATCTTTTTCTTCTCTCCTCTACCTTGTTTTCTTAATTTTTAATTCAGAACAAGACAATTAACTTAGTCCTAATACAAGTATATCTATTTATAATTCCCCAAATAAATTAAAAGAAGAAAAATTAAGCAGTGCCTACTTAGTACCATGAAAAAACCATTCTTACCAAAAAAAAAGAAAAAACTATCTCATTCATTGGCAATAAATTAAAAAAATTATCTCATATATCATTATTAAAATTTTAAATTCTATTGATGGAATTAATAAAATAACATAGATCCTTAAATATACTAAAAAATAATTAAAATATAAAAATACTGTAATCTCTTAACTTTTCTTATGAAATTAACATCACTTAATTAAGCATGGATGAAAAGAAAATTAATCCTAACAAAGGCTCAAGATCAAAAGTTTTATAAAGTATTTTCTTTTTTATCCATTTCTCTTTCACCCTATTGGAGAGTTGTCAAAGTGGAGATCACTACAATTTCTGGAATGCTCGGCTTTTAAGTTGTGGAGGAAATATTCGTCCCAAAAGAAGAGGCTGCCAAGGCCCAGTTGACAGCTGTGAGTGAAAGGTGGTCAGGTAACTTTATGGCAGCACCGACGTGGACCTCTCATACAAATAATTTATGCCCCCACTTTCATAAAATAAAAATATCTTGTTTACCTTCTAAACATCATGATTACTGGACACAGCAAGTTTATGTCTTTTTTAATCTTAATTGCAAAGTTAAAACATCATGATTACTCTAACCAAGGAAGACTAAACTGCTATATTAAAATTCCACAAAAAAAAAACAGTGCTATATTAATTTGATTAATCAACTACATATGCTTGCTTGATTGCGTGAATGTAGAGGACATCTTCATACTTTTTCCCACGGACCAATGACGTCAAAGGGTAAACTGTTGTGTTCGAGGATAGACAAAAATTTCGACTTGATTGAGCTGACAACCCACTGTTACCATTGCAATCAAACAGACCATTAACAGTTGTACACTACCCACCCTTGCTTTGTTTTTACACAGCAAGTCTACGAAAGAACCAATAATATATAATCCATGATTTGACGATAATCTTCACCTTAATTCATCTCTCTAATATACTGTACAATTCCCTAGTTTGTGGGAAACATAAAAGTTTTACCAGTAGCTTCTTAAAAAAAGAAAATTAAAGAAATACTTATTGTATATGCAATTAGCTCATGCGTCTGAAGTCATAAATAATATATTAATTAATGCTCCAAGGAAGCATGGATCCTACGGATTCTCTTTTCTTTTTTTTGTTCAAAGATCCTATGGATTCTCTTTGTCTCATAAAAATGAAAAGATGCACAAGTTTTAATTACAACAACCAAAGCAATGGCCACTGGAACTGGGAGTAACATGCTTTAATGGAGTTTTTTTTTTTGGCCTTATTTAATGGAGTTCACTAATCAAAAACCAACTGCAGTAATCTATATAGTGAGAATCATGGAGTAGTATTTGCTTTCCTTTTAACCTAATGCTACTGCGTTTTTTTTTTTGGATTAGGAAGATTATGAAAACAGATCCCAGGAACATTGATATACTTACCTCGTACGAGATTCATCATGAGCACAAAGAAGTTCCGGTTGATTGACAGGAGGTTGAGCCACATCTCGGTCACGGAGCCCATCCACGACATTGGCCTGGAAGTAAACATCAGGAACTTCTGCGCCAGAATAGAGACGAATATCAGCCATCTGTACCTGAAACTTTCTTCTCTTACCGCTGAACTATCCACAAATTTTGTGCCCGCCAAGTTACTTGAAAACAAGATGCGAAACAGATCAACGAATTTCACTTCTTCGGGTTTCAGTATCATATAACTGCAAGAGAAACCCTTGTCGCACTCCCTGGTTTCTGCTTGGGTTCCCATTATTCTCCAGAAGAAGAAGAAGAAGAAGCAGAGAATAAGAAATTCTGGGTAGTGACTATGTTATCTGCCTTATCAGTGAGGCGCAAATTTGTTAGAATCGTCAATATAAACAGAAAACAAGAGAGAAATAAACTCATAATTTATTCAAAATAAAATAAAAAAAGACCATACTTTTGTAGTGTAAACATCTAGTGATTAATTACCGTAATTAATTCGAAAGCATTCTTGCGAAATGGAAAGTCCATTGTAACCACAAAAAAAAAAGAAATGGAAAGTCTATGGCCAGAAGAACAACTTGGACAGTGATCTATACCTACTCTCTGCTGGAAGGGGGTCTTGAATCTGATTTGCCGGCTATCACATCAATAAACAAAATAAAGGGTTGAGGTCCTTCACATGTTTGTTTTATTTAAACATGATAATTTGCGCTTATAATTTGTGTTAATTAAAAAAAATAGGAATAATAATCATATAAGTCTTTAACCTTTAATCTAAAATGAAATTAATCTTTTAATATTTTATTTCATAAAAATCAGCCTATAAACTTTTATTTCAATGAAAATAAACAATAAGTCTTCTAAAATTATGCAATTAAATTCAAATATGTTACATGATACAAACTGTCATTAGTATATCTAACGTGAAAGCTGACGTGAATAGCTTAGTTGGCTGCCACGTGACATGTCACGTGTGCAATACTAATGACAGTTAATATTATTTAACAGATTTAGATTTAATTGCATAATTTTATAAGGTTGAGAGTTCATTTTTACTGAAACAAAAATTTATGTACTGAATTTTACGCAATAAAACGTTAAAAGCTTAATGTTATTTTAGTTTAAAAATTGAGAATTTATTTAACTATTATTCCAAAAAAATACGTCCGTATTACATTTAAGGCAAAAGTTTTACATTCAAATTTATATTAATACGTAAAATATATATATATATATATATTTAAAGATTTTATCATATTAATATAAAATTTTTATTTATTTTTAGAAAATATGATTTTTTTTTTGTTCTTTGTCCGTATCTTGCTCGTGATTTGATTTGATATGGACCTGTAGAAGGAATTATTTACCAGCTATCATATGCCATAGGCCATTACACAACGTTAAAATATCTTAAGGCTTCGATTATTTCTTCCGGTTTTCCCATTGACCTATCTGCCTTCACAGTTCTTAGTCATCATCCCCAACCGCGGGCCCCACACTATAGCTTGAATTTTCTATTTCTCGTGCAAAACATGTGCAACTGCCAGCTGGATACTGAGATTCTGGGATTAAATTTAAAAGCGACATATTGTCTTAGCCTCCGCGCTTTAATAATATTTTAAATAATATAAAATTCAATTCAGAGGCATAAATTTTTGTTTAAAGGAGGAAGAGAAAAACATTATTGGTGAAAATATGCATGTGGGTTGAATAAATAAAAGCTTCCTTGCTTATCTCACGATTCTTATTAGAATTAAATATGTTAGATGTCTCATAGTCGAGTATTTGAAACTTTATCCTTTTATTAACTTGTTCACTTAATTATTCTCTTATTTATAAGATTTTATGTTTAAAAAATATTTTTCTTGATTTTGGAGATAATTCACCAACTATGATCCCTTTAGTAATTTTATTATGTATAAATTACACATTTGATCCCAACTTACGACGATTTTTTTTATCATGATCACCCAACTACAAAAATTTATAATTGGTATTTAACTTTTATGAAATTATTTTTTCACCCAATCATTAGAGACTATAGGCATAAAGATGTAACATTATCATATCATCTGTCAAACGTCACGTGTTGTTACCGCATGATGTGAATTTGGAAAAATCAAATTAAAAGAAATGATAAATTAAACTTTTGGCTACTTAAATTTTTTAGAGTTTTTATGGCAGCGAACTTTAAAAATTTTACAATTTGATCACCAAAATGTTTGTGAAATTATTAATATTTTGGTCTTCATTTTTTAACATCTTTCTATCAATTAACATGGCCTTATAATTATCTAATCCCAACATTTATTTTATTTCTTCTATTTAAATTGAAACAAATATCTAAATTTTACAAATGTTGGTTTATTCTTGTTAAATTTGTTGTGATTTTATAGGGCATGTTAAAAGTAAAATTTACGAATAAAATAATCAAGGCATGTATGTTAATCTTTCACAAAATATGTGTTGGTTACCAAAATAGAAACTCTCAAAAAGTTAAGTGATTCAAAAACTTAATCTATTTTTGTACTTTTATTTTTATTCAAAATTTATAATGTCATGTGACATGTTGTATACGTGGTAATATTGTATAATATTTGATAGATGGCATGATATTGTCATATCAACATACCTTCGGTCTCCAAGGTTTGGATGACAAAAAATAATAATTTCATAAACGTTAGTGATCACAATATAGTTTTTTGTAATTGAATGATTAAAATAAAAATCATTTAAAGTTCAGTGACTAAACATATTGATGTGGATTAGGTCAATTATTACTGGGCTTTTCTATAAATCAAGTTGAAGACCATTAAACCAAATGATAATATAAACCCAAGAGGAAAGAGGACTCAGAAGGCCCATAAATGATCCACTGGGTTATTATTTAAGCTATGGGGCTTAAAGGTAATTACGCGCATAATAACTCCTATAAATAGGTCACAGGTATCATTCTTAAACCCTAAGCTCTATTTGCCTACTGAAACCCTGTCAAAACCCTGTCTGACTTAAGTATCGGAGTGCGCGCGCAGGGGAAAACCCCTGCGCCCCCTGATGGTTTTCTCTCTTGCAGAATTCTTGAAGACAAACTAACACGAAGATCGAGGATTTGACGTCAGCAAATATTTATTGTTGTTTTTGGCAACAACAATTGGCGCCGTCTGTGGGAAACAAACAGAAAAGCCATAAAAAATTGGTGAAAGACGATCTGCGAAAGAGAAGGTACGTAGGCTGCGGCAGAGTGCACAAGTTATGCCTCAAAATAGTTTGTCGCACGCAAAGTTTCACGTGACAGAATAGTCTGTCGCGCGCGAGGTACATGCGACAGAGTCATTCGTGCGCCGCAAACATGCGACAACCCTTGGCATGGTGAGAGAATAGCTCTCGCCCCCAACAAACTTGGCAAGAGACTAGATCTCGCACCTAACAAAAAATCTTGGCGAGAAGAGGCATGGCTCTGGCGAGACAGAATTGGGCGACAGCATGGCGAGAGATGCATGGCTCTGGCGAGAGAGAATTAGGCGAAAGCATGGCGAGAGGTAGCTTTCGTGCCAGACATTCCATTGGCGAGAGACCTCATGTTGGCATTGGCGATAGACTAGCTATCGCGCCAGGCAGGCCTTGGCGAGAGGAGATCTCCTGTGTAGCATTACGCGAGAGACATCTATTGGCGAGAGACCTCCTTAGTACTGGCGAGAGGTAGCTCTCGTGCCAGACATTCCATTGGCGAGAGACCTCATGTTGGCATTGGCGATAGACTAGCTATCGCGCTAGGTAGGCCTTGGCGAGAGGAGATCTCCTGTGTAGCATTGCGCGAGAGAAATCTATTGGCGAGAGACCTCCTTAGTACTGGCAAGAGGTAGCTCTCGTGCCAGACATTCCATTGGCAAGAGACTTCATGTTGGCATTGGCGATAGACTAGCTATCGCGCCATGCAGGCCTTGGCGAGAGGAGATCTCCTGTGTAGCATTGCGCGAGAGACATCTATTGGCGAGAGACCTCCTTAGTACTGGCGAGAGTTAGCTCTCGTGCCAGACATTCCATTGGCGAGAGACCTCATGTTGCCACTGGCGATAGACTAGCTATCGCGCCAGGCAGGACTTGGCGAGAGGAGATCTCCTGTGTAGCATTGCGCGAGAGACATCCATTGGCGAGAGACATCCTTAGTACTGGCGAGAGGTAGCTCCACACATTCCATTTGGAGAGAGACCTCGTGTTGGCATTGGCGATAGACTAGCTATCGCGCCAGGCAGGCCTTGGCGAGAGGAGATCTCCTGTGTAGCATTGCGTGAGAGACATCCATTGGCGAGAGACCTCCTTAGTACTGGCGAGAGGTAGCTCTCGCACCTGACAGCATGAGCGAGAGACTTCATAGCGAGAAACTAGTTCTCGCTCATGACAGAATGGGCGATAGACCAGATCAAGCACCAGACAGCATGGAGAGAGACGCACGGGCGATAGACCAGCTCTCGCACCTGACAGCATGAGCGAGAGACTTCATAGCGAGAAACCAGTTCTCGCTCATGACAGAATGGGCGATAGACCAGATCTCGCACCAGACAGCATGGCGAGAGACGCACGGGCGATAGACCAGCTCTCGCACCTGACAGCATGAGCGAGAGACTTCATAGCGAGAAACTAGTTCTCGCTCATGACAGAATGGGCGATAGACCAGATCTCGCACCAGACAGCATGGCGAGAGACGCACGAGCGATAGACCAGCTCTCGCACCTGACAGCATGGGCGTGAGACCGTATGGCAGGACTCTTTGGCGAGAGATAACAACTCACGCATGCAAGGGAGGTAGGGTGCTGCACAAAGAACACACGCAGGCGTGAATGTGCCACGCATGTTGCATCGCAGGCCTTTGATGAGTGATTGTGGCTCGCCTATCGATAGCCAAAACATACAAGCACAATTAAACATGGCGCAAGTTTTGACAAAGGAGTAAGCCACAATAGCTAGCACTGCACATACACGACAGTCTTGGGTAGTGAAGAGACGATGGCAACCACGACCCGTAGAGTAAAAAAAAAAGGTTGGGGCTACGACCAGTCACATATTTAGCGGCAGGTAGTGATCTCTGGCAGCAGAATACAAGAAGTAGGCTACAGCCCTACCTATCACCCAAAAGTTCCCTGGTGATTGAATACACGGAATAGGTAGAGCCCAGCTTGTCGCCTGAAAGACTTGGACTTGGGCAAAGTACAAGGAATGGGCGACAGCAGTGTCCTCAATTCGGCGAGCACAGGCACACACATGACAAATTTTGGCGACAAGGTTCCATGTGGTAGACTCTTTCTACGAGAGGTGGCTCACGCGTGCGACAGCCAAATGGCGATTAAGGGGAGACCACCATTGAAGATTTCACAAAGATGCCACTCTTTTGAATAGTCAGTTGCATGCAAAATGTCAGGCGACAAAACAATCTATCGCTCGAAAAGTGCTTGCTACACTGCAAATTTGCATGACTATAAGCATGCAACAGGCACTCTATCGCGAGCTACGCGACAAGGCAATTTGCATAACTACAGGCATGCGACACGACTCGAACACGGGCAACTTTATCTTCTGCGTCGTCAAATTGAACTTCAAAGCCAAAAAATGCGACAGGCCTTGGACGAGACAAGGGCTCCCACGCATAACAGGCATTTGGCGAGAGAGGGCCCCTGTGTGCAACAGGCCTTGAGCGAGACATGGTCTCCCGCACACGACAGGCTTTGAGTGAGACTAGGGCTCCCGCATGCAACAGACCTTGGGCTACAGGGGAGCCCTCACGCGCGAAAGGCCTTGATTGAGATAGGAGTTCTCGCATGCGATAAGCTCCCCATTCTGATAAAATGACAGCGAAGAAGATTAGGTGAACACAACACCCATGGGCAAGATTCCCCCATTAGAACAATGCAAGCAAGCAAAGAACACCCGAGTCATGCCTTTCGGCAATAGCTATCAATGATAGCGAGCACGAAATCCAAATTACTGGTTTGCCCTTTAAAAAAACTTTGGCGTGCACATTTAAATTTGACGATTCAAACGCACGCCCAAGTGTGGGATCTGAGCGGAATGATCTAGACTCTTTTAAATCTGATGTGCGCACTAATCCGACAAAATGTCCAAAAGCTTCCTTCGGCCTATCTGTTGATCGTCTGACACATAAGCTTTCAAGAACTGCTCTAGCAACCATCTAGAAGTGGCTTAAGAGCCACACACTTGGCCTATTGACAACCACACATGTGAAAAAGGGTTTGTCTATATAAAGGGTGCGTCAACTTCGTGAGTCCTTTAAACGAGACAAGGATGTGCCAGCTTATGTCGTCGAGATCAAAGCTGTGAGAACCAAACCTGCCAGATCAGCACTAGGATCTTGGGGAGCCGGAGGAGCAATTTCAGAAGTAGGAGCATCGTTTGAGGGCCCAGCCACAGCCGTAGAGTCTGGTTAGGGATCAATGGTAGTAGATCGAAAAATTGGAGCTCGTCACCATCTAACCCTTGCAGTGACTCGATAGGCTGTAGCTGGGTACCTGCCTCGACATGTTCAGGCTCATTATGCACTTCGATAAGCCTAGGTTGGTCACGAACCTCAGTAACCCCAAGCTGATTGCGCGGCTGTTGAGGAAGCCATAGACCTTCGAGATTATCCAAGTCTCCAGACCTTGTAAGTCGAACTCATCCTTGGTCCCAGGAGGATGCCTCATTAGCATTGATATTGATAACAAGAAATGAGAATTAGTCACTAGTGAGTTAGAAAAAGCACGTGGGAGACATATGAGCGCAGCCAATTGCTTGGATGCAAGGTCATCGAAGCCCCTTGCACATTGTTATAGTGCTCACCGACCAAGCAAGGACGTATGGGCGCCCTCATATATTATGCTTGCAATTTTCTTGTCCATTCTAACAGTTGTGATCATATTAGGCAGGTGTCCAAATAAAGGCACTAGCCACTGTCCTATAAGGCATCAAGCCAGGGAGAGCTTAGTTCGACATAGTCGAATCAGAAACAACTTGTGGTAAGCTCGCGAAGGTAGATTGTTGGTCCTTATGAGCAAAGAACCAAGGTGCGACTTAACGCATGATTAACAACTGAATGTCCAAGCAATTGCACTTTACAGACTCTACAAAGACAAAGACTTGGAACTGTACTAGCAGTAGAAACTTATTGTTATTATTTTAACATTTGCTCCAATTATGTTCTTACTTGTTCCATTTGATTGGAAATACTACATTATGAAACGAAAGGCCAGTTATTTTTATCTGTACTATGATAACCCTCCATGTTTGATAGACATGTTGTAGGAATAGAAGAACACGCGAGACGGGCACAAATAAGTCCCTAAGCGAAAAATGCGCGAGACGGGCACAAATAAGACCTTAAGCGTGAAGAAGACGCGAGACGGGCACAAATAAGTCCCTAAGCGAAAAATGCACGAGACGGGCACAAATAAGACCTTAAGCGTGAAGAATATGCGAGACGGGCACAAATAAGTCCCTAAGCGAAAAGTGCGCGAGACGGGCACAAATAAGACCCTAAGCACGACGAAGACGCTAGAAGGGCAAAATAAGACCCCAAGCGGGCAAAATAAGACCTTAAGCACGAAGAAGATGCTAGAAGGGCAAAATAAGACCCCAACCGGGCAAAATAAGACCCTAAGCATGACGAAGACGCTAGAAGGGCAAAATAAGACCCCAAGCGGGCAAAATAAGACCCTAAGCGAGAAAAAGACGCGAGACGGGCACAAATAAGTCCCTAAGCGAAAAATGCGCGAGACGGGCAAAAATAAGACCCTAAGCGAGAAGATACAAGACGAGCAAAACAAAAAGTCCCTAAGCATAAAAGGGTGCGAGACGGGCAAAAATATCTCTAAACGAGGTACGTTACAATTTTATCATATTACATTTAACGCATTATGTTGGCATCTCGGATATAAACGATATTATATTCTAACAAGTCCTTAAGCGGATAGTACGCAAGTCCTTAAGCGGATAGTACGCAAGACAAGACCAATACTCCAGTAAAAGTTCTTCTTTGGACACAAAAAGTTGCAAAGAAAAACTTGGGGAGCACAAAGTATGCAGGCTATGAGATATGGTACGAGGTACGTTACAATTTTATCATTGGATATGTACTACAATTGATTGACAAAGTGCATGCAAACGTTTTATATTGGCATTCCGGATATAAAAGTGATGTTATATCCTTATCAATTCTATAAAGTCCCTAAGCACAAAATGGTGCGAGACGGGCAAATTCGAGAATCCCTATGCGAAAAGTGTGCGAGATGGGCAAATGAAAACTCCCTAAGCACAAAAGCGTGCGAGATGGGCAAACCAAAAGCCTGAAGCAAAAAAGTGTGCGATGTAAGTCATGCATGACGTGCTTGAGCTTGAAGCAGTAATTGAGCGACATAAGCCCCATATGTAAAAATACTTGAAGCAAAAAAGTGCACGAGGAAAGCCTGATTATTACGTGAGACTAATACAAGGTAAATGTATAGTTGCTTCGGTAGATGAGTTTAAAAATGGGCTGATCAGTTTGTAAAAGACTAATCTCTTTCACAAAAAACTGGGGAGCACTTTAGATTAACTTCTGCCTCAAAAGGAGCATCGATACTAACAGGCACCCAAGCATCTACGCCCTGAGGTGCTATAAATATCTAAATCATCTTCGTCCAAGCCTGTGAGAACCCCGACCATCTCGGGTCAACGAAAAGGCTCTTAAGGGCTGGTAAGATCAGATAGATCTTTATAAATGCCTATTCTCAGAAAATGTTCCAAATCCTCAGCATTAGGATCAAGCTTCAACCAATCCGGAGCATGCCAAGCACAAACCGCATCTAATGAAACCAAAAGGCTTTGGTGGCTCCGCAATCTTGTAATTTCTCCTTATAACTCTTGGTTTCGGTCAGCTAAGACCTTGAATTTGAAAAGAAAGGTGGTATATTCCACTGGAGAAGCATTTAGCTCAGAGAAGAAAAACGTATCCCGGTACTGTTCTAAAAAGACACTTTGACAAAAAAATGATGACACGAAGTCGTTTCTGCTACGAATAATAATGGAGTTCACTAGTTAAGCCCTCAAGTGAAGATGAAAAGATTCTTGGAAGAGGGCAACAAGAGAATTTGAAAAGCCCATTCTTTATATACTCTTTCACAAGGTAAACCTTGTAAAAGAGTGGGGAGCAATTGATGTGGACTAGGTCAATTATTACTGGGCTTTTCTATAAATCAAGTTGAAGACCATTAAGCCAAATGATAATATAAACCCAAGAGGAAAGAGGACTCAGAAGGCCCATAAATGATCCACTGGGTTATTATTTAAGCTATGGGGCTTAAAGGTAATTACGCGCATAATAACTCCTATAAATAGGTCACAGGTATCATTCTTAAACCCTAAGCTCTATTTGCCTACTGAAACCCTGTCAAAACCCTGTCTGACTTAAGCATCGAAGTGCAGGCGCAGGGGAAAAACCCTGCGCCCCCTGATGGTTTTCTCTCTTGTAGAATTCTTGAAGACAAACTAACACGAAGATCGAGGATTTGACGTCAGCAAATATTTATTGTTGTTTTTGGAAACAACACATATAATTTACCCTTTTATTATTACTATATATTCGGAGACAGAACAGCCATTAACATCATGCATCACGAGCGAGCAATGTGGTATTGTCGATTCTGATCCATAAATCAATTAGAAAAATGCTTAGAACCATAATTTTCAACACTTTTGACTTTTGTCATTTTTTTCATAGAACTTTATTTATAAATAGAAAATACGGGTAAAAAAAGGAAAATTGATTAATGAAAAAAAAGCACAAGTAGAGATTCAAAAACGTCACTACAAAACAATTGACTTTTACCGGCACTTATAAGTGTCGGTAAAAGACCAATGAACCGTCGGTAAAAACCTTATCAGCGGTTCATTGGCCGTCGGCTGACCGCTGGCCAAGTGAATGCCGGTGAAGGTTTGCCGGTGGTGATGTACTCCAATGCCAGTAAAGATCTGACAAATTGCGGCATAACTTTTTTCGGCGCTTTTAAATACCTTTAAAAGAAAAAGACTTTTACCGGCACTTTAAAGTGCCGGCAAAAATCAGATTTGAAATTTGAAACTTTTATATATATTGAATTTTATTTTAAATTTAAAAGCTTAAAAGTGCCGGTAAAAGTCTTATTTGAAAATTGAAATTTTTATATTTAGTGAATTTTATTTTAAATTTAAAGTTTTTTATTAGAATAATTTAATTATTAAATTAATAAGTTTTTTATCCTAACTTTTTTTAATTAAAAATATCCTTAAAATTACTTTAAATTTAAAAAACAAGATGCATGATCATGTTTGTTTTTGACTACTTAAATACAATATACTACAATTTAAGAAAATATTAAAAATTAACTACTAGAACACCAAATTAAACAAAATTTATTTTGTATAAAATAAAAGTAGATAATGTTACAAAATTTATTACACCAAATTGCCAAAAATGCAAAGAAAGGAAAGGAATCAATGAATTTTTGCTGGAGAATCCAACAAAAAATAAATTAAAAAACTTGCATGGTTGAGAAACACTTAGATCCACAATAGATACCACATCAGCTTCTATCTCCTCAAAACCTTCTCTGGCTATCGAAAAGTAGCACTAACCAAACCTACCTACTGCACTAGCAGCACTGATTCTGCAATGGAGAGAAACCCAAATTTATTTCATATCAAAAGTCAATTCTACAATGTAACTCATTTTCATTGCATTGATATAGAATACTTATGACTAAGCAACTTGGCACCTACCAAGTGGCCTTCTGAGCAACACTTTAACTAAACTCCAAATCAGAATCCACATCAAAACTTGCTGTTAGCTTTAAATTGCAATATATATTTTGAAATGACAAAAACTTAAGTAAGCTTTAAATGTTTTAATTCATATTGTAAATTTGTCTTATCACACATGATTTTCTCAAAACATTTCAAGTGTTCTTATCAAATATTAAGACCATGATTTAATGATGCATATTCTTATTGGTCTTAATTCTTTATAAATGTTTTGAATATTTTAGAAAATTACTTGATGAATGTTTAGACCATGTTTTTATCTGAGAAAGTCAAGAAAAACTCTCTTAAAACTTATAAATGTTTTGGGTTGAATTAGGATCAAAGGTCATATCATTTCTAACCCAAAAGTGCAGGAAAAATGCCCTCTGGAAGAAAAGGATCGATCCCCACTGTAGCAGGATCGATCCCTTTTTGGCAGAATGTCTTCCCAAGGTCCCTGAAGCCCAGAATCAAGATTCTGGACAAAAGGGATCGATCCCCACTGTAGCAGGATCGATCCCTTTGCCCGAAAATAGCCTATAACGGCTAGTTTTGTGAGATACAACGGTCATATTCAATCTTGGCTCCACCCAACGGCTAGAATACATCTAAGGGACTATAAATAGAGGCTTAGAAGCTAAAGGAACCAAGAGGAACTACTCAATCAACTCCAATACTCATTTTCCTCAAATCCTCAAGCCTCAACAACAATTCAAGAGCTAGAATTCAATATCTTCTATCACTCTCATATTCCTTGTATAGAAAAGCACAAATATTGTATAGGCTTTTCATTGTGCTTAATTTCTGTAATCACTTGCCTATCTAGAGGCTTTCTTTGATTACTCATTTGTAAACTCATTTCATTCCTTGTAAAGGGGAGGTTTCTCTTGAGCCTTGAAAAAGAGGGAGGTTACTCTTTAAGCCTAGGAAAAAGAGGGAGGTTACTCTTGAGCCTAGAAAAGAGAGAGGTTACTCTTGAGCCTAGAAAAGGGAGAGATTTCTCTTGAGCCTTGAAAAGAGGGAGTGTAACAAATTCAAGGATAGTGAATTTTGGAAAATCCTTGGGAGCGTCTCAAGGTAGAGGACGTAGGCAGGGTTGCCGAACCTCTATAAATCACTTGTGTACATTTCTCTATCCTTTCTCTCTTTACTTTCTTGCAATTATATTTGTGTTTATTGCATTGAATTTATATTGTATAATTGCCTAGCTAAGAGAACTTAGAAAATATCAATATAGGCTAGAGAATTTAGAGAAACCGAAAAACGAACCTAAGGTTAGTGAAAAATCGATTCACCCCCCCTCTTGGTATAGCCTATAGAGCCAACACTTGCCAAAAAAAGGCACATTATAACTAATTCATAAGAAAAATAAACTTTTCTAACTAATCCAAATTACATATATTTCAAAACCCTTCATAAAAATGAGATTTCAACTCTAACTAAACGATGATTTTCTTTCCACAAAATGAAAAAGAACAAAAAAAATCTAAGATCAAAATTCAAAGGAAAATAAGATAAAAATAACCAAAAAGGAACAAGAATGAAACTTTTAAAGTCAACTGCTTTTGAGGATTAATAGTTGCAATGAACTGCATTCTTTCAATACTCTGTAAAATATTTAAAAGCAATATGAATATCAACTTGTACCTCCTTCCAACCCCTTGATTGATATGCAGTGTTTTAACTCTTAGAACTGTAGAACAATCCATGCTCCAGCTCGATTCATCGCTATTTGCATCCTTATCACCTACAAAAATTCTAAGATCAAAAGGTGTACCATGCCAAATTTGCAACAAACAAGAGCAAAGTGATACACACTCATCAAGGAGTGAGAATTAAAGGTGAACAATTAAAATACTCTATTAATGGTACTATTTCAAAATATAGAAATTTCCTTTTTGCTCAGATAAATTGTCTATATCCATAAGCTTATTACAGTTTTGTATTTTGCTTAATTATTATTAACTAAAAGATTCAAACATTTGCAAGAACTTTGGCAACCTTGTTTGAATAAAAGCTTCCAGACTTTAGAGCATAAAAATAAATATAAGCAATAAATGAACCAATAGTCTTTTATACAAACAACATCAAAACCTTATTGTGTTTCTTCAACCATGGCCACTGCCTCCTCGTCTTGATTTTCACAGCCCACACCATCGTCCATGTCAGGCTGGCTGCCATTTAAGTTCTGCTCCTCAAGGCATAAACTAAGATCCAAAACTGGAAAAAGAAAAATGAAAAACAAGCCATTAAAAAGCAACTTATATTATAGAACAATGTTTATATGCAAGATACATAGAGACACAAAAAATAAGCATCCATAAATCAGGAATCAAATCCACTAACAGTAGTGGATACAAAAATTAAGCAAATATAAAATATCATGAATAAGTTTATATGTTAAAATAAGCAAATCTCAACGCTTTGAAATATCTTCCCTAACAACATTAATATCAGGCTATGCCTTTGAGCATGAAGAGAACAACTAATTTTAGGACCACTGGTGAAGAAAATATATATTTGGCATAATCTTTTTAATTCACAACTAATTTTAGAATCAGTCAATATTCATTGACCTAAAAAAATAGTATAAATATTTAGCTTATGAACAGAAATTAGACTTTTTTAGTTGAGAACTTGACAGCCTTACAGAAATGGAGACAGTGGTTCTTCGCAAAGACATATTTGGGGGTTCTTTACCTATTGAGAATGTCCAAGCTCTTGCATCCAAGAACCTTAAAGATATCCCATCTGAGTACATCAAGCCAGAGGTTGAGTTTGATGTAGTTTACATTGATGAATCCCTTCAAATTCCAGTGACTGACATGAGCAAACGAGGCCGTGATGCTGAACAAAGAAAATTCCATATGGCTTGTGTCTAATGTTAAAATTGTGCTTATTGTCTTTTTGTTCAGAAGCAAAATATGATTAATTATTTTTTTAAAAAAAGGCAACCGAATATGATTTCTTTTACATACAACATCATTATTGGGTGCTAAATTAATAGCTCTGACCTGAAAGTGCTCTGTTTTGGAAGAAATCACAAAGTTCCTATACAAAACCATGAGAGAAGGTTATAGTGCACATTCAATAGTACAAGCTTATAATGTAATTATCTAGAGAATGTCCAAAATGACTTAAATGTAAACATGAAAAGCAATGCTGTCACTCATTAAAGAGACTATATAGAACAGATTTCTTGAATCATTTGTAAGTAAATTCTACCTTTTAAATATCTTAAACAGTTGATTTTCAAGTGAATTTACAGATGTAACAAGGGAACAATTCTGTAAGTCCCGGAGCAACAAGAAAAGATTCATTGCATCAAAAGAAAAAAAGGTTAAAGCAAAAGAATAATACCATTATTTGGATTCTCTGGCTTTTCTTCACCAAGGATAAACTACGACTTCATATGTCCATGCCCACCTCTTTCAAGGGAAAATATTTCACCCCAAACACCTTTCTCAAACACCTTCAAGCAAAAATTATAGTCTAATATTGCAAGGTTAAGAACAACTGGCAATTAAATGAGGATAAT
The DNA here is from genome assembly GCA_032173925.1 of Heritiera fomes. Lineage (NCBI taxonomy): Eukaryota > Viridiplantae > Streptophyta > Magnoliopsida > Malvales > Malvaceae > Heritiera > Heritiera fomes. Next base: position 25,981,968 of record JAPDPM010000017.1, on the reverse strand, counting down.
CCAGAAAATACAGTCTAATAGTATTCTTTAAGGCAAACCAAATTCAGATTGCAATAAACTTGATAGCAAAGAATACACATATAAAACAAGCAAACTCGATATTTCATTTCTTCCATTTTTATTTCATCAATCTGATTTTTACAGTATCCTTATTGAGGCCTTCACTGCACCTCTCTTTAGCGGCGAAGTATTGATTAATTTTCACATAACATTCAATCCATGAAAATGATGCATGAGTTTAACTACAAGCCTTATGTAAGACTAAGGCGCTCTTCAAGATAGTCTAACGAACGGATGGGAGGAAATTTGCAAGTAAGAATAAAAATTTGTTACCTCCCTTGTTAATGATACATAAATATAAGAGTGCTTATAGGTTTGTTTGGGTTTGGGATTGTTTTGTTTGTTATTGAATTTTGAATGAACTGAACTGATTAATATTCTATCTAATCAGTTGTTTTAATAATACCCAAACCATAAAATGAAGCTACAGTTTGAGTTGAATCAGTACCTCGGGGGAGAAGACTCACTGCAACAGCATTCCACTATGCAGTCTTTGTTCGGATTTATGAAGAATACCACCTGAAATGTTGCATGGTAATTATAAAACTTTCATATAAGAGAAAGGCCTCCCTCAATAGAACAGTGATAGAATAAGCAATGTGTAATGATTGGAGATTCAATGCGAAGCTTGCCAAAGTTAAAAGAACATTCAACAAAATTAATGTTTCTAAAATAAGTGAATTTTGCATAAATAATCTGGAAACTATTATTCTTAACCACTTGAGACTTGATGACATGAGAAAGGAGAAAGGAAGTAAACAGGAGAGGGCGAATCATTACAGAGTAGCGATCTTGTCTTGGTGACAGCACTCTGTGCAGTGTTGACCTACAATGGAGAACCCAAATTGGAGGAGATACAAAGAAAGTGACATTATCATTTCACAGACATCCAAAAGAAGCATAGAATGCTATTTACCTGAACAAACCATTGGTCCACATCTCCATCATGTATTTTAACAATGAATGCCCTGCAGATTCAGATCCAATTTTCAGAGGCTAGATTTGACAATTCATACAAGTAATTCGTGTTCGTGTTATGTAAAATTCTATTCACACCGGTAAAACTCAAAAAATTCGTGTTTAGAATTACCAAATCTATGTTTTTTTTTTCTTTGAGAATGGGTTAACAGGTAGGAAAGAAAAACCTTAAAACAATACTTTTATATGAACAATCTGCCATCACTAATACAATAACAATAACATATCCTAAATTGAATTTACAATCTATAGCCTAATCCAACTTCTTTCTTGCTAATAAAGAGGAAACAAGAAACTCCACAATTTGTCCAATCACTTTAGTCTTGAAGTGATTAGGAGTTAGGACTATATGGATGATACTCTGTCTTTCTTTCCAGCCAAAGCTATAAAAGAAAGCTCACCTTTATTAAATTTTTATTAAAAAAAGTCACATTTGCTCATTTGAAGTATTTAAAGCAATATATTTATTTATTTATTTATCTATTTATTTATTATGAGTTAACAATTTGTGGCTATAGTAGAATTATGTCAGACTTCTGTCATAACTCTCAAGGAACACTCTTATTGATCTTACTAATTTAATAGTTTATAAGATGCAAACTCACTTCAAAGATAAACATCGTTTTCAAATTGTTCTTCAGAGCTTCATTCAAGGTAGGGCCTAAGCTTCAAGTGATATTCGAAACAACACATTCCTGTGGAAATATTTCAAGTTCATTTGAAATTTTCTGTTTGTGCAAGCTAATTCTTATCTTTTACGTACCAAACTGCAGTGCTTTGAAACCAGAATAGGCCTTCAATTTCAAAATATCCAACTTCTTGTATCTTTTACATACCAAATTCTAAATGCAAATTATAAATGGCTGCAAAATAGCTAACTAAATTCAACAGTGCAATTGTTTACATATATTCTATTCCCACAAAATATATATAAGCAAGTACAGGCCTATGCTTTTTAATATATTGGCAGACTACAAATTTTATACACTTATATATAAAATATATGCTTACAGGAAGCTAAAGCTCGGCTAAAGTTAGTGAAAGCATAGAAAAAAAATGAAAGCACCAATAGATATGCAAACAAGCCTTCAACAGAGAGAAAAACTGAGCTCAGCAACCAAAAAAGAAAAAGCAAAAATAAACATAAAACAAAGCAAGTAATGAGAAAAAACAGAGACGTGAATCGGACTTACCTCAAGTAGAGGACCCAAGAATAGAGACGTGAATCGAACATACCTCAAGTAGAGGATCCGATCGGAGTAGACGACAATGACTTGAGAGAAGAGGTGTCGGCGAAGGCCCAAAATATGTGGAGACCGGAGAACTACAGAGACAATGGAGACCGATGAAGATAGAGCTGAGTGGGAATGTGGAGAACGATGAAGTTAGGCAACACGATGGAAAGATATAGGGAATGAGTAGCAATGGAGATGAAGAGAGGAGACAAGGCTCAGAAATGCAGATCGGGAATGTGGAGAGAAATTGAGGAGATTAGGTTTTTTAGGTTAAAGGAAATTAGGAAAGTTAGAAAAATAAGAATTTTTAACTTGAAAGTGTGTCGTTAAATCTTTTAGCATTGCCGACCCGTGAATTTGTGCCGTTACATTCATACAAACAGCGGCACATTTTATGAACGCCACTATCAAAGTGTCGGCAAAGGTATAAATTTTTGTAGTGCGTCTTGGATTATCTTTTCTAGGTGAAGATATCATTATTGATATGTGATAGAAGTTGAATGAAATAATTATATTAATAGCATTAACGTTTAATGATTTATCACACCTTGAAGTTAATTTGAATCCTTTGAGATGATATGGTGTTATTCGTCTTTCGTTTTAATGAAGTTGAATGGTTGTTCCTATTTTTCTGTTAGCATCACCATATAATTGAACATTGTTTTTGTTTTTATTGTTCTATTGGTTTGTGCATTCTTAAAGTAGTGTTTAACTGTTAGGGTGATTTTTGTTACGTAATAATTCAAATGCTGCTTGATGCATCGAAACCCTTTGGTCGTTATAAGTAAATTTGGCTTTAGAAAAAAATGGACATAATTTTTGAAATGGACGACTAGTTAGGGTTAAAATCTTAACTTTTCTCCCAAAAATAATAAAAAACTAATATGAAAAAAATAAAATATTAAAAATGAAATCATACTTATAGTGACTAATAAATTTATAATATCTTATAAGTATAGGTGTTTATGGATTAGGTCGGAATTAACTTATGTAAAGTATTAGGAGATTGATAGTGAGCCAAAAGCTCGACCTAGCCCAATTTGATTTTTGGGCTAAATTTGTCAAAGTTCGATTTTGCTTATAATAAGTATGTCTAAGTTTGTCCAAATTCATGCAAATACTATAATTTTAAACGAAATATTATAAGAAAAATATAATAAAAATCAAAACACATAATCATTAATAAATATAATATGCAACAAAAAAAGTATAATACAGTAGGTTAAAATAAATTCTTATAAAAGAATTACAAGAAATATGAAAATTATAAATCAAAGTCTTAAAAAATAGGGTAAATTCTATCTAAGTCATTGAGATTTGCACCTAATTCAACTTTAGTGCATTAGTATAAAAAATAGACACTCCATCCCAAATTTTTCTATTTTGTAGTACAAATAAGTCTTTCCGTTAATCAACCGTTAAGTCAACTATTAAAAACTTAAATTTAAGATCATTTTATCCTTGAATCATTTAGAATACTTTAAATACACAAAATTAGACAAAAATGAAAAACATGCTGAAGTGCTATTGGCCGGGCTTTAAAAAGTATTTTTTACTTGTAATTTATTTTTGTTTATTTATTTAAATTTATTTTTTATTTATTTACTTCTAATAAAATATAAATAACTTAATTTAAAATAACATAACATAAAATTATTTATGTTTAAAATTATTCAAAATCAAAATAATTTAAAATTTGAAAAAACTGAAACATTGATTGAAATTATTAAAATTTAAATTAATTATAATTTTAGGTATTCAAACATGGTTCGAATCTTAAAGTTGTCATTGTCAAAAGGGCTTTACCGTTTATCATTCATGTCCCGAACAAGATTAATCTTAGACTCTAAAATGGATGAGGATACTTGTAATTACACAAAAAAATTAATTATAATTTTATTTTTAATAATTAATAAGATTAAACCTAATACATTTGAGAAGAAAATCATGGATTGAAATTAAAATGTTCATTAAAAATAATGAAAAAAATTGTGAAAAAGAGTAAATAATTGTGGAATATAGAGGAAGAAAGAATTATTTATATTGAAAAATTTAAAATTGTATAATTTTGTAATTGCTCACATTCTATTAACTTTTGTTAACAATGTTAAGTTGTTTGGGGTGGAGTGTCCACTTTTAATACTTATGGACTAAAGTTGAATTAAGTTCAAAATTCAAGGACTTAGATGAAATTTACACTAAAAAATAATACAAGTTTAAATTAAATTGTAAAAAAATAAAAATAATTAAAGATGCATTAATATAAAATTAATTTAAAAATATAATTAACAGGTTGAGTTATATTGTACTTCAATTTAATGGTAAACTCAAGCTTGATATAATTTTTTATCAGTTTTAAATTTTCAAGTGCTTTGAGGGTCAACAGAATAAGAACAATCGCTCTTTCAAAGATAGTAGTTGGCTCTCCAAGTGCAAAGAACTTTAGTCAGGATGGAGCTCAAAAAATGGCAAAATCCTAAAGTCAGTTTTGATATAGAAATTGATCAAGTGGATTTTGATTGGCTTCATAGAAATGCCATTGGTTTTTTGCACAATTACATTTACCATGCGTCTTTGCAAAATAGTTTTTTCAAAGAAGGCTTCTATTGTCGCGTTAGGCCTATGGGTGTGTTCTGTTAGCATTTAGTGAAGCAGAAGATATGGAGGAATGTTTAAAAATTTTCAAAGATTGGCTCCATATTTGGTTTGAGAAAGTTAGCTCGTGGGAGATTCAGGATGTTGCTCGTGATCGTTTTCTTTGGCTAAGGCTTGAAAGAGTTCCCCTTCCTTTGTGGATGGAGAAATTTTTCATTTCTGTAGGAAAATTGTGGGGATCTTATGTTACCATAGATGACAATACTCAAAGGCTGCTCAGATTTGATGTTGGAGGAATTTTAGTTTTTGTCAAAGCAGACTCAATCATTCCGTCTTCTAGTCTCTTTAAAGCTAATTGTGAGATTTTTAATATCTCAATTACCGAGGAGTCTTTGTGCTACTTTCCCGTTATGTTATCAGATATGAAGCTACAAAACGATAAAGAATTGGCTTCTTCTTTGTCTTCTACGATGAGTTTAGACTTTCCTAACTCAATTCGATCATCGGAGGGGACTGAGGCTCCAATTCTCGAAAAATGTGGTGGTTTTGAAAATGTTTATAGCCCATAAACACAACGGTCAGAATTGGAAACTGGAAAAGTTGGTTTGGAAAATGGAACAGCCGCTTATGGACCAGCAGTTAATGAAGTTGTTGAGGAAGAAAACATAATGGCTCATTCTGAAGATGTCTACAGGGATACCTCAAATAGAGGAACTGATGGCGTAAATGACAACATCTATCCAATTCAAAAGGTAAACTTAATATCAAATGTAGATGTCGTGGAAGTAGAGGAAGGGGAAGAAGGGTTGCATGAGCAAAGTATATTGGGTCCAAACTTTACTTGACCTAAACATCTGGTTTCAAATAATGGGTTGAGTTTTGAAGGGTGTGGTCAAGAACTTTATCTGTTTTAATGCCCTAGGATTCTAAGGCAGAAGAAATTTCTAGTATCCAAGCAAAAAAATCGTAAAATAAGGTGTTTAGATGATATTAAGGAAGATTTGTTTAAGAAATTTTTCAAAAAGACAAAATGCGTGTTAAGAAGGGGAAGCTAAAAAAACTAAAAATGCCCAAAAGTAGTGAACTGATACAAGTTCAGGGCAATCAAGAAGACATAGTAGCTAATGCATCATTGTCTGATGGTGATTTTCAAAATAGAGACAAGATTCTAACCAAGGAGGCGCAAGATACTTGGAACATTGGAAAAATGTTGAGATTTAAAACGAATTGTGATGATGATTGTATAATTGAAAGGTTGAAAGAGTTGGCGGCCCATGAGCAAGAATTGGTCACTTGACATTTTAGAAGATAATTTGATAGGTTCTATGGAGATTGAAATTACGTGGTCGTTGCAAATTAGAGGTATTTTGTGTCAACTATTATCAACAAGCCTTTAATTTGTGGACCTGTTTATGGAGTGTTAATGGGCGTTTGGCTGGTGCTTTTTACTGCTCTGGATTCATTCTTGTTTTGGTGATGTCAGTGACTTGAGAAAATCCAAAAGAGCTTTTGATTTAATTGGAAACCTCTGTTTAGATGTTGATTACAGATGCGTTATGTCCTTTTGTCTTTATGGTTTGTCTTGGTTTTCACCCTCATCATTTTCAAAATGATGAGTATGGCTCTCTCCTGCTTATCCAGTGTTTCATTTAAGGTTTGAATGAAACTCAATTTTCTATGAGGGCTTCAACACTGAAGAAGACCCGAAAAGTTCGAGGTTTTCTATTTTGTTGGGCATTTTTTTTATGTCAGCTAGTTCTAGATTTGATTTTAGAGTTCTTTTATCCTTAGTTGATAGATTTTGAAAGGATATATGCTTGGTTTTTGTTTTTGCCTTTCAGCAACTTTCTTGTTTTGTCTAAGGTTGAAAGGTGTTGTGATTTTTCATTAGGGAGTGGTGATAGCTTGTATGGTGGTTGGGTCTGTTGTATGGTTTTTCAATTGGGTTGTTGTTTGAACTTGTTCACCTTTTGTTATCCATTGGTTAATCAATAAAATTATTTGGCTTAAAAAAATTTTTTCAAGCTCAAATCTATTGAATGGGTTTAATATTTTTATCTTTATCTGTCTAAAAATTGAATGAACCTTTTGACTTAAACTTATAATTCGATTTTTGAACAGATTTACTTATAAGATTAATCTGCATAGGTTATTTTTTTGAATTAAAAATTTTTTATGGATCATAGTGGTTCATACAACAAGGACCACGGAAAGACCCGCACAGTACACACACTTAACAAGTACAGTATCTACCAAAGCTCAAACACCAAAATTTAACACAAAGCCTACAGTTATTAAATGGACATTTTGTCGAACGCATAGCATTCAACAAAATACATCACCCCATTTTTTCCTTTGACCGATTGAACCAACCACCATCAAAAAAAGGTATAGGCGCCAAAACATACCAACCCCAAATCAACCAGAATCAGCACTATCATAATATTAAAATCAGAACACTTTCCTGGCTTTTACAATCTCTTGCATGCGCCACGGCCCGCACACATGCTTAGACTAAAGATTATAGTCTGTGACACATACTCCAACCCAGACCACACCAGCAAAACAACAGAAGCTTCACACTTTTCAAGCCGACAACAAGCCTCAAGGCCAAACCATTGCACATTCTTAAGTTTTACACCAAAACAAGACCGCTGGTTCTACTCACACCTTCCTTTGGCAATCTATCAGCATCATTTATCCTCATGTTACGTTAGCTCTACATAATGACAATCATCGTCAGATACAATGAGGCTTCACACATCTTAACATTATTAGATTTGGTTATGATTCTTTTGGGCTGATTCTATTGCCTGTTGGATTTTGCTGGGCGTCTTGACAGTGATAAGTGAAAACTATATGTATGTGGATATGTGGTTGCTTGACCTTATCATTGGAGATCTGTTTTCTTATGCCAATGGCAATAATTTGTTTGAGCTTTCTCTTAGTTTGGAAATGATAAATTTTACCCTTGAACGAAACATATAAACCGCCAAAAGATTTGACGATTTGTATGTGGATTGTGGACTAGGGAAGCATACATGAGCAACTGTCACTAATCGACCATTTTCTTCTTTATTTTTTTGGTTTTTATGGTCAAAAAGTATCCGGGTCAATCTATACGTATTTTAAGACCATTCTCTCATTGGACAACCTTAATGATACACTCTCACATTAACTTGATGCATTTAAAGAATTTAATTTTCTTGAATGCTAATCTCAAGATTTGAACTCTTTTCTTCTCATTGTATCAATTTATTAATTATGCAGTGCTCACTCTTATATGTTTAACAATCTTATCTTTCGTATTTGCTGTGAACTTAAAATACATTTTTATTTTTTATTTTTAAAGCGCGTAATGGAACACAACCACCAAGATAAAATGTATTAACGTTGGCGATTAAGAGGAAGTAATAATTTTGATAAGAAAATGTGGATTCAAGCAAGAACCTAAATAATTAAGTCAACAAATCTGGTAAAATGTTGATAGAAAATACTGATGTTGTTGCTCAATATTCTATCACTATGTAAATAATTATAAAATATTTTAATTAACAATAGAAAGAAAAAATCCGAGAGAATAAGCTTCATATCCCACGAGAAACACGATCTCATGATAGCTGCAAGGAACCATTGGTTAAATGTCGGTGTTATAGTTAATTATAACCCTATCTTCTTTACATGGCATTGGTGTCCCACTCTGAATGGATTAATGAACAACCGGCCAAAGAAAAAGAAACATTCTGTAAATATCCAGGAAGACTCATTATCAGGAATAAGTGTTAGACAAAATTGGGTCCATATTAGCTAAATTTTGTCAACTGATTATTCTTTTTTATTATACTTTTCTTTGGAGTTATCATGCTGTGATCGGAATATTACATATGATGGGATTAAAGTTGTGCCCAAATTAGCTAAAGATGAAATCGTTCATGGGAACATGGTTGTGAATTCTAATTGATGTTTTATACGGGAAAAGTTGGATTTGATTTCATCTAAAACTAATTGATTATAAATGAATGGATTCAATTTGAATATAAAATTAGAAGAACTCAATATTTAAAAAATATGTAATGCCAACAATTTTTTAATTAAGTAATTAAAGAAAAATTATGATATATTATAAACTTGAATTTGAATCCAAATAATCTCACTTTATTTTTAATTATTAAATATTTCTTTTTTAACCATATATATATATATATATAATATATATAATTACACCATTTTAACCGTTCTCATCATATATAAATAGGCAAAGATAGTCAGAAACACAAAACAAAAGTTAGAAGTTCGATACCACTTTAAATATTTAATCTATTCACCAAAAAAAATTTAATCTAAAATTATATGATCAATTGGGAAACATTCAACTTAAATATAAAATCATAAAACTAATGGGCAAAGTCTATATCCATGCTTTGGAAGCAACATTCTTGAAGCTCAAACTTCAATTATACATGTTGTTAACAACAGAGATAACAAATGTAAAGCGAATGAAAACATTACCGCTTTATTACCACAAACATCAATCAGAACACATACTTGAAAACATCTAACAGGGATAAAACATTAATTTAGTCACAAAGCTGCTAATGGTGGCATGCCTTATGCGTATATGCCTTCCAGTTATTTCTGCTGAAATCTCCAAAGTGCAAACTGAAGGATAACACCAGTCCCCAGGCCTTCTTAGTTCAGGCTGCTAGCAAGCTCACTTCAAGGCTGGTTTTTTTCTCATACAGAGGAAGAAACAAAACATCATCCGGGGATCCAAGGCGGGTGGAGTTCACATAATCCTGGGGACAGTGATTTGCTATGCCAGGGACCAACAATCCAAACAATCGGACACCAAACATCAGCCATGTTTCTTTGTATTCTGGTCCCCTCCTCTTCGCTATGGTGAAACTTCTTATCACCTCATATATTGCATTCTTTAGCATGGGTAAAATGGCCCAAATCGAGAAGTAGTTCTTGTATGGCACTTCGTCAACAAGCTGCATATTGAAAATTCCAAGGATTGATTATGTACTTACAGCACAAAAAAAGCATTAATTGTTCATATAATCTAAAGAGAATATTGCATAATTCACTTGTCTCAGCCGGGAAAATTTAATTTCAGGAAGAGGGGACCGTTTGCAATTTCAACTATATCATTATATGTCAGTGAAAGATATTTATTCTTTACAGATTATTAATTACGGAATTCCCGAATTGGTTATTGATAAGTGGCCGAGAATTGAGATAGAATTAATTATTGCAGGTCTGAGTTGTTAAATCTCCAAATTGTCTGACATAGACGATAGAATCATTTGTCTCTGATCAGTAGGCGTATATTGAATGACTAAGCCCAGACAATATCTTCAGATGAACATAGCAAATCTAAACTCCAAAAATACGATGGTCCAGAAATCTTTTGACTTTTTTACTACTTTCTAAATGTTTACTGTTTTATCTATTCGATTTTTAGTTTAAGTGATCAAAATTTAATCTCTAACGATAAAAAAAATTCCTTGTTTAGTGTTTACCTTTGCTTCATATTTGCTGTTGTAATAGACACAGTTGCCAAAGTGCTTGAACGGAAGAACGCTGTTATCAAAGGGAATCCTTGGAACCATATCATTACAGTAAACATATCTGTAATATTCGATTCCACTCTTGCTCAAATTCTTCTCCATGTAATCCCCAAACGACTCATCTCCAACTCTCGGCTGCCCAAAAGTGTAAACTCCGTACATTCGCTCAAGCAACAATTTCTCGTCATGCCAGAACAGAACTGCTGGGAACAGAATTGCAAGAGCACCGCCCAAGCTGTGGCCTGTCACTATGAATTTTGCTTGCGGGTTTTTGTTCATGAGGTCTTTCAACTTATCCCTTATGTCGTAGTATGCTAATGGTGCTTTGCGCGTTGGGTCTGGCACGACGAGCTTAGGCCAGCCTACGCCTTTCTGCATGCCTAAGGCTTTCAAGAAGCCACTGTGAACCTTTCCAATGGAACCGAATTCGTACCAAGAGAGATCAACGTCGGTGCACCAATCATCTGCATTAAATGGCTCGGTTCCTCTAAAGCCAACAACAAAGGTGTCATGGTCATCGGTTTTATCTCGAAACAAGAAGGCTTGTGTGTCAGCTTTTTGTAGGAAATCTGCCAAAGTAACAATTAACTAATTAAATCTATTAAATGAAAAAAAAATCTTAACATATTAGCTGTAATTATTATCCTGAAAAACAAAAGTTTGGGTACCATTCCAGTAATCTTTAAAGAACACGTGTTCCATCTGCAGACGAAGATCGCAAACTACGTAAGTTTCAAGTAATCTAATTTCCATGAAACCTTTTTTTCAAAAGCTTATGCTTAAAAGAGAATAAAAAAAAAAGGTTATTCTTAAAAAATGAACAAAAAAAAAGCTTATTCTTAAAAAAAAGGTTCATTGTTGTACCTCCCAATGACCATCGACTATGGCTTCGGTGCAAGCTGCGTTATTATAAACTGCTTTAGCAGCCATAATCGAAAGTGCTGGATAATACATCGCATTTCCGTATTTAATGTCACTGTCCAGCTCCATTCTCGGGTCCGTAAATCCGACAGCAGAAAGATAGGTCGCCGCCTTTCTGTCAGGTTTCGAAACCGTCCCTGGTGAACATACAACAATCTCATACATTTATTACTCTACCTGAATAGGAAATGATGATTTTGAAAAACAAATGAAGTAATTTCTATATCTGATTTCTTTTTTTTTTGTCTTTTACTCTTCAATTTTCTTGGCGCAAATCAATCTACTCAGTTTTCCTGCAAGTCAGATGCATTTGTATTTCGCTCGAAAGAAACGAATAAAAGATAGACGGACATGTAACCAAAAAAAAAAAAAGGTAGACGGACATTCATACAGACAGACAGAAATTTTTAAGCTAGCAGGAACAGGAAACTTGTCAGGCGTTTTAATTTATTGTACTGTCGGATTTTCATGCATGCATTTCTTTAAATGTTCGGAGGAATTAATAACGGTAATGAAACGTCATAGGAAAAAACAATTATTTAGACTATTTAGACGGAAATGGTAATTTTTTTAGGTTTAATTTGGAATTCACCGATTCCACCACTAAAAAAATATATATTAAAGACATAAAAAACATATGTAATATTATTTTTTATTTTTTAATATTTTATTATTATTTTATAAAAAATATTTTTAATTAATGATCATTTTATATTTTTTAATCTTATCGAAACTAATCTCTTCGTTTATTCAAACTAACTCTTACTCTATTCGAAAATAAATTATGTTTACATATTTAATAATCTAGATCTAGTTGATTAATATTGAGATGTGTGTAAACTGGCTCAAAGATTCTCTAACTGTATAAATAAAAAAAAAGTATTAAGGATCTCAATAGGCCAAGATTTGCTCTAGCCAACCTTATTGAGAAAGACTCGAGTTGACGGTAATTCAACCTTAACATGTTTAGATCTAGTTATCAAGATTAAAAAGGACCTCAACATGCTAAGATTTGCTTTAATTAGCCAACTGTTCAAGAGAAAGCCTAGATTCAACTTGGCTAATCCATGGTTGAGGCCAAATCCGATTAAATCAGGGTTAAACTGATTTTCAAAGACCAAAATCAATAACCTTATTGAGACAGACAGACTCGAGTTAACGATAATACAACCTTAACATGTTTAGATCTAGTTATCAAGATTAAAAAGGACCTCAACATGCTAAGATTTACTTTAATTAGCCAACTGTTCATGAGAAAGCCTAGATTCAAGTTGGCTAATCCATGGTTGAGGCCAAATCCGATTAAATCAGGGTTAAATTGATTTTCAAAGACTAAAATCAATCTGTTTTTTGATTTTAACTTTATCAATCATTTCTTTAAATTTTGTCGGTCTTCTCTTTTTTTTTCCTCTTTCCTAAGTTTTTATATATATATATATATATATATATATATATATATATATATATATATATATAAACACTTGAGGAAGGAAAGATAATAATCATTTCTTTTTATTAATTATTATTTATTTTTTTGCATTTCCTTAATAAATATTTGTTGCTATAATATACTTTTTTTTGGGTGATCAATAATCAAATATACTTTAAGCTTAATTAATAAACTCGTGAAAGTAAAAAAAAATTAAATGGTGGAATAATATTAACGAATCAAGAGTGATATCATGATTGTAATAGTAGATAATATAAAAACAAAACAAAATAAACTCTCTATTTTTATTATTGCATATAATTAAAATAATAAATTTTTATTTTACTATAAGTATATCCATGAAATTAAAAAGATAATAAAAAATTTTCAACTCATAATCATTATAATAATGTTTTAAATATTTGTCATCCCATTCATCAAGATAACTTCGTGTAAGTATTTTGAATAAATTATATTAGTCAATTAAAAAGGTCAATGGCTAAATAAAGTTCAATATGCCATAATTAAGGTCAACGTTCCTATCATAATAAAATAAAAATTCATAATTTTAATTTTATGTATCATTTAATATAATTCGAGAAGTTGTTCAAGTACTATCTCATTTTTAATACACAAAAACTTTAAGGACCTTCCGTCTTTCATCCTGAAGGAGATGTACAACTGGTGAGAATATTAGAAGATAAAAATAAAGTTTCGTAAGAAAAAAATAAATGATAAGAAATATGAAAGAAAGAATATTAGGAAAAAAAACAATATTGTGCATAAACGCATGCAACATCTCCCAAGTTGGAACCTGGAAGCCAATAGGTTGATTAATATTTAATTTTCCTTAAGATGCCAACTTGTTCATCAATTACCAGTAAATTTATCCTTGAATGTCAAAGTGAAAAGAGCAAAAACAAAGATCCAAACGTAAATATACCTAGCATGACATTTTTTAGGAGACCAAACAAGCCACCATTGAGTTGCAGAAGGTTGAGAAAGTCCTCAACCGTCGACCCTGTAATTGCCATTGGAGTCGATATCATCTGCAGAAATTTCTGTACCATCGCGGTGAGGAATACAAGAACTCTATACCACAAATCCAGTTGGTCCAAGGAGGTTTCGATAAATTTTCTGTTCTTTACATTCTTAGAAAACAAGACGCTAAAAACATCATAGCAAGAGGCTTGCTTAGGGTTTAGTAGCAAATAATTGCTACAGAAACCCTTACTGCCCACCTTGGCTTCCATGATTTTACACAGCAAAACTATACTTCTAGTTTTTTCGTTGATTTTGGGATGCTTACTACTCAGCTTTGATGCCAAATTTATAGGCAGAAAAAGGTATATTTGGCCAGCTAGCCATCATTTCTTTGACTAATTGAATTAATTATAGAGATTAATAAAAACTCAAATGGAAAAAAGATTAAAAACTTACATAATTGACAAAGAGTTATTAACATCTGACAAAAAAAAATTAACTTAAAAATGTAAGACCTGATTCTACATTACTGTAGAGTCTAATTTCATAAAATTAATAATGGAAATCTAATAAATAATGAATATTGATTTCCGCTTTGGTGAAAAGCTCCTTAACTTGAGTTGTGAATGGAGCAATTTCGGTGAAATAATGTATGAGCGAGTATATGAAACAGTTCGCCAATGGACAAGCAAGGTTGGACAATCGCCAATGGTGATGGCAAGTTGGATGATGGCAAGGGCGAATAGGTGAGTTCGCCATGTCTCTTGGTTAGGATGATCGCCCGAATGGGCGAGGGCTTGTGATCGCCCATATGAATGAAGTAAATGTGATAGCCAACTTGTGGTATAAAATCATAGCAAAGTGGCGAGAAGAGCAATAACTGTTGATCACCAACAATGTGACAACTTCTGTGATCGCCAAACCTATATGTAATAGCCAAGAAAAGGAAATCATCTCGTAATTTCTAGATATTGAGTTGGCGAATTGAAATTGAGTTGGCAAGCTAAGGTCTCAAGACAAAGAGGCGAACTGGAATCAACTTGTGTAGACAAAATGGAAATAAAAGCTGACGATATGGGAAACAGATTCAAACCATTTTGCAGCCAAAATTGACTTTGTAAGTCATACGGTTGAAGACAATAAATAGAGAAAAGTTAAAGTCAATAAAGGAATTAACCTTATTGGGCAAGAAATAAAACAAAGTCAAAAGAAGTAGAAAAAGGCGTGTGGAAGGGAGACTTTCATGCCATCTTAAGCTGCAGTTTTTCTTCATGCATTAAATGAATGATTGACCCATTAAATGATGAATGAAATGAGATAAGGCCAAGTGATGAGTTCTGATTGGATTAGCATGGCTATATAAGAAGAAACATTTGAGGAAAACCAATTTAGCAAACTTCATCCTCTTCACGAAAACCATTCTACTGCAAGTTACGCTCTGTTTCTTCCATTTCTCTGCTATGTTTGATCTACTAAACTTCATCCTTAAGTTGGCAAAACATGTAAACCTGCTTGCAAACCTTTCCTCCTTAGTTTGATGAGCTAAAGGAATAAGCAAAGTAAGGCTAACGTGAGACAGAAAGCAATCTGTTCTGGAAGTGCAGTTGGTTAAGAAGAGTTTACATATTCTATGGTTATTTTGGTATTTGAGGATCTAGTTTGATGTTTTACAAAGTAATGAACATAAGCCTTGTTTTAGTTAAATCTTGTAGAATATACCAAAAACTAGAACAAGGTGTAGTCTGGAAAATAATTGAGCATGAACAAGGAAAGAAATAGAAATAGTGTAGAAATGAAGATAAATGGGCGAGCTCAGCCATCATTGGCAAGCTAAATAATGTGAAGTGTGATTGTGGGCGAGGTCGCCACATGTTAAGTCATTGGCGAGCCCACCTTAGAAAAAAAAAACCATGTAGGGCGAACTCCATGCACAGACATGGCGAGTTGAAAAGTTGGGCGAACTCCACTTGTAAGGGAATTGGGCAATGGTGAAATGACTTGTGGGCGAGCTCCCACATATAAGCCAATATGAATGGCGAGTTGAGTTGTGGGCGAACTCCCACATTTAAGACCATATATGATGGCGAGATGATTTGTGGGCAGTCTCCCACGTGTAAGCCATTTTATGAATGGTGAGCTCTTTTGGGCGAGCTAGTAAGAGCTTCGATGGGCGAGCTAGTTGATTTATCTCAATCTCGCCAAAGTGCTGAAAATATGTTAAAAAGAAAATATTAATGAAATTTATAAATTATTTTGCAGCCGGAAATTATGGACTCAGTAAAAGCGATCAGGAAGGCGAGCAGGAAGTAAGGTTTCGTTGGACCAGGTAAGAGAGATGTGTGTGAAGTGAATGCATGTCCTGTGGAGTAAATTTCATGGAAATTATTGAGAAATTGTTTTGTTTTATGACATGCATTGTTTTGATAATGGTTTTGATTTGGGCGAGCTAAAAGCCGACCCTTATGTTATGATTGGGCGAACTGGTACAAGACGGGCGAGCCCTTGTTTTTCTAATGTTGGGCGAACTGTTATGGCGGGCGAGCCAAACCTTTTATCATTTTGGGCAAAGAACCCTTTTATGTTCTTTTAGGCGACCAACCATGTTTTATTGAAATCCGGTCGAGCCAATGGATGGCAAACCCTTTTATAACACCTTGGGTGAGTGACCCTCTTATAATGTTTGGGGTGAGCGATCCCCTTTGGTAAGAAAATTATGGGCGAGCCAAAATGGGCGAACCAGTGTTTTTGTTTTAAATGCAGAGGGTGGCGGGCGAACACTAGTTCACCACACTGACGAGTTGACCATGAGCGAGCCGAATGGGCAAGCTGACCATGGCGAATAGGTTTCTCTTTTCTAAATTTTTTCAACAAAAAATGAACTATTTTTAATAGCTTTGAAAATAGAAAATATGAAACCATTTTGGAGCGAGTTGACTATGGGTGAACTAGCCATGGCGAGCCAGCTTAACCCGTGCCTTTCTCACACGGAAAATGGTGAGATTGCGGGTTGTTTTTACTATCTTATAAAACCTTTTGGAAATCAAATCATTTTGAGGAGATGATAATATGGGTGAAATAATTCCATAAAGGTTTTTCATAAGATATAAAAGTGATTTTTGAGACTTTAGGCCCTGAGTTCATGCATTACTATTCATGTAGTTGCGTGACCCACATGGGGCGATGGCTCAGGTCGATGGACCAACGGATGCACCTCAGGGCGTCACAAAGCTGATGGACCTGCCAAGTCATCAGCGGTCTCGAGGTCACTTGGTAAGTGAACCCAAGGACCACTTATAGATTATGACTATAGATCTAGTTGAGATAGCCGTGAAGGGCAATGGCCTACGGGTGCACCCCAAAAGCGGATGATTTGTATTCCTAGAAAGGGGTAGGGAACGATGAGAGCATGATTTATTTGTTACCTAGTCTCAAATTATTGATTTTTGTTTACTGAGGGGATTTGCGGAATCCTATTTACTGTTTACTATATTTCAAAGTAAACTGTTTATCTCGAAATTTTGAATGGTGTATAGAGAGGTTGTTTACTATATCCACTGTTTTCCTACTTGATATGATTTTAGGAAAAACAAATAAATTGTGGTTTATAGTTTTAGTTTTATAAAGCAGTATATATCTCCTTTACTGAGCGCATAGTTCGCTCACCCTTTTGTTTTAACTCCACAGATTAAAGACACGGAGTAAGAGAATTAGCTCCCAGATGAATATAGCTACGTATAAAGCGCTGAGGCACATTATGTTAAACGTGACAGATACTGTCTCTTCTCTTTTACATTTCAGACATATGTATACAGTACTACTTTATGGAAATAAAGGATAATAGGGGATGTCAGATGTAAGGAAATATGAAGAGAATTTCATATTTCATATTTGCTAGATAAATGTTATCATTTATCATGGTCACTGTTGAACGTTAATGGCATAGCAGATAGTCCAACCGTAAAAGTTGTATTGAAATATGTGAAAAATGTGGTAATGGACTGTTACAAAAAAGTACCAAAACATTAACTTGATAAATTAGAAAATGAGCAGATAAACACAATTTGATGAATTGGAAGATGTCAAGAATTGTAATATGATATTGTCAAGTAGAGATATAGTTTCTCTCGCAAATACAATATTTCCTATGATTATTAGGTGAGAGCACATATTTTAGAGGACTAATCAAATATATTATTATATTTGAAACTACTTCCAAAAACATTCTGTCAAATATGGGCATTAAGCAAATTAATTTTGTATTGTTACTTTTCAAATTATTTTTTTGTTAGATGTTAATAGTTTTTTTAAAATTATGTGAGTTTTCTTTTTTAAGTCAAATACGATCATTTTTTTTTTGAAAAGCAGATTTATTGATGAAGCAAAGGTTAGTACAATGACTATAATGGTAGAAACAACCAACGCAGGCTTTAGGAGCCGACATGAAGACAAACATTGCCAACAACCAGACCCATTAAAGGATCAACAACACTTTCAAAACGAGGGTTTCCCACTCTGTGTGAAACAGCAAGGACCACAGAAACCAGGCGAGACATCCAGCGCAGAGGTCCAAAACACAAGAACCGTCCAGACGAGCAATTCATGGTTACGAAATGGAAAGTTCAGTCCAAGGAGCCAACACCTTGATTCAGGCAAAACAACGAATGGCTCGAATGTAGCAAAGTGCACGACAAAATTACAACCAGAACAAGTCTGGAATCCCAGCAAAACAGAGCGCCACAGATACAATAGGTCCGACCAAACTGCAAAGACGAGGACTCAACGCCCACAACAAAATCATCCTAGCAGAACAAGTCAAATACGAGGTTAGGATAATGACACATGTCATTTAAAAACATTAAGAAAATAAAAAAAAATAAAGTATAGTATGTGTCATCATTTTAATCCCGTTTGTGGAGTCAAAAAGCTCCACTGACGATAGATAGGATAATAATCCATATATTTAATGAAAGTTGAGTAAATTACTTTAATTAAAATTGATTTGGTGAGAATGAGTATAACATAATTATTATATGTCTTTAAAAAACATATAATATATCATTATTTTATCAGTAACTAAAAAACCTATTTTTAAAATTATTTTAATATAAATTATTTTCGATCTTGAAATGTTTAAATTTGATATTAACCTGTAAAAATAATTATTCACCAGTAATCATAATGTCCAATGGCCCGGCCAGTACAAAGCAAAAAAATATCATGCTGTTCTACATTATTTCTTCCTGTTTTCCCATTGACCTCTCTGCCTTCACAGTTCTTAGTCATCATCCCAACCCCCGGGCCTAACTCTTTAGCTTGAATTTTCTCTTTCTCGTGCAAAACATGGGCACTTGAACAATGAGAATCTGAGATTAAAAGCAACGTGTCTAATTTTTCCTCGTTTAATCTAATCTTGACATATTTTCTTAGCCTCTATTCTTCAACAATATATCGGATAATATATAATTCAACTCAGAGGCTTGTATTTTTGTTCAAAGAAGGAAAAGAAAAACATTATTGCTAATATGAATGTGTGTCGAATCAATAAAAGCTTCCTTTCGTATCTCATGATTCTCATTAGAATTAAATATAAAATTAGATGTCTCATGGTCGGGTATTTGAAACTTTATCCTTTTATTAACTTATTCGTCTTATTAATCTCTTATTTATACGATTTTATTTTAAGAAAATGTTTTTCATGATTTTGGAGATAATTCACCAATCAACTATTATCTCTTCAATAATTTTATTATGGATAAATTACACATTTAGTCCCAACCTAAGACAATTTTTTTATCCTGATCACCGAACTACGAAAACTTATAATTTAGTCATTAATTTTTATGAAATTATTTTTTCAGTTAATCATTAGAGACTAAAAGAATAAAGATGTAACATTATCATATCATCTGTCAAATGTCATGTATTTTTACCGCATCATCTACATGACATGTGATATTATCGATGTAACATTATAAATTTAGAAAAAAAATTAAAAGAAAGGATAAAGTAAACTTTTGGTTACTTAATTTTTTTAGAGTTTTTAGGGTCCCCTAACCAAAATGTTTGTTAAATTATTAATATTTTGGTCTTCATTTTTTAACATCTTACTATCAATTAACATGGCCTTATAATAATCTAATCCCAACATTTATAAAATTTAATTTAATATATTATTTTCTTATTTCTTCTATTTAAAATGAAACAAATTTACTATATTAAATTTTACAAACCTGGGTTTATTCTTGTTATATTTGTTGTGATTTTCTAGGACATGTTAAAAGTAAAATTTACGAATAAAATAATGAAAGGTAAATATATATGTTCTTTCCCAAATATGAGTTGGTTACTAAAATGAAACTCAGAAAAAGTTAAGTGATTCAAAAACTTAATCTATTTTTGTAATTTTATTTTTATTCAAATTTTATAATGTCATGTAACATGTCATATGGCTTGGTAATATTGCTTGATATCTAATAGATGGCATCACAATGTCATAAATATCAACATACCGTTAGTCTCTAATGTTTGGGTGACAAAAAAATAATAATTTCATAAACGTCACTGATCAAATTATAATTTTTTTAGTAGAATACTTAAAATAAAAAATCATTTGAAGTTCAATGACTAGACGTAAATTTATCCTTGTATTATTACTCTATATAGGAAGGCAGAGAACAACCATTAACATCATGCATCACGAGCGAGCCATTTGGTATTGTCGATTCTGATTTATAAATCAACTATAAAAATGCTTAGATCCATAATTTTCAACGCTTTTGTCATTTTTTTTTGTAAAACTTTATTTATAAATGGAAAATACGGGTAAAAAAAATGCAAAATTGATTAATGAAAGAAGGACAAGCCGAGATTGAAAAACGTCTTGAATTATCTTTTGTAGGTGAAGAAGATATCATTATTAATGTCATATGATGATATAAATTGAACATAATGATTATGTTGATAACGGTAACGCTCAGCGATTCATCACAGTTTGAAGTTAATTTGAATCCATAGAGATGATATGGTCTTTGTAGGCATAAAAAATTGATATAATTTAATCAATTAAATTAAATATTTAATTAGTTAAATAAATATATCAAAATCACTTAGAAATCAAGATAAAAAGAATTTATTAAAAGAAATTAATCATATTCATTATCTCTAATTAAATTAAAATGATTAGAGATAAAATTAATTATATTCACTATCTCTAATTAAATTAAATAATTAGAGATAAATCAAAAGTGATTAACTTTTTTTGGAACTCTATCACTTAAGCACTATAAATAGAAGACTTCTCCAAGCTATTGAGAGACAATTCCAAGAAAGGAGTAAATGTTAGCTTCCATAGAGACTCTCAAGCCTCCACCGACCTCCTCTCCAAGTTCAAGCTACCAAGTCTCCTCTCCAAACTCCAAGACTTTCAAGTCAAATCCCCAAAGTCAAGACTTCCAAGTTATCAAAGGCAAGATCCCAAGACTTCCAAGTCATCTCTCTATGTGCGAAGACAATAAGTCAAGCCTCAATCAAAGGCAGTATATAAATTCAACCAAAGCCAAGAGATTTACAAGAGTACAACAAATCTCCAACCATGCTCTCAATAATTTACCAAGCTATTGCAAGAGAACAACAAGTCTCCGACTATTTTCTCAAATATCTACTAAGCTACTGCAAATCCACAAGGAATAATAAGTCTTTGACCATTCCCTGAAAGAACTACCAAGCTATTACAAATCCACAAGGAACCACAAGCCTTCAATCGTTTCCCCAACAACCACAGAATTCTTACCTAGTCAGGATAAAGCGTCAAGCCCTTGACAAATTGGTTCCATCCTAAGAGATTGAATCAAAGGATCATTCTTGTATAGAATACAAAACAAAGAATTGTATACTTGTTTGTCATAACGTATTAAGTTTCGGAAAACCTAATAGCTAGACACTAAAATCTATGGAGTCGCCACCAACCATTCTACCTAGGTGTGATTGGTCACCTATTCAAACTAAGAATAAGGCTTGGTCTACGTTCAAAGATACTAGGGTTCGGGAGTACGGTTACGTGTAGGGAAGGATTAGCACCCCTACAACGCCCATCCTAAAATGGTACCAACTAGTTTTAGGTTATCTTTACAATTTGCCTTGTGTTTATATTAATTTCGATATGCTTATATATTGTGAATATTTCCGAGATTTTTCCATCAATTTGGCTCCAATCTTAAAAATCTCCCTCACCTCAAGATGTTCAAGGAGTCTCAATTGACTTTCTTGAACTCCATCGTCGGATCAATTAAATAATTTATAAAAATCTTATTCTTTCTAACTTTGGCTCTAATTTCGACTCCATATTAATCTCTATATTTTTTTAATCTTATTTCGTATTATATTTATCTATATATTCTATTTGTTTATTTATTTAGAGAATAAATATGAATCATGGTTTATTGAAGATTTTCTTAAAAGCGTCCCATCAATTTGGCTCGGCTTAAAAGAAATCTTTTCACCTAGAAAATTCAAGGAGTCCCAATTGACTTTCTTGAAATTTCATCATTGGCATAATTTATATTTTTTTATTTCCTATAATTTTATTCCAAGCTATTTAGTTTGTTTATTTATTCACTTATCTAATTTTATTTAAATTTCTTTAACTTTAATCTTGATTTTATTTATTTCATTTATTTATATTTATTTAATAAACATGAATTATATTTTATCAAAAACTCTTTCAAAAGTATCCCATCAATTTGGCTCAACTTAAGAAAGAATCATCTCACCTAGAAATACCCAAGGAGTCTCAATTGACTTTCTTGGAATTTTATCCTCGGTATAATTCACATTTATTTCATTATTATCTAATCTTATTAATTACTAATTATTTTCAATCTAAGCTATTTCATTCTATTTATTTAATTTTTCATCTAATTTATGTTCTCGTATTTATATTTATTTATCTATATTCATTTATATTTTATTAATATTTAATTTACTAAGAATAAACCTGGATTATAATTTATTGAAAATTCTTTCAAAAGTATTCCATCAATTTGGCTCAACTTAAGAAAGAATCATCTCACCTAAACATTTTAAGATGTCTCAATTGACTTTCTCTAAATGTCATCATCGGTATGATCCATATTTATCTTTAATAATTAATTAATATTTCTCATGGATATTTAATTTTGCTTTTCTAATATTTCTTTAACTTTCCTATTTCTTATAAAATAAAATACTCATCATGTTGAAAAATAAGTCATTTATTATAAATCATATACTATTTAGATTACATCTCATATCATATCAATGAAATTAAACAAATCGTATCAATTAAGCCACATATCATTAAATCATTCAATCATACTAATTAATTCCTTAAATCATATCATGCAAATCATGTCATAGCATTATTTAAATTATACAGATTAATTCCTAAAATCATGTTGCATAAATCATATCATACCAATTAAATTACACAAATCAAATGATATTATATAATCAAATCTCCTACTTTGTTAATCGATTATCTAATTAATTATCTAATCAAATAAAAAAAATCAGTTAAATCAATTATCTAATTAGGTACCAACTTAAATAAATATCAAATATCCAAAAAACAAATAAAATGATCTTGATACCTTTCTTCTTCACGTGCACCTCGTCTCTCTTGCCTTTCTTGTCTTCACGTTGTAGTAGAAGCAGCACAAGAATAACAGATCAGTAAGGCTCGATGCAGTGGCGTGTAGCTTCAACTTGATGTGCAAGACAGTAGCGTGAAGCTGTAGGCAATCGGTTTAGCCAGAAACGAGGCTGGACAAATCGGCTGTTACAGGGGAGCAGTGACGGCTGGACAGAGAAGGGAAGGCGCAGCAGCTGATGGGCTTCAATCCTACTTTCTTAGCAACAGCAGGTAGCACGCGATGGTAATGCAGTAGAGGCGGGCTGATGCAGGGGTTACAGTGATGCAGAGACGCAATGAAGAATAGCAGGTAGCGGTGCAACTAAGCAGTGGCGATCGGGAGTAACGAAAATGATGGTGATGAAGATGTGTTGCCTGGGCTGGAACAAGAAGATGAAGCCGAGAATAGGGTGGAGACCAAGAGGTGTTTTGTGCAATGCTGAGAAGTGGCGTGAAGGTGTTTAGGCTTTGGTGAAGATGACGGTCAAGATGAAACAAATGGTGACCGTGCAAGGAATGAGTGAAGATGGCCAAAAAAAAAACGAGGACAATAGGGGAGGGAGATGATAATGGTCCGACAAGCTAGGTTGAAAGATGATGAATAGTGGCTATGTCAAGGGGCCTCCCTTAGGTTTTTTTTTTTTAGGTTTTTTTTTCTCTAGGGTTTCTCCTTTTCTCCTCCCCCCTCTTTTCTTCTTGTGTTGTTCTTAAATAGACCTAGGTTTTTTTTTTTATTTAAGGTAATAAAAATCAAGAATCAATCTTTTAGGAAATTTTTAGATTTCAAGAATCGGATCTTAAATCCGATATTAATTCTGATTTTTCTTTCCACAAAATTTAAATTTCAATCTTTAATAGTCTCATTTAAGTCTGCTTTCCTATCAAAATTAATTCTGATTTCCTTCCCTTTTCATTATATTTTATAAAAATCAAAATCCAAAATTTATTTCTAAATCTAAAATAAAATAATAAAAAAAGAAATAAAAAATAAAAAAAATCAATGATAAGATATATAAAAATTAATTAATTAAAAATGTTTGAAAAAGAACCGGACAAAAATGGCGTCTACATTGTTTATAAATAAAAATTGAATTTTGTCACTTGAATTTTGTTCTAAATTTTACACACAATTTGTATGTACAAATTTGGCACACCCAGTGGGACATCTCTGCCTCTCATCTCTTTCTCCTTCAATCAAATTAATCTTTTTGCTCATGGCTTTGAAAAAAGATTTGACCACTACATCCAATTGCTTTAACCCTGCTTCAACTATTTGTTGCCTCTCAACTCGTGCCAAGGTACGATACCTTGCCACAGAAGATAAAGATCTAGTTGGATCAGCCGAGAGCAATGCTTATCAACCTGTGACCTCACTAAATATTTTATGGCAGGAATGAAGATAGCTATTATCTGTCCTTCCTTCTTTTCAAATTTTGCCTGCATGATTACTAACGCAACTACTTTAGAAGAAAGGGTCTCTGAAATGGAAAACATGATGGCTAGTTTGCATTAGATATTTGAAGAAAACGATGTTGAAATTGCGCTGTTAAAGAGTCAATTAAAGACACAACAGGCTAAAAATGCACTGATGATCAAGCTCATCCTTCCAACTCTACACCAAGCAAATCAAGTGCTAATGCCTCTAAAAAATTAAAAGTAATGCAAAATGCCAAAAATCCAGAGGTGAATGGATCATCATCAATATCAATTGCTTCATTGTCTGTTCAACAATTGCAAGATATGATTGCAAATACCATCAAGGCACAATGTGGAGGATCATTCAAATCTTATTATATGTATACCAAGCCATACACTCGAAGAATTAATAGTTAATGATCCAAAAAATTATCAACCGCCTAAATTCCAACAGTTTGACAGAAAAGGAAATCCTCGTCAACATATGGCTTACTTAATTGAAACATGTAACAGTGCAAGAACTTATGGAAATCTCCTTGTGTGGTCACTCAAAGGAAATGCTTTTCACTGGTATATTTATTTGGAGTCTAAATCTATTGAAAATCGGGAACAACTTGGAAGAGAATTCCTTAATCGATTTTTTAGCACTCGTCACATTGTGAGTATGACAGAGTTAACAAACATGAGGCAAAAGAAGGATGAGCCAGTTATCGACTACATCAATAGTAAAGCTCTAAGTCTTGATTGCAAGGATAAACTATCAAAAATCTCTGTTGTTGAAATGTGTATTCAAGGCATGCATTGGAGACTTTTTTACATCCTTCAAGGAATTAAGTCTCGTACTTTTGAGGAGCTTGCCACTCATGCTCATGATATGGAAGTGAGTATTGTTAGTTCCAGAAACGTAATCCTCCAATTGCTAACTCAAAGAGTGAAAAGACTTAATAAAGTTCTGCTGAAGAGTCCATGTTCGTCTCCACGAAATTTATAAGAAAAGAAAAGGAAGATCACTCTTAATGGAAGATAAACATCATGTGCCTCTTCGCAAAAAAGAAGCAAAGAAATATCCATTGTTGATTCTGATATGCCTGAAATGTTAGAACAGCTTTTCAAAGATGCCCGAATCCAAGCGGCTAGAGGAAAATAAAATAAAATTCACGACCCCAAATATTGCAAGTATCATCGTATTGTTAGTCATCCAACTGAAAGTGTATCAACCTCAAGGAATTGATTATGAAGCTTGCAAATGAAAAGAAGATTGAACTTGTCATAAATGATATGGCAAAAGCAAATCATGTAACCTTTATGTCATCGTCTAATCTGTCAACTTCACTCAAATCTCTTCCAAGCAATGATCTTGAACAGGGGGCAATGTGGCAACTCATTCAATTTGGCTCATTAGAACATATCATTGTGAAAATTACAGTAGAGAATTTTGTGGACAATTTTGTTGAAGAAACTAAGTTTGATCTTAATAGCAAGGAACGAAAGCTCATGAAGCGATGGAAGTGACTAAATCAATAGGCTTCTCAAGCAACTTGTCCACACAGAAGAAAGAATCCTTATTCTTATGCTAGAAGAAACAGTCTTGATAGTGATAATTGTCATAAGAATATCTTTGACAATGAAATATATAGACAAAGTTGTCGTAAGCCGATAACTTTAAAAGAATTATTTCCTAGCAATTTCTTCAATGAAGATCAAGCCTATGTTGGTGTTCACATGATGTCTTTTAAAGAAATTCCAGAAGAAACAGAACATCGTGTATCCGTGTTTGACCGTTTAGGAAAGCTTCCAAATCATAAATCTATGTTTGATAGATTAAGTAGTCCTCTCTTAAAGAAAAATCAAACCATTCAAGCAAACAATTCAGTGTTTAATCGATTTGGGGCCTCAAGTGTTTCAATCCCAAAAGCATACTAAAGATTGAAATTGAAAAAGACAAGCAAAAGGATGACAAAGAAACTTGTAGTCATATCCTATCTCAAATGAAAAGATGCTTGTTTCTTGAAGTTGACACTGATGGACCATTGAAGGCAAAACATCCTGTTATTGTGCACACAAACTCATGTTTGAAGCAAAATGAAGGTCAAAGTGAAGTTGTACATAGTCAAGTTAAAGTTGAAGAAACTGTGACCTCTCTTGAGGAAAGGGGGCAAGCAACTGTTAATAAGTTTAAAGGATCGTTAATGCCTCCAAGATGTTGGACAACGAAGTTTCGAGAAGGTGAGCTAGTTAAAGACTTGAAGCAACAAAACACATAAGGATTGTCTCGCTCTTAAGCAAGAACCTAAAATGTATAAAAAAATAAAAACAAAAAACAAAAAAAAAGATGAACTACATAATGACTTGATCTTTCTTTTAAGAAGGTACATAGGCAGCTTAGGATAAAATTTTGACCTAAGTTTAGTTGAAAAAATAAACGTCAAAGCAAGACTCTTGGCATGCAAGAGTATAAATTGTGAACTGCAAAATAAGCAAAAAAAAAATCCCATGTTGGACAAGTTTTAAATTGCATTCTGGTCTTTGTGGCAAAAGAATTAATCTCCCACTGCTATTCTACCATCAAGTAACCAGAAGGTTAATGGAATTTGAATTGCAATTCTTCTCCGATCAAGTTGGAACAGGACTTCAAAGTGTCATAATATCTCAATTGGGTGTACACTTTAAATACAAAGTGTATACGAATGTTGATATAGATCAAATTGAAATTCAAGACTTGTTTACTTGCTACACTAAAAAAAAAAAATTGTATACATAACCAAGTTTTGAAGGCGCATTTGTAAGCATAAAAAATTGATATAATTTAATCAATTAAATTAAATATTTAATTGGTTAAATAAATATATCAAAATCACTTAGAGATCAAGATAAAAAAAAGGATTTATCAAAAGATATTAATCATATTCATTATCTTTAATAAAATTAAAATAATCAGAGATAAAATTAATTATATTTATTACTTCTAATTAAATTAAATAATTAGAGATAAATCAAAAGTGACTAACTTCTTTTAGGACCCTATCACTTAAACACTATAAATAAAAGGCTCCTCTAAGCTATAGAGAGACAATTCCAAGAACGGAGAAAACATTACCTTCCACAGAGATTCTCAAGCCTCCACTAACCTTTTTTCCAAGTTCAAGCTACCAAGTCTCCTCTCCAAGGTACAAGACTACCAAGTCTCCTCGTTAAGATCCAAGACTTCTAAGTCAAATCTTCAAAGTCAAGACTTCCATGTCATCAAAGCCTTCAAGATCCAAGACTTCCAAGCCATCTCTCCTAATGCGAAGACAACAAGTCAAGCCTCTATAAAAGGCACTATAAATTCTACCAAAGCCAAGAGATCTACAAAAGAACAACAAGTCTCCGACTGTTTTCTCGAAGATCTACCAAGAGAACAACAAGTCTCTGACCATTTTCTTAAAGATTTACCAAGCTACTGCAAATCCAAGAGGAACAACAAGTCTCCAACCATTCTCTCAAAGATCTACCAAGTTACTACAAATCCAATAGGAACCAGAAGTCTTCGGCCGTTTCTCCCAATGATCACCTAATTCTTTCTTCATCGGGATAAAGCGCCAAGCCCTCAACAAAATTGTTTCATCCAAGGAGATTGAATCAGAGGATCATTCATGTATAGAATACAAAACAGAGAATTGTACCCTTTTATATAAAAAAAAATTTGAATTTCGTCACTTGAATTTTGTTCTAAATTTTAGCCACGAAATTTGTGTGTATAGTGTTATTCATCTTTTGTTTTCATAAAGTTGAATTGGTGTTCGCATTTTTTGTAAGCATCACCATATAATTGAGCATTGTTTCTATTTTTATTATTCTATTGGTTCGTGCATTCTTAGCGTAGTGTTTAACTGTTACTCTGTTAGAGTGATTTTTGTTGCGTAATCATTGAAATGATGTTTAATGCATCCAAACCTTTTGGTTGTTATAAATAATTTGGCATTAGAAAAAAGTGGACAAGATAATTTTTGAATATAGACAACAAGCTAGGGTTAAAATCTTAATTTTATGGGTCATAATGGTTCATACACTAAGAACCACAAAAAGTCCCAAACAGTACACACAGTGTCACACACCAAACAAGTACATCATTTATCGATAACTTAAAAATGAATTGTAACATATTTTAAGTTTTGAGGTCGAATCCAAACAACTCCATCCCTATCCTCAATTATCAGATGTTTCCCTTGTAACAAAAAAAATTAATACAAAGCCTATAGTCATTGAATGGACATTTTGTCGAACACCGGCATTCAACAATACCCATCATTCCATTTTTTCCTTGACCGATTGAACCAATTACCATAAAAAAAAGGGTATAGACGTTAAAACATACCAACCCAAATCAACCATAATTAGCATAATCATAATATTAAAATCAAAATAATTTTTTGGCTTTTAAGAACCTCTTGCATGTGCCAAAGCCTACATATATGCTTAAGGCAGCAAATTCTCGACTATAGATTATAGTCTGTGACACATACTCCAACCTAGTAATGAGGCAGGGACTATACAGTCCATCCCACACTAGCAAAACAACAAAAGCTTCACTTTTACAATCTTTAGGCACTACAACATGCCTCAAGGCCAAACCATTGCACATTCTTAAGTGTACACCAAAACAAGACCACTAGTTCTACTCACACCTTCCTTAGGCAATCTATCGACCTCATTTATTCACATGTTAGCTCTACATAATGACAACTGTAGGTACCGTATTTTGTCCAGGTTCTTAATTTGTAAAAATAATTAATTGGGTTGGGTGACAATGTATTTTAATTTAATTTAACAATTTAGAATTAGGCTAGAATTAATCAAAATTTTTAGATTTAGAATTAACATTAATTAGGAAATAAAATTAAAATAGGATTTAGGAATAATTAAAAAAAATAGAGATAAGAAAAGAAAAGAAAATTAATTTTAGGATAAGAGAATTAGATTTTAGGATAGGATAATTAAAATTTTTAGGATAATTATTTAGATTAATAGAGTTAGATTATGATTAACATAAAAATTAAATAAATAAAATATTAAAAATAGGAGATAACTATTAGAATAAATATAGTAGTATTAGGACTCTAACAAATTTATGACTATAAAAAGGATTA
The DNA here is from genome assembly GCA_032173925.1 of Heritiera fomes. Lineage (NCBI taxonomy): Eukaryota > Viridiplantae > Streptophyta > Magnoliopsida > Malvales > Malvaceae > Heritiera > Heritiera fomes. The sequence goes on along the minus strand of JAPDPM010000017.1, from coordinate 25,951,981 downwards.
AAGCTCATGATCTGGGGGGATTTTCGCGATAAAGCATCTCAACCTTGACAAACCAAATCAGCCCACTTTCATCATCTTTGTCGAACTTCCACCCTATTGTCACCATTGTTACACTAAGACCCAAGCACCCCGCCATTCTACCGTAGTAGTGTTGACGCATAATCATCGTTGATCGACGCCTAATCCCTTGCTGTCATCATTGTCCAACACCGATCAATCCACTATACAATCACCATCAATTTGGAAATAGCCCCTGCTTTTCTTGCACTCTGTCCAATTTCCTGCTACACCATCTCTTCGGTCACCAAGCCATCTTCACGCTGCCGCCATTGTTGCTTCTCTGTTGCGACTGCAACTACCTTCACTGGCTTGTTGTTGCATCGTAGCTGATCTTGTTGTTGGTTGCTATTCGTTTCTTTATTTTGCAAAGCTTCACGTGCCATCACTCCCAAAAGAAAGGAAGCAAGTGAATTTGTTTTACCAGGTTTCTATTTTACTTTGCTTAATTAATCTTAATTTAATAAAAGGGGTTGACAATAGTATTAACAATTAAAGTTTTGGTTGATAATTCATTTGAGATAGTTTGCTATATTATTAATTATGTGCATGATTGATTGATCTTGTCATTTATATGCTAACTTAAATTAGTTTTTAATAATTTAGTAATTTTAATGTGCATGATAATTTGATAATAGTTTACATACCAATTTAGTTTAATAATTACTTGTATGATATTTTAATATGAATTTGTATGATAATTAATTTGAGTTAACAACTGCTTGTAAAATATTAATTTGTATATTTGTGTTATTCGATTTGTTGTATGACTATAGTATAGTACATTGATTTAGTTTACACGTATAATTTTGATTTAACAATTTTGTATGATTTAGATGAATATTCTAAGGTTATAAAAAAGGCATATGAACAATAATATATATAATTAAAATCAAATAAACTAAAAAAGAAATAAATGTGAATTATACCGATGATGAAACTCCAAGAAAGTTAATTGAGACTCCTTGAAAATTTCTAGGGGAAAGAATCTTTCTTAAGTTAGGCCAAATTGATGGCATACTTTTGAAAGATTTTTTTTAATTAATTCATATTTATTTATGATAAATAAAATTTAAAAAAAAAAGATAAGATAGATGGATTAGATATAGATAAATAAAAATGAGCAAATAAATAATAAATAGAATAAACAAATAAATAAAATAAAGATAAGATAAAGTATGTAAATAATAAATAGAATTGTAAGATAAATGAAAAAGAATAAATATGAGTTATGCCGATGATGAAATTTCAAAAAAATCAATCGAGACTCTTTGAAAATTTCTAGGTAAAAGGGTTCCTTTTGGGCTGAGCCAAATTGATGGGACGCTTAAAAGTGAATTTTCAATAAAACATAATTCATGTTTATTTCTTACAAATAAGGTAAATAAGAATATAAAAATATAAAAATAAATTAGAAAATCTAAGAAATTTATAAAATGAATATGGAGTCAAAATTAGAGACAAAATTAGGAAAAGAGGAATCTTATAATGTTAAAATTTATCCGACGATGGAGTTCAAGAAAGTCAATTGAGACTCCTTGAATATCTTGAGGTGAGGGGAATTTCTAAGGTTGGAGCCAAATCGATAGAAAAATCTTGAAAATTTTTCCAATATATAGGCATGTCAAAATAAATATAAATACAGGGCAAATTGTAAAGATAACCTAAAACTAGTTGGTGCCATTTTAGGATGGGCACTGTGAGAGTGCTAATCCTTCCCTACACGTAACCGTACTCCCGAACCGTAGTGTCTTTGAACGTAGACCAAGTCTTATCCTTAGTTTAAATAGGTGACCAATCACACCTAGGTAGAATGGTTGATGGTGACTCCCATAATTTTAGTATCTAGCTATTAGGTTTTTCGAAACTCAATACGTTATGACAACAACCATCGTTAGTAATGTAGACACCTCATTTTGTCCGGGGTCTTTTAATGTTATTGGGCCTATTTGGTTTGATAATTATAAGATGAATCTAATTTTTGTATTACTATCTTGTTTATTATTAAAAAAAACGAAAAGAAAATAAAAAATAGAAAAAAATAACAAAAATAAAGTGATCAAAGAAGGGAAACTTGGAAAAAAAATCAGAATCTTAAAACAAAGGCAAAGTAAAAAATTTAAAAATTTTAGAAAGAAAATCAAAATCAATGAGTGAATCAAGTAAAAATCAATGAAGATACAAGTCAAACTCAAATTTGTGTATGGATGGAAAGGAAATAAAATTGGTTTAATACCCATATCAAGGAAAGGAGGGAAAATTAAATGAAAAGAGACAAACACACATATAAAAGAAAGAGAGAACTAGGGTTGAAGGGGGGGATTTTGGCATAAAAAAAAAAAAGCTTGTGGCCGCCTGTTAGGAGGGAGATCTTCTTCACCGTCGCCTTGCACCATCACTTATACAGCCATCAAACCTTGTCTGCCATCGTTCAAGCTTGCACCGATCACAGCCTTATCACCGAGCCGCCATCACCCCTGCTGCTGTCCGCATCATCACTAGCTTTATTGTTGCTCCCGTTTCTTGATTGCCGTCAAACATCGTTTCACATCACCGTTGGATCACAAGCCTAGTCTTGCCTCTGCTCCTCACGTATGCCCCTGTTCTCGCATCATCATCACCATCGCATAGCTCCTTGAACTTCTGCCTTCACTGCTACTCGCCTTGCACTACCGTTTACATCTCTGCACAGCTCCATCGCCATTACCGTATCGCCCCTGCAAGCTGTTATTGCGTGAGATCCTGTCCTGCAAATAGGTCCGGGTGCTGCACTGCTATTTTTGTTTGCTTCTAGCTGTCTTGCCAAATTGCTGCTTCGCCGATCTCTACCACGGTTTCAATCTTCTTGTCCGGCGAAACAGAAGCATATCACCTTTCTTTCACCATCCACCTTCGAATCCTCTTATTTCCACCGAAAATATCTGCTGCACCACTAGAACGTCATCGCCTTTGCTGTCGCTTCACTCATCATCTTCATCAATTGCTCTACTGCGGCTGCATTATCTCGCCACGCTCCCTTGCTACTGCGCTTCTGTTCGGTTTCATCACCATTGCTGCTGGTTCTTGCTCATCCTTATTAAACCTTGGGCTGCAGTTACTAAAGGGAAGGAAAGCCACGTGAAACCTGGAAAAAACAAAAGGAAGGAACGTGTAGTAGGAAAATAAAGAAACAAGAAAAGAAAGAAAGCAATCGTTTGCCAGGTTTACATTTTATCTTTTGAAAGGGGCTGACAATAGTGTTAGAATAACAATTAAAGTTTTGGTTCATATGAGGTAGTTTGCTATATTAATTTCGTGCATGATTGATTGATTTTGTCATTTATATGCTAATTTAATTTAGTTTTTAATAATTTAGTGATTTTAGTGTGCATGATAATTTGATAATAGTTTACCTATCAATTTAATTTAATGATATTTTAATATGAGTTTGCATGATAATTAATTTGAGTAGATAACTGCTTGTAAAATATTAATTTGCATATTTGTGTTATTTGATTTGTTGTATGACTATAGTATAGTACATTAATTTAGTTTGCACGTATAATTTTGATTTAATAATGTTGTATGATTTAGATGAGTATTCTAAGGTTAAAAAAATATATGAACAATTGTCATAACGTATTAAGTTTCGAGAAACCTAATAGCTAGACATAAAATCTATGGAGTCGCCACCAACCATTCTACTAGGTGTGATTGGTCACCTATTCAAACTATGGATAAGGATTGGTCTACATCTCAAATTTAGGGTTCGGGAGTACGGTTACTTGTGAGGAAGGATTAGCACCCTCACAACGCCCATCCTAAAATGGTACCAACTAGCTTTAGGTTATCTCAAATTTGCCTTAGTTAATCTTAAGTTCAATAATTAAATATTGGAAATATTTCTAAGCATCCTCCATTAAACTGGTGGGACAGCTTAAAAAATTCTCCTCACCTCAAGAGTATTCAAGAAGTACTATGTGACTTGCTTGAAGAGGCTCCGTCGTCGGATTCATTTTAATGTTTTATGAAAACTTCTAATTTTGACTCCTATCTAATTTATTCTTGCTATCTTATTATTTTTATTACTTCTAATGTTTTCTATTATTTTATTAATGTTTAATTTTATTAATTTATTATTTTTATTTATTTTACTAGAGAATTATTTTTCTCTAAAATTCTTTTTAGATCTTCCATTAAGCTGATCAGATCTTGAAAGAAGTTGCTTCACCTAAAAATTTCTAAAGTATTACTTAAGCGTAACCCCCTTTGGAATCTTGTATCGAAATAATCAATACTCAATCTCAATAATTATTATTAACTATTATCATCCTATTTTATCATTTATTATCATTATTATTATTTATTATTGTTATTGAATTATTAATATTTCTTTATATTTATTATTTTATCTTTTTAATTAATTATTTTAATTTTAGTTTTTAATATGTCTTATTTTATTTCTAGACCGAATATAAATTACTTGTTATCGAAAACCCTCTTTAGACCATCCATTAAGCTGGCGAGGCCTTGAGAGAACTTTTTAACTTAGAAATTCTCAAGAGAGTTACTTAAGCGTAATTCTCTTGATATTTTATCATTGGAGAAATTCATATTCACATTCTTTATTATTTTAATATTTAATTATGGTTATTTTATTTATTTCCTCCCTTATTTTGTTACGAACTATTAATATATTTTCTAATTTTGTTTTTATTGTAATAAATTTATTTTTTTTAAAATGAATATAAATTATTTGTTATTAAAAACTCTATTTAGGCCCTCCATTAAGCTGGTGAGGCCTTAGATAGAATTTTCTCATCTAGAAATTTTTAAGAAAATCACTTAAGCGTAGTTCTCATGATATTTCATCATAGAATGATTTATTTTTACTTCTATACTATAATTTTTTAATTCCATGTTATTTGATATTTTTTTGACTAATCCCAACTTTAAATCTAAAAGAAAATAATCATATTAAATTTCAATCAACATCACATTCAATTAATTGATTTAAACAATAAAAATTAATTAGTACAATTGATTTCGTTAACATAATTAGATTTTTTATCATGTTTTAATTTATCATTTTATATAGTTCAATAATTAAAATTAATCTCACAATGACCAACAAGACCTAAAATTTACAAGACATAACAGTGAAGCATCATGATTAGAAAAAGAAATAATACAAGAAAATGACTTGTGACGCGAAGTGTATGGGAGGCAATAAAGAAATAAATGGAAAGTCTTAAAAGTATGTGAACAAATTGGAGAAAACCATTCTTGTCAGATTCCATTTACCTGCTTTATGGGTTGTCTCCACCGCCTCAAGCTTCCTCTTTTGTTTCGTTCACGGTATTCTTCTTTCTTGATTTTGGTTTACCTCGGTTCACTGCTCTTTGTTATGCTTGGCTTTCAGCAATAAACTTAAGCACGATCTATCTTCCTCATTCGATCTCAGCTACAGTAGTTGTCTTCGGTCTATAAGAGTAGCTCATGTGTTGCTCAGGTGGTGGCAGGGAGGAGCAGTGAAGGTTATGACACAGGCGAGCATAGCGGTTCTAGCCGAGGCAATTGGGTTGCGAAGACAGCAAGGACGAAGGGGCTCATTGAATGCAACAAGGCAGTAAACTCGGCGGTGAAGGAAGTGCGGGAACGATGGGGACACACGTAGCAAGCTTGAGATGCAGAGGTGAGGAGAACTCAAGGATGATGGTTCGCAGCAGTGGTTTGGTGCATGGACGGTATTAAGGCAGCGACGGTGAGGAAGGCAAATCGGGATGAACAGCGGTAGCAAAGTAATGTTGATGGTGGTGCGAGGCAAAAACGATGGCAGAGGGGTTGGCACAGTGAGTGTGGAACAAGATGGATGCAAAAGCAGGGCTGTATTTGATGGACTAGAGGTGAAGGATAGAGGTAGCGGCTGTGGACGTAGAAGATCTTGATGGCAGCCTTCTCGCTAAGAGTAGTAGAAATTTTTAGGTTTTCTTTTTCCTCCTCCCCCCTTGATCAACCGTGGCTTCCTCTTATATATCTTTTTTATCATTACATTTTTTTTCAAGGAAAATAAATCAAAGGCCCTTTATTGATCCCATGATCATGGGATTCTTCCATTTATTTTCTTTGACTTTCCTTTTTTTTTAATTTATTTCCATTTCATTTTTTTATTTTTGGTAATCAATCTTCAGATTTTATTTCACTATGCTTATTTCTTTTATTATTACTATCTTTTTTATGGCAACAAATTTCTTTTATTTTTGGCAACAATATCAACTTTAGTCAACTCTTGAATGTGTGAATTTTGCATGTGCTTCACATGAGATTTTCAAATTTGAAATTTTTAATTTTAGAGTTTGCATGGGATGCATGGGGTTCTAACTTAAGATTTGACCAAAATTGACTTGTTTCTTTTTATCATTTTATTTTTTTTATTGTATTTTTTAAAAAAAATGTTCGGACAAAATTAGGTGTCTACAGTTGCCCCTCTTTGCACTTTGCTGTCAAACAGTAATAGGGAAAAGACATAGACAACCATTTTGTCCGAATGCAAGACCTATCAATAAATTTTTTGTAAAATATGATATTTCCTAGCCTTCTCTCACATAAGGCTAAGGAATAAATGCCAAATGAAATTTCCTAACCTTCTTCTCTTACAAAGATTGAGGAATGAATGCAAAATGAAGTTTCCCAGCCTTTTCTATCCTAAGACTAAGGAAATGAATGCAAAATGGAATTTTTCTAGTCTTTTCTATCATAAGACTAAAGAATGAAATTTTCTAATCATAAGATTAAGGAATGCAAAACATGAATTTTCCTAGTCTTTCCTACCATAAGACTAAGGAAATGAATGTAGAATGGGATTTCCTAATCTTTTCTATCACAAAATTAAGGAATGCAAAGTGAAATTTTCCTAGTCTCTCCTATCATAAGACCAAGGAAATGAATGTAGAATGGGATTTCCTAATCTTTTCTATCACAAGATTAAGTAATGCAAAGTGAAATTCCTAGTCTTTCCTATCATAAGACTAAGGAATGCAAGATGAAGTTTTCCTAGTCTCTCCTATCATAAGACTAAGCAAATGAACGCAAAATGGAATTTTCTAGTCTTTTCTATCATAAGACTAAAGAATGGAATTTCCTAATCATAAGATTAAGGAATACAAAGTAAAATTCCTAGTCTCTCCTATCATAAGACTAAGGAATGCAAGATGATCATGAAATAAAAGCTCCTCTCACTAGAGGTTATGCGACTTTTGAAAACAAAAAGCTCCTCTCAACAGAGGCAATGAGACTTTGAAACAAAAAAAGCTCCTCTCAACAGAGGCATTGAGACTTTGAAAATGAAAAGCTCCTTTCAACAGAGGCAATGAGACTTTGAAAACGAAAAGCTCCTCTCAACAGAGGCAATGAGACTTTGAAACAAAAAAGAGTTCCTCTCAACAGAGGCATTGAGGCATTGAGACTTTGAAACAAAAAAGAGTTCATCTCAACAGAGGCAATGAGACTTTGAAAACGAAAAGCTCCTCTCAACAGAGGCAATGAGACTTTGAAAAATAAAGCTCCTCTCAACAGAGGCAATGAGACTTTGAAACAAAAAAGAGCTCCTCTCAATAGAGGCATTGAGACTTTGAAAATAAAGCTCCTCTCAACAGAGGCTGTGAGACTTTTTGAAAAATAAAGAGCTCCTCTCAACAGAGGCAATGAGACTTTAAAAAATAAAGAGCTCCATTTCATAATGCCAGTTAACATGGGTTTGACTGGGCTTAACTTTCATTTTGATGCCAACAATATTAGGCTTTATCCTTCTTTAAAGTGCCAGCTAAACTGGACTTCGCTCTCATCTAAATTTTTTCAAAAAAGTATTTTTCTCATCATTTTCTCATACCTCATCATTTTTTTCAAATTACCATCTCTTATATTTTCTCTTTTCCTCAAAATTTTAATCATTCAGAACCTCTTATCCTAATGTCTTAACAAATAGTTCCATGTCAAAATGCATTTCATGAATATAATGAATGTCATGAATACCATAGATGCTAGGAATGTTATGCACATGTCAATTTCATGCCCCTTGAATTATTCCATCAATGTATGCAAATGCATTCTCAATTGTGGTAATAAGATTCTCAAGCTCATCTTGTCTTTCTCAAGTCCATTCTGTCTATTGAATTCTCCTTGTTTAAATCCTTTATGTTCCTTTCTCATCCCATCTTCTATTGAGTCTTAGTCCAATTATGCCCGAAGACTAGGCATCATGTTTTCAGATTTACATATTCATCATTCACTTTTGTTTCTTTCTCCCTCTTAATAATGCAAGATTTCTCAAAAGAATATTTTTTTTCAAAAATTAAACCAAAAAAAGGTTACCAAAATTTATTTATTTTCCTTCTACCTTGACCACCAATGTAATGCACTCGTACATCTTCTCGATTTATTATAGGGGTGGAATAAATGATCATGAGAGACACAAATATTAATTCTTAGAAAAGGATCAAGAAAAATTAATGGGACAATCTGTTTGGAATAAGGTTTTCAGTATCCATTTAATGAACATTCTGAAAATTTCAATCAAGTCAATCTAAAATTCTTTTCCAAAAACCCACTCTTATTGATATGTTTTTTCATGTAGTGTCTGCCAATCTTACCCTCGTATCAAAACTTTTGATGCTGATATTTTTCTAAGCCGCCTTTTCAGGTTTTCAACTTAGATGCCCCTTCATTTGATTCAAATTGCCCTTTCGGGTTTTCAATTTGAATCCTCCTTTTTCTTTTTTTTCTTTTTTTCATTTTTTTTATTTGCTTCCTTTTTCAACTTCATTGACTTTGATAAATTTCAGCCCTCAAAGCTCAATCCAAATTAATGCCCCCTAATAGGCATTCTTGATTTTGATCCATGATATCTTCTAAAGCTCATAGGTTTCTTCATTCAACTTGATCTACTTCTTTTATCTCCATTAAAACTTCAAAGGATCATTATCTCATTGTACAAGTATGTCTTCGTTCAATGCATGATTCTTCAATTTAAGCATGTACATTTGATCAAAATGGGCTTTTAAAGGCACGTAATGTAGGCTCGGGTGAGGGCTTATGAAAGAAAATGATATAATAGGTCTAAAATGTATTTCAAGGTTTATAAACCAAGGGATTACTTTTTTATCAAGTAAACATTCAGGCACTTTGCCCTTTTCTAATTCACACATTTGTTTTCTTGCCTTTTTTTTTTGTTATCTTTTTGAATTCAAACCCTTTTTCTTTTCTTCTTTTTTTTTCATAAAACTAGGCTATTTTTCTTTTTTTTTTTTTGCCCTTTGATTCATCATGAACACTTTCATTTTTGCCCTCAAAATTTCTTTATTTCATCTTCTTACCCCCAGTGTGGAGGGTGATCCCTTGGTGGGTTATATTACAAAAATATAATAGGCTCAAAAAGGGGTAATCAAAGGATAATTTTACTCATGCTTGAAGGATAGTGAAAGAAGGTCATTTATCATTTCAAATGCAAGTCCTTTCATTAAAGATCATTTATTGAACAATGACAAACTTGTTGGAAGCTTTTGTAAGAGATTCACCTTTCTTTTACCGTCTATCAAGTGCAGATGATGAGGAACCTTTTCTTCATTTTCTTACTTTGGCAATATTGGTAGACTAGTAATTCATCAACAGTAGTAGTTCTTTCAAAATTGAATCCTAGATTTATTGACATCATTATCATTATGTTCATTATTTGGATACTTGTGAATAAAAAGTAAGGTGAGTATGTGGGAAATGGCAAATGAATAGAATGAGAAATTGACAGTGCATCACACTAGTCACTTTATTGAAAGGGAAATAAATAAAAGTTAGCCCATACATAAAACTTTATCTCGTGCTTACGGGCTTAAGCACTTTAAAAAACTATCTTGCATTACTTAAAGAAATAAAAGAAAGCAAAATCAAAAATAGAATTTATAAATCTTCAAAATTGTCAGGCTCGAACCCTCCATACCCCCATAAGACAAATCTCTTCTTGAACTATAACTTATTCTATTACTCCCTTTCCCTTACTCAAGTTTTTCAACAACTTAGTAATTTGGGTCAATTGCCCCCCTTATGTCCTCTTGAGCTTTTTCCATATTCTCCATGCGAATGTTTTGTTCTTCTTCCATAATCATAGCTTGATAATGAGTGTGATGTGAATGGACTTTTGGTCAAGCCATCCTTTAACCTTTATTACCACAATTAAGAGTTCATTTTTTTGTGTGGTGATGCTTAAAAAGGTTTGAAAATGTTTTGTTCAAAAACAATGATTGAAGATGGACAAAACGAGATGATGCTACATGTGTATGAATGGAATGGTATTGCCATGTAACAATAATGGATAAGTGATGCATGGAAATATTTTGGTGAAGGACTCATGGTACCCTATTAGTGTCTCGTGTATAAACTTGATCAAACATGTGTCCTAAGTAATGGGTATTTTCTATAGCATGGGTTACTATGGCTCTATCTTACAGTTGGTCTTCTTAATTTCACTATATGCATGGCTTTAGATAAAAAGGCTAAAGGTTCCCAAATTGTTCCTCACTATCGTCCATACAAGACTAGTAAGGCACCCAATCCTCACTCATTACAGGTTACAAACGGAAAGGTTCAATTTGAGTGGGAGTATTTCATTAGCCATTGCGGAGGTATTACCTCACAAGAGCGTAGTTACTTTACTTCCTCCTAAAAGGATAGAGCCCGGGTAGAGGGCTAATGCATGCACATCCACGTGAAGTGTGTGTTGAAGAAACATGTAGTTATTAATGTCTTATTATTTTATCAAAATTAACATGCCTAAGGCAAACCTAAAGCCAATCGTTGGCTTGACTCTCTAAAGTCCCCAGTGGAGTCGCCAAACTGTCATAACGTATTAAGTTTCGAGAAACCTAATATCTAGACATAAAATCTATGGAGTCGCCACCAACCATTCTACTAGGTGTGATTGGTCACCTATTCAAACTATGGATAAGGATTGGTCTACATCTCAAATTTAGGGTTCGGGAGTACGGTTACATGTGAGGAAGGATTAGCACCCTCACAACGCCCATCCTAAAATGGTATCAACTAGCTTTAGGTTATCTCAAATTTGCCTTAGTTAATCTTAAGTTCAATAATTAAATATTGGAAAATATTTCTAAACATCCTCTATTAAGCTGGTGGGACAGCTTAAAAAATTCTCCTCACCTCAAGAGTATTCAAGTAGTACTATGTGACTTGCTTGAGGAGGCTCCGTCGTCGGATTCATTTTAATGTTTTATGAAAACTTCTAATTTTGACTCCTATCTAATTTATTCTTGCTATCTTATTATTTTTATTCCTTCTAATGTTTTCTATTATTTTATTAATGTTTAATTTTATTAATTTATTATTTTTATTTATTTTACTAGAGAATTATTTTTCTCTAAAATTCTTTTTAGATCTTCCATTAAGCTGATCAGATCTTGAAAGAAGTTGCTTCACCTAAATTTTCAAAGTATTACTTAAGCGTAACCCCCTTTGGAATCTTGTATCGAAATAATCAATATTCAATCTCAATAATTATTATTAACTATTATCATCCTATTTTATCATTTATTATCATTATTAATATTTATTATTGTTATTGAATTATTAATATTTCTTTATATTTATTATTTTATCTTTGTAATTAATTATTTTAATTTTAGTTTTTAATATGTCTTATTTTATTTCTAGACAGAATATAAATTACTTGTTATCGAAAACCCTCTTTAGACTATCCATTAAACTGGCGAGGCCTTGAGAGAACTTTTTAACTTAGAAATTCTCAAGAGAGTTACTTAAGCGTAATTCTCTTGATATTTCATCATTGGAGAAATTCATATTCACATTCTTTATTATTTTAATATTTAATTCTGGTTATTCTATTTATTTCCTCCCTTATTTTGTTACGAACTATTAATATCTTTTCTAATTTTGTTGTTATTGTAATAAATTTATTTTTTTTAAAATGAATATAAATTATTTGTTATTAAAAACTCTATTTAGGCCCTCCATTAAGCTGGTGAGGTCTTAGATAGAATTTTCTCATCTAGAAATTTTTAAGAAAATCACTTAAGCGTAATTCTCATGATATTTCATCATAGAATGATTTATTTTTACATCTATACTATAATTTTTTAATTTCATGTTATTAGATATTTTTTTGACTAATCCCAACTTTAAATCTAAAAGAAAATAATCATATTAAATTTCATTCAACATCACATTCAATTAATTGATTTAAACAATAGAAATTAATTAGTACAATTGATTTCGTTAACATAATTAGATTTTTATCATGTTTTAATTTATCATTTTATATAGTTCAATAATTAAAATTAATCTCACAATGACCATCAAGACCTAAAATTTACAAGACATAACAATGAAGCATCATAATTAGAAAAAGAAATAATACAAGAAAAGGACTTGTGACTCGAAGTGTATGGGAGGCAATAAAGAAATAAATGGAAAGTCTTAAAAGTATGTGAACAAATTGGAGAAAACCATTCTTGTCAGATTCCATTTACCTGCTTTATGGGTTGCCTCCACTGCCTCAAGCTTCCTTTTTTGTTTCGTTCACGGTATTCTTCTTTCTTGATTTTGGTTTACCTCGGTTCACTGCTCTTTGTTATGCTTGGCTTTCAGCAATACACTTAAGCACGATCTATCTTCCTCATTCGATCTCAGCTACAGTAGTTGTCTTCGGTCTATAAGAGCAGCTCATGTGTTGCTCGGGTGGTGGCAGGGAGGAGCAGTGAAGGTTATGACACAGGCGAGCATAGCGATTCTAGCCGAGGCAATTGGGTTGCGAAGATAGCAAGGACGACGGGGCTCGTTGAATGCAACAGGGCAGTAAACTCGGCAGTGAAGGCGATGGGGACGCACGTAGCAGGCTTGAGATGCAGAGGTGAGGAGAACTCAAGGATGATGGTTCGCAGCAGTGGTTTGGTGCATGGACGGTATTAAGGTAGCGACGGTGAGGAAGGAAAATAGGGATGAACAGCGGTAGCAAAGTAATGCAGAGCAGATGCAAACTCGGGCGGCGGGTGGTGATCTTGTGTTGATGGTGGTGCGAGGCAAAAACGATGGCAGAGGGGTTGGCGCGGTGAGTGTGGAACAAGATGGATGCAAAAGCAGGGCTGTGTTTGATGCAGAGGCGGATCCTAATAGAAACTAGAGGGGGCCTTGGCCCCCCCAAAATTTTTGGGATCCCTTAGTTAGAGGTAGATGGCAAGGCTCCCCAACACTTTTATATATTAAAAAAAATTAAATTGGCCCCTCCAAATTAAAAAAAATATTTATTTATTTTATCCATCAATCATTATTAATAAATACTTAAAATTAATTGATTTATTACTATTATTAAATCAATCATTTGAATTTTAAAAAAAAAACAATTTAACTTTATGAATTTTAGTTTTCTTACCACAATAAAAAATAAAGCAAAGAAACTTACAATATTTTTCTTACCCACCGGTTATAACTTCTTTTATATTTTAATTTTACAATTTATTTTATACTTTTGCCTGCCACTCTAGTTGTCTTAGCACTTGCCAGCCATCCCCTTAAAGCAAGAATAAAAAAATTATAAATCTTTGTTTGTTATTTTATTTTTTTTAGTATATGTTTACATAATCTTGTCATTATATCTTAGGTAACGTTAAAATTTTGGAATAATTATATTTTAATTTCTAGCTTACAGTGGGTGAGATAACCATTTTTGACGAAGTTAAGAACATTGAGAATCGAAAATTAGATGTGTTTTAAATCTGTTAAGTAAAAAGTAAAAACATGATAAATCTTAAAAAATAAAAAGAAACATTTAAAAAAAGGCAAAATATACTCCAGGTCAATATATATTATTTGATTCTTATTACTAGTTGAAAACCATCTATGTTGTTATATTCTGCATAAATATCCTCCAACACTGAAATGTTGACATTTATATTGCATAACGTTATAATTATTATACTTTTCTTTATAAATTAATAAAATTTATAGCTTTATGAACTTATTATTTCTTATTGATATATTACTTGCAAATATGTTTTAGGTTAAAAACATAGTAATAAAACTCAAATGAAAAAAAAAATAATTTTAAAATTTTAATTGGCCCCCTCAAGATTCACCGTCAAGATCCGCCACTGGTTTGATGGACTAGAGGTGAAGGATAAAGGTAGCGGCTGTGGACGTAGAAGATCCCGATGGCAGCCTTCTCGCTAAAAGTAGTAGAAATTTTTAGGTTTTCTTTTTCCTCCTCCCCCCTTGATCAACCGTGGCTTCCTCTTATATATCTTTTTTATAATTATATTTTTTTTCAAGGAAAATAAATCAAAGGCCCTTTATTGATCCCATGATCATGGGATTCTTCCATTTATTTTCTTTGACTTTCCTTTTTTTTAATTTATTTCCATTTCATTTTTTTATTTTTGGTAATCAATCTTCAGATTCTATTTCACTATGCTTATTTCTTTTATTATTACTATCTTTTTTATGGCAACAAATTTCTTTTATTTTTGGCAACAATATCAACTTTAGTCAACTCTTGAAGGTGTGAATTTTGCATGTGCTTCACATGAGATTTTCAAATTTGAAATTTTTAATTTTAGAGTTTGCATGGGATGCATGGGGTTCTAACTTAAGATTTGACCAAAATTGACTTGTTTCTTTTTATCATTCTTTTTATCATTTTATTTTTTTATTTTTTTAAAAAAATGTTCGGATAAAATTAGGTGTCTACAACAATAAATATATATAATTAAAATCAAATAAATAAATGTGGATTATACCGATGATGACATTTTGAGGAAGTTAATTGAGGCACCTTGAAATTTCTAGGTGAGAAGATTCTCCCTTAAGTTGAGCCAAATTGATGGGATACTTTTGGGAGAATTTTTAATAAAATATAATTCATATTTATTTTAAGATTAAATAGATATAAAATAAATGGAAGGAATAAAAATTAATTAATAAAGACAAAAATTAAATGAACATAAACAAGAATAATAAATAAATAAAAAGAATAATAAATAAGAAATAGGAATTAGGTTGACAATTAGATTTTATAGAATGAATGTGAATTATACCGATGATGAAATTTCAAGAAAGTCAATTAAGACTCCTTGAAATTTCTAGGTGAGGGGATTCTCCCTTAAGTTGAGCCAAATTGATGGGATACTTTTGGGAGAATTTTCAATAAAATATAATTCATATTTATTTTAAGATTAAATAAATATAAATAAATAAAATGAATAAAATATAAATTAGATAAAGATTAAGCTTAGATAAATATAAATACAAATTAGATATATAAACGAATGAATAAATAAATAAATGTGACATGAAGACAAGAGTACAATAACAATAAAATAAGAAATAAGCATGAATTATGCCGATGATGAAATTTCAAGAAAGTCAATTGAGACTCCTTGGAAATTTCTAGTTGAGGAGGTTCCTTTTGAGCCGAGCCAAATTGATGGGACGCTTAAGAGTGAATTTTCAATAAAAAAATAATTCACATTTATCTTTTAAAAATAAGATGAATGAGAATATAAAAATAATTAAAATAAATAAAAAGTCCAAGAAATTTATAAAATGAATATAAAGTCAAAATTAGAGATAAGATTAAAAAATGAACCTCATAAAATATTAAAATTTATCCGACGATGGAATTCAAGAAAGTTAATTGAGACTCCTTGAATATCTTGAGGTGAGGGGAATTTCTAAGGTTGTAGCCAAATTGATGGAAAAATCTTAGAAATTTTCCCAATACATAAGTATATCGAAATTAATCTGAACTCAAAGCAAATTGTAAAGATAACCTAAAACTAGTTGGTACCATTTTAGGATGGGCGTTGTAAGGGTGCTAATCCTTCCCTACACGTAATCGTACTCCCGAACCCTAGTGTCTTTGAATGTAGATTAAGCCTTATCCTTAGTTTGAACAGGTGACTAATCACACCTAGGTTAGAATGATTGGTGGCGACTCCATGTCTTTGTGTCTAGCTATTAGGTTTTTTTCTAAAACTTAGTACGTTATGACAAGTAACAGTGATGCTTCACAATCTTAATATTATTAGATTTGGTCATGATTCTTTTGTGTTGATTCCATTACTACTTGTATTTTGGAAGGTGTCCTAACAGTGATAAGTGAAAACTGTTTGTATGTGTGATATGTGGTTGCTTGGCCTTATCATAAGAGATTTTTTTTCTATGCCAATGGCAATAATTGTTTGAGCTTTTTCTTAGTGTAGGCATAAAAAATTGTTATAATTTAATCAATTGAATTAAATATTTAATTGGTTAAATAAATATATCAAAATCACTTAGTGATCAAGATAAAAAGAATTTATCAAAAGAAATTAATCATATTCATTATCTCTAATTAAATTAAAATAATTAGAGATAAAATTAATCACATTAATTATCTCTAATTAAATTTAATAATTAGAGATAAATCAAAACTCCACCTATGTTAGTTAACGCAGCCAATCCTAAGCCCGAATAAAGGAATAGAGTGACGGTAGGTTTAGATAACCAGCCATAAAAATTAGTTCAATTTCATGAAATGAACCAATATCAAAACATCGTTAGGGCGTCCCCTACTCAACGACGCGTTCCATCGGAGCCTAGGTGTAGTGAAAAGTGGGCAAGATTTGCTAGGTGTTTGTCCAAAAGCGACCCACCACATTGACAGCTGAATGTGGTGTTAAATAGGCAAAGGTTCTCACACCATAAGACAAGATGTGTGAAAGTCATTTACGTTGGTTTAGACACATATGACGTATACCTGTAAATGCTCTGGTTAGGAGAATAGAGGCTATGTATCTTGAGAGAAGGAGTAAGACTTAAGGAAGACCTGAAAAAGACTTGGAAGGAAGTAATTCGAAAAGATATGGAGGCATTAGAGTTGGAAGAACACATTACCTTGGATAAGAATGTGTGGAGGAGGAGAATTAATATGGATGATCTAGCGTGAGTTCAGACATTGGTTCATGTATCTTACCTTAATCTCTTGGCTAAAGACTTTGATGATGATGACGATGATGATGATGATGATGATGATGATGATGAATTAGAGATAAAACAAAAGTGATTAACTTCTTTTGGAACTCTAACACTTAAGTATTATAATTAAAGGGCTCCTTCAAGCTATTGAGAGACAATTCTATGAAGGGAGAAAATGCTAAGTTCCATAAAGATTCTAAACCCTGCACCAACCTTCTCTCTAGGTTCAAGAAATAAGTCTCCTTTTTGATCTCCAAGACTACCAAGTCAAGTCTCTAAGCTCTAAGATTTTGGAAGTTGAATCTCCAAAGCCCAAGACATCTAAGTCATCTCTCAAAGCGCAAAGACAATAAGGCTTGTCTCTGTCAAAGGCACTACAAATCCAATTGAAGCAACAATTGATCTACAAGAGGACAATAAGTCTTTGACCGTTCTCTCAAAGATCTACTAAGCTACCTCAAAAGGACAACAAGTCTCCGACCATTCTCCCAAAAATCTACCAAAGCCAATTGATTTATAAGAGGATAACAAGTCTCCGACCATTCTCTCAAAGAGCTACCATGCTACTGCAAATCTATTAGGAGTCACAAGCCTTCAGCCATTCCTCCCAACAATCACAAATTCTTACTTCATCGAGATAAAGCTCAAGCTCTCGACAAATTTGTTTCATTCTAAGGAAATCGAATCAGAATATTATTTTTTGTACAAAAATACATACAGAGAATTGTAATATCTAAATAAAAATTTTGAATTTTGTCACTTAAATCTTGGTCTAAATTTTAAACATGAAATTTTTGTGTACATTTAGTTTGGAAGTAATAAATTTTACCCCTGAACGAAAGATGCAAACTGACAAAAGTTTTGATGATTTGTATGTGGATTGTGGACTATGGAAGCATGCATGTGCAACTATCACGTGATCGATTGTTTTCTTCTTCTCAAGATTTTATGTTCAATGGTCTAATTTTTCCATGTAAAATTAAGAACTATTTTTTTACTTCCTTTTAAAGCGAATAATGGAACACAAACACGAAGATAAAATGTATTAATGTTGGTGATTAAGAGAAAGTAATAAATTTTGATAAGAAAATGTGGATTCAAGCAAGAACCTAATAATTAAGAGGTCGTTTGATATCTTTTTTTTTCCTGTTTTCTGTTTTTGTTTTCAATTTTTTTTAGAAACGGAAGCAGAAAACATGTTTGACAACATGTTTTTGTTTTAGAAAATGAAAATAATAATTCTCAAAATTGTTGGAAACAAGAATTTCTTATTTTCATTGTTTTTAAAAACGTGTTTTCATTTTTGCTATTGTTTGTAACAAGGTGAACAGAGTTTATATATTAATATAATATTAATATTTTTCATAATAAAAATTTAAAATGAATTAAATTAATTTTTTAAAATAAAATAATATTAAATTTTAATATAAAATTTAATTTAATTAAAAAATAAAAATATTTTAAAATTAATATATTATTTTTAATAAAGAAAAGTTGAAAACATAAAATACAATTAAATATAAATTATATTGAACTATAATATTATAATATTATATAATTTAAATTTATATAATAATTTATTGAATATATTATATATTTTAAATAATATCATCTATTATAATTTTGATGTGTTAATAATTAATATTATTGCTAAGTACTATTATATAATATAATTAATTATTATTTTACTAAATAGTATTATTATCTAATATTATATTGTTTCAATTAAATTTAAAATATATCACTACTACTATTAAATTATTTAATAATATTAAATAAGTGAATACTTAACATTAAATAATATTATTTGTATTAAATATAAATTATTTTAATAACTATATAATTTATTATAAATTAATTATTAAATATTTTATTTAATAATTTAAATATTATTACAATTGAATTAAATAATATTATTAATATAATTTATAATTATTAATTCATATTATTATTTAATATATAAATTTTGAAATTTACTAGTCTCAATTATTAACTAAAAAAAGTAATATTAAAAAATTATTTAATATTATTTTAATTGAATTATTTATTTAATATTATATTTAATCATAATATTATTTAAATTTATTAAATTTTTATATGATTAAATGAAAATATTTAATATTAGTATTAAATAGTATAAAATAAAGTTATTTAATATTATGTACATAATATTATTTAATAAATATATTACTTTTAGTTCATTTTTAAAATTTTATTTTGTAAATTGAATTATTATATCTGAATCAGTTTAAATATATGTTTTCAAAACGTAATAATATTAACCAAATATATTTTTTGTTTTCAAAATTTGAAAACAAAACATACCTGATGAGGGTCATACTAAAAGTCATTAGGCCTTGATATAAGTTCGTCTAAAGAACATTAGGCCTAATGGTAACTTAAGCTCAAGAGAAAAGAGGACTCAAAAGAGTCATGAAAGATCCACTAGGTTATCATTTAAGCGATGGGTCTTAACTGTAATTACGCGCTAAATACCTCCTATAAATAGGTCACAGGTATCATTTTTAAACCATAATCTCTATTTGTTGACTGAAACCCTGCTTAGATCATGTTTGACTTAAGCATCAGAGTTGGCACGCAGGGCAAAGCCCTTGCGCCTTTTCATCATTTTCTTTCTTAAAGAGTTCTAGAGACAGGTTAAGACGCAAATCGAGATTCGTACGTCATCAA
The DNA here is from genome assembly GCA_032173925.1 of Heritiera fomes. Classification (NCBI taxonomy): domain Eukaryota; kingdom Viridiplantae; phylum Streptophyta; class Magnoliopsida; order Malvales; family Malvaceae; genus Heritiera; species Heritiera fomes. The sequence continues at coordinate 25,932,220 of JAPDPM010000017.1, read as the reverse complement.
AAATATTTGTTGTAAACAGGTAACAACAATTAGCGCTATCTGTGGGAAACAAACAAAAAGCCAAGTATAAAAAATAGCGAGAACACAATCTGCGACAGGGTATGGAGGCTTTTGGTAGAATGTGAAAGCCTATGGCAGATTAAGTGGCAAACCGAGGTTTGTAGGCCTGCAACAGGGTGCATCAGCGAGCGATAGGAGCGGCAGGCATGTGGTCAGTGTGCTATAGGGTGTAACGCACGTCAATCACGCGGCAGGATGCAACGCACAATAGGCACATAGTTGAGAGCAATGGGCGGCAGGCATTTGGTAGGTGCACGACAAGCATGCAGCATAAGTACTCCTCGGTTGCAGCAGGGTTCAAGATAGAGCTCGAGCGATGAGGTCATACTTTTGATCACCTTTGGTAGATAAGCCTTCACTCCTAGCCAACTCGAGCTAACTGGGAAAGACCTTACAAGATTAGAAAGGTGATCAAACCAATCACTTGTCCTTTGAAGGCCTTACAGTGCAAGAAAGTTCCAAAGACTTGAAACACTAATCACTTGAAACCATACTAGCAGTAAGCACATGATATTTTTGTTTTAACATTTATTGTAGTTATTTTGTTACTTGTTCCATTTGATTGGAAATATTACATGTTATGAAATGGAAGGCCAGTTATTCATATCTTTATCTATACTATGATAATCTCACATGTATGGTAGACATGTTACAGGAATAGAAGAATCAAGAGTCCCTAAGTACAAAAGGTGCGAAACGAGCAAATTAAAAGTCCCTAAACGAAAAATGTGCGAGACGGGCAAATTAAAAGTCCGTAAGCACAAAAGGTGCGAGACTGGCAAATTAAAAGTCCCTAAGTGAAAAATCCGCTAGACGGGCAAATCAAAAGTCCCTAAACACAGAAGGTACGGGACGGGCAAATCAAAAGCCCTTAAGCACAAAACGTGCAAGACGAGCAAATTAAAAGTCCCTAAGCGAAAAATGCGCGAGACGGGCAAAACTAAAAAGTTTCTAAGCCAAAAATGCACGAGATGGGCAACACATGGGCTTGAAGCGAAAAATGCTCAAGGTAAGTCGTGAATGAAATAAAAGTCCCTAAGCTAAAAAAACGCTAGATAGGCAACACATGGGCTTGAAGCTAAAAATGCTCTAGATGGGCAACACATGGGCTTAAAGCGAAAAGTGTGTGAGGTACGTTATGTGTGAAGACCAAAGTGTCTGGGCTTGAAGCGAAAAATACACGAATTAAGCCACACATAAGAAGAAAAAGGCCTGAGGCAAAAAGAACACGAAGTAGGCTTTACATGGACATGATTTAAATAAAAACCTTTATATACTCTTTCATAGGGTATACCCTGCGAAAGAGTGGAGAGCAATTGATGAGGGTCATACTAAAAGTCATTGGGCCTTGATATAAGTTCGTCTAAAGAACATTAGGCCTAATGGTAGCTTAAGCCCAAGAGAAAAGAGGACTCAGAAGGGCAATGAAAGATCCACTAAGTTATCATTTAAGTTGTGGGTCTTAATCGTAATTACGTTCTAAATAACTCATATAAATAGGTCTCATGTATCATTTTTAAATCCTAATCTCTATCTACTTACTGAAACTCTGCTTAGATCTTGTCTGACTTAAGCATCGAAGTGCGTGCGCACGGTAAAGCCCCTACGTCCTTTGATTATTTTCTTTCTTGCAGAGTTCTTAGATAGAGATTAAGTCGTAGATTGAGATTCGTACGTCATCAAAAATATTTGTTGTAAACAAGTAACAACAATACCAAAACAAAAAAATGTTTTCAAAAATAAAAATCAAGAAAAAGGAAATGATGTCAAATGATACCAAAGTCAACAAATCTGGTAAAATAGCGATAGAAAACACTGGTTTTGTTGGTCGATATTTTATCATTTTGTAAATAATTATAAAATACAATCCTAGTTAGCATTAAGAAATTATTTTAATTATGTTTAATTTCATGACAAAATGTTTAAAAAATTGAGTAAACTAACAATAAAAGAAAAAATCCGAGAGAATGAGCTTGATATTCCACGCGTAACACGATCTCATGATAGCTACATGGAACCACCGGTTAAATGTCGGTGGCATAGTGACTTGTAGTTGTAACCCTATATTCTTCACGTGGCATTGGTGTCCCACTCCGAATGGATTAATGAACAACCGGATTTAGAGAAAAAGAAACATTTTGTAAATATCGAGGCAAACTTATTATGAGGAATATATATATTTTAGACAAACGTGGGCCCATATTAGCTAAAATTTGTCAACTGATTTTTCTTTTTTATCGTAATATTCTTCGGAGTTATTACATACGATGCTTGACTGCATGCGTGTGTGTTATGTATATGTGTGTGAGTTTTTATCGTCCTACATCGTTTGCTTAAGTGGTGTGTGCGTGTGTTTATAAGGAATTCCACGCTAATCCAAACCAACGCGTTTTGGGTTAGTGGTGTGTTCCTTCCCTGAACAAAAAAAAAATTAAAGTTGTGACAAATTAAAATATTTGAAAGATTAAAGATGTTCTAATGCTTAAAGGTGAGTTGTGATATATTGTAAGTTTTGGATTTAAATTTAAATACTTTTATTCTTAATTATTTAATATTTTTCTTGTAAAAAAAAATTATTCATGAAGACATGGATATAAATCCCGATCGATGTTTTATATAAGAAAAGCTTTTAATTGATTATAAATTAATGGATTCAATTTTGAATATAAAATCATAAGAATTCAATATTTAACAGTTAACATCACATGTAAACAAGAACAAATGAGTTTAACACGTGACAAACTTGAAAGCACTAGCAAGCAGAAGCACAAAACAGAATTTTAAACACTGATATTATATTAAATATCTAGTTTAAATTATATGATCATAAGTGAAAACGTATGTTTACAGATTTGAGATAACGTTATATATCGGCCATCCAACTGTACTAATGGACAAAGTCTATCTCCATGCTTTGGAAGCAACAATCTTGAATCTCAAACTTCAATCATACATGCATGTTGTTAACAAACGAGAGAACTAATGTAAAGGGAATGAAAACATTACTCTTTATTACCACAAACATCAATCAGAACACATAACTTGTAAATATCTAACAGGGATAAAACATTAATTTAGTTACAAAGCTGCTACTGGTGGCATGCCTTATGCGTATAAGCCTTCCAGTTATTTCTGCTGAAATCTCCAAAGTGCAAACTAAAGGATAATAGCAGGCCGCAGGCCTTCTTATTTCATGCTGCTAGCTAGCTCATTTCAAGGCTGGCTTTTTTCTCACGCAGAGGAAGAAACAAAACGTCATCCGGGGATCCAAGGCGGGTGGAGTTCACATAATCCGGGGGACAGTGATTTGCTATGCCAGGGACCAACAATCCAAACAATCGGACACCAAACATCAGCCACGTTTCTTTGTATTCTGGTCCTCTCGTCTTCGCTATGGTGAAACTTCTTATCACCTCATACATTGCATTTTTTAGCATGGGTAAAATGGCCCAAATCGAGAAGTAGTTCTTGTATAGTACTTCGTCAACAAGCTGAAAAGGGAAAATTCCAAAGATTGTTCACAGCTGACCAACCAGTTTTTCATGTACTTACAGCACAATAAAAGCATTAATTGTTCATATAATCTAAAGAGAATATTGGAGAGCTGTCTGTGTCAAAAAATTTAATTTCGGGAAAAGGGAACCGCTTGCAATTTCAGCTGTATGTCAGTGAAAGATCATTTTCATTACAGGTTATCAATTACGGAATTCCAGAATTCGTTATTGATAAGTGGCTGAGAATTGAGATACAATTAATTATTGCAGATCTGAGTTCTTTAATCTCCAAATTGTCTGACATAGAATTGTTTCTCTGACCGGCATGCACATGTATATTGAATGACAAAACCCAGACAATATCTTCAGATGAACATAGCAAATCTAAACGCCAAAAATACGATGGTTCAGAAATCTTTTGAATTTTTTTTTTTTACTTTATAAATGCTTACTGTTTTACCTATTAGATTTTTAATTCAATGATCAAAATTTAATCTCTAAGGATAAAAGAATTCGCTGTTTACCTTTGCTTCATATTTGCTGTTGTAGTAGACGCAGTTGCCAAAGTGTTTGAAAGGAAGAGAGCTGTTATCAAAGGGAATCCTAGGAACCATATCATAACAGTAAACATATCTGTAATATGCGATTCCATTCTTGCTGAAATTCTTCTCCATGTAATTCCCAAACGACTCATCTCCAACTCTGGGTTGCCCGAAAGTGTAAACTCCGTACATTCTCTCAAGCAGCAATTTCTCGTCATGGTAGAACAGAATTGCTGGGAAAAGAATTGCAAGCGCACCGCCCAAACTGTGGCCTGTCACTATGAACTTTGCATTGGGGTTTTTGTTCATAAGGTCTTTCAACTTATCCCTCAAGTCGTAATAAGCTAATGGTGCTTTGCGGGTTAGATCTGGCACGACAACCTTAGGCCAGCCTACAACTTGCTGCATGCCTAAGGCTTTCAAGAAGCCACTGTGAACCTTTCCAATGGAATCGAATTCGTACCAAGAGAGATCAACATCGGCGCACCAATCATCTGCATTAAACGGTTCGGTTCCTCTAAAGCCAACAACAAAAGTGTCATGGTCATCGGTTTTATTTCGAAACAAGAAGGCTTGTGTGTCGGATTTCATTAGGAAATCTGCCAAAGTAAAAATTAACTAATTAAATCTATTAAATAAAAAAAATTCTTAATCACTTTATTATCCTGAAAAAAAATAGTTTGTGTACCATTCCAGTAATCTTTAAAGAACACGTGTTGCATCTGCAGACAAAGATCGCAAACTATGTAAGTTCAATGATTTCCATGAAGCCTTTTCTCAAATGTTTGTTCAGTTGTTCTTTGAAAAAGAAAAACTTCATTGTTGTACCTCCCAATGACCATCGACTATGGCTTCGGTGTAAGCAGCGTTATTATAAACTGCTTTAGCAGCCATAATCGAAAGAGCTGGATAATACATGGCATTTCCGTATTTAATGTTACTGTCTAGCTCCATTCTCGGGTCCGTAAATCCGACAGCAGAAAGATAGCTCGCCGCCTCTCTGTCAGGAATCAGAACCTTCCCTGTTGGACATACAAGTACAACAAGTTATTACTCTCCCCGTAAATAGGAAATGTTTTTGAATTACAAATCAAGAAATTTCTCTATCAGATTTGATATTTTTGTTCTTTTTCTCTTTAATTTTCTTGGCGCAAATCAATCTACTCAGTTTGCCTGCAAGTACAGATGCATTTGTATTTTGCTTGAAAGAAATAAATAAAAGACCGACGGACATACGTACAGTCAAACAGAAATTTTTTAAGGCGGCAGGAACAGAAAGCTTGTCAGGCGCATTAATTTATTGTAATTTCCGATTTTCATGCATGCACACTTCTTTTAAATATTCGGAATATTTAATAATGGTAAAGAAACGAAAAAAATAATTATTTAGACGAAAATGGTTATCTTTTAATCCATTAGAAAATAAATTATGTTTACATTTTTAATTATCTGGATCTAGTTATTCTAAGGCTAAAAACGATATCAATAGGCCAAGATTTGTTCTAACCAACCTTCATGAGAAAGACATACTCGAGTTGACGATGATACAACCTTAACATGTTTTAGATCTAGTCATCCAAGATTAAAAAGGTCCTCAACATGCTAAGATTTGTTTTAATTAGCCAACAGTTCATGAGAAAGCAAGATTCAAGTTGGCTACTCCTTGGTGAAGGCCAAATCCGATTAAATCAGGGTAAAATTGATTTTGAAAGACTGAAATCAATCTCTTTTTTTATTTTAACTTCATCAATTATTTCTTTAAATTTTGTCGGTCTTCCCTCTTTCCTAAGTTAAAAGTTAAAAAATAAATATGTACATGTATGTGTGTGTGTATATATATATAACACACTTGAGGACGAAAAGAAAATTATAATTTCTTTTCATTAATTATTACTTTTTTTTTGCATTTTCTTAATAAATATTTGTTGCTATAGTAGTAAATACTAACTCCAATAACGTATATTCTAGTCGCTCATTTGTATTTCCTTCTAAAATCTTACCTGTATTACAATATCTTGTCAGTACTATTACTTTGTTTTATACCTGACCTCAAAATCAGATAATAATCAAATATACTTTAAGTTTAATTACTAAACTCCTGAAAGTAAAACATAAAATGGTGGAATGATATTAATGAATCAAGAGTGATATCATGAATTTAATAGTAGATAATATAAAAATAAAACAGAATAAATAAACTCTCGATCTTTAATTGCATATAATTAAAATAATAAAATTTTATTATATCCATGGAATTCAAAAAAATAATTAATAAATTGAACTCATAATAATTATAATAACATTTTATGTATTTGTCATCCCATTCATCAAGATAAATTTATGTAGGTATTTAGCTTTTATATATATATATATATAAATATATATATATATATATATATATATATATATATATATATATTGGTCAATCAAGAAGGTCAATGGCTAAATAAAGTTCAATTAGCCATAATTAACGTTAAGGTTCGCATCATAATAAAATAAAAATTTATAATTTTAATTTTATATGATAAAAAATTGAGAGTTTATTTTCATTTAATAAAATTCAAGAACTTGTTTAAGTACTATCTTATTTTTAATACTAGAAACTTTAAGGACCTTCCGTCTTTCGTCCTAAAAGAGATGTACAAACGGTGAGAATAGAAAATAAAGTTTCTAAAGACAAATAAATGATAAGTAATATGAAAGAAAGCATACTAGAGAAAAAAAAAAGAGTATTGTGCATAAACGCATGCAACATCTCCCAATTTGGAACCTGGGAAGCCAATGGGTTAGTTAATATTTAATTTTCCTTAAGATACCAACTTGTTCATCAATTATCAGTTAATTTATCCTTGAGTGTCTGAGTGAAAATAGCGATAGCAAAGATTCAGACGTAAATATACCTAGCATGACATTTTTTACCAGACCAAGTAAGCCACCATTGAGTTGCAGAAGGTTGAGAAAGTCCTCAAATATCAACCCTATCTTTGCCATTGGCGTCGATATCGACAGCAGAAATTTTTGTGCCATCGTGGAGAGGAACACAAGCAGTCTATACCAGAAATCCAGTTGGTCCAAAGAGCTTTCGATGAATTTTCTGTTCTTAACATTTCTAGAAAACAAGATACTAAAAACATCAAAGAAAGAGGCTTGCTTAGGGTTCAGTAGCAAGTGATTGCTACAGAAACCCTTACTGCCCGCCTTGGCTTCCATGATTCTACACGGCAAAACTATACTTCTACGTTTGTGATTGATTTTGGGACGCTTACTACTCATCTTTGATGCCAAATTTATAGGAAGAAAAAGAGTGGAGATAGCAACAGAGTGGGGCCGGTAGGTATACTTGGTCAGCTAGCCATCATTTCTTTGATTAATTGAATTAATTATAGAGATTAATTCATCATCTTTTACATGTTTTTAAAATGATACCGTGTATTTCCCAGTGTTATTTGGACTTAATTCTTTTCTTGAATATTTTAAGTTGATACAATACATTCAGGATTTTACTTCTACGATATCTATGCATTTTTTTCACCTTTTTTTTCCCATGCATTTTTTTCTCATGTTTTTAATTTGTGTAAATATTAAATAATAACTCACTTGACTTTTCCTTTAAATATGCCTGATCATCGAATATATATTTTATTATGGATTAATATTGAACATATTGTCAAAAGAATATTTAAAATAGGTAAATAAAGATAAAATAATGACACATACTCTATTTTATTTTTATTTATTTTTATAATATTTTTTAAAGAATATGAATATCATTTTAATCGCCGTAGCCATATCAACATTTACCAACCTTTGCTGGATTTCTTTTTTAGAATACTAATTCTTTTTTTTGGTTATAAGGGAAACATTAAATAACTGGGGATGAGGGTGCTTGGATTCGAACCCAAGACTTACAATATGCCACAACTCATCCTTAACCACTAGGCCAAGAGGTTGTTGGCTAGAATACTAATTACTAAGGGCTAGTTTAGATGGATAGTAAAATTGATTTTGATAAGATTGAAAATAATAAAAAAAACATTTAAAAATATTTTTTTCCGTAAAATAAACAAAAAAACTTAAAAATAATGGTAGAGAGTTTATCTTTATCTACTCAAACATACGCACTGACGACTACCGGCCATCCAAACATAGCATAAAGCATGTAGCAGTCATTCAAACGTGTGAATCAGTGAAAATGAGGTCATGTCGGAGTCCCTCATTCAGGGGCGGACGGTAGTGCACTGTAGGGGGGCCACGGCCCCCTCAAAAATTTTAAAATCTCTCTTGTATGTATTCTAAGAGTCTGCTCTTATTCTATGATTGGAAGGCATTGGCCCCCTCAATATTTTTGCAAATTTATGTACTTATTTATATGTATAATATATTAAATTAAATAAATTCAAATTGATCCCTCAAAAAATAAAAAAATAAAATTCTATTGATATTTATTTATTTTTTTATTTACCAATCTCTTTAACAAATATTTAAAATTAATTGAGCTGTCACAAATATTATATCACAATCATATGAACTTAAAAAACCCAATTAAACTTTCAATCAACTTAAAAAACAAATAATCCTAGAATGATGTGAAACTACAAAATCTTTCTTCTTTATCACAGTTGTGCCTTATTCTAACAGAGACAGAAAAATAAAAAATATATTATCTTATGGACAGATTGATTAGACTTGTTTTAACTCTTCTAGTGTCTATTGCAACTAGTGAATGAGCATTTTCAGCTATGAAGATCGTCAAAACAAGACTAAGAAACAATATGGAAGATGAATTTCTTGCAGATAATTTAATTGTCAACATCGAAAGAGAGATTACTGAGACATTTAGTTCGAACTCAATTCTTGAAGATTTTGTTTCTTTAAAAGAACGTCGCTTACAATTTTAGATAAAATTATTTATTTGATGTATTTTCTTTCTTTATACTTTCTATATGATTATTAAAATTTATAATTTTTTACATATATGTTTTATGTTATTAATACATAAATATAAAACTCAACTATCTTTTTATAGTTTTACGTTAGTACTTGACCCCCTCAAAATCAAAGGTCAAGATCCGCCACTGCCCTCATTGGTCTGATATATATATATATATATATATATATATATATATATATATATATATATATATATATTCTGTGTTTACACCTTTTCTCTATGTTTTTACCTTGAGCTTAACTCCAAAGTTAATAAAAGAAGCTTTACTCATAATTAAAAAACAAAAATGCTATATATATCACAAAAATGATAACAACATTATGAAAATATTTAAAGCGCCGTCAGTATCGATCAAAAGCTCATCAATTTTACGTTTGTTTTCAGTAAAACCAACCTGTTATATATATAGAGAGAGAGAGTGTATGTGTGTGTGTGTGTCGGATCTATCTAAGGTTTATGTAAATAAAAAATGCGCACAAGTTGTTCGTGAAAGACAATCATGTAATTAAGTGAACGACGACAGTGAAAAATATTGTTATGTATTTTGGCAGGATTATTTTTTCCATGTAAACTATATCAATGAATGAAATTATTTGCTTTGAAAAAAATAAAATATTATTATATATGTGAATGTGTGAGTTGCATGCTTAATATATCGATTATTTAATTATCATTGTTTTATCAACCATATATAGATTTTTTTTTGTTTTATAAGTAAAAAAAATAGTCTTTGAATATTAATTAAAATGATTAAGTCAGAAGCTTCCATTTAGTGATTTTTTTTTTGAAATTTCTGTAGATTTTAACGAATTGATTGTGTCACCAAAGGTGTTATATTCATATATTTTGCAATTTAATGTCAAGTCATTATCCGACCGATTATGTTCAAGTATCAATTAAAATATAAGGATCAAATGCCAATTTTTTGATTAAATGGTTACAAAAAAATTGAGACATGTTACAAGGCATAGATTCAAACTCAAACGAACCCATTTTTATTCTCAATTATAAATATATATTACAAGGATCAAATGGCAAATACAAATTTCTTTTCTTTCAAATTGATAATTATGAGAAAGTTGACATCTATCATCTGTGAGAGAATGGCGCTTCACGCGGAGACTACAAAGTCACAGCGTCCCCGCATTGACAGGAACATAATTTTGTTGTTCATTTTTGGAGTGATCTGTAAAGCGTGAAAGTTGGACAAATTTGAAGATCTGTTCTCACTATTTGTATTTTTCGTTTTTCATAATCAAAAGCTTTTGTACCAAAAAAAAAAGACAGCCCATTCCTCATATTATTTCTCTTGAAAAATCCTTAAAGCGCAAATTAACTTCCCATTTCTAGTATGGCTAACATGTTTTAACAGTTTTTTTAGACATTGTATAATAACAAGCCAACACGGTTACATAGAGAAAAATGATAAGTGTTATTAGATTTTTTCACTCCAAAAATTAATTCAAAACTTTAAACTTTTCCTTACATTTATATACACACTTAACTTCTTTTATAATTGATGTCAGAACCATAATAATCTGCCTTTCACACATCGATATTTGGAAACATTTTACTACTCGAAACCCTAAACACGAAAAGATATTGGAAATCTCAACAATTTCTATCTCTTCGCATCGATCTTCAAAAAAGTTTCTTTTTTTTTCAAAATAGAGAAAGAAATACTGGCAACTGAAATTTGATATTAGTGTTGAATGTTATTGGACTTTTTTACTTCAAAAATTAACTCAAAAATTAAAAATTTTCAGCACGCTAATACACTCACCCCAACAGAAAAAAATTTAGATTCTAGATATAAATAAGAAATACAAATACGATACAAAGTAAAATTTAATAAAAATTATATACAAATATAATAAAAATTAAAAAAAATTATATTTTACATCTCGATATAAATTTTGATATAAAATATTTATATTTTAAATAATAAAAATATAATTTTATATAATACAAATATAAATTACATACGCGAAAGCTACTTTTCGATTAAACGAAAATCCTTGGGAAAGATGATGAGCTCTTCCATCGTAGCATCAGCAATCCGATTTTATATATACTGACAACTGCTGGCAACTACCAGTACGTCTTAATTAATTTGAAATCTAGCTAATTAATCCATCAGGATCAGCCATAGACTATAGTAAATGTAGCAAAACTCGCAATAACCAGCTGGAGAATGGCGATTTCTGTCATGGGGACCAAGGCCGCTCGTGATCAGAAGTATGCCTAGCCTTTTGTTTGTTTCGTATCATTCAACAACTTGTGCCAAGAACCCCACAGATAAAGTGCAGGAGTCATGTGCGTTGTCACTTGTCACGTTATACTGCTACCCATAAACTGATCCACAGAAAATAATATATCCCGCATAGTTTGATTGCGTTGAAATTTAAAATTATTTTATAATATACACATTTATATATGATAAATCATAGAATATTCAAAATAAAAAAATTGTTATCTAAACCAATAAGAGATGGTTTGGTAAATAGTTATTTGATTATATACAGAAGAATTATATTAAATATAATATGCTGATTTTTTAAAATATAAAAAAATTTATGATAATTGTAAGAAAATATCTTTATATTGAAGATTTTTGTTTGTATTATTGTTTATATGATGGATGAATTTTTAAAACTCTTTAAGCAGAGTTAGACTGTTTTTTCACGCTTATTTAATAATTGATTGACTTATTATTTTTTTACTTGCGTAAAATAACATTATTATAATGCATTCCTTTTTTTTTCACGAATTGAGAAATAAGAAGTAATAAATAATTGAAAAAGATAAGGAATACCAAGCTTTCGAAAAAAAACTTTTAAGAGATTCAACTATAAATAAATAGTAAAAAATAATTATTTTTTGATCTCACCAAATAACATTTTTGGTAATTCGTCAATGGCAGGAGTTACTCACAATACAAAAACGTTTATCCAATCAGAGACACTGCAGCTGTCAATTGCAAAATTAATAAATAAGGAAAAGAGACAACGTGGACTGCATTGGTTTTTTCTTTTATGGTATACAAACATGAACAGATATAAAACAATAAAAGGCAAGTGGGTTTGAAACGTCCATCTCAATTACCAGTAAGAACACAGACTTATTTTAATGCCTCAGGATCGGATCGGATCAGATCAGATCAGATCAGCATGCATATCCCTTCTTAACTGGGATTTCTTCGTCGGGATGGCTGCTGCAAAAGCACCATGGATGGAGGTCATTAAAACGAGTGAATCACAAGCACCATGGATGCTTGAATGGTCAAAGCTCTGAAAATCACAAGCAAGTTCCTCTCCTCGAACTTCGTTTCAGACATCGGTTTTTGATAGCTTTTAATTAATCACGTTTTATGTTATGAAGCATCTCTGTCACAGTACTTGATTTGGATTGTATCAGCTAGCTCGTATATTTATAAATATGTAATCGCGTGAAGTTAATAGAATTTAGTATCAAGCTCAAATTTGATTCAATTTAAAATTTTGATAATTAAAGTTTGATTTAAATTTTATTCAATTTTAGTTTTAAAGCTTAAATTCAATTCAACAAAAATACTCCAACTAATAAAATTCGATTCGATTTGTTAATTTTTAATTATATACTATGAATATAAAATATAAATTAATAATAAAATATTAAAAAAAATTCTCGAGTCACTCAAGTCTAGTATTAAAAAGTTCAAATTCGTCTCGATTTATTATTCGAATAATTTGAGCTTAATCTCGGCTCAAAAATAAACAAATCAAATTCGAATAATCATCAAATCGAACTCAAATAGTTCACGAATAACTTAACTTATTTAAACTCTTATATATTCTAAATCTTTGATTTTTATTTTTTGTTTATATATATTTATATATCCTAAAAGATCACAATCCCTGATCATGTCGTGCGAAAATCTTCAAAGCATCCAAGTTCAACCAGTTGCCTTTTTTTACCAAACTCTACTTGTTATTGAATTTTGTTTATGAAATTATGATGATAAGAAAAGTCGCATTTTTTTTCACATGTAGAATAGAATGCATCAATTGTCTGTACCTTTTATTTAATGCTTTATAAAATTCACCGAAGGAGCAATTGATGATGTTTTCAAAGAATATAGGTTTGGCCGATTCTAACTTGGCAGAGTTGATGGTTGTTATGGAAGCTCTTTCAATCATTGCCAATGCCAATTTAGATTCTATCCCTCAACTTGTGATTGAAAACGACTCTAAGGTTGTAGTTTCATGGTTGAACAAAGTCTTTGACAACTCTTGGAAGTACAGTAACCTTTTCAACAAGTTACATAATCTTTATTCGTGTTTGGGTGTCATCTCCTTTGTTCATGTTTTTAGAGAAGCCAATTTCTTTGCAGACTCCCTTACTAAACTTGGAGTCAACCGCACCTCTAATTTTGTGGCATGGTTATAACTATTTGATTCATAAATAAATTTATTTACTTTTAAAAAAAAAGGAGCAATTGATTGTCTCACAACAGTCAATAATACAAAAATGACTGTACCAAAAAATTTAGACGAAATGCTTTTGGTTGAAAAGTCTAAAAATGTTTGTTTAAACATTTATGTATGTATATATATTATTTAAAAAATTATTAAAAAACCAGTTAATTCAATAAATTCAGTTAGTAATTTTAAAAATCGAAACTAATTGAATTAATTGATGAAATCGATTATTTTTACTAATTAACATCGAAATAAAAAAGATTAAACTAATTTGAACGAATTTTATCAATTTTATCGATTAAATCGATTCTAATAAACGTCTGATCACCTATGTTTCTGCTGGATAACCAGTCATTCTTCATCTCTAGTAATGGTAGATGACTGAATATATTGAAGGAAACCGAAACAAACACACAGCGGAATTTAAATCATTCGGCCTCCACCAGGATCGATTCGGAGAGTTGCCTGATTAGGGTTTCGAGATTTACCTAACGTTTTCTCTGATTTTCTGTCGTTGGTCGAGTCACAAGCAACAACTTTTCGTTCGTGCCTCTATGGTATCCACACGAACGGATCTAACGACTCTTGAACATCTCACGATCAGAAGTCTTAAAGAGCATTTTTGATCCCTTATAACCGAATTGCTAGCTTCAATTAAAAAGAATATTTTTTTTTTGTTTAATTGTGCGGCTCTGTTTTAGAAAACACAAAACATCCTTTTATAGACAGTAAATTTTACCCTAAAATTTACTGTCAAACAGAACTCTAATCCTATTTAGAATAGGATTAGTTATGTCCTTAATCCAATTCAGAATAGGATTAGTTATATCCTTAATCCAATTCAGAATAGGATTAATTAAGCTCCTCATTGATCCGTTCTAAGTGTGCGACCCAATAGGTTCTCAAAACAATGGCAATGACAAAATTGTCACAGGCAATGAGCGGTATCTAGTAACACATCATTGCTACCCATGTAACGAGAATGTCAATGACTCGACATAACCTTACTCATGATAGATGTTACCGTGTAGTCTAATCCCTTTATCCTTTGATGTCTTGATTAGACACAAGTCATGGAATGTGTCACACTTGTATAGTCTAATCAGCGTTTCTTGATTCCTGAGTAGACTAATTAAACAAATAAAATCAATATCTCATATTGACTTATTCGAGCACGGCCATGCATTTTTAGTCTCACTCTATCAAAGGGCCCAAGACATCACTCTTGTTATATAAGAGGGATAAATCCTATCTTGATCACTCAACATCCCTCTACATAGATCAAGGCATACCCAATTACTACCTTTATAGTCCATCCTGTTACGAATGACATCTAGCAGCATTAAAGTATGCAATTCTCTATGTTGGGATCTCTGATGATCTCAAGTCAAAGGTTCACATACACCATCATCACTATGAGAATCGCTTATAACACTCATATAACAATCCATGTAGCGTTCTCATGGAGGGTCGATCCAGTACATAGTTCTCTAACATGTACCTATGTGATGACTTGATATCCTATATCCATGACAATGGTCATCAGTCAACCACATACTAGTCTTATCGTATCATTGTTATCCTTGTTCACAATAATACTTGACTAGGGATATTTTAAGAATAGTGTGTTATTACTATTCTAAGGACATTATCATATAAGATTACATTACGCAGTTATAAGACAAATATAATAATGAACTATAAATAAAATGTCATGATACATAAAAATGCCAAAGTCAATCATCTAATGAATGGTTCTAAGGGCATAATCCAACAATCTCCCACTTGCACTAAGACCATTCACTCATGTATCTAATACCTAGTGACCTAGTGTGACGATCATGTCTCTGCTGCATCAAAGGCTTCGTCAATGGGTCGGCGATGTTATCGTCAGTTGGTACTTTGCATATGCTCACATCTCCTCTTTCGATGATATCTCGAATGATATCTCGAATGATATCTCGAATGAGATGGAAGCGCCGTAGTATATGTTTGGATCGTTGGTGAGATCTAGGTTCCTTAGCTTGTGCGATGGCTCCATTGTTGTCGCAATAGAGCTCAATTGGATCTATAATGCTAGGAACAACTTCAAGCTCAGTAATGAACTTCCTGATCCAAACAGCCTCCTTAGCATCTTCAGAGGCAGCTATATACTCAGCCTCTGTTGTAGAATCGGCCACTGTCGCCTGCTTTGAACTCTTCCAGCTCACAGCACCACCATTAAGGCAAAACACATAACCAGACTGCGATCTATAGTCATCTTTATCAGTTTGGAAGCTAGCATCAGTGTAACCTGTTACAATGAGCTCTTCCTCACCTCCATATATCAAGAATGTATCCTTAGTCTTTCTCAAGTACTTAAGAATATTTTTTACAGTGATCCAGTGACGTTCACCAGGATCAACTTGATATCTACTCGTCATGCTCAAGGCATACGAAACATCGAGACGTGTGCATAACATGGCATACATAAGGGATCCAATAGCAGATGCATATGGAACTTTACTCATATGTTCTCTCTCTTCTTGTGTTGTAGGACACTGTTCTTTTGAGAGAGTAATGCCATATGTCATAGGCAAGAATCCTTTCTTGGAATCCTGCATGCTAAACCTCTTTAGCACTTTATCTATGTATGCACTTTGACTCAGGCCAATTAATTTCCTTGATCTATCTCTATAGATCTTTATACCCAGTACATAGGTAGCTTCGCCCAAGTCCTTCATTGAAAAGCAATTCCCTAACCAAGTCTTTACAGATTGAAGGGTAGGGATGTCATTCCCAATGAGTAGTATGTCATCTACATACAACACCAGGAAGACAATAGTGCTCCCATTGACCTTCTTGTAGACACAAGGTTCATCTTCGTTCTTGATGAAACCAAACTCTTTGATTGCATCATCAAAACGAAGATTCCAACTTCGAGAAGCTTGCTTTAGTCCATAAATAGAACGTTGCAGCTTACAAACCTTTCCAGCATTTTTTGGATCAACAAAACCCTCAGGTTGTGTCATGTACACATCCTCGAGTAGCTTTCCATTAAGAAAAGCAGTCTTGACGTCCATTTGCCAGATTTCATAATCATGGTATGCAGCTATGGCAAGCAAGATCCTAATAGATTTGATCATCGCAACTGGTGAAAAAGTTTCATCATAGTCAATACCATGAATTTGTTTAAAACCTTTAGCAACCAATCGCCCTTTATAGGTATGAACATTTCCTTCCATGTCGGTTTTCTTCTTAAAAACCCATTTACACCCTATAGGTTTTACCCTTTCGGGTAAGTCAACCAAGGTCCAAACTTGGTTGGCATACATGGATTCCATCTCATATCTCATGGCTTCAAGCCATTTCTCAGAGTCTGGCCCTGTAATAGCCTCTTGATAGGTAGTAGACTCATCTTGGTCCATGAGCAATACATCACCGTTCTGAGTCATTAGAAATCCATATCTCTGTGGCTCACGATGTGTTCTAACTGATCTACGCAAGGCTTGTGTCTCTTGAGCAGGCGGTTGCTCCACAACGGCTTGTGGTTCTGGTTCCACAACAACTTATGGTGCTTGCTCAGGTTCCATCTCAACATCGAGTGCGCTATCTTGTAGCTCTTGAATTTCTTCAAGTTCTACTTTTCTCCCACTAGTTCTTCTAGAAATGAATTCTCTTTCTAGAAAGACACTTGTTCGAGCTACAAACACTTTGCGCTCAGTGGGATTGTAAAAATAATATCCTTTAGTTAGTTTAGGATATCACACAAAATAGCACTTATCAGATTTAAGTGCAAGTTTGTTAGAGACTTGACATCTTACATAAGCCTCACAACCCCAAATCTTCATAAAAGACATACTGGGACGTTTACCAGTCCATATCTCATATGGTATCTTTGGAACTGATTTAGATGTAACACGGTTCAGTGTAAAAGCAACTGTTTCTAATGCATGTCCCCAAAAGGATTCTGGAAGATCTGTATGACTCATCATTGATCGAACCATATCTAATAAAGTTCGGTTTCTCCTTTCAGATACACCATTCCATTGTGGTGTACCTGGAGGAGTGAGTTGTGAGACAATCCCACACTCTTTAAGATAGTCATAAAATTCTTGGCTTAAGTATTCACCACCTCGATCTGATCGAAGTGCCTTAATGCTCTTGCCAAGTTGGTTTTGTACTTCATTCTTGAATTCTTTGAACTTTTCAAAAGATTCTGACTTGTGTCTCATAAAATACACATAGCCATATCTACTGAAATAATCAGTAAATGTAATAAAATACATAAACTCACCTCTGGCCTGTGTGTTTAAAGGACCACATACATCTGTATGTACTAAGCCCAATAAATCACTTGCCCTTTCACTATGTCCTTTGAAAAGGGCTTTAGTCATCTTACCCATCAAACAAGATTCACATGTCTCATACGATTCAAAATCAAATGAGTCCAAAATTCCATCTTTATGGAGTTTGGAAATGCGATTCTCATTTATGTGTCCCAAGCGACAATGCCAGAGATATGTTGGATTTTGATCATTAGATTTAATCCTTTTAGCATTTATGTTATAAATAGGCATATCAAGATTTAGAATGTAAAGACCATTAATTAGTTGTGCAATACCATAAAAGATATCATTTAAATAAATGGAGCAACAGTTGTCCTTTATTATAAATGAAAAACCCTTCTTGTCCAAACAAGAAATAGAAATAATGTTTTTAGTGATGGAAGGCACATAATAACAATCATCTAATTCTAAAACAAGCCCCGTGGGCAATGTTAAAATATAAGTTCCTACAGCTAATGCAGCAACCCTTGCTCCATTTCCCACTCGTAGGTCGACCTCGCCCTTAGTCAACGATCTACTCCTTTTGAGTTCCTGCACATTTACACAAATGTGAGAACCACATCCAGTATCTAATACTCATGATGAAGAAGTAGATAGATTAACTTCTATAACATAAATACTTGAAGTGGAATTCTCACTTCATCTCTTCTTCTTTAGATCTTCCAGGTATTTGTTGCAGTTCCTCTTCCAATGTCCGGTCTCACCGCAATGGAAGCATTTCCCTTCTTTGGCAACCCCACCTTTAGGCTTCAGTGCAGTATCATTGGGCTTGAACTTGTCATTGGCTTTATTACCTTTTTTCTTGCCCTTTGCATTAGCCCTCCCTTAGCTTTCTTAACTATTAAGACATCTTTGGGCTTGGCCTTTTTCATGTTGGATTCAGCTGTTTTCAACATGCTAAGTAACTGTGGCAGAGTCTTGTCAATTTCATTCATGTTGTAATTAACAACAAACTGACTGTAGCTGTCTGGCAACGATTGCAGAATCACATCAATGGCCAACTCTTGGCCCAAAGGAAATCCCAATCTTTCAAGGTTTTCAATGTACCCAATCATCTTGAGCACATGAGTACCAACGGGAGTCCCCTCTGCCATCCTACACTGAAATAATGCCTTAGAGACATTGTACCTTTCTTGCCTAGCTTCCTCTTGATAGAGTTGCTTGAGATGCTCGATCATATCGAACGCATCCATTTCCTCATGTTGCTTTTGAAGCTCAGGATTCATGGAGGCAAGCATAAGGCAACTAACATCCAATGCATCATCTTGATGCTTCTTATAAGCATCTCTTTCTGCCTTTGGAGCATTAGCGGGTGGTTCCTCAGGTAAGGGAATCTCAAGGACATACAACTTCTTTTCTTGCTTGAGGACTATCCTCAGGTTCCTGTACCAATCCAAGAAGTTTGTCCCATTCAACTTGTCCTTCTCAAGGACAGATCGCAGTGAAAGTGTGTTATTTGTGTTTGATGCCATGGTAATCTACAACAGAAATATGCAAAATATAAGTATCATGAATGCATTCATTTAATTAAATATTTATTAAATGATGCTCCCACTATTTTTATCAAATCAACAACCCTCACTATTAATTCGGAAAAATTATCACATAATTTCTCTAGTGGGCCAAGATCCATATTTCACCTTATCTAGAGTTAGCTTTGGCTAATCGCCCAAGATTTGGCTATTTAGGTAGGCAACACTTACCAATTACATCTCATGTAACTCTTGGATAGTTGGGTGAACAACACTTGTTCTAATTCATCTCATGAATGGAAGCCCAACTTTATGCCTCTAAATTCCCAATCCTATTGAGGAAATCTAGTTAAGTCAACCCAATTTATAACCTTTGGATATCACTATTATCCCATCGCGTCTTACTAAGATAGATATGATATTTTGCTTTGGCAAACATAACAAAATCGATTCTAGCCTTGACGAGTGCTATTCATTGGTAGGCATCTATTATTGACTTAATTTAATTTGAGGGATTTTTCTTAGTTTATTGAATAAGATCTCACCAATTTTACTTTTCTAAAATTATCATATGATTTTCATATCATAAACGTACAAAATAAACCATGCATCTCATGCAATTAAGCAATAAAATAAACGTGACATAGTTATAGCCCAAACTAAATGGATTTCCCAAGCCAATGAAAAACCCTAAGGGTTAACCTAAGGGTAATAGCATCTTCTCCAAGTGCCTCTTTGGTCATCCTTTGCATGGTTGTCAGCTCCATTAGTGTTGATCACCATCAACTCATACTTAGCTAAATTCTAACCCTATACTACGTTACAATTACATAGTTTAAGAGAAACCTCGAGTTACATTGAGGGGAGTAAGATGAGAAAAGAATGTACAACTAGAATTTCAAGAACAAGGCACGACACGCAGGTCGTATTTATTAAAATTTACAACCACCAAAATAAAATCATATTGGGCTAGGGCTATAACTATGCACCATGCTCAAACAACAACCACCGTGTTATATAAACAAGTGTAATGTAATTTCAACTTTTAGTTTTATTAATGAGGCACATTTGAAAAAAATTATGACCCTGACTTGCGGGGGTCCGCCCCCAAAAAAAAAAAGGTCAACAGTATTGACATTGCTAACGCCCCTTATCCGGAAGTGTCCTAATCTTATCAGGATGTTCTAGCCAGTATCTCATACTGATTATAATTTTAGTCGCATCAGAACTCTTATCTAAAAGTGTTTCAATCTTTATACACTTTCGACATTATTCTGTTTCTTCCATAACGTTTATGCAAAACAGAAACCGCCATTAATAATTCGCATCACAGATTATATCTCACATATAAGTTGAATCGAAATTGATATATATATCATATATATAATTTCAACAATTCGATTTCTAGCCTCTGAATATATCATATACATTCTAATCCATATTAATCTCATTAAAACGATTGCATGTAATCAAAAACAGAAAGTAACCAGATATCATGCTCTTATCAAAACAAATCAGGGACTCCGAATCTGGCTCTGATGCCAGTGAAGGAAACCGAAACAAACACGCAGCGGAATTTAAATCATTCGGCCTCCACCAGGATCGATTTGGAGAGTTGCCTGATTAGGGTTTCAAGATTTACCTAACGTTTTCTCTGATTTTCTGTCGTTGGTCGAGTCACAAGCAACAACTTTTCGTTCCTACCTCTATGGTATCCACACGAACGGATCTAACGACTCTTGAACGTCTCACGATCAGAAGCCTCAAAGAGCGTTTTTGATTCCTTATAACCGAATTGCTAGCTTATATTAAAAAGAATATTTTTGTTTTTTTGTTTAATTGTGCGGCTCTGTTTTAGAAAACACAAAACATCCTTTTATAGGCAGTAAATTTTACCCTAAAAGTTACTGTCAAACAGAACTCTAATCCTACTTAGAATATGATTAGTTATATCCTTAATCCAATTCAGAATAGGATTAGTTATATCCTTAATCCAATTCAGAATAGGATTAATTAAGCTCCTCATTGATCCGTTATAAGTGTGCGACCCAATAGGTTCTCAAAATAATGGCAATGACAAAATTGTCACAGGCAATTAGCAGTATCTAGAATAGTGTGTTATTACTATTCTAAGGACATTATCATATAAGATTACATTACACAGTTATAAGATAAATATAATAATGAATTATAAATAAAATGTCATGATACATAAAAATGTCAAAGTCAATCATCTAATGAATGGTTCTAAAGACATAATCCAATATATATATATATATATATATATAAATAAAAGCACACAGCATTGGTGGAAAACTCTATTGAATTTCGATTTCATATTCTTCTCGTCTTGAAGGTTTGAATGAGTTAAATTTGGTGATCAGGTCGCATTAAAGTTGGAGAGAAAAAAAAAAGGTGCCGACATATCTATATTTACAAAATGTTATGTTAGCAATTTGCACGATTAAAAAAAGTATCTGGCAGTCAGAACAAACAAAAAAAAGTCTCTGGCAGTCAGAACAAACAAAAAAAAGCATCTGGCAGTCTAAATAAAAAACATTATCTAGCACTAATTTAATGATAATTTTGCGAACTCCTTACATTGAATTGACAATTCACCTTTCGCAAAATAATTTCAATTAAATTAAAAAATTAAATTGTAATTTTTTATATGCACGTACAATTATTGATTGCATAATTTGACTTTTTTTATGCATAATTTGACATATTTATAAATATATAATTTATATATATATATATATATATATATATATATGAGAGTAAGAAGACATGTTTATTTATTACTAGATACAAATTCGTGCGATGTTGCTAGTTTGTTTTTATTTCATAATTTTTAAAGTTAGTAAAATTGATTATTAAATAAGAGTTGTTGGTCATAAAAATATTTATTTTCTCTATATTGTTTACACAAAAGAGAAACATATTTACTAAAAATAGAGTTTATATATCAAACAAATGTCCAAAAATAGTTTTTCGAGAAATTTAGATTTGCTTGGATTAAAAAAATACACAATACTTAAGTTAAATTGTATGATAAACAAATAATTTGTGCTAGAAACAAACAAATTATGATAATGATACAACAATAATAAAAAGTAAAAGCACCAATATATATGGCATAGTGATTCATACAATTTAACAAAGAAGTAAGAAAAATTAGCTAAGAATGCTTTGTTCATATTATTAATCAAGTGTAAGGTTTTAAATCCATCCGTAAGCATTTTTATTTTAAGAATAATTAATTGAACTATTCATATTTACTTCAAAATACAATATGCAAATTAAAAGTTTTTTTTTGCAAGATATAGAGGTAAAAAACCCTTTCATATAATAAGTTTTATTCAAAAGCAAAATATTTGCCAATAGAAGAAGCAAATAGATAAAAATATAAAGCAATACCATAAAATAATAATAGAAGATTGGATTAAAAAGAGTTAAAGAGTCATGTAAAAAACATATTAAAAATTTAACTAAAAATTATTGAAAAAAAATAAAAAAAACCTAAATAAAAAAAAAGTTGTTGAGTTAAATAG
Organism: Heritiera fomes; assembly: GCA_032173925.1. Taxonomy (NCBI): domain Eukaryota; kingdom Viridiplantae; phylum Streptophyta; class Magnoliopsida; order Malvales; family Malvaceae; genus Heritiera; species Heritiera fomes. The sequence continues at coordinate 25,909,359 of JAPDPM010000017.1, read as the reverse complement.
ACATGTGTTAAATAATGAAAGGGGAAGAGACAAAAATATATGATAGTAGAGATTGGATCCGGTACTTTAATTATATATTCGTCGAAATCTTTCCGGGTCAGTCAGATGGCACACCACTCCAAGCACTGCAATCAATTAGAACCTGACAGATGTTCGCAAACCATCCTTCTTATTAATTAATTTGTAATCTAGCGAATTATTCCGCCAATGGGTCAGACAGGTTGAATTCGGATTAGATTTAAGTCATGTATTAAAAAATTATATATAATTCGAGTTTAATTCAATTTTGTTTATTCAGAATTTGATTTTTAATTCAGATTCATTTTTAATTTTATTATAAAAATTCAGATTTGATCTTAGTCAAATTTATTTATTTGTATTTTAATTTTTTTTATTATTTTATTTTAAAATTTTAATTTAATTTGTTAAATTTTGCATATCAATTTTTATATTAAATATATAATTATATTTATTAATTAATAATATTCTATATAAATATAATAACATTATACTTAGTGAATATATATAAAGTTTTAATGTTAATAGTTTTTTGTCAAGTTCGACTTAGATCTTAATTGGTAAAGTTTAAACTCGGTCCAAAAATTCATTGAATTTATTTTTTTTGTCTAAATTTGTTTATTTCATTTAATATTTTTATTTAAATCTTTCAAAAAGTCAATTGACTTTTCGAATTTTAATGACCGTCCGAACATGAACAAATTTAATCGCAATCAACCATAGTTAAACTCCTACTTATCAACTCAACTCTTATGGGGACCATGGCCCCATGTCCACTTTCGTTTTAAAAAAAGGTTTATGTGTTTATTTTATCTAAATACATTTTTATTTTTTTAATTTATAATTAAATAAATTCTTATTTTACAAAAGAAAATGTAGTTTATTAAAGATTTATATATGATGCACAACAGTATATAGTTTTTATACATTATCAATGTACCAGAAGTTAACATCTCATCCAATAAGCTCTTATGAGTAAATTAAAAAAAATTTATTTATATTTACTTTTAAGGGCTTGACATATTTTTTAATTTAACAATTGATGAGGTGTCAACCTCTGATGCATTGACAGTGTATAGAAACTATACACTGTCAGTACATCATATATAAATTCTTATATTAAAAGCTTGTTTGAAAAAAAAATTAAATGTTAATGACTTTTTTTAATATGAATTAAAATTCAATGACTTATTCAAATGTAAGTAAACAATTAAGTTTACTTGAATATGATAATAATATAAAATTTTATTTAAGTAAAATGATTTGATTATTTATATTGCATTGATTCATCCATCTTTGAGTGGAGACAAATTAAATGAGATAAAGATACGCTTTCATTTTTTATTATAACAATCTTTTTCTATTATCCCTAATAAAGAATGATAGTTCATTTTATATTCAATTATTTAACCTTAGTTGCAACCAAACATCTGATTTTTAATTTTTTATTTATCTTTCATTAAAAAAAATGAATCTGAACGACCCTCTTCTTTTTATATAATCTAAATCAGAATATCAGATCCATGTATGGATATAAATAATAAATATAGAGAGAGAGAGAGAGAGATAGATGATAGATTCATGCAAATCATGATTAAGATCAAATAATTGTAAAAGTTATTCAACTCTACCTTCATCATGGAACAAAATTTCTTTAAATAATTAAAGTGTGGGCTCTCACTTCATTAAACACAAATTTTGTCATATCAAGATGAACAAATAATAGGGATAATTATAAAAGTAGACATGTTCTGATGTTCATCACTTGGGCAATCTGTTTAAGCTCATACTCTGACTCAATTTTTAGGTGGATTTGAACAAAATTTTAAAGCACATTTATTTTGAGGCTTTATGAAAAATTTGGTTAAGATTGGGCTTACTTAACATTTAAAGGTCAAACTTAGCCTGATCGAGCCGATAGTTATAGATTACTTATAATTCTTTTATAGTTTAGTTAACTTGATATTAAAATATGATATTATATTTTATATTTGAAAAAAAGTTTAAGACATGTTAAGTAAAAAAGTTATTGAAAAAAATAATAAAATGTATTTCTTTTATTACTTAATTTTTTTGTATAATTTAATTTGAGTTTGTGTTTTTTCTTTTGGTTATTTGACTTAGATTTTTTATTTATTGTATTTTTTGTAAGAATTAATTGAAATTATTTATACTTATTCATTACTATGTGTATTTTATATTTTTAAATTTTTTTTAATAGCATTTGGATGGACTTGAATGGATTTGAACTTATTCATTGTCTATAAAAATGAGTTTAAGCAAAAAATTTAGATTTGAAAAATCGAATCAAATCAAACCTGAACTCTACTATCTTAAGGTAACTCAATCCATAAGCACCTTTAAATAAAAATAAGGTTAAAATATTAAAAAAAACCTTTAAACTTTATTACTTTATTTAAATAAGCTTTTATATTTTTAATGCATCTAACTAGTTTTTAACCTTTAATTTGAATTCGAATAAGTCTTTAAACTTTAATTTATACCCAGATAAACCCTTAACCTTTAATTTGTATTTAAATCAAGCATTAACAATCTTTTTATAGAAGTGAGCAACTGAATTTTTTGGTTGGGTTCAAAACCTAACTTGATACATAAAAAGGGTTGGAAGATAGAATATATGATATAATTTTTAATTATTTATATTATATATTATATATTTTAAAAAAAGTCAACTAATTTAGTTGGTTTAATTCGTAATTTTAGACATTGACTTTATTAAATAAACCGACCTATAAAAATAATTTAAATCTAAAACTCACTTAATCAAATCAAATTAATTGAAATTCAATTTGTTAAATTGATTTAAATTAATTTTTATTCATATATAATCTTTTATTTGAAATAATGACATATTTGAGTACAAATTAAAGGACAATGTCTTATTTAGATACAATAATAATAATATAAGGCCAAGATTTTTTGAAAAATATAAAATAGTTCAAGGAATTTTTGTTAAACAAATAAACGTGTTCGCTCACAAAGCATTTTCCATTACCATATATTAAAAAATTATAATTGCAGATGATATTAACCTTTCCTTGCAAGTTGTATGAATCTAGAGAAATGAATCATGGAGAAGTCTCTTTCCTTCTGAAGTACCTCCTATCCTAAGGTAGACACACATGCCATGTTGAACAAAACTATTATCGTCGTAACTCATAAGCGTAGCCTTTGCACCATATATGTATTACTCTAAACAATCTGAAATGCCAAATCCCATGTGCTTCAAAATTTTTCCATGAACTAACCACCAAACAAACCTTACTCCCTATCCTTGAAAGTAATAAACAGATCAAGTCTGAGTCTGAGTATTTTTTTCTTCTTTTGGATTTTTTTTTCTTTTGGATCTTGATCTCAAATCTATTAAAATTTAATAATCCCAAACACAAGCTAAACTTTATATGAATCCAAAATTTTTATTTAAAGGATTTATATATGAAATATTGACAGTGTATAATCTCTATAAACTGTCAATGCACAAAAAATTAACATTTCATCAATAAGTTCTTATGAGAAAATTAAATAAATTATTTGTATTTATTTTAAAAACTTGACATTTTTTTAGTTTGCATATTGATGAGGTGTCAATTTATGATGAATTGATAGTTTAAAAAAATATATATTATCAATACATCATATATAAACTACTATTTAAAATTGGTTTGTTTAAAATAATTGAATCAAGCACAAGCCTGTGGCTTAAGCTCAGAAAAAAAATATATAAGAAACTAGTCTGCAACAGGAAAAAAGGCCATGTCATCATTGCACAAATGGCTACTGTCTTGGGCCATAAGAGTACTACAGAAATCGAGCAGAACCCAGGGCTCCATTTCCTTTCGAGGCCCGTTATGTATGGTATATTAAATTGGGGCTTTAAGTTTGGACTGAATAAAACTTTCTTGATCAGAGCTTAAAAGCCGAACATGAGTAGAATGAAGAAACCATCTATGTCTTTGGGCTGCAATGAATCCAAATTTGGGACCAATCCTTGCTTGGTTTTTTTTTTAATTTATAATTTACAACTGCAATAACTTAAACTATAGTTCATTAATTTTTTGTCGAATAATTAATGAAAAGTTATGACATGCTATAAAGTTTGGAGTTGAACCCAAGCAACTGCAACACCTTCAACTATCAAAAAGAAAAACTTAAAAGATAAGCTGAGAGCTTGGGAAACTATAAAAAAAATTTCTTGGAAGTAAAGAATAAACACTAAACATGCACAAAGTTTTTGTCTGATATCCTACAACATCTTCATGCATTTCACTTTGCATAAGCGACAAGGAATAGAAGAATTTCTGTCCAAAAACATTAGATCTAAACCCTCCACCTTCCCCTTTAAAGCGTGCATTCCCACCAAAAAAAAAAAGAAAAATCCAACCCAACCAAGCAACTCCTGTATTGTCTTTATTAATGGGCCATAAAATATACCAAGTTATATGCATAAACTTACATTCGAAAGCTTTGGAGTTTTCTGTCTCCAACTCACCATTCTTCCTTTGTAGCCTCACCTCCCCAAATTTTCATTGCTTGCACTATGCCCATTTTTCAAACTTCTCTTCCTATGAAGTGCATATATATATATATATATATATATATATATATATATATATATATATATATATATATATATATATATATATATATATATATATATATAACTTATAAATTTTTAGTTTTCTTCCTACAAATTTCAATGATAGTTTGGAATTAAAATACAACTAAATACTATCTTTTCTTTAATTGAAAGAAAATGAGTAATACTAAGGCCTTAGTTCTATTCGAATTTTACTCTTAAAAAGTTTGGAATTCGAATTTCTCAACAACAGGAGTGAAATTTGAGTGGAGGGAGTATTTATCTATTTTTATGTAATTTGACATGGATTTCCGTTGTATTGAGTAAATGAATATATAGGAAAATAAAAGTCCTAGTCGACCGAAGGAAAAGTAGCAGCAAGAAATTACCAATAAATCAGTTGGTTGTGCCTGTCAATATTAATTAAAAGTTGAAGGTAAGACCAAATATGAAAAATGAAATTCCATGAATATATATATATATATATATTATATATACCCTTTTATTTTATCCTGCCACAAAGAACATGAGGACTTATCTTAAAAGAAAATGAGGTAGATGGATAAAATGGACTGTATGAAATGATCAAAAAAAAAGATAGAATGTGTCAGAGAGAAAAGGAGAGGGGGGGTGGTACAATGAACATTGCCCGGGTGGGATCGATCTGGGAAATGTCCTAAGTACTTACCCTCGCTTCAATACTCAAATCTTTTGTGGGGATGTTGGGACCTTAGCGGGATATATCTCACATGGGTCTACTTGATGAAATGAGGTTTGACCATTTTATTTTTATTAAAAAACTATTTCTTCAACTATTTCTTCTAAATAGATATGATTATTCGTATATATAATTTATGTTTGTGTCATACAAATCGTGTTTATGTCGCATAAAATATGAAAATTTCATATCAAAATTTTGTGTCAACAAACCACACACAATTTCTTTTACCTTTTATCATATTTATATATAATATTTATCAAATTTTAACTTATGCAATTTTCATGTGTCATGTTAGTAAGGAATGTGGCTTTGTTAATTAGTGAGGCATGACCCTTGAGACATGAACACTAACAGTAGTCGACCCTGCCTTGGGGGGCAACCTACCTCCCACGTTCCCCTCATTTAATAATAGAAAGCAAACAAAAGATAGAAAAGAGAAAGGAAGAAAAGGGTTGTTCTGCTTTTGCTTTATTTATTTATTTTCAAAGTTGGCTTTAGTTATCGTTTTCTTCTGCTCTTATGCACCTTAAGATTTGCTTGGTAATGCAGAGAAGATATTGAAACTTTTTAAATGAAAAGGTTGGAGTGGAGATGCCTCAACTATTTTTTCTTAAATGTATAAACAATAAGACAAGCATAAGCTCATCATTGCATCACACGCTCAACAAACCCAACTTCTTCGGCTGACCTCCTTTCGATTAACCCCAATTTGCACTCCAATGAAGTGTAGACGGATGACTAGCTAGCTACCATTTCAATCACCTTTGAAAATTAACTATGCAGTATAATCATCGATTAAGGATGAACACTGAAGATGGTTTTTTAAAGCTTTTTACAATGGACTCGAAATTGTTCTATGGTTTTGGTTTTACATTTTTCTATATATATTCTGAAGATGGATTCTATTCGACACTCTGGTTATGTTAAGGTCATCATTTTGATCTTCAAAAAGAAAAAAGGATGCCCACTGAAGATCACAACTTTTGATGTTGAGAATTGTCATGAACAATAAATTATGGAGATTATTTGTATTAAAGGTGGCCGTGAAGTCTGTTTTGATTTCTACAATGGCTAAGAATCAGATCGTGTATAATTTGGATTATGAAACAGTAATTAAACTTTTCTCAAAAGACTTTGATTTAAGCATAAAACAAAGTCTTGATCAAGCATAGTTAAAACAAACATATATTAAGATTCTTACAAAGTACGCACGAATACACACACACACACACACACACACACACACATATATATATATATATATATATATGCAGTGAATTTAAACAATGACCTTATCAATCTACTATATGATAAGTATTGAGGTTTGCTTTGAATCCCACATCGAAAGTATATGAGAAGTTATAAGGGCTATTCCCTTATAAATAAAGTGTTAGGCTTGATTTATAAAAATATCCCAGAGAGTTATAGAGTAGGGCTATTACAAAAGGGTGTAGTTGGGCTCTTTGGGTAATTGGGTTGGGCTTGTAAGGAGTTTGAAATTTTTCTCTTCTAAAAATTGCACAGTTGTAATTGTTTGATTGATTATTAAATTGGTTGAGTGGTTGTAGGTCAAATTGGTTAGGCCAAACCACATTAAAATTTATCTTGTTTGTTTTTTGTTTTCTTCCTTTTTTGTGGGTGTTTGGTTTGGGGGATATTTTTTCCAACAAGCGGTATCAAAGCTGAAGGTTCGTGATCCTGCTAGAGGAGGAAAGCTATGGCTGAAGGTATGTCTGGAGGTATGCCTAAGTTTGAGATTCCTTTATTTGATGGTAAAAGTAATTTTATGTTATGGCAAAATACGATTCAGGATCTTCTAGTGCAACAAGGTCTAGATTTGGCATTAGAAGAAAATAAACCAGATGGAATGTTTGATAAGGATTGGGTTAGAATTCAGAAGAGGGCTGTGAGTACAATTAGATTGGCACTTGCTCCAGAGATTAAGTATAATGTATTGACTGAGGCAACACCAATCGGATTGTGTAAGAAGCTGGGAGACATCTATGCGTCAAAATCGCTGATGAATAGATTGTGTTTGAACATGGATTTGTATTCTCTGAAGATGGATGAAGGTACGAGTCTCCATGATCACTTAAATATATTTAATAGATTAGTTTTATAATTATTAGCTATTGATTCTAAAAAGTTGATAGAAGAAAAGAAGGCATTGCTATTGTTGTCATCTTTGCCCAAGTCCTATAGACCGTTAGTTCAGACTTTATTGGTAGGTAAAACTACTTTAACGTTGGATGATGTGATTGCTGTGCTGCATGAGAATGAAAGATTTATGGGCAAAGAAAATTCTTCATTTGCGGGAGGTGCACTAGCTGCTGTGGAAGGTTCTACTCGAGGGAAGACTAATGAGAGACATGGTGGATCAAGAGGGAGATCAAGATCAAGATTCAAATATTATAGTGAGGTGGAATGTTATTATTGTGGAGAGAAGGGTCATATTCAAGCACGTTGCAAGACATTAAGAGAGGATATGACTGCATTTAAGAAGGCTCAACAAAAGAGTGATGATGAAAAGAAGAACGAGACATGTATTGTTTTGACTGATTCGGATGATGATGTATTGGCAACTTGTTTAGATGGGTCTCATACTTATGAGAAAAATTGGGCTTTGGATTCAGCTGCATCAATGCATATTTGCAATGATAAAGATCGGTTTGATGAATTGAAAGAGGTTGAAAGTTTAGGCAATATTGCGGTTAGAAATGGTAATCGAGTGAAGATTGAAGGTATTGGGAGTGTTCAACTCAAGCTTCATGATAGTGGTGTCAAGACTCTTCGTAATGTGAGGAATATACATAGTTTTAGCTACAATTTGATTTCTTTGGGTGAGTTAGCTTCACGCGGGTACACATATGTTGGTAATAATGATTGTTGCAAAGTATACAAGAATGGTGGTTTAGTTTTGCAAGGAAAGAGGAATGAGAAACAACTATATTTGCTTGATGATGCGAAGGATAGAGTTGTTTCCAAGAGTAAAAAGATTCAGATGCATGTTAGTTTTTCAGATGTTGTTGAACTGTTTTGGGGAGTTTGGGGATTCAAGTCAAGGGAGGATTTGTTGGGGTTTGCTTTGAATCCCACATCGAAAGTATAGGAGAAGTTGTAAGGGCTATTCCCTTATAAATAAAGTGTTAGGCTTGATTTATAAAAATATCCCAGAGAGTTATAGAGTAGGGCTATTACAAAAGGGTGTAGTTGGGCTCTTTGGGTAGTTGGGTTGGGCTTGTAAGAAGTTTGCAATTTTTCTCTTCTAAAAATTGCACAATTGTCATTGTTTGATTGATTATTAAATTGGTTGGGTGGTTGTAGGCCAAATTGATTGGGTTAAACCACATTAAAATTTATCTTGTTTATTTTTTGCTTTCTTTTTTTTTTTGTGGGTGTTTGGTTTGGGAGATATTTTTCTCAACAATAAGCAACTACGAGTATAGTAATAATATGAAAAGATTTTTATTGACTTCTAATATATTGATTAGTTATAATTGTTGGAGATTTCTTTTATCCTCTACCAAATATAAACAATAGAAAAAATCATTAATTTAACCGAATCTAATGGCAAACTAAATCACGCGTTCCAACAAAATCAAAACTCACATGAACTTAATTAATATAACGTCAGAATATGTATTATGGGTAGATATAAGCTATAATTAGCTATAGCTAAGTAACGCTCAAAATGGAAGGAATTCGCATGCATGGATCCATGATATATGTGAGAGTTAAGTTACACTAAGCACCAACATTACATGATATATGTGAGAGTTAAGTTACACTACATGCGGGGAAAATTTCAAAGGAAGACAATTCTTTTACAATTTCTTCAAACTTCCTAATTAAATTTCTAATGATTCTTGAAGTCATTGCATATTTTGCTGATAAAAGTTTGAATGACATGGTTTTAGGGCCAATTTGGATTCCACCACACTAGTTAAATGACAAAAAAAAAATCATAAAAAGACAAAAAAAGAGTAAAGTTATTTTTGTACCATTTGATTTTAATTTTTTTTATCATTTTATTAAAAAACTTATACTCGTTTCAATTTTTTCAATCCCGTTAAACGAAGATAATGAGTGGATACAGTGAAATTCTCTATGGCATTAAGTAAAATACGCAACTTAATTACAATTAAACCTAAAACATCACAACTACACGTTACAGAAATCAACTAAATTCTAAACTCTATCTCTTATCTAAGCATCTGCATAGTGCCCACAGCTTGATTGTGATGAAGAGATGGCTGGCAAGCTTTTCACCAAAGAGGAGTAGCCCACATTCGCCATTGCTGCACTTGGAAATCCAACACTCATTGGCCTGTTAACAGCAGCTTGTTCCAAAGATTGCACTTGTCTCTTCAAGAATTTGACATAGTGAATAGCTTCGTCTAACATTGAAGCTGTGTCCATTTTGGTGCCTCCTGGAACAAGTCTTTGCAGTATCCTTATTCGCTCACTTACCCGTTCTCTTCTGTGCCTGGCGGCCACGCTCTGGGGATCCTTAGAGATCTTCACATTCCTTCTTTTGGGAGGCTTAATGGATTCCGGGTCTATATGAATAGGCTGCATTGCTGCTACACGGAAAATCATCTCCCTCATTGCTGCCATGGAGTTTTTCTTATCAGCTGAAGAAGGATATGGATTTGCATTGTTGAAAGGAGTTGGGTATTTGAACTTGTTGCTAACAGCCATATCGTTGGGTTGGAGAGGTGGAGTCATGGCTTCTTGAACTGGATTATTGACAATGAATGATAAAGTGGAAGGCATGGTCATCAATGTATTGAGTGAAGAAACATTAGTGTTTGAGTAAATGAGCGGCGTGGATAGGATGCTGGAGCTTGAAGACCCATTGGAGAAGTGGATTTCAGGCAACGTGGAAGAGCTCTGGAAAGACTCACAGAATTCAGGGAGCTTTTCCATTTGCATCATCATTGTCATCGTATCCATGTGATCTTCTGTTGAGGATTTCATCATGTCAATATCCATTGAATCTTACCCAAACTACCACTGCACTTTCTGTTTGCGTGCCTGCGTTAAGAGAAAGAGAGATGGGGAAGTCGGAAATGATATTCCTGAAAGACTGAATGGCAGAAGGATATGGGGGGAGCTGAGAGGAGCGGAAGATAGCTTTTATAGAATTAGGGTTTCAATTAGAGATATGTTCAGAGAGAGATAAGGAGAGATGATGAAAAGTGTATTAAAAGGTACCACCAATAATAAGCAAGAAAGTGAAAGGGCGAGTTGTGGCATATTATAAATTTTAGGTTCGAATTCAAGCATTTTTATTTTCAGTTATTTAATATTTTTTTTGTAAAAAAAAAAAGGAAGTGGAAGGGCTTTATATAGCAACTTGTGACCAATATTTTCAAAATTCATGCAAAATGAAAGAAAAGTCTACTCGTGTTTGAAGTTTGTTGAGTTTTATGGAATTTGGCTCATTTGATGCTTATTCAATAAAATCAGACTAGTCAATTATTTTAAATTGTTTCATCATATTACAAAGATGTAATACTTTTTTTTATAAAAGATAAGATAAATAAATTATCGAATTACATAAATATTGTTTTATATTTATTTGTTTTTTTTCTTATTTATTTAACAATTCGTTCTTGACCAAGCTCATTTATGATTGAATATTTATGAATGAATATTTGATCTCTGATAGTGACCGCCCATTAGGTGGGGCTAACTCTATTCACTCATGATTCTATCAGCCATCCGATCTAGCTAGTGACCAGGAACACCAGCTGAAAGTTCAAAGCCAACAGTTCTGAAAGATCAGATGAGTCACGCATTTAGGCCCACGAATTCGATGGCTTGGATTAAAGGAAATGTTCAAACAAGGTGCATGAACCCCTCTGTTCTTATGGATTGCGCCATTGAGTGCTGAAACAAAGTGCTTGCTTTGCATGCTTTCCATGAGACCCCACAGTCACATGACATTTGTCAGAAGGGAAACCCTTTAGCGGACTCCCCTGCCGGAGAAAAATTCCGGTGATCTTGGGAGACACTTTGATGACAGTGAGAATCCAGCAGCTGCGAAGTAGGGTCAAGCGGTATCAAATCAATGTTCGATTTTGGAACTTTACTTCTTGGACACTGACTGTATTATTCTAGCTCGGACAATATCATAAGGTGGTGATGAATGTAACCAAAAAAAAAAAAATAAGGTGGTGATGAATGCTGATATATATTTGCAGTGGATACAGTTTTGGTCTCCCTCTCAGCCTCTCTCATCAGTGCAGCTTTCCATTGGCACGCTTTTCAAGGTGGATTAGAAGGTGACGGTGTTGCTTGCAGGACCCCAACTGCAGCAAGTACGCAAATGCCTCTTCCCTCCGGGTGGAAATTTTTTTGTTGTTGACGGGTGGTAATTGACTGACACTTGCATTCGTTAGGCTGCTTTTCAGTTTTCATCAACTTGTACATTGAGAAAGAAAAATGTAACAGACAGGGCAGTAAATTTGATTGACATCAAAATTAACTAACAGGCTTGCTCTTAACAAGCTACCGTACTCAACCATGCCGAGAAAATTGCAGGAAAGAAAAATATTACATAAATGAGACATAAGAAACTAGAATATTGTTGTGGTTGCCAGTAAGGCTTAATTTGGATTTACAGTGTGATTGATTTGAGCGAGATTAAAAAAAATGATCATAAAAGATATATGTTTTTTTTAAAAATAATAATAAAAAATTTAAAGCAACGATAAAAAAATACTTTTATTTCTTAAATTTTTGTCTTTATTGGTTTGGAACTCATCGCACCAAGTGAGTTCCAAACTCACTATAAAACTTTTTAACATCCAAAATTAGTTAAAAAAAGTACAACATTGTAAGTGTTATTAAATCTTTTCAAGGCATACTCCTAATTCAAGAGTAAAATATGTTAATTAAATATTATTAGACTTTCTCAACCCAAAACAAATTCAAGAGGTAAAGATTTTTCTCACATTTTTCCTTACTATTACGAGAACTTTAATAGTCTCCTCATGTACACACAAGGCTTTAAAGTGCTTCTTTGCTCGAAACAGGGAAAGAAATATTTGCAACCTAAACTTTGATATCAAATTGGGTATTATTAAACTTTCTCAAAACCAAAAACTAACTCAAAAAATAAAATTTTTTCTCACACTTATATAGACATACCTAATCTCGTCTCCTATTGATGTGAGAATCCTCACATTTCTCCTTCACACATTGGGTCTTGGAGATAGCACTCCTGTTTGGAACAAAGAAAAATATGTTGGTAATTAGGGCTTTATACCAATGTTGGATATTATTGGCTCTTCTCAACTCCAAAAATAGCTCAAAAAATGAGTTTTTTTTTTGTTTCACACTTATAAATGCAGACTCAATTTCTTCCATAACTGATATAAGAATCTCGAGAAAACATTCCCTCGCACTTGTCACCACGCTTTCCACCCCTTCCACAGTTGAGATAAAAACTTTCTTATCTTCGATATTTTGTTAATTTGGGGGCTATTATCAAAAACAGCCTACCTACAGACCGTAATACAGTGAAAATGATACTGTAACAAGGACCATGACAAATACATTTGAAGTTGCACATGGGGTTCTGAGACTGAGATTCAAGATTTTTCCAGTAACTCAGAAACAATATTTAAATATCCTCCATCAGCATCCGACAGCTTCCCCTACCTCCTGCCCTCCCACGCCAGGGACCCAGATTGGAGTGAAAGAAAACAATTAAAAAAAGGGCACTTTTTAAAATGATTGTAGCAGAAAACAGTATTTTGATTGCATCTTGTTCTTCACGAAATCTAACAGTAGGCAGATAATTACATTGCTCAGAAAGTGGTCCCATCCTCGTGAATCTTCTTCCCTGGTTTCTCTTTTCACTGCTATTCTTCAATCTTCTTTTTTTTTTTGGTTACAGCTATTCTTCAATCTTCACCGAAGAGTGGATCACTCCTTTTCGTTTCCAGGTTTCCAAAATGAACAAAACAAAAGCCGCAATGGAAATTCAACTTTTTCAGATTTTCAAGCTTTGATCATCCAATTCATCATTAACACTAGAGAAAGGCACCTTGTCCGTGCATTATACAGATCTTCTTTTTAATGCATTCATGGAAACAAAGGCAACACAAAGAGAACTTTGAACTTTGAAACTTGACAGAGAAAATAAGGTGGCCTATCTTCGTGTTAGACTGCCCTAATCAATGATGGAACAAGCTCAGTGTATTTAATTCAGACCCGGGCTTTGAAAACTCTAGGTCAAGATTTAAGATCAGCTGCAAACAACTGTCGCTATAGTTCAATGGGTAGGATAAGCCTTTGGTTCCAATCAGTTTATCCTGTTGAAACTGGACTTAAGTGGCAAGTTCTCGAGGGTTTTCTTTATCTGCTATGATAGTGAACAGAAATCTAGACTCTAGAGATAATAAAGACAGTACGGAAAATGGACCACAAAAACAGATGAGACAGCCGCGCTGTGAAATGATCGAGCCTATCGCACCAGTTGTCATGATTTGTTGCGAATGTTAAGACGCTGATACGCATAAATGAAGAAGACTTCGGACAGGATTCAAGTCCTGATGTTTTTACTGTTGAAAAAGTTTTATCTTTTATCATTTTCGGTCTTAATAGATTAATCTTACACCATAAATCGGATCTGTGCTTACAAAAAAAAAAAAAGACATTTTTCTTTGATGAACACACTGTCTAATCTATGACGGAATCCGAGGGCTTAATTAACCAAGCTTATCAAAGATGGAAGACTTGTATAGCAAAACGACACATCCTCAATTACTGCTTCTACTTAGTAGATTTAGATTACTTAACAAAAACAGTAACAATGATAGTTGCTGAACATAGAAAAGAAGGAAAAAAAAAGAAGATCAATGGAAGAAAGCAGGAAGAAGTTGGAAACTGTTTGGAGCTTTAAATATTCGTATAAAAGAACATTTCAGTGGCACTCATGGCCTAATGGATAAGACAAGCTTCTAATCAGGCAATTGAGGGCTCGTGAATAGTGTGTACTTAACAATTTGGTAATTTTGGCTCGCGCAAAATTATTTTTAGAAAATGATTTACGTAAAATGATTTTTGAAAATTTGATTTTCTTAAAAACTAATATTTTCTGTTCTTTGGTTGATATGCTGAAAAATATTTTTTGTTGTTTGTTGTTTTAATCCAATATAGATTAGGTTGAGTTTTAGTGAAAGCTTTTTTATTAAGAGTGACGTAGGTTTGGAAATTGTCTTCCCCTTTAGAAAATAGGAAGATAATTTCTTAAAATCTTTAAACATTTTTTATTAACTGAATTTCATTTTCTATTGATCGAAAATGTTTTACATGTACCAAACATTAAAAAATGTGAAAAATATTTTCAGGAAAATGAAATACTCGAACCAAACGGACTCTTAATGTAAAACACAGATAAAAATTTGACACGAATTACAATTTAATAAAAATTATACATAAATTTTAAAAAATATATTATATTTGACATGTCAACATTAATTTTAACTTAAAAATTTTATATTTTGTATAATACAAATCTGATATAAATGAGTAACTCTACCGGAGGGTGCGACCTGCCTGCATTTAAGCCTTTTTCTTTTCAGCGGACTGAATAAACAGAAACACAAGTCCATTATTTATACTGGCCCAGAGCTCTATTGAAGGCTTTTTGTTGGACCCAAGATTCAATGAAAATCCCTGGACTCATGATCCCAAGAAATAGGAATCCAAAGGCAACTCAAAAAGCCCACGATTGTTTAATCGTTGTTCGGCTTTGGCCCAATTTTATAAGTTTAATTGTCAATTCTCCACGTTAGTAGACTTGCTCAAGCGCCGGGCTATCCGCCTAAGCCCGATGGTCCGTTCAAAATTTGATCGGACGTAGACAAAAATATTAGAAATATTTATCAGGTCTGGACAAAATTTTCAGGCCCGATCAAAAATGGGCCTGAGCTTGACTGTCCAAAGCCCGAGCCCAGCTTGGCCCGAATATATTGTTAATTAAGCTTTTTTTAAAAAAATATATCTATTAAGTATAATATAATTATATGTATATAAAATATTATTGATTAATAAACATGATTATATATTTAATATGAAAATTAACATGAAAATTTTGACAAATCAAATTAAATTTTAAAGGAAATAAAAGAATAAAAACAAATAAATAAAAAATAAAATACAAAAATAAATAAAAAAATAAAATACGGGAGGGTCGGACCGGGCTTCGAGCTTATGTAGTAAAATAAAAAACGGGCTTGGACTAAAATCCAAGCCCGAATTAACGGGCCGGGCCGAGCTTGGACATAACCAAAATATATTGTTATATACCTTCGACCCGGCCCGCCCCGACCCGCCCAATGAGCAGGTCTACACGTTAGTCATTGTTTATAGAGTTTTTTATGTAAAGTTCATGGAAATTTTTTATTAACAACGGTCATATAAAAATCTAAATTGATTTATTTAAAGATTTTGTTATACAGATCAAATTAACTTGTGTCCTATATGATGCACGGATGTATAAAATCCTTTAGTGAGTTTTAAAATCTTCTAATAAAACTTTAAAAAAATATTTGAAATAGAAAAAATGTAAGAATAATGAATGAGAGATGATGAGTAATTAATTTTAAATAGGATAGAGATAGTGAATAGTTAGTTTTAAATATGTCTTATTATACATACAAATTTTGAGCCGAAAATTGGACTTGAATAATTTGGAACAAATATCAATTTTACTAATCAAATGTGAAGGTTACTATATCTAAATGTTCTTAATACAAAAGAAAATCCTTTGATTTTTTTTCTTCGAGAAAATTCGACTCAAAGGGTCTTAATGACTTGATCTTGAACAAACGAAATTAACCTTGTTTTGTATAATGAAACAAGATCTTGAACAATCAGAATTAACTTGTTTCATATGATGTTAGCGTTTTTAAATTCTTGAGAGCTTGATGCTTGAAACTTTGGAGAGACTAAGTTCTTTAAAATCTTTTTCTCTTTCAAAATTGTCAAAAGTCTTCAATGCCTTGGAGGAGCACTGTATTTATAGTGCTTGAGTGATAAAGTTCCAAAAGAACTTAATTTCTTTGATTTTTCTCTAAAATAATTTAATTTAATTAGAGATAAAATTATTGACTCATGGGTGAATTTCAAATGGATGACCCTATAAATCCTTGAATTTTGATTGGCCAAATTTAATTTATTTCTCAATTATTTTAATTTAATTAAGAAATAAATTGCTTGAATTTGATTAACCAAGGCAAGTGAATTATCTTTAAATTAATTATAAAATTAATAATTTAGTAATAATTCTATGATTAACTTAAAAGATGTCATAAATCCACGCGGCAATATATGATTTGTCAATTAAAAATTCTTTAATTATTTCACTAAAAGAATTTCATTGGACATATGATCATTTGTGATTGGATTAAATTTTTCTCATTATACATGTGTATAAAATGTTTACATGGACGTTCACATAACTTATTTAATCAAGAAAGTCTTATAATATAATATAATGTTTAAAATCACAAAAACTAATTAAGGTACTTTAGTTCTAATAAAGTTAGATAAAAGTTTTAAGGTCGAAGAAAATAAGTATACATTAAGAAATTAAGATGAATAATTGTCTTTGCTAGAAAACGAAAAAAGCTGCCCTTAAGCTGTCCCCCAAAAGGGACAAAAACCTCTTAACTTGTGTGTTATATTAAAAGTATACATTAGCACCTTAATTATTAAAATTCAAAAGGGAGTCAAGCGGCCCAATAAAAGCCCTCCACGTCCGGCCAGCGCCCTGTCTCCTATCATTTGCCGGTCTGGGTCTCTGACGCATGCCCACATACTTGACTCATCATACTTCAACGAGAATGATTGAGCCACGTATGATGGAACCACTTAAATCACAAAATCAAACGGCGAAAACGGATCTAAAACCATGAAAAGATGACAAGTCCCTTTGATGAGTCCGAGAACCCAAAATGAAGCATTGATGAGGCACAGCTGTGATCCAATCACCTCTGTTCCACGTGACCCCTCTGTCTCCTTCACCAAACCCGAACTACCATCTTCATTACAGTCCTTTAACTGGAATCTCTTCTCCAGCAAGCTCCCCTAGCTTTGCAACTTGTTACTAAACAATGGCTTCCTCTTCGTCTGCACTTCTCAGCAAGCTTCTTTTTCCCCTTTTCATCACTTACATTGTCTTCTCAAGCTCCAAAGTCGAAGCTCAAGTCGAAGACACAAGCTTGAAGCTGATGAGAGATGCTCTTGAATGGCCGCTTTCAATGTCGTTTTACAGTGACTTAAACGACAATGAGGAAGGTGACGAGGAGATAGATGACGAAGAGGAAAGTGGGTATAGTCGTAGATCTTTGTTCTGGAAGAGAATGAGATATTACATTTCGTACGGGGCGCTTTCTGCTAACAGAATCCCATGTCCGCCAAGATCTGGCAGGTCTTATTATACTCACAACTGTTTCAAGGCTCATGGCCCTGTGCATCCTTACACTAGGGGGTGTTCCAGGATCACTCGGTGCAGGAGATGAGGCCATTGGATTTGGGTTTGAATTGGTTTTTCTTTCTAATGTTTCCTTTGTGAGAATGTGGAAGATTTGAGTGTTATATAGCTAAAATAGCAGGAGTTTTAGAATTTTGGATGTTTTTTGTTTCTTTTTTTTTCTTTAATGGTTGATTTAGAAACCTTTCTATGTGGATTAGCTATGTGATTATAAAGTTATTTATGTGTCCCCTTATCAGATATTTGGTCTCAATTCATAAACTTATATGGAAATGCTTGTAGCTTATGCTAGATTGGCTTTGCTTTTAGCTAAGATACTTTAATTGGGCTTGAGATCATTGCAGAAGATTTTTGTTGGTGCAATTGCACACTAGTATTTGAGAATTTGGTTATGATTTTTGTAGATTAACAGTATATGATTAACTTAAGTGGCACATTTCGTTTCTTGTCAAAAAGGAAAAAGATCAAACACTTTTCCATTCTTCAATGTCATAACACAACAACCAGCCTATGCTGTCCCAGCTACTTTCCTGCAACTTACTTTACCATCATTAATGGACAAATTTAACTGGCACGGGCACCTGCCGGCATAGAGGGATGATGAGTTGGTTGGCTTGGTACTTCATGGACTTGGAATTGGTGTTTAAATTTTATTAAAGGAAGAAATAAGCGCCTTCTCTCATCATCAGTGGTGATTTTGCAAATCAAGTACTGAAATTCTTAACCACTGATGATTTTCTTGGGTTGATTGGCATCAACCTCAAGCAAAATGTAATGGGTTTCCAGTCATGACTGATCATAATCTTTTATTTTTCAAACAACAAAACAGATAAATAACTTCAACTTCAAGTCACAAGGATGAGCCTAGCTATCTCTTAGAGTGAGAAACTTATTATTAGGTTCTTCTGTTGACGTTTTAGGCAGGGCAATATTAAAATGGATTGCAGAGTAGTTCTTAAAATTTGTATATATAATTTGTTTTCATGTATACAAAATTATGTGCAAGCATATGAACTCAAAAATTTCATATCAATACTTCAAGCATAATATGTGTTTTTTAATTTTAAAAAAATTCATATATAGTTTTTATCAAAATTTAACTTAAATTATTTTTTTGGTATTGTTCGCATATAGCATCATAATGGATTTCCGTCACCTTTGCTGTCGCAAGTTGCTTTCATCTCACCGTGACACGTTCAATGACTTAAAACGAGGGCCATTCTTATGAACAATTTCCACTTCTTGCGTAAGAAATATACAAAGTCGGTCAACTTTGACATGAAACTCACCTTGCATTTGGAGCCTCCAACCATTATTGGAAGTTTTTTTTCTTAAACAATTCAAGTTCAACTATAAATCCACCCTGCTTAATATCACTTCATACTAAAATTCCCGTATTGAAGATGAAACTAAGATTTGATAGAGATGTTATTATATGCTTCAGATGATTGAATTTAATTTCAACTTTAACTTCAAATTGAGTTTCTTTTGTATAAACTCAAACTCAAGCTGAGTTTCTTCAGTTGAATAAAGCTAAAATCAAATAGTTTATGTGACCATTCTTAAGAGGTAACATCCAACAAGTTTTGGTTCAAAACTTAATATTTACAAGTTACAACCTCTTCTTTTATTCTCAGGTTTTGGCCTTCGACAAATGAGTAGAGACCAATGAAATTGAACCAGATACATTAATCAACCAAGAAAATTTTGTATTACCGTAGCTTATTCAGGGCCTTTTGTTTTAGTATTCCTCAAAAAATCAGTTCACACAACGAAGTTGTTGTAAACGGTTTTAGAAGACTTAACTTTTATTAGTTAAGCAGTATTCCTCAAAATATAATCTTCAGCCTGATATTTGGAATTGATTTTGGCCCATTTGTGAACTTTGATTTTTTTCCCCTTCCTTTTCTGTTTGAACTGCAAATCAGGTTTTCAGTTCTGAAACATTTTAGCTCCATAGCAGGCGTTAATTCGATTGACTTCGGCATATCTTCGACACGAGTCATAGTCATTGGAGATTGCTGAATGAAACTGCGGCACAATCTATGCAACAATCACAGGAATTATAATAGTCATGGCTTAATAGAATTCGAGCAATCGGAACCATGTAACCTGACTAAGATATGAAATCTCTGTCAAAATCCCCAGTTGTCAAATTCTTAATCACATAACGAGATGGATGCCCAAGTTGGGTAAGTACACTTTTTTTTTCTTTTTTAACGATGAAGACTTATGATTAAAATAAAAAAAAGTATAGATGCTGAAATTTAAACTTTAAATTTTAAAAGCAAGAGCATGATCATATCAGCTCATCAATACCGAAGATAACTACACTCATTTTGCAAAAGTCATGGCAGACTAGATTTGCACTTAGTGGAAGAACAGTGTAGAATATCTGTTACAAACTTCATACAAGTCCAAAATACAATCAAGAGATTGAATCTAAACTTAATTTTAATTATTGTCTTGATTCTTTGCTGGTATGATTAGAGTTGAGTTATTAGGGGCGCTGTTGTCTGCTGATATGAAAACCACTTGGTCAAGTAACTCAAAGTTGGAGAGTTGCAGTCCCGTTGGTGTACTGTCTTTCAATCAAAATTATTAATAGTAGTCCAGCCTTGAATTTTTCGCTATTTTGACAATAATTAGCTTATCCAACTGATATAGTTTTCAAATTCCAATAAAAAACAGCAGCCTTCCCCTGGTTGGTGGACTGCTATCAACTTGCTTGACAGCTCTCTCTTTGTACCTAACAAATTGTTACTTAATTGCTGAGGTAATTAAAGATTACATTAGATCTGTGAGGATTATGTATAACGTTTGCAGGCATTGCACACGTCCACTAACCTTTAACATCTCACTTTCACAAATTAATTGTTTGATTTGAATCTTAATTTTAGTTTTCGTTTAAATTTATTAAGTAAAGTTTCCAGGAAAAAAATTAATTGAATCTGATTTTCTACATAAAAAATACATGCAACTATCATAATTAAGCCAAATACCAAATATATACCTTTTAAATACTAGTAAGGGATTAGTGAGCATTAGACAAAAGATTTTTTTTATTAATGTGTGATTTATTAATATAAGAGAGCCAAATCATATCTTGTTAACATATTAAAATTGTAAAGATGATACAATTTATAATAAATTGTTAACCCAAATTATAAAATTTTTCAATTTGCACCCAAGGAAAAATTTTTTCTGTAACACGATGAATTAACATCTGATTTACTACATATTGAAAATCTCATTTAGTTCACGTTTTATTTATCATGTCTTATTGTCACGATTTTATAGGATAGTGTGTATATATGAATTTTCCAAGCTATCATGAAGATATATATTGACCAGATTTATTTATTAATATAACTAGCTTGTTATCTGTGCGATGCACGTATTAATTGTACCCAGTCAAATATTTATTAATACATATAATTATAATTTAAACAAATAACATATTTTTTAAAAAAAGTAATTTAATACCAACAACCCTTGATCAAGTGGTTAGAGATGAGTTTTAGTATATTTTAAGTTTTGAGTCAAATTTAAACACTTTATTCCCAATTATTTAATATTTTTCTTGTAACAAAAAAAAGTAATTTAATAATATTCTTGTTGTAGATATAAATCTAAAGGCATATATAAAAGTTTGCTCTAAATCTTAGATTTGAACAAATATACATTTTAATTTATCGATTACATTCAATATTACTCTCAATTAGTGGCCACTTGGTTTTAATCTGAGCATTTAGAAAAAATTAGTTATTTTTGTGTACATTTCTTCCAACAATTGTTTTAATAATTTCTGTCCAATAATTTTTTTTATGTTTGTTAGTTTACATTAAATTAAAATAAAAATAAAATTATTTATAAAAAATAATAGCTTATTTTTATACTTTTCAGTTTAGTTAATAAAATATTTTTTAAATAAATTAAAATTAAAATTATATCTTTTATAATATAAATAGATATTAATAAATATTTTATTTAGTTTTTCAAAAATATAATATTCAAATTATGTATTTTTTTAATATTTTTTATTAGATAGTATTTAAAATTATTTTAAGATGGTTTTATTAAAAAGATTGAGAAATTTTAGGAATTAAAAAAATTTTAAGAAAGTGGAAAGATAAAAAAGTTTAGTATTTATTGTTTGTTAGACTTACATATAAATTCATGAGTGGTTATATGTCATTCAAAGAGACTATCTAAGTAAGCATCCATATAAGTATTCATACCATATTTACTATGTATCTTGTAATATAATATATATATATATATATACATGATTTAAATAAATGACATTGACTTGAGTTGAAATATTTTAAACGCTTCAAAATCTGATTATTTTACTCAAAAAAAAATCTGATTACTCTATACAAAGAAATTTTAATTCATATCGTAAAATGCTTGTGTCGTCGGTCAGAATATCTGTTTTTAAAAAAAAAATTAAAAGAAAGAGAAGTGAGTTTTCAGTGACCCTAAAATATAGCAGCTTTGATAAAGTGAGATTCAAATCATTGGACTTTCAACGCCGACCAACTTTAGTGTACAGTTCGTAGAATAATAGTGTTAAGTAATCGTAAATAAAGTTGGCAAATTGAAACTTGACAAGTGATAAAAAAAACATATGAATAAAAAGACATAAGAATAATATGTATTAAAATTTGATAAAAATAAAAAAATATTTTATGTCAATGTGTTGATAAGAATTTTGATAAAAAAATTTTGTCTTATATGACATGAACACAATATAATTCATCACGAACATAAATTAAAAATACAAATTATGTCGGCCTAAACTTCAATGGTAGTATTATCCAAAGTTCAGCAGCTCAGCATTTTTTTTTTTCTTCCAAGTTCAGTAGCTGAGCATTTTTTTTTCTTCCAAGTTCAGCAGCTGAGCAATTTGAGCTTGACCAAAGCCTAATTTTATGTGGTGTTTTCTTTAAATTAATATACGAAAAGTATGTGTAGTCGGTCAGAATCTTGTTTAAGAAAAAAAAGAAAGAAAAGTTTCCAACGATCCTAAAAGTAGCAGCTTTGATAAAGTCAGATTCAAACCATTGCACTTTGAACGCGACCAACTTCAGTGTACAGTTCGAAAAATAATCTGAAGTAATCATAAATAAAGTTGGCAATTCTAGACTTGATAAAAATAATAAAAATTATAAAAAAAATGTTTTATATGGATGTGTTGATAAAAATTTTAACAAAAAATATCGTGTTTTAATATGATACAAACATAATACGACACAACATGAACATAAATTATAAACGCAAATTATAAACTTTAATGGTAGTATTATCCAAAGTTTTCTTCCAAGTTCAGCAGCCGAGCAATTTTTTTTTCTTCCAAGTTCAGCAGCTGAGCAATTTGAGCTTGACCAAAGCGTAATTCTATGCGATGTTGTCTTTGTTAAACGTGTGGAATTGTGAACTTGCCTCGTTCTTTCGCTCATGCGAATGGTCTTTCTCAAACAATTGCCCAGTTTAAGTCTGAGCCGCTGAAGAGTTGCAATAATTTAAAGCCAACTTGACTTCTAACATTTACAAAGCACAAAAAAATCTTTAGGAGAATCCCCTGATTGGTGGATCAAATTCAGTTAGGAAGGTCCAAATGCTGAAACAAACAACATTAAGATCAATCTGGGTCCCATTTTCACAATCTACCCAAACACTTAAAAAAAAAAACCAAGTCTTCTCCGGATCTCAAGATTTGCACTCGTTACAGTACATTATTATCAGTGACTACACTAGATTATCGATAGGATTTCTTAACCTTAGCATAACTTGTTTTTATCGAAAAATAAATCAAACGTCGTATAATCTAGCTGTGAGAGCTGCATCAACTCGATCCTCGAAACTGCATACTCAAGCGTCAAAATTCATCTCATTGATTTTGTGTTTTGACCAATGAAATAGTGGTAGTTATAAACAAATCAAATCTGTTTTTAATTGCGCTTATCAGTTCATTAAATAAATATATCATGTATTTGGCCAAAAATAAATAAATATATCATGTAGTTCTCATTAAATAACGAAAACTCAGCATTAATTATAGATTTATAGCGCAGCCGAGAGAGCAAACAAATTTTGCAAATACAAATGGAGCAAAAAAACCGGCGGCTAGCTAGTCGCAATCTCAAAGGGTCAAAATCAAACAGGGCTGGCCCCTGGCTGTGGCTGGCCCTTGACCCTGGCTAGCGTGGCCAAGATTCCTCGAACCTTTGAGGATATTGACTAATAGAGCACTGAAAAACGCACCAGATGCATTGCACGGCTGCAATTTGTTTTTGTTGGTTTGCTGGTGGGCTATAAGCCTATAATCCTCCTTTATGGACCGTCGAGGCACACGCTTGTACGCAAGCTATTGATTAGACGCGGTCACACGGTCGCACCGTTGGCTTCGGCCACGGTTCGGGACATCTTTGGTTCATCACGTGGGTCATGACCTCATCCCAGAACCGACAAAATCCCACTATTGCAGTACTTTTCGTCGGGTTCTCCATGGAAAATTGACGTTTTAACGACGAGTGAGATTTTTTTTTTTGGTTTAGATTATTAATAAATTCATGTTAGCATATCAAGGTCCGAGCCGTTAAAACATGTTGGATGAATTTCATGTTGCGTAAAGTAGTAAGGGTGAAACCAAAAGAGGTAGGCTAGCTTAGCTATGGTACCTTCCATGCTTTTCATAAAAAAAAAATTGTAAACATTAAACAACTTGAACATCCCCCATCTTTAATCAAAAAGTTTTTTTTTTTTTTACTAAAAAGAAAAGTTAAATGAATTTAGGCAACAGTCTCACAATTTGCCCATGTTGATGATTTTAACTCATCTTTATCTTATTGAATTTCACATATAAATGGTACAAAGTTCTAGTTAAAACAAATAAAATTGTTAAATTTTCCTACGCATCAATGAAAAATCTAGGAACTCAAAACTTTTTTTAAAAATGGATTTCAGCAAATATGAAATTGATGATTATCACGAAAGTCATTTAACTAATAGAATGAAAATATGATTTCGATATCACGGTTTTCACATGAAATGATGTGGAGATCTCATGTAATTACTATTATCCAATTATTAGATGTTATAAGATTAGCCATTTATGGTGATTAATTTAATTGACAAAAAAGAAAAGAAGTTCTATTATATGCTCCAACTTTCTTTTCTTTTTGATTGAAATATTATATAGCATCACTTTCATGTAACTTGGACGTTTCCCATCGAAAGATTAACAATTCAAAAAACGTGAGCCCTAGCGGAAAGAGGGAAATGCTTTAGTTTGAGCGTTCTCCACCTTACCTAAGGAGTAAATTGCACCCCTTTAGCACTTTCAGACAAGGAATTTCCCTTTGCTAACGACTGATGATAGAGCCCAAAGATTTTGCCCTCTTTTTAATAAATCTTGATTCTATTGCATATTTTATACTTGTTGACGTGATTTTCCCTTTTTCAGTTAAATAACTTGCAAATCACACATTAAGCAAACCTTTACCCCACACTCCACACT
The DNA here is from genome assembly GCA_032173925.1 of Heritiera fomes. NCBI lineage: Eukaryota > Viridiplantae > Streptophyta > Magnoliopsida > Malvales > Malvaceae > Heritiera > Heritiera fomes. The sequence continues at coordinate 25,883,984 of JAPDPM010000017.1, read as the reverse complement.
TCCCTTTCCCATTCATTTGGTAGTAGGAGTGAGGATGAGACACTTTCTGGTACACAACTCATTTGTTCCTCTTTTCAAGTAGATTTGATAATTGATTATATATTTTGTTCTCCTGCCGATCGTGTCATACATGTTTATGTTCAAATCTCATCGGCTAAAATTTAACAAGAAAAAGTGAATGCCTTGAAAAAAGATCGGCAGGAGAGGGTAGGAGCACGTGAGCTAAGGCTTTGGTTCTTGGAATTTAACTGCAATAAACGTCCAATATAAAGCACCCACAAGAATCAGTCCAGTTGGTAAAAAGGGTTGGTTTCTTCACGTATCATTATAAATATCTAAAGAAACATGAATTGTGAAGTAAGCAAAGCAAAGAAAGAGGAGGGCTGAAAAATGATTGGGTCCTGAAGGGTAAGAATGCGGTGGAGTAAGTGCGTGAGTGTAATTTTTCATGGGTATAGAACGTGCCAACATGTGATGGCTAAGGTTATTTGCAAAGAAGAAATGGATTCGAAGCGAATGCCACTGGTTTGATGAGCAGGTACAGGCCTTTAGTTGAGACAACTTGGCCAAATTGATCAGAAAATTTTTGAAACCCACACTGCCTTCACATGTATAGTTATGGGATATCAATTGTCTCGTTGCAAAGTTTTTTTTTTTGTTAATATTTAGAAAAAAAACTTTTAATTGCAATAGTAATTGTTAAAATATTTATCTTAGTAGTTTTTATGGGCAACTTATAATTAAAAAAAGTTTTTGACGCCTAAAAAACAAAAGTTTAATAACTAAATATATCGTTAATTATTTTGCACAAAAAAATCTAAGCTCTTAACATTTTATTACATGATTTATTTTTATAAATAAATCCCAAATTTTTTAGAATCATATAATTAAATTCAAATTTACTAAATGACATTAACTTCTATTTGTATTGTACATGTGACATGTTACATGATAACCAACAAAACTATTTACATCAGTTGTCATGTAAAATGTCCAAACGGGAGCTTATGATATTTGACAAATTTAAATTTTACTGCATTAGTTTCAAAGGTTGAGGGTTTAGTTAAAAAAAAAATAAAAAGTTTATGTATTGATTTGTATGCAATAAAAATATTAAAAACTTGTATCCATTTTTTTTACAAAAAAATTGATGGTATATTTGACTATTAAATCATAAACAAATGATGACAAGAATATTCTAATAAATTAACTCAATATAACTCAATTTGAGAAGATCATTTATTTTAATGTGTATCCAAAGAACCTTAATTTAAAAGTGACCTTTAAAAGGCAACATGCTTAATCCTAAGCAATCAAATCGAAATAAATCTTCATTCGAATGATAGTTTTATTACTAGTATTTTTTGTTGACAAAGATATATATGTTATATATATTTTATATATATATATATAAGAATGAAACTTTGGAACTTATTTTTTTAAAGAAAAAATAATAATAATTAATAAATCAAGCCTTATGATAAATACTCTTTGTTTTCATGTAACATAAAAGAAGTTTATATAATTAATTAAGGAGTCCGTTTTATTTAATTAAATTTAATTAAAAAATCTCGCAAACTTCACCTAAGGAGAACGAGATCATTCCACATGTGAGCATGTTATATAGGACTAGGAGTAACAACTCATAAAAATCCACTCGAAAGTAAAAATAGAATATGGAGAAAACAAGGGTAATTTAGTCAAATTCTAGTTTCGGATGTATTAAAAAAAGAAACCCGCGTGCCATATTGACCACGTTTGAAAACTGGAGTAAGCTGTTTTCACACGTCCAAAGTTGGAAAACAAAATTGAAATAAATAAAATATCCTTTGCCGTCACGTGCATGAATTCAAGGAAATTAAATTCCTACCAGAAAAAAAAAGAAAAAAAAAACCCACTTCTCCTATATGTATAACGCACTTTGACCTCTGTTTGCTCGTTCCGCTTTCTTTTCTTTCTCTCAAAGAACGAAGCCTTCCATTTCTTCCAAAACCCTACCGAGAAGACAACGTTAAGTGAAAGTTGGAGTCTCCAATGGAGTGGGTTCGAGGGGATGCGATTGGAAGCGGAAGTTTTGGCACCGTCCATTTGGTGGTACCTAAAGGTTTTTCAAAATCTCCTGCAATGGCGGTCAAGTCTTGTGAAACTGTCGACTCTGTTTCTCTCAAGAACGAAAAGAAAGTGCTTGATGAACTTGGCTTTTGCCCCCAAATCATCCGTTGTTTTGGGGATAGTTATACCGTTGAGAAGGGTGGGAGGTTGTATAATTTGTTTATGGAGTACGCTAATAGAGGCAGCTTGGCTGACCAGGTTAAGAAAAACGGTGGAAACTTGATTGAATCCGACGTTAGAAGATATGCGAGATCGATACTTAAAGGGCTATGCTTTCTTCACACCAGAGGGTTTGCTCATTGTGATATTAAACTTCAAAACATTCTTTTGTTTGGTAATGGGGATGTCAAGATAGCTGATTTTGGATTGGCAAAGAGAAATGGCGGCGAAGGCAGAGAAGAACAGAGGAGGATCGAAATCAGGGGAACTCCGCTGAGTATCGCTCCAGAGTCGGTTAACAAAAACGAGTATGATTCACCGGTGGATATCTGGGCACTTGGATGCGCTGTTGTTGAGATGTTTACCGGGAAACCAGCATGGAATTTCAATCCAGGAACAAACGTGGCGGCTTTGTTGATTAAAATTGGGCTTAGTGATGAATTGCCTGCTATTCCTGCAAATTTATCTGGGGACGGAAAAGATTTTCTGGGAAAGTGCTTTGTTAAAGACCCAAAAAGCAGATGGACTGCTGAAATGCTCCTGAATCATCCTTTCATGGCTGCTGCTGATGAGACAAATGCAATGAATCGATGTGAAGAAAAAGAAGAAGAATCAACATCTCCAAGATGTTGTTGTGAAGAATTTTCAGTTTCACCAAGATGTCCATTCGATTTTGCAGACTGGGTTTCAACTCAATCAACATCTTCTTCTGAATCAACTTTACAAGACAATTCAAGCCTTGTTTCTTCGTTTTCAAGTTACGTTTCATCACCTTTGGATCGAATTCGTATATTGGCTTGTGATGAGGCGCCCAATTGGTCAGTTTTCCAGAGCTGGATCACCTCGAGGTAGAACCAGAGAAGACTAGTTTAACTGACGACTCTGATCCAATTGGTTTTCGTTTTTTGGTGGCAATTGGCGATGATTTTCTTTACTGTAAATGACCAGAAAAAACATACACTGTACAGACCATTTTTTATTCTAACTTTGTTCGATATAAAAAATTTGTTTAATTCAATTCCCGACAACGATTGAAACTTAGCATTTGCAGGAAATTATACCAAAGTGGTTTAGCGTTTGTTGACCTGCTTCAGTTCAACTTCCAATTTCAGTCAGAATTTACCTAATTAGCAACTATCTTTTACATTCAATTACAGAGTTCAGCAATCCGTGTATTGAATTCTCTGAATTCTAACGCTGATTTGACCCATCAAGCATGGCTTAATTTCTTCTGTGTGAACTGAATTCACGTGTGAAACTTGTTCTTGTTTTCCAGTGCAGCTGATTATTTTGTCCAAACTCCAAAACCAGGTAGACTGTAAGAACCAGCATTATTGCTCAATTAAGGAAATTGTTTATCATTTTCCCTTAGAAAAGTAAGTAAGTAAAAAATAGAGAAATGAATGATGAGCAATTTCCTTCATTAAGCAATAATGATTTTTCTTAACACCCAAAAATAGCAAAGAATAATAGAATATAGGCACACTGCGGCCTGCCGACACCAATTGTCCCGAGCATTTTGTAAAACAGCCCGTCGGTGCGGGATGCATCATTGGGTGGGGTGGGACTTTGGGTTGTTTTCTTTTTAATTCATGACCAAGATGAACTAACTTGCTTCATGCATTTTTTATTCACATTCACCAAACTCTTTTCTTTCATTTTCAAAAGCAAATTAATAGTAATGATAAGGGATTAGCAAGTCAATATCAAAACTAAATGAATGCATCAATCATATATATATATATATATATATATATATATATATGTGGACATGAGAATGAAAAGGATTAAAGACTTGGAAGCTTCATCAATGGTAGACCCAATGTGCCATGAACATGATTGACATGCCATATATACAATTAAGAAACGTGCAACATGAGATTCACGTGCTATAAATAACATCCCACGATTCCATTGTCATTGCTTCATAACCACGCCTTATAGATGTATAATTTATTTTTTATTTCTGAAGTTATGATTAAGAATTTTATGAAAATTTCTTCACCTAATCATGATTCTATGGTTCTCATATGTTAGATGAGTATTTGCTTCTGATTGTCGTCGGTTCGTAACTACATTTTCTTTCTTACTTTTTTATGATTATTTTCATCTTGGCTTTCCTTCTTGCACACGAGATGCTAATTAGTTTGCTGTGGACTTTGATTACTGCAAAATCACACTTAATTATACTAACTTGATAGAATGGAAAGTATATAATTAATTAAGAGTGGTTTAATACTTTAATTATGATTAAAATAAGATGGACCTCTCTGAAAATTGGAATGGCTGGTGTTGTTCTTCGTCACGATGATGACTTTGAACTTTGAGGCAAAGGGTGGCTAATTTAAGGCATGGTTGGCTAGTTGGTCACTCTTGCATGGCTAGAAATAAAGCTAGCTAGGCCCCCAGAGAGCTTGCCCCACATCCATAAATTGACGTATCCTTTGTTCTTGGACTCAAAGTTGCTTCAGCTTAATTCATTACCAACAGAAAAATTGGAAAAAAGAATTAAACATGTTTGTAGTTGGAGTCTTTGAAAATTCAGGGTTTGTGATAAAAATATTTTAGTATGAAGCTAGATATATGCCGTCGGGCAGCTGCCCGCCTCAGGTGCATGCACTTGATGAAATGGAAACTGTAATTGCTTTGAAAGCAGACTTTGATTTGTGTTCGGGTAAGTTCTCGGAAGCTCCATGTCTCTAGGCTGCTGTTTCTCTCCATTTCTCCTGTTGTTATGATAAATCTTCTCTAGACTCCAGGCATACACCAGCAAAGAACATGAACATTTGTGTTAAGATTACACATGAACCTAATGGTCACTAGTACTTATCATTTGCTACTTTTCTAATTGAACTTTGAGCTTGATATATATATATGAATATAAACTTTTAAAACTAACCTATATAATAAACAAAAACAATTTAGTTATATTTAGTAAAATACATTTTTTTTACTAAAGAGCGGTTGTCCGCTTACATTACATAGACACGTGTTTTCAACATTTTCATAAGATTTTCATTTAAAATTTTGAGCAAAACAATTGAAGAAAAATGAAGTTTTATTTTATGTATCTTAAAATCGTCAACTTTGATCATATTCACTAAAAAATTTGCACAAATTTACTTTTCTATACACATTATTAAGTGAACAATACGCATCTCGCTTCATTAAGATTTGACATTGACAAAACACTTGATAAAACATCTTTTTGTCACTTGATGCTTGCAAGTGTTTATTAATTGCTAGCTACTAACCAAAAAATACATTCTGCATTTAATGAAATAATAACTTGGTCAAGTCAAGTGACAGCCCGAAGAATCCCTGCCTAACTTAGCCCAAATGTAATCGGGCTCGCACTAAACCATTAAGGAAGCACAGCTTTAGAAACAAAACAATTTTATTTTGGATGAGAAATTTTAAAATTATGAAAATTTTCAAAATGTAATTATTTCGAAATTCATCAATTCAAAATATTAACATTTATAATTGTATTATTTGGATAAATATTTTTTTGAAAAAAATTGTGACTTTTAAAATATGATAAAATAAAAGAATAATTATAAAATAAAAATAATAATATTAAATATAAGAAAAAATATAAATTAAAATATGCAATAAGGGTATTATTAGATTTGAAAATTGTATATATATTATTTATAAAATGAAAAAAATAAAATATATGTTATATTTAAACAAAATAATATTTCTTTTTTTTTAGTTTCTGTATTTAAATGTAGACTATATAAATATATATATATATATATATATATATATTATTGTAGAAGTAGTTTTAGAGGAATCATATTTTACATCCAAATGCCCTTTGGAAGGCAACAAAAAAAAAAGATTAAGCAAAAAATTCATCAAAATGTCCAAATTATATTTAGAGCAAAGCATCAAAACTTACACCCAAAACTCGTTTAACTTGTAAGTGTAAACAAATCTTATAGAGGGACAAAAACCATATAAATATTTAAACCACCGACAACTACTAGATTTCCACTGCCCTTGATTCTTGCAGCCAGAAAATCCTGAATCCGTCTCCACAATCCAGGCTACTCCGTGTAAACTTGCCTGGCCACTTGTTTATCTCATTGTACCATATTTTGTCTATCAAAAGATAACTTCAAACCATCAAACATTGACAAAAGGACAACTTTAGCTGTAAATGCATTTGTTTTTTAGTGAAATGGCCATGTTCATCCTTTTGGGGTCCATGATGACCGAACACTGAATTCTCTGGTAGAACTTGGACTTGACCAGCTTGCCCAAAACATAAGCCCTGGAACGAACCATGAAGTTGAGTGCCAATGGCACTGGCTGAGTCGGTGCACCATTGACACTAGCCAAGCTAGCCCCACCTCCATACAAGGGAATGTGACTCCCTTTCATCGTGACAGTTAATGCTTTTTGGCTCTTTCTTGATTGATAAAACTTGCTTATCTGCAAAAGCCCATATAAAAATTTGCTTCGGAAGAATAAATAAATGAACCCATGGAAGAAGCCAAAATGCATAAAACATTTAATATTTGAGATGGGACCATGGCTGGTTTACCGATCCGGTGGCCACAGTGAGCTGAGAGTAAGAGAGATCTAAGGGTGTTGATGTTACATGAACCCCAAAAAATGTAGCTGTGTTACGATATGTGAGCTTCACTGTGCAGTTCATCGACACCATTTCGGTTCCCACTCCTGAGAAATCCGCACCAGCTTGAACCGCAAATTCATTGAACGAAATGCTCTACAACAAAAACAATGCATACCCTTCTCAAAATTTTGTAATCTAAGAACTAAGCTTAAGGAAACATTTAGAAAAGGGAAAAATAAAGAAAATGCATGCCAAATGACGAGAAAGAAATGGAAAAGGAAAAAAAAAATCTGACATTCTAACCTTCATGGTGATTTTAGGTTTTTGAGGTCTACTAGCACCCCAGAGGATCAAAGAGAACATAGTGAAAAGCACAAAGAAGCCACCAACAAATGCAAGGAAATAGCAACGTCGACGATGGAGGCTGTGATGGGCAACATCACCATCAAGCAAACCTTCTTCTTCAATGGCATCGAACTCCTTCCATGGCTTGTGACCCTTGCGAGATCCCTCCTGTTTTCGATGTGGTTTGAGAGATCCAGAGAGGCGGGTGGAAGAAGACTCGCGAGAAGAATGAGGGCCTAATGAAGAGTTGGAATGAGAGTGAGGAGGTGAGCCCATGGGGCTGAGCACCGGCGTGGACTGGAATGAGTTTGTAGTCTTTTCACCATCGTGGGAATCCCTTGACGGACTCTGAACGTAGTACACTTGGCGACGAGGGGACCTTGCTGGTGAAGAATGACTTACACTGCTCACCTCCGAGTCTGTCTTGGAGAGATGAGTCGACATAATTTTCTCCTACCTTTGCTGCTGCTTTAGCTGAAGAAAGAAATTGAAGGGAAGAAGAAGAAGAAGAAAGAGCAAGAGTAGAGGGTTTTATTGATTTGTTTACTTGAATTAATGTTTACCAAGTGTGTACGTTGCAATTGTGTTTTGTTTATTAATTGTTATCGAAGTCATTCTATGTCAAGCAATTAATACGAGATGGCAAGACTTAATGGTAGATATGAAAATTTGTGTTCATATCGTATAAAATTATGTTAATATAGTGTAAAATACGAAAATTTCGTATCAAAATTTGTGTTAACATGCCTAATATATAATTATTTTTTAAGTTTTAATCGTACTTATATATAATTTTTATTAAATTTTAATTCAATCATTTTTTTGTTGTTTTCTTATTTATTACAGTATATAAGATTGCCAAATATACTCGAAAATGACAGTTGTCCACTTAAAAGGATTTTTTGTATTTGTACATATTTGTCAACTTTAACTATTTTTACCCAAAGCACATTTTTTTTTGGTGAAAACCCAAAGCAATTTCACTTCAGCAGATCTCCAGCCTGAATTGTGTGTGTGTGTGTTTTTTTTTAATGATCTAGGCAAAAGGAACCGTTAAGAAGATTGTACTATGAATGAGTGAATCGATTAACAGCATTGAACTTTGTCTTGAAAGCTCATAGACAAGATCGAGCTGGAAGAATATGGATTGGGCCTCAAAATCGAACTGCATCTTATATTCTTAGGACTAATTTAAATAAATGATGTCATTGATTCTAATAAGATTGAAAATAAAAAATACTAGTGTCAATCGGGCTCTCGAACCGAACCTTAATTGTAAATCTAGGGGATGAACTTGAAGCAAAATATTAAAGCTTCCCTTGTAGCTTTTGCTGGGGATGGTTTGATAAATCGTTCTCATGGGCCAATGCTCTGTCTCAACTCTCAAGTACATTATAGAAAATTTTCAGGGCTCTTATCATGTGCCTAATACAGCAAATTAGGTTGACCTGAGGGCGCTAATCAATGCAACTTCCCTATGTTTTAGTTGACAAGTTATCCCAATTTGCCAAGAAAGTCTACCTGATTTTTCGCCTGGTTTTAACTTTGTATTGTGTGGGTTGGATTGGACAAAGGTGCATGGACTCTGCGGGTCTTGTGCCTGAGGAAACTACTAATAACCGACCTGCAAGATGACAATCAATCACATATTGACACCAAAGCTTGAATATTTCACCAGCTAGAAAATCCAAGTGTGAAAAGTATACAAAACCTAGATTGAACAACAAGTGGAGGATGATTCTGGCGGCCACTGTCATGCTTAACTTCAGCTTCTGCCCAAGTCAGAAATAGGGATCGTTCATCACTCTTGGCTCCCTTTAATCTGAGTCTGTAGTTTTTGTTTTGGCACTTAGTTATCTTTAAATCAACATCTTTTAGATTGCATACAGCCTGTGAAGTCGCATAACTTGCTTTTTCATTGCGTTCATTGATCACTGTTCTTTGGAAGTTCTCGCATCCATTGGGCCCAAATATGTGTCACTAGCATTAAAGAAGGCAATGAAAAGTGCAAAACTGAAGACCAAAGGTGGGTTTAAACAGTTTGTACGAAAGTGACGTCGTGATCATTCCAGTTTTTCTTTTTGGTACGTCGTGATCATTCCATTCCAGTTTGCTTCATAGTACTAGTAAACTTCATTCTACAGAGAATTCTTACATAGCCTAATTCAATGGTGTTACTGTTATAAGCGATCCAGGTTCAATTGTTAAAAATTTTACTATAAACAGCTATTAATCAGTGGATTTCTGATTTAATTAAACAAGCTGATAATTTATTTTTGGTATATATATTAAACATATGAGTAAACTAAATTTAATTAATTGTGATCATATATGCTGTAAGTTTTACACATCTTAATCTGTCAATGTAATATTATGGTTGTTAGACCTTAAAATTCTATAAAACCGTTGATGATGGGCCTAATACTGGTGGGTGGGTGTATATGGTTATATCTTCTCATCACTTATCATAATATAATACTAATCTATCCATACATATATTTTTATCTCCTTAGCTCTCTTTTGCTTGACACTTATTTCTTTTTATGAAAAAGGAAATCATATAATAAAGTAGTTTTTTTAATTAGTTTTAATTAATACATCATTAGTTCAAGGAAAGAAAGTGGAACAAAAGGGTAAAAGTGAAAAAAAATTATTAGTTCTTAATCTATACATACTTATAAAATTGTTTCGCAGACTTTCTCTCATTAAGCCATGCCACTCATTTGTTTTTTTTTAATGTTTTTTTATATCTCTCAGATTCCCTTTTGTTGCAATCATATTTGTCCATTTAAAATAAAAAAAAATTCACTTGATTTAAAAATTAAATTTACTGACAAGGTTTATTCTCACATAAAAGTAAGATAATTAATTGTCGGCTTTCACATTGCATTTAAGAGACTCATCCTCTCACATTTGTCACTCTATTTATTAATAAAAAAGTTAAAACTAATATTTCATTAATATTTCATTAATTAATAGATTAATATTTTATTAATAAAAATTAAAACTAACGAGTTATTAAAACTAATATTTTAGTAAATTTATATTTTATTAATTAAAGACTAATATTTTAATAATTAAAAAATTAAAACTTTATGTTATGATTTTACTTTTTTCACAAAAAAAGACATGTGGCAAGCACAGAGAAAATCTAAAAATATTACAAATAATATAAAAATTCAAAAAATGTTTAAATTATAAAATAAAGCTAAAAATTCAAATGATAAATTTTTAAAAATTAAACACAAATAAACAAAAAATAATTATAAAAAATAAATTTACGAATCAAATTCAAAATATTTTTATTAATTATGAAAACAGAAGACGATAAAAGAGAAAATAAAGTAATTGATATGACAAAGTCTATCTACATTGGGCCAGGCCCAAAATTGTCAGGATTCACCACGTGGCAAGGGACCATTGGGCCACGTGGCCTTCAGCGACAGAGGGCACATCTTGCGACAGGACATCTGTCGCAAGCGATAGACTCCTGCGCCAATCACCTGTCGCCCTTCGATTGACACGTGGCGCTTTCCCTGGCTTCCGCGAGCGACAGACTCCTACCTCCAACAACATGCCACGCTTGTGAGTCTCTCGCCGGCGACAGGCTTCTTCTACTTCCGGGATTTACAAAATCTGTGTTCTACTTGGAAACGAACTCCTAGTAAAAGGACATAATCACCCTCAGGTAATTAACCTAAAATATTCGCCTATAAATAGGTCCCAGGTATAATTCTATTCCCTAATTTTTGACTACTGGCTTTTACGCTTCTCAATACTGAAGAACCTGTGGCTGACTTAAGCATCGGAGTGCCTACGCAGGGAATCACCCATGCATCTCTCTAACTTTTCTTGTTTTATAGAAGCTTATTGAAGACACGTGGAGACAGAGTACGAACAACACGTCAGCATATCTTTATTGTTGTTTTGTGCAACAATAGTAATATATAGATAGTTTCAATATTAAACACTAAAAGATTTCATAAAAATAAAAAGAAAGAGTAGTGAGGTTACCTAATTTGGATTTATCTTGACACTAACGAATTTGGTTCAAACTCAACAAAAATTTAAATATTTATAACTTTTTTTTATTTTGGTCTATTTAATCTTCAACCTTTGTGTTAAAATTTTATTTTCTTTTTTGAAAAAAATAAGAATAAAAAATAAATAAGATGTTTAATTGATAAATTAAATATTATCATTTTCATTTAAAAATTTAATATTTTTAAATAATTATCTTAATTTATTATTATTTTTAATAAATACTATTTATAATTTTTTTAAGGAAAAAAAAGTACCGGTGCGTAGCAGTGGTATCTTCTAGTATTTACTTATTTGAGAGTCACCTGAATGAGAAAAAGAAGAGAAATAGTATTATGTTGAGGACTAGGATTTTGATAATTCTGTTTTCTCTTTCAATGATATTTGCAGCAAAAGATACATATATTTATTTATAATATTTGGTGTTCTAATTATAACATAGAGATTTATGAATTAATTCTTATCAATGCCTTCTTGCGATTGATATGACCAGCCGATGACCAGAGGGCTCACTGGTTTTGCTATGAATTTGGGCAAACGAGGAGTTTTCAGTCTAGGATGTAAAACGGATCAACACGCGGCTTCGGTCCGTTTTACACCCCTCCATGTAGCCTAGAAGGGAAGAAGCTAGGAAAAGGAGCTCAATTGATATCATTATTGCATTGTTATTCAGTGATAATTCTAACTTTGCCTTCGAAGCAAACCAGAGAAGTCGATTATGGCGACGGCGTGATGCTTGTGGCCACAATTGGACTTCTTACCATGTATTTTCCATCATCATCCGTCCAACTCAAAGCACCAAAAACCACGTCTTCCTTCAATAATTTTGGGCCCTCCAACCTCAGCTTGTAGCTTAGCTTCTCATATTTCTTTTTGAAAACCAACTTCCGAGGATCCACCATCACCTTTATACCATCCATGCCTGTCAGCTTTACCGTATAAGCCATCCCTCCATTGCCTACATTCGTTACAGTCCTCTGAAATTCTTGCACAACAGTTTCATTTGAAGTTGATTGCTCATCATTGAAGAAAGCTATGAAAGATGGGTAATTAAGATCCAATGACCGAATCTTGCAGTTGTAACTTGACTTAGTAAAGATTCGAAGCTTTCTTGCTGTGTATTTCATTGCACAGAGAAGCTTTATGTAGTCTTCAGGCGTTGCATCATACACAAGCCCGGGATCGAGAGCCTTGGTGGCATTGATGTGGCCAGCTCCAATGTCTAAAGGACTAGCAGGCAGGTTATAGTTCGAAGCATCTTTAATGGGGCTTAAATCGTTGTCTAATGGATTGGCATTGGTCATAATGGCCGAACGAATGGCTGCAGGGCTCCAGTCAGGGTGTGCTCTCTTTATAACTGCTGCCACGCCTGCAACATGTGGTGCAGCCATGGAGGTTCCTGACAAGAGATTGAAATTGCTAAACAATGGATGTGATCGGACATTGGTAACTTCACTGATTGGAGACCATGATGCCAAAACTAACGAACCAGGAGCCAAGATGTCTGGCTTTAGAACACTGGGGCAGCTTAAAAATGGCCCTCTTGAACTGTAAGAATCTACTCTTGGTGCTGGCTTTGTACCAATAGTTGTTTCCCGAAATTGAATCCTTCCCCAAGGATTAGTAGTCTGCTTTATGTAGTCTATCACAGTTTGGCCATCATTGAGGCCAATAAATGCTGCTGGAAATGAGCTTCTAGTGTACAATTCTGATAACGAAGAATAATTGGATATGAAAACAGCTGCAGAAACCCTTGCAGACTTAGCATTTTCTACTTGATCGCTTATGCTTTGATGGTCCTTGCAAACGATCATCTTGTTTCTTAATTGCTTTAACTCCTCCACGTTTAGACATTCATCGACAAAAACCAGGGGCATTTGGTTTAGAGAATAGTTACCTGGATACAAGGTTTCAAAGCTGATTTGCAGTCCATTTCCCAGAGTCAAAGTTCCATAAAATTGACGGTCTATAGAACCAGCAGCAACAGTTAACGTCCATGGCGCTCCATTGATTAAAGTCCAATACAAAGGCCCGTCATTTCCAGCTGAGGCTACTACAAATATACCGTTTTCCATGGCAGCAAAAGTGGCTACTGCAATTGGATCATCTTCCAAAAAACTGTCATCCAGGCTGAAGCCCAAGGATAAGGACAATATATCCACACCATCTTGAATTGCCTGATCAATTGCGGCAAGAACATCGGATGCGTAGGTTCCATATCTCCAAACTACTTTGTACATGGCTACATGAGCCCCTGGAGCCATGCCTCTAGCTGTGCCCGCGGCATAGCCGAAATAGGAAGCTCCTTTTGCATAGTTGCCAGCAGCAATTGATGAAGTATGTGTGCCATGGCCACTGCTATCCCTGGGGGAGTTCACTGGAATAGTTAGTTTCGGATTGTTAGCAAGCAAACCCTTGTTGTAAAACCGAGCTCCGATGAGTTTCTTGTTGCAGAAGGAAGAGTTGAATCCGGTGCCTGACTCACATTTTCCTTTCCATCTGGGGGGAACTTTTCTCATTCCCTCATCACTGAAACTCTCACTCTCTGGCCAAATTCCACTGTCCACTATACCAATTATGACATCTTCACCATCGTTTGGAGCCGTCCAAGCACCTGACACTGAGCTCAGACCAAGAAATTGAGAAGTATGAGTTGTATGGACCGTAAGAGGAAGATCTCTAGTAAATGAAATGTACCCAAGAGAATTCTTGAGGGCTTCAAGCTCAGATAAAGTGAGAGTAGCACTGAATCCATTGATAGACTTGGTGTAAGTGTATATATGCTTAGAAGCACTGCTGGAGGCAGCAGCTACTTCAGAGGTGTCTGATATGGAAGAAAGCATTGACAGATACCAGCTGTGGTGACTGGAGAAGGCTTTGGGCATGGCTGATGGTTCCATGTGGATGATATAAGTGTCAGATTTTGCTAGAGTGAATGAAAGGAAGGAGACAATGAACAAAATTGCGGACATAGCATTAAGAACACTCATGGCTGAACTCTGCCCTTCACTGAACATGATCTTGGAATAAATCAGTATGAGATTCTTCATTGCTATAAAGAAGTTCAACAGCTTAAAGTTTCACAGTTGTTTCTTTTATCACCAGTGTCAAAATCTTAAAATTACATCAGATTTGCAACATCACAGAACTTTTCATGTTCTAAAATTCAAATCCACCCCCACCCCTTCTTTTCCCACTTTTCCTTTGCCAAAAGCACGGGTGGTAGTGGGAGACAGATCATAAATTGCTCTTTTAGTAGACATAATAATTGGTATATGTAAATGTAATTCATGTTAGAATCATGTAAATTCGTATTTGTACCGTATAAAATACAAAAAACTTTTGTCGACGCATTAAAAGTAAAATCTTATTTCGTATACAAATTTTATTATATTTTAGTTCGTATCACTTTTGTGTCTTTTATATCGTATTACTGTATTATATATAAAATTAACAATCCTACCCTTTAGCTTTAGCTGATAGAGATTAGAGAATAGCCCTCCTCATTATTTATATGGTCAGCAAGAGTGCTTTCACCCCCTCAATTTGTCCCTTAAACCCCATGCAAAGAACTTTAGCGTCTTGCCTTTATTGCAGGAATTTTCTAAATTTCAACTTTTGATTATTATTATAACTATTATTTCATTCTGCTTGCTGCTGTTTATAGCTCAATTTTAAGTGTCCCACTTCAGCAAACTAATACAACCGTGATCCTATAAAATTGCAGGCTTTTTCAACACAAGTCATGATGATGACTCTTAACTTTGTTTTCTCTTTGCTAGAGACCTATAGAGGATGTGTCTCTACCATGGATTACTGAATTCATGATCTGTTCGATGGCAAAAAAGCATGCTTTCCTCTTATTCTGAATCCTATTCTTACGAAAACGGGTTTATCTTTTGTTTTGCTAGAAAACATAAATACTTTCATACATATATACGTGTACACACGCGTGATGAGAGATCTACTTATATTAATATAAAATAAATTTAATTTTATACTATTATTATCTTTTTAAATGATTTAGATTTTTTTAATTTGATCATTAAATGTTATATTCTCTTTATGTAGATCATGTATGTCAATTTTTAAATTAATAAAAATTATTATATGTTTAATAATGATAATAAAATTTTAATAATTAATATATATTAAAAATATATTATTTTTGATCAAATTGATCATTACATACATAATAGAAATGAATAGGTTCTTAATCTTAGATTCTTTGATGGACTAACTGCAATAAATAAAAACGTGGAAATTAATTTGATAACAACATAACAATAAGAAAAAGAAGGCAGCATGCACCAATGAGTTAAATTCCTTTTTGTAAAACCGTCAACTTTTTTTTTTTGGAAAAAATTTGGACCAGTTCTCTATTTGTGCGTGTCAATTATAATACTTTGAAATGTCAAACTTGAACGATTCCAATTTTTCTGCAACTGCGGTGCGGAAGTGATGAAAACAAATACTTTTTCTAAAGTTTCTACTTATCCTAAAAGTAAAGATGTATATAAAAAAAAATTTCAAAAAGTGGGATACAGCAGGCCTGCTTAAATTAACCCAGTCGTGAAAAGCTGCAAAATTGAAGAATTGTTTTTTATCCAATTGAAAGCGAACATATTTGTTAAAGAATTTATCTTGTGAGGGCAACATAAAATTAAAATACTTATAAATTATTTTACATTAAGTGAATTCTTCATCATATATATAGTGTAATTTCTTTATAGAATATATAAAAATGTTAAGAGGAGTAGAAGTTTGCTAGAATTATTTGATTGATTGAAATTGATTGAATTCGATTAAATCAATTCAATTGATTCAATTAAGATTATGATTGTCTAATGACAATAACTTATTCAATTAGTTCATTTGAATTTTAGTGTCTAAAAATTAATTGAATCAATTAAATTTATCGATTATTTTTAATAATATAAATTTCTTTTGTATATAGACTGTTACACATGCAACAACCGATTTTTTTTTCTTTTTTATGAATTTTGTAAATATATATCGAAAATCAAGGACTAGACAATCTTCATCAGAATAATCAGCTTCTCTTCCAGGTAACTAATTGCTGCATATTTCCGAAGTCGATTTTTTGTCCAATATGATTGATTTATTTTAATTCAATCATTATTATAGATTATTAAAAACAAATCAATCGATCTTGGTTATTTTTAAAAAAATAATTATTTTAATTTTCGAATCGAATCGACGGAATCAATTGTACTGATTTCCCAGAAAAAAAATTGTTGAAACCTTTTCTCTTTGAAATTTCTATGCTTTCTAGAAAGGTTGAATAAATAGAATCGTCCACGATATCAACATGGTGGAATTATACAAATATTTTAGTCCTTGTACTAAATTAATTGAAAATTATGAAAAAAATTGACAGATAAGAGTTTTTTTTTTTTACAGAATGAATAATAAAAATAAAAAATATTAGGAGTAACTATTACCTAATTTCTATTATTAAATCTATTAGAATATTAGTCTAAATAACAAAAACAACTAAATTACATCTAACATTAGATTAATAATTAATTTATAAAGGAAAAATAATAAAAAAGAGAACAAAATGAAAAAACTCCCCAACCGCTCTAGGACGAAACATCACCTGCGTTTCCGTCTTTACCACATTACTTCCCTTGGATACGTCCCCTGTTCTTTTCTTCCATACCAGTTTCCTTCTCCATAGCCAAACATCCCAAAGCTCAATCCAGAAAGAGAATCAGAACTCATTTTCATTAAAGACCGAACGCTTTCCATCACTTTCTTTTCTCTCTGCTTCTCTCGAAAGTCATAAATGAAGGTATGTAAGTAATACCCTTCTGCATTGCCATTTTATCATCTTTTCTTCTTTAATCTATCTTCTGCATAAACCCTTTTAACTAATAATCTTCTTTTCATTGTATTTTTATTCTTATTTGCAGAGATCCAATCCTAATCTCTCCTTCTTCCTTCTTCAACTTTTTCTTATCACAGTTTACCAAGTCTCCTTGTCTTCCAGTCTCAAGGTAATTACAAACTTAATTATTTATCTTTCCAAGTCAAAACTCATTTCTTTTCTTTACATAAACCATGCATTGAACGTTATTTTAACCTTCAAACAGATCGGAGAAACATGTTCTTCTTCTTCTTCTTCAGACAGTGCATGTGACCCCGGGTTAACATGTCAAACTTGCTCTGCCAATGGAAATACCCGACCCAGATGCACACGGATTCAACCACTCAACCCTACATCAAAGGTTGGGGCAGGTTCAGTCGTTGGTTTTAATTATATTTAATGTCGTGTAATAACTTCTTTCAAGTGTATTTTATTCACTTTTTAATTTTTGTTCTTTGTTTTGTCTGACTTTGATAAATGGTTAGGTAAAGGGTTTGCCATTTAATCAATATTCCTGGCTGACTACTCATAACTCTTATGCCCTCAAAGGGGCAAAATCTGAGACCGGCTCGACTATTATTGCTCCAACTAACCAGGAAGACTCCATAACCAATCAACTTGAGGTAAGACTTATCTTCCAAGCTTCATTTTCCTTCTTTTTTACTATTTTTAATGATTTTTTTTCTAGATATAGAATATCAGTTTTTAATTTTTATGCTTCTACATTGGTGAGTTACTTTAAAATGGGGCATGTTTTTGTTAATGATTTCTCAAGTGACCAACATGCCCTCGATTACAGTCTATTATTGCATGGAGAAGCTTATTAATTTAATTATTATAAAATGTATTCGTAGGGTAGTTTAGTCTTTCTTTATAGCTACTAAACAGGTTTGGCGCTCAAACACAAAAGGGAAAAGGAAATAGTAGTTTGATGCAGCATAATGTGTACACAGCTGTGCTTTGATTGAAAATTAAGCATATTTTGATATGATGAGTTGTTAGATGTGTTTGGTTAAACTATAAGCTTTCCAGCTAATCCTTCCTTCCATGATTTCTCAATTAACATGCACAGTGATTAGTGAGGACCACAGAAGAATAACTTAGAATTTTAGTACCTTGTTTTGAATGTTCCTGTTTTTAGTTAAAGATTGGATTATGTTTGGATTGAATTGTCTTAATTTACAAGACATGAATGATCTTCTTGTAGAATGGAGTTCGGGGACTTATGCTGGATATGTATGACTTCAATGGTGACATCTGGTTGTGTCACTCCATAGCTGGTCAATGCTTCAATGCCACAGCATTTGTAAGTTCAATAGGTGCTTGAATTACTTGAACAAAGAAAATTTGACCATTTAGATTCTTAGCTAATCCTTGATGAATCTTCGATTACCTTCAGCAACCTGCCATTAATGTGCTCAAAGAGATACAGGCGTATCTAGAGGCAAATCCATCAGAGATCATCACCATTTTTATTGAAGACTATGTGGTATCTCCACAAGGCTTGACAAAGGTTTTCAATGCATCTGGATTGAGTAAATACTGGTTTCCTGTTTCAAAGATGCCCAAGAATGGTGAAGATTGGCCGACAGTGGATGAGATGGCCAAGCAGAACGAGCGACTGGTGGTTTTCACCTCCAAATCAGCCAAGGAGGCTTCCGAGGGGATTGCTTATGAGTGGAGATATGTGGTAGAAAACCAGTGTGAGTTCAAGTTCTGTTTTCAGCCCTTTCTAAATATGTTCTTGGTGGGAAGTTCAAGCAAGTTTAAGATTGTGTTTTTGGTATGAAATTGCAGATGGAGATGATGGGATGAAAGATGGCTCTTGTCCAAACCGTGCTGAATCGTCTCCCATGGATACAAAATCAAGATCACTGGTTCTTCAGAACTACTTTCCTGATAATCCGAATGATACAGCAGCTTGCGCAGAAAATTCAGCTCCGCTGGTTAGCATGCTGAATACTTGTCACAAAGCAGCTGGAAATCGATGGCCGAACTTCATTTCTGTTGATTTTTACCAGGTTCCCGAACTGAAGTGAATCATATAGAACATTTTAACATTGATTTAGTATGTTCTACCTGTCATTGAAACTGATTTTTGTTGCAGAGGAGTGATGGTGGAGGAGCCCCGGAAGCTGTGGATATCGCCAATGGTCATCTCACTTGTGGCTGTGACAATATAGCCTATTGCAAGGTCCGTTAACATTAAATATGCGACTTACCTACACTACGTCAGATTTACGAGTGTAAATGACTCCAATTACTTATAAGTTACTTGAGCTCGATTCAGTGGTTACTCGAATTTCACGCGTTTATTCTCAAGTTGAGCCTGAGCTTAAGTTACTTGAATTATGAATGAAGCTTAATTTGAGTATCTTAATACCCAACTCAAGCGACTTACAAACCTAATCAAACTTTTTAATATATATTTTTTTCTTATTAATTTACCATTTTACTTTTAGAAAATATGGTAGGAAAATAACAAATTGAATGAAACAAATTGAGTTTGAATATATCGAGTCGAGCTTGAGTAGCTCAAGTATTCTATTGAATTAAGCTTGAGCCGAGTTTCGAGCCTCGAGCTTTTGAGTCAAGCCGAGCTCGAATCAAATTTCGGATTTTAAATTTTCGAGTTTGAATCAAGTTCGAACATAATATTAAATCGTTTTGACTCTCAATTACACTCCTAATCTGGTCCATAGGAAAGGAAAGAAATACACTGAACACAGTTTTTCTGCTCCCTTAATAGCTCTCCATACCCTCTTTGCTTTGATGAAAAGCAAATGAATATCTAACAAAGACTAGCAGGCTTGCAGTCTAACCAATTATTGTTTATATGGCAGGCTAATGGTACATTTGGCACCTGTGACATCCCTCCAATGTCACCTCCTCCACCGGCTGCTGCTACTCAAGCGACCGCAGACAATCCTTCACTGTCCAACTCCAACTCTGCTAATATGGATGCCACACCAGTCCAACTGCGGGGGTTGCTAGCCACAATTTTGACCACAATTCTCTTGTTATGGTTATGAGAGTCATCAGTTTGTAGCTCATCATTTCTTTTTTGGGTTCTTGTGGTTGATTTGCAGGAGCATTTGTTCATGCAGCTGTGCTTTTCATTTGTTAGATAGTATATTCATAATTGCTCCTATTCCATTTGACAATTCTTTATTTTTTCCCTTATCATCGTAGATATCGACTTGCTAGCTTCATCTAAAAGCAAGGACTTGTATTTGCTTTGTATGACATCTTAACTCACTGGAAAATATACTTCAACC
The DNA here is from genome assembly GCA_032173925.1 of Heritiera fomes. NCBI lineage: Eukaryota > Viridiplantae > Streptophyta > Magnoliopsida > Malvales > Malvaceae > Heritiera > Heritiera fomes. The sequence goes on along the minus strand of JAPDPM010000017.1, from coordinate 25,863,568 downwards.
ACCAGAATTTTGCAAACCAAGGATACAAGGTTCACCAAAATTTCGCATGCCGGAAGATTTGGATTCAATCTTAAGTGACCTCAACCCCTACCCAAATTCTGAAAAGAAAATGTCACAAGTTGATTCAATTCTTACCTTCCCGAGGGGAATACGTATTTCTGAATTTTGATGGAAAATCAAGCGTGTGCCCCAATTGGGAAGAATTGCAGGCTTGCAAGCATGTGTACTGTCTACGACGTACCTTCTTGTTCCATGTCATTTCCAAGAGTATAATTTCTGATGCACCTTAGAAGCACAGATAAGCATTATAATAGGTGGCTGCAAAATTGGCACAAAAAATTCACTAGAAAAGAGATAGTGGGAAGCAAGAGTGTTCAGGTTTCCGTTTCAATCAAATTAACCGATTGAATCGAAATTTAATTGGTTAATTAGTCTATTAGTGAATTATTTTGAATTATTTCAATTGGTTATGAGAAATGATTTTAAAGAAATTTCAATTTTCAGTTAAATCAATTAATGAATCGAATTAACTGAAATATAATAAAATCTAAAAATTAAATTAAATTTAGTAAGATTATTTTTTAAATTTAATGTTGTTAGATTTTTATCTTTATACTTCTGCATTTGAATGTCTTTTTAATGATATTACTTGATTTATTTCAAATATGAAAAATTAATAATAACTTAAATGCATTTTATTATTTTAATTAATTCAATTAATCAAATTTAATTCTGCTAGATTAATTTTGGAATAAAAAATTTTAATTCAAATAATAAAATTAAATTAATTCAATTAAATTTAATTTTGATTAACTCGATTCAAAATTAACCAAATCGATAGAATAAAAATTAACTACCAAAAAACACGTAAATCAACTGACAGGGAGTTGTTCTAGCTTAACCAAAGATCTCGAGTTCGAGTCTCTGGTTATGCAACTGTGTTAAAACTCTTGAGGGAGAGCTTTGCCGCTTTTTGGGTCCTGCCCGGCTCGAATCCGGATTAATCCTATACCAAAAGTATGAGAATACTGGATGATCTAGACAAAAAAAAAAATTAACTGAATCGATAAAGTGAACACAGTCTACTCGAGATTGTAAGTAGGGCCATTTGAGGACCGTAGGTGGGTTTTCAGTCCAACCTGTCTTATGCTGGAAACTAAGTCAAGGCCCAACTAACTAGCATCTTCACAAGAATCCCTTGTACAAATTTCCCCGGCCCGTACGCCTAACTTGAACAGCTGACAAATGAACAATATCTAAAAACACAATAAAGTAAACAGCAAAACCAACTTCACAGCTTCAATGCCAAATCCAAAGAATAATTAGAACTTAAATTAAAATCGGCACTTATCCCAGATTTGTGTCAAAATGATCCCTGGTTCGAAAGTTTTGACAAGAATAAAAGAGAATTTGTACAGCAGAAGAAAAAGCAATGATTCATTTTATTAAAGCATAGCGAAAAATAATGGATTATTGGGCATGATGGTAAGACAATAATGTGATGTATGAAGACTATGTTGAGAAGCTCCTCCAACTCCAATGGAATCATTACTTGTACTTGCTATTTGTACACTATTCCATGCATGTTATTAGGGATTCTTACAGCAGCTCCCCGACAGGCGCCTCATTGAGCCATAGGAAATGGATGAAATCATACAGTTTGGCACTTACACTCACCTGTTTAGTGATAAGAAAATGCTTTTATACAAACAACAAGTTTAACAAGAAGATCGGTGTTTCAAAGAGGTTAGCATGCAATACCTTGTATGGTGTCGGGTTTAATCTTCTCATATGATCAGGCCTCATTTGCTCAAGCTGTTTGATGCAATGGTCCCTAATGTCCTTGAGAGCTGGTAACTCTTCTCTTACTTTACCTTCAAGGGGGAATAAAACTTGTTTCAGAAAATGGTAATAAACAAATTGCAGATTCGGTTCCAACGAGTTACTAAAATTCAAATATGGAGCCTAAGATTAAAGTTACTCGATATTTTGATGAGGCAAGGGAACACGAATATAGTGTTTATCATATGGTTTCTTTATGTCCAACTGAGATTACAGACAACGTTAAATTTATCTAAAGTGGACACTTTATACCAAAAGATGTCTATCATTTATCAATAAAAAATAAGGATAAAAGAGACTTATGATAGTAAGATTATCAGTTCTGATCCTTGATAGGAGCTGAATTAAACTCTTTCGTATTGATTAATTCTGAGATTTTTATTCTGAGCACCTACCTGACTTCCCAGGCCAGTAACACTTCAGAAGCTCTTCCACATGCTTTGGTACCACATATGCTCTTTTGGATTCATTAAAAGGGTGACGGCATAGAAGTCGTTCTCCCACCTGCAAATTCGAAGAGGAAAAAAAAAATGAGGTCATATGGCCTCATCATGGTAGCAACTAGGGAGTAAAGTCTATATATTAGTGTGGCGTGGTGCATACAACCATTATTATTAGGTGAAATAATAGAGTAATGTATCCAAGCGAAAAATATTATTTTGAAATCAAATTAAAGAGGAATTTTACATCCCACAAGTACTATGAACATTGCAAAGTCAACTCTTTAAAGCTGAATATCATTGTATTTAACTAGTTTTTGACATTCGTCATAAAAATTGATTTTTTGGTGCGGATAACCAATAAGATTATCAATTATATGCTGTCTAAAGATTAGACAGGCATATTAGACTTCAATATGTAGATAATAATGTATAAAAGTTAAGCATGTATTTAAGTTTAAATAATAAAATAGTATAGTTTTATGTTAAAGTCTCAGGTTGCTAAAGTTAAAAATAGATCTAAAACAACTGGCTGCAAAAACAAAAAAAAAAGGATGAAAATGTTGGTAGCTAAGCAATGAAAAGCTCTGGAGCCTATACAACAGGAGTAATGGGAACTATAAGTTAATACCTGTGGACATGGTTCATTTTCCCCCGTCATTATGTCCACCAGGGAATATCCTTCCTTGCCATATAATCTGTAACATCGTTTTTTGCATGGTATGGAGACCTAGCATTTAAAAAATAAATAAATAAAAAGAGAAAAGAAAGATGTAAATGTGTTATACGATGAAGAAAGCATGCTGCTAAAACTTCTTGGCAGCAGGGTCAAACCTTAGATACATCCTCCGAAAGCTTGATGCGTGGCTGATTATTGATCTCAACAAGCTTGAAAACACAACCTAAAGCTGCTTGAGCATAGCAAGTGACCAAATAGGTTCCTATTCCAAAACAATCCACCTCGTGACCCTGCAGAGAAAAAGTGTGATCTCTCATGAGTAAATGTGCAACAAGAGTGAATAATGTACTATAACAGAGGCACTGTCATCCTGATACAGGCCCTTAAAGAGTCGAATAAATTATTCAGAGAAATTTTAGTTTAGATTGCAACCTGCTTGTTAAGCGCATCCAAAGTTTCCTCATTTAAATCATTACTGGCAGTAATGCTTGTCTTTCCAAAACCGGGAACCCCAAATTCTTTCTCAACTATATGAAAGATCTTTCGGGCTTCACTAGACAAGTATGCTAGGTCACCAGAGTCCAATCTAATGCCAACTGCTTTGTACCTGTATTTTGCATATTTAACTTGTCACTAGAATTGAGCATGACCAAATGCTTACTTGTATGGATGAAATCCAAAATAAAATAAGTCCTTCAGATGTTATGTAATCAAAAGTACATGATCCATCATGAATGGAGAAATGCAACAAGAGAAAAGCCTTTAACACTACTATGATAGTATGATGATATACATAAAATGAAAAAGAAAAGCAGAAGTAGAGGCAGCATCCGTTGAAGCATGGCACATAAACCTTGTTACTTAGTGCCTTCATATAACTTCCATTTCAATTTAAGTATAGCCATACAGTAAGTCGAGATATAATCATATATTAATTTGTTTTCTCTCAACACATCAAGCAAAGGATGCTACTAGTATAATCATTCAGCTTGACAACATAAATTTGTGTTTGAAAGTCATCGGAAAGATGGCAAAAAATTACAAAACAGAACATGGACACAGATAAAGTATTAAATGGGGGCAAAAGAATTTTTATGACCCAATTTTGGGGAATGGTTTTATAAGAAAAGAAACTGCTTTATTAATTATGTATAAGTCTTTGACACATACCCCAAGTCACTAAGTGCCAAAGCAACTGCACAAAAGTTGGGGACTCCACTCCTCATTACCTGGTAAAATTGATGTCAAAACTGCAATGTTAGTGCTGATATATGTTGTGAGAAAATAGACTAAATCAAATTTGGTTTAAAGCTATAACTCAAGGAAGGTGTACTTACATCATATGTGTCTACAAGAGCAAGAAAGTCGTTAGGAAATGCCAAGGCATATGACATAAAAGCTGCTAATTCACTCTGATTAGTCTCGCCAAAAATGCCACTAAGTGATTTTGACCGCTACAAAACATGCAACAATGAGATAATTTAAGGTAGCTGAAGCAACAAGTAATCAACTAGTAGCAAAGTTGCAGTGAAGAGAACAGAATAAAAAAAAGCATTGGTCTTTCTCTCAAACAAATTCTTAACATATATCATACTCTAAGGATTTTCAAAAGAATAATCATTCCATCTGCCATTCCTCCCACTAATTTCTGAAGTATGGACAAAAAGGCTACTCGTCAAGCAATTGTGGTCTAAAACCAATGTCAGGGGATGAACTCACTAGTATGAAAAACTAAGCTTTGTCTGTCTAATGCATGTGATGTAGCTATATCATAAATGACTAGCCGCAGCATTTAACAGATGGGAAATTCAACAGTGGTATTACCTGTGAAAATATCAAAGTTGAGTCACTAGTATGAATGCTGAAAATTATTCATAAGAGATCTGTATAACTATTATTATGGCTGATATGATCATCCTTAAAAATTAGACTTTTTGTTGCCACAAAATATTAGCCAATGTTGTCTGAAAAAAGCTAGACAATAATCCAATTCAGAATGATCATATATATAACTGGGGTGAATACTATATATACATATACACTTCTCAATTCTATGTATACATATAGATATAACTTGGGTTTTGAGAACTAAATGGAACTAAATACTACAATGGTGGGTTTGGAGATTGGGGGCTTTAAAATCCGAGATTGCAATTTTGGGCCATTACAGTTCTTGGGAGAGAGGAGAAGTAAGCTTTAATGCCCAATTTTGATGAACTTGTACATTTAGCACTGATAGGTTTTGGTTAATGTACTTTCACAAAAGTAATAGCATAAAATATATCTCTAACTATACATGAAAAACACATTAAAAAAATTTTTAGCAAACACGTAAAGGACAATCCACAACACCTGTATTTTGCTTAGCCATGACTGAACAAGACTGACAAAGTCCTCACAAGTACTTGAACCATCATAGCTACACAGGGATCTCTCTATGATCTCATCAGGGCTCTGCAAAATTAAAAACAAAATGAATAACCTCACAATCAAAGAAGAACAAAAAAGAAAAAAAAAAGGCCCTTCTAATTAAGACACCATGAAATTGAATGCATGAAAACAACATAAGAAAATGGTTGATAGAACAACATACAAAAAACTGATAGAAAATAATAAGCAATTTAAAAGGTCAGTTTGAAATCCAAGCTTATCTCCAAACGCTACATTTTATGGAGCATGGAACCATTTGCAAAGACAAGAAACTACCAATAAAATAAAGTCTCAATCAAATACCATTTTAGATATAAACACTAATGTCCAGAAGTAAGGGTTAAACTCAAGCACATTATAGAAAACTAATAACTATATTATCAAATTAAGAGCTAATAAAAACTTTATTTGTCACTCAAATCATGTCTCTTGCAGTCACTTCATCCATTTCATACATATCTGCAGAGGTATTAAAATTACATTTATTACTATGCCAGTAATGTAATCAGCGAAAACAAACATGATCTATGAGGAAGGCAAAATTTAATTAGGCTTGCCATTTATGAACTAGTTTGACCTCAAAAATTGTCCAGTCATTCATGTGGAAATATTCTGGTTATGACTGTACAAGTCAAACATGCCCATGTCATATGTCATTGCATGACAAAATACTTATCACAGTTTAAAGTCTTTTTTTAATTTTCTTAATCGGATATATTTGGAGCAAAAAAAAGTTGCATTAATGCAATTTACAAATCATTACTTACTGATATTGCCACTAAGAGAGTGTAATAGAGAAAACGTACAAAAGATATTTTCAAATTGATTAAAGAATACAGGAACTCTCTCACAGTTAAAGCAAATAAGGTCCTATATATAACAGATATTTAATGTTTCAATTTTTGCTAAAATCAGTGCCTTTCATGAAGTAATTCACTTAACAAAGGTTCCCAATTTATGAAAATATATAGAGATAGAGGGGAAAGGATATTCCACTAACATACAAAGTTATAGACTATCTACAGGTAAAAACTAAAGTACATGCCACTACCGAGTGTTTGTGCAGAATACATTAAAATCTTATGTTAATTGCTACAGATCTTGAAATTTCCAGAAAAAGTTACTCACCATAAATGAGCTAACAAAAGCATGGGAATGTGTCCCACGAAGAGGTATTCCGAATAACCTCCCAGCTGCAACATTGCTGGTCAACAGAGAGCATAGACACAGAAACAAGACATTAACTTAAATCAGGAATCTACATTGCTGAAGAATAAAAAAGAATCATAAATTCTGAATAGCTTCGAGATCAAGCAGAGAATAAATCTTAACTTTGTTTCATTTCAAACAGTTCAAAAAAGATATAGAAAACAATAAAAGCAGTGCACAACAGGATACAAATATGTAAGCAAACCACCTTGTAGCATCAAAACCTCCAATATAGCAATATTTCGATGCCCCCATAGCACCATCAGGTCCCTGCAATTAACATAAATGGAAATGTTTCACAAAGAAGAACTCAAATATTAACACTTCAAATAATAAAACAAAAAAAAAATCATTAACCTGTGCCCGTCGAAGCCCAAACTCAAGCAACATTTTAGATTTTCCAGCAACAATTCTATGTCTAGCCGCATTTGTAGCCACTAAGGATGCAAAATTTACAAGATTGAGAACTGGAGTCTCCAGCAATTGAACCACCTAAAAATGACAAATTTAGGTGCCAAGAAAAATTAAGATGTAAAAAGTAGGATCCAACAGCAAATATCAAATTCAAGACAAACTGATGCAGCAAAAAATTAGTTAGATGGTACTCACAGCAACTGGCCCTTCAACTCTAAGCAGGGGTACCTTTGGGAAAACAACTGTTCCCTCTGAAATAGCATATACTTCAACATCAGAACAGTCAATTTCTCTTAAATAATTGATAAAGCCTTCCTGTCATTTGCAGAAACAATGAACAAGTTAACCATACAATCCACAAAGCACAGTTTGCAAAAGAAATTAACTACAACCATGATATTATTACTTGAATCCTCCATAAAGTAGTCCGGTTTACCTCACATGAACCAGGCAAGCTTTTACAGATGAAGGAGATCTCTTCCTCAGTTAACTTGAAATTAGCAATAAGCTTTATGCATTCTTCCAAACCAGCAAACACTGTAAATTCACCGCCAAAAGGATTTTTCCGAAAGTATAGATCAAACCTGAAAGCATCAATTTTTCATTTTTCAATTCTGAAACTAACATGGAACTCAATGATATTAATTGAATAACAAACTTTCGAATAATTTAATTTTGTTTTCTATTACTAATACTAAACAAACTTTAAAAAAAATTGAACTTCAAATGATAAAGTCAAAAGAAAAAAAAAAAACTCTACTAGAAACAAGCGAATGTATCTAATGAACTAACAGACCAACTAACTAATAACTACCTGGCAACAAAACTCTATTTTCAATCCGATTTTCATAGTAGCCAAACATAGCATCAGATAAGAAAACGAGAAAAAAAATTGAAAAGAAAATTATTGGAAACGAAACGAAATTAAAGTTAAAAAAAGGAAAAGATTAGAAACTTACACGGCTCGGTCGTTGTGTTTGCCGGCTTTCCAATAAGCGTAAGCCATGGTGAACTGATAAAGATCGGTTAGAAGAGGCGTGACCATCGGGTTCGTTGGCCCGGCCATGACCCGACCCGCATTCTCACTCACCCTGTTCGCTTTCGCCTCCATTAGAAATCCTTCCCGGCCTCTGTTCTCTATTAGAAATCCAATCCGCCACTACCAACTTCTCCCGCCTGCTTTTATATCGTTAAAATTGAAGCGTATTTCGTACTCTTTTTTGACGAAAATAAGGAAAAATTAAAAATAATAGTAATAATAATAATAAAGGATTTGAATTTCATCCAAAACTGGAAAATAGCAAAAAAGTTGAGAACATTTTTCTGGAGTCAGCCTTCAATGAACGTGACGTGTACAGACCGGTAATCGGTCCTCGCCTTCCCGGTCTGCTTATTGCCTTTTGTATTTTTTTTTTATTGCCTTTTGTATTTTTCGTGCATTATGTTAGGTCATTTCTTTTAATTTACTTATGGTTGTCGTGATTTTCATTTTTTACATCTTTTGCCAAAAATAGAAATCGATAAATTATTTACTCTTCAAACTATAATTGAAATGTATCATAATTTTTAAGAGATTGTATAATCAAAATTAACATTAATAAGAATTGAGAAATCATTAATAAAACTTCAAATTTAAAATTTTTTTGATCAGTGCTTTGCACGATTAATTAACTCTTATTTTATATGAAATACTTTAGTAGTATATATGTGCAAAAATATACTATACGTATATATGTAAGCAAATATCTATATATATATATATATATATATATATAATAACTTTTCAAACTTTGAAAAACAATTCTCATACGATTTCATTGAAAATAAAAAGTAAACAAACTTAAAAATAGAAAAAGAAGAAAATTATTAATATAACTAATATATTGAAAAAATATAAGAATGACCATATAACTTTGTATGTAACAATAGAGTAAAACCTACAAAAAGAAAATGAGAATAAAATATCTGTAGAGCAAAATCTTCATTCATCTTTATTATAAAAAAACTTATTTATAGATTAATTAAATAAAATATAAATCAATAAATAATTGTAAAATGAATAATTGGTAGTAAACTAGTAATAATATTTTGAAAAGTTGAACGAACTTTATTGTTCAAAGTGAAATTGATTTATATTGTTAATTTTTTAAAATATAATTAATATATGCAAATATTCAAATTAATGTGATATTAAAAAAATTGAAAGGGAATAAGTTTTTTCAATATGAAATCAAAATAATTAATTAAAACTTAATATTTATTACATCATTGATAAGCATATTTATTGATTTAAAGTCCTATTTATATATATTGGTCTTTAAATTTTTGTAATTTTGTCATCTAATAATTTTCCTTTTTGAAGAAATTAAGTTTCATGAATTAGCATGTTGTGACAACCTAATTAGTGGGTAAGTCTTTTTATTTACTGAAAATGGTTGTTAGAATTGATTGATTCAAGTAATACGAATTAAATAAATTTGAATAGCATTGTTAAAAACTGAAAATTCTAATGATATGACAAGTTTCTTTTGAAAAAGGTAAAAAATCTGTTTGATTCATGTTTGTGACTCTAAGCTTCACCCGTCAAACATGTCTATCGGAAAAATGACAAAGCAACCCCATTAATCACGACTTTGAACACATTTTCGAGTAAAATGGTGGAACATGTGAATCATACCAGCATACCGTGATTCACAATTTCCGTTTGGATTAATCATATTATATCTGTAAATGGGGCTAGGGCACCATCATTATTCGTTTAAAACTAAACAGGTAACACGTTCAAATACCTATATTATCATGTAAAAATATAATCTAGTTTAGTATAAGATACCCAAAAAATGTTACTCGAATCTTATCTGAACTCAATATGAGTAGAGGTGGTTATTGGGTCGGGTTGGCCCGATCCGGTTTAGAATCGGATTGAATCGATTCGGCCCAATAACCGAAACTAGTTATTACCGGTTCCGACTTTTAAGAACCAGTCCCGTTAAGGACCGGGACCATTCGGTCCGGTTCAATTTAAAAAAATTAAAAATAAAAAATAAAAGAAACCTGCTATTGCGCCTTGCCCAGTGGCAGGTTTTCCAGCAGCTTGCTTTTGCAAGCCATTGCCCATCTATCACTCGGGGAGGGATCCCTCCCTCCTTTTTTTTTAAATTTTTTAAAATTTCATTTTTTTTCTCTATATCCATTCATTTCCTTTCATTTTTATTTACATTTTCTTACATATTTTCTCTCAAATCTAAACACTCATCCACTCTTATTCTCTTAATATTCACTCACATACTCTCTCAATAATTACTCAAACTCTCTCAAATTCACTTAAATTCTCTTATTCCAAATTTATAATATCATTATTTTCCTCTCTAAATTTCGTTTTTCTTTTCATTTTATAATTTTACAAATTTTACTTTTAATTTTCAAGTTCCAACTTCCAAATTCCAATATTCTATATATCCTACATCTATTTTTTTTTAATTTTAACATATATTTATTTTCAAAAAAAAAATAAAAATATCATATTTCTTTCATCGTTCATGTTCTATTTCTCAACCTTTTGGTTCGACTGAAATCCCTAATTTGAGTGATGAATCATTTAATGAAATCGAACCTGATATTCATCTGGAGAAGGAGGAGCTTCCTTCGGCACCATCGATTGGTCGTAGTCATTTTGGTGGTCGTTGTCATGGAGGAGGTCATGCTCAAACACAACCATCAGCTGCTACCACTACTGCTACATCATCAAAATCGAAGTTTAACCGAAAAAGAACAAGCAAGGTATGAGAGTATTTCGACATTGTATACAAAGAAGGTACGACGGATAAATATTGTGCTATCTGTAAATTGTGTAAAGGCGTTTACGCTTATAACTTCGGTGGAAGCAATGGTGGTACATTTACGTATAAAAGACATTTAATTACTACATATAAAATTATTCATGATGCCAAAGAAAATGAAATTTTTGAAGGCAAACAATCTCAAATTAATACACATGATGGTGAGAAAAATTTTAATTTTGATAACGTTCAAACTAGACGTAGTTTAGTTAGATTTGTAGTTAGGACTGAACAACAACCATTCACAATTTGTGAAAAAGTAGAATATTTAGAATTTGTTTGTAAATATTTACAACTCGCATATAAATCTGTTTCTAGACATACATTAAAAAAGATGGCATGGATATGTTTAAAGAATATAGACAAGCTTTAATTGATAAACTTAGTAATCTTTTATCTAGGGTTAGTTTAACTAGTGATATATGGACTAGTACTAACGGTATAAGTTATCTTGTTATAACTTGTCATTGGATAGATGAAGATTGGTGCATGAAAAAACTAATTTTATCCTTAGATGTAATAGAAGAAGCACATAATTCATATACTATTCATAAATATATTACTAAAGTTTGTAAATTATATGGACTCGAAAATAATAAAGTTTTTGCTATTATTTTTGATAATGCTTCGAGTAATACTGCAGCTATTCATGCGTTAATTAAAAGTTTAAACCCAGTTATGCAAGGTGTATTTTTTCATGCAAGATGTGCATGTCTTATTATAAATTTGTGTGTTCAAAGTAGTTTTAGTTTTACTGGCACTGGTAGTGGCATAGGTCCAATTGATAAAATTAAAATTTTAGCAAAATGGATCCACACGCCAAATAATAAACGTGAATGGAAGCAAATTTGTATAGGAAATAATATACCTGTTAAAGCGTTTCCACTTCCCGTGGAAACAAGATGTAATTCACTTCATTGTTTGCTTTATTCTGTTTTACCTTATAAAGAACTTATTACTCATTTTTATAACAATTATACAAGCAGTGCACATTTAGCACTTTATGAAGAAGATTAGACTTTTGTTGAATGTTGTGTTGATTTATTATCCACTTTTAAAGATGCAATTGAAAGATTTTCAACTCAATTTTATCCAACTACACCTTATTTTGTTCCTATTATCTATACAATGTTTGAAAATTTTGTAAAATTTAGGGATCATGAAACTTTAAGTTCCTTTGTATATGATATGGAGGAAAAATTTTAAAAATATTAAGAAACAATTCTTCCTATTTATTGTATTGCAACTTTACTAGATCCTAGTCAAAATGAGGTAAATATAGAGATTTTTTTTATTGTTATAAAAAATTTCTTGGTCTTAATTCTATTGAGGATCAAAAGCCCTCAATTAACAATCTTTTTCGAGAATTGTTTAATATTTATAAAGCAAAAAGAGAGCAGTTCAACTTTAATCGAGGAGAAAAAAATTCGTACGAAGAAACCAAGAGTAGCAATAGAAAAGAAAAAGGAATTTTGAACACAATTAAGGAAGCAGCAAAAGAAGAGAATGAAGCTAAAGGAAAAGTCGACGGATCTGGATCACCAACAATTCGATTAAGTTCTAACTTCAATGAGATAGGATTTTTCTTAAGTCAAGAGTTTTCTATAGATGAAAACTTTGATCTTCTCCAATGGTGGAAAGAAAACCAAAAACAATTTCCAATTTTAGCCTCCATGGCCTGAGATATTTTTGTGGTGCAAGTTTCTTTTGTTGCTTCATAATCCGCATTCTCGACGTATGGAAGAATTATTGGAGACCATCAAACTACTCTTAATCCGGATTCATTGTGCATGTTAACATGCCTTAAAATTTGGTTTGATGCGGAATCTCGCAATGTCGAATTTGGAATGGCTAATAAATTCGCTGATAATAATTCAGAGGAAAAAGAAATTTTAAAGGCAATTCATATAAATTATGAAGAATAAATAAAAAAAATTTTTTGTAAATTGTTTGTAAAATTGTAAATAAGTTTAGTTATAGTAAATATTTTTATATATTACAGTCCCGTGGTTTTTACTCTTCTAACTTTTGAAGGGGTTTTCCATGTAAAAAATCTTTGGTCTCGTACTCTCTCCTTTTTCTCCTTTGTTATTTTAATTTATTATTATTATTATTATTACATACCAAATTAATTAATGTTATACTTATCTATGTTTAAAATAAATAAATATTTAAAATACAAAATAAATGAATATTTTATGAATAAATAAATATTAAATAAATGATATTTAAAATATAATAAATTATTTTAAATGCAAAATATACGCTTACTTATCATTTTAAATGCAAAATGAATATAATAAATGAATATAAATAATGATATGCAAAATGATATTGCAAAATAAATATAATAATAATATTTATAATATCATTTTTTATATTTTGAATCAAATATCACTTTATCATAATAACTTTATTATAATATCATATTCATAATATAACTTTATTTTATGGATAATTATTACATACACTGACAGTGGAGTTTTTTTACTCCACAAGCAACGTTAAGATCGTGACGCATGTCTTATTTTATTTATTTTAATATTTTTATAAGACACATGTCATGATCTTAACGTTGCTTGTGGAGTAAAAAAAACTCCACTGTCAGTGTATGTAATAATTATCCTTATTTTATTATAACAATAATTTTATTAGATAATTTTATAGTATTTTATTTTTACATTAATTAAATAAATTATAATAACTTTATAATAAATTATTGTTAAATTAAACTATTAACATTATTTATTATAAAAATAAATTTATTAGATTAAATTATAAAAATATATTAATATATATTTATTTTTATTAAAATGAATTAATATAAATTTAAAAAAATAAAATTTTAAATTTTAAAAAAATCGACCCGGTTCGGTCCGATTTGAATTTGAAGCGAACCGGTTCACCGAACAGGGCCGGTTCGCATACCGATTCAGACCTGTTTTCATTATTAGCAGGCCGGAATCGGTAAAAATCGGTCCGAAACTAGTAAAAATCGATCCGAAACGGGATCGGACTGGCCCACTAACAGCTCTAAATATGAGTAGTAATATCACTATCCTAACTGCATAATTATTCGTTTATACGGTAGCTAAATTTGATATAATTGTATACTCAAATACTTTTTTTTTTGTCAAAACCCCCCAGTTTCCACTTTCGGTGACTATTCCGGAGTCGGGAGAAGCAGAGCGTGGTTAGGCTTGTCTCCCTCCCAACACTGGCATTCCATACACAAGTCAGGATTCGAACCCTGGTCTTGCTTAAGGGACGAGGGCCGCTTGCCACCCACGCCAACCAATTGTTGGTATATACTCAAATACTTTGTTTATAAGATATCCATCAACATCCCTAATTATATCTCTCTCTATTAATTTTTTTATGTTTTGATTAAGTTATTAATTTAAACATCAAAACTTGTTTCTAGACCAAAAAAAAAAACTTGTTTTAAAATTCAAATTCAAACGTTGTCAACAAATTTTTTGTTTGACTGATCTTATTACCCCAATCAGAAAATCTCTCCACATTGATAGCGACAAATCCTAAAAATTATCAACAAAGAATGAATGTATTTTTTTATAAAGTTTGGGTTTTTAAACAAGAAAATTTTTTTACCGAAAAAAAAAGTTATTTCATTTTTTTAAAAAATGCAAATTTTGAAGTTTGAATTTGACTTTTGGGATGAAATGAACACAAAATATGATTACTCACAATATAAACAATATATATATATATATATATAACCATAATTTTATAGCATAGGATTAGAAGGTTTTAAAAACGAAGTAGATCTGAATATTACACTGGGAAACAATAGGAATATGCCCATAAAAACTATATATGTTGTTTTGTCTTCTTTATTTCCTAGTCCAAAACTAACCTTAGTTTGGAATGTAACATGCTAGGTCTATTTATATAAGCTTATTTTATTGGCGGAGATGTTATTTGTTATATCACAATTAATATCACTAATCAATGTCGTGTTGCACTTGTTCATGTTACAAAAATTCGTTCAGCTAACTTACAAAGAGTTGGCAGACAGCAAATCCAAGCAAAGCCGGCAGAAAAAATAGACTAAAAAATTGATAGAGTAGTGTCACAGAGCTAGTAAGTGTCCAATCCTGTACAGCTCGTGGTCGAGGGAAATCTGGCGGTCACTTTCATTATATTAATGTAAAATTAGATAGATATAGGCATGATTGTGAGGGAGAAATGTCAAACTTTAAGACTATGAGAGCATACCAGAGAAAGTTCATGCATACATGCATGTTGGGTACCACTTGAATCCAACAGTTTTAAGTTACTGAGTCATTATATTGGATCGATTCTTCATCTTGTCGAAAAATTTTACAATAATATTAATTTTATTGTAAGGTTAATTTATTTTATATCTATTTATATCAAGTTTATATTTATTTTCATGTTAAAAATAATGTAAACACATTAAAATAAATGTAAATTTAGTGTTAATAAATGCAAATACATGATAATAAGCAAGTTGGTTGCTCTTTAGTTAGGTTTAGTTATTTGATTCTTGCTAGTGTCATGCCATGCACTGTTAGCTAGGTACTTCAATCTTACTTCGGATATAAAAAGAAAGGTTATTGGGCATATAAAAGATAACGTTGCACATCTTAATAAATCAATTTAGCGAGGAAAAAAGTAATAATCATGTGACAAATAATATCATAATCAACCCTTATCATCCAACCCTACACCGAGCACCCTGTGGGGTAAAGCAGTGTGGGCCCAATAAACCCCGATTTTGCTATGAGAGGATAATGACTAGGTGACACCAGAATAGAGCTAATCCCTTCGGGACGTGGCTAGCATTGAAGTGAAAGTCATGATCTCAGTCCAGCTTAGACAGCTCTTCTCCATTAGTGTACTCCTCCTGTAAACAGTTTCCAAGCACATTGCAATGAAAATTAATTTCATTAATCAACATCTAAAATCCACCCAACTTCCATTACAGATACAGTAGTAACCAGCTTGAACAAATCAAAATAATGCTCGGATCAATATAAACAAGAGAACGGTTACTCTGTCAGCATAAATTTTTGTTATTGGGCTTTTGTGGACGGGGCTGACTCTGATAACTAATAAATGATAATTCAAACACAGTGTGAGAAAGTATAGAACTTGAGGTTTCATGAGCTGGGCTGGTTCCTAATAATCATTTCACAACCCATGTGGTTTATATCTAAATTCTAAGTAGACGTGCTCAAAGGTCAAATTATCTGCCTAAACTCGAAGACCTATTCGATATTTAATCGAATTTGGACAAAAATATCTATGTAATTACCAAGCTTAGGTAAAATTTTTAGGCCCTTTTAAAAATCAGGGCATGCCCTAGCTTGACCTTCAAAACTCGAGCTCTGTTCGGCCCAAATATGAATATTAATTAATTTTTTTTATATATTTACTAAGTATGATATAATTATATGTATATAAAATATTATTGATTAATAAACATGATTATAAATATTTAATATGGAAATTGAATTACAAACTTGACAAATTAAATTAAATTTTAAAGGAAAAATAATAATAAAAAACAAATAAATAAAAAAAATTTATATTCAAGTCGGGCTTAGACTTGTAATATAAAAATGAAAACAAGTTTAGATTAAAATTCAGGCTCGAATTTTCAGGCTGTGCCGGGCTTGGGTATACACATAAGTCATTATTATATGTCTTGAATTTAACCCGAACCCAACCCGACCCAGTTCATGATCAAATTTAATTCTAAGTTTAGCTGTTAATTTTGAAAATTTTGCTTAAATTTTATATTTGTTTGTTTGATCAAGAGTTGAGAAAATAAAAACAAAATAATATTGACTTAGATGATGACCTCCTTAAACTTGATTTGGATTCCATCGCATATGTGGTGCAAAGGAATCTTTCGCAAAGAGACAAAAAATATTTCACAAAAAGACAAAAAAGAGTAAAATTATTTTCATATCTTTTTTATTTTAATTTTTTTATTATTTTATTAAAAAATTTATACTTATAATTATTATTTTATTTTTTTCAATTTCATCGAAATTAATGTCCATCCAAATTAACTATTACTCAACTGTTGAGTCAAATCTAGAAGCATGTATCATTTATATACAGAACGATGATAAGAGAAAGTCTTGGAGATAAAATTTTGGCATGCGTTTAAAAATCAAATTAGTTTATATTAAAGGGAAAATAATTTGAACAAAAAAAAAGCAACGAAAATATTAAATAGTAAGAAATTTTCATAGTTAGTACTAAAATGACTTTTTGTATTTGTTGATAATTTGATGTGACAACATGATCTGATTATTATATTTTATAATATTATTTTTTTGAATTCTTGTAAAGTTTACATATCTATTATATATATATATATATATATATATATATATATATATATATAAAAAATACAAACTACATAATAAATATGATAAGATGTCTACATAGACGTTTATATGGACAACTTTTTTAAATGACATCTAAGTATCATTAATTTCATATCCATCTAAGTCAAAAGTAACAATAAAAATTAACTTCTTTACTTTTCTATTTCCTTAAAATTTCTCTAATCCCTAAAATTTTTCAATCTTTTTAAAAAAATATCTTAAATTAATTTTAAATATTATCTAATCCAAAAGTATTTTAGAAAAATATAATTTTAATATTTTCTACTTGGAAACTAAATAAAATATTAATGGATATCATTTATATTATAAAATAAATAACTTTAATTTTAATTTATTTTAAAAATATTTTATTATCTAAACTAAAAAGTATAAAAATAATTCATCAATATCATGTATAATATTTAAAATTATTATTTTTCTAAATAAATAAATATAAATTGCAAGATATATAACAAATTTGGTAAGATGCCTACATATACGCTTATATGGATAGTTTATTTGAATGACATATAAGCATTATTAATTTCATATCCATCTAAATCAAAAGGAATAACAAATATGAACTTTTCTACTTTTCTACTTTCCCAAAATCTCTCTAATCCCTATAATTTCTTAAGCTTTTTAAAAAAGAATACGTAAATTAATTTTAAATATTATCTAATCCAACATTTTTAAAAAGAAACATAATTTTAATATTATCTATTTGATAATTTAAATAAAATATTAATTTATATATATTTATATTATAAAATAAATAATTTTAATTTTTTTAAAATATTTTATTATCTAATCTGAAAAGTATACAACTAAACCATCAATATCATATTTATTATTTAAATTTTTAAAATTATTATTTTTCTAAATAAATAAAATTTATATATAAAACATATAAATTTATAAATATTTATGTTACATATATATTTAAATAGATAAAACTGATTTGTATATTTCACAAGTTACTATGCTTTCATATATAAATACATATACTTTTAATTTATAATCATTTATATATATATATATATATATATATAAAAGAATGCATATTTATATTATATGTATATAAAATTCAAATTTATAACAATGATTATTTAGATCAGTAATAAAATATATGCCTCAAAATGTTACTCTAAGATTTAAAATTGTTAAAATATACCTTAAAGTTCTATTTTAACATTTTGTTGATGTGCTCAATAATATATTTTATGATTTTTTTGTTCTTTTTAATATTTATTTATCTTATGTTTTGAATTTTAAAATTTTTTAATTAAATATTTAATTCTTTTATAATTGGATATCCTGATTATATTAGATATATTTTATATATACTTTAAACAAATAAATTAAATAATATTGTTTTACATATTTATATATTTAAATAATTAAGACTAATTCGTACATCGCATGAATAAAAACTAGTTATATATATATATAACATAATTCATATACATTTTATCAAATTGGTAATTGAGATGCAGATGCTGATATCATTATTGGAAACTTCATGATTAAATTTTAATAAGATTTTCCTTTCATTTCTCCTTTAGGAAAATGACAACATTTAAAGAGAAAATGAAAAATGATGATAATGACAGGATAATAGTGATTCAAAACAAGAAACAGAGCGGCATTGAATATGCATATTTACCATTCGAAAAATTATATCTTTAGTAAAAAATAAAATTAAAAGAGGCCAAAATTAAATCTTAAGTCCTCCCACGTTAAATTTATAAAGAATACAGCACGCAAAATTCAAAATCCGCACAAACGTAAATGTAAGAGCCAAGAGATTGGGCTTATCCACGCAGAGATCAAAATCTTAAATATTACAATTCCATTACCTCTCTATTTTGCATAGAATTCTTGAAACTATGACAATACAATGACAACATGTTCCATTCTTTTTTTTTTTGGTTATAACATATTCCATTCTTTTCGTGCGTTATGTCGGTTGTATAAAAGAACCGGTAACTTTCAGCGCCTTCTGCCTCAGTTTCTTTTTAACGTACCTACGGAACTCTGATCTTTTCCTCCCTTTCTTTGAAAGAATATGGAGGAAGAGGCGGAGATTGATCGCTTGCCAGTAGACTTGTTGGCTCATATATTCGGAATGATCACTTCTTTCACCGATTTGGCCCAGTAAGCTTTTCTTTCTCCTTGTTAATGGCTTCTTCTTCTTCTTCCTATGGAATATGGATTATGTGTGTAGGGCAAGTGGGGTTTGTAGGAAATGGAAGCAAGGGGTGAAACAGGCTCTGGCTAGAAGCCAGACTCTGACTTTTGCTGGTTGTAAGATGGATGACGAGTCCACTGCTCGTATCCTTCGCCATGCTTATAGCCTCAAGGAACTCGACATGTAATCATAACTTCTTCTCTCTTTTCTTTTTGTTGTTTGTTTGTATCAGAAAAACATGCGTTCATGTTCTTTTTCTTCTAATTCTTGTCGTAATTACAGTTCAAGGAGTCGTTGGGGTTGCCAAATCACTGACAATGGACTATACCAAATCTCATCTGCAAGGTGTGTCAGCAACTTGACATCTATTTCCCTTTGGGGCATCACAGGGATCACTGACAAAGGTGTTGTTCAGTTGGTATGTCATGCCTATCTTTCCTCGTCATCTTCGGACTTTTATTCTGATAGATTGGGATAGAAAAAGAATAAAACCAGTTAATACGCACACAATCTTCCTCCCGCATGCGGAGAGATTACGATTTAAATTCGTAACTTTCATATCATAAATGAACAGTTTTTCTATTGCACCAAGGTACTCCTTCTTGAATGAATTTTTGCCTTTTTTTTCCATTGGACTTGATTTTCATTCCTTCCTTTTTCTGGTTGTTCTCTATTGATTTTCTGAATAGATAACAAGAACCAATTCCTTGCAACACCTGAATGTTGGTGGTACATTTATCACGGATGAATCCTTGTCTGCCATTGCCGATAGCTGTCGACGTTTGAAGGTGAATTATCCATTTTCCATTTTGCCTTTACTCTTCAGAAACCACAAAGATACTTAATTTTGGTCCATCACTGCCTAATCTCAGAGCATTGTTCTATGGAGTTGCCGTCATATTACAGAAAATGGGCTGCTTGTTCTTGTAAGCAAATGTCGAAAACTAGAGTCGATCAATGTATGGGGGACTAGAGTTCCCTTTGACTGCTTCATGGGTTTGCTTACTATCCGTCCAACTCTTCAAATAAACCGAAAGGCTTGCCATTGAACGTTGGAACTGTTACCATGCTACCTGTTGTACAAGGTGCCTCATTCTTGTGATTGCTCTTGCAAATGCTGCGAGTACATAACAGTCTTCTGGGTATCGCAATCACTATTACATGAACTTGTTGATTGAACAAATTGAAAGTTGCCTTCAAAGTCGTAAGTCCTAACAGTTTTATCATTGTAACACTCCAATTTCACGAAGATCTACTATGCTATACATATAAAGACTTAAACCTATACTTATAAAGACATTTTTGTAAAATAAAATCACAAAACTTTTCAATTAAAGCAAACAATATCTCGTAAGTTAGAATATGATTTTCCACATTTCTACTCAAAAGCTTCGCTGGGTTTCTGATGGGATTCTAATTTTCTGAGATTTGAGCTTGCGATTTGATCAACAAATCATGTACCAACACTGAATCAAATGCTGACCTAAATCTAGAGCATTTTTTAATAAACTTTTATGCCAAAGTATTCTATGTTGTAGTAAAAGTTTGATGGATGGCAAGGCTAGGTCAGATTTGGCAACTGAAAACCGTTTTTCTTCACATTAAACATTATTTCTTAAGGGGAATATTCGCATCTGACTTTGTCAAAAGCCTTTGAAGCTTCATATAAATTATTACAGGAAAATGTAGTCCATTGGAACCCACAAATTGAATTTTCAATTTTGTTGTCAAACATTCCATGTTTAATCTTTGAAACAAGAAACCCTCAAATTCCTTAGTAATAGCATGAATCTTTGACAATCTTCATACATGAAGAGCATGAGACAACAATGAGCTAAATGTTAGTATAAGCAAGCTAAAAAAGCTGTATAATGTTATAATACAAGTACTAGGGCTTAGCAAATCATACTATAACTAGATAAATCATACTATACTAAAGTAAATTGCATACATGAAGTACTACTATCGTACATAATCTACCAGGTCTCTCTTGGGCACCATCTAACTCAGATTCCCGTACAACCGTTCGATTTTGCTTCAACATCTCTCCTCAAGAGATCACTGATTGTAATCAAATTGTATCACTCTAACAAGCATTCCTCGATCTTCCACTCAATAAGGCAGGGATGCAGTATACTAAGCCTCAACCCCAAAATTTACGTACTGACATATTATAAGCCCTCCTAAAAGTGCCAATGCTATCCTGAAATTATCTATTCTAGTCACAATAAGAACATCCATGGAAAAGAAAACAAGCCAACAACCAAGTAATTAGGATGATAGACTGTTGAAGCAGATCTTGAGAACTGAACAGATCCAGAAAAGCTTCCTGCGGTATTGGTCACTGGACTTGTAGAAGGTATAGAAATGTTTTTGCAAGATCCAAACGGAGCTCCAGCCTGTATAAAAACAAAACAGAGATTTGAACAAATAATTATGTCATCACAAGAAATAGACCACCTTGATTAAATACTACCGTTCAAAGTAATCCCATCAAATCATCCAAAATGCTAGGGAAACAACATTCAAAGAAGTTGCCAAAGGAGACTACAAATTTGAGTTCAGTAGTGTTGTTCAACAGATATGAAACAATTTTTTTGTTTCGACGTACAATATTTTTATCCAAAAAAACTAACCAAATCATTTACAGTTCCTTCTCACATCCTGCATTGTACTAGATTCTCTCATGTAAAATGAAGCAGAAAGAACAAAGCATGCTTCTGTACTTCAGAAAATAGTTTTGAAAAGTTGGCTAATCCGCAATACAATGTACAAAATTCGGATATGCCATAGCTAATTCTAAATCTGGTATAGCACTCCACAGCAACCATGCATTTAGAAAAGTTACAGGATAGATGTCTCAATTTTTGATAACACTGGTGGACATTGGGAGTAAAGAAAAACAAAATTGTAGATTCTTTAGGCTGTACAAAGAGACAGCCATATAGACTGTTAGTATTTGCCAACAGAACAAGGGGTAGTTGCAAAATAAGTCCTCAATAATTTCACTGAAAATTGGAACTCCAAGTTACTAATGCTTTTCAGACAAGTAATGTCCACAAACCTGGCAGGCTGTAATAGTTCTACATCCACATAATCTCTGACCATTCATGCTGTCCAGATCATAGAAAACTCCACCTCCATCACTCCTCTGCATGATTTATCCCTTGTTAGTGTTTTGCAATTTTACATCAAATTTATAGATATTAGTCACAAAAGAATACCATGTAAAAGTTGACTGCCAAAAAATTTGGCATCATACTCCCTGCAGCTTTGTAGCAGGTGCCAATCATGTCAGCAAGCGGTGCTGAATGCTCTTTGCAAGCTTCATCTTCAACTGGGTAAGTTGGAAAGTAGTTCATTAGGAAAAGAGAGGCACTTTTTGAGTTAAGCGGACGTGATTCTTTTCTGTGCGGGCATGACCCTGGCTTTACCCCTGGATCTCCAGCTGAATCTCAAATCATCCTGAAGAAGTTAGTAGCAAGTACACAATATGAACCCAGAAAAAAGAATTATCACATGCATATAATCATATTACCTTCATTTTCTAATATGTAATTCCACTGATATGCAATTCCTTCCTCTGCTTCTTTTGAAGCAACTGAAGTGAAAACCAAAAGCCGGTGATTTGCTTGCACCATTTCATTCACAGTGGGCCAATCTTCACCTTTCTTTGGCATCTTGGACACAGGGAACCAATACTTGTCCAAACCAGCATTTGTGAAAAGCTTACTCAGTCCTTTTGGTGTATGCACATAGTCCTCGATTATAATGGTCACAATATAAGCTGGATTCTGACTCAAGAACGCTTCCACTTCCCTCAAGGTGTTAATTGCAGGTTGCTAACACAATCCAATGCAAATTATCTCATTATATTTAAAAATAAAAATTAAAAAAAAATAAAAGAACACACAAGATAACAGCTAAATTTGGTAAGATGAAAAGATATTTTACAAAGGCAGTGAAGTTGAAGCATTGCCCCCGGAATGAATGGCACAGCCAAATATCACCATTGAAATCGTACATGTCCAGCATCAGCCCTCGCACTCCATTCTAAACAGTATCCAACAGAAAAGCAAATTAGTTAAAAAAGAAATCTATTGTTAAAGAAGTAAGATAAGAAGCAAGCAAAAATACTCTCATACTGCAGGCGGCTGCAAAGAAGCCAAGGGAAGAAATGACACGTTCGAATTTCACATCTTAGCTGCTAGTTAATACCAGACGAATAAAAAGAATAAAAAATGGAACTTTTACACTATCAACTAATTGCAGTAGATATAATTTAGCAGATCATCTCACAATTCCTCATTTTTATAGTTTCCTTTAGATTCTCAATAACAAGGTGATGCAACATAGAAGTACACACCATCAATTGATTAGTAACAGTATCTTCTTGATTGTAAAATGTCAGTCTTTGAACACCTGACAAAGAAGGTGCATCCACAATGCTGAAGGAATTGTGAGTCACCAACCATGAGTACTTGTTGAAAGGCAATCCACCAACCTGCCACCCACAATTCACACCAAAAACACAACTAATTTGCTCAAAATCACAAAATGAAAGGAAAATAAAAGAAAAACAACAGAATTGCTAAAACCCATCACCAAAATATACACAGAGATGGAAGCAAAGAGCTTTCTTTACCAAAAACGAAACAAATTTAGAGTTTCACACAATGTTAACCGAAAACAACAAATACTCGTCATTAAAAGGCTATAAGAAGCTTACAACAGAAGTGGGTATGGTAGCTTGGCCTCTGGTACAAAAAGGTTGAGTCTTGCCCAAAGCAGGGCAGTTTCCGCAATAAAGACCTGGACCACAGTCAGTAGCCAGTGAACATGAATCCAAGACCTGCAAAGTTCTCTAACAACTCAGTTCAAATTGTACGGATCATAAAGAAAGGAAAGAGACTGCGAAAGGAGAAGAAGAAGAAGAAGAAGAAGAAAGGAACCTGGCAGTTTCCATTGGAACAAGAAGTGGAAATGCTGATGAAGAAAGAGAAGAGTAACAGAAACAAGTACCCAATTGCAGTTGCTCTGCATAAGCCACGATGGTCCGTGGAACAAGCCAACATGCTTCGTATTGCGCTTATGCTTATGCAGAGCTCGTGAAAGCAAAAGAAAGAAAAAACAGAAGAGAGAGAAAGAGGGAGAATTCACCGAAAAAAAAAAAAAGAGAAAGAGAGAGAGAGGATTAAGAAAACAACAACAGACAACAGCCACTAAATAAAAGCTAAAGAGAACATTTATTGTAGATGTGACGGTGACAAATGACAAAGGTTTTTGATACTTAATGCGCGCTTTATTATATGACCCTTTAATATTTCTCTTATTTTAAGACAGGCTTTTTCGCCAAAATTTTACCCTATACACACTACATAAAAATAATAAGAGTGAAATTTTGATTAAAATTTTTATAAATACAATAAAAATTAAAAAATTATTTGATGCATAAATACGTATTTTAAAAAAAATTTTCATAATTTACACAATATAAATATAATTTTACAAGATATATACATAAATTATCGAATCCAATTTTAACTTACCTTAAAAGATGCCATTTTGACACTTTAAATTTCAAATTAACTTACTTGGACTATCTTGGTCATATTAAAAAATTTTACCTTGTGCCAACAAGGATAGATATAAAATGGTTAAGATTTAAATGTTTGTTTTCAAGTTTAAATTTTTATAATTTTTTATTAATAAATAATCTGTAAATATTAAAAAAATTATAAATAAAATTTTAATATATTTGTAAATCTTACCGAAGAATTGAAGATATGTCTCAATTAAAAAAATGAGTATTAAACTTTTGTGTAAAAAAAATTACCTTAATTATCAGTACTTTTTTCCTCTTGAAAATTGGGCATTGCCCCACTTTGGAAGGTTATAATTACTGACAGTGTCTGTCACGTGGTGGGGTAGGTTGCCTCCGCTGAGAGACACGCACTTTCCCAGCATTGTTCGAAATCCGGTGCTTTGTTTTGTTGGCTTTGGGGTGCTTAATTTGCATCTTTTGAGGGAAAGTAGAAACTTGCACTCTGAATCTGCAGTGTTTGTTGAAGATTTCAGATGATTGGTTTGCTGTCGTAGGCAGTTGAAAACTGGAATGCCCAACATGGTAATGCGGAATGCCGGGCTGAGTAAAATAAGTGATACTTGTTTAGGGAAGCAAGCAAGTAACAATTTTAAATGGCTGCTTGAAAGGTGGCTTTGCTTTAGTTGGTAGGAAATGATTGATTGCTCATTTAATGTGGTTTAGGCAAGTGAAAGGTAAAGAATATACCACAAATGAGACACTTACGTGTACGATCAAACCAGAATAAATTTCGCTTAAACTTGACAATGTCTTTAAATTATAAATTTAATGGATTTCTAGAAAAATTTGCACTTCGATAAGGAATGGCCCAAAGAGTGAGAATCCCATGCCTAAAGCCCAATACAGAAAACAAGTTTGTGACCCATGGGCCCTAAGGGCCAAGGCCTTGAGATGCGATAGTTTTAAACACAATATAAAAATGATTGGAATAAAAATTATGTAAATGAAAATGCTAATATTTAATATAAATTATATACATATGCGAAAAGCTAAAAAAAAATTATGTTTAATATCTCAAATATTGAAATGAAATTTTCGTACTTTATATTATTAGTATTTCGTTAGCATCGCTCCAAAGAGAAAATCTACTATTTAAAGCCCAATGCAGAAAAACAAGTTTGTGGTCGCAGGCTCCTAGGCCTTGCTTGGATTTTGTTACTAGAATCACCTTTTTAGATAAATTGGAGAATCTTGAACACAAAGGTAGACAAAACATGAAAACAATATAAAAATAATACAAATTAAAATTTGATAAAAATTACGTATAAATATACTAAAAACTAAAAATTTTGTGTTTATCGTCAATTTCCGCACAAATTCTAACATAAAATTTCCATATTTTATGAAAAACAAAATTTTACATAATTCGAACACTATAATAGAACAATTTACCAACCGATATACAGAACATATTAAAAAGGACATATGGGATAATGCAGACTACTATTTACCGGAAAATATAACTACGCTTTGAAGTTCAATTTATTCAAGCAGCGAAAGCCTCGCATAGCAAAAAGGAGGCCAGCAAGATTGTATCTTTGTGTTTGCCTTTCACAAGAAAAGTTTGATGTCATGTAAGGTGAGGTATTAATTTATTGAAGATACTAAGAGGTGAGTTTTTTTCCCAGTTTAAGCGAAGACAGTTTAGTCTGGAATAAAAATGAATTAAAAGGCAAAAATCAAATAAGTTAGCAGTGGAGATGGCAATGGCCTCCCCAACAAAATGAGAGAATATTCGCCTTTCCTATCATCTATCAATGAGAATATCCTTCTACCTGTGAAAGAATGGCAAAAATTTTGAATTTAGAATGTCAATAAATGGTCAGGTTAAGCAAGCTTTTTTGCGCGTCCGCTTGACGGAGCACCTTCCTCTTTCTTGGAACCAGATGCCTCAGGCTTCCTAGCCCATGCAGGAGCTCTGTCAGGCTCATAGCGATAGTCGTAGAAAAGTTCTTCCCCTGCATTAATTCGTTCTTTGGCAAATATACCTACCCGATGATCCCCTGCAACCATAATGACCTGTAATACAATGGTTCTGCTTGAGCACAAAATAAGAAACGGAGAAAACACCTAAATAGACATGAAGACGTTCTACAAACAATATCAAAGTGCAGAAGACAACAAAGGTCTTCCCTGCATAAGAAAGGCAGTCTAAAGTTACCTTTGCATAGCAATTAGGATCGGGAGAATGGTTGGCAAACTTCAATTTGTCACCCTTACGATAAGCATCAAGAACAAACTAAAAATAACAGAATCAAGGAGTTAACATTAGCTAAGAATGTAGAAATAGAAAAGGGATTACGTCTTAATAAAAAAGGGGGAAGATTAAAGGCATGCCTGATCATTCAGATTGAAGAGAAATGAAGAATTTTCACGGTCATATATCTTTCCACGCTTATCTGCTTCCCGATGTGAAATCAGCTCCCCAGTGTACTCACCAAGGTATTCATGCTTGCCAACATTATTCTGAAGGATGGCCAAAAATTAAACAGTGAGTGGAAAACAGAAAAGCATAAAACTAAGGGCAACATCAAGTTGACAAGCCCCATATTACCTTCAAGAAAGCTCCCCATCCAGAAACATCCGACCTTCCAAGCAAGACCTGTAAAAGCATGGCAGGCAAGCCTTGTCAACACAAAGATATGAAACTTTATTTGCGCCGGTAATTTTCTGGTGTCGGTTACAATGCCTCTGCTACATAAGCATAAAAAAGACAGATTTTTTTTCTATAAGTTAAATAAATTATTTTTATTATTAATTTTTTCGATCAATACAACTGTCCGTGTCCCCCAACCTCCCCACCACACTACAATAAAAAAATGGATGAGAATGTAGGATTATTCAAGTACTAATGCCCCAAAGCATAACATCCTTGGCCTCGTATAAGCATGAGGCTTCTTGCATGCTGTCTATAAGATACCATTTTCAGTACAACAAATAAAATTTATGATCCCTATTGTCACTTCCAGGTGCTTTAATGTCCAAATGTAATCACTATTCATCTTTTGAGGTAAACAAGCACACCAGAATGGACCATATTTTTACAGTCATCTCTCATTTCTGGAAACTATAAATGAGTGATGTAAGAATACTTCAAAAGTGTTGTTGAAGATAAAATTAGAACATTTCCCCTTTGATTTAGCAGTTAAAAAACATTTCATGTATGTATCTGTAATGAACAAAACATTAAGCAATTTAACACTTACAAGACAGGAACCTACTTCAGAACAAGGGGGCACTTATCAATTCAATGTTTCTTTAAACATAAAAAAACTATATATTGAAGCATATCCACACACCCATGCATATGCACTTATCTGAATGGAAGGGAGCAACTAAACAGACACCATTACCCTTTGTTGTTGTTTGAGAAGAAGCTTCATATTTCTGCATTCATAATTGTCACCTCTTTGTGGAGGAACCCCAAGATTACTAGTGCCATCACCACAACTGCATAGCCAATTTCAAAGGATTAGATGCTAGAAGCAATATGGAATTGGAAAATGCACCCAAAAAAAAAAAGGAATTGGAAAAGAACAACAAAAATATCCAAGTAATAACTTTAGATTTAAAAACATAAAATGGCAAATCAATATGAGGTGCTCATTGACTGTTACAAGTGTTGATCTGATTCAAATATTCCAAAAATTTTAAAAAACTGGATACAGTTCTTTTTTTTGTGAAAATCCAGATGCACTTCTAACTGCAAAAGAACATATAAAGGACCTTCTGTTGTCGTAGGCCAAAGCATACAAGCCATTACAAGCTGAAACTACAGTTTGATCCAAGATGCCAATAAGTTACTCTCATGTAATACTAGGTGCATATATGAGAAATTTTATTTTTATCATGCTAACAAGAGTTAATTATAGATATTTTATGAATTATTAAAGAACTGTCTAATAGTAAATAGATGTGAAATTGCATAAATAAACAATACAGAAGCATGTAAGATCTTCAAACACGATAGGAAAGCAGGATTAAGCTACATCACAGGCAAAGTTAACATAACTTTTCCCAAGAAAGAAGACCCATAACATATAAAATTAACAGCAGTGGTACCAAATAAATTTAATATATCTTTTCAATGCCACTTTAGATTATCTTTAGGTGCAGGTGTGCATCCATTTTTTCCCTATTGAAGGCTACTAAGTAACATAACATGGAAAAGGGAGAATCAAAGTCAGAGCTCACCTGACCCAACAATTTCTACAAACATCTGGATCACATTCCCTGTCTGCAGCAAAGCATGGACACTGACGGCTTCGACATTGACTTTTAGCACAATGACAACCTCTAAACCGATTCTTGCAACTCTTAGGACATCTATATAAACAAGCAAATATCAGGAGAGAATACATGCATCAACATCAAGATATCATCAATGCATACATGATAACCATAAATCGATATAAAGATCTAAGCAATCCAAAGCAGCAAAAATTGATAAGGGCTCAGGAATGAATTAATGAAATATTTTAACACAATTCAGCTTGAAAAATAACAGCTCACCCGCAATATTTTTCACAGCAGGTTCCATTTAGAAGGCAAGAACATTGCTTTCCGCAAGCTGTTTCACAACTACATGGATTATACTGCCGGCATGGCTGATCTTTCCTCTCAGTAATCCTTTTCCTGATTGAATGATATGCAGCTGATTTCCAGGTATATTTCAAACGACGGACTCTAGCCCTTCTACGTAAGAATCTTGATCTCCGTCTTACTTCATTATTTCCCTAGAGTAATTAAAAAACAAAAAAGTAAAAGAAGAGAATGAGAAAACAGAGAAAAAGGTCCTCATGTCCAAACCTGCAAAGCTAAGTCAAATTAAGTACTAACCATGGTTCCATTCGGGTCAAACTTGGAATACCCTTCAAGAAGAGAAACACCATCAGCGGCATCGCCAGCCAGTTTATTGTCAGAACAGGTCATGTATTGGAAAATCTCCCAACATGTCTTCAATCCATTTAAAAGATTTCTGGCAATCAAACAGCTGTCATGACAAAGAGTAAACTGCAATTAGGAGAAACAATTTACTGGAAGAAAACCCAAAAGCTATTAGTGCAAACAAATGCTAAATATTTAGTGTTACTAGCAAATAAGAAGGTGATTCACAAACTACATAAAGCAACTCTTCAACTAAAAGTCCTGATTATTGTCTGAATTTTGAGAAATAGGAAAGAAAATTAATGTCATAATTGCTACTTTTAACAAACACATATAGCAAGACCTCTAGAAAAGTAAGTTGGAAGTACCTACCATTGAATTTGATGATAGTCAATTATTTAGTGTAAAATTAACAATAAACAGGCAACAGCTTTTACAAAATTAATTAACTCAAATGCAATGCGGATTCTATCTAGTAATATAAAAACCAATGCATATATATAACAGATAAAGCAAGAATTCATTAACTTGGATGTAAATTCCGTAAACTAACCTATTCCTGCCAAAAATCTCCACACCTTTTTCAAAAAGACCTTTTTCAATAGCTTTCCAAGATTTATAATCACTTAGTTTTTGTTTATATAAGTTTTCATCCACGAACTCTTCTTTTCCTAGGCCATCACTGCTATTAGTCCAAGCTAAATCATTGATAGTTTCACTAGAAGGAACTTCAGACACTTCTCCTTGCATTTCTTCCTTTAATAGACACTCTTTCCTCCTAGACCTTCCTGTGTTCGGTGATTTCAAATTCTTCTGCGAAAAAGACTTTGCATCTTCATTTTCTTTTCGTACATTAAACCTGAGTTTCACATCTCTAGGCGAAACACCTCCACTTACAACAGAATCAGAATCAGAAGTTGCCATCTTCTTCTGCCTCTTGCGCATGGAAACTAAAACGCGTTCAGCAACTCGCTTGCTATTCCTCTTAAAAATTCCAGATTTTCCAGCTGTTTTATTTTTAGAAGGTGATAACTGGGGAATAGGTAAGAAGTCTTCATGCCTGGGTCCAATATCTGAGTCACTACTTTCTGAAAGAATTTTAGCATTGGATGAAGCACTTTCACTTTGGCAGGACTTTACCTTCCACCTACCAGATGGACCAGAGGATTTCTTACGGGATGATGTTTGTTCCCCAACACCATCAGATGAAGAATTTGACTTTTCTTCAGTATTCATTGGAGAGATAACAATGCCATTTCTTTCTGACTTCAGTACCTAGCATAAAACAATTAAATTCTTTATAAATATATCAAATTCAATTTGTAAAGAGATAAGAGAGAAGCCAAACATATACCAAATGATAGCAATGTGGGCCACATGGTGCATTTTCTTCATCTGGATGATTCCATGAAGTTTGTTTATCAGCCTGACAATATAATGTATTGAGAAAATAAGAATCTAGGAGCCGAGCAACATACTCAGAAAATTTTAAAAAATCAAAATTACATGACCAACTCACAGGAAAGATAAGGTCCTGAGAACATCCATGTAACCTGCAATCAAAGACCTGAAAAGAGAGAGAGAGAGAGAGGATACAATTAAAGAAGAGAACAAGCAACACAGAACATGATAAAAGCAAGAAAAGTGCTTACAAGGCATCGTCTACAAAATAAATTGTCAAAAGAATCAAGAGCTGCTTCAAGATCTTTTTCAAGAAAGGAATTCCAATTTTGTGCTTCAATACTCCCATTCTTAGAGGCTCCAGCATCCTTCTCCTCCTTCATAAGTGTTTCATATCTTGCCTGTATAAGATGTTTGATGGTGTTTCATATCTCTGTAAAGCCAGCAGAAAGAAAATGGGAAACAGCTGGACCAAAGTTTACACTATGACCAGTTTTATCAGAAAATGAACAGGAGAGAAAAACATTCCCATTTAAAGAAGAATTTTAGTTGCTAAAAAAGACCATATCAAACAAATCACAGGCCAGCACTGCAATTTCCACCAAGGGTGCATACCTTGACTTCAGAAGGACTTCTAGATAAACATTGTGCTAGCGATTCCAGTACCGGATCAGACAAACCATCTTCCTTGATAGTCATGCTGGCAATTTTATAACAGGATGATGCATGATTATTAGCCAATATTGGATTGAGATTCAGATAAAAATTTTAAGAAACCTTGTAAGATATGTTATAGCCTTATAGGTCCATGAAATCAATATGAACAATTTTAGAACAGAAAGATACATGAAATCACGAATGCATATCAACTAATTTTCATACAACATGTTTAGAAACATCCAGTAAAGATGGTTTTAGGTTCATGAAGTAAATAAAATATTTTTGTAAAGAGGTAAGGATATTTGAATTAGGTACGAAGTTGCATAATTAACTAAGCCTATTTTTCCTTTCAGAAAACACACACAAAGCCTATTTTCCATCAAAAAAAAGTTGACTAAGTTAATTAACATGGCAAACATCCAAAAGGTGCAAAGAAACCCCTAAAACAACAGAACACTCACAAATCTAAGCAAACTAGTGTAAAAGTCTTATTTACCCCTAGTTTTCCTTTCAAAATAATAGATGTCTTACCCAGCTTTTTTCACTGTCTTGTAATGTATATCTCATAAATATCAATCTTTCTACAATTATTAATTCACAAATAAGCATATTATGTATATTTTGTCATTAAAATTTAACATACATCTTTTATACATTTGCAATATCCTAATTGCTGGCAGAAAATATCGACAAATAAGGAAACAGTACATGTTTCCAGACCACTTACAGGTTTCTCGACTGGAACAGGAAGTAAAAGCAATAAAATATACTTCAATATAGAAAAAAGAAAGCAAAATGAGCATAAAAACGATTATGATCACAATAGATAATATGATTTTACCAACCGAAGTATAAAATCTTCAGATTCCACAAACTCTTTTTTTTCTTCATCTTCCTCAATTACTTCCTCCTCACTGTCACTGCAGATAAGTGCTTCACCGCCACTTTGATCATAGTAGATTCTCCTTCGACCAACCACTGATTGATCCTCTGTCATTCTTTGATTTCTACAGCCAAGGAAATCAAAATTAACTAATAACTCAAGCAAAAAACTTAAAATTGATCAAAAGATAAGCAAAAAAATTTAAGTTAAATTCAAGGTTCATTTTAGATTATCTTTTTTATAGGAATTTGAAGAAACCTGCCAAAAATCAGCTATTGAACAAAAGCTTTTTTTTTTTTAGCCAACAGCAAATCCTTCAATTTTTCATATCAATTTTCTAAAATTAAATGAACAAAAGTGCTATTATAGAAACATACAAGTAAAATATTTTTTAATAGCACTCTATACATAAGTACACAGAGTAAGAATATAAAAAACAAGAAAATTAGACAAATAATCTAGTTTCAAACCTGTCTAGAAATATCCATGTAGTATAAGGTGGTAACTTTTTCACTTCTGTAAGCTTAATAGGACGAACCGCATTCTTAAATGGAATATTAGATCCCATAAGCACTGCTGTACAAGGTTCTTGGTAGCTATGATTATCCTTATCCCCATTACTTATGTCAATACCATTTTGCGTATCAAGTGCATCCTTTTGCCTCTTTGTCAATAGATCTGAAGCATTATCAGTATCACTAATCCAACTGCTTCTTCGTTCATTTGACAATTTATAAAGACGGCTTGTTATACCACCCAATTTTTGCTTGTTTTCTTCCAATCTTTGCTGGAAATAGATATGAAGTCAAACTGATTAGCATATATATATCATTGCCTAAGCCAACGTATGTTCAGATAACCTAGGAATGCACCTTTACGGAAAAAGATCGGTCGGCTGTAACTTGCTTCTTTAATGAATTAATTACCGATAAAACCTCCTTAACAGTCAGGGTATTTTCTTCAATTTCTGTCATCTGTGTAAAAATGAAAAATCCAATGCATGCTTACCAATAGAGGATGATAAAGTAATACATAATTGGACACAGAAATATATACTAAAACAATTTTTCAACAAAGACATTAAAAAAAACTGAACAAAAAGAAAAGAAAAGAAAAGCAAATTGAGCTCAAAATTCAGAAACAAATCCTAAAATGAATGCATTTTAGTAACATTTTCTGATTATAAACCTGTAAATTATAAAGTGACGTAATAATCCATAAAATGAATAGGTATCAAAATTACTTAATCAAATTAAATTCAATTACAATCAGCTAAATTTAACAAAATGCAGCTATTTCCTACTATCAGATAAATCCAGAATTCAGAAAAAAAAATGAAATAATAAGCCAAATAAAAATAGTTCTACGAAAACCAGAACCAAAGAATATGTTCATTTATGCATGACAGAGAGAGAAAAACGAAATCGAAAAGGCGAGAGCTACCGCGTAGTCCTTAGGAGGTTCTGATCTATCCGCCGACGCAGAAGTTGAAGATTTCGCCGCCATTGTCGGAGAGAAAGCCGGTTCTAATCCGAAACAGTAAATTGAAGAATCCGGATCAGGACCCGATTCATAAGCAGATAATGCCAGGGGAGTAAACCCAGAAAACTAGGGTTTCTGACGGAGAAGATTTGGCGGGTCAAGCTTTAAACCCTAATTGCAACATCTCTTTCTCTCTTAATTTTTTGGCGTGCCGTGTTGACTTTTTTTAATTTTTTTCTTGTGTTTTTTAATTTGGGAATTATATTAGATGTAATATCAGTACATTATCGTTGAAATTTTTTTACTTCCTAAATAATATTAAAATAATATATATTATTTTTAAAATAAATTAAAAAATAATAAATAAATAAAATAAAATATATATCATCATTTTATTTATAAAATTAAAAAATTTTATTAATGATATATTAAATAATTATTCAATTTATTATATGGTTATTTTAATTAACGGTAAAATAATTATAATTTTTGGGTTGCAAAAAGTAAAACAAAAATTTGGTGGGAGATAAACGTGACTATCTAGTTTGAATTTTGTACTGTAGTCTGCTTAAAACTAACAAAAGCTGCAATTCCTTGTTTGGATAAACAGCTGGAATTACTTTTTTTTTCTTTTTCTTTTTTCATATTTATTTCTTTCCTAAAAAACATTGAGATTTCAAGAGCTTTGTGTTTTTTTTTTTCAATAGCTTTGTGCTATAATAATAGATTGAGTAATTTTAAACACAATACAAATATATATTAAAACAATATATAAATCATACAAATTAAAATTTTGATAAAAGTTAAAAATATTTATTATCGATATGAATTATGATGCAATTTCTTTTGTATGTTACATAATTTAACACGATATAAATATAAAATATATAAATTAGTAAGATTCACATATATGAAATGTGGATTTGATTATTAAATATAAAATTAAGTAAAATCATACATTTTTTTGTTCAGCTTAGAAACTATACATAACAAGATGATTCTTCTTATTCTAATTTGTACAATTTGCATTATGTAAGGAGAATTTGAATATATGTATACATTATTTGGTACAATTGATCACAAATGTGCTATAACCAAATATTAGTAATGCCTTTTCATTATATTTGAAAATATTTTTTTTTTACAAAAAAATGTATGAAGGGCAAGTAATAATGTGTTTACAAGTAGATATAATAATTTTAACCACGATAAAATTAAAAAAAACATACAAAGGATATGAGTTAAAATTTGATAAATAAAAAAAGTTTTGTATATAACATATCGACACAAAATTTAATATGAATCTTTTGTGTGTTTATATGATTGAATACGATTTTATATAACATAAACAAAATTTACCTACACAATTTGCCAAATCTACCTACGAGCAAACAAATAACCAAGCAATCTAATTTTGATATTTCAATATTTTGTCTATTTTATATAATTTGTTTCAAATAATAAAAATTAAGAATTTAAAATATAATTTTATTTAGATAAATTTTATTATTTGATTAATCCAGAAATTAATCGAACTAGATTTAAATATGTGCGATGCACGGTGATTATTTTAATTTATAATAATTTTTTAAAGAATATAATTATAAAAAATTTATTTTGAAATGCATGTTGAATAATGTATTAAAAAACTTAATCCATATAAAAAATACACAAATTTAAAAATAATTCAAAAATCAAATAACAGTTAAAAAAATTAAAGAAAAATTAAATATCACCAATCTTAAATATTTAATAAGTGAATTAAATAACTACAATTTTAATGAAAATAATCCTTACTATGTTAATCATTAATAGATTATTGGTTAATATTGCATATTTGAAACTAATTTATTTTTAAAATTTGAATTTAGATGACTCCAAATTAATCTTATAAAATTAATTAGAGTTGGAAAACTCTATTTTTTAGGGTTTTTAAAAATATATATATAATAGTGTCAAACATAAAAGTTAAGTAAAGTAAAAATGTTAATATAAATAAAACTAAAAATAATTTATTATTTAAGTTTTTTAAAATTCAAATTAATTCAAAATAATTAAATGCAACATTTAAGATCATACATGTTTCAAGAGAATAGATAATCCATATGTATTTTTTTTTCAAATAAAATGATTGAACAAATAATTTTGAAAAAAGGAATAAATCAAAATTAAAAAAAATATGAAAGTTTAATTCAATACTAAAATATATAAACTTAAATATCCAGTTTTAATGTTTTTGATAAAAGATTAAAAATTTTAAGATAATTTTGATCAAAATATACGGATTTTTTTAATTTAAAATTAACATAATAAGTGATCAAAAATTTAAAATATGAGATAAATTTTATTTGATTTAAATTAAAATAATATAGTTGAAAACTATTTTTAAAAAAATTTCAAATATTTTAAAATTAAATAATTAATTAAATAGGATTATTATATAAAAATTAAAATCAAATTATTATTTTTTAGAAAGATAATCAATTTATTATTTTAAGAATAAAAAAGTAAAGGTATCTTCGTAGGATATTTTATTTTTAGCCAAGAGTTTTGGCTTTTTTATATATATACAAAATATAAGATTATTATAAAAAATTGAATCTAATTGAAATTAGAATTGTAACATTGATCAATGATTAAATGATTTTTTGTAGACATTTTATACTTTAAAGATAAAAAAAATTCTTCTCGCCACACGTATCATGTGTTCATATAAAATATGTTTGTCTTTTCTTTTAAAAAAATGTATCCATATAAAAAATTTATACCAAAATTAATTATTTTTATAAATAATGTATATAACAACAGTACATGTATATTAATAAAAGATGAGTAAAAAAATTTATAAATAATATGGAATTTTTCTTTAATTTTTAAAATATATATGTTTATCTTTTAGAAATTGAAATAGATAATTAATTTATTTTGGAATTTTAATGTATATATTATACATTCCTATCTAAAAAAATTGAAAAAATATTATTTTTTTATTTTAGGATAGACTTAATAGTCAAATAGATCTTCAACCTTTAGCATAAAATGAAATTAAACCCTCAACGTTTTATTGTGTAGAAATCATTCCATAAAACTTTTATTTCATTGTAAATAAACCTCAACCTTTTAAAACTATGCAATTAAGTCCAAATCTGTTAAATGACACTAACTGTCGTTTGGACATCTAACGTGAAAGCTGACGTGGATAACTTAGCTGGCTATCACATAGCATGCCACGTGTGCAATACTAACAGAAGTTAGTGTCATTTAATATATTTGAGCTTAATTGCATAATTTAAAAAGGATGAGAAATTATTTACAATGAAATAAAAGTTTATAGACTGATTTCCACGCGATAAAAAAGTTAAGGGCTTAATTCCATTTTATGCTAAAGATTGAGGATATATTTGATTATTAAGCCTTTTAGGATATTACATGTGTCAACTTTTTAGACTATCCACATAGGATATTCTACTTGTAGTCAAATGCTTTGACTTATATATAATATATATATATATATTAGATTATAATTAAAATTGATCAATTAAATTTTCAAAATTAATAAACTCAATTCTATAGATAAAAATAAAATAATATAACATAATAATTCAATTCTTAATTATTCTGTCGAAATTAACATTGATTCTATAATACTTAATTCATGACGAAGGCAATAATAATAATAATAATAATAATAATAATAATATTATTATTATTATTATTATTATTATTATTATTATTATTATTATTAGTATTAGTATTATTATTATTATTATTATTATTTGAGTAATTAATTTTCATTAAAAGTTACCATATTAATCCATATATTACATTTTTTTGAATCAATAATTATGAAAATTACTTTACTTAGGTGCTGTTTGATAAACTGAAAAATTAAGTACTGAATTTTTAGTATTGAATATAATAAGCATTGAATTTGAATTATGAAAACTGTTTGCTATTTTACTAAAAATTAAGTGTTGAATATAAATATATTGTTTGATAACAATAAATGTTTGCAATTTCAAATTTTGTTATTTTACATTTTTACCTTTATTTTCATACTATTTCAAATAAATTCGTGTTTTTATTGATATATTCTATTTTATAATACAAGTATGACATATGAGAAAAACTATAACTATTAAATCCAAAAACATCATAAATTTAAAAAAACCAAAATAATATTTAAAAATAATAAAATATTTTTTTTTGAAATCAAAAACCTAAATCATGTTTAGATTCAAAAAACATAACAAATAAAAGTCCTAAATTATTTGTGAGATCATTACTTCTTCAAGGAATGATCTGCCAAAATGAAATAGAACAAAAAAATTTTTGGATATTAATGACAATTAGAGCATCAAAATAGCAAAAGGTTGAAAAAAAAAACCAAAATGCACCATTATATGGTATTCAAACCTTCAGATCTTCAAAGTTTTCAATTTCAAACAAGTCAAATTGGGAGAAGATATTGACTTTTTTTCAATATCCATGCTCTAATAGTAAAAGAATGGTGGTTAAAAAAC
Organism: Heritiera fomes; assembly: GCA_032173925.1. Taxonomy (NCBI): domain Eukaryota; kingdom Viridiplantae; phylum Streptophyta; class Magnoliopsida; order Malvales; family Malvaceae; genus Heritiera; species Heritiera fomes. The sequence goes on along the minus strand of JAPDPM010000017.1, from coordinate 25,824,694 downwards.
ATTGAGTTTGTACATAAACCTGATGAAATAATAATATAACACTGAATCTAGTTGGAGTATATACGTAACTTGATGAATGAATAGATAATTATGTAAATTTTTAGGATAAAATAGTTTATTTTATTTTATTTTTTTGATAAAGTGGCTGAAATTTTTTTACATTAAGTGATAAGTAGGTGTTTATCTACTTATCTTATTCAATGCTTTTTCATTGAAAATTTTTTTTAAGTTGATTTTAAAATATATTATCAAACATATTGAAAATATTAAGTCATTGAAAATTTTTATTTTCAATATTTTAACAAATAGCACTTAAATTTAAATAAATTAATAAATAACTAAAATTAATTAAGCTAATAAATAATATATAATTAGATTAAACTTAAACTTACACGCACAAAGAGACATAAATCCGAGACCTAGAGATCTCATATCTACTTTTTGCTACTAAGCGAATGCTTAAGTGGCCCCCTGAAGACAATTATTGGAGTTTAGGCACCAACAGTAAATGGTTTAAAGGATGACAGAATCCATAAATTCTTTATCATTTGCTATGGCTTCCAAGGTCTCAGGCGAAAGGCACGCTTCAATATCAATACTTCCTTCTTCTGCACCACAAAACAGAGTAAGCTTTCCATCAAACTTGTTCGCTGACCCACTTCTTACTGCAATTGGCTTTCCCCAGCCAAAATCATTACCATAAATATTAAACCGAGGCGAACTACTTGTGCACAGAGCATTACCCGTAACCATGGCCATTGTTATCAGCATCGGACTTGCTATCCAAGACTCCAAGTCCTTCTTGAACTCTTCTTCAGTTTGCGCAGCAACCACCCTGTTCATTTCCCTTGCGATGTCGCCAACTCTTTGTTCCCGCAGATCCATTGCTTTCATGGTTATGCTTCCATTCTTCACTGCATTTCCAAAGTATTCTTCAGGCAGCTTCTGCAATCTTGGCCTGGCACCGATCAGCATGTTGTACCTCATGTTTTCATGGGGGTCTAAATCTTTGCTGCGGATAACAGCGCGCCAGAAATGGGATAGCAGAGCTTGGAGGGAGGAGATGTTGCAGCTGCCAGCCTCGGCATTGGCTTTTGCTTTGAGTTCTGCAATGCTTTGCTTTGAGAAATGGAAGACCCTTTCTTTCAAAGGAGGTGGAATGAATTCTTCATGGAATTGCTTGACCAAAGATTGTGGAATCCGAATGGGATAATCGATGCTATCAAGAAATGAACGTTGGAAAACAGGGGATTTTGATAAGTGAAACGAATCAAACGATCTTCTTGAAATTTCTGACCATGAATTAAAGAAATTCCAAAACGATGTACCATCGACCACACAATGATTAATGGTACAACCAACAAAAATGCCATCGACAAGCTCGGTCACCTGCACTCCAAGTAATGGCTTGAAAAAGCCATCAGAGTTCTTCAGCCCATTAAGTGGGAAAAACGAATGAACAACAGAAGGAACATAAACAGGTTTAACAATGTCAGCAATGGTAACTCCATCAGCTTCAGCATGGACAAACAAGGCTCCAGCATTGTTACAGTCAATGAAAAAGGAAACCGTTTCATCATCGTGCTCAGTGGCGGCTAGACGACCAGCCAAGGGCGGAAAATAGTCCAGAGTGTGGGAGAGGGAAGCTCTTAAAAGGTGGATTTCATTCTCTCTTGAAGGTTTTGGCTTCGGAAAAAGAAGACCCTTTTGGATAGCGCCCACCAAGAGAAATTGAATGTCCCATGGAGTTAACTCAAAGCTCTGATTCTCTGCCTTGTGAGTTGCTGCCTGGACGATAGTGCTCGAGATGCATCGAACGCCTTCCATGTCTTCTGCAAGTAAAACTTTTCACAGACCTGTCTTGTCTCGCTCGGATGTTGTAGTTGTATACGCATCTATTGTTATAAACAACATGTGAAACATATCATTGTATACATAAAAATGTGGCCCAAAGAACTGCCGTACGCTTTCAAATGACAAAAGGTCAGACAATTGATTAATGACCTGACAATGCAACGTCACTGACAGCCTGTCTGCCAAAATTTCTGGTACACAATTATTGCTGAAGCGATAATGATATGCTGAAATCGTTCGGAAAAAAGAGACGAGCTAAATTGCACTATTTAGACAACAGGACGTCCTTTACTCTGTTTCACAACACTTGCTCTAAAAGCATTAAAGTTTTGCTTTGTAAGAAAAACGCAAAAAAAAAAAAGGTGAATGAAAAATTTATTAATTTAAGGATGGTTTGAGATTATTATGTATTTTATGTTTTATGTTTTTGAAAATTTTGTTTTGTTTTATTTTTAATTTTTTGATTTTAAAAACATGATTGGATAACATGCTTTTGTTGTCAAATTTTATAAACAGCAACAGGTGAATGAAAGTGATAAAAACCTTAAAATGAAAAGTGACCTAAGTTCGAATCCATTCAATTGTAAAGTTCAAAAAAGAATTTTTTTAACTATTAATACGGGTTACTGTTATCGCACAGATAAACAGTACCCATATGATAACAATAGTTAAATTGTTTCCAAAATTATGAAAACATCGTATTTGTGTTTCTTATCATTTTTAAAATATTGTGTTTTATTTTCAGTTTTTGAAAACAAAAACATAATTGCCAAACATACTTTTACTTCACTTTTGTAAAATATAGAAAACAAAAATATAAAACATAAAATAAAAACAATACCAAACAATACCTTAATAATTAAATTTAATAAATTTTTCATTTTTGTTTCTTTCCATCTTTCCGCCGAACAAAGTGTAAATGTTTAGTTTGGTCTAAAATAAGACATTTTTTGTTTCCACTAAAAAGCTTCAGAAATTGCAAAGCATTAAATTCATGTTCTGCTGTTTCCTCTCATTCTCAATTATGTACAACATACAGTAATAAGGTTCTTAAGCATTGCTATCCCTATGATTGGTAAATACAAAAATTATGAAACGATGCACCATTGATACACACAGAAAAGATAAGAGAGAGAGAGCTCTGAAGAAGTTGGTTTAAAAAACTCCAATAGAACCTTTGACTCCATGCTTAATAGTTGCTTCAAGATGTTTCACTTTCATATAGAACCCTAAGAAGATAAGACATTCAACATGGCAGTAGTCAGTTTTACTTCTAAACCAAACAATCTAATCCATACAAACATATTGCACCTGTAAAATTAACTTCAAATAAAAAATAATCAGCAAAATTGAATCATTAAAGATAATTTTACCCTTCACTAGCCAAGTTTAGCGCCAGAATTAGCACTACATTTTGTGAAAAGGGCTAGCTTGTTAAGAATGGATAGCATGTACTTAGGGAGGGCAACTTTTGTGCAGATGTATTGGCCAAGTGGGCGTGTGAGTTGGAGATCGATTTTGAACTACTTCGAGAGGCACCCCACCGCAGGAGCTTAAGGATCTGTTACGTGCTTACCTCTGGAGTGGGGTGTAGCGTACCCTATAGCATTTAGAATTTCTTAATTTGTCTGTCAGGAGTCGTTTAGCATGGATTTTGCTTTTTGTTTGGAAATAGAAACAGGAAATATGTTTGATAGCAATGTTTTTGTTTTCAAAAAACAAAAACAAAAAAAATTTTCAAAATTATTGAAAATAAGAAAATTTTGTTTTCATTATTTTTGGAAATGTCTTCATTTCAGACATTGTTCATAAGTAAGTTAACAGTATTTATATATTAATATAATATATATTTTCATAATAAAAAATATAAAATAAAATAAATTAATTTTTTTAAAAAATATTATTAAAATTTAATATAAAAATATTATTTAATTAAAAATAAAATATTTTAAATTTAATATATTTATTTTAATATAGAAAATTTGAAAACGGAAAAATAAATTACGTATAAATTATATTAAACTATAATATCATAATATTATTTTATTTAAATTTGTATAATAATTTATTGAATATATTATATATTTTAAATAATATCATTTATTATAATTTTGATATGTTAATAATTAATATTATTGCTATGTACTATTATTTAATATAATTCATTATTATTTTACTAAACAATATTATTATTTAATATTATATTTTTTCAATTAAACTTAAAACATACCATTGCTACTATTAAATAATTTAATATTATTAAATAAGTGAATACCTAACATTAAATAATATTATTTATATTAAATATAATATATTTTAATAACTATAATAATTTATTATAAATTAATTAGTTAAATATATTATTTGATAATTTAATATTATTACAATTAAATTAAATAATATTATTAAATATGTAAATTTATTATTTTACTAATCTCAATTATTATCTAATATTAATTAAAAATTATTTAATATATTATTTTGTTGAATTGTTTTATTTAATATTATATTTAATAATATTATTATTTAAATTATATTAAATTTTAATATGATTAAATATTTAATATTAGTATTAAATAGTATAAAATAATATTATTTAATATTAAGTACATAATATTATTTAATAAATATATTTTTATTTTTATTTAATTTTTAAAATTTTATTTTCTGAATTGAATTATTATATCTGAATCAATTTAAATATTTTATTTTCAATATGTAATAGTATTAACCAAACAAGTTTTTCTATTTTCTCAATTTGAACACAAAACAAAATAAAATTTTCAAAAACAAGAAATAGAAAAAATAAAATAGAAAATGATCCTAATCAATCCCTAAAGGTCTGTTTGGCATCGCTATTGTTTCCTATTTTCTGTTTTTGTTTTCAGTTTTTTTGGAAACAGAAACAAAAACATATTTGGCAACATGTTTCCGTTTTCAAAAAACGAAAACGAAAACAAGAATTTCCAAAATTGTTGGAAACAAAAATTTCTTGTTTTCATTGTTTTTGGAAACATGTTTTCATTTCTATTATTGTTCATAAGTAAGTAAACAGAGTTTATATATTAATATAATATTAATATTTTTTATAATAAAAATATAAATAAAATTAAATAATTTTTTAAATAAAATAATATTAAATTTTAATATAAAATATTAATTAATGAATATTTTAAAATTAATATATTTATTTTAATATAAAAAAGTTGAAAACGTAAAAAGCAATTAAATATAAATTACATTGAACTATAATTTATAATATTATTTAATTTAAATTTTTATAATAATTTATTGAATATATTATATATTTTAAATAATATCATTTATTATAATTTTGATATGTTAATAATTAATATTATTATCTAATATAATTAATTTTTATTTTACTAAACAATATTATTATTTTACTAAACAATATTATTATTTAATATTATATTCTATCTTAAATTTAAAATATATCACTACTAATATTAAATAATTTAATAATATTAAATAAGTAAATACTTAACATTAAATAATATTATTTATATTCAATATAATACATTTTAATAACTATATAATTTATTATAAATTAATTAGTTAAATATTTTATTTAATAATGTAATATTATTATTACAATTAAATAAAAAATTATTATTAAATATAATTTATGATTATTACAATAAAATTAAATAAAATTATTTTATTTAATATTATATCTAATTATAATATTATTTAAATTATATTAAATTTTTATATGATTAAATGAAAATATTTAATATTAGTATTAAATAATATAAAATAATATTATTTAATATCATCTACAGATAATTATTTAATAAATATATTATTTTTATTTAATTTTTTAAATTTTATTTTGTGAATTGAATTATTATATATGAATCAATTTAAATATTTGTTTTCAAAACGTAACAGTATTAAACAAACATGTTTTCTGTTTTCAGAAATTGAAAACAAAACAAAATAAAACAAAAACAAAATTTTCAAAAACATAAAACATAAAACATAAAACAGAAAACGATACCAAACGACCCCTAAGCTTTTCAAAATTTTCAATAAAGGTTAGGGTTGAGTCTATATTTGGATTCTATGAAAGAAAAATGAAGTAATTGGAAAAGAAAAATGTGAGATCTCGAATTTTTTAGTACTGTTTAATTATACTAAATAATTGAGAATTATGAAATATTTATAATTAATAAATATTGATTTTCTTTTAGGATATAAGGTTAAATATGCAATGGGCTCCACTGATTCCCAAAGATCCAGATGAAGGTGAAACTCCAAGGATTCGCTATTCGAAGCCGGAAAATATTATGGTAAGAATCTTAGTCCTAATACCAATTATTTTTGCATATTTTGAAAAATGTGCAACAAATTATTAAATGACAGTTTAGTCTATAAGCTCTCAAAATTTTCGAAAATAACAGCTAAATTACAAGCAATTAGGACCTATGGATCATGCCAAATAATTCCTCATTAAACATAGTTTTAGAATATTTAGATGGATGGTGGAAACTAGATGTGAAGACAGGAATTTACGCAATTTTATGGTTAGGGGTAATTTGGTAATTTCACCCAAATTGGTATCCGAACTTCAATAAAAGCTTCACCAAACATTATAGCAAGATAAATAGAGTTGGATTATGATTAAATAAAATATTTTGAAATTTAGATAGACTGTTTTCAACTAAGTCAAAGTTTAGGGGTAAAATTAGAAAGTTTTAGTAAGTAATAGGGCATTTTGGTCATTTTGCTTGGGAGGCCTTTAAAATCAGAAAATTTCACAGAATTCTACACCATGGCAGCCGGCCATCTTCAACCGTCCACCCAACCTCCATAGTCAAACCTTCCAAGAAATAAAAAGCCTTAAAAATCCTAGTGAAAAATCACCCGAAAACCAAAAAATTTCTTAAGGGACACAGTCTATTTTTCAGTGCTCTTTCTCTTGGTGCCAAAATCATAGTTTAAAGTGGTCAAAATAGCCCCCCAAGCTCTCCCATTGAATTTGGCCAAGGTAAGTTTTGAAGGAAGTTGAAATTTTTTTCATGGTTTCTTACTTATTTTCACTTGATTTAATGATTCTCATGCTTCTTTTAATTTGAGTCATGCTTAAATCATGAAATTGAGTGGTCAAGGGCTTCAGTCAACATTCATGAAGTATGAACATAGTGAATTTTGATGAAATTTATTGTAGGATAATGAAGTAGTAATTATGACATGTTTGAATTCAAGCTTAAATTTAGTCAAATTGAGAAAAATCAATTTATTGACCAATGAAGGGGTTTCAGCCATGACACAGAGGATGAGGAATTGATGCTATTTGATGTAAATTCCATATGGAAAAATGTAGGAAAATTAAATAAGCAAAATTAGATTTAATAGGAAATTAAATTTGGAAGAATTTAAGTTGTAGGAAGAAAAGGAAGTTTTTGTCAAAGCATGATGGGTAGGAAATTGATGCTAATTCATATGAAATTCATGTGGTTATGGGGTAGAAAATTAGTAGAAATAATTTAAAGTTAATAAAATAAATTGTAAAAAAAAATTATGGAAGCAATCGGCCTTGATGAAGGGGAAGGAAGAATTGAGTTGATTTCAATGAAAATTAAACTTTAAAATAATATAAAAATTATTCTGAGAATTTTGGCCTACTAGCATACTTTATGTTTACGTACGGATTGGGTGAACATGATTTCCTTTGTGAAATGGAAAACCCTTTCTCGTAAAGGAGGTAAAACGAAATCTTCATTGGTTTGTTTCAAACAAGATTGAGGAATACGAATCGGAAGATCAACACCATCAGGAAGCCAACGTTGGAAAACAGGATGCTTGGATATATGGATCGAACCCTTAGAAACTTCTGACCATGAATTAATGAAATGCCAAAATGATGAACCATCAGCCACCGCATGATTGACGGTGCAACCAATAAATATACCATCTTCAAGGTCTGTTATTTGTATCCCAAGTAATGGGTTGGTAACACCATCGTAGTTCTTGAGGCCATTCAGTGGGAAAAACGAGTGAATAATAGCAGGAACATAGACTGGTTCAATGATGTCAGAGATGCTTACTCCATTGGCGGCTGCCTGGATAAACAAAGCTCCAGAATTATTGCCGTCAATGAAGAAGGAAACGGTGTCATCTTCGTGTTCGGTTGTTGCCAGGCGACCTGCCAGTGGCTGAAAGTAATCAAGGGTGTGAGACAGAGAGGTTTTTAAGTGGTTGATCAGGTTGTTTTCAGTTTCTTCTTGCAGAGGCTTGGGGAAAAGAAGTCCCCTCTGCATATGACCCATTGGAAGGAGCCAAAGATCCCATGGAGTTAACTCGATCCTCTCACCTGATGCCCTGTGATTCGCTGCCTGGACCATACAGCTGGTTATGAATCGCACGTCGCCGTCGGCCATGTTTTCTCCAAGAAAAAACTTTCACTCAAAACTCAGTTAAGTGAATTGAGGCCAACCTTGCTTGTCCTAGCTTTGCCGATTAGTAACCTGCCAAGTGCAAACCATCGGCGTTACTTCCATTTATGAAAAACTTCATACAAATTGCTAGTTTGTCTTTAGATGTTGCAAGGACTATGGAACATTAAACTAGTTTGTCTTTAGATGTTGCAGGAACTTGAGCTATGGAACACTACTTCAAGACAAATGCTATTTTAGCTCAAGCAGTCTTGATACTGAAAACAAGACACTGGGAATAAACTCAGCGATTAACCCAAGAAACAGAATAGTTGCTTGGAGTCACGGGGATCCAAACATCCAAAAAGACTCTAAGTAAAAGTGGTTTCAGCACTTACAAGAGTAACATGACATTCAAGATCCAATCTGATCCTGGCGATTCCCATCTCTCCTCTTTTCCTTTTTCCCTCTATCTCTATCTTGTTCTTATCTTGTTCTATTCTTTTTGGGGTGTTCTGCTGCATTATTGAAAGCTCTTAGGCCTACTTTGTAAAAAACTAGTGCAAACAGTGAATGGTTTAAGTGTTCAAGTCATCCAACGTGTGCTCAATGTAAAAAAGTGGTTTTTAGGTCCCATTAACCCGCATTATGTTTATGTACCTGGTGGGTGAACATCATACCATGTACAGAGTGATTTTTAGGTCCCATTAACCCACATTACGTTTATGTACTTGGTGGGTGAACATCATACCAATGTTCACCCTACCAAGTACATAAAATGTTCAACTATTTATATTGTTGTAGATTGAATTTTTAGTATGCAGGTAATCCTTTGAATTATCAGCTAACATTCTTTTTTCTGTCAATTTTTAATAGACAGATGTCTTAAAACTGTACTTTGTGAATATATGTCGGCAAATCAAACTTTTACCAAAAGTGTTGAATGAGGTAAACATTACAAGTAAATTGATTCCTACTAGGATAATTTACATTGTGATTGGATTCTTAATATCCAGTCTGGTTCGTGAAACAGAGGTTTAGAGTGAAAGCTAAAAGGACCATTGTGTGATCTTTAATACTGATATCGTATGGTTAATGCAGCCATGAACTCTTCATCGGTTTCCATGGCCTGAAGGCAAACTTTAATCTCAGTACTTCTTTTTTCCCCATGACGCATTGCAATTGGCCAGCCAGAATCATTGCCATAAATATCCAAAAGGTGTCAAGAATAGGAGGACATTAACGGGTTCAGTGAGATCAGAAATGGTACTCAAATTTCTGAGCTTGGACCCATACGGACAGTTACTAGTTGGGCTACGATGTGCGTATGTAAACAGTATGGGCCTTCATTGGTTCTCTGTTTCCTTTCTAAGAAAACCCTGTGAACTAGTAACCCGTCTGTCTCTTTGCCTGTTTAGTCATCGCAAGTCATGGCGTTTTCATCACCACGCGCCAGTTCTCTGCTTCTTGGCCATGGAAGATGCGCCAGATTCCTATGCTCTTCTTCTTCTTCTTCATTTCCAGGTGGGTGTTTATAATTTTGGTTTTTTACTCCTTCATTTCGTGGTTGGTATTTTGCGTTTTAATCACCAAGTAAAGAATGTTACTGTGGAAAAAATTGCAGACCACATCAGTTTCATCAAAGAAGTGGCTGCAACTCAACCTCCTAAACATCTGCCTCAGCTGTTAAGAATACTCAATGCAAGAGGTAAAATTTCATCCTTTTTTTTTAATTTCCACGTTCTTATTGTTTTATGATATTTGGTACTAATAGAATTAAACATGTGACCCAAGAAAGAAAATTTTATTAGGTTACTAAAATTCAAGTTCATGTGTGCATTTGTTGCACTATCAGTGAAAGTGGGTTATTTAAATTGTCTACTTATTCTTATAAAGGTGCAGTTTTGATTTTGAAATTTTTGAACTTCAGTTTTTTGAATGGAATGCTGGCTTTGATCCTATTCCAGAGAAAATGTAGTATATTTGTAGTGATTAAAAACTCTTAGGACTTACTGTCTCCAAATCTGGTGCATTGCAACAGGTGATTCAATTCTTTCCCCTGGAGCAAAGCAAGGGTTGATACCACTAGCAATTCCGCTAGCTAAAAACAGCTCAGGTATTGATAAATTGTTATCTATGTTTGGAATGGACTATTTGTAGGATATGCTTAAGTTGAAGCTGTTGCACGACTTTTTTCGGTATAGGTGCTGTAACTGCATTGCTCAGGTGGCCAACAGCTCCTGCTGGGTGAGAAACTTCAAATGTCTCAACTTCTATAAGTGGGTTAACTCTTTTTAGCCTGATTGAAATCCTCCCTTCCCTCAGGATGGAGATGCCAGTAGTGGAGGTTCGTAAACATGGAGTTTGGCTTTTGGCCAAGAATGTAAGTTGTGTGCTCTGCATGATAAGGCCATGTGACCATTTCCTATGGCTACAGTTAAGAGCTGGAATTTCATTCTATTGATATCTTGAAATTTTCAATCCTTCAGCATGCTGACATACCTCCTGTACATTGTAATATGTCTCCTCTCTCTCACTCTCTCTCTCAAACAGGTGGACCAGTTTATACACAGGATCCTGGTTGAAGAAGAAGCCGATAGCTGCCAAAAAGGAAGTGACGAGTTATTTCATGCTGCAGCTGATGCTGTGGAAAAACTCTATAAAAAGGGTGACTTTGCTAGATCTCAGATTAAAGATGTAGATGTCTATCTTTTAAGAAAGGTACTGAAAACTATATATTTAAATATACTGTACTTTAGTCAGATTTCAGTCATATAATCTAAATTTTAATGGTAAATGACTGTTTCAGGTTGGTTTATTTCCCGATGTCCTAGAGCGCAAAGTGATTCAGCATTTTGAGAAAGGGGATCATGTAAGACTATCTGACTGCCCTAGCTATTGTAAGCAGCATTCTGCATGCAATTTGACATTGTTGCTTATCTCTACCTGCTTGTAAAAGGTTTCAGCTTTGGTGACTGGAGAATTCTATACAAGAAAGGAGCATTTTCCAGGATTTGCACGGCCTTTTGTTTTCAATGCAGAAGTTTTATTGAAGTAGTAGAAACTCCAGTTGCTATCTCTTGAGTTTATTCTGTAATGTTCAACTGGCTTGTTCTCCTAAGGAGCCTTATTGGCATTTTTCAGGGTTGGGCGTAATCTGGAAGCTAAAGATGCTGCAAGGGGGGCTTTAAAATCACCATGGTGGACTCTCGGTTGCAAGTACCATGTATGGAGCTACATATAATATATTTCATGATCTTTAGGTTTTTTTTCTTTTTCTTTTTTAAATCCTTGTCATTAAATGGCTACTTCCTTTCCAGGAAGTTGCTTCTATAGCAGAATGGGAGGATGAGCAAATTGAATATATAACAGAAAAATTGACAGAAGAGGGAAGGCAAGAAGATCTAAACAAGGGAAAGCCAATTGTCCAGGTGCCTAGTTATAACCTTTGATGTTTATTGATCTTATTTTCAAGTATGATCCATCTCGTAAACAAAATCCACAGATTGCATTGGATGAAGCTGCTTTTTTGTTAGATTTAGCTTCTCTGGAAGGGACTTGGGATGACTCTCTGGAGCGGATTGCTGAATGCTACAAGGAGGCTGGACTCCCTGATATTGCAGGATTTGTGCTATACAGAGACTGATTGCTGTCATGGGAATCTGGTCTGTGATATTTACATCTTCGATTTTGATGGTCTTTTTACTATTTAAAAATCATTGATGGAATTTTCTGCAATTTTTGCGCATGAAAATAGAAAATTTTGAATTGGTGATCGATTGACCTCATAACTCAAATGTTCAAAATCGGGGGTTTTACTCGGTATGAATCAATAAACAGCTAGCCAAATTCTGTCTTTTGTTAGTCCAGATTTCTGTCATATATAAACCAAGAAAGCCATACTTTTATTCATACCCACTCAAACTTGAAATAAAAATCAAAAGCAACAACCGTGACAACAGCCTGAAAGGCCCACCTTGTCTCCACTTTCTTTATGTCAATGTCTACGGGGCAAATGGAAGGGGTGTTTTCTTGCTACTACCTTTTGTTTTTCTCCACAACAGCTTTTTCCATAAACTTCCACCCTGTTTTTTGCTAGCAACAATCGCTAAGGATTTAACTGCAGCATTATCTTCCTGCTCTTTATTTCCATTTAATACGAGGACATTGTCTAGAGGTGCTATCGTCCTGTTTGAAATGAAAGATGAACTAGGATTGCCTTTTTCTTTGGCCTTTGGAGACTCAAGATTATTTGTTTCAGCACTATCTTCAGCTATCATTTGATCTAGTAGAGAGGATCTTTGGCTTATCAACTTCTTTGGTGGAGTTGGAATGGTAGTGGATGTTGGAGTAATAGTATCAGTTGGAGTGGAGATGACCTTGTCAAAAAGGGCTGCTTCCTTTGGAGATGCCAAAGCCTTCAGCTGCTTTCCAAGATTTAAGATAGTCTCTTGGCACTCGGCCAACTTTTCTGAAGCAGCTGTAATCTCCCAGTTCTGCCAGATTCATCAAGAATGAACAACATTTTGCAGTTTACATACAACTCAATGATAAATATAATACTCAGATGTAGAATCAAAGAACCAGAGTACTTGTGTAAAATGATCTTATGTGCATGTAACAGTGTGATATGAACTCACATTTCGAATCTGATTTCCTTCCCACTTGACTTCAGAGTTTGATATTTCCTTCTCTGTAACACTGAAGGCAACAAACATCAGCTGCACAAGACTCAATTGTTCATTAGGTTCAGAAAGCAAACTTGTAGAAACTGATATTTACCTGTCAAGACATGCTACCTCCGATTCTTCATGGCAGGTACTTTTGTTCTCTAATTCCAGGTCTTGGGTAGAAAACTTTTGACAAGCCTCCTTTAGTTCAACTTTGGTCAAAGAAAGCTGTTTATCAAGGTTTTCATTTACCAACTCGTATTTTTCAACTTGACCTTCAGCCTTTTCCTCAGGTTTTCTCAAAGTATCTAACTCTGCCTGCAGGTTCGCAATGGTTTTTTCAGATTCCTCTAGTTGATTCAACAAAGAGTCACTCCTATTTGTGGTTGACTGTAGCTTTTCTTCCAGATGTTTCTTTGCAGCTTCTATTTTAGTCAATTCATCCCTTACTTTTCTATTTTCTTCTCTCACATTAGTCTCTTCCTGTTGAAGGAAGTTATTGTGGCCATGCATAGCAGCAATGTGTAATTTATCTCCCTCTGCAACTTGACTAACTATTCCAACTTCTGCTTCGCTTTCACTTCGTGATTCATCCCATTCAAAACGCTTCTTAATCGCATCTATCATGCCTGAAACATCTTGAAGGGGAAAACAATGACTTATGATCCAGTCCAGTGCAGAAGCTAATTCTTGGGTAAATTTGTTGAGGTCAGTCTTTCCATTCAACAGGTCATAACAACCATGCACAAATTGCTGTAAAACAGCACTGAGTTCAGAAGTTTTCCATTGGAAAACACGAACCATGTAGCCTGTAGGTGTTTCTGAGTGCTTGTATGAGAAAGAATTCCTCTTCTTCTTGGCCAAGGTCTCGTGGATATCATGATCTGGTGATGGTAAGCAGATCCCTTCTATCAGCTCAATTATCCTGCAAATTGATTTACTTAAATCAGGATGAATATGCTGGTTGCTCTTCTCTTCCAAGCAGACCTTTGAAGAACCATTTGAAGGTTTCCATGAAATGTAGCCACTAATAGAAGAGGGATCACAGGAATTGGGGTGGTCTGAATCCTCCCTTTGATGAAAACTTTCCCCAGTGTTCGAATAGCTCATGCAGGCCAAAGCTTTTCTAATGTCATCAATTATGTCATCCGGGTTTCTTTTACTTGCACGGCTTTGCTCCAAGATCACTTTCAGTATTTCCTGAATCCAACCAGGAACTTTGCTAAGCAGTGGACTTGTGGACTTCGTTTCATTGCTCAACAGGCTATGGTCAGACTGACTGTCAGGAACATGGACTATCTCTTTACACTTTACCTCCAAAGAATTTCCACTTGAACCAGTTTGCAAGGGTCCAAGGATCCCATTAGCTTCATCTGAAGAAAGGTGAGAACTTCCGGACAGCTCTTCAACAGATACTAAAGCTAGTTTTTCCATTTCAACAAAGTCATCCATCAAATTTATTTCTGAAGATCCAACAGTTTTGCGCAACGACAAATCCCTTAATTGACCATTCTTGAAATGCTCCAGTTCTGAAATTAAGGCACAAGCCCAGGATTCTGCATTGCTGGCTTTATCATCACTACCAACATCAGACACTGATGCCAGAGAAATCTCATGTGACATTACACTGTTCCTGGTTGAATCATTGTTTGCCTGAGTTTTTGATGATTCTTCAAGCTGTGACTCAACCTCGGATAATTTGGAAGATGTGCGTGCATACATTACTCTTGAGAATTGAAGTTCAGTCATTTTCTTACTAAGGGCTTCCTTGAGAGTCTTATTTTCTTCTTCCATTGCACATAACTGCTCGGTAAGGATATTATTCCTCTTGCTCGGGCTGTCTGAATAATTATCAACCATAAAGTCAAGCCCTGGACTGCCAGGACTAGAATTTAATTTTCTCCTCATTTCAACCGAGTCTCTTTCCAGCATTTCAGCTTCATTTTTCATCTTAGCCAAGGCTGCAGGACCTGGCAATCGTTTCCGGACTAGCATACGTAGCCTTTGACATTCTGATTCTAGCTTAGCAATTTTCTTAACACTTTCTAAATGTTGCTTGTGTGATGCTTCAGCAGTTCGACGATTAAATTCTCTCTCTTCATTCCTGATCTGAAGATCCTTCTCTAGCACTCGAACCTCATATTTCAGAGAAGCATTATCTTTCTCTGTGGATTCTAATCTTGCCATTAGTGCATTAAAATCTGTCTCCATCTGAGCCCTTTCCTTGTTCAAATCATCAATCACTTTTTCCTTTGCCAAGAGAGCCTTAGTAAGATTAGTATTCTCAGCACCTAATCTGGTAAGCCTTTTGCTAGTCTCTGCCAACTGCTCCTCTAAAACCTTCTGCGATTTCTCACACTCTTTTAAGACCTTCATTACAGCATCATGAATCCTTTGCTCCTGATCTTCGCGAACAAAGCGTAGCTGCTGCATGCAATCCTTGAGGGCTGCGTCTAAATGAGTTAACCTTTCTTCACTTGCAGCTCTCTGCTGCAAAGCTTCTCCTAATTCTTGCTTTAGAGAAACTGCTTCTGCTTCCGCCTGCTCCCTTCCTGCAGACATTTGTTGATAAAAAGAAAAGTAGCTGAATAATCTATGGCAAAACTTAACAGAAAATTTATATAAGGAAAAAAAATCTACCCGCAAGAGCTTCCAGTGCCATCTGTTCATGTTTCTTCACAAGTTCATCTTTGGAATTACAGTCAGAAAGTGCAGTAGCGAGCTTGTTGGTTAGAATTTTCAGCTCATTCTCCAATTCTTGTTTATCAGCCACAAGCGTCTGCGTCTGGGAGTAAAATTAAAAACCAAAATCACCGGCAAGACTTCAGTGTAATAAAAACTATCCAAAGTTAAGAAGTTTCCCAGAAATTGTTCAAGAATTTTTCATTAAATCATGTGAACTCTCAACTTTTTCTCACCACTAGCTTTGTCTTGCTCCCATTTTTGCAGCTAAATAGGCAAGTTTAACATAACAACAACCCAATTAAGCATCAGACAGTATATGATCAAATGAGAATTCTTGGCAAAGAATATTCTAATCTGAAACTCTAGTACTTGAACATCTACTATGAATATAGAGGGAGCTTTTTCACATGCATGGATATGTGGTTGTGTGAGAATATGTCATTGAACTTAAATTGCATCGACAACATTAATCTTGGAGAAAGTTTATTGCAAAAATAATCAAACATTCTTAATTTACCTCTTTTTCATTGTCTTTCTGTGAGAGGTTTAGTTTGTCAGTTGCAAGAATGATCTTCTCTGTAGATTTTTTCCTCCATAGCCATGTCTGGTCCATTATTTCACCACTCCCAGTTTCAAACTTTCAATATATAATCCAAAGTTTTCAATTTAAAACACCTGCATTTATATTTCATGACAAAACATAAATTCCAGCACGTATATCTTAAAACACTCCTCGCATGCACAGCACAATGTTTCCGCCGGATACTTCCAAAAACAGTAAGTTTTCAAGTACAAATATAAGCCAAAGAAAAATGAATTTCACTACCATTCAAGAATAAAAAACCCCGCTATAAAATCTGTTAAAAGCGAGAAGTTTACCGTCGTTTACCTTTGATGATGAGTGCAGAGTAGTGGTTTCTGGCTGTGCATGGATCATCAAAGCAGAGAACAAAGAACAGAAAAACAAAAACTCTCAACTCTCAACTCTCAAAAAACAGACAATTCTACCGACATTGATGACTGGAACAAAGAAGAACATGACGATGAGATAAACCAAGTAACATAAAGAAAATAGGGAGAGAAAGTGAGTGTGTTTGGTAAACAGGAAAAGTAAAATGTGGGAAAAATGAGTGCAGTGAATGGAGAAGGCTTAGAAGTTAGAACTGTAAGAGAATGGAGGGGAAATCCTGCTGTTTTGTTGGCTGATTGCTTTCATCGGACGGTGCGGAAGAGCGGAAGTCTTTGTCTGCTTTCCCCCCTCGATTCCTTCTTTAGCTGTTGAAAAAAAGCATTAAGGAAAAAATGAGAAAAAAATACTAATTTTTGTTCTTCTTTTTTTGTATAAATGAATTCGGAAAAAGGTAAGTAAGAATGACTTTTGATTTGATTTTTAGTACCACGAGTTGTGCTTAATGACAAAAACATGTGATTATTTAGCTACTATTATGAGACAATAAAAATTTTTAATTTTATAAACGAAAATAAAAGATAAATATTTATTTTTATTATTTTAATACATCTTTAAGGTTATGTAAGATTTTATGTTTTTGTTTATATGTATGAAATAAATTTTTTATATTTTACATAGATTAATTGTGGCTTGAAATTCTATACACATTTTTTGCTTGATTGATGCTCACACAATGTGGTTGGAAATTAAAATTTTAAAGTCAAGATGAGAAATTTTTTAACTACCCAATTATGAATAAGAATTTGTAATGAAAATATTCATTAAACAATTTATTTTATATACTTGCAAGTGTAAATGCAACTACCCCCAATCTCCACTCTTTGCTTTTTTAATTTTCCACTAGGTTTTTAAAGCTTGAGTTAGGTAAGATGCTCTTAATCACATCTTTCATTTATTATATTATTATTAAAGAGTTTAGGTAAGAAAGTGATACTCATAGCTATTAATATATATGTGATATATTGTTTTTGAATCATGACATACCATTCATTAATTTATAAATTTTAATAATAATAAATTTTTAAAAATTATTATTAAATTTATTTTATTTTTGAAAAAAATTTACTAGTTAATAAGATGTCATGATTTGATTCATTAATAATTTATGAAATTTATATACCGACAAAACATTAAATATAAACCTTTTATAACTAATATATATTTAATTTAATATGATCTTATAAAACAATACTAAATACCCAATCTTATACAAATCAAAAAAATTATTAAAGGACTTTTGCTCTTATAACATGTCATTTTAACTTAAACCTTAAAAGCTTGAACTATACTAACAAAACATTAACTATAAACTATTTAATAATCAACATACTTATATTTTTAATTTGATTGATCTTCTAAAACAATACTAAAAACCCAATCTTATACATATCAAACAAAAAAAATTATTAAAGGACTTTGCTCTTAAAACATGTCATTTTAACTTAAACCTAAAAGGCTTAAACTATAATTAAAGTATCATTGCAACTTTCAATCCTATCTATTTTCAAGTATTAAGATATCACCAATGCTTTGACGTTTATACTTGCTTAAATTAGGTGCAAACTTTATCAATCACTTTTATTTTAGTATTATTTCTCTTGGAATCTTTCTTAAGTTTCTTTAATTTTCCACTAAACATTGATAGGGACTTTTGATGGTTTAGTAGACCAGTGGTACCTTGAATCCCCCACGATAACTGTTAGGAATTATTATATATATCATTCATTAATTTTTCTCTGCACAAAGCATCCCTGCATTATGATTTTTTTCAACAAAAATAAGCAGTCTGGAAAACAATAGAAGGTGGCATTGCAACTGTTAAGATTTAAATATTAATTTTATTAAAAATAATCTTTTAAAAAAATTATATAAATCAATTAGACTAAACCTTGAATTTTATTACATTGTTTTCTTTTGTGGTACAAAAAAGATCATAATTCGAAAATTCTAAAAAAAAAGTCGTAAGCTTTAAAATTTAAACTTTAAATTTAACGAAGATTATCTCTTAAAAGTAACTGTATGAACCAATCAAACTAGCATTTCTTGCATTATATTCGTTTGATTTCTATGTTCTTAGGATTATAATCCCACTATGATTCATTTTTTTTAAATTTAATTTGATTTTTTGTGCATATATACAACATTCTGACAAAGTCGTCACATGTATAAGAATATTGTTCAATAAAGTACATACAAATATAAATGATTAAGTCTTTACTGCAGGATTTGATGATCACAGCTAATAATTTCTACCTGTCAATCTTAGCTAATGCCTACTAGTTTTTTTCTTTTAGTTGGAAGAAATTATGATTTTGCATGCTAACCTTCCATCTAAAAAAAATGAAAATGAGTCTCCATCACAAAAATAAGTTGAGATGTTATTGTTCGAACATATTTATCATATAGAATGAAAGTTGTTTAACGATTTTCTTATAATAATCCATGTTATGAGAATGAGTCGAGAAAATTATAATGATATATGTTTATAATATATCAAATATATAACTTTAGTTGACATTTAATATTAAATTTAATAGTAATACCGACGAAAGAATTATTTCACTTTAACGACGAAAGTTTAAGAATCAAATATGCTTTTGAGTTCAAATATGCTTTTGAGTTTTGACACAGCAAAGGCCCAACACGTAAGAACTCACTCAAGGCTGTTGAACAAATGCAAGCCATCAAAGGCTGCAAGGCCCATTAATGAGGACTGAAAGTTCGTGGGCGTAGTAAGCTTCATCGCGGGCTAACTCGACAATCTTCTCGTCCGAGTCGCCGCAAGTGTGGGTCGGGGTCTTTCGAACTTCAAACGTTCGATTATCACCGGCATCATCTCTCTTTCACTCCCTCTTTTGTCGGAACGAGTCATCCTATTATTTCATCGAAGAAGAAGAAGAAGAAGAACAATCTCGTGAACCAATGGTAAAAACTAGACAGCAGAAATCCAAACCCAAGAAACAACATCCCCAAGTAAGTTTTGGTTTTTTTGTTCAATTCAGTTTATAGTTTTTTGTCTATGTAATTACTTCTAAGTATTAATAAAGAATTTTATGGATAAATTATGAAATACATGAGGAGCAATGCACTGATATCAATGTCTAATGATAAAAAGGGAGCCAACGAGGTTTTGGCTTAGTTATAGTGCTAGTTTGGTCTAATTTTATGTTGGATTCGTTTAGTTATAGTGCTAGTTTGTTGGTTGGTGTATTTATTTGATTTAGTGCAGTGATTTCTTATAGGGATGTAATACTTGATTGTAATGGTAATTTTTCTTGTATTCATAACTTCATGAGAGAAAGGACTGATAAAACAATGTATACGTTGAATAAACATCCCTCTTTTTGTTTTCTTGTATGCATTTTGAGGATGCCAGTGGGAAAGTAGCAAACAGAAATATGAACACAGTTCAATTTAATGCTTTTAGTAGTTCCTTCATCCTGGGAAAGTAGCAAACAAAGTTCTGTTTGGTGAACAGGTAAAAAATCTTGGAAAGCAGACTGATATTTCTCAGTTTCGTGCTCAACTCGATGCATTGGGCTTACAAATCATTCAAGTGACAGCAGATGGTAATTGTTTCTTCAGGTTTGTGTCTTTTAGATTCTACTGTTACTCCTCTTATTCATTTGGAAATACTTTTACAATGTAATTTGTTTTTGTAGTATTTATATCATTTTAATTGTTAAATCTGATTTTGGTTCTTCACCATCATTGTATTTATTTTATGTTAGGGTGGACATGTTATTTCATATTGTTTAAGTTGTTCACTCTTGCTGGTTAGCAGGGCTCTTGCCGATCAGTTGGAAGGTGATGAAGAGGAACATGGGAAATATCGCAGCATGGTGGTGCAATACATAGTGGTAAATGATGATGATAAAGGGGAAAAGGCTTGGTTATTGCTTTTGTTATGGTTTTAGTAAGAATTCTGAGTCTCTTTGTCATAGTTATTTTAGTTTATTTTTTGTTAACACGGCGCATCAAATGTAAAGCTATTTGCTTTGGAATTTAGAAACATATTACTTGTCTTTATGGACTTTTGTTTTATGATTTCATTAACTAACTTTCCTAAGCATATATTGTAGCTGTGCTGTTATCAATGATGAGAAATGGTAGATGATAGTACAATAGTATGTTGAAATTGAAATATAAGGATAATAAACTTAGAACACAGTTACTTAGTTAGACTTATTCCTAATGAAAAAAAAAAAAGAATCAGGTATAGTTAGATTCTGGGCCCCTCCAAAGGCATGATGCAAACTAAGTTGACAATTTCATTTTAACCATTGAATAAGATATTTATTCTAGCAAACAAAAGGAACGGTCTTGTGAGCAAATGCAACTCCCCCATGCATGGACTAACCTAAATGTAGAAAAAGATAATGACCGAATTTTGCCTAATAGACCGAGTGCTGCATGATATGCCATATTTTAACATTTTTTATATAATATATTACAATAAATTAGAAGGAGTGCTATGTTCTGCTTACTTAGATGATGTTTGAGAAATTTTGTTGCTTAGTTCGATGGTCGGATGGTTTATGCTTTATTCCTCGGTTTCTCTCTTTCCCCTTTCTGCCTCTCACATCATTTGTTCTTATTGGAGATTCAACTTGGAAATCTCACTTTTATCTGATTTTAACAGAATAACCATGAAATGTTTGAACCCTTTATTGAGGATGATATCCCATTTGATGAATACTGTCAGACCATGGAAAAGGATGGCACATGGGCTGGACATATGGAACTGCAGGCAGCTTCTCTTGTTACTCGCAGAAATATATGCATACATCGGGTAAGATCTTATCTTTTCCTCTCTCCTAAGATAAGCCTTGGGCACTTTGGAACTCATCTCTCGTGCTATACATGGTATATAGAACATGTCGCCTCGATGGTATATAAAGAATTTTGATGATCGTGGAGCTCGAATGGTCCATTTGTGAGTGTCATAGAATTGCTTTTGTGTGTCCACTGTTCATTTTCATTTTACATTCTCTGATTATGGTCTATAGTTTCAGTTATGCTGTATGATTTGCAAATATTTTTCAGGTCATATCATGATGAGGAACACTACAATAGTGTAAGATTAAAAGAAGACCCCCTTAATGGGCCAGCAATGCCAATTATCATTAAGGTTTGTGTTTCTATTTTTTTTCACTGTGAAGATTCTTGTATTTATTCTGCCTTTAAGTTTGAATGTCTAAAGTGGTAATGCTAGCCTAATAACTTCTAGTTTGTCAAAAGGCGGATGCTGATATGTCAGTGTCATCTAATCAAGCAAAGGCTACAGTTAGTAAGCCAAAGGGGGCAGCTGGTAAGGACAGTATCAATACAGGATCAATCAAATTGGTAATGGCTGGAAGTGGTTGTGAAAGTGCCGAAAAAGTTGAACAGGTGATGAATTGAGCATATTTTTTTTTCTCTGATGTCTTTTGTCCCTGTACGGCTGTTGTTTCTCCAAGTTATGGCCTCTAAGTACCCCGTTTTCCATACTCAGGAGTCATGACATCCATGAAATAGTTTTCCCTTTACTTTGCCTCACTTGTACTTCTTCAGGTTTTGCTACAAGTAGATGGTGATGTTGATGCTGCCATAGAGTTCCTGGTAGCAGAACAAGGAACAGAAGAATACACAGCTGCAGATGATTCACTTACTCATCATGCAGATGGTTCTTATGGTAATGGGCGGTCAGTACATATGCACATTCTAGATATTTTGGTTAGGATTCACCTACATGGATATTTTCTTTTCTTCTTTATAATGAAATTCCATCTTTTTGTAACATTTTATGTAGGAATTTTGGGTTAATAAGACAGTTATTGATGAGATTAGAACAATCTTTACTAGATGAAATATTAAAAAACTGTGCAGGTTATGTGTGGGTCATAATTAGGGAAAATGCAATGGCAACAATTGTTACTTAGAGTGGAACTGCAGTAAAACTGGTCGAAGATTTTGTTGCATTCCTTTTGCATTTAATATTTGTAATCAGTTTCTTAATTATTAAAACAGGAAGATAGATATGTTTCCATTATCTGTTAAGTCTGATTCCTTTGCTTGATGTCTGTCTGACAAATGTTGAGGTTTAAATTTGCTTTAGCTTTCTAAGATGTTTAAAAGAATGTGTTTCGACATATATGGTACTTACCAGTTTTTATATATGCTATCCAGGTAATGATGAAAATGGAAACAGTGAACAACACAAGGAAGAAGCTGTAAAGAAGACATGCGAACAGAATCCATCTATTACTAGCATTAAAAAACTTGATGATATCAGTTCTCGGCCAGATGACAAGGTTTAATGCTACGATGAAAGCAAGAAACACTTTCCTTTTGAAAATACTTGGTTTTAAAGCAAGATTTTCACTCTTTTTTCCTTCTTTAACCTTCCAAACTGCAGAAGATCCCAAGAAACAAGCTATGCCCTTGTGGGTCAAAGAAAAAATACAAGGCTTGTTGTAGATCAGTCTCAGGGAGATCCTCGGCTAAGTTTATAGTGTATACTACCTGAACTTTATTTTTTTATCTATAATCTATTTATGCTATTTAAGGTAAATGCGGTATGTACTAATTCTAAAGTTCAACAAAACACTGGTAAGAAGTGGACATTGTTTCGTTGAGCCATGACAAGGGTACTACATGCCTTCTGTTAATCTGATATGAATCAGAGCTTGAATGATTCTCTCTTTCTCACGTTTTTTGTGCCGTTTGGATGCTTTACTTGAGTGTCAAGTTTCTTAGTATTTGACATGTTAACAACTCCTAAGAAGAAAGAGCTCATTATTTTCCAATGTTACGTTTTGCTTTGTAGTAACCCAGTAACAGATGCCAGAAAGGGTAGAAAGGAGAGGAAACAAGGCAAGAAGGGAGCATCTTTTAAATTTGCAGCATCCACTGGATCTGATGGAGGGCCACCTGACATGGGTGCACTTTGTATCTGATCTTACTGTCGTGTGAGTGCTTGTGCCATAATTATTATCCTTAATGATTTTCTATATTGTGTGAATTGAAGCATGTTGTAAAAAAGTAGCACTTATTGCGGAGAAAATTAAGCCATCTTAGGTAAGTGTATCTTGCTTGATTATTTTGATTTTACTTTGTAGGTCTCCTACGTTCCATATATTGGATCTTGTTCACACACCCTTCCAGTTTGCTTACAAGTCAGACAAGTACGCAGCCTCTGTAAAATGAATCTGGGTACTCATGACTTCAGTTTGATGCTCATTCTATAGACTCATGATTCCTTATACCAAACCTTAGCAGGACAAACAGCTTCTGCTTATCAAGTCCCGTTTATTTCGAGATCCCTTGTAATCCGGGTCTAGGTTTTTCAGGCAAAAACTGAGATTATACAGCAAGGGCTGATGATGGTGAAAATAAAACAAATAGAAATGATACAGATTCTTGTTTAGATATATTACATTATTTAATATTTAATTAAGCTTTCATGATACAAGGCTTTGGCAATTCTGAGAATTAACTGCAGAATCCTGACGGTGATGAGAAACATTTGCTTCTTTTAGAAGCATGGGAGATATAAGTTGTAGGGCATATAACTATAGTTAAGGCATGTATAATTGTCTTGTGATGCATATGGAAGACGTACAAGACAAGAAGTAATGCATTGAATGTTTTCTTTCCTTCTACAAGTCATTTTGGTTATTGATGGCTTGGGAGGCAGGTTACAGACGTGTTTTATTGGAATCAGACTCTCTTTTTGCAGTCTCAAAAATTATCTAACCTCTCACAGACTATGACCGTTTCTACCATCTTATTCAGGCTTGTAAGTCCTTGTTAGATAGAGGTTGGGAATGTTCTTTGCTGCATATCTTTAGTGAAAGTAATCGGTGTGTGGATTGGCTTGCTAATAGAGCGCATGGTGGTTTAGATGACGCCTATATTCAACAATACTAGAGGACCTGGAGCCTTGTCTGAAAGATGATTGTAGCAGTGTAGAATTTATGAGACTGTTAATTTAAGCTTTGCTTCTTCTGTACCAAAAAAAAAGAATACTTATCTTCTTAGAAGCTGGAAAATGAAAATTGGAAACTGGGAATGAAAGGGAGAGATGAAACGTTCATTGGATTGGAACTATATGGTTCACATTTTAGATGCGTCTAAAGCTGGCAATTCATAATAATTCAGATTTATGGCTGCTGTGCTTGAAGTATTGAAAGCTTGGCATTTATTAGTTTTGGATTCTAGTGTTTTTTTCAAGCCCTAAATATGTTACACAATTTTGTAAGTTTCTTATCTAATTTGAGTTGGAGTTCTCTTCTCAAAGTAGTGAATTGGATTTATTTTTTATCTCAACAATGAAGGAGTCCTTGACAACCCCCTTAAAGGAATATACAGGTTACACACGACATAAAAACAATACGGAAGATACAAAAATAATATGGAACAAAGTGTTTAGCGTATCGATCCGATTTGTTATATATATATATATATTAACACACATGCAAATTGTCAGATTTAATATAAAATCTTCATAATAGTTTTTTTTGAGCCCAAAGATGACAAGTTGTAGGCTGAAAGTCCACTAATTTGTTGGAAACCAGAATAAGAAAAAATGAGGTTTCAAAGACAACTGGTTGGATTGGACATGCTGAAAGCTACCACAATCATTTCTTATAACTTGCATGAATTGAGATCAAATCCATTTCTTTTAGCGACTGCCAAACTCGGCCTACCACTTGGGTCTTTCAAGGCTTGTAGGGAACTGGTTCATGGAGCTTGCTTTCAATGCTGACTGATGAGGTTAAAATCAATGCTTAAAAAATAAACAAAATCTACAATTAGAAGGTGAGTGAAGCCTCAAAAACATTGCTTTGATCACTGAAAATTCCATAACAAGCAATAATGTTTAAAAACACAATCAAGAAACCATCATCAAGATTAACCACTTAAAACGTTTTAAACCAATCCATTTGCTTATCTTAGAAAAGGGTTTCTGAAGTTTCCATTTCTTAGGTTGCTGGCTTTTTGTCACTGCCACCATTATTACGGACCTCTCTTAGCGAAAAGATAGTTTTTTTATAAATTCATTAAAACGACAAAGATAAATTTATTTGGATTAGAATCGATTTAAAAATTATATATTAAATAAAGAATAAAATATTGGGAAAGATCATATATAGGCATAAATTTAATAAGGATTAAGATAAAATTTATTTGGATTAAAATCAATTCAAAAAATATATATTAAATAAAGATTAAAGATCAAATATAAGCATATAGCTATTAAGGAGTGATCGTTTCGAGTTTGTTTTGTTTAATTTAGAAAAAAATTTTACATGCCTACTTATCAGTAATAAAAAAGTTTATTTTGTTTGGTTGTTTCGAGTTAGAATGGTTGAAACATATGAAAAATGTTAACTTTTCACTATTTCATTAAATCGACGAAAAATAACTTATTTTGAGTGGAATCGATTCGGAAAAAATATATTAAAAGAACGTATATATATATATATATATATATATATATATATATATATTGGGAGTGAGGCATAAACCTATCAAGGAGTGTTGGTTTTCATGAAATGAAACCCACTTTCCCCATATACCCCACATAAAGGGAAACAAATGGCTAATGATGATTGGTTTGTCATGGCCATATTGAAACCACAGCCCACACAAAACACAAACTTACATGAAAAATCAACTCTCTTTCCAAACTAGGAAAGCCTCCTAAACAACATTAATAATTGAAATCATAAA
The DNA here is from genome assembly GCA_032173925.1 of Heritiera fomes. NCBI lineage: Eukaryota > Viridiplantae > Streptophyta > Magnoliopsida > Malvales > Malvaceae > Heritiera > Heritiera fomes. The sequence continues at coordinate 25,798,397 of JAPDPM010000017.1, read as the reverse complement.
AAACAAAAACAAGTCCTTCAATTGCAATTACCACATTATTTTCCTTGTCCTGTTGTCCCCCTCTTCTGCTCCTTCGACAGCTGCAATGGACAATAATGCCACGTGCATACAAGCCTGTAACATTCAATGAGTTAGTGCCCAGAAAACCCCACCACCATTGAAAGCAGCAGAGATTGATGAGATTTGATTTGGTTTTGTTTTATCGTTGGATGGCATGGTCATGTGTCGGCAAATTTATCATGATCAATGTAATAAATTTATGTTGTTTTTTATTTGATTTTACGAAGGTTTGTATCTTTGCTTTTGTTTTCCTTTGTTTCATATTCACCGAAAAAGGTGAAAATAACAGTCATGTTTATCGTTTATTTGGGGGGACCAAAGCCTACGAGGTTTCATATTCAACAGCTGACAAAAACTAGACATGAACTTCGTGAGTGGGCTCACCACTTTGATTAATTTCTCGTTTCATAAAATTAATAAAAAATTAAGATTTTGTAATTAAAATAATATCTTAAACGTTTGATTATATAATTACATAATATTATATTACCACCATCGATAGATTTGTTAACTAGAGATTATGGAAACTAAGCAGTGTTAGGGTAATAAGTGAAAGCTTTCAGGTTCGACTTCAACTAAACATATTTTTGGAAAGGATTGAAGAGCTTTAATTGTGATTAAACCCCGAACAGAATTAATCTCATACTGTTAAAACGGATGAAGATACCTATGATTTACTCCAAAAAAAAAGCAAATACTATTCTATTATATATAAAACCAAGGATAATTCACTAATTGTTGATATTTGTGCAAAATAATTTTCTTAGACGTAATTTATCATATATTACATTATATACAGTTGAATTCTAAAATTTCCTACACTTAAATTCTAAACTAATTTGTATGCTTGATTTTAGTTATTTTAGTATTAGTTAATAGGGATTAAAGGATAAAAAAAGATCATCATGTCCATATTTTTAAAGTTTTGCATATTTGAAGTTCGAACTTTAACATTTATATATTTTTTTAGACTAAAAACTTCCACTAAATCAAAAAAATTAAAATTATGAACTTGAATTTAAATTTAGACATTTCATCAATCTAAAACAATGATGAATTTTGCAATAAAATTAAAATATGAATTCTAATATCTGCACTCTAATATAAAAAAAAAAAAGATAAAGATTAAATAAAATATTTGATTTCACAGTAGAAACTTAACTTTGCAAGAAAAAAGCTATTTAATCAGAAACAAAAACTACACATGTTATTCTCTAAAATAGCAAGGAGTCTTAATTGATTGATTGTTATGCCTATCATACATAAAAAGACTAAAGAAATTCATGTTGGTAGCCAAAATTTGTTGAAAAAAAGGGGACCACGAGAGCTAGCCTGCATTGTATATCTAGGTGTTTTCTAATCAAAAAGGTTTTCATTTTCTTCATAAGTGGTCCAACTGCTTAACGTATGTCCAAGGAAAAGAATATGAACTTTTTTTACTTAATTAAAGTCTTGAGCTAGGTCTAGTTCACCATAAATTGCATCTTAGATTATAACATGAAAATGAATATTAAAATCTAAAATGCTTGAGTTATTAATGTCGCATAAATTGTTAGGTTGTGAAAGCGACAGGACATTTATGTAGTATAGATGTCTATGTAGTCTTCAAATGGAGACATTTTTATTTTTAATTTATGAGAGTTCTATAAATTCAAAATTCAAATCTTATATTATTTAGTTTTTTAAAAAAAATTTGTACTAAAGCATATATACTTGAAAACCTAAAACAAGTGAGAGAGAGACAGTAAATTAAGCAGTAATTTTTTTCTTAAGAACAATTTTTCTTCTGTGTTATTGGTGGGAGAGAAGATATCATTAATTTTCTTGCAACTTGTGTCGATAGGAAAGTCATACCATGATTTCCCCACCACAAATTCTCAAAAAATAGGCTTATCAAAGATGCTTTCGAGCACCCATTTCCGGTTGTTTTATATCGATTGACCCAATGAAAATATCCCTCCGAAAAGAAAATATCTTTTAATTATGCATTTTTCTCTCGATATTTCAAAAAAAATTAAATATATATTGTTGCTATATGGGATATTTTTATTTCATTGAAAGTAACACCTCTCATTTCTCTTAACACCTCAATTTGGTGTTTATAATTAATATAGAAAAAAAAAATTAAATGACTGTAACCTAATTGTTAAATGAGTTCATAGGTTAAATTTGATTTTAATCAAAATATAAATAAAATATTTGTTTTATACAATTTTATTTTAAACTAATACTATAGTTAGATTTAAATAAATTAAACAATTATAGAATACCCCATCTAAGGGGCGTCACTAATCTATTTAATTTGAAATATTGCTACCTACTAATAACTTTATAATCATGTCGAAATTAATAAAAAATATTCAATGAATACTGGTTTATAACTTGATTTTATCATATTGATTAAAAAAACATTCAATGAATTTTTTTTTTATTTTATTGACGAAATTGATGATTTCTAATTTTAAAAATTTATTTGTAAAAATAAAAAAGTACTATCAATTTATCAATAAACAAACTAAAAAAATACAGTATGAGGTAGAAGACAGCAAATGGAAAGATAAGCCAAATCCAAATTCTAATAGCAACAGGCAAATGGCAAGAGGCTACGTCATTTCGCTGTCCCTGACAGCCATGCTTGCTTCCGTCTCACAGCCTCAGCCTGGCTTACCTTGATGATTTTGAAACCAAACCATGGAAAAAAAGCCAATCACAGCCGTCCACCTGTGAAATCACCCAACTAGATAACGTGATTTTGCTGACAAAAGTTGAATGAACAAAATTTAAATAATATAGTTGACAAAGTGGCAAAAATAGATGTAGATGTGTATGTAAGAAACCCAGAATTGAATTCCAAAAATAGAAAGTGTCTGAAAGAAGTTAGAAGAGATGGAGAGAGAGAGAGTATGGCAGAATGGGTAAAACAAAGTCTGAGTGAATGATGAAAGCGATCTAACACTTAACGGCATTAAAATTATTGTTTTTTTTTTTGCGAGGAGGGACCAATGCCGATGCCTGCACAGTCAAGTCCCAGTCGCAGTCGCATTCATCGGCCACTCGAATAATACTAATTAATAATCATTAATCAATAAATTGAAAGGTTGAAAACAGTAAAAAAATTTGAAAAGTTGTTTTATTGATTTTATATAAAATGAAAATTAAGTGCGACTGTTAAAGTTAGTGATAAATTATTTGAGTTTTATTTGATAATTTTTTAAATTTAATTTATTTATTGTTAAATTAGATCAAAATTATTTCAATAATGAATCGAATCAAATTTAAATATTTGAGTATTCAATTTGAATGATTTGCAATTTTAATAAAAAATTTTAATTTGTACATAGTGCAATAAGTCACAAAAACAATTCCTATGATAATGCGAAAAGAAGATTACGTATATATAATTTTTCAAATCTTACAATTTAAAAGCAAAAAATTTTATGCACTGAATTTACTTTTTATGTATATAATATAATAATTAAAAAATAATAAATCAAATTTGAATTTATTTAATTAAATTCAAATTTTTTTCAAATTGAGTTCTGAAAAATTAAATTTAATCAAGTTGATTATTTCAATTAGAATCAATTATATTCCAGGAAAACGAAGAGAAGAGAGTATTTTAATTTTATTGATGACTTTTTTGCAAGAAAGACAGCCGAAGAAATTGCAGCCGTTGAAGAAATCCTATAAATGGAAAGCCACAACTTTGAAAGGCAAAAACAGTAAACCCCACGGCACACCCCTTTGATTTGTCACTTTACTCTTTCCCTTTGCAGTTTGTTCTGCTTTCATTTTCCCTTCTTTTTAACTTCACATGGTTAAAAAAGAGAGTTTCCTCTTCTGTTTTTCTCTTGTTTTTTAGTTAATGGTTAAAAAAAAAAAACAACGAGATGAATCTGTCTGTCTGAGGATTTGGCAGTGTTTCGTAGATCCGATGCAAAGGAGCGGATCTTGTAAGAACAGATAGAGAGAGAGAGAGAGAGTGTGTGTGTGTCTTTACTCTATAAGCTGCTACACGACAGACTCACTTTGTTTGCTTTTGCATTTGTTTCAGCTTTATTCCACTCTTTACCAAAGCGCGTGGAACTACTCTCTAGTCTTATCACCTCCATCGCCGTTGTTTACAGCCTTGGACACCAAAACTTACAGTCCAGTCATGGTTCACTCGGGTTCATCTGTAACTTTAATTTAGGACATATAACCAAAAAAAAAAACTTTAATTTAGGACAGCTTAATATTAAGTAGAGGGAAATATTAATGTGTTGTAGTCAGAAGAAATAAACAAGAAATAAAACAATTTGAGGCAGGTTATAATCACATTATTCTTAAGGATTATTATAATTTGAGGCATGCTACAATCACTGTCTTAAATGATTATTTCACTAAGATTCAAGAAAAGAAAAAAGAGTGAAGAAATAAAGAAAGTTGCTTGGAGTGAAGAAACTGTGTTTTGCAACCCTCTATTTATCGTAAAAAAATGGGTGTAAAAAATATGGAAAAAATCATAATAAAATCAGCATATAATTTGGAAAAAATCAAAATAAGATTTTGACTAAATTTGATAGAATATTATAAAATCTATTAATGTTTAAGATAAAGTAAAACATTGTCTTTTAGATAAAAAGGATTAAATACCAAAAAAATAATATAAATAAAAACTCAAAACGATAAAAATCTTTTTAGAACTATTAAAATATCCAACAATCTCCCACCTATTTCAAAAAAAAACTTTTGAAAGAAAAAAATATTTTGCTGAATTAATTACAAGTATAATGCTTCGTATCCGGTGTCTTTTGGACTTGAACCTAACCTAAAATAATAAAACTTATTTTACTGAGTAATTGGTGAAGGTTTTAGCTTCTTGAACCAATAACTCATTATTGTAAAATAGATGTCTTATTAATCACACTATACGTTCATAATTCTTTACCATTCGACACTGTTTTATGCTAATAGGCCATGTGCACACTTGATTATTTTATGAGTAGCTCTAGAAATTATATCACAATTTCATAGGAGCGGCCCTACTCCACACTCACATTAGTGTTTTCATCAAGTGTATACTGCAATGATACACACTACCTATAAGGGATATGAAAAACATTAAGAGCTTTAGCACATCCACTCAAATTCATGCAATATAGCACTTACACACATTATTGAAATGACACTACCTATAAGGGATATGAAAAACATTAAGAGCTTTAGCACATCCACTCAAATTCATGCAATATAGCACTTACACACATTATTGAAATGAACAAATTTATTAGTGCTAGTAGGAATAACAATGATTTGTTATTACCCATTGAAACTTATTCATGGGATCTCCGATCACAAAGGTTAGGTTACCATCACCATTATTCTCAAATTGGCTTAAGTCTCACTCCCTTCGATATTTTAGAACTTTCTCTCCAAAGATTTAGTTAGAGAATTGGCCAAATTCACTTCTGACTTCACATAATCGATTGATATAATTCATTATTTAGCAACTGCTTAATCACATCATGTCTCAAATAAATGTGCCTATTTTTACCATTGAAAGTTTTGTTCTTTATAATAGCTATTGCCATATAACAATCACAATACATAGACACAAAAAGATGTTGGTTTTAAACCCAACATAATATTAGCTAAGAGGCTTTTCAACCACTCAGCCTCGTTACTAGCCAATTCCAGAGATACAAATTTCGATTCTATAGTGGATTTAACTATAGTAGTCTGTTTGGCTAATCTCCATGCAACAGCACCCACACCAAGGATAAAAACATAATCACTAGTAGATTTTGTCTCATCTAAATTTGAAATATAGTTAGCAACACTATATCCTTCCAAATACAATAAGATATCCACTATATAAGATACCATAATTCATGGTACCTCTCGAATATCTCATGATTATTAATCATCCCAGCACCAGTGATCATCTAGTAGCAAGGTACGTGTCTCGACTAGTTGTCGGACAACTCACATACCTATTTATATATATATATATATATATATATATATCGATATCCATTGTCACACAGGCAGACTCGATGACGTATATATATAGGCACCTAAATGCCACACATGCATAACATAGTGCCACACAAGCACATCACAGTGTCACATAGGCACATCACTGTGTCACACAGGCATAACACTGTGCCACACAGGCATAACACTGTGCCACATAGGCACATACCAGCGCCATATGTCTCAAGTATCAAAATCCATGCACAAGCAGCTTTACAATAAAGTTTGTATAGTCAAAGCTTACATCGTACAAACACATATAGTTTGAAAGCATTAGCATGTGTAAAACATGCTCTGGACAGTTGTCACATAATACTAAAACACTTTAGCAAAGCTATTAGAGTAATCGCTTTCACATCAAATATAGATTGGATTTTATACTATCGTAAAACAATATTAGAAAACACAAGCGAAATTCGATGCAAAGTTGCATTCATGAAATGCATAATGAAATTAACACACAATGCAGGACTAACTAGCCCTACGGAGTCTGCCTAGAGTGATTTCTAACCTAAAATTTAGCATTATAATGGTGTAATTATAATTATTCACAGTGCTACAATCACGTGACCTTTTAACTTGCATCATCGTCCACTTCTAGTTGTACATAATTATTCCACAAGATGATAATATCATTACAATCACATTCACATCTAAGTGCCGATTCTAAGACCCTCACCATTACTATAGTTCTCTTAGTATCTCCAAGTTAAATATTATTTTTAGTAAGAATTCATAGCATTTCTAATGCACTCAATATCCACAAGACTATTTAATTAGCTTTTATCTGTAACATTAAAAATCGACTAAATTAATAATCCACCAATGATTAGCATATAATATATAAATCTAACATTTTAATTCAATGATAAGATATTAACACCAAAATAGTATATACTTCTTACATCAATTTATACATAAATGCTTACTTATACTTTTTACCATGGTGATTACAGCAGTCCCTAGAGTACAATCCATTATGGTAAGAAACACGTTCAATGCTTTGAACTCTCCTGCAATATGTCGGGCTCTGGTTTTTAGTGAAACTCATCTTTTTTTTTCTAAAAAAATTCCAAAATAAACACACAACTATGGAAAATTGAGTTGTTTTAGATTTGAGATTTTTGTCAATATTTTTGGAAAAATAATCTTTAAGATTGTTGTAGTCATAAGGAATAAATAGCAATTAAAACAACATGAGGTATGCTGCAATTGCACTATTCTTAAGGATTATTTCACTAACAGGTGTAATCCCCAAGATTAACAGGCTCTTCTGAGATTACCCAGGGAACAAGAACAACAAGAAAGAAAGAATAATATTTTAACCCGATAGGAAAAGAAGAAAGAGTGAAGAAGCAGAGAAAGTTGCTTGGAGCGAAGAAATTATGTTCTATAGATTTATAGTAAAAAAATGGGTGCAAAAAATCTAGAGGAAACCGTAATAAAATCAACATATAATCTGAAAAAAATCAGGACAGAATTCTGACTAAACTTGAGAGAATATCATAAAATCTGTCAATGTTTAAGATAAAGCAAAACACTAGTTTTCATATAAGGATTAAATACCAAAAAAATAATTTAAATAAAAAGTAAAAAATGGTAAAAGTCTTTTAGAAATATCAAAATATCCAACATAATGTAACTGTAAAAATTAATTTTTTTGTGATTTGAAGGTTACGAATTCAAATAAAAATAACTTTTTATTAATACAGAGAAAAACCTATATATATATATATATATATATATATATATATATATATATATAAAATCATCTTTAGACCTCATAATGTACGCATCTTATACACTAAATTATCCTTTTTTTAATAACTAAGGATAAAAAAACAAATCTAATATATAATATTCTCACATCGCGAGATTTAAAAAAAATATGTATGCAGTTTTTTTTTGTATTAACGAAAAAGTTATTTTAATGACTTTTAAATTATAAAAAAATAATTTTTATCGTTTTATTAAAACTTACCATTTAAATTGTGATAACGATATATCAATTATGTTGACATACTTGATTATGTTTGGGCATGCATCACTTGGGTTCATGTTGATATAGAAAGGAAAGTAAAACATAAAGAAAGGAAGGGAATATAGTAATGATTTAAAGAGCCTTGGGGATGATTCTTTGCTTGAGAGCTTGTCAATGGAGTACCCATTGACATTTTTGCAGGGAAACTCACAGTTCATCACATGCAAAATGAGATAGAAAGTCTGACATGAAACCTAAAACTGATGCTTATAATGCTTCTTTTCTCAGTTGCCAGTTCCACATAAAATTTGCCTATAGGATTTCTTTTCGTACTTCAACAAAGTATTCATTTTCTTTGTACAATGATGACAAAGTATTCTTATATCATTTGATTTCATTGTTCATGATATTAAAATTTTGATTTATAGGTAGCATATTCTTCTCTACTTTAACAAACATCAATATTTGCATTTTCCGGCTTCGTACCAAAAGTTTAGGACGAGAGGGGAAGGGCAGCCTTGACCTTTCTTCTTATAGAAAATTTTCCTGTATTGAAAAACACCATCTGCCCCATATGCAAGTGATAGAAAAATTAAACAGTGACGCCCCAGATGACGAAATAACACTTCCTATTTTATTCATTGGGAGCTTTATCTTGATGCAAAGGCACATGAATGATTCACAATTGGACTAATTGGACTGACCAAAGAACATAGCTTTTTCTCACATCCGAAATAAAAATAAAGTTGTTGGGGGAATTTTCATCAGTATTTAAAGCCAACACCTCGCCCGTTTTCCTCCTCGTACAGGACTAGCTCGCAGGCTTTTATTATTTTTAGACTTTAACAAAATCCGTTGGACATGGGAGAAAATCTAAATGCAACTTTATTTTTATTTTTCATTACTCACAAAAATATTAAATGATATTTTTAATATTTTCCGGGTACTTAACAATCTGCAAAGTTTACGAAAATAAACTTCGACGAATACTTAAAATTAGTGAAAATAAACTTTAATATTCTATCAAAAGAATGGTTCAGTTTAATCATCAGTCACGAGTAATGGTTGTCACTTCATCAATCACAGACCTTGAATCAAGTGATTACGAAATCCTTTTTTGTTAGCTTTATATTTTTTCAATAAAATTTACCGTTAAATTATCCATAAAAGTAATTTTTCGTGGGGGTATAGTACTTATAATGGGATTAATGTCAGTTAATTTGAGTGAAAAAAATTCAAATATTTTTTTAAAAATATTTTGAGTTCAAATTTTATTTTTGATATAAAATTTTTTGGTATTCGAAAATTATTTTGAATCTCGATTAATCTAATTGAACTTAACTGAATTTTATAAATGAAAAAAATAGCATTAAAAAGATTTTTTATGTTACAAGAAAAATATTAAATAACTGAAAATGAGAGTGCTTGAATTCGAACTCAAAACTTATAATATGCCACAATTTATCTTTAATCACTAAATCAAAAAATTATTGGAAAAAAAAAAGACTTATTTTGAGTCTTAAACTGTTCGACTCTGAATTAATTAAAATCCAATGTAACTTACGAATATGGAAAAATTTTGACCGAAAATAATACTCACAAAAGGGTAGGTATAAACTAAGGTAAAAAATTTACATTAAAATTTGTCAAAGAAGAAAACCTCATTGGCCTAGCCAAAGCATTCTCTCTCTCCCTTCATTCTGTTCCTTTTATCTTCTGTAAGGGGCAAAACCCAAGATATTGAACCCGTACTCGGTTTCACCCTTTTAAAGTAGCCATTTTCCTCGTAGACTGACAGGGTTAAACTTAAACCCAAAGTGTACACTTACCCAAATACCCTTTTGCACAGTCCCTCTTTGTCTCTGTTTCTTTCCCCCTGCAAGTTGCAATGTCCTTACAACGGGGGTTGAAATGATAAGAGTCTCTCTCGTCATTATAGCCATGTCTGACTGCTTTCGGATTGAGAGAACTGATCCAAAGGACACAATTGATGGCGACCATTCATCACCATCCAGTGATATTTCCAAGATAAAATCAGTTTTCCCAGTTTCGCAAGCATTCATACAAGCATTTTCTCCTTTTTTCTCTTCTAATTTAGAATTTCTTTCATCAATCGACCATGGATAAGAAAATTATGCAGTGTTTAGGGAGACTGAAGTATTCTTTATTGAAGGGTCAAAGATAAGCACCAAGTAATATTTATATAATAATAGAAAATGGAGTACATCAACAATAATACCAACCGTATAGGACGGCTAAGCAACCGCATTAAAGACAATAGAAAAGATCAGCAGGTTTAGTCAGAACTGAGACTACGTAGTTCAACGTTTTCGTCGGCTTTTGTTAGTTTGACCGATGCCCAACACAACTCCAAGAGAGTTGGAATTTCCTCTTGTTTACTTCTTTTTTCTTTCTTTTCTTGTTCTAACAATTTCTTGTAATTGATCTTTACATTTTGATTAGGGGAAAAGATGTATGGCTACCGATGGGTCAGAAGGGTCTCATGATCGAGTGGAACCCATTTTTCTGCAGCCAAGTTTGGGAAGGTCTAATCTGCGGTGGGAATCCTGATGATGCTGCAGCACTCGCAAACAATTGGTGAGGACCCGATTGCCATTGTTGATCAGTGGTGGACAGTGAAAGATCACTCCCAATCCGGCTTCCATTGCTGCCACTTGGAAAATGAATCTAAAAATCACAGAATGCGAGTAAGAAAATCAGTTAGCAGGAGCCCCCAATCAAGCAATTACCAATTATCAGCCTTAACATTGTTAAGAACCTGATAAGTTGGACTGATTTGCGGAGGAAGAACGTGAAACACATGGTTCTCTCCAGGCCTCCTCAACTGTCCATATCTTTGCATTTCATTAGACTTTACTGAGGCTGGAGATTGGATGTGGGTTTGACTCAGCAGCTGCATTGTTTCTGCCTCGCCATATCCATCTGATCGTCCGTAACGAGCATCATCGCTTCTACAAGGTTCCTGCTGCAGGCTTAGCTGCTAAACAATCAACAAAATGGAATCAATCACAACTAAATAGAAATAAGATTCTTTTCTCTAATCATAATGTGAGATTCTTTACCAACCTTAGACCTTAATCCCCGATATCGCCAATCAGCTTCAGGCGGCAGACTACGCTGATCAGAGATGGCATTTTGCCTATCAGCACCAAACTCTAGATTGTTTTGGTTTGCAGCTGAATTCCCCAAGCTCAAGTCAAGGTTGTGATCTCCAGCATTACCCGAGGTTTCTAAACAATATGCGTGTACAAGTAACCTAGGATAAATCTCTTAAACGCTGATGAACAATGATTGGAAGAGAAAATTTACTAACCACCAGAGTTAAGCTCATTGTCGTATATGCTGGGATCAAAGTTGGTCACAGCATCTTTGCCATTGCACTTAATTGCAGCTCTGTCATATGCCCTACAGGAAGCAGCAGAGAATTCAAAACCTCACCAAATCCCACCAGGCTTGTATCAATTTCTTTTACTACCATGGTTAATAATGCCCAGAGTCTTTACTTGGAACTAAAAATAAAAGAGAACAGAAAAAAAAATGTAACCCACAAACCTTGCTGCTTCAATCTCGGTGTCAAACAAGCCTAAATAAACATACCTGTAAAAACAATATTCAACCACTCAATAAAGAAATGAACATTAAAAACAGACCAGAAGGAAAAACAAAAGGGAATGGTTGGGAGTAGGGAAATGGATTTGCTAAGAAAAGGATTAAAATAAGCTGTTACTTTTTGCCTAAAAACTGGCCCATTCTAGCTTCCCATCTCCCACACTTGTGCAATGTTACTCCTCTATATTTGGAGCTTCCTCTAGGAAATCCGGTGCTTTGTCGGCGAAGTACATGCACAAACTCTTCCTTTGTTAGGTTACTCATCTGTTGCACAACAAAAAGAATCTTCCCTTTTATAAACGATATGATTTCCATGGCTACAAAATAAAGCAAGAAAAGAAAGGAAAAAAAAAAACTGTACGAGCTAAACTATGCAATTCTATCATCTTCTCTCTCTTTCTTTCACTTTCTCTTACCTGCTTTAAGTCTTCCTCATAATCTTCAATCCTAAAATTGATGTCCGCTTCCGCTCCCCGGAACTTGATTGCTGCTCTATCATACGCACTGCCAGAAATAAAGAAAAATTTCTTAAGCCTCTGTCATTCTTTGGAAAATGGAGGAAATTAAGAGCTCAAGACTCGAGAGCTCACCGAGCAGCAGCGTGTGCTGTGTCGAATCCACCTATATGTTCACAGCCAAGAGAAAATGAAACCCATCTCATCCACATCAGAAATATGAAAAATCTGTCTCAAGAATCAATAGAAAAACGAAAATAAAATAAGAAGTGAAACTGGTGGAAAAAAGACAGACATACCTAGATAAACTTGTTTTCCACAATCCCTGTACGTAGAAGACAAACCCAAAACCACTTAAATTCTGATTGGCTCGAAAAGAAAGTTTAAATATAGAAAAAAGAAAAGAAAATTCAAGGCTTTGTTGTGATGAAATGAGAAAGAAATCAAAAAGAAAAAACCAACCAAATATGAGACTCCCATCTGCCGGTTCTTCTATAAAAAGTAACACCTCTATACTGAGAGCTTCTTGACCTAGGTCCTCTCCTGCTCTTCTTCATCGGCTGTGAAACTTCAACAGATTTGCCGGCAGCAAGAGGCTCCGATTGACAGAATTTGACACCAACCCAGTGAGCCCGAGGGAACCCTGCTCCAGTTCCGCCGGAAGTGGCCCCCATTTCCGGCTCTTGATCAAGAGGCAAAAACTGCCGGGTCACAAGAGCCGGGTCACTCTCCATGGACTCTTCTTCATAAGGCACTGAGAACCCAAAAATCTTGCTGCTTCTCTTCTTTAATGGTACTTTAATTCTCCCTCCATCTTCGTCTTCCGATCCATCCTCGATCACCAAAGCTGACGAGCTTGAATTCGACATGGATCCGACCCGTTTGCCCTTATCTTCATCTCCATCTATGGAAGTTTTCTGCGATGAACACCCCTCTGATTCATCGTCTCTTCGCTGATCAGGAGAGTCATTAAGATCCCACATTTTTCCACCCCTCTTTCACAACTTTCCCAGGCTTGTAATCTTGATAAAAATATATATTTCAACAAAATAAAACTTAAAAAATCATGATCACCATCTTCTCTTAGGAATCAAGAAAAAAAACTCTCTTTGTATATGAAGCTAGGGAAAAATATGAGTGAAGGGTTGAGTAAGCAAAGAAGGAAGTTTCAGAAATCAGAAACGAAAAAGTAAAAGAAAACCTATGGAGTTGCGAGTTAGCTAGAACGTAGCATAGCTAGCTAGGAATGACAAGGCGCTCAAGGAAAGGGTTGGAGGGGTTAGAGAAGTTAGAAGATCTTGCGAAAACCTGACTGCCCAATCCAGTATAGACGAGGCCAGTTTGAGTTCGTTTATAGCCAAAAGCATCCACAATTTCCTTTATTAGTAGTTTTTTTCCCCCACTTGCTATTTTTTTTTCTTGTTTTCCTTTGATGTTCTTCCTGTGCTTTGCTTTCTTTGTTTCTTTCTCTCTCTTTGAAACCAAAGGGAAAGGATTCTTGTTGGAAAGTTTTTATTTCAATGATGATAGAATGGATGGATAGTAGATGGATAGATGAATGAATGAACGTGGAAGTGAATTTTTTTAAAATTTGCATATGATTAGAGTTTTAAAGTTTTTTTTATTGTTTATTATTTTTAATTTAAATAAAATTAATTTTAGATTATAAAATATATAAAAATACTTGTACTTATACCAAAAAAAAATTCATCGGTCTCCAACCAATATTTAATGACAAAAAGAAGATTTTGAATTTTTTTCAATTTTATTTAATTATAATTTATTTTTAATTATTTAACTATGAATATCCTTGTGATTTCATTAAAAATTACATATTAGAAAAAAGCTGAAAAGTGAGAATTCAAATATAACTAGATTGATTCATGTCCTAACTAAACTTAAAAGAAGTGAAAAATTAATGACATGATTTGTGATTTAAATCAATTGATTCATGCTGCTGTTAATCAACTGAACTTATTAATGATGAAAATTTCTAACAAAGGCAAACTTTAATGTCTGCATGATTAACTTTTTTAATTTTTATTTTTATGTTAAAAATTTCATAAAAAACACATAAAAATAAATATAAATTTAATTTCAATTGAAATAAACACATAATAACAAATGTAAATTTAGTGTGAGTAAACATTTCAAAGGAATCAGCAAGATAAAATCATAAAAAAATTAAAAGACGAGATAAAAATAGGAAAATAAAAAAAAAAAAGAAAAGAAGAACCATCTTTTGCTTTCCTAAGCTATCCCACGTTAACCGAATCGAAAAGCATTGCTTATCTCTATCTTAAGTCCGTATAGATCACCCAATAATGGAAATAGACAGCGAAAAGACTTGAAAGAATACTAATTACTCAATTTCCTTAATTAGCTAACACATAATTCACAAACTCACGCCGTTTTAACTACTACTTCCTCTACTTTTTTAAAATAAGACAATTTTAAATATCATGAAAAATATAAAAATAACACAGATTAAAATATCATAAAATTTATATATAAATAAAAAAATTAAAAAAATAATTTTATATTTAATTTATTAACACAAATTTTGATATAAATTTTATATAACATAAATAAAAATTATATGCACAAATTACCTTATATTACTGTGAGAACTAGGGGGCAGTAAATTGATTGAATGTGATGGGAGGGGTTAAATTGGGGTGAAGGGCTGAATGGGAGGGTGTGTGTGGTTTGGTATCAGAAAAAGGAAAGGAGAATAATGATAGGAAAGGGGAAAGTTTCCAGAAAAGTCCAATCCAACAGTACGGACAGAGGGCCACCTTTGCCTATTTAGTTCTTCCATGCACCAATGGCCTGCTTCTGCTGTACCTCGTATTTATGACCTTCTCTTCCTTCCTCACTCTCATCCCTTTGCCGCGTGCCTCTGTTATTCGAATCCAAAGTTATATTTTATTTACTTTGTCACTCGGAAGGATGACACAGTTTGCATTTAAAAATTAGGACGGTATAGTTATAAATGAACTAACTTTTTCATTATTTACAATTTTAAAGCAATTTGCATACTGATCTACTTCATTTCGCCTAATTAAATTAAATATTTTAGTCTTTGTGTGCGATTTTTATTGGTTAAACCAACATCCTTTTTTCCCTCATTTTTTTTCTTTCTGGAAAGTCCTAAATATATTAATCTTTTTATCCCAAAATTTTAAACATTTAAAACCCTTTTGCCAAAAAGAAAGTTAATAATTAAAGAAATTCAAATTTCATTAATGACAAATTGGCTAAAAAAATTCTATGTGAATTGTTGGTTTATGGAATTAGTGTCAAAAGTACTCAAAACCTATATACCTACAAAATATACATTCATGGAAGTTGGAATTTCGGTGGTATATATCTCATAATTAGCACAATTACTCCAAACGTTTATCATAAATATTAACATGATGATGGATTGAATATGAATTGGATTTAACAAAAAAATCTAATCCAATTTATGTGGATTTTTAATTTTACGAAAAAATAAAATTTGAATAGATCCATAAGAATTCAATTCAATTTAAAATCAATTATTAGAATTTTTGAGTTTAAGTACTTTTGAAATTTATTTCAATTTTAATTTGAATTTTTAATTAAAATTAGAACGAGAGCTTTTGTATCAACTAGCATAAACCATAAAATATTAAACAACAAAGCATTTAATTATGATTTGTATCCAAATCGATAACATATACAATTTAATATTGTGATTTATACGAATTTGAACCAATTTTTTTTCTAATCTTAATTTTACTATTTGAATAGATTTTTTCTCTATTTTTTGTCCCACCAAATTCATTACATTTTTAACACTTGAAAAAAATCAAACCTAAAGGGACAATTGTACTCATTCACCAGAAACAAAACAAGTGTACCCAAAACTGTACGGAAAACATATACACAAATCTTTTACAATCTACAAATAATAAAAGCAAAATGGGGTGTAAAAACAAGTATGAGCTAAGGCGTGGCAGCACTCTCCTACGAAAGAGCTTGGGTCTAACTCTGACTGAAAATGCTAAAGCCAACACAACCATAGGATTAGATATATTACAGATTGATAGATAGATTCGTAGATTTAAGAGATGTCATCATCCTTGACATCACCACAATTATCAAACCCTAATTTTAAAAAATAAATAAATAATTTATACAATGAGGAACTGAGAGAGAAGGAAGTGTACTGTCAGAAAAAAACAGACACCTTCTGTAAAAGTAGGAGCCAGTTGGGTTATGGTGAAAATGGAGAAGGCCACGTCAGCAATGCACCTAGGCAAAATTACCGACAATGGAACCCGAAAATGTTTTATAAGCAGAAAAAGAAGAGTTGGGTTATTGTCTAAAATGTCTGTCTCATGCTTTCTGTTTAGCTTTACCCATTTCCATCCCATCTCTCAATCCTTCATCCAATCCTTGAGTGTGTGATATGGTAAGCAGAAGCACAAACCTTCCTATAATGGAAGTGGGACGAGGCTTTGGTTTGAAGAGGTTGTTGTTTTCCCCATGTGGAAACAGTTCCCTTCTCAGTGAGCATGCTACCTATTTTCTCCGTTGAATTACATAGGTTAGAGATCCACCTTTCATTCTCCCACCCCCCCCCCCCCCCCCCCCCCCCCCCTCTCGCTCTCTCTCTCTCTCGCTAATCCTTCTCACTATTGTCACTTGTAAGTTTTTACCCATAGACCCACTGGCTTTGTTATCTTTAACATAATTATTATATTGAGGTATCGGTGAATCAAAATTTTATTTTTAAAAATTAAATATAGTAAAATATGATAAATAATTTTAAAATTAATTATAAACAATAAATAGAAATGTAAAATAAATAAAACAAATATTATATATTAATAAAAGTGAGTATATGATAAAAATAAAAAATATAATTGTTTATAAACTCTAAATATATTTATTAATATATATTTTTAAATAACATTTTGTAATTTTAAATTTACTAACTAAAATTTTTTTTTTCGATTTTTTGAGGTTAAATCGTATAGGGAATATGTTTTTAAGTTACAAACTATTAAAATTGTATTTTTAGTTAATTGATTCAAATTAGATTTTGATTGGACCTAATCCAATTTTATTATAACATGTATCAGTGTATCGTACGATACATATCGATTCACTTGTGTATTGATAGATATACTATCGATTCATAATAACTCCAATTCTTTATATGCATACGTATCGATTTTATAATTAATCAAATCGAATCATACGATACGTATCGCATATAGTACAATTTTGATATCTATGGTTCTTTAACCCATTTGCCTCAACTTCTAAACCTAACTCTTTGCTTTGCCTTTTGTTTCGAGGTACTTTGTGTTCTATATGCCATTGGTTTTTGGGTTTTTTCCCTCTTTTTCCAATTCTAGTATGTGCAAATTGAAACCACAACTTTTGGGTTTTTTACAAAATTGGATGGTGGATAGGTAGTAGTTTATATGTGTTGGGCAATATTATTTCACTGTATTCTTTTCTTCTTTCTTTCATTTCTATTTGTTTAACTAAAAATTATAATGAAAACGATACTCACCAAACAAAACAATGCAATTAAATTGAGCTGGGAATTCACATGTCAATTAGGGTTTTTTTTACTAAAAACGATAGCTATGTTAAATGGATTTTTTTTGTGATTTTCTTTTTTATAAATTTTATACTAACTAATTACAAACAATCAGATAATAGAATATTTATATAGGGGGACCAGCTTGGAAGCTTTATTACTTTTTTGTATGTATATTTATATATAGATGCAAGGACTTCATCAAATGCTATAAGAGGCAAGCTTAAAAATGAACAT
Source organism: Heritiera fomes (assembly GCA_032173925.1). Taxonomy (NCBI): domain Eukaryota; kingdom Viridiplantae; phylum Streptophyta; class Magnoliopsida; order Malvales; family Malvaceae; genus Heritiera; species Heritiera fomes. The sequence continues at coordinate 25,780,429 of JAPDPM010000017.1, read as the reverse complement.
ACTCAATTCAATTATGGACTGTTCATGTCAGAAATGGAATATATATATATATATATATATATATATATATATATATATATATATATATATATATATATAAAAACTTGACTTTTAAGCTACTCTTTATGGTTTATCTAGACAATTGATCTCTCAATTCAAAATTAGGTAAAGGCAATGTTACTCTGCTGAATAAATAGGAAAAAAAATGTTCCAAGTGTCTTTTGGACATAAATCTAAATGTAGTTGTGTTGTCAAGCACTTTCCAATTCAAATGAGGACCTAATATTAAAAATAAAATTGCATTTGATTAGGGACTAGAATAAAAGATTACCACAACTAAATGATATGGTTGGTTGTGAATGATCATTCTCTTAAAAGTGAAATCATAATTAGATTGATGATAATGGTCTCACGATCTCATCAAAGTCTCAAAAACAAGTTTTTTTCTGTTATTGGAGAATAGAAATAATCAAACTAATGTCAACAATCATGTAATTTATTGATAGTGTTACATTCTTAATTTCAATAATTAGAATTTGATTTCTAGCAATCTTAATTATAAAAAAATAGCCAAATTATTTTAGTTTTAATAATTGTTTTCGTTGAAACAATGATTTATCATAAGCTTTTTTTTGTTTGCTAAAGTAGAAAGCACTTGATACATCTAACCTAGAACCATAACAAAAGGACTCGTTTGAGCAAGTTGTTTATTTATCTTTTTCTTAAAGCTGCTTGAATATAAGATATAAATCATTTGGTTATTTAAAAAATATACTAAGTAATAAGAATTAGTTGTGTTTTACACAAAAATCTTAACAGTAATTATAAGATATTTCTTGTAAGATTTCACTTATATTAATCACAACAATTAATCCAATTAAAAAAGAGAAAATTTTCTTTTTTTTTATCAAGCTGAAATTGAATATGAAAAATATTTTAAAAGTAAAATTTTAAATGCATTTAGCCAATTTGAGAGTTTATACTTTCAAAATAACGTGAAAAAGGAATTAAGTTCAAAAAAAAATCTTTTATTGCTATCAAAAAGGAAAGATTTCATTTATTATTGATTCTTCATGTTTTATTACTTTTACAACATTTTAACGTAAAAAATAAAAAAACAACTAGTAGTAAAACAATAATCAAACGAACTTAGATAACTGCTCTAAATTTTGTGTCACAGACAATTGATTGGTCAGAATATAATTTTATTTAGAAATGCAATTCACAAGAAAAAATCATAGTACGGAATAAATTAAAATTAGCATACATTTCTATATATAGAAAAAATATAAGCCTGCAATGATTAAACAAGACTTCCACATCACACAACATTTACCTTTAAAAAAGTTAAAAATATAAAATAAAAAAAGTTCCACATGGGAATCCACGAGAAACAGGAAAAAAAATCAAATTGCAGCAGCAAATGTTTTTAAAATTAAGTACTACTAAAGAAAAGAAATGTGATTGGCCCTTCAAGCATACTTGCTATAATTGGGAAACGAAGCGAAATCCCAATACATATTATTATTATTATTTTAATAGAGAAGTAGCTTGGGTTTCCCAAGAAATCTCATGAGATTTGAGATGCATGGCCCCGAAAATATATAAATATATATACGAGAGGGATTAGTTTTTTATATCATTGTGAAATAAATTATTATTTTATAATTATTAAATTTAATAATTTATTTATATTTATTATGTATGTAAAATTTTAAATTAATATGATGTTTTTATTAGTTTGAATCAAAGATAATATTACTTTAAATATATATTAATAATTAAAAATTTATCATTATCAAATAAATAATAAAATAATTTCAATTAATTTAAAATTAAACATACATTATCTGTGTGAATATGGTATATAACTGTGGGTTCCTTCTCTTTGCATATATATACATAAACAAAGACTAAAAAATTAAAATTATTTATATTCGAATTCAAATTATATCATAATATGTTACAATAATTATTTTAATTACTTGAATAAGAATTACTCATTTAATTAAAAGATTGCTGACGGATTTTTTATTTTAGGATTTTAATAATTTTTGGTTTAGGGCAAGTTGTTTCGGAGATCTTCCTAAGATCCCTGTCAGTGCATCAATCAATTTCTGAAAAGACTCGCTTTCATTATTGAACCGTCCAATTGCTCCCGCTCGCTCAGCGTAATGCACAATCAAATCAAATTATGGTTAACACTTTTTAATTTCTTTAAGCCACTAATTGTCTTTGTTTAAAGATTTTTAATTAAAAAAATCGTACACTCTTTTTTCTCACTAAGTGTAAAAATGATTGGAGTTTAATTTAAATGACTTATTTGTTTTTTTTATATATGTGAATGATTATGTGATTGAGGTTCTTGCGATTTTTTTATTGAACTTTGATCTCTCGTATATAAGAAGTCAATATAAAATGTTTTATCTAAGGATTGTGACTCAATTGATAAAGCAGATTGAGTTTACAAGAAGAGCTCTCGGATTCGACTTATACTAAACACATCTTTGGGAAGGGATGAAAGTCTTAACTGTGATTAAACTTCGAACAAGATTAGTCTCAGTCTGTTAAAAGGACGAAGATACATATGATTTACACAAAAAAAAATAAAAAATGTTTTATGTCCCCAAGGGTGGGTTCAGTTGGTAAGGGCTCGAGCTGCCTCGCTCAATGCTTGGGTTAAAGATTTTTAATTAAAAAAATCGTACACTCTTTTTTCTCACTAAGTGTAAAGATGATTGGAGTTTAATTTAAATGACTTATTTGTTTTTTTTCATATATGTGAATGATTATGTGATTGAGGTTCTTGCGATTTTTTTATTGAACTTTGATCTCTCGTATATAAGAAGTCAATATAAAATGTTTTATCTAAGGATTGTGACTCAATTGATAAAGCAGATTGAGTTTGTGAGAAGAGCTCTCGGATTCGACTTGTACTAAACACATCTTTGGGAATGGGTGAAAGTCTTAACTGTGATTAAACTTCGAACAAGATTAGTCTCAGTCCGTTAAAAGGACGAAAATACATATGGTTTACACAAAAAAAAAATATAAAATGTTTTATGTCCCCAAGGGTGGGTTCAGTTGGTAAGGGCTCGGGCTGCCTCGCTCAATGCTTGGGTTCGAGTCTTACCGGTGGCTCTTGGTGAAGTGGTATATCTACGTCATGAAGTAGCCCTGCCCACGCTTAAGCTTCGACCTCGACATAGGTGCGGTGGGAGATGATCCAGATATGTGTGGGGGTGAAAAAGGGGCAATGTTCCTTGTCGGGTGTGCCTCTCCTGCCACCCATTTTTGTAACCAAAAAAAGATATAAAATGTTTTAATCTTAATATTTTTATCCATTATTGTGTTTTCCTTGAGCAAATTTTCCGTACTAAATGATAAAAAAAATTAACAATACATGATATAGGTAATTCAAGTGTAATTAAATTGAACATTAAAAAATATTATTATATTATGTTGATATTAGTTCATTTATTATTTTAATACTATTTGTATTTGATTTGTGTTTGGTAAACCTGTTCATAAGAATTAATAAATATGTTTACAAATATGTATTTGTGAACATTAAATGAATATGTTCATGACTAATTAAAAAATTTATATAAAACAAAATGTATTCACAGTAATATATCTAATGCCAAATTAAGAGATCTTACCTAAATATGTAATTTTAATAATTATATGTTAAAAAACTTATGAGTAAATACGTAACTTAAAATTTTATTATTATTATTATTATTTTGTTACAATTTATTATTATCAAACTATAAATTAAACAATCATTAAACAAATAAATTTTAAATAAATCTTAAATGAATTTATTTGCAAACATAAACGAACAAATCACATTTTTATTTGTAATTATTTATTAAGAATAATAAACAAACAAAAATCAAATATAATCACAAGTTTTTTGTTGAAAGTTTATATTCGTTTAAAAAAACATTTTGAATAAATATCAAAGAACAAAAGAAGATATACTATATATTTGAAACACAACAACGACAACAACAACAACAATAACAACAACAACAACAACAATAATAATAATAATAAGGGTTTGTATATGATGCACTGACAGTGTATAGTTTTTATACACTGTCAATACACCAGAAGTTGATATCTCATCAATTGACAAATTAAAAAATATGCCAACTCTTAAAAGTAAATATAAATAAATTTTTTTAATTTGCTCATAAATGCCTATTGATGAGGTGTCAATCTCTGATGCATTGATAGTATATAAAGACTATACACTGTTAATATATCATATATAAATATTAATAATAACAATACAAAGCGTTAAAATTTTTGAATATTAGTAATGATATGGCATGAGATTTCAAAAAATTATATAAAAAATATAACATATGGTAAAGAAACATTGCAGTTGTGTTTTAGAAATTATTATTAAAAAATAGAATAAATGTGTTGATATGAATAATTTATTTATTTATGATAGAAATTAAAAATTCCTTTTCAAAGGGCCTTAATTTTAGCTCGTGAGGACACTTAACTTCACAATTAATGAGAGAGAGAGTGAGAGTTTTCAACTTTTCATGATAACAAGATTGAACGACTTTTTTTAATTAGAGCTTCGAAATGATTAAAATGTTGAGACATGGCAACTAAAACCTAGAGTGTTCTCCATTCATTATTCTAAAGGATTTCATTTCAATCTTTTCAATTATGTTGAATAGTTCCATGTTCAACATAAAGATCTTAGCAATTAGCACTCCCCTTTAATTCCTTCCTTTTATAGTTTTTTTAATTATTTATTTTTCGAGTCATACATACATAAAATTTATTATGATTATGATTCCTAATTACTTTGATCATAATTTTTTCGTATATATGATACTGAATTAAATAATTAAAATATTAAATTTCCATAGTATAAATGGTTGTATATATGTGTATATTGTGAAATTTAATATTATTAATAAATATAAATATATTTTCAATTCTTACATTTTTGAGTTTGAACTTATTAGTGCATGATTTTTATTGAAAAATGAAATTTAAATTCTTTTCTCCAAATAAAAGAATTAAAAATATTTCTCATTTCTTCCCTCCACAAATTAAATTGAAACCCAAGGTACAAAATAAAAAAAAAAAAAAGGAAAGCTATGCAAACATTACAAGACTAGGAATGGAATGTATACAACGTTAATTATGTGTTGAGATTGTAAAGATGCGCATTGACAAGATTCGATAATTTTAGAAAATAAATGATAAAAGTGAAATCCCAGGTAAAAAATTCAAAAAAAAAAAAGAGTAAAGAAAGCTATGCAAATCAAACATTAAAAGACACGCAAGGGAACATATACAACGTTAATCATGTGTAATTTTGTGTCTAGAGATTGTGAAGATGTGGATTCACAAGATCCAATAATTTAAGACAAAGAGATGAATATACAATATAAAAATAACAAAAATGAAATAATGCTAAATTTTAATAAAAATTATATATTATTTAAGTAAAAATTATAAAATATTTTGTTATATAATTTTTGATATGATAAATTTTATATTTTATACCCAAATAAACACGATTTGACATAATATAAACATAAAATACATATACAAATTATCGTACATGACAAGTTGTGTGGCAAAGACAAGAATGAGCTGAAAAGTATTTATTGAAGCTTAGTTTGGAAGCCATCGGACTCTCAATGCGATGGCTTCCAACCACTAAATGTAAAAAATATAGGACAAAAAATTACATTTTTGTTCTTATTTTTAATTTTTTAAAATTATTTTATTAAAAACATATATTTTTTATTTTTTTATTTTATAAAAATTAATCTGATCATCTATCTAAACTATCTTCGAGTATTTAGCTGCCAATGCACATATAACAGCAACCAAACATTGGTGTAAGAAAAAAAAAAAAGCAACCAAACATTGGACGGTGACCATAGCCTTCCTTGTCAAATCTACATTGTTCACCCTCCGATGGAGCCCCAACTGGATAAGATTTCTGTGCACAATCATAACTAATTTATCAAAATAATGACAACGTGACTCATGTTAGTATATTTAATGATGAATACATTTACATTTTTCGTTTTTTGTCCCCATTTGATGCCATATGAATTTTTTTACATTCAATGAGAAACATTTACACTACTTTAAAACAAATTTAATTTTTTATTATTTAATATTTTTATATTCTTAATTTGATGTTAAATCTTATTTTTTATTTACGTAAATTATATATATATCAAATTTTAAATTAATCAGTAATTATATATTTAAAAAATTTTAATTAAAATGATAAAACTGTGGATTTGATTTGAAAGTTAAATTACATGACAAATACCTGTAAATTGTTTAATCGAAGCATGCGGTGTTTTCATATGATTGGGAAATAAATGAGATTTGTTTAAAGAGGGCACCTAATTCACTGTTGGACCAAAGGTACAGGCCGAGTGGTTGGGTGAAACGATATGATGTCTGAAACCCCACATTGTCCGATGATCTTATGTTGTTTCACACCAATAATTAATACCAGTATTATTACTGTAATTTTTGCAAACTGGTGGATTTGGAAGGAGGATTCCTATTTTGCTGGTAGAAAGATTTTTTGTTCTTGTTGTTTTTAAAAGCAGACGATGGGGTGGGAGTTGTGGTGGTAAATTGTCTGCTAATTAAATCAATCGGAGCATGATTTGTCTGAATTATTGGTGAAAGATTACGAGGAAGATTGTGTCGAAAACATTGTAATAAACTCTGATTCCTTTTTTTTTTTTTGGCTTTGATCTTTCATTTCAAAAGGACAATCTGCGAGTTCTTCATGTGTGTTTGATTAATTTGTACTTTTACAAGAAAAAAGAACATTTTTTCTTTATTAAAGAAGGTTGATTTCTTGGCCGGTTGTAAAAATCGACAGGATATAAAGCTTTGAATAAAAGGATAAGAACTTGTTGGGGTTGACAGATGCCGGACAGGGGCTTCGATGGTCACAGATCCCTAGCCCTACCTCTCTCTTTATTCTTTAAATTACTGTTAACTATGCCTAAATTGAATTAAAGCTCATTATTGGCATAGTTTTTACCCCTAGATAACTTTTGATTAATCCAAGATTATTTGCCTAAGATCTTATTATATGCTCATAGTTTAAGATTTCATTTGAGTTTGATTTGAATTTTATCTCAAGCTAATCAATTACACACGTTTTCATGAGTGTATTTTTTTAATAAAATCTTTAAAGATTTAATTATGAAAAAAAATAACACGATTAGACGATGTTTTAATGAACTTCAAATTGAGCTTAAGTCTATTCATACTACATTGAAAAGAAATATGTGATTTGGAGGCAATAAAAACAAGTGCATTTACAACTACCGTATTCTTACATTCCAACTATCTAACTTCTAGGCTTGATTTGCTAGCAATGCTGCTAACAAAAGTTTAATGTCCACATAGTTGGAACTTTACAATTACATATGACACTTCGAATCGTTTGCATTCGGTCCAATGTTCTGGTCCCTAAAATTCCTAAAATTAAACACTATACATGTATATGGTCCCAAATTTAATCCTCAATAATGATCCATTAATTTTCAGATTTTTGACCCAACTATCCATTAACTTGCTCCACATTTTCTGGGAAAAACTAGTTTAAATAAACTTCTATAAACCAATTTAAAATGTCCTACTAATAATTTTTAGTTAAATATTTAAATAAGAGTTATGACATATGGTAAAATTTGAATTTGAGTTTAAAAATTATCAAACCAAATCCATAGTGTAATCATCAAAATTTAAAAGATTCAGACTTTCTTAAGAAAAATTTAAAATTATTTGGTGTATAAAATCAGCAACCCAATTGGCAAAGCTGGAAAGATAAGCTAGTGGTTTCTTGTTATCATTTATGCAATGATGATGACGATGATGTTATAAAAAACTAATGTGATTGATTAAGTTCGGAGGTGATCACTCAATGTCAGATTTAGATATATATATATATATATATATATTCAATTTAACTTTTTTATATATTTGAAAGGTCGAATTTTCATAGCCATATTTGTGGAATATGAATTAAACATGGATATTTAAAAGAAAATGCAAAATTGGAACAACATAGTTGCAAACAGCAAACTTGTCAACATAGCATAAAAGTGAAGAGAGGCAAAGAATAAGGGGGACCAGATGGCTAAGGCAAAGGCATCAAAACCCCCCCAATTGCCTTTTCGGTGGAAAAAGAAAAGGCAGCAGATTGTGGAGGAAGTAGAGCAAGCTCATGCGCACATGGCCATGCATAGCATTTTGGGTTAAAAGCCTAGATGCTTCTCTTTTGCGAGGCTGAGTCATGTTCTTGCATAAAATCTTACAACATATTACTCATGCTTGGTTGATTCATACGAGGAAATCTCTGTTGCATTCCCTAATGGAGATCAACCACAAGATGAGACTAGGCTTAGTAATTCGTGTACGTATAGTGTAAAACATAAAAATTTGATATCGACGTGAAAAATACAAAATTTTATTTATTACTTTTACCATATTCATATAAATTTTTTATCAAATTTTAATCCAAATTAAGTTCGTATATTTTATTCGTACCGTTTTCATATTTTGTGGCCGTGTTATATTTAAAATTATCATATCTATATGAGCCTTAAGTGGAATTTTGGGGTCCCGTCTTTTGCTTGGCTTAACGGTTAACACCATTGTTTTTCTCACTTGTCAGTGCAGCCCACCGTTTGATTCCTAACCATTTCTTTTATGGGAGACACCATTGCCAAAGTTCAATCTTTACTAATTACAAGAGGGATCTAAAACAAATAATACTATCTTTACTTGCTAGAAAGATGGTTGTTCTTTTGATTAAAGACATGTGAAATCATAGCTTGACATCTAATACATACATACATACATATATATATATATATATATATATATATTATAAGGTACATATAATAAATATGGTAAGATGTCTACATAGATACTTACTTGGACATTCTCTTTTAATGACAAGTAAGCATCTATTAACTTATTTTTAAGTCAAAACAAATAATAAATGCTTCCCCACCTACCCAAGGGTTGTAACTCAGTTGGCAACGCAGGCTGAGTTTGTGGGAAGAGCTCTCGGATTCGACTCCCACTAAACACATCTTTGGGGAGGAGTGAAGAGCCTTAACTGTGACTAAACCCCGAACAGAATTAATCTCAGACCGTTAAAACGGATGAGAATACCTGTGATTTACACAAAAAAAAATGCTTCCCCACCTTTCTACTTTTCTAAAATTTCTCTAATTCTTACAATTTTTAATAAAAATTATCTTAAAGTAATTTTAAATATTATCTACTCCAAAAATTTTCAAATATATAATTTTAATATTATCTTTTTGAAAAATTAAATAAAATATTAACTGATATTTATTTATATTGTAAAATAAATCACTTTAATTTTAATTTATTTAAATATAATTTATTAACTAAATTAAAAAAGTATAAAAGCAATATCATGTATAAAACATATAAATTTACAAATATATGTATATGTTAACATACATATTTAACAGATAAAATTAATTATATAAATATGTTTTTTTTGCCCATATATATATATATATGTTATAATCATTCTTTAAATATATATATATATATATATACACACAAAAGAATGCATGTGCTAATTTTATGTATATTTATATTTACATTTATATTTATATTTAGTTTAATAATAAAAATCTACTTCAAGATATTGCTCTAACACTTGAAAATTTTTAAAATATACTTTTAATTTTTATTTTAACATTTTTTGATGTGCTTAATAATATTATTTATAATGTTTTCATTTTTTTTATTTTCCCAATATTTGTTTATCTTATGTTTTGAATTTTCTAATTTTTTAATTAAATATTTAATTCTTTTATGATTGGATATCTTTATTATATTATATGTATTTTATACAGTATTATTATCTAATACACTGTCAATCGAGTTTTTAAACTCCACAAACGGTGCTAAGATGATGATGCCTACTCTTTATGAATATTAAAAATAAATAAATAAAACGTACGTAATGTGTCATCATTTTCAAATCGTTTGTGAAGTTTAAAATTTTTATTAATAATATATTGAATAATAATCAATTTTATATATATTTTAAATATATGATATAAATTAAATAATATTATTCTATATACTTGCAAAGTTAAATAATTAAAATCAATTTGTGTATCGTTTGAAGTAAAAACTAACTATGCAAATATGGTACTACTATTTGAAGGTGCTTACATTGTTGTTCAACTTGTTTTCAATCGTTCACATTGATCTCTTGTTGAAATGATAAGTGTGAATAGTGCATGCCCCGATTATCGGACTTGTTTTAGAAACTTTCCTAGGATGGCAATTCTTGATTGATGCTCTTAATCAATAATGACCGGACCACAACACCGTCTTTTTTCAAAGAACATTGTAATTCAGCGATAAGAGAAAGAGATAAAATGTTGAGATATTCATATGAATTTCAAATTTATAAAAAAAAAATCAACTAATCAAATAAATTGACTATACAATGCATCAAGACTCAATAGCATTTAATGTAACAAAGTGGTCCTAATTTATACCCCTCCTAAAGAAACATCAAGTAGGAACTAGAATTTAATTTGCTACACAAATTTCATTTTTTGAAAAATTTCATTTTCTGATAAATTTCGATATATACAATGAAATGAATTGAATGTTACGTAATGAAAAAAAAAACAATTTCTTTAACACTTGCGTATGCACATAAAACTTTTCATTAGTCATGCATATTTTCAATTGTTTTAAAAATGATCGTACGGCAACCATTAAGAAGGATAGTTGAATAATTAGCGCCAGCTATCTATGGCTAACAATCCTTTGATAAAAGTAGCTATAAAAGAACGGTTAAATAAAACTAAAATTCTGCACACCCTAGGAATTTCTGATTATGTAATTCCTTAGGAACTGAACAAATGAACCACCATGATCAATTCTTCTTGTTTTCTTCTTTCAGAGAAATTCTTTTCTTTATTTTAATAGAGAAGTCAAAAAGACAAGGTCATCAAACTGTTCCATTCTCTTACTAGTTGTTAGGCCTCTGTTCACTTTTTTAAAAGAAATAGTTCTATATGAACTTTTAACAGTACAAAACAATAATTACCAGTTGCAAGAAATCAACCAAAGATGTTAGGTTCGCAGCCGGCCTTGCGCCCCTGCCTAAGCAGAAAACTCTACAGTTTTAGGAGACGCAAAGATTTGAAATCCGAAAGTTTGGGTTTAGACTGCAAATTTCGGAATCAAACGTTGGCAATAAACATGTTTTTAGGGTTAAGTTGCCAAAGCTAGCACTTAGCACCAATGAGGTTGACTTCTAAATTTAGCAGAGGATAAGAGTTTTCCTTTTTTTTTTCTTTTTCCGAAGGGTTTGGGTTTTCTTGGGAGATGAGTTGAAAAATAAATATTTAAATGCATTAAATTGACATAAAAGATATAATCCAAAAAGATTTCAAGAATTAATTCAACTCATATTTTTATCTCTGAAATGTAAGTATTTTTTTCATGTTTGAAATTCGAGTTTCACTCAATTAAACATATATTTTAAATCAATTCAATTCATATTTTTATTTCTAAGTATGACAGTTTTACCTGTTTGGGATGTTTTTATCTCTAATACGTAGCTTTTTTTTCCCATTCTAATGAGATGTTTCTATATATTTGAGAAAAAGGAATAACTGTTTTATTTATATGAAAAAATAGACTAACCCTAGAGGTTGGTCCTGGTCAAACTCATAGCCATTGGTATAGTACGATTTTGAGTTCAATTTCTCAGTAGAGCAAGCCATATTAAATTAGATGTAGCCGTAGCCACACTCTATTTGAGATTGAGCCCAGTTGATCATAATTAAGAATTATTGTTCATGCTAAAAATTACTTCCTAGCTAGGGTATAGGACTGCAAACAAATTAGGTCAGATTTAAATATGCTAGTAACATCAAATTCTAATTTTGTTTTACACATTTTAGATTGCAGACTTTACAACTTCATCTCAAGCTGCTAACTAAAATCTTTAAAAACAAGTTATGATATATTATAAAAATTCGAGTTCAGATAATTTTATTTTTATCTCGTATTATTAAAACTCGTCTGGAGTCCAAGGGAGGGACCCCATGGCTCGTGGCCAGACTCGGTGGCTGTGGCTGTGGCAATGGAATCTAGAAGAGAGATTTTTTATTTTCATTGGATTTTCTGTTCCCAACTGAAGCTTGTCTCCCATCATTGCTTGGCCCGAGAAGAGTAGCAAGCCCCAATCTCTCATCAGCCGAAGATGATTGGAAACTGAAAAAAGAAATTGATCAGGGTTGTCGGTATGGTATTGATGCCATCATTGTAGCACTATGGTCTATGGGTTTCCACTTCCATTAATTGGGTCAGACATTAGGGTCCTGCTTGATATAATGAAACATTGACAGCCAAATCCACACCAATCCAAGAGTTCACTATGGAGGAGATTCTATGGCTTGGGCAAACTAATAATTGAATAAGAAAAATGGAAGCTATTCTGAATGTTTGACACCTCATCTCTATTGCATATTAACCAAGTTAATTTTGGAAAAAAGTCAAATCTAGTTTGCAAATATGTATATAATATTGGCTGATTAAAGAAAATGCCAATGGGCGAGAGACAATGGGCTTGTGAATTTTGGGCAGACTTTCTAAACTTGGATTTCATTTCCAGCTCGCTCTGTTCTCCGCCATGCTCGTGCTGAAAGTCCAAGTCCAATCTGAATTGGATTCTCACTCAACCTTAGACCATGCGGAAGCAGAACTGAGGATCCCTATTCCCAGGCTTCGAATGCAAGGTAAAGATATTTAAGAACCCATACAAATTGATTAACTAAATCCCTTGCAAACTGCAAATATGTCTAGATGTAAAATAAAATAACACCAACTTAAAATTCCAAGACCAATGAAATCCGGCTGACTCCAATTATTGAGCAAATCCCTAAGAGCAAACTCAAAGCCACAAATTATTTGAAGGATCAAGTAGTTGAATGTGTGCAACAGACGCTTTAAACTCAAGAGACAACATTGTCATTTAGAGACATTGAGGCCAGCCGGTCAGTCGCAAAATTGGCTTGCTGCTGTTGCGGACCAACATTCCTTAAAACTTCGATGGCCTCTGCAACTTTTGCTTTCAAAGCTTCTGGGGACTCTAGCAAGTGTAAAACCTCGGTTTGGTCCATCTCTAGAAGCATGCCCGTCACCTTTGCTGCATTATCATGCTCCAGCTGCTCTACAAGTGGATATAGATTTTCTCCCAGCAACTGCATCCAAAAAAAGAGTCAAAGGAAACATTAATGCCTGACAAAATATTTGTTGCTGATATTGGCGTAGCTAGTTAATTATGAATAAAAAAATATTATCTTATTTTACGATTCAATGCGATGAAGACAAGCACTTACTGTCCTCTGTTGTTCAGGTGCTGCATTTGCAAGAGCAGAAGCAAGAGCCCCAGTTGGCATAGGCTGTGAAAATGCAGCATCTCTGAATGGAATTCCACCCATGCCATAAGGGACAGGAAGCATGCCTCCAGGAACTCCAGGTATTGGAACATCAGGCATGTTGCGACCTGGGGGAAAACGATAGGCACGTCCCTTAGGAAGCATCTGCAATCAGTATCAAGACAAAGATATCTTGGTAAGAAATCTAATACAGGCGAAAAAGATATGCTTAGTGTAGTAGCAAAAAAGAAAAACTGTCAACAACCTGTGGCTGCAAGAAGGGAACTGGTTGCTGTGTTTGTTGCATCGGGCCAGCTCCAGATCGTCTGCCTCCTGGGCGCTGATTCTGCTGTCCTGGTTGAACCATTGGCATGAAAAAGTTTGGCCTCATGCCAGGAACTAGTTGCTGCTGATACCCAAATCCAGGCTGTTATAAATTACAGAAAACTGATCAACTTATATCATTCAAAACCAAAACACAGAGGGCACCATGAAAGGGCTTACATATTCTCAAGTAAAAGAGTAGTCGCAATTTACCGTAACAGAAGGACAGCATAAGTTAAGAATTAGTGTCAGCAAAAATTGCCAAAGAAAAAAAGTCAAAACCAAAACTCAAACCTTCACTTGGGAATATTTCAAAGCTCTCACATTGAAAGGGTTCCAATCCTTTAACTGGTGAGTATATATTATATCGAATGTACACCAAATAATTTATTAATAAAAGTTCCCAAGGTTATAACTGAAGATCAGCCTTAAGAAAGAAGAGAATAAACAATTGAAGTGCCATTTAATAAAATAGTTATATTCAAACAAACTTCATCATATAAAGAAGCTGGGAAAAAAATTGAGATGCAACATAAACAGAAAAATCAACATATAATCAAGTTGTATTACTTGGGGAGGAATAATAGCAGGAGGGCCTTGACCATAGAATAGTTGCTGTCCAAGACCTGTAGCGCCAGGATGATACATGGGCATCTGAGGGCCAAGAGCAGGTCCCATTGCAGCAGGACGCATTTGAGAAAACTGTGCCTGTATATAAAACAACATAATATATATATATATATATATATATATATATATATATATATATATAGCATCCTTCCCGTAAACCTTACTTTACGCTAATTTTAACTCAAAATCCAGTTAAAAAACATAAGATCTAGCCTTTTTAAGTAAGCACCAATAATAGCAAAGATAAATCATCATAACAAGCATTATTAGACGTTTGCACTAGTATTCTAGATGTGTCTTAACATGATCCTCCCCAAACCCCACAATGTGGGAGCCTTGTGCACTGAGTTGCCCACTAGCATTCTATATGTGTCTTCCTGTGACAAGAAAGAAACTACCAATACAAATACCTGCAACCTAGCTCTCCTTTCTTCTTTCCTTTGAGCAACTGCAACATAAAGTGGTTTGCTAACTACCATTTTACCATTCATCTCCGCAAGCTACAACACATAACAAAAGTGAGGAACAATAGAAAAAGAAAAACTATTCAAAAACTTACATGGGAAAATGAAAACGACAAATGTCTTACAGCACGAGATGCTTCTTCAGCAGTTGAAAAGGCAATAAAGCCTGAGCCTCTACTTATACCATTAGGATCACACATAACCTGTTAAGCCCCAAAATGAGCGAGAGAGGAAAGGAAACAAAGAGCATACCACATTTAAGTTTTATGTTGCAAACTGAAAAATGGAATTTAGTAATATTGAACAAACCTTGCATGAAGTGATTGTACCAAATTCTGAGAACAGTTCCCTAAGCTTATCATCATTGATGCTATCATCTAGGTTTTTAACGTATAAATTCAGGCCTTCAAATTTTTCTGCTGTTTCCTTTAAGGTCTGCTCATACTGCCCTTTCAGTTCCATCTCTCTTTCAGATTTCTTCTGAGCCTTCGCCACATACCATTCTTTATCATCAAACTTCTTTCCATTGAGAGAATCAACAGAACGAGCTGCATCATCAGGATTCTCAAAGTTGACAAATCCAAAACATTTCGACTTTCCATCCGCATCTCTCATAACCACAGCACTAGTTATAGGTCCATATTCACGAAATACATTCTTTAAATCATCATCAGTTGTTGATTCTGACAGATTCTTGACATAGACATTGTAAAACTTTGCCTTGTCTACAGCCGACTCTCTTTCCTGCTTACGAAGGAAGGGTCCAACAAAAACTTTTTTGTCATTAAGTAGCATACCATTCAGCTGATCAATTGCATTTTTGGCAGACTCTTCATTATCAAATTGCACAAACCCATGTCCTTTAGACTGGCCAAAATGATCAGTAGCTATCTTGCAAGATAGAATATTCCCAAATGTGGAAAATGTGTCATGTAGAGCTTTGTTGTCAATTGTCTTGTCCAAATTCTTTCAAGAAGAAAGTTAAAGAATCAGAAGACAAAAAACAATCAAGTATCTGATATAACAGGGTTCAAGAAAATGTCATCAGAGACATTGGAGATTACAAGTACCTTGATAAATATATTTCCTGCCCCACTTTTACGGACAGTAGGGTCCCTGTTAGAATGCATTATCCTAATTGGTTTGCCATTGAGAGGGGTAAAATTCAGTACATCCAACGCCTGTGCGGCTGTTAGAACAATATGACACACAGAAAGGTATCAGCAAACATGGATGCTCTGGTGGTGAATAACACACACATATACGTATAAATTTGCATTCATGCAGTTTACACTCAAGCAATGCAAATGAAAGTAACTAGAAGGAAAAAAACTAGAATTTTCAACGTACAGGATTGGCAGAAAGAAATGCAAAAAAAAAAAATGGTTGTTTGCCAGTAGGCAAAGATGAGTTACGAAGCCACATTCAATCAGGCAGAAACAACTTGAGAACCAATACATATTTCAGTTCTCCTCCCACAACCCCTATGTCCACCACAATGATATAAGACATAAGAATATTGCTCTACAATCATCCAACTGATCATTAGATACTAAGAATACACATGTACACTGATATTGTACCAAAAATTTAAGTACGACAATGTGGTAATTAACTGAATGGCTTAAGTTCAAATCAATTCTAACAGCCTGTTCAATTTACACAATACACAGGACAAATCCAAGGGAATGTCTCAGTATTAAGCAAAATGCCTACTTTTGCGATGTCAGAACTAAATTTCTGCCAACCCAATATACTCTATGTTAAATATCATTCTAACTTAGCTAGACCAAAACAACAAGACAAGTTTAAGGAAAAAAAACGAAGGGTAACCTTCATGGGGGTTGCTGTAATTAACATAACCATAACCAAGCGAGCGACGAGTGCTCAAGTCTTTGCAAACCCTAACCGAAACCACCGTTCCCACTTGGTTAAACGTATCATAAAGCTGAGATTCCGTCACAGTCAGATCGAGATCCCCAACATACAACGACGTAGTCAAACTCACGCCATTACTCGCCACCCCATTCGCAACCTCCTGCTGCTGTGGCGGCGGCGACGGCGTCACCGCCACCGGAGCAGCCTGACTCGGCACTTGAACCTGCGCCATTACTTTTTTTTCCTCCTTTTTCACAAAATGTGAACGATGATGATAAAACAGTAACACCAAAAACTTAAATAAAATTTTTTAAAATTCTTTTGGGATAAAAATGAAGCGAGAAAGAAAAATAAGAAAGTTTTGTAATTTTTGGGCAGCACGGGCGGCACCGCACTTGATTTGTAAGAGAACTGGAGATTATATAGTAAGGGAAGTTGGCAGTGGGGACGACAGAACTGTATAACCCTAATTTTTAATTTTGATTGATGAGAATCTGGCGGTTGAATTTTTTTCCTTTGTTGGGTCCCATTCTGATTTAGTTTCTATTTTAAAAGTTATTTTAACTTTTTGAATAAAGACAGAGATTCCTGGTGCATGAAAATATAAATAAATAAATTTTTTCCAGCCTTGCAATTTTAAAAGTTTTCTTTTGGTCAGGAATAAATATCAAATTATTTTTCAGATTTGCCGAGTAGGTAGATATTATTGTGCAAAAAACATTACCAAATTAAGTACTACATCTGTCTCATTAAAATTGTTATTTATTGATAAAATACGTAGTTTTAAGAGGTTAAAGATTTTTTATGTCATATCATATAAATGATTTAAATTGACCAAATTATCTTTAAAAGTAGTAGGCATTAGACTTTTTAATAATTAAAATTGAAGAATAATAAAGGATAAAAGAGAAAATATAATATTAAAATTTGTTATTTTTTTCAATGTAACATTTTTAATTGGATAATTTATTTAGTCAAAAGTGACAAATTTTATTGGGACAGAGAGAGTAGTTATTATTATTGTTGTTATTGAATTAAAACTAACCTTTCTTCTAAAAATTCTATGAGTTTAAATTAGAAGCTGCGATAGCATATAAATTTAGCACTATTAATATAAAAATAGGCCCAGGTTGGTAGTAACGAGCCAGACTAAATATAGATCAGGCTTAAAAGTTATTTTCTTAAAATGGACTTAAAATATAATTCTAAATTCGACTTTAAAAACTAACAGACTTAAATGAGATGGTTCGTATTTAAAAATAAAAAAAATTAAAATTTATATTAATAAGTCGTCTTTTTTAATAAATGAACAAAATAAAATTTTGAAATAGACATTAAACAAGTATCAAATAAATTCATATCAAATTGATAGCTTCAAGTTTTCAGCATCGTTTGAACATATTAATTGTCTAACAACTATAATATAGATTGTTTTAACAAATTTAAAGATTAAAAAAATATAATTATATGTTGTTGTTGCTAATTTGCTATGTCTTTTTTTTGCTTTGAGTTTGTTGCATTGCCTTGGCTTGGCTTACGCTACTACTTGTGAATTAGCGCATGTAGATATTGACAGTGTAATATAGCTTATTCTTTGACTTAGTTTTGGCTTAATTAATTTGTTTATACCTTAACATTTTAATTTTATTTTTAAAATCTATTTAATCAAATAAAAATAATTAAATATAAATAAATAAAAGCATAAATAAATTTTAAATGAAAAGATATTACAAAAAAATTAAATAGTCCAACCATTTAGATTCGGGTCAAATTCATTTAGACCTAAGTTTAAATGGGCTAAGCTAAGCTAAGCTAAAATAAAATTTTCTTTACAATCGTAAAGCCAAAATCCTTAAAATATAGATCAAGCTGAGTCAGCCCAACAAGCCTTAGCTGATTTTATAGTGCTACATACAATTAACCAAAAAATGATGAATAACTTTAAAAGATATATAAACCTTTAAAGATAAATATTAAAAGAGTTTTGTAATTATTTTTAATAGTTTGTACATTCTTAAACTTTACTCATTAATAAATTGATATATTGGAGTTTTTTATGGTAAACCTGTAGTTTGAAAACTTTATTCCCTATTAAGAGTACTTTCAAATTTATTTACTTTAAATGGGGTATTTTAAACCATATCAATGCCATGTAAGATTTTTTAATCCATGTCAAATCTGAGAAAAAAATAAACCATTTTGAAAATTGAAAGTGCAATTTTAGCCGGTATGCAAAATTCAGGGATCACCAGATAAAATATTAGCAACACCATTGTTCGAAAATTCCAAGTCTTAAAAAATCTTGAACTTGGGTTTAATAATTTTCTTGAGACTAGAAGATAGAAGGCTAGGCTTTCTTTTGACTAGGGCTGATAACGGGTCGGATCGGATCGGTCATTCGGTTTTTTTAAAATGTAATTTTAAATTTTATTTCAATTTTTTAAAGGCATTTTAAGCACTTTTGGACTTTATTTCAAATTTTTCTTAGGATTTTTAATTAAATATAAAACTTGAGGTTTTAATTTAAATAGTAAAAATTACAAAATACCAAATAACAAATAACAAAGTATTCGGATATTATCCGTATCCGAATCCGATCCGAATCGATTTTATTCGGTTCAATGATGTCATGATCCGAATCCGAACCGAATTTGTCTATTATCCGAATCGATCCGATCCGAAATCTCCAGTTCGAGTCGGTTTTTCGGTTTTATCGGTTTTTTTTCTCAGTCCTACTTTTGACTGCTTCTTCAATGTGGGATTTTAATAAATCGTTTTCTTGAAGAAATGAAATTATACCTCAAAACAACAATTAGCTGAAGCCGAAGCTTGAGTGAAAGCGTTACAAATTCTTATCCACCTTCGTTTCTTTGCTTAGAATTGCCAAGATGAACACATCAAGGAAGAAGATTCACAAGGACAAGGATGCTGAACTCACTAAATCAAAGAGATAATTGCACAGGCATTGTTTCATTTGGAGAATACCAACGAAGATTTTAAAACTAAGTTGCAAGATCTGTTTATCAACTCAGCAGTTTGAATGGATGTTTCTTGAAACCGTAAGGCAGTTGTCACTTATGTACCATGCAGATCAAGGAAGGCATTTCGCAAGGTTCATCTACGCCTTGTTAGAGAATTGGAGAAAACACTCGGTGGAAATTGGAAAGGATGTTGTCATGCTTGCCACCAGGAGTATATTGAGGCCACCAAAGAAAGGCTCTGTTGTTCAGCGCCCTGCAGTCGCACTCTCACAGTTGTTCATGGTGCCATGCTAAATTGTATATTGCACCATGCTGAGAATGTTGGAAGCGCATCATATACGGATTTGATGGGACCAAAATAATGAGTTTTGTTTTGATACAAATTAGAAAAACACTACTAAGTACAAGCTGGAGACAATTGTAAGGGTATACAAGAAGTTTACGGGAAGAGACGTAGTTTTTGAATATCCAATTATAAAGGCCTGAAGAATAACTTTGATGGACAAGCTTCTTTTGTTCTGTTTATTTATTTTAGAGTTATTAATTGGATTGGATAGATTAAAATCTTAACTGTGATTTAAATTTGTTTTTCCAATAGATTAATTTTTTCCTTTCAAGAAAAAAATGAATTTATACAATCACGCTTATTAGGATCCGTTAGATAGATTTAAGAAATGAAAATCTGATTGTACTCATGCATAATTTCTATGTATTTTGATTATTTGAGATTGAATTTCAAGAAAGGAAGAGAGAGAGAGAGAGAGAGAGAGAGAGAGAGAGAGAGAGAGAGAGAGAGAGAGAGAGAGAGTATTTTGATAAAGATAGAATGAAGTTGTGAAAAGGGAAATAAGACAGATTATTTTGGCTCAATTGAAGGAAGTAGAACACTGATATGGAATGGGATGCTGATGTGGATTTTAACTAGGTCAAACTACCTTTCTTTGGGAATAAAGTTTAAAAGTATTCTAATTTGAAAAATAAAATTGTAAAGTACCATAATTTGGGAAAAACTCGATATATTGTTATTGATTGACATTGTATATGTGGAAACTCATATTTAATTTGCGAGGTATTGTTCGCTTTGATTTGAATATCTCACGATTTTATCACATAAAAGATGTTTTGCAAGTATAAGTTTAAGTCTCTCTTTATATATATAGCATTGTAAAGTCTCACAAACTCTCGATGTGGAATTGGAGTGTTATAAACTCTCCCACTTTAAAGCTTGATATCCTCATCAAGCCCAATTAGAACAGAATCAGGATCACATCAGGCATTATGAATCTAGAAGTGACTCCCACAATATAACACTTAGGTTCCGTATTTCGACTGGTGGACCAGCTCTTATACCATCTATGGAGATCTATACCCAACCTGCGAGATATTATTCGTTTTGATCCGAAAATCTTACAATTTTGTCTTACAAAAGGCACTTCACAAATATAAGTATAAGTTTCTACATATATAATATTGCAAAATCTCCCAAACTCTCGATATGAGATTGAGGTGTTACAGTATATAAATTATATATTTTGAATGTATTAAATAAAAACCCAAGTTTTGTTACATTTTATATGCATGTATGATGCATTAATTTGTTCAAAAACTCGATTCAAATTTAAGAAAAAAATATTATTTTTAAGAAACAATATAAACATTTTAAGAATTTTTTTATATTAATTCCAAGAAAATAATAAAAATATAAATTATTCAAAAAACGTAATGACAAAATAGTGAATTGGGTTGATAAGAATTAGATATTTTTGCTTATTAGTCAATATCACATTAACCATATCAGTAATTAAGTAATGAACGGTAAATTAATCTTATAAGTGAGGCAAGCTGCATGTAAGACATTTGGTAGCCCAATCAATAAATGTATAAAAAGAAAACATGGGAGAGAAGATAATTCTTTTTTGTACATTCTTCTAACTTATTCATTTTCTCCTCTCATCCATCCTCTCTATCTTTTTTTTAGTGCATTTCTTAAACACTTACTGTATCCTTAACTTCTTTGAGTATTGAGTACTGCTTAGATTATTTGAGTCTCCTTAATTTATACTTCTTTAATCTAATATATGTGAAAGAAGAAAAAAATTTCCGTGGAAAATTGAGATTTTGTTTAAACGCTCAAATTAGCATTTGAAATAAGCAGAATAAAAAAATGGTTGTGAAATGAAAAAAAAATGAAAGAATAATTTTATTTGTTTTTCTTGAAATTTTAACTTTAATATATGTACTCTAACAACAATTATATATCACAACTGATTCATTTAAAATTATTTTTGATAGTACATGAGTAGACCTGCTCAAGGGCTGGGTTATTCGCCCAAGCCCGAAAGCTTGTTTGAAATTTGGTCGGGTTTGGACAAAAATATTT
Organism: Heritiera fomes; assembly: GCA_032173925.1. Classification (NCBI taxonomy): domain Eukaryota; kingdom Viridiplantae; phylum Streptophyta; class Magnoliopsida; order Malvales; family Malvaceae; genus Heritiera; species Heritiera fomes. The sequence continues at coordinate 25,758,276 of JAPDPM010000017.1, read as the reverse complement.
GATGAAAAAACAGGCTTGGGCAAAATTTTTAGGCCCGTTTAAAATTTGGGCCGGGCCTCGGACTTGACTTTCAAAGCCCAAGCCCGGCCCGACCCGAATTAAATATATTATATTGTTTTTATATATATATATTTATTTAGTATAATATAATTTTTTATATATAAAAACATTATTGATTAATAAAACATGATTATAAATATTTAATATGAAAATTGACATATAAATTTTGATAAATTAAATTAAAATTTAAAAGAAATAAATAATAATAAATAATTAAATAATTAAAATTTTTAAAAAATAAAAAATTATATTTGGGCGGGTTCGGACTTATGGCACAAAAACGGGCTCGGGCTTGAGAAAAAAAATCTGCTCAAATTACGAGTCGGGCTTGGGTATCAACTACAACTCTTATTATATGTTATGAGCCCAACCCGAACCCGACCCGAACCCGCCCATGACCAGGTCTATACATGAGACTTGAAAAACATTTATGACTTGAACTCTTTTATTGAGTTTATTTAGACTTAACATTTGAAAATTACAAAATTTGCATTAATGTATGGATTAGTTTTTATACATTAACATTGGAAAATTTTAACTTGATAAATAAAATTAAAAAATTATCATATATATTAGTTTTTTAAATTTTTTTTAATATGCACGTAAGAATATATATACCACTTTATTAATCTTATGAAATGAAAAAAACGCAACGGCAACGCACAAGATAATTTGTCCCCGCGATATTATTTTAACGGTTTCCGAGCCGCAAGCAGCAGCCGCTTCGAAATTTACAACTTCGGCCCAAAATCGTAAGTCCAAATCAGCGTTAAGTCGGTAGCTGCGCCAATCACTATATCTCTTTTCGGCCCCATTTGGAGCTTTCCATCATTCCCTTGCCCTTTTTTTCTCTTCGCTTCCTCACAAAAAATATCCACAAGCTGACCACTGCCACCGCCAGCGAGGGAAAAGGAGCCGATAAATGATGGACTCAATTCTCCGTACTGAATCCGTCTCCCTCACGCGCCTACGCGCCACTTCCACCTGCACCGCTTCCATTCACCACATGCCTTGCCAGCTCATCTTTCGCCCCGTCCACCGCCTCCTCTTTCCCTCATCCACCGTCACTGCCGGCGGTGGTTCTCGCAGGTCATCCGCTTCCGTTGTCGCCTCTAGCGGCATTCTCACCGCCAATTCCGTTTCGGTTTGTTACCTTATCTTTTCGCTTTAAAAATTTTTAGCTATTCTTTACTCTGTTTTTTTGCGTCATGAGAAATTTTTAGTTAATTTCACTTCTAAGAATTAGTTAGCAATTTATTATTATTTTTATTTCTTATATATTTCTTGTTAATGTTTGAATGACTATTTGTCTATTTCTGTCAACTTAGCTGAAATTAATACTAATTTGAGTACTGCTTTGGAAGCAAAACATTTTAGGGAGATTTCTCTTTTATATGCATGGAATTTTGCTGTTTAATTTATTTTATCTGGAACTTTGGCTTAATTAGGTTTCAACATCTCCACTGTCATTGATTTACTGTAGTAAGCTGTAAGTTTTCAGGTGGATTAAACGATGCAAAGACAGTAATTAAGCTCTACAAGTATTGCGTTCATTTCTTTTATTTTAATTGGGATCTTGATTGTAATACGGTTCGCCTATTATATATGTGTGTTTGTGCAGTCTCAAATACTTTAGTGGTTCAGGTAAAGACAATTAGATTGAATTTTTTCTATTATCTGTCTGTATAATGATTACTTTTACCCAACTGTGTTAAGCTTAAAATACTTGATTCACAAGGAAAAGGCTTTATCATTGGCAACAGGGGAAGATGGCTTATATGGTTTTCGATCTTTTTTCTTGTTCTCTATGAACATTTTTTCTTTATTTTGTTTGTATGCAGCCAAGAGGTGGAGTATATACAGTTGGAGATTTTATGACGGGAAAAGAGGATTTGCATGTGGTAAAGCCATCAACAACTGTTGATGAAGGTACTTGTTAGGCATAGTTTATATCATATAATTTGTAATTTTTATTATTATTTTTTAAAAGGCTCTAATGCATTGATCTTGTGCCGACACCAATAGCACTGGAAGCTCTTGTTGAATATAGAATCACTGGTTTTCCTGTGGTTGATGATGATTGGAAATTGGTATGTTATCTTTCCCTTAATTTTGGTCATGAGCTTTGACTATTCATTTTCATTTCCTTTGCTAAATTTTAATACCAATCGTCTAAACTCTTTTATACTATCATGATATCTTGACATTTCCAGACAAGTGGAATTCAAGTTTTGCATTGTCCCTCTAGACCGTTGGCCTAAAAGTGAGTGTTTGATTGGATCTTTGATCTTGTCAATGAAGGGTACAATGTACACTTCAAGACTTGCAATTATAGTGTCATGATTCATTAGGCTTAAGCAAATATCTTAGTGAAACGGTGGCCAATGGGGACTCTAGGTATGCATATATAGGTTCGTCCCTTTCTCCCTTATTAAGACTTCAAGGTGAGCATATGATGTCTTTCTGGGCCTGTTCACATCTTCTTTATAGATCAACTCATTATTGCTTCTACGTTCCCATGTCATAATTCTTAAGTGTCAACATTTAGATACCTTCTTTTTCCAAAGTTTTCCATTATGCTTTCATTTGCAGTGAATTTTGGTTTTGTTTGTTTGGTTTGTAAATATGCCTTATCTTTTTGATCTAGCATACTTTAACTTATTACTTTCAGAGTAATTGGAACACTTTCTTTGCTGCTGCAGGTTGGACTTGTTTCTGATTATGACTTACTAGCATTGGACTCAATATCTGGTAAATAAATGTTATATTACGGATTTTGCTTCATCATTCATTTTTCTTTTAGTTGTTATTTCCTTATGTAAGATCTTTCCACTCATATGATTCTGTATAATTCTACTAGGAGCAGACAATAAAATTGTTTTATCTTGGTTTGAGCAAAAACTTCAGTTTAAGTTGAGCATTGAATTTTTTTATTAGTTGCCTTGTGGTTTTTTGGATATTTTTTGAATAGTATAGCATGGACCAGTTTGTATTAAGTTGAGATGCAAGTTTTTCTATGGCCAGCAAGAATGTTGTCACTTCTATATTCTTGCTAATCTAATAGAAAGTAGAGTAGGCATTTGTTGTTATGGAACCAAATCCTTAATTTGATTAAGGAGAACTTTGTGCTTTGTCGAAATGTGTCTTGAATGATAATCATTTCTTACGTCATTTGAATTGTTCTTTCAACCAGGGCAGCGGACTGAGAATGACTTGTTTCCTGAAGTTGATAGCACTTGGAAAGTAAGTGAAAACTGTCCCTCTTCTTGAAAACTCATCTTTTTAGCAGAAGTCAATTTCCTTCTACATAGTTTTACATTATTCATTTTCAAACTTTTTTCTTTCATAACATCATTATAAACTGAGGTAAATATTAGCATCATGAATCTTGATAAATAGAAATGAAGTTGTAGCATTTGCTTCCATTAGATATCTTTTTAAAAAAAGAAAGGGAAGTAGCAGCTCTTTTAAGGTTTGAATTGTATATTGCCATAATAAGGTAAAAATAAATTGTCCTTGAAAATGTCAACCAAGCTATGTTGGCCATTGTTCACCTTCAAGGCTTCCTTAATTTTAATCAAACAATTTCACTGCGGTGCATTGTTGGATTATTTGGAAGAAAGCTAAACCACCTTCAGCATCTTTTGATTGACTGGTTCATGTTTCTTTTTTTTTTTATAACTCTTTCTCCTTCTTCAGATCATCATCAAGTTTTTCTCCTTTGAATTTTCACTTGCTACACACAGGTGTTTCTAAATCTGCTTTTTTATTGTATTTTTTTTTCTAATATTACTGATGGTACTTTTAGGGAGAAATACAATAAATATTTGCAAAAACGAATGTTTTCTTGAAATTTTATGTGACATGAAAAAGTGTGCCTGCTTTTGTATTGAAAGATAAGTTGAAACTTAGTCAAATCCTCTTAATAATGTTTAATTTTACAAATCCAACTGAGTTGTCCTTAATTTTGCAGACTTTCAACGAGTTGCAGAAGCTACTCAGTAAAACCAACGGCCAGGTAGTTGGTGATTTAATGACATCCGCTCCAGTAGTAGTACGAGAAACAACTAACCTTGAGGATGCAGCTAGGTCTGTGTACATATTTCGCCTTGCTTGGGCATATTTTGGTCAACCCCTTCCCTAACTTGTACTTCTGTTTTTCATTTGTCGGCACGAGGAAAGCATTTAGATTGAAAACTAAAATCTTTATATAAACTCGAATCATCCCGCTACATGAACCAAGCGCAATAAGTGGTCACTGTATACATTGTAAAATAGGTCAAGGAAATCATCTGATTTATAATGGTTTACAAACCTTTCAGATTATTGCTGGAGACAAAATATCGTCGACTTCCGGTTGTTGATGTTGAGGGTAAGCTGGTAAGTGAAAAGACACAAAAATTCTCTCTGGTCTAAACAATTTTTTCTTGTTTTGTTGTCTACGGTGTTTGCTAAGTTCTATTCCTTTTCCGAAGGTTGGCATCATCACAAGAGGAAATGTCGTAAGAGCTGCTCTACAAATAAAGCGTGAAAGTGAAGGAAAACCATAACACGGGAATACAGGGTAAATGCCGGAATGAAACTCTTTTCTGCTAGCCTTTCTTCATTTGTCAAAGAAAAGATTGGAGAAGGAGATTACTTGCTTTATATGTTCAAATTTTTGCTGCATTTGTGTAACTTACATTTTTAAAAATTATTAATTTTAAACTATTTACCAGGATTAACACATTGAGAGGGCAGTGATTAAGAAGAAATTATTGTCAATTCTAGTATCTGCTTTTTGAACATAGCTTCGTATATTTTGTCATGAAAAGTCCCCGTGGTCGGTTGTTAAACAGAAATTACCAGCTGATGCTGTCTTCGTTGTTACGTGTACTAAGCTGAACTCCATTCTTGCGTAGTCTTTTGTTATTGGTTGTAACAACCAGGTCCTTATTTTGTTTTCCCACGAATTTAAAATTGAAAAAGAGTTATAAGAAAAAATTTTAAAGGGATTATTTAATATATTATTACTGAAATACTTAGATTTTATAAAAGGGAATTAAAATAATTATATTTATTTTATTTTTTAATATTTCAAATGAAAAATGTCATTATCTCAATTTTGTTTAGTTGATGAAATTTAAAAATTTCATTGGTGGAGAAATTCATTTATGTATAAAAGTAATATAAATTTAAATTTTGATAAAATTTGAAATAAATTTGATATTGATATATTAACGTTGTTTTCGTATTTAGTACAAATACACGGATCTAATCTACAGATGCAATATGGATTTAATACAATATGAAAATGAATTTTTTATATTTAAATATGGTATCATTTTTTATTCGAATACAATTAATTTAAGATTATAAAACGAGAACATTTGCGATAACAAAAAGAAACACGTAATTCCTATAGCGCCCGTGTCAGAAGCAGCCGAAAGGGCATTAAATATTTCTGAATTTACTGTTAAGCAAGCAACGTCGTTCCGCTGATTATGGGGCTCTTCCCCCGAGGACTTGTTGTGTCTTGTCCTCTATCAACAAAGATAGTAGGAAACCTTGGGACATGCGGTTCGTTAACTTAACACGAAGAGCCACCGAAAAATATAGAAAAATTTCCACCCGATTGGCTGTTGAAACTTGAAAGCTGTCCAAAACGTTTTTACACTGTTAAACATGAGCACGGATTTGGCAAACATGTTAACAAGCAAAGTTTTTTCAACGGGGTTGAAAAAAGTGAAATTAAATTTTTTTTTCAATCTTTAGAATATAATTTAAATTTTAAAATTATTATTATTTGAAAAATTTTAATCCGAATAAAACTAATTTCAGGCAATAAAATTACATATGATCACATAAAAAAAAATTCCAACTTCACAATTTCACAAAAATTTAAGTTTATTGGTCTTATTGTGTAAAATATTGTATTGGTATCTTATAAAACAAAAAAATTCTTATTAAATTTATGTTCAGAGATTAAATATAAAATAATTTTTTAATTTTTATTTAATTTTAATTTATATCATTTTTATATCATTTTCCTTTTATATTAAGATGGTATTGTGTTTAAGATCATTAAATTTAATAAAACCATCAGTCCCTGCACAATCAGGTCGGACCCAAACATCATCATCATCCACTTCGAGGAAGACGGCAAACCCTGTTTTTCTTTTCATTGCATCTTGTGAGTTTGTGACCCACATCCACCACAGTGGAGAACCAGAAAATACCTAACTCAAAAATCTTATCACTTTAGTAGTTATTAGCTTTAGTGGTTAGCATGGCCATTTGCAACAACTGCTGGGATGTGTAGGCCACCTCCTGCTCCCTGCAACCCCCCACTTCCTCCTCTTCAAAAGCAAAATCCCTCCCACTTGCACCTCTATTCCATTAAACACACACGACACCGAAACATGACATAAATTCAATTCAAAAGTGATGCAAATTAAAATTTTATATAATTTTGATCTTGAATACAACTTTTAATACGAAATTTTTATATTTTATGTGACACAACATACATTAAAAGCACCAAAAGATAAGCCTGAAAAGTTAAGAGGAAGAAGAAGTAGTGAAAGGATGGAAATTAGCGAGTACCAAATATACAATTACCTTGTTTTTACACAGCCCAAGATTCTTTACCATGAAATCCCAGATATCAAAAGGAAGAGAAGAAGGGGCTAGACGGAAAAACCAAAGATTTTTCATTACACTTATAATTAATACAAAGGGCTTCATCATTTCTTCAGCCGTCTCTTAGACTTACCTCCAAGCTGCATGTTAGCATATAGCAACAACCCTCCTCCAGCTACCTTTCTCAGCACAGCCGCCATGAGAGACAGACCGAAAATTACAACTTTGTAATCATAGTGATTGGACGGTTATGATTAAATCAAGCTTTTTTTTTTCCCTTTTTTGTCTGTTTTTCTTTTTTCTTTTTACTTCCTTTCCCATTCACCATCCGAATCCTCCGGGTCGGGCATCTTGTTCAAGTCAACCCGCTGTAAAAACCTGTCGCTGGGCTTCAACTCATCGCCATAACTACGATTATAATTCTGATTAAGATTATAGTTATGACCTTGATGATGATGGTGGTGGTGGTGATGGTGGTGCTGTTGGTGACCTGCTTCGAGAGCATCGACTCTAGCACCAACTTCAATAGCTTTCTTCCTTATAAAAGCCGCCGACAAATCGCCACCGAGTGAGACGCCGCCAACCTTCTCTCCCGCCAAAAGGTCGGGAAAATTCAACCTAGCCGAGGGTCCACGTAGGTAAAAAACCGCCGTATCATAAGCTCTGGCCGCCGCAACAGGGGTAGAATAAGAACCCAACCAAATCCTCGACCGCTTATTCGGTTCCCTAATCTCAGCCACCCATTTCCCCCACTTTCTCATCCTTATCCCTTTGTATGGCCTTTCCGTAGACTTCCTCGAGCTCTCCCTTGAAGCCACAACTCCTGTTCCGCGTTCCATAGCTTTCAATATGCCCAGAAACTCCTTGTTTCTCAGCCTTGGGTGAGTTGGGTTGGAATTTTTTTCGAACAGGTGAAGAACTCTGAAAGAGAAGAGCTGAGTCTTTGAGATGGCCTGTTAGTTCGGCTGTGTCATGTGTTTAAGTTTACACGTTGAAATGTTCTTCTGAGACACACCAGAGGTATATGAGAGAACCGAGAAAGAAGAGAGAGAAGAAAAACAGGAAGAAAAACAGAAAGAAAAAGAAAAAAAAATCCAAATTCACCGACACAAATCTGTGTTAAGTAAGGGATTTGTTGTTTTTTATTTATTTATTTTTATTATTTAATATATTGCCTTAAATATTATAATTGGAAAAAAACATGGCCTAAACGTTGATGCTTTAATCTTGGCATCTGGTGGTTGTTCGGTATTTGTTTGGAAATAAATAAATAATCTTTATAAATGATCATTTTTTAAAAATTATTATTTAATACATTAGAAGTAAAAGTTTTTAATTTTACAAATAAAATTAAGATAACGACGTCATTCCTTTAAAAATTTTTTTAAAAAAGTTAAATTAGATATGAAGATCTAGTTATATGAATATTTAATAGACTTAAACATTTTAGATGAAATAGGATACAAAAATAATATAAAAATAATACACATTAAAATTTTAACAAAAATTGTGGATGAGGTTTTATAAAAATTAAAAAATTAAAGCTTAATAGTCAAATATATATTTAACCCTTTACACAAAATGAATATGAGCATTCAATTTTTTATCGCATGTAAATAAGTTCACAGACTTTTATTTTATTGTAAATAAATCTTCAAATTTTCAAGATCATAAAATTAAATTCAAATCTGTTAAATGATATTTAATTTTCATTAGTATTGTATATGTGACATGCCACATGGTAACTAACTAAGTTATATACTATAACTTCCACGTAAGATGTCCAAACAACAATTAGTGTCGTTAACAAATTTGAACTTAAATTTATGATTTTGAAAAATTGAGGATCTATTTATTGTAAAATAAAAATTTGTGGACTAATTTTCATGCTATAAAATGTTAAAGGTTCATATCAATTTTATGCCAAAAGTTGATGCTACATTTGGTTTATTAACTCAAAAATTATTTTTGGTATTTGAAAAGAACATAGGAATTATAACACGATATTTTTTTATTTATATTATTTAACTTGTTTTTTATATAAAAAATCTAAAATAACACAAAGAATCTTGTTTGAAATCTGTCTTAATTATCTATTGGATGAATTAAAAGTTTTCAAAGGAATAAGAATATGAGAGGTTGAGAGTCCAATTTAAATTAGAGGAAATAATTATATAAAAATAAAATATACCAATGTCTCGCTAGTTAAATGGTTTCATTATAATTATGAAGAATTTCATAACCATGTTTAAGAGAAAATATATTTTAAATTGTGAGATTAAACAGTTGTCATTGTGGTGCTTTAACTAGATGTATACTTTAAAAAGTTTAATCATTGATTAAGGATTAAAGGAGAAAATAATTTAATTAGGTAAATGATTAAGTATTTGGCAGGCGGTGATGGGGAATTGTCGTTTTGTGGGTAAGTGTAGTGGAATTCAAAGGTTAAGAAAAAGAATTGCCTTAATGTTTTGTTTCAAGCTTTTTAATTAATTAATTTTTTGATGATTCAATCTTTGTTTGTTTAAGAAAATTTTATTTTATATGTTGCTGGTTAAATTTTTAAGTTTTATCGCATGGTCTATATTTTTAGTTAGATTTAATAATTCATATATTTATATTATGTTTATTTTGTGTCAAACACATTATATCATAATTCATGTTAACATGCTAATCATATAATAGATTCTTAAGATTTTGTTATTCATATAGTTTTTATTTTAAAAAAAAGTACAATAAAGGCCTTTGATTGAGAAAATAAAAAATATAAATGTTGAAATTCGAATTTTAAGTCTATAAAAGTTTACATGATCATTTGAATTAATCAAAATTTTAACTTACATTATTTTTATGATTATTTTTTATTATCGTACGGTACTTAAAATTATCACATTTTTTAAGTGCATTTAAAATTTAAAAAACAATAAAATAAATAAAATATGTGTCAACCTCGATTTTACTTTGTGAAATAAAAAAAATGTAAAAATATCTTTTTTTATAAATTTTTTTTATTTGTGAGGAGGCAAGCAAGAGCAAAGGGTAGGTCGGTGGTCGGTGGATAGATACCGTTAGGGATTGACTTTCCCTCCACGCAATAACGATACGAGTGGATGGCCATTTTATCCTTGTCAATTTCGTTTTCAATGATAAATTTGAGGGTAATATTGGAAACTTATAATTATGGACCACCAACTAAAAAGAATGGGGCAACCCCCCCTGTTTATGAGCATATTATTAATGGACGGCCAAATTATTTATGCATCGGCTTTTTAATTTAAGTCTTTTTATTTTCAATACTAATTTAATAATGTATTGCTATACATAGATTTCATAGAAAATATTTAAAAATGTTGATAATTTCATGAATTTTATTATAACAAGTCATGTGTACTGTAAAGTCTTTTCTAGCTATTCTTATCTTTATAATATGTATTATTATAAATGAAACTTTGATTTATTGATTAATTTATGATATTTGGAGATAGAAGTGGGGTTTGCAGCAACCTTTATTTATGCTATTTAAATATTGAATCTCTTATCATAGCCAGGACATAAAATTGTTTGCTTTTACAATTTTAAATTAATAGAAATGCAATTTCTTTATATTGATTTCAAATTAGGACATAAATAGTCTTAATTATTGATTCAATTGATCTTATCTCGTATTTAAAATATGAAAATTTTATAGATCTAAGCATGAGTCCGATCAATACTTATATTTTTCTATATTTTTTTATGAATTAGAAGCTTTTATTGTGAATATATATAAATGTTATTGTCCATGACGATATAATTAATCATAAATACTTTCAACATATATTAATTTCTCTTGGTTTGTTACTCCATAAAACCTCACAAATACCTTATCGCTTACGAAGACAAATTATTGACTAACTTGTCATTTAAAAAAGGTTTCTTAAAGATAGGTGTTGTTGCACAAAACAACAATAAAGGTATGCTGACGTCGATGTTCGTACTAAGTCTCTACGTGTGTCTAAGAAGCTTCTGTGAAACAAGAAAAGTCAGAGGGACGCAGGGGTGGTTCTCTGCGTAGACACCCCGATGCTTAAGTCAGAAGAAAGTTCTTCAATATTGGGAAACGTAAAAGCCAGTAGTCAAAAATTAGCCCATAAAATTGTACCTGGGGGCCTATTTATAGGCCAGCATTCTAGGTTAATTGCTTAAGGATAACCATCTTATCTTGCTAAGAGTTTGTATCCGGGTATAACACAAGTTCCTCAAATGCAGAGAGAAATTAGAGCATGTCGCCGGCGGGAGACGGATAGAGCCACGTGTCGCCTTGTGACTGCAGGCGACAGACTATGAGTCTTTCGTCATAGCGACAGGTGTTGACACGACACGTGATATAGCCACGTGTCGCCTTGTGACTGCAGGTGACAGACTATGGGTCTGTCGCCGCAGCGACAGGTGTTGACACGCCACGTGTCACGCGATTATTGCAGGCGACGGGATACGTGTCTTCCGCAGAGCGATAGGTCTGACGCACGCCACGTGTCGATTGGTGACTATATGCGACAGACGTGAGGTCTGTCGCAAAGCGACAGGTGGGATATACAGCTTGCCTCTGTCGCCAAGACCACGTGGCCCAGTGATTCTTTGCCACATGGTGAACTTGGGTGTGTCTTGGGCCGGGCCCACCGTAGGTAGATTTTGTTATATCAATTGCTCCCCACTCTCTTGTTGGATTTCTCCAACCAAGAGAGTATAAATATGTGTACTTAGGCCTTAGCCCACCGTGAATAGTCTTCTTTGTCTTTTTGTGGTTTATCTGGTATTTTTTGCAGGTGAAAAAAGGTCTATTCTGCGAGGGACGTGATCAGGCGCGACGTTTGGCATTCTCTGTCACGGCTATATAAACCGCTGGGACCCGACGAGAGATCCTACGAAAACCTCTGAGCAGCCGTCTGTCGCCCATTTGCAGCCCCCTCGCCAAAAAGAGTCTGTCGTCAAAAGAACCTATCGCGCTCCCCCAGCAGTCTCTTGCTTACCTTAGAGACAGTAAGTATTCCTCTACCACATATTTATTGCCTTTCGCAACTTAGATTTAGGTCTCCCGCTGGTGTCGTGGTCTTCCGCGTAGAGTTTTAGGACTTCCGCAAGTATATTGCAAATTAGGTCTGTCGCCAAAAGGGTCTGACGCTTCAGCAGGTCTGTCGCCTATTGAGTCTATAGCCAAAAGGGTCTGACGCTTCAGCAGGTCTGTCGCCTATTGAGTCTGTCGCTCAAAGGGTCTGTCGCCATTACTCTGTCGCCGGGTAGTTTTTTTTTGCCATGTCTTTGCTACGCCCGGGTAAAACACTTAAGACGGGTGGTCTTGTGTGCACTTTGACGAGTGCTGACTTAGAGGACCTTAGGACGCGTTTCCCTCTTCCCTCGGGTTATGGCTATAGGCTTCCAGTGCAAGGGGAGGTCACTCCTGACTTGGTTAGAAGTGGCGTAGCCGTCCATAAGGCTTCTTTGTCTTTCGGTTTTCGCTTCCCTCTTCTGGAGTTTGGTGAAGCATTTCTTAGGTACAAAGACATTGTCCCGTGTCAGCTTCACCCACACGCGTGGGCTCAGCTGGTAGCCTTTTCCATAGTATGTCATCACCTAGGTATTATTCCAAGGATTCCTCTCTTAAGCGCCTTCTTCAGAGTTCGTAGGCTGAAAGGGTTGATAACGTTCTCTCTTCAACGTTTAACAGTCGGCGAGTTCCCTAATAATAAAATCTTCTCTGATCTCCCCAATAAACTGCGTGGTTTTGAGAGCGAGTGGGTCGTCGTTGAGATTCCAAGCAATCTACGGATTCGCTCTAGATGGAATCGTGATACCTCTAACCCCTCCCCTCGTTCGGACAGGTTTAGAACAGACATTTTAAAAGACCAATTTGGCCGGTCTATTCGGTGAATCTGTTCTACTGGGGAGCGTAATTTATTTTCTCTTCTAACCCCGGAGAACATTGCTGCTGCCGGCTGGGGCGTAAGCAGGACTGTTCTCGAAGCTTCTGCTGCCACTCTAACCTGCATACGACTCCTCGTTTATCTGATGCTGGTCCTAGTAAGCCATCCTCGGTTCTAGTAGTCGAAGCATCTACCCCTGTAGGCCGCCTTGTAGATGAGTCCTCTTCGGACACGGAGGACGAGACTTCTGAGGTTGCAGGCACTAGTGATCATTCAGAGGAGAACCTTGAGTGGGCTCGGGCTGATGCCTTTGGGAGTCCTTTCACCGATTTTCCTTTGGATTCCAATTTGACTAGTTTAGAGGACTTTGGTGGTTTTTTAGGTTTCTTATCTTTTCACTCCTCGTATGCGTATGTTTGGTGGTTTTTTTTAGTCGGTTAATATTTTCTTTTTGCATTGTGCAGACATGAACTTCCGAGACTTGATGCGTAGGAGGAGTGCTAATGTTGCTGCTGGTGCGGCTCCTATTCCTCCGTCGCGAGTTGGAGTCCCATCTGGACCAGCTCGTGCTCCTACTCCTCCTTCTGCTGGCGAATCCAGCCGTCCTACTCAAGAGGCCGGGAGAAATAAACGGAAGAGGCATCTTGTCCGCGATCAAGGTTCGGGCGATCGTGAGAGCTCCGAGTCTCAAAGGAGTGATTCAGCTCTTCAAGAAGGTGACTCTCGTGCTGCTGAAGGTAGGTCAGTTCCTCGCCAGCCTAGGCGCAAATATAGGAAGATGCTGATTATTGAAGCCTCAATGCCTACACGACCAGTCTTACCCAAGGTGGTAGACCCTACTTTGAGATGCTATACGGTTGATAGTGGGGTCGTCGTTAGTGGGGAAGATTTCCAGACCTATCCCGGGGTGAACGACAACGACAGCATCGAGGATGTCGGGATAGCGTCTCGTCTAGCTTGGAGCACCATTCTTCCTCGTGACGAGGCGGGGCTTTTCACAAATATCCCAGAGGCTGAGGATAATTCTGATTATCTTGCTATGAAGGTAAGAGTGTTGTGCTTGTTTGGTGATCTATTTCCCCGTTTTAACTTTTTACTTCGTCAAAATTTTTAAGTTACTTTTGTTTTTCGTCTTATCAGTCGGCTCAACAAATTACGGCTGTCAACGCTCGGCACAGGGCTCTCAGGGAGCAAGCTGACAAAGACATTCGCGAGCTTCGAGATCAGAAGATGGAGCTTTCAAATTAGGTTAGCCATCTTCGTCCTTACGTCAGTAGGGCGGAGGAGTTGGGTAAGAAGAATGCTAATCTCGAGCAAAGGCTCCGGGAATCTGAGGCGAAGGTGGCTTCCCTTCAAGGGTTTCAAGAAGCTTACAACAAGGCCGTCGAAGATCGGGGAGCTATGGAGAGGCAGCGAGATGAGGCTATTGAGGAGCTGCACAACGTACTAGATCGTCAAAGAGAAGCTCGAATCGAGGCCGTTCGTGAATACCGCTTGTCCCAGCATTGTTTTGACCAGAAAGCGGAGTTCTCGACGGGATTTATTAAGTACGGTTTTTACTTGGCTCGTTCTTGGTTGGAGAAGCATCGACCTAGTGAGGCTTTTCCTGAATTGCTCTTCACCGAAGAGGCCCAGTTTTACGATGCTCCTTCTTGGACCAAGTATGAGCCTGATTCGCAAAGTCCGGAGGCCTATTTAGCGGAGGGAGCCGTAGATAAGCTGGACAATCTCGAAGGTCCGTGGCCTCCTCGGCAGCCACATCATCGGCCTGAGTCTTCTGAGGTACTTGGTCGATCTGAGCCTCCAGCAGTCCGTGACCTTCCTGAGTCTGTTGAGGCGGGCGATCAGCCTGAGTCTATCGAGGCACTATTGGGGTTGGACAGCGACGATTTCCAAATTTCTGAATCTGCTGCTGTTGATCCTGTGCTAGACTCTGCGGCCGTGGTTGGGCCTTCAAGTGATGTTCCTGCTTCCGGGGTGGCTTCCTCAGCTCCCTAGGGCCCTGATTCTTTGACTCCTCCAGCTCCCGAGCCTCAAGCTTCTCAAGATGTTGGTGCTGACGTAGTGCCTTCTTCGCCGGATGACTTGGTTGTTACCGTAGATTAGTTTTTTTGTTTTATTTGTTAACTCCAATGTACTCTTGGTTTGTTTGTTAATCTCCAATGTATAGATTAATTTTCAATGGAAAGTATCGTTTCATTCTGTAGCTCTTTCTTTTGCTTATTTGAAATTAGTAGAGTACCTTGTGTTGTTTGACTTTATCATGTTGCTCCCCAAGTTCTTTTTTTGAAACCATGTTGACTATTTGTTCAAAAATGAACTTTTCTCCACCGTTGTTCCTATCTCGCATTATTTTCGCTTAAGGATAATCAAGACTAAAATAGCCAAAGTGTTAACCATAATTTGTCGAGTTATTACAACATATGAATTTAGAGATTTTGTAACGTACCTCGTAACTTGCTATATAGTTTGTACGTTTACCTTTCGCACGCACTTTTAGTGTTCAAGGACTGGTATTTTGCCCGTCTCGTGCACTTGCCACTTAGGGACTTTGTTTGTGCCCGTCTCGCGTCTTCTTCACGCTTAAGGTTTTATTTGTGCCCATCTCGCGCATTTTTCGCTTAGGAACTTATTTGTGCCCGTCTCGCGTCTTTTTCACGCTTAAGGTCTTATTTGTGCCCATCTCGTGCATTTTTTGCTTAGGGACTTATTTGTGCCCGTCTCGCGTCTTCTTCACGCTTAAGGTCTTATTTGTGCCCATCTCACGCATTTTTCGCTTAGGGACTTATTTGTGCCCGTCTCGCGCATTTTTCACGCTTTAGGTCTTATTTGTACCCATCTCGCGCATTTTTCGCTTAGGGACTTATTTGTTAGCCAGCTGTTATCTCATTTCAATTCCTGTAGCACATAATCTATCTCACATATTGCGTTAGAGAATATAGGAAATGATTGGCTGGCCTTTATTCATGAATCAGAAAAATAATATCATCTATCAAGTAATGTAGCAATAGATGGGAAAGTAAAAACAAGAAAAATAATAATCAGAAAGCAAAAATTACAATGTTTACTGCCAATATAGTTTAAGATGGTTGGCATTCCAAGTCTTTGAGATCATCTTTCCTTGCAAGGTTTCTAAGGTGCAAGTGCTAGGTCCGACCATCTTTCTGATTCTGTATGGTCCTTCCCAATTAGCCCGGAGCTTTCCATCTTCCCTATGGGCGTTTGTAATTGCCGATTTTCTAAATACGAGGTCCCCTTCTTGCAGCTCTTTGTTCTTGACTCGTGCATTGCAATAAGCAGCTACTCTCTGTTGGTAAGCAGCCAGTCTTACTTTTGCTTGGTCTCTCAGCTCATGTATCAGGTCAAGATTTTCCCTTAGTCCCTGAGAATTACGTTCCTCAATGTAAGGGACTAGTCTGGGTGACTCAGCTCCAACTTCTACCGGGATAAGGGCTTCAGTGCCATAGACCAAATTGAACAGTGTTTCGCCTGTTGACACTTTGCTTGTCGTTCTATAGGCCCATAGGACACTTGGGAGCTCATCCACCCATGCTCCCTTTGCCTTGTCCAATCTAGTCTTTAACCCATGTAGTATAGTTCGATTGCTTACCTCTGCCTGCCCATTGGCCTGTGGGTAAGACATAGAAGATATTCTTAGGAGAATATTCAGGCCATTACAAAAATTTCGGAAAACATCACAGACGAATTGCTTCCTATGATATGCATTTATCACACGGGGGATCCTAAATCGGCAAATTATGTCTTTCCACACCATTGCTTCCACCTTCTTCTCGGAGATTGTAGCCAAAGGCTCGGCCTCTATCCACTTTGTGAAGTAGTCTGTGGCCACAAGCAAATAATTCCTTTGTCCTGAGCCTAGGGGAAAAGGCCCCAGGATATCTAGTCCCCATTGTGCAAATGGAGTTGGTTGGAGAGTGTTCTGAAGAGCCGAAACAGGCGATGTAGCTATAGGAGCGAATTTCTGACACTTTTCGCATCTTCTTACTTTGTCTGTGGCGTCCTTCCTCAGTGTAGGCAAATAAAATTCCGTGTGCAATATTTTCGAGGCCAAGGCTCAAGCCCCCTGATGTTCGCCGCATATTCCTTCATGAACTTCAGCTAAGGTGTACTCGGCCTGCTGAGGCCCTAGACACTTCAATAGGGGCATTGTAAATCCCCGTTTATAGAGTTCCACATTCACCACGGTAAACCTGACACTTTTTAACTTTAGCCTTCGAGCTTCGTCTCTATTAGTGGGGAGTGTGCCCCCCATTATATAGTCTTTGATTGGGCTTCTCCAATTGCCTCCGATTTCGACATCACAGACATCTTCTTCCTCAATACTTGGCCTAGTGAGGGATTCCACTTTGACCATACCCCCTTTGACTCCTCTGGAAGAAGCCAATTTTGAAAGAGCGTCTGCATGGTTGTTCTCTAATCGATTTATCTGAGTCAGCTGGAAGTGTTTAAATGACTGTGCTAACAATTGTACCTTTTGCAGATAAGGGACTAAGGTGGGTTCTCTTGCTTCATACTCACCCGAGAATTGGTTTACCACCAATTGTGAATCGATGTGTGCCATTAAGTTGCTGACCCCCATTTTCTCAACAAGTCTCATCCCAGCTATCAAGGCTTCGTACTCGGCTGTATTGTTCGAACTTGAGAAATCGAAATGTAGGGAATACTCATAGGTTTCCCCTTCAGGCGATATTAGCACAATTCCGACTCCACTGTCGTCCATGTTACGAGCTCCATCAACAAATAATTTCCACCAGACTAACTCTGTTCCATCTAGGATCTCTCGGCCAGTGCATTCTACAATGAAATCTGCCAATGCCTGGCCTTTTATTGCTTGGCGCGGCTGGAAGTGAATGTCATATTCACTCAATTCGATAGCCCACTTAATCAGACGCCCGGAGTGTTCTGGTTTCTGCAGTATTTGCCTGAGGGACTGATCAGTTAAGATAGTCACCGAGTGAGCTTGGAAATAAGGTCGTAATTTTCGAGTTGCCATCACCAGGGATAAAGCTATTCTTTCAACCAAAGGGTATCTTGCCTCGGCATCTAGCAGGACTTTGCTTACATAATAAATCGGGCAATCTCTATCCCCATATTTCCTTAGTAGGACTGCACTTACAGCTTTCTCTCCTACACCGAGGTACATAAGGAGGTGGTCCCTGAGACGTGGCCGGGATAACAGATGCAACTCTTTCAGATAGTCTTTCAACCTTTCAAATGCGTCGTTGCACTCTTTCGTCCACTTGAAGTTCTTTTCTGCCTTTATCGCCTTGAAAAATGGTAGACTTCTTTCAGCTAATTTGGACAAGAAACGACTTAAGGCTGCTATTCTTCCTGTTAGCCTTTGGACTTCTCTGACTGTATTAGGCGGCCTCATGTCCAAAATAGCTTGAACTTTCTCGGGATTAGCCTCTATCCCTCGGTTAGTAATCATGAATCTCAGAAACTTTCCAGATCTCACCCCGAATGAGCATTTGTTGGGATTCAACTTCATCTTGTACTGTCGCAATATGATCATTAAAAGCAGACAGGGAGAATCGTATGCCGAAAAAATGACTAAGGTATTCAATGTGTTGCGACATACGATTCTCCCTGTCTGCTTTTAATGATCATATCATCGACATAAGCTTCCATGGTGTTGCCCAACAGATCTTGGAACACCTTATTTACCATGCACTGGTAGGTTGCCCCCGCATTCTTCAGACCAAATGGCATTACTCGGTAACAATATGTCCCAATATCAGTAATGAATGAAGTCTTCTCCTCATCGTCCGGATGCATCATGATTTGGTGGTATCCCGAGAAGGCATCTAAGAAGCTAAGTAATTCATACCCACAAGTTTCGTCTACCAACTTGTCGATTCGAGGTAATGGATACGAATCCTTAGGACAAGCTTTATTCAGATCTGTGAAGTCCACACACATTCTCCATTTCCCGTTGGCTTTCTTCACCATCACAACATTGGCCAACCACTCTGGATAATTAACTTCTCTGATGAATCCTGCTTGCAATAACGTCGAGATTTCTTCGTTAATTGCCTGTTGCCTCTCTGGAGCAATATTACTCTTCTTCTGTTTTATCAGCTTTGCTCCTGAGATTACGTTCAACTGGTGGCAAATAACTTCAGGGTCTATTCCTGGCATATCGGCTGGAGTCCATGCAAACACATCACAATTCTCTCTCAAGCATCGGACTATGTCACTTTTTATTTCTTCAGGCAATTGGCTTCCTATGTACACTATTCTTTCTTCGTCTCTTTCATCCAACCGGATTGCTTACATCTCCTCATCAGGTTTTGGCTTAGACTTTTCTTCGATTGTAAGGGTTTCATTCCTCTGAATCCCTTTACATGTAGTGGATGCGACGTTACATGTCCTGGCTTTTCTTTGATCTCCCCGCACTTGTCCAACACCGTGGGGAGTTGGAAACTTCATTAACAAATAGCAGGGATGGACCATCGCCCTCATGTCATTTAACAATGGCCGCCCGAGGATCATATTGTACGCCACGGAAGTTGATCTCACCACCATGAACAACACTTGTCGAGTGACACACTTCGGGCTTTCCTCCAATGTCACAGGTAGCTGAACTGCGCCTTCCACTTTAACTTTTTCTCCTGAGAAGCCATACAGTGGTATGGTTACTGGCTTCAGTCTATCTTTGGAGATGTTCATTTTCTCAAAGCAACTCCAATAAATCAAATTTACCGAGCTCCCATTATCAACTAAGATGCGACTCACTGGGTGCTTTGCTATTACTGCCGAAATCACCATGGGGTCATCATGAGGGATCACTACATCACCTCTGTCGGCTGACGTGAAAGTAATGGGCTCTTCATCATGCTTTTCCTCCATCACCGAATTAATTTGATAAGCATGCCGGGCGTA
This sequence comes from Heritiera fomes, assembly GCA_032173925.1. Classification (NCBI taxonomy): domain Eukaryota; kingdom Viridiplantae; phylum Streptophyta; class Magnoliopsida; order Malvales; family Malvaceae; genus Heritiera; species Heritiera fomes. Next base: position 25,738,789 of record JAPDPM010000017.1, on the reverse strand, counting down.
GGTCTTTCGAGATGAGGAAGAAGTGCCAGTTAGCGACTCACCCCCGGATATCACGTTAATAGCTGGCCCTGTGGGTTCATTATCTTCCTCTCGATTCCTTCTTTCTACCCTTCTGTCATTATCTCTTCTTTCACCTTCATTTCGTCTAACAGGTCCTCTATTTTCACCTCTTCTCTCTCTGAAATTGTTTTCCCTGTTTTGTGCAGGATAGTTAATTCTATCGCCTCTATATACGAAACGGTTTATTTTTCCCTATCGTGCCAACTTTTCTAGTTGATTCATCAATTCTCTACATTTTTCAGTTGTGTGCCCATGCGCTGAGTGATAATCGTAATACGAACTTAAATCATGGCCCAGATTCCCTGACGCCTTCTTTGGAGTCTGTATAAGACCTGACCCCCCAATAACTGCTAATATCGAAGCTCGAGACTCAGTGAGTGGGGTATAAGAATTGTATTTCAGCGCGGGAGCTTTCTCAAACTTTCTCGGTTGGCTAGAAGATGCCTCAGTGACCTCTCTTCCTCGTTTCCTTCCATCCTTGGAGTCTCCTATCGTCACCATTTTCATTACTTCCTCCTGGGTTACATACTTATTGGCACGGGAGAGTAGGTCTGAGATGGTAGTTGGCTGGTCTAGCGACAGGGATTCTTGCAATTTTTCAGACCTTGTCCCCTGTAATATAGCTGCCACAGCTATACCGACTTGCAGGTCTCGTACCTCTAAGATAGCATCTCTGAACCAATCCACATAACTCTTCAAAGACTCCTTAGCTCCTTGTTTGATAGTGAGTAAATAGGTCGGTTCCTTCCTTCTTTGACTGTTCACCGCAAACGCCTTAAGAAACTCACTTCGCAATTGGTCAAAAGAGGCAATAGACCCTTCAAGCAAGTTATTGAACCATTTCATCGCATGTCCGGACAGAGTTAAGGAGAAGGCCCTGCACATTATCTCATCCTCTCATCCATGTAGCAACATTAGGGCCTCATAATTTTGCATATGATCATAGGGATCAGTTTTCCCGGTGTATGCGGCCATCTGCGGCATTTTGAACTTCGTGGGCAGAGGTTTTTGCATGATGGTTGTGCAGAACGGTACTCTTCTTCTCTGGCTCTCCTCTGCAGACACTAATTTTTTCTCCTCTAAAACCTGTTATATCATTTTCTTCATGTCTACGGGGGGAGCAAGCTGATTTCTGGCATGAGACGAATCAGCTAGGTCTACGACTACTTCCTTACCTTTCGCTAGGGGTGTATTTGTTCGTGTCATCTGTGTGCACCAAGTAGGGGTGGTCAATCGGTCGGTTCGGTTATTTTCGAACCGAAGTTTGCATTTTCGAAATTAACCGAAATTTTCATTTTCATTTTCATTTTCGTTAACCGAACCGAAGGTTATTCTTTCATATTAACCGAACTGAAAATAACATTTGGTTAATCAGTTAATTAACCGATTAACCGAAATTGTCTCTTTTACACCAAAACAGTCCAACACTACGGAAATTTGTATAAAAACTCTCTTTTACACCAAAACAGTCCGGCACCTAGTGTCAGTGACAATTCCAGTCCAGCAATTTGCAACCATTAAAACATTAATAATAACATCTTAAGCACCAAAACAGATTGCACCAAAACATCAAATTCCAGTCCAGCAATTTGCAACCATTAAAACACAAAAAATAACACCTTTATAACACTAAAACAACCTGCACCAAAACAGCAATTCCAGTCCAGCACTTTGCAACCATTAAAGCACCAATAATAACACCTTTATAGCATCAAAACAAACTGCACCAAAACGTCCAAAACATTAATTCCAGTCCTGGCAGTCCAGCACTCAACCTAGCACTCAGCAATCAACAATTCAACATATTGTATTTACAAGTTACAACCATTATAACACCATTACAACACCAAAACAGATTGCATTTAGTCATTTACAGTCTCAAATTAACAAGAGCAAGATAACAACTAAATAAAACATTTAACAACCAAAAAGAACTATTACAAAACCAATATTCCAGCAAATTCATCTCCAACCAATTCCAACAACCAAATAAAATCATTACAAACCAATTCCCCAGCAAACAACAAATTGCATTTGCATTCCATCATCAATATCCATCCATTCAAACAATTATAAAAGTAATAAAATCAAAACTAAAACACCATGCTAAAAGTCTGAAACAGTAGCATAATCCAAACTAAAACAGTAGCATAATTCAAGCTAAAACAATAGCTCCATACACAAGCTCAAAACTCAGTGGGAGTGGGTACAGAATCAGCTCCATCCAAAGGGATATCTAGACAAAAAAGAAAACAAAGCAAGATTAAAATTCATAAGCTGTTTTTAATTCATAAAATAATAGGACAATAAACAAAAGAAAAATATATTTATACCATTTTCAACATTTCCAAGCTCTTCTAGCTCTTCCACCATGTCTGATAGGTTTGTCGGTTCCCGAATCCAATCTTGAGTACACACAAGGGCTTCTACCATTTTAGGAGTTAAATAACTCCTAAATGGATCAAGAACACGCCCTCCAGTACTAAATGCAGACTCAGAAGCCACAGTAGAAATAGGAATAGCTAAGACATCTCGGGCTAATTGGGAAAAGATAGGAAATCTAGGGCTGTTCACTTTCCACCACCCTAAAATATCAAAATCTTCACTGTCATTCTCAACAACCTCATTAAGGTACTTATCCAGTTCTGATTTTTGATTCACACCACCCGATTCAATCATATGCATCCTATACAAAGACTTCATACGCTTTTTCCTTAGTTGTGACTCGCCTACATTACTCTCACTCATAATGCTACTTGATTGGGCAGTACTAGCACTTGGAAGTGAAGGTTGATATGCATGATACAATTCATAAAGAACATCCTTCACGTTTTTCAGTACTAACAAACCTTTATCAACATCAGCATTATACAAATTTTTAAAAACAAATTCCATATAATTTAATTTGTGCCTAGGATCAAGGACAACAGCCACAAAAATCAGCATGTTCATCTTCTCAATATTACCCCAATACTTGTCATATTTGTCTTTCATCCTCATTGCCATCACACCAAACTCAACATTACTATCATTTTGGGCTTCATTCAAAAGACAACTCATTTCAACAAGTTCATCAAAGAAAATGTTGGATGTGACATACAAAGTGCTTGAAACCCGTAATGTAAGTTCATAAAAGTGCTTTAAAAACTGACCTAAGCTTCTAACAATGGTCCAGTCATCCTCATTAGGCAAACCCTCTCCCAACTCAAGTTCAGCCCTAAAGTTGCTATCTTGCTCCTCAAATCTCTCAAAAGCTCTTTCAAACTTTTGAGCACTATTCAACATTAAATAGGTGGAGTTCCATCTAGTACAAACATCAAGACATAATAAACTATTGCTCTTTATATTTTCAACGTCAACACACTCTTTGAATTTTTGTAATCTAGATGGAGATTGCCTCACATATCTCACTACACTCCTAACACGAGCAACAGATTGAATCATTTCTTTCAACCCCTCAGTTACAATTAAATTCACTATATGAGCTACGCATCTCATATGAATGTACTGTCCATTTAAAATGCAGCCCCCTCGATTCCTAAATTTTTTCCTCAAATATCCAATAGCAACATCATTTGCACTTGCATTATCAACTGTGACAGTGAATAATTTGTCAATCCCCCAACTAAGCAAGCATTTCTCAATGAGCTTACCTATAGCCTCACCTCTATGACTAGAAATTGGACAAAAGTTTAAGATTTTTTTGTTCAATTTCCAATCATTATCAATATAGTGAGCTGTCAGACACAAATAATTAACTCTTTGCAAAGATGTCCATGTGTCCGTAGTTATACAAATTCTTTTACATGACTTTCTCAAAACTTGTCTTAATTTCTGCTTCTCATTCAAATAAAGTTGATTAATATCCCTAGCAATGGTAGATCGTGAAGGAACACGAAACCTAGAGCATGCAGTAGACATAAATTCCCTAAAACCTTCACTTTCTACAAACCTAAAAGGCAGTTCATCAATCACAATCATACTAGCTAGACTCTTTCTAGTTGCCTCTTGATCAAATTTCTAAGTGGTGACATTTCCCTCCCCCTCACCCTTACTTTGTAAAACTAGTTGGTGTTGTGCACTATCAGTTTGACTACTATTAGAAGGATTTTTGCTACATGTTTTCATGTGATATAACAATGATCCAGTACCATTTCTCTTTCCATCACAACAAAAATCCTTATCACAATAGTTGCATTTACACTTTGGCAAACCCTCACTATTAATAAACTTAGTAAAATGAGGCCAAACTTCTGACCTGGGTTTAACGGATTTCCTTTTCGCCCCTCTTCCTCTTCTTGAACACCCAGTTTGGACAGGTCGACTTGTATTTGCAACTTCAGGTACAGGATGCGAACTTCCAGACTCATCCACATAGTTAGGATTAGGGCTAGGAGTATTAAGAGAGTCTTCCATATTAGCTGACAGCTGCAAAACGTGAAGAAGAAACTGATGTTAAAAAACTATTATTCATGTAATTAACTACTAATAATGTTTTTAAATCAATAATAATAATAATAATAATAATAATAATAATAATAATAATAATAATAATAATAATAATAATAATAATAATAATAATAATAATAATAAGATGAAAAGAGCAAGAAGCTTGAGATCATGCAAGTTATAGTTCTAATCATTCAACAGCTCCATTTTTAGAGCTGAAGATATATGTACGAGACAATGTTGTATATGTAAAGTTTGTATATTCAAAAGATGGAATTCTAGATTTCTACCAAATTAAAAAAAATGGATTTTCAGATTAGTTTGTTTATCAATATAGAAAGTTTTCATTCAAAAAAGTAAGTGATTACTTTAAGGATTCAACTCCAAGACCTGCTGTTTCATTGCCTTTGTCTTATAGTGCTAATCACTTCAACTGACTGGCATAATTAACAAACAAAGTCTAATTAATATACATGGCAGTAGCACGAGAATCCCATTAACCTTAGTCATACACATGCCCGATCCTATGTACCAAATTGACACAAAAAAACACTTCAGTTGAAAAGCGTATATGAACAACAATTTGGAATTCTAAATGCAAGCTGCTAACAAGAAGGGATTACACGCCAAAAATCAATAGCCTCTCTATAGATTAATGTGAGACAAGCTTTCCAATTGACAAACTTCCTTTATAGCTCACATTATTGATGCAAAAATGTGAGAGAGGCCTATCTAAACAGTCATGCTGCTGCTTTCACATTTGCACAAACAATACCATAACCAACCAATTTTCCAAACAGAGCATGAAAAACAATTATGATAGAAACTGCCAAACCAATGACCAATAGCAGTTAAAAACATGAGCTTCAGTTAGATATTATATCCATAGGCTCAGTTCAAAGAAGCCAGAGTTCAACATTTGCAGCTCCATGAATCACTCAAAGCCAGAGTTCAACAATGTGATATATATATTTTTTAAAATATTAAAAATAAAATAACTAATAAAAATAATTTATAATAATTCTGTAACTCTATTTTTAAATTTAAAAAATTTCACTGTGAATAATAATCCTACTGCACTGACATAGCATTTGACTAACCCAGATAAAAGAAAATTTTGGAATTCTACAATAAGGATATAACAAAAATTAGATCAAATAACAGGCATAACTTTTAATTTAAAAAAGAAAAAAAAAGAAAACCCACCGGAAGGAAAGGGAGTCGAGACTGATGAAAGGGAGAGGCAGAGAGCTACTGGCGAAATGTCGAGCGAAGGGGCTTGGAAAAATTAGGGATTAGGTCTAGAGGCAGAGAGGAAATGAAAGGGAGAAGGCAGAGCCCGAGAGCGGGAGAGCCACGGTCACCAGCGAAATGTCGAGCAGAGCGGAGCGGAGGGGGTGAAGGGCAGGGAAAAATTAGGGTATCCGGAGGATTAGGTCGATAGAGGCAGCAAAGAGGAAATGTCACGAGAACGCTGGGATTGGGAAAAAATTAGGTTAACTGCAGGCAAGAGTGATGAAACGACGCCGTTTACATTTAGTCTTGACTTATGGGCTGGCATTATGAAACGCAGCGTTTTGACTGGAGGGGTTAAATATTTCGGTTAAGTATTCGGTTAATCGGTTAATTTCGCCTTTCGAACCGAATTAACCGATAATCGAAATTTCAAAAAAATTATTTTCGTTAACCGACCGAAATAGTTTCGGTGGCCGACCGTTTAACCGAAATCAATTCGGTCGGTCGGTTAATTCGGTTAAAATCGAATAATGAACAGCCCTAGCACCAAGTGGGGCCAAACTCCGACCCGGCTCCCCAGGTGCTTTGATCTTCGACACCATTCTTTCCAGCACCTCTAACACCATGTTCTAAGTTGGTACCGGCAAAATTTGATAGGTCATGGTGATGGGCGGTAGACTCTGTCGCCCGATCAGTACCCTGTCGCCCCACGCATAGAGCCTGTCACCTGACCCCTGTCGCCGGGTTTAGGCCTGCCGCTTCATCAGTCTCTCGCTGGGTACCGGCGGTAGGCCTCATGTTCGCAGGCCTCGTCGCACCCTGTCGAATGTCATTCTCTGTGACGGGGGAAGCCTTTCGCCGACGAGAAGGGTCTGTAGCTGTCGCGTCCTCTTGTCGCCCAGGCACCTGCGGCGGGACTCCTTGACTAGTTCCTCCTACCAAGTTCTGCACGGCAGGCGGCAGATTCAACTGCGGGAGAACTCCGTGGAACAGATCCACCATGGCTCGTAGCGCCTGGGTGGTTTCTTCGCTCTGTCGCCTCAGAGCTTCGAATTCTGCCGCTGACATAGTGATTCTTTCTTCATCCCTATTCACCTGGTTCCCCTGGCGAATATGCTGTTCCGGGGAACTTACAGAATTGTCCTCACTGGCAGTCCTCGCGTTCGTCGATCTTGTTCTCACCATCTTAGTAAATCTTGATTGGCTTTTTATACGTTTCCCACAGACGGCGCCAATTGTTGTTGCACAAAACAACAATAAAGGTATGCTGACGTCGATGTTCGTACTAAGTCTCCACGTGTGTCCAAGAAGCTTCTGTGAAACAAGAAAAGTCAGAGGGACACAGGGGTGGTTCCCTTCGTAGACACTCCGATGCTTAAGTCAGAAGAAAGTTCTTCAATATTGGGAAACTTAAAAGCCAGTAGTCAAAATTAGCCCATAAAATTGTACCTGGGGGCCTATTTATAGGCCAGCATTCTAGGTTAATTGCTTAAGGATAACCATCTTATCTTGCTAAGAGTTTGTATCCGGGTATAACACAAGTTCCTCAAATGCGGAGAGAAATTAGAGCATGTCGCCGGCGGGAGACGGATAGAGCCACGTGTCGCCTTGTGACTGCAGGCGACAGACTATGAGTATGTCGCCACAGCAACAGGTGTTGACACGACACGTGATATAGCCACGTGTCGCCTTGTGACTGCAGGCGACAGACTATGGGTCTGTCGCCGCAGCGACAGGTGTTGACACGCCACGTGTCACACGATCATTGCAGGCGACGGGATACGTGACTTCCGCAGAGCGATAGGTCTGACGCACGCCACGTGTCGATTGGTGACTACATGCGACAGACGTGAGGTCTGTCGCAGAGCGACTGGTGGGATATGCAGCTTGCCTCTATCGCCAAGACCACGTGGCCCAGTGATTCTTTGCCACGTGGTGAACTCGGGTGCGTCTTGGGTCGGGCCCACCGTAGGTAGATTTTGTTATATCAATAGGATTACCCATCAATAAGTGAGGCCTAAAACGATTTTTTTTTTATTTATGAAAAGAAAATTCGAATATATCCTTTGATGAGCAAAGGATATATATACACTTATTATATATACATATGTGTATATATAGACACTTATTGAGTCAAATATTTAATTACAATGGAATATTTAATACATATATATATATATATATGTTAGCTTAAGATGTGATAATATTGAACATGAAGGTGTTTATGAACTGAAATTACAAAAAATAAAAATAAAAAACGAATATTTTGATGGATTAGATACACTAAGCATGTGCAATGTCAACTTCGAATTAAATGAATGTGAAGAAGTCGATTTGAGACCAGCAAAATCAAGAAAAAAGATAGAGTAGGTTGAAATAACATAATTTAACAAGGCTAAAGAAGATTCTACATTTAATTTTCTCCTATAGACTTTGACTTTAAATCGAATAGAACAAAGAAAAAATTGCTTATGTTTTGGACAGTTGGCCAATAGGCTAGCTTAGCATATCGTAGCATTCCCGGTATTGAGGACTCCTGGTTGGAAGAATTACTCTTTCTCTTCCCATGAGCAGTGCTTTTGCTGTTGTTATTACAAATTATTAAAGATTTATATATGATGCACTGACAGTATATAGTTTTTATATACTGTCAATACATCAGAGGTTGATATCTCATCAATAGGCTCTTATATGCAAATAAAAATAAATTTTTTTAATTTGTCCATAAGAACTTATTAATGAAGTATCAACTTTTGATGCATTGATAGTATATAGAAACTATACACTGTTAGTGCATCATATACAAACTCAATTATTAATCCCAAATCTTTCGATTATTCTCAAGATTTTTAAACAGTTATCCTATGAAGTCAATTACTAGACAAAATAAAAACTTGGGATTCTTTTGTTTTGGTTGAAGGATTCGAGACAAAGATTATTATGCCTCTCAAACGAGAGGCCAAACAAAAACTGCTGTGGCTGTCGCCCTTGGTGGGATTTGAGCCCACATGAATCCCATCTTACCAATGCCAATGGCCGAAAGCACTAATAATCTTTACAGCAAGTGCACTTCCAATGCAATGAACCTCCAACACTCCTTTCCATATAACAGTAAATATTTCGATATAACAGTGAGATAGAAAACTGTTATAGCATAGAATAATAATATTGAACTCGACTGTATCGAACTAACAAACAAAAAGTGTAACACGATGAAATGACTATTCACTACACCGTATTGTTGTGCCAAACTGTTGTTCATAGATTCTCTCACTTGTTTTGTATGAGGAGCTGTCTTTGATTTGGAGGTACATTGCTGATCTATGACAACTAATTAATGTTGTTTGCAAGTTAATTTTGTTTTAATCAATGTTTAACGTTTTAGTAACAGTGCTTCTTCTTTTTGTTAATTCAGATTGCTATATTCATGGAAAGGAAGCTCGAAATTCTTCTTTTGATTCTTTATTAATTACCAATGAGATAAGACAGAGACGACAGGCTGTACCAAGAGAAATTAATATTTTTTAAATTAAACAATTTTGCCTTCTGCGGATTGATTTTTCCTCCCCAAACCCTCATTAATATTAAAATTAAACAATTTTGCCTTCTGCGGATTGATTTTTCCTCCCCAAACCCTCATTCGTCCGATTGTAATAATATGTAGCTGTTCCTTGACGTGCAACTCTAGGCGTCTTGCTTAGGGTTCAATTGAAACAGACAAAGGCTATACTCTATTTCTCTTGTTCTTGCAGTTTTTTTTCTTTTATCTTTAAATAACATATTAGCTGTTCGGTGGATGGCACATGTATCTTAATTAGTACTGTTAGGCCATCGGTCTTTGACAGAAGTTGAAATGTTAAAAGGTAAAATATTTAAGTTTGAATTTTTATAAATTTTTGATGATAAGTAATTCGTAAATTTTGAAAAATTTGTAAATAAAAATTTAATAAATACACAAATCTCAATAATATAAAAGTTGGTAATATGTTTTAAAGATAGAATAATTTCTTTTACTTTTAAATTTTTCTGTACTAAATATTACCTAAAAAAAGATTATAAACTTCGATTATAAAAAAAAGGGTCACTGAAAACTATAGTAATTTAATATTTTTAACTTTTATGAAAAAAAATTACATTTGGGTTTGAATGCGTTCATGGGTAAGAAATGTAATGGAAAATGCTGGTGACTCTTAATTTCTAATATAAATTAATTAACCGAAATATCTTGTCAACTTTATCAAGTACTGATAGAGATTAGCATCTAATTATTGTTTAAGAAAAATGATTAACTAGGACAATAACATATATAAACAAACATGATAGGCTAGGCAGTGCCGCAGTGGCAGATTGCGACGTAAAAGTTTGACAAATATCCCTGCATGCTTAGCCGACCAAACGTCTTGTCTTTTGCCTTATCAGTTATCACCATTCCTTTTTTTTTTTTGATCTGAAAATGGTGCATTAAAACAAAACCGAAAATTGCAGTCAACTATCTCTAGGGAACACAGTCCCCATTAAGTCATCACCATGTCCTTTAGTTGTTAGTTAATATGAATATTTGATTGTTATAAATATTTTTTTGAGTTCTCAGAAAAATATTAAATAATTAAAAATGAGAATGTTTAAATTTTGATATGGCAAAATCTATTTATATTAGGCCAGGCTCAAAGGTGTTAGAATTCACTATGTGGTGAAAGATCATTATGACACGTGGCCTACGACGATAGAGGGCACAGCGTGCGACAGGATATCTGTCGCAGGCGATAGACTCCTCGCGCCAACCTCCTGTTGTCTTCGATTGACATGTGGCTCCTTTAGGGGCTTTCGCTAGCGACAGACGCCTACCGCCGACAACATGCTATACTTTAGGCCTCTCGTCGGCGACAAGCTACTTCTACCTCCGGGATTTGCGAAATTTGTGTTCTATTTGGAAACAAACTCCTAGTAAAAGGACATGATCACCCTCAAGTAATTAACCTAGAATTTTCGCCTATAAATAGGTCCCAGGTATAATTCTATTCTCTAATTTTTTGACTACTGGCTTTTACGTTTTCTAATACTGAAGAACTTGTTGCTGACTTAAGCATCGGAGTGCTTACGCAGGGAACCACCCCTACGTCCCTCTGACTTTTCCTTGTTTTACAGAATCTTATTGGAGACACGTGGAGACAAAGTACGAATAGCACGTCAGCATACTTTTATTGTTGTTTTGTGCAACAACAAATTTAAATTAAAAATTTATAATATAATACAACTCATTTTTAAGCATTCAGTCAAAAAGTTTTTAATAAATTTTCCATATTGCCAAGTGTTGAAGAAATATTAACTTTGCAGTTTTCAGTATTATTTTAAGAAAATTTTCCACTCATAATTTTAGTATGTACCAAAAAAATTTATGCTCTTTAGTTTCAAGTGCTCAAAATTAATGAAATTTATTTAAAAGTTTGCTTCACCATAAGTATGACAAAACCTACAATTTCGGTGTTCAATATGCAAATTAATTTTTTGGAATATAATTGGTTTTGCCATCTACTAAGAAAAGAGTTTTCTTTTCTTAATAATGGGGGGTTTTGTGGAATACAATGGTGAAGTTAGAATATCAAATTTTACAAAATTTTTGCGTGTCATCTGAATTAGTTTTCAAAGTCAAAGTTGTTGCACAGAACAACAAGATAAGATGTTGACGTCAATCTACACTCTTTTTTCACACGTATCACCAAGAATTTTGCAAAAAAAAAAAGTCAAAAAAATGTAGAGATTATTTTCTATGTAAGCGCTCTGATACTTAAGTAAGGAGAATTTGACAAAGTCTTAGTAATTAGAAAATAAAACTTAATCCCAAATAACGTACTTGTCCTTGTATTTATAGGAGATTGCCTTAGTTGCTACAATAATTACTGATACTGTGAATTTGGTATGATTAAATAATGTTTAAATATGTCACGAGCAATTTCGTCTTTTTGCTCCGTTGTTCCTTAGGATTTGACACGTGCTAGGTATGACGCTCCTATGCGAGGCGGGAGGAGTCTCTTGTGTCTTGAGACAGAGCATTTCGTCGTACGGGAAGGTGCTCCTACTATCAACGGAAGACTACTCTTGGTGTGTGGGGCAGGAGGTGGCTCCTGTCGTGAGGAAGATGGCACACGCAATCGTCGAGAAGCTGCTCCAGTCGTGCGGGAGGTGTCTCTCGCCTCCAAGGAGGTTGCTCCCGCCACCAACGGGAGGTGGCTTTCGCAAGTGGCGAGAGGATTCCTCCGCCATGAGACACCTGCCACGTGTTGGAGTGCAAAAATGCCACGTGGTGTTGTGATGTTTGCCACGTAGTGAATTTTGGTAGTTTGTGTTCATGGATTTGTTTATCTTGGTTGCGCCAGACTCGGCCTATATCAAAAGTTATTTTTTTCAATGATTGTACACACATTTAATAATTGACTTCAATAATCTTATTGTTTAAGTAAGAGATTTTCCAAAATAAAGAATTTTACATTATCTTTGCTAGAGGTAGGAAGAAGAAAGCGATGGAAAACGTAATTTGCCAGGTACGGTGAAAAGCAAAATAGTGTGTCACTGTGGAGAAAAATAGGAACAAAGAATAAATGTTGTTTTAATAGGGTCGGTGGGTGGTTTTTATTTAAATATTTTAGCTCTATCAATTAATAAATATATATAAAATAAAAATAATTATTTCATATATTATCGGTGAAATTTTTTGTTAAACAAGTGAACTTAAAATCATTACACATATTTTATTTTATTTATTTATTTATTAAAATTTTTATAAGACATGTTATCAAGGGCGTAGCCAGAAACAAAATTCAGTGAAATCACATATGTGTGCGAATTCATATTATATAAATATTTTTATATTGTATTAAAAATAATTTTTTAACTCCACATACGGCGTTAGGACGAAACACATATCTTTTAAAAATATTAAAAATAAAATAGTACATGTATCATCATTCTAGCTTCACTTGTGGAGTTAAAAAAACTTCACTGACAATGTATATAATAATTATCCAATTATTATATGAAGTAATCATTTTTAAATATATAAATTAAGTTGAAAATTGCTAGATTAGTGATTTTATTATTTATATTTTAATTTGCAAAAGATATCCTTAGACATATAGAATTTTTTTTGAATAAAAAAGAAATAGAATTAACATTATATTTATATATAATAAAATGTATGATTTTACTTTTATATAGAACATTTATACATAAATATATCTTTATGAGAAATTATATACATCACATTTTATTTTTTAATACTTATTAACATATGATTATATTGAGAGAAATTACCAAATACACTATTAATAGAGTTTTTAAACTTCATAAACGTAGTTAATAAGATGATACATATCCCTTAAGGAATAGTAAAAAAAATAAAAAAAAACTAATTAGAAAATAATGTAAGATGCATAACAGTTTTTTAACCATGATTGTGAAATTAAAAATTTTCATTGTCAATGTATCAAAAACTAACCTTTATAATTTTACCAAAATATAAAAATTTTTTAAAATTTTCTTTGCACCTAAATATTAATATTATCATTATAAAAATAAATAAAAATTTTATTTTTGATCATTTACTTTATATTTTTATGAAATTTATTGGCTTCAATATAAAAAATAAAAATTTTAATATTTTTTACATGTATAAATATAACTTGACTAAAATTCAGTGGAGTCAATTGACCCCACATTTTGTATGTGGCTACGCTATTGCATGTTATGAAATAAAAAAACTCTATCGATGATGTATTTAATAATTATTCATAAAATAAAGGCAACTATTAGTCAAGTGGTTATCAAGTTTTACATAGTGTTTAGGTAATTATTAATAAGAAAATAAAACGAAATCCTGAAATTATGTGCAAGAATATTTTTTTTTATTCGGTTCAATTCAATTGATTATTTAAAATAAGATCAATTAATTTAATTTTTAAGTTTTCAAAATTGAATTGAAGCAATAAATTTTTTTTTAAATTGCTGAAATAAAAAATTCAACTTTCATACACCTATAATATAATAATGATAATAATACCAACCTCGAAACCTAAGGTATGACACATGCCACAAATCTGGAAGAGCAAATGCCAATACATTTTTCCATAGGCAAATTGACTTTTGAAAATTCTCTAACCAAACGCGATTCTCTTAACAGGGCCGAAGTCATGAGATAACAGTAATGCACCTGACCAATTGGTGCGATGAAAGTAAGACATTGGAAAATTTGTTGTTTGGATTGATTGAATCTGGTCATGTGGACTTGTCACTGCAAAATCTAGTCAACACTAACTACTGATAATCAATCAACCCCCAAAATACGAAACAAAACAAAAAAATCTTGGGATCAACGCCAAATTAAATAGTAAATATGAATAAGTAAGGTTGATGAATATATATATATATATATATATATATATTATTATTATTATTATATATATTAAGTTTGAGCCTGCAATTATTGACATAAAAAGTCAAGATTTAGGTGAAGGAACGTAATACGAAAATAGTTTAGGTTTCTCTCAGTTGACACCAGAGTATGAGTTCGTATTTGATAGATTATCGTGTATAATATTTATACATTATCAATTAATTATAAAATATTATTTTATTAATAAATAAAATTTAAAAATAAATAAAATTTTAATAATAAATATTAATAAAAATATTTAATTTATTTTTAAGAATTTGTATATTTTTTTGTTACTTAAAAACTTGTATATTTTTAAATTTTGCTTATAACATTCTATGATTAGCAGAAAACATATAAGTACTTTATATTGTTAATACTTAAAGTTTATATTTGATGTAATGATAATATAAGACATCTATACATTGTCACTTGTCAGTTAACTACAAAATATCACATTATTATTATTGTTTATTGGATAATTATTACATACACTGACAGTGAAGTTTTTTTACTCCACAAACAACGTTAAGATCGTGACACATGTTTTATTTTATTTATTTTAATATTTTTATAGGACACATGTCATGATCTTAACGCTGCTTGTGGAATAAAAAAACTTCACTGTCAGTGTATGTAATAATTATCCTTGTTTATTAAGGATACTTTGTTTTCACTCTCGGAAAGTTCAGATTCCTCTTATCAATACTTTTCACATGTATACATTCACCAAAAAAAAAACTTTTCACATGTATACAGTACATTACACTTCACATAAAAAAAAAGAGTACATGTAGGAAAAGTAAAATTTTGATTATATATATGCTTTGATCGATTATGAACAATTAAGTCTTCATCTGCACTTGGTTTTTTTTTTTCTAACGAAATTTTAGAGGGCACTTCCACCAAAAAATCTGGAGTTTTTAATTAGAGAATAAAGCAGAAAGCTTCTTAAAAACTTTGCTGGTTTATGTAATATGAATAATAACATTCAAAGTTAAAAGTGAAAAGTGATTGAATTGAAGAAGAGGCAAAACTAAAACTGTTCTTAAACTTGTAAAAGTTACTTAACTTACATGAGAATTTCTATATACACACTTTTTTTCTCCATACACCCTATTTTCCTCATGGTGGTACTGTTCATATAAAGGGAAAAGCAGGTGTGAAATGAAAAAAAAAAAAAAAAGGGGTGTTGAGAATTCCTCAACTTGCATTACACTACTATTATGAAATTTTCAAGGTTTCAGGGGGTGGCAGTTCCCCCATTGTAAATCCGAATGTCCCTGCTTCTGTGTCATTGCTTTCGTTTCCTTCGCATACCCATCCTCGATTTTGCGAATCTGAATTGCTTATTAAGAAAAATGTTAAGAGATTTTAGAAGAAATGCAATGAAAAGTATAATGGTGATATTCAAAGGATACTCAAGCCGCATGCCATCCCCAGCCGGAGATGAGTATAGAATTGTCCCCTGCAGAGAGTTCATGGCACCAGTTGAACAAGCAGTATCCTGCACACACCATTACATGCTAAGGTTGTGAACATTGAGAAGTGGAAAACTACCTGCTATTTTTAGTTTTTATGCAATTGGAAGAAGAGGTTAAGAGGAAAAAGATTTAAACATCCACAGCTCCCGCCTCCGATGATGCAAGGAGAAGCGAAGATAATCTGTCCAAGCAAATTATGTGAATCCTCAAAACATGAGATTTTATGCATTCGAATGCTATGTAACAAAGAAATGGTGTAATAAATGCCAACAACTGGAATGTAAATCTGACTCCAATCAAATAATTTATCGAAAATTTAGATTGAAAGAGTTATCACCTCATTAAATAACCAAAAACAGACATAGCCTTTTCCCATTTGCTACATGGACTATATTCCACCATTGTGTTCTCATGTAAGACCATATCCTCAAGGATAGTCTCTTTTTGAAACCGTGTAATATATGGAGTATTTCTTACCATCACTGATATAACCAAGGTTCATGCCAAGGCAGGTCACCTTTGCTTAAGGAAGTTTGAGGTTCTAGACTTGAATCCTATGATGAAGGTAGAAAAGTAAAGCCAGGGAGGTATTAAGACAGAATCACCTCTCATTAGTATCCCAGCAGATAGATTAAGAAAAAAATAGGACACCCCTAGGCACACAACATTAAATGAATAAACTTGTGCCCAATCCCTAATTTAACTCAAAGAGAAAGAATCGACTTGCATAAATGAATTGAGTTTGAAGCTTTTCCTTCTCATTTTTTCCCACCTTAAGCAGTTTCTGTAAGGAACCCGTTCAACTAGACACCCATTTGGTCACCATTGACAAACATTTCTGCACCTTCAACAGTAAGCACTAGAAAGAAAGTATCACGCACCATACACCACTCGTTTCTTGAAAATGAAAAGAAAAATTAGGTACCTGGAAATCAACAAATGCAACTGGAGCTCCATATGTGCTCTGCATTTTCAACTTCAGAAACCCAGGGGTTCTGACAGAAGCAATGAAGTGACAGAAAATTACACACTATGAGCAAATTTACATTGCTAAACAATCTCTTTTTACCTTGAAAATACTTGGATTAGTTCTTCCTCAGTGCAAGTTGCCCCTAGATTAGCCACAAAAAGGGTTGGACACGGGGCAGCGCTCTGTAAACATTGAGAGACTGAAGAATTAAAATGCTAATGTAAATTAAAAATCATTCTAACAATTAAACTTGAAGCATCTAGTCATTAGTTCAAGAAACATAAAGATTATTGGTAAAACAATAATACTTTATTAAACAAGTTATGTTTCGTTAAAGAGATTCAATACATGAAATGAGAAACACAACATTTTTTAAACACTTGGTTTCTTTCTTCTTGATTTAACTATCAGTATTAACCGACTCAATGGTTTCTGTTGCAGCTATGATATATTAGTCTGAGTCTATCCTTTTATCAAAGGGATCCTTTTAGGAGCCATACGGGTTGGCAACAAGAAGAAAATGGGGGTGATAACAAAGTATTTAATGATTTATATATAAATTTGAGAAAATTTGAAC
Organism: Heritiera fomes; assembly: GCA_032173925.1. Classification (NCBI taxonomy): domain Eukaryota; kingdom Viridiplantae; phylum Streptophyta; class Magnoliopsida; order Malvales; family Malvaceae; genus Heritiera; species Heritiera fomes. The sequence continues at coordinate 25,721,588 of JAPDPM010000017.1, read as the reverse complement.
CTAAACAGAAAAGATCTATATTTCCTTGGTAGGATACTTAATACCAAACAAAAATTTCACATTGTTTGTAACCACAAAAGTTGTAGAACATGTTTGCCACAATATACAGAACAAAAGGGATAAGATATACGGCAACTCACTGATTTCATAGCTGTTGACTCAGAATTGGCATCAGCATTTCCTGAACTGAACAAGTTTGAAACAATATCTTGACAATTAGATGGGATTCCTAAGAACCACAGAAGCAGAAATCTCAAAAGAAAAATACTTTACTTCAACTTTGGGGAACAGGGCATGTCGTGACTATCTCAACGAAGCCCTTGACCTTTCATTCAGAGCAAATTATTACATGCTAATTTGTCTAAAGACAATTACTTCCGAATAATAAAAATGTGCTCAAGTAGTGCATATGACCTTTGTGCAGGTGGATAACCAATCATGTTGTAAGCAGAATTACCCATCCCAGGCATGTGAAAGCTGCCAAAACCTGCTAGTGTCCAAGCGTGTAAAACATGTGCAATGTGAGCTTTAGAAGAATGCGTCTTCCATGTGAGTAACTAATTTGTTCTCCAAGTGTAACATCTTATAAGCAACAGACAACAAAGATCTAATAACTTAACCACATCAACAAGCAATCAACATGAAGCTCAAAAAGAATGATGGGCACACAAAGTGGTCCAAGTAGAATTCTAAGTGATTGTCTTACCGGAATTAGTGGTAGGCCTCGAAAATGATCCCTTAGGTTTCTTATCGGAGCCTGTCCTTTCCTCATCTATTTGCCAGAAACAAACCAAGTAGTCATTATTCAGGTTCAAAATAATTTCAAACATAGAAAACGACCACATTGATGAAAACTAAAAACAAGAAACAGAACAATTGCTAACCTGTTCTTGGGCGCTTTGATCGGGAATTAGATTTTGCAAAATCAATAAACAAGCTTGTTCCTTTCTCAAGATCAAACACCATTCCCTGTAAAACAAGGGGCTTTCAATTGATATTTTACAGGCATAATCTTTATTGGATATTCAATTTCCAATGACAATTTCGTAACCATAAATAAATTCAATTATTCTAAAAACAAATTACTATAAGAATTCGGCTTTCAGAAATTCCTACTTTGGAATACAATTTACAAACATAATACCATAAGATTTCTTACATTAAGCGCCTGCATCGCGGCAATTGCGGACTGTTGGTCGGAGAAAACAGCGAAAGCGAAGGGCTGCAACAACCCAACCAAACAATGTCAACAATTAAAAATAAACAACAAAATTCTTCGCATTTATTTAAGAAAACAGTACCTGCGAATTTTGGGAGGTGTTGGCGTTTCGGAGATGAGATGATTCATAACCGGGAAATTCTCGGAAAAGATTATAAATCTCACGGGGCTTAATGTCTTCAGGAAGGCCGGCAATGAAAAGGGTCCGAACCGAGTCATGGGACGAATAGGCAGCCACGTAAGGAGCGGAATAGGAGGGGAAAGGGGGTGCGGGCGGCAGCGGTGGTTGTTGTTGTTGGGGGATGTAGGAGTGGTGGTGAGGAAGCGGCGCAGCAGCACCAGGTGGGGGAGGCGGAGGCGGCGCAACAGCAGGAGGAGGCGGAGGGGTTTGGTAGTAGGGGTACTGAGGAGGGAGAAGGCCTGAGGGTTGAGGGTAGTAAGCAGCCATGTCGTCCATAGCCAGGGAATATTTTTGGAGCTGTTTTGTCAAACAGCAGAGAGAGACAGCGCACTGTAATTCTCAAGGCTTTTAATAATCTTGTCCTCAGTCCTAACCTAATCTAAGTTACTAATAATGTTTTCTTTGGTAAGAGCTTCACTAGACTCTGCACTTGGTACATGTGTAAAATATGAAAATTTGATAATAAAATTTATATAAGGATAATTATTACATACACTGACAGTGAAATTTTTTTACTCCACAAGCAGCATTAAGATCGTAACACGTCTTGTTTTATTTATTTTGATATTTTTATAAGACACATGTCATGATCTTAACGCTGTTTGTGGAGTAAAAAAACTCCACTGTCAGTGTATGTAATAATTATCCTTTATATAAATATGTGAAACACAAATTTTTTTAGTGTAATATATAATTTTTATCAAATCTTATTTCATGTCATTTTTACTTTTTTTTTTATTTTCGCATCGTATTACTGTAGTATAATTAAAATTATTATATGTTTTTCATTTCCATGCAAGTAATTTTTGAGAGAAAAAAAGTTATCAATTTTCATATTAAAATTTGTTTTTATGATACTTGTTTCCTTGTATATATAAACACAATTGCATAATGTTTATCTTCACCCTTCTCATGCCACTTCACAGCCATGTGAAAGTTTCAGAATAATGCAAAAGAAATTTGTACCCAAAGGCAAAGGCAATCCCATCCCATCCTCGAAGACCGACATTCTGATTTCTATTTTCCCATTAATCAATTATTCCAATGCCCTTTTTACCTTTCTATTCTTTGAACCTTTGTCAATAGTTTTTATATTCTTGGCAAAAATCGAAACAATTGGCAGATCGCATCCAAATCATAGCACAAATAATAAAATTATTGTCATTTGTCTTTGGTTGCATTGTGCACAACAAAAACAACACAATCGGTCTATGGAAACCAAGATAAGTATATAAACAACTATTTATGGAAATCTGATGAGTGCGAATGCTGGTTCATGCAGTTTACACTGACAATTACCAAATACCAAACCCATTTTCTCTGGCATAAGTAAAAACTCAAGGAAAATCTAGTTGTATTTAATAACACCAGGCTAGACAAGAGGTGGGTACTGCTTGGCTTGCTGGCGAACTCTTCTCTTGTATTCATTAGCATCCTGCACAAGAAGACATGTTTTTATGTCATTAACTGATTACAATTACCTTAATCAAGCACACCTCATTTAGCCCTGACATCAGGAATGTTTCAATCATCCAGTTCAATCAGCAGGTTTGTATTCAGTACGCCAATCATAGTGTCACCGATGAATCAGCCTAAGAAACATACCTGGATGAAGAGGTGATACCCTTCAGTTTGAGCAGGATCAGCGGGGTTTGGAGCATCCAGTAAATCCTGTATACCCACAAGAATTTGCTTCACAGTTATGGCAGGCCTCCAACCCTATTTGCACCACAAGAATGGCATGAAACTTCAAGGCTGGACAGATGGAACCACACTAATCCAAAAATCAATCAAGGGGAGAAGAAGATACTTACACTATCCTCATTTAGGATTGAAAGGCAAACAGTACCAGACGGGTAAACGTTTGGGTGGAAAAAACCTTGTGGAAATTTACACTTCGGCGGCTTGCTAGGATAATCTTCACTGAAATGGAGCGTGAGTGGAAAGTAACCACCCTCCCAGTCAGTCTAAAAATAGATGACGCAAGGAGTTAAGCCTATCCAAAACTTGAAAAAAAAAACATGGCTAAAATTGGTTCAAACATGCACACTTTCTTTCAATATTCGGTTCTCTTTATTCTGTAATGACACGATAGTCTCATGAGACTTTTTAATCAAATATTTTACATTGTAAACAACTAAAAAGAAAGAAAGAAAGAAAGAAAGAGGAAGCATTTTGATGTCATTAATAAATGCTCCGGATAAAATTACAAGCATCCAGACATCACACTTTCAAAATCATCCATGTATTTAAACGACAAAATGCCACTTGAGAATAGCAATGCCCATGGATTAAATGAATTATGCAAAAAAGATATGAAGGGGAATACCATAGAAGCTGCAAGGTCTATCATACAATAAATTAATATACTAAGATGAATAAGAAGACCAACAACCAAAACAATTGCAGAGGCAAAATATCATTACAAGATCAAAATCAATACCACAAAGCTTTCACTCTTCTAGTAACATAATAACCACCAAAGCTGCAAAGCAAACCTAAAATTTGCAGCCCAAACTAGTTAGCTCTCAATCTGCAACATATAAATAGTCAAACAACCTCAAGACTTACAATACTATAACAGGCTGTTTAAAGTGCCATGCCATTTACTAAAATTGCCGAAGCCTTAAGAGGTAGGCATTTAGCTACTACATTCCAAATTCTTTCTCCTAGTCATCATATATAGAACCATGCATGCTTTAGACAGTGATATTTTCCAAGGATATAAAATTTTTAGCTATTAACAGGAGATGAAGAATTTCAAGAAAATGAACCATTATCCAATGCAAATAAATCTACACGAAGATGAAATAATAATGATGAATAAGACCTGATTTTAACCAAGACGACCTCACCCAGAGTTAATTACAGAACAACTAACAAAGGACAAGATCTTTGAACAATGTAGGTGAACTGCCAAATAAGAACAACCAAAAATGTTAAACAAAATGGACTCTCATGACAGGTGATTAATACAAAATGGACTCTCATGATAGGTGATTAATGTTTTTGTTTTTGGTCGAAACCTCCGGTTAATCCGAAGTCGAGCTACTGTCAAACCCTGAGCAGGAGAAGCTCTCCCAGCATTGTTTTCTTCATTCACAAGGCTCAAACTCGAGACCTTGCTTAAGAGGCACCAAGCTCCTTCCACTTGACCCAACAAACGTTGGTTTTGGGCTTCTGTGCTCCTATACTAATGCAATTAAAAAATAGAGTGAGAACTAGATCTTCAGCAACCACTAGAACTCCAGAAACAGAAAGGAAGCAGAATTTTGAGAGCAGCAGAGATGCTCATGCTGCTTTAGTGGTAGATGCAGAGGAACTAAAAATGAATGCAATTAGTTTAATTTAACTCGTAAGACAGATCTCTTGGCTAGCAGCCGTACAATGCCAAATAACTAACCTACAACCCATTAAAATGAATATAAAAATACTACGCTGTAATCATACAAAAAACAATAACTAATTGATTGTCTCTCCTCCACAGTCCACAAGTCTTTGTTCACAACACTATTGTCTGAATCATGTAAAACTCACCATAATAAAATATATATAAAAGTATTAACCTACCAATGAGACATAAAAGACTGTTTAAATACAAAACCTGCTTCTGTAAAAGCCTAAAATCTGTTGTTCTTTCTCCTTTATTATGTACAAATATATATACATATATATATTTATCAACTTTCACGTCAGCATACATCTTACCGGGCAATCATCATTTTCCTAAAATTTTCCAACAAAATAGAACAGAACCAATCCATACGAATTCAATCAGTGTATACCAATACCTCCTCACATTTAAAAAGTTTATTTTAGCTTCTTTTGGTATTGCAAATTGAGCTACACATAAACCAAACACAAACTGTACAATCCGCAATAGAAAGCACTAACACTAAACTAAAAATAAACCCATCACTCAATTTAGTTCAACAACATCAAAATCTTCGAGGGTCCATGCTTTACCCAATTAAATCACATAAAACTTAGGTTTCAATTACATCAACTCAGCTCCATTTCTAAATTTTTTTTCTTTCAAATTACTGCCAAATTTAAAAAAAATGAAACAACCCAGACCAATATTTTACCCGTAAAACAACATAACAAAATCAACAAGCCAAATAAATAAAACTGAAAATAACAGACAAACTCAGTCAAAAAACAGAATCCAAGCATGCTTTAGACAGTGATATTTTCCAAGGATATAATATTTTTAGCTATTAACAGGAGATGAAGAATTTCAAGAAATGAACCATTATCAAATGCAAATAAATCTACACAAATATGAAATAATAATGATGAATAAGACCTGATTTTAACCAAGGCGACCTCACCCAGAGTTAATTACAGAGCAACTAACAAAGGACAAGATCTTTGAACAATGTTGGTGAACTGCCAAATAAGAACAACCAAAAACGTTAAACAAAATGGACTCTCATGACAAGTGATTAATGTTTCTGTTTTTGGTCGAAACCTCCGGTAAATCCGAAGTCGAGCTACTGTTAGACACTGAATGGGAGAAGCTCTCCCAGCATTGTTTTCTCTATTCGCAAGACTCGAACTCGAGAGCTTGCTTATGAGGCACTAAGCTCCTTCCACTTGGCCCAACAAACATTGGTTTTGAACTTATGTGCTCCTATACTAATGCAATTTAAAAAAAGAGTGAGAACTAGATCTTCAGCAACCACTAGAACTCCTGAAACAGAAAGGAAGCAGAATTTTAAAAGCAGCAGAGATGCTCATGACTGCTTTAGAGGAATGGTAGATGCAGAGGAACTAAAAATGAATGCAATTAGTTTAATTTAACTCGTAAGACAGATCTCTTGGCTAGCAGCCATACAATGCCAAATAACTAATCTATAACCCATTAAAACGAAGATAAAAATACTAAGTTGTAATCATACAAATAACAATAACTAATTGATTGTCCCTCCTCTACAGTCCACAAGTCTTTGTTCACAACATTATTGTCTAGATCATGCAAAACTCAGCATAATAAAATATATAAAAGTATTAACCGACCAATGAGACATAAAAGACTGTTTAAATACAAAACCTGCTTCTGTAAAAGCCTTAAATCTGTTGTTCTTTCTCCTTTATTATGTACAAATATATATATATATATATCAACTTTCACGTCAGCATACATCTTACTGGGCAATCATCATTTTCCTAAAATTTTCCAACAAAATAGAACAGATATAATCCATATGAATTCAATCAGTGTATACCAATACCTCCTCATATTTAAAAAGTTTATTTTAGCTTCTTTTGGTATTGCAAATTGAGCTACACATAAACTAAACGTAAACTGTACGCAATAGAAAGCACTACCACTAAACTAAAAATAAACCCATCACTCAATTTAGCTTAGAAACATCAAAATCTTCGAGGGTCCATGCTTTACCCAATTATATCGCATAAAACTTAGGTTTCAATTACATCAACTCAGCTCAATTTCTAAATTTTTTCTTTCAAATTACTGCCAAATTTAAGCAAAATGAAACAACCCAGACCATTATCTTATCCGTAAAACAACATAACAATATCAAGAAGCCAAACAAATAAAACAGAAAATAACAGACAAACTCAGTCAAAAAAAAAAGAATCCATTGAACTCAATGGACAACAATTAAAAAAAATTATCCAAAGCGATGAAAGGTCAATTACAGGAATCAAACAGAATCTTAGACTTACCCCTGCTTTACCAGGGATGGTGCAATGCCACACCATCAAATTCACCGTTCCATCCGACACCGTCTCTGGTTTCGCAACAAAACCCTAAAATTCGCAACAACAAAAAATCAAACAAATAAAAACAGTAACAACAACATTAAAATTTGAAAGCCCAAAAACATTTAAAAAAAAAAAAAGGCGAAACAAACTGTACGGACATGGGGGTGATTCTTCCTCCATGCCTTCCGCTCCTCGGAGAGTCGACCACGCGCTATTCCTCCCGACATCTCTCTACCAATCTCTCCCTCGCTCGCTCTTTCTCTCTCTAAAACTCTCCTCAGTGAAACGTTCTCTCTCTTTCTTAAATAATTGCTTTTTTATTTTATAATAATATAATAATGACTTGAAATTTCTACGACGGATCGTCGTCTGAAACAATATATACAAAAATCCAATATTCCTCTGTTTTTCCGCTTGTGCCCCTGATGAGGATTAAAGAAAAGATTCGGTTTTTTTGTTAAAATATTGAAATAGTCCAGTAAAAAAAATAACAGATTAAAAAAGCTCTGAATTTTTTTTTCTTAGTTTAAATAATTTTTTATATTTTTATTGCATCTAAATAAATTTTTAATTTTTTATTTGAATTCAAATAAATTTTTAAATTTTAATTTGTTTTTAAATAAGACATTAACTTTTTATCTATATCTAAATAAACTATTAATATAAATTAATTTTTTATAAGAATGAAGAATCAATTTTTTTTATCATGTTTAAAACTTAACTTTTTACACAAAAAAGATAGGTTAAATAGAATATATTATATAATATTTAATTATTTATATTATATATTATAAATTTAAAAAAAATCCATCAATTCAATTAATTTAATTAGTAATTTTATACATTGAATTAATTAAATAAATCGACTCATAAAAATTAATTTACATCCGAAAATGATTTAATCAAATCAAATTAATTTAATTTTAACTGATTAAATTAGTTTGGATAAATTTTTATTAATATTTAATTTTGTTTTGAAATAAAAATTATTTAAATATAAACCAAAAGATTAAAATTTATTTAGATACAATAACAATAATAACTTTTAAAAAAGTAATCAAAGTTGAAGATTTTTTTTTTTCTGTATTTCAACCATTCTTTTTGTTTCGCAGAGAGCTAACAGAGGGAAACGTACGGTCGAGATTTGATCAGAAGGGAGACGGAATAAACAAGATGGGTCCCAATCCCAAGGGTACCTTGTGCCTTTTATGTTTTAATATTATTATATTTTTGCCCTTTTCAAAGTCAATCAATTTGCTGGTTTCTATTCCAGCGTGAAATCCACGCCACTACTCTCCTCATGTGATCCATTTCCCCACCTCCCCACCAGTCACGTGCCATTTTTATGGGGCTGGTATTAGGGTTTGAGCCCATTTTGGGTCCATTAAAGCCCAATCTTGTTTTCAAGCCAATTTAAAAAAAAAAAATTTTGTCCTTATTCATATCCTAAATTCAACGCTTTATTGCTTTAAGTAAAGTCATTATTTGTTGGTGAGACCCACTAATCCAAAGATTAGGTTTAATTAACGGGTTCAATTGGCTTAAAATCTTTTTAAATCATGATCAACAATAATAAAGTTAAGATTCCTAAGATCTAGGACTTTTAAGGATAATTTCTTTTGTTGTAATGATGTGATGGTCATAAAATAATTATTTTAATCACAACGTAATATATGATATGAAAACTAATATAAAAAAATAATACGACAGTAAAGTCAATTAAACTTTTGATAAAAATTAAAACATTTATTTCCTACTTCGCGTGTCAACATGATACATTTTTTAACTTCTTTCTTAAAAGCAAAATCCTTTGCTTAAAGTAATAGGTGATGGGCCTCATGTCATTTCCATGTTAACCTCCCAACAACATAGCATGATAGCAAATGTTTAGGTCTCTATCACATTTGATTAGATTGTTGGATTTTATCATATAATGTTTAATCAAAATTAAATGACCGACCACATGCTCTCCCATTTCCACCGTTTTTTCATTGACTTTAGCTTTGCATTAAATCTTATAATAAAATTTAATTAAACTATGTGACTTATGAAACTTAAGCTTAAATTAAGCATTGTCATGTTAAAAAACCTAATGTAATGGCAGGTTTTTATGAAATCAAAATCCATGTCGGTAATCCATCTCTTTACTGAATTGGCATTTTGGTCAACTGAATTTTGTGTAGCGTTACAAAAATGCTGCAATTTTTTTAATGTTTAGTTTTGATATTATAATTGGTGCTTGTGATTAAAAATTATGGTTGAAAGAAATTGCAATTACGTAATTTTCTAATTGCTTTTACAAACAAAAATAAAGCAATTGCAAATTATATTTTTTAGTTGTAATTTTATATTTTATTCGGTATTACATTTATGATTGAACTTAATTCAGATAACCCAATTTGTAATATCCGGCACCATTTCGAATTCTGAACAAGAAGAAAAAAAAAGGTGCCTCTCTCTCCCCTTTCTTGTATCGTTTTATTTATGGTATCGATTCCATTTCAAGGATGACTATTGGTTAGGCAAATCTCCGTTGAGAAAGAGATAAAGATTGAGTTGAGGTGTTGGGGCCAACCTTTTCCCCTTTCCGACTTTCAGCCTTTTGTCTCAAGTATTTCTAGTGGATGCCTCCATGCGCCATTTTTCTCTTTTCTTCCCATTATTTTCTACAATTTCTTTTCGATCTAAGCAAGCAAATTGGATTCTATGAACAATGGCATAACAAAAATAGAACCAATTATCACTTAGCCAGCCAGTAGCCACTATGAAAGTTAAAATATATTATGTTAAAATAATATTATATCACATCTATTAAATACACGAGTTTTTCAATAATCATATATTCAAGTTAGATATTTATCTATTTTTAACTGAACCCAAGTTTTTTTGTGATTCTTATTTGTTATCCCTTTCAAGATTGTTGCATAATATAAGCTTTCATATTTTTGTCTGCATGTAATAACGTAATACGAATTTATTAAAATAGTGTTATCTTAAATCTGTTAAATATTAAGTTTTTTTGTGATTTTATGCTTAACATGATAACAGAGTAGCTCTCTTAAAGTATCTTGAGACACAAGCGCAACCCATGATGGGGAATTTACTTGAAATGTGGGTGATGCACATGTTTCTGCTGTCAAGTGTTCAAAGATCGAGCTGGAAAGATTGTAAGCCTTGTAAAGTGTTTGGAGAGACAATGGTGTTAAGCAGTCCAAGACAAAAACAGGTTGAATAGCAAAAGGAAGAGAATAGTGCACAAGAATGGTATCGGAAGAGGACCACCAGCCATAATTAATTGTCCTCTGGGAAATGAAAGTTATTTTTTTCTTTTTACAGCCCATTCCACCATTTCTTTTTCATCTTCTGGTGATTGACTTGGATTTGTTCATTGATTAATCCAAAATGCAATCATGGTAAAGAATGTAGTCATTGTCTGATTGGATTGGGAAGATCAGCTAAAGCTTGAGCTAAAAGTACTTTACAATATGCCATTGGTACTAGATAAAAGCCTGGTTTTTTTTTTCTGCAGGGTAATCAAAGGAGACCAGACAAAAACAATGGCTGATGTATGATCAGATCAAAAGGAGCTGGAGCATGTGAAGAAAAGGTCCACAATGGCAGAAAGCACAAGTGAAATTTAAAGGACACCATTAAAATCAGAAGCAGTGAAAGATATAGAAACAACAACAAAGTTTTTTCCCCCACAAACTCTGGTGAGGGGTCTCATTCTCTCAGTTACCATGAAATAAAATTTCAAGTAAATTTTAATCTGAACTAACTTCAATAATGATTTTGGATAATATTCTAACTTTTAGATATATATATATATATTAAACAATAAGAGATTTGAGTTTCAATAAATATTTTTTTAAGATTGATTTAAATAAGTTTATATCCCTTGAATCTAATAAATTTATAAATAATTATTGTTTAACTTTAAAAAGTTTTAACTTAATAAAATAAAATTAATCAGTATACAATTTTTTTTGACCAGGTTGATGCAGCTACTTACTCAGTGATATGAAAATTTTAGACATGGGAGACAAAATGATTAAAAAAATAAAAATAATACGAGTTAAAATTTAATAAAAATTATATATAAATTTAATTTGGGATTAAAAATATTTTTATATTTAACATATTAATATAAATATTACTACATAATTTTCATACTTTTTTTTGTTACAAGAGAAATATTAAACAATTGGAGATTTGAATGTTTGGATTCGAAACCAAAATTTATAATATGTTACAACTCATCATTAACCACTCAATCAAGAAATTGTTAGCAATTTTCATATTTTGCATAACATTAAAATAGGAATTACTAAATTTACTTACCGAACTTTTATTCAAGTCCTGTCTTATTAGATTGACCAATTATTCCACTAAAATCCATACTGTTTAATCTACTAATCATTGCAATCTAATAAAATTGGAACAAATTTTACCTTTTTTTTTTGTTCATTTCAAATATACTTACCATAAACTGACAAATATATTTGATTTGGTTCTTTTTCATCTAAAATGTGTTAGCCTAGCTAAAATCTAAATTTTTCTGGCTGGTAATTTTGCATTGGATTCTTACGGTCTTGGATCTAGAGAATCGATAGTGGTACATGGAAATGGAGTTTTCCCATCATTATTTCCATTTTCCCCTTCTAACTTCAAGGCTTTTGTTGTCTTTCTTAATGACAGGAATCTTTACTCCCGGTAAGATTACCCATTTTTGTTTCTAAGGCCAAAACAAATGTATGGTCAGCAATCCAGAAAATCAATAATTTATTCGTTGAAAATAAAGCGATTTCTCCCACTTGACAAAGCATGTCTAAAAAAGCTTTTGGAAAAGCCAGTATTGAAGTGGTATAAACCAATTAAGTTTTTCTTGACTTATTTGAATTCAATTAATTAGTTATTCAGAATTTAATAAGTTTATTTTCAAATTGATTTCGAAATCAAATAATTCAATAGCAAATTGAGTCGACAATTGAGAATTTTAATATCAAGATCAATCGACTTGTGAATCTAATCAAATTTTTATAATACATATTTAATGTTGATAATTAAGATAGTAACACATTTTTCATTTAAAATATTAAAAAAATTAAAAATAAATAAAACAGGACATGAGTTATCATTTTAATCCCGTTTATAAAATATAAAAACTCCACTAGCAATGTACTAAATAATAATTCATTTAACATTTAGTTATTAATTTATCAATTTACTTTAGTTATATATGAATAAAAATAACAAAGTAAATTTATCGAGTTGAATTTAAATTGTTTAAATATTTTATTGAATTGAATTCAAATTTTAAAATTTTGAATCGACCAAAATTCAAATATAAAATTAAATCATTTATGTTCAATTCGATAACCTTCTTAAAATCATTATCAGAAATAATCCTGCTGATTTTTTTATTTTTTATTTTTTGGTGTTAATGGAAATTTCTAGCACAAAGCCAGCCTTGGGTTGGAGGTTAGAGTTGTACCTAAATTAAAATTTTAGTGGTCATTTTATTGCCGACTATTGAACACCCGTCATTGCCTAATGACTTCTCAACTTTCATGAAAAACATATACAAACTTTTTTGGGGGGTCTCGTGTGTTTGGACGAACCACTTAGATTGTGTTGATGTTTAGCATCAAAACAGTAAAACTAACAAATGTGAATGTAAATTGCATTTCTCAAAGCTTATTATAATTGATTGGTAGGGTGGGCATGTTTTGAGGTTACTTTGGTAGCATCCAAGCTAACGGTAGAAGTTGATACGAGGGAAAATCCAATGAATTTAGGTACAGAAAGGGGAACTTTGAGGTTGAGATTGTTGACATATTTTATTTATTTTTTCTTTCATTTCTCCTCGACCAATATATTATAGTTAAAAGTAATTATGGGTAATTTTTTACACAATTAAATTTTTTGATTTAGTAAAGAAAAAAATTATAGATTTTGAAACTCGAATTTGAGAACGGTACAACTCACATACTTTAAATATAATGACACAATGCCTTGGTTTAATCTTCACCTGCGTTGAGTGTTACAAGAAAATGTAGCCAATTCCAAGCTCGTGAGAAAAATGAGAGTGGCAATAGATTTTGACAAACAACCATTAAAATTCATCAAATTCATAAAACGAATTGATATAAAAACTTGTTGGGGTTTCAAATTTATTTTGATAACTTAACATTAGTTTATATATTAGTTTATGTAATCTATCTCAATCATTATAATAAAGGCTCTATGAAAATTATGATGATGCATTGGTTTGTGGCAATGGAGAGGCTATAAGAGTTTAATGAGGCAAAGAAGTCCTAGATTCAAATCTTACATTATTGTGTGAGTTGTGTGTCTGGATGTATATTGATTTATTTAGCTGATTTAAGTGATATATGAATGTACTAATCAATTATTATTATTATAATTATTTTGTAATGTACAATTTTTGATAAAAAAATTATATGATTATTTGAATCAATACTAAGATTCACAAATATTAATGAGGCAGTAAAATTAAAATTAAGCAATTAATTTTTAAAATTTGTATTTTATTTATTGATCATAATAAATTTTTTAATTTCATAAATAAGACAATCAAACATTTTAAAATTTTAAATTATTTTTATGTCATTTTTGGGGACCATCTAAAAATAAAAACAGGCATGTGATGGATGGCCCGAAGGGCTAAAAGCTTTTTTTTTTTTTGTTACAAAAGGGCCAAAAGCTGCTCGTTGCTTAATGCAGCTGCCATTTATTTTTTTAATGTTTTCAGCTATCGCTTTCGGTCCTTTTCTTCATACTACTTCCCGCCAACTTCTTCGCCGTCTGCCCGTCCACGCTGCTTCCGCCTTTCTTCTTCCTTTTTGTTTATTCTTTCGGTAATTTAATTACCTCTTTAACCTTTTGCCGTTTTCCCAGCTGGCATCTCCACAGTTTTACAACTCATACTCCAACTAAGGTTGAGAAAAATAAAATTAAAGCATAACAATAGTAAAACAATAATAAGAGAATAAATTAGTCTTAAAGTAAAATAATTCATGAATTAGGTAGACGTCAAAAGTAAGGTTGAGAAAAAACAAAAAAATATATAAAATAAAATGCTTGTATACATTGAATCAAATAAAAAATTAAAAATTTGATCCGATCTATTATCGTCCTTTACTGAAATTATTAGAAGTATGTTTATGAATTCATTGAGAAAACTCAAGTAAAATTTGAAAATAATTTTTATCATAAAATAATAATAATAAGAAGTAAAAAAAATGAAAATTTTGTCTAGTTAGATAAAATTCTTAATTCAATTTAAATATTAAAAAATAGCAATTTTTGAAATAATAGATAGCATGTAATAAAACAATGAGAGGCAATAGAAGATTACAATGCTAGATGATAAGAGAAAAGCAGGTAAATATTGGAAATGGTTTTTAACCTATGAATTTTTTTAGGTGTAAATTATAGTTATCTTCATTTGTTTTATAGTTTAAGATTAATCTTATTTAGGTTAAAAGTGTTAAACGATAAAACTTTCTTTTTTTTGTTGCAAGTAAAACTCTCTTAAGCAATTCCAATATTCTAACCATGTTTAAATACATGTGAACCAATTGTTGGTAATTTGTTATGATTTTTTTTTAATCCAAATATATGCAAACACATGCATCTTAAATGCAATAATGAAGTAATTACTTTTGCAATTAATTTTGGGATAGAAATTAGAAATCTTTATTACCAGCTTGCAATAATTAAAGATTATTGATTAAAGTTGCATGCATGCTTTCCATTAAACAAATCACATGACATCTTTTAATCCAGAAAGCCAATCAAAGGATGCACCACTAATCGTTTTGATCTCAAACAATCCTTTATTATTTTTCAATTTTGTTTTCATATTTCGAATCAATCATTGCTTTAGTAATGTATAGGCTTCAATTTTGATCCAAATAATTGAGCCTTGCTATTGTCACATACTCACAAATGTAAGCAAGCTAATTCATGTGGTCATGGATTAATCCTTATATCAAACATGATTTTATGAATTACATGTAGTTAGTTACTAATGTTGCCTTTTAAATTAATTAATTGATTAAAAAGTGCATGTAAATTTGTATTTATATATATTATCAACGTTATATAGTCATTTATCCAAAATTGGTGTACATTTGTGATGCATATGAAATATGGTTTATAATTTTATGAATTACATATATATTTGATTTTAATAGTCTACAAACAAAGTTAAATGATTTACATTTATTTGCTGTTATTATTAAAATGATTAAAACTAAAACATTGTATCTATGATTTCCTCATATTTCCACTTTTTAAATCAATTTCATAAGTTTTATATACAATAAAAACTTTCAATTTTTCAAAAAACTTCAAATCTTATCTTTCAATTAAATGCAGTTTTTTACTAAATCTAATATAATATTACAATTTTTTTTTATATTTCAATCAAATTTAATTAAATAAAAAAAAGTGTACTTCGGTGTTTCGCTTTTTCCTAGTATAAAATGGAGTCCGAAGATGCTGTGGTCGAAGGGCAAATTTGGTAACAGGGAAAAAATGGGATTTTGTTTTGTTAATTAACCAAGCAAACGCTCAGCAGTCAGCAGTCACCTGTGGAAGTTAGGAGCAGTGAAGAAGAAGAAAAAATCGATAGCGGTTGTTACCGTCTCTGTCTTCACATTCTCTTCCTTGCTGTTACTCTTTCTTTTTATCTTTTATAGTTTTGAAATCAATTCGTTACATCCTGCGCGTTCATTGCAACTACCGCCACTTCGACCACCTCCTTCGCCACTTTTTGTTTTTCTTTAAAATCGCAATCCGAGGTTATTGAGCTATGAGATTGAGATTAGTCCGTTTTCAGACAAATTAAGTGAAAAAGTTGAGGCTCTGGTTTCATTTTCTGCATCTGCATTTTGCTTTGGATTCTTTTTTTGTTCTTACAAATGGAAGCAGCTGAGAATTGCTCCGTGAAGGTCGCAGTTCATATTAGGCCGTTGATCGGTGATGAGCGAACTCAAGGTTGTAAAGAATGTGTTATCGTTACTAGTGGAAAGCCTCAGGTACTCTTTTTTCAGCTTTAGATTTTTTTTTTCTAGCTACAGATTCAAGCATTATTTCATTTATTTTTTAGCTTTGCAATGAACAAATTTATACAAGTTTTTTTTTTAATTGAAATCTTTCTTTTATTCAACCATTTTTGTTAGCATATGATTTTGTTCATATCACTATTTTTAGTTTTTTTTTTCTTAAACTTCTGTGGAGTGTAAATAATGCGCATGCAGAGGCAGAGCTCGAATAATTTCTCTTTGAAATTCTATCTTTGACCATAATGGAGTGAGATTGAAAGATCAAATTTGTCAGAAAATCTGCCTTCTAAATGCATGCACGGAAAATCTAAGACTGAATTTACTTAAATTTTATCCTGAAATTGTAGTTATTAAAGTGGAAAAGGTTTTGGTGAAGTACAAGCTTTTTTTGAGAACTATATTTTACAGACTACAGTGGCTCCACTGTATTTATTATTTATTAATTTGGCAACTAGAGAATACGGAAAAAAGTTGAAAGCGTTAACGGAGTTCTTATTGCCTTTAGTTTTTTAGTTATTACCTTAAAATGAAAACAAAATTGTTTTTTGATTTTCTTAGATTTGATTTTAGCTAGGCTTGGTTACTTCAGCAATATAATTGTTTTTGGCTCTGGGTGCAGGTGCAAATTGGGACGCATTCATTTACATTTGATCATGTTTATGGAAATGGTGGTTCTCTGTCATCTTTCATGTTCCAAGAATGCGTTGCTCCTCTGGTCGAAGGTTTATTCCAAGGATACAATGCTACTGTGCTTGCTTATGGTCAGGTAATATGGTTGATGTTCAAGAGCTGCTATAAATTAAACAAGCTTTTTCATGGTTAACTTGTGCAATTATTGCAGACAGGATCGGGGAAGACATATACCATGGGGACAGCCATCAAAGATGGTTGTGAGACAGGATTGATTCCACAAGTTATGAATGCATTATTCAAGAAAATTGAAACATTGAAGAATCAAACTGAGTTCCAGCTACATGTTTCCTTCATAGAGGTACATTACTTTTTACCTGCTTGAGAAATGGAATTTCTCTGGAGTCACCTAGAAAATCTTTTATGTAATTGAAAATATAGTCAAAAAATTTGTTTCTTTTCAATGTAAGCCATATCATTTCTGATGGTTAACCTAATTTGATGGTTCAAATTTGAAGATCCTGAAGGAAGAAGTGAGGGATTTACTGGATTCTGAACCTTTAAGCAAATCTGTTACTCCTAATGGAAATGCTGTCAGGGCTACGGTTCCAGGAAGGCCGCTGATACAAATTCGTGAATCATCCAATGGAGTTATAACACTGGCTGGATCAACTGAAGTTGCAGTCTGTACACTGCAAGAAATGGCTGCTTGCCTGGAGCAAGGGTCAATAAGTAGGGCAACTGGGAGCACAAATATGAATAACCAGTCCAGGTGAAATCTCTACTTCTGATGTTTTCCCATTCCCTCTCAAAAAGATATATTTAATGCTAATTGAAGAGGCTATTATATACGTGAAACTTGAAGTATTTTGTTCTCCCACCCATTGAACCGTCGTAGATATTGCATAAGAGAATACTGTCAAAGAGTGTGAGATTTAATTTTATTGACAAGTTTGAAGAAACTATTGCTAGCAGTTGTGCTACAATATATCAAGACTGGAAGTGCAGGTATGGTCAAATAGGCTAAACAATTTATGGTTAAAATGCCTAGGAATTTCTAAAAGGAGGTACTGCTAACCTTACAAATCTAACATAAAAAGAGTGGGGTTGGGATTTGTAATCTCAATTGCTAATTCGTGAATAGTTATATGGATCTCTGTGTGTTTTCCTTTTGTTTTCTATATCAAATTTTAGTTTCAAAAACTTGTGGTCCTTTCCCAAAATTTTTAAGATAAAAGTTGTTTTGAGTCATATACCTAATTGCTGGGATTGCATTATTTCATTTTGTAACCTATCAGTGAATGTTCATAATTTGATGAAATGTTACATTTTGCATGTTTTTAATAGTCGATCCCATGCCATCTTCACCATCACATTAGAACAAATGCACAAAATTCAGTCAGTTTCTGCTGTTAATGACACTCCTGATGAAGATATGGGTGAAGAGTATTTATGCGCAAAGCTCCATTTGGTGGATCTTGCTGGATCTGAACGAGCAAAAAGAACAGGTTCTGATGGTCTTCGGTTGAAAGAAGGTTCGTAAATATGCTCATAAACTTAAATACATGCTTCCTGTGTGATGATGATGTTAAATATCTATTCTATTTTTATGAACAGGTATTCATATTAATAGAGGGCTTCTTGCACTTGGCAATGTCATCAGTGCCCTTGGGGATGAGAAAAAGCGTAAAGAAGGCGTGCATGTTCCTTACCGAGACAGTAAACTGACTCGACTCTTGCAGGTTAGATTTATTTTATGTTGATTCCTGCAGAATTACTTTGAATCGATGATATTGAGATGATCAAATGATGACCTGATTTCAAGTTATGTGCAAGTTTAAAGTAATCTCTAGCTTTCCTATTATCTCATATACACATTTATGAAGATCCTTAAATGAAGGAAATCATAACAGTGTTCCACACAATTTAATTTGATCATTTAGCCTTATTTAATTCAGCATGTATCAGTTGCTTTGTCTTATGAGACATTGCTCATTGGTGTATAGTTGTAAAGCTTACGAGAAGGTTGTACAATCGTTCATAGGGAGGTACAAGGGGAAAGGGGATTTGAACCTTGGACCTAATCTAGTAATCCCTCTTAAGGAGGGATAACAACTACTAGGCCATGCCTTGGTTGTTTTCTTTGTTCTGAATTGTGATACAACAATAACTAGTTTCTTGATTGGGATAATGTCATGCCATGTACTAACATTTTTTTCCAATGTGGTAGTTGTACTTTAAAAATGTCCATGTGGTACCTATACTATCACACTATCTAATAATGTGGTACTTGGGGTTAACATTGTTAACTAGAGATGATAATGTGATTGATCAATCAGGTGACATGTGGCATTTTATGCCAAGTCATCATGCCATGTTAGCAAAATAGTTGGTGACTTGTATACACAGCATCCATATGGAGCACACGGTAGTAATGGCTGCACATGTGGCTTCAACGTGTCACATTTATAAAAAAATATAATTTTATATTTAAATAAAAATAACAATACAAATTAAAATTTTTTTTGTTTCTTTTTTTCTGAAAAATAAAAAATAATTTTTTCTTAAAAAATACATTTTTATTTTTGAAAATCAAAAAATTGAAAAAATCTTTTATTTTTTGTTTTCTTCTCTCTCTCCTCTCCTCCTCGCCTTCTTTTAGGCCATATCTGGCCAAGCTCAGGCTGAAGCTTGAAACTCGGAAGAAAGAAGAAAAAAAAACAAAAAAGAGAAAGAAAAAAAAAGAATTTTTTTAAAAAATATTTTTATTTTATTTTTAAAAATAAAATTATATTTTTTATTAAAAAAATGATATGTTTCAATCACGTGCATCCATGTCAGTGCCATGTGTGCTCCATGTGGATGCCACATGTGCAAGTCATAAAAGGTTTTTTGATGACATGGCTTGCTGATGTGGCACAAAATGCAGCATGTCATCACTCCATTGACTGGTTGCCACATTGTTGTCTGTCCAACGGTGTTAATCTCATGTACTCCATTGTCACAGGGATTGATATACGTGTGCTACATTGGACATTTTTAAAGTACAAGTACCATACTGGAAAAAAGTATAGGGGCCAAACATGACATTAACCTTTTCTGATACATGATCTCAAATCTTATGTTATTAGCTTCAATCTTGCATGATTTTACAATTAAATACCCGAGTTGTTTGTGTCATTAACCAGGCTTGTAATATAGGAACATTAAAGTAACTACACAAGTTCTATTTCCTGCTTAATTTCTTCCTCTCTTATTGTTCTGATCTGGTCTGGTTTATGTGTTTTCTCAGGATTCACTTGGTGGAAACAGCAAAACAGTTATGATAGGTACATTTCTCAATGGCTGAATTAGAATGGTTAAATCAATTTTTTTTGGTTAATCCTAAAAAGACCTTTTTAGTTTATTCACCAGAAAACATTTATATTGTTAGGCATGAAATCTTTGCTCCAGTTAGTTACTTTTGTAAGCATGTTGTTCCTCAGTCTGAAGCGTCTCTAATACAACTAAAGTTTTGCTCCTTTTTATCTTGTCAGTCCCAAATCAAGCTATATAACCTGTCTTTTAAGGAAGATATTCTGTATGTTTTGATACCAAGGTTGCAATAAAAGAGAACAAAAAAGTGGAGAGACTATAGATTTACGTACGTGAAATCCTGTGCTCATCTGGATCCTTCTATTTCTTACTTTAGCTTATCCCTTTTCTGCTTGTTTTTTTGGCCAATTATCACTGTTTGCTATTATCAATCTGACTATTCACAAAATCTAAAATGAGATGGTTAGATTCAGATCTTTCTGGGACTATGAATCATTTGCTAGGCTTTGTCGTATTCTAGACACATATATTGCTTATTCATATACTCTATAAAACCTATTTTTTGTACTCTGCATTCTAATTTAGCATGTTTTCATTCTTGCTCTCTCTGATTTGTATCCTGCCTTAGGTAACATGTCTAGGGATTGTTCCTTAACATCTTGATTTTGGTTGCTTAAATTCTTTTATTCTCCAACTATGACCATTGTAAAATGTCAATGTCTTTTCCAGCTTGTATAAGTCCTGCAGACATCAACGCAGAGGAAAGTCTTAACACTCTGAAATATGCTAATCGTGCTCGCAATATCCAGAATAAGCCTGTTGTAAGTTTTTTAGGCTATTTTCTTTTGACTAGTTTTGTTGTAATCCTATCCTACACTACCTGATATGTGATACATCAAAAAACCCTGCAGGTTTTGAGTTCTTTTGTTCTGATGTGAGATGAATTATTTGCCACCTGCTCCCCTTTCCTTTTATTTAAAATTTTTGGATCCTTACAATTTTGTTGAATCATAAATGACAAGCTTAGGTAACCAGACAGGTTTTTGTTTATTCTATAGGTGAACAGAGATTTAATATCCAATGAGATGCAAAAAATGCGTCAGCAACTGCAGTACTTACAAGCAGAACTTTGTGCTCGTGGAGGAGGACCTACTTCAGATATACAGGTATTTTCCTGATATCTGTCAACATACTGGTTTCTGAATTCTGAATCATTTTTCTATGAAGATATTACGACGATGGCTCCTAAAATATATTAACAGATTCTCAAAGAAAGGATTACTTGGCTGGAGGCTACTAATGAGGATCTTCGTCGAGAACTTCATGAATACCGCAGCAGACAAGCTGTTGTAGAGTGTTGTGAAAGTGGTGCTCAAGTATGTTGATGAATTATCTAGTTGATTTTTACCTTTTTTCCCTTGTTTTTCTTTTTCTTTGCAAGTCAGTTATAGTATGCTTTGAACTGGATCATATTCATTTGTACTATTTGAATATGTTGATTCATATTAAAATAACCGACTTAAATGTAAGTTTCTAGCTTGATTGTTTCATATCTCAGGAAGGCCATGCATGTTTTATGAAAAGCGATGGACATAAGAGGGGCTTTCAGAGTATGGACTCATCTGATTATCAAATGGATGAAGTTGAGTCAGGTGGCTTGCTTATTTAGTTGAATAGTATAATGTTGAGACTAAAGCATAGGTCCTTTAATATGAAAATCCATCTTCAATTCCATCTTGATTTGGTGATGGTGGAATAGATAACATTTATACTACTCTTTTACATGAAAAATTCCTTTTGATCCTGTGCTTTTTCAAAAAAAAAAAAAAGAAAAAGAGAAGGTGCAACATTTCTAACGTGAAATTACTGATTTCTGCAGTTGAAAATCCTGGAGAAATTGATGAAGTTGCAAAAGAGTTAGAGCATGCACTTCGACGAAATACCATGGATAGAGAATTGAATGAGTTAAACAAGTGCTTGGAGCAGAAAGAGGTTTCATTATGCAGTTTGTTTAGACGTGCACAGACACATTATCACCAATTAACTAATTATAGGCTTGAAAGAGATTGTTTATTACTCCAACCAAGATGCATGTTTGATTAGAAAATAAATATTGATCTTTCCCTTGGGAGAATCTTATTTTATGATCCATAAGGTTCCAAGAGTTTCAAAAAGAGATGAGAATTTGGGAACTTTGTAATCTGTCTTTAATCATATCCAGTGCTTACAGGTAGTTTTTTTAAGATGCATATTTGTTTTCTTTAAAAACTATTAAAAGGCATTAAGCTTGTATCTCGAACAAACTTTTTGCTCTATTCTAAAATAAATTTATATTTTTCTGGTAGAGTTCTGGCAGGAACTAAACCAATATTCTCATGGGCTAATTCAGGCTGTTACTTTCTGTGCAGTGTGAGATGAAACTTGTAGGAGGAGCGGACACTGAAGGACTAAAGCAGCTCTTTCAGAAGAAAATCATGGAACTTGAGGAGGAAAAAAGAATTGTGCAGGTAATAGGACCTTCTTCAGTTTCTGTTGTTTATGCCCTTTCCCTGATGCTTATTTTATATGACACAACCACAGCAAGAAAGAGATCATCTGTTATCTGCAGTTGGGAACCGTGCTGCTAATTCTGATGCACAAGTGCAGAAAATGCAAGAGATCAATGTGCAGAAACTAAAAGTACTTGAGGCACAGGTAACATTATGAATATCCAATCGTTATACTTTTAAGAACCAATATTCTTTTTGGTTGCTGACATCTTCTTCTTCTTCTTCTTGTCTTTTTTCTTTTTCTCTTTCCAATTTCAGATTTCTGATCTCAAGAAGAAACAGGAAAACCAGGTTGAGCTCTTAAAGCAAAAGCAAAGAAGTGATGAAGCAGCAAAACGGTTGCAAGCAGAAATACAGTACATTAAGGCTCAAAAAGTTGGTTTTACTTGAGTGTATTTCCAGTTTACATCCATACAAGATACACTGTAGCATAATGTATCTCATTTTTTTGGAAATGTGCTTTCCCTTCTTTTCAGGTTCAATTGCAGAACAAGATAAAACAAGAAGCAGAACAATTTCGACAATGGAAGGCCTCTCGTGAGAAGGAATTGCTTCAGGTGTTTCACTTTTCATGAACAACATAATCTAGTTCCACCCTTCCTTTCTCCTTTCTTTTTCACATATCTTAAATGCAGAAGGGTTCTTACATAAAAAGAAGATTTGCTTCAGTTATGAACTATCATGAATCAAAAACTGGAGTTAGTAACTGAGCATGTATTACCTGGGCTCTTATTACCTTGATTTTCTTAAAGTTTTTGCGAGCAGGGTGCAATAGTATATAATGTGTTTCCATTAAATATAATGTAACAGAATTGTATCAAGGTTTCTATCCACCACTTCAAAGCATTGTTTCTCAAGGAACTACTTTTTTTTTTTTGGGATATTTTATTAGGGTCTCTCTCTTTCTCTTTCTCCCACCCTAACAAGTGTTTCCTGCAGACCTAGTCTTGTCTTCTAAAAGACGCTTATAAGTATTTTTGCTGCTGATTCTTTTCTTTATAAAAGTTTGGAAAGTAACCTCTGCTAGTCATACTTGCCTTTGTATCCTATGTTGCATGCTATTAGCTTTAACATTGATCTTTACTTTTCTTGAGCAGCTTAAAAAAGAGGGAAGGAGGAATGAGTACGAAAGGCATAAACTTGAAGCCCTGAATCAACGCCAAAAAATGGTAAAAGATCATGAGATGCACAGCTAGTCATTTGATGTTTTATGATTTCATCTGTGTTTAAGGTGTTGGAAAATGAGGCTTCCTTTTATACCCACATTTAGAGTGCTAAGTTGTGTTACTGCATAACACATTGATTCGTTCCTTGCTTGACTTGAATGGGGCATGACAGCATTCATATTTATATTCTTGGTAGGCCTCTAGACATTTATCTGATTCAGCTGATTCAGTAACCCATTGCATTTTGAAGGATTAATCTAAGTTTAAATTTGTATTATAGAATAGCCACTTTGATTAAGCCAATCAGGTTATGTATGCAATATGCATTCCTTGAAAGGAACCCAGAATTCTGACTGTTGATGCAGTCAAGTTTTTAAGGGATTTTTCCACTTTACATGAATCCTTGGGACAAGCCTTTTCTCATGTTTCTTTGACTATTTCATAACACATAGCTATCAAGGTTTTATCTGTTCAATAACCAACAATCAAACTTTCTCATGCAGGTTCTTCAAAGGAAAACAGAAGAAGCAGCAATGGCTACTAAAAGGCTGAAAGAGTTGTTAGAAGCACGCAAATCTTCAATACGTGACAACTCAGGTAAATTTTCTTTCTTTGTGAAATTAATCTTTTATTGATTCTTTCAGTGATATACTAATTGTTTATTAACTTTTTCAGTTAATCACAATGGACATACACCAAATGGACAGGTAAATGATTGGTTATTAAGCATTTGCTCCTGGGCAAATTTGTTATTCTGGGTCTGCACTTTCTGATGAAATCTTCAGCATGTTTATATATTGGTGCAACTCAGGCTGGGCTTTGAATCCTGATAAAAGTGACTAGAGTGCAAACTATAGTCTTAAAAAAAGGGTCATGAATCAGCTGTTTAATATACTGGAATGGGAAATACAGAGTAAATCAACTGTAATGAGGGGTTGAGTTTGTGCAATTTTTATGTCACCTGAGTACAAAAGGAATGGGCAATTTTAAGTCCAACCTTAGGCTAGTTGGTTTTCTGTTAATAAGTATCATAGCTAATGTTGGCCATTTTTCATTCTTATTTTTTGCATCTTTAGAGCAATGAAAAATCTGTGCAAAAGTGGCTTGCTCATGAGCTAGAAGTAATGGTGAATGTGCATGAAGTTCGTTTTGAATATGAGAAACAGATCCAAGTGTAAGTATACATCAGTTTTTTTTTTCTTTTCTTTCTTACACTTGCTATCTCTTGTAAGCTTGCTGAAAGTCTGATATTAAATCATTATGTAGGCAAACTGCTCTGACAGAGGAGTTAACCTTATTGAAACAAGTGGATCAGTTGTCTTCAAACAGTGACTTTTCTAACAGAGTAAACAATGGACATTCAAGGTACATATGATTATGTTTTACTATTCTATATATTCTCCCCAAACCAAATATTTCATGTATATATGGTGGAATGACGGGATCATATCTTAATTGTACATCTTATGAAAACGATAGAAGTGCCTGAGGCAACAATGATGAATTAATTACGTTTTTCTTTTACTTTGTTATTTCAAACCAATTAGATTGTTATCTATGTCACCAAATGCGAGAATGGAAAGGACAGCTTCCCTAGAGAACATGCTTAGCATGTCTTCCAGTGTGCTCACAGCAATGGCTTCACAACTCTCAGAGGCAGAAGAAAGGGAGCGAGGTTTGGTTGGTCGTGGGCGGTGGAACCAAGTACGCTCAATAAATGATGCAAAGAGCTTGCTTCAATACTTGTTTAATGCTACTGCAGAATCAAGGTGCTTATACAAAACTAGAATCTGAATATTTCATTTTAACTTGCTCTTTCTTCTGCTGAATTTAGTCATCTGACACTTGAAATAACACATCCATTTATTGAGATTAGTTAAATGTAGATGGTTAAATGCAACAGAAGATGTGTACCTAGCTAAGAGGTTGGAAATACATAGGCTCCCATTTTCATGCACTTATACAAGAAGCTAGAATGTTTGTACACTATATCTTATGCAAACTCAAACACATGAACAAAAAATTTGGATGTCGAGGTTGGAAATACATAGGCTCCCATTTTCATGCACTTATACAAGAGGCTAGAATGTTTGTACACTATCTTATGCAAACTCAAACACATGAACAAAAAATTTGAATGTCTTGGGTAAATTACTGGTTTGCACATTCGGGCTAAAGAATGACTACACAGGCATCTGTTTACCCATTTACCCCGATTTACCTTAACACTTGATGATGCTACTAGTTTCGGGTTTTCTGCTTGGGGTCACTGTGAAAACATAAAATTGGGCGTGTTTGTTATATGGATCATGAAGATTTATTATGTCATGTTTGAATGTTAATGTCCATGGTACCTGTACGAACAGGTGCCAGTTGATGGAGAAAGATATGGAGATCAAGGACCTCAAGCAGCAGTTGAAAGATCTCACAGCTCTGTTATGGCAAAGTGAGGCACAGAAAAAAGAGCTTGTGAAGGAGCAAAAAATGAGGGAGCAAGCTGTTGCTATTGCCCTGGCTACATCAGCTTCGGTGAGATTATCATCTCTGCGTCACTTTTTTAATGTTTAATGTGTAATATGCTAATACATTCTCTCTTAAAACTTAGCTCTCAAGTCACACAGCATCCTTCTTATTAATTGATGTTTTGGACCAAAACTATTTGACTTTAAGGCAGAAAATCCCAGTAATGCATCAAGAATTCTATAGGTGCTTATGATTAATACATAACCATCTATAATTTCATGTCTTTGTTCCATAAGTAATGTCTGAATTATGAGCCTTGGATGATCTAATGAAACTCGAGGAAGGAAAAAAATTCATCAACTGACCAACTCAAAGTACTCATTAATAACACTAGAAATAAATCAAATGTTAGGATCAAACAATATTCAACTGTATAATGTAACCCTAAATTTCTATCCTCGTATTTAATAAATGGATTTCCACAGGGGAACTCTCGCAATTCATCGAAACACGTTGCAGATGATTTGAGCGGTCCCCTTTCACCGATGTCACTCCCAGCTCCCAAGCAACTCAAATTTACCCCTGGTGTCGTTAATGGGTCTGTTAGAGACTCAGCAGCATTTCTAGATCAGACACGAAAGGTAAATTATCTGCTCCATGCCTTCTTTTGGATTGTTTTCTTTCTGCTTTACCAATAAAGTAGAGAGGTTGTGTGCAGATGGTACCAGTTGGACATTTGTCAATGAAGAAATTGACAACCATGGGACAAACTGGAAGACTCTGGAGGTGGAAAAGAAGTCATCACCAGTGGCTGCTTCAATTCAGATGGAAGTGGCAGAAGCCATGGAAACTCTCAGAATGGATCAAACACAGTGATGAAACAATCATGAGATCAAGGCCTCGTGCACAGCCTCTAATTGAACTGATGTGATAAGCTTATATTCACCAGCTTTCTTAATCCTGTATATACATCTTGACTGGCAAAGCGGCATGGCTTACGGAGAGAATAAATGCAGGTAATTCCCATCTTGTTATTTAATCATCTGTTGACACAAGAAGAAACTTTTAAGTGTACTAATAGCTGGTACATTCGGTTTGATACGCTTACCTAGCATTTGTGACGTTGAACCTTATGCCCTGAGAGTTTGCATGATTTGTCACTTTTCTTACCACGAAGTATAGACAGCCAAGCCATGCCTAATAGACTATACAGCCAGCTCATTAACCTGGATGATTAAATATTTTCCGCTTGAACTGATTCCACATAATTAAGTCTTTCTTATGGCTCCTCTTGTTGCCCTTCAGTCATTTTTCTAACCTGCCAATCTGATGTAGTGACAAGTGAAGTCCATGCTCAATTGAAAATATTCATTTTCTTCCATTAATGCAGGCTTGTTGTAAATAGGGAAGAAGAGATTGGTGCTTGCCATGGTCTTATCCTAGATGTCTAAACACAGTTTGCACGACCTTAGCTTTTGGATTTCAAATTTTTTTGGGGGGTAAATCATCACAGTGAAGTATGTTGGCAGACTGGTAGGCCAGGCCTCAAAGTGCTGGAAAATGACTAAGCGTGGTTATATACGAGGACGTTGATGGTTCTTGAAGATGTTCCAGTATTTGTAGTATTCTGTTCTCTTGTTTATTCTTTATCATGAATATGGAAATTTCTTCTACCAAAGTTTTTTGTATGATTGTCCTTTCAAGGTGTTAATTTTTTTTGTGAATATATTAATTACCATTTTTTAATCTTGGCAAACCTTGAATTTTCTTTTGGCAGGATGAGTGCCTTTTCTATATTTTCATATATTTTGAATAAATTTTAGATGAAGCTAAGTCAAATAATATTTTTTATAATTGGGGGTAAGGGGTTGAAATTGCTAAAAGACTTAGCGTGAAGTCATATATTAGTTTATATTTTTTATTTCAATATTAAAATAAAGATTCTGGTGATGATGAGATAAGGGGTTGAAATTGTTTGATTTTGAGTCAAAATTTTAACAAGTGATAATTTTTTTTATCGATTAATCTTAATTATTCAATCAAAAAGTTGGTAATTCAAACCAATTTTCTACTGTATATGCCCAAAGTCGACCACTGTAGCTGGAACTGGAATTGCCATGCTAGTTGTGCAGATGATTGGAGCAGCCTTCGGACTTGGACATAACTTTCATTTCTGCATAGTATCATTGTTATTGTCAGCGGAACTATCAGTTATTAATTATGGTAGTTTAGTTTGTTTGATCAGTTAGTAAAGTTTGTTAGACTTACTAGTATAAAACAGAGTAGTTATTCAGTTTTGAATAATTCAAGCAATGCGGTAATTCATTTCTTTGATCTTTCTTTTTTTCTCTTCTATCTTCTTCTTCCTATTCCATCTTCTGCATCATTATTTTTTTTTTTGTGTAAATCATAAATATTTTCATCCGATTTAATAGTTTGAAATTAATCATGCTTGAAATTTAATCACATTTAAAGCTTTTCAATACTCAAGAATGATGATGTTTAAGGCTCTTCACCCCTCGGCAACATCATTCTTGAGTATTCATAATCTCTTCAGTTATAAATGACTAGTATCATTTAGATTTTAAGTGCTTAATTTCTGGTTTTAAGGCCTAACAAGGCTTGATTTGTATCATTCCCCATTGCATTTTTTACCTGCAAAAGCGAATGGCGACTCATAAATTGAGGGATGAAAATGAAACTGTTTGAGTTTGAAACTTTCGAATCTAATTCTTTCAATACGTTTTAACTTTTTTTAGCCAATCATTGACTCGTGAGAGATAAATAGAAAAGCTAACGTTAAAAATTGCTAGGAAAACCTTTTGTAACATCATATGATCTATAACTCACGTGTAATAGATGAAATCGGATGGTCATGTACAAGAGCTTGAATAAATTTCTTAGCAAAGCTTGAACACCACATATATATATATATATATATATATATATATATATATATATTTATATTATAATTTGCTACCTTAACATCAACTGTTTGCTGCTTCTATTGCTATGAATACCCAAAAGATGCACCGCCCTCCATCATTGCACTCTCCTTGATCTCCTGTATCATCTTTAACACTTGCCACATCGCCGGCCTCTGCTCCGGTGATGTCAAGCTACAAACGCTGGCCACTTCGGTCAGCATTCCAAGCCGGCGATAGTCCCCACCATCATCTTCTCGCATCGTTCTAACCCACTGCAGCATGTCTTGAGGCACCAGCGCAGGATGCTGTGATGGGTGCTTACCCGTCAAAAGCTCGAGAAGGAAGACGCCAAAGGCATAAATATCAGACTTGGGAGTGAGTCCAAGATTCGATTTTCGAACCTCGGGAGCTTTGTAGGCTGCAGAATCAGAGCCTTCAGTAGAAGAGTCAGCGAGGACTGCAAGGCAGTAGTCGGTGAGACAGGCTTCGAAATCGGTTCCGAGGAGGACGTTGGAGGATTTCAAGTTGCCGTGGACAAGCCTTGAAGCTTGGTGGATGTAAGCAAGGCCCTGGGCAACATCTTCTGCTATCTTTAAGCATGAAGTCCAATGAAGAGGCTTCGCCCTTGTTGATCTTGAACCTGCTCATGAATCTCGCATCAGTTGCAAGCAATGAATATAGATCTAAATTTCATTGAAACCTGACAATCTTTAACACAATATAGTGACACAACAAGATATAAAAGTGACATGAACTAAAATTTAGTAAAAATTATACATAATTATAGTTGATACGAATTAAAATTTAATAAAAATTATATATGGTTATAGAAAAAATTAAAAACAATGTTTTGCGTTCGAGGAACCGATACGAATTTTAACACGAAATTTTTATGTTTTATCTAATACGAACATGATTTTACATTATAGAATCACAAATTATAACAGATCCAAATATACTTTAACTGGAATCAACAATGGTCAAATTCCAGACTTCTGATAAAAGGGAGACATCACAGGAGGAATTGTCGGTTCCAGGACACTATTGTTCTAAAAGCTGCACCAGTTTTTCTCAATACTTCCACTACTTTTTCGCCATAACTTTAGCTTTTAACTCATCCAGAATCCAATGCTTGATTGATTCAGACTATTACCCCACGCCTCCCTACCAATAACCAAACGTTAACTCAGAAAGAAAGGCCATGCTTTGGTTTTCTTTTACCCAATTTAAACCCCTGGCAACAGTAACTCAATGCCATTAACCCGGCCATAACTCACTGAGTAAAGCCAGA
Source organism: Heritiera fomes (assembly GCA_032173925.1). Lineage (NCBI taxonomy): Eukaryota > Viridiplantae > Streptophyta > Magnoliopsida > Malvales > Malvaceae > Heritiera > Heritiera fomes. The sequence goes on along the minus strand of JAPDPM010000017.1, from coordinate 25,691,016 downwards.
AGGCCAGAACAATCAGTCATAATTAAAAGAAAGAAAGTCTAAAATCATACCATGAACGAGGTTGAAAACGCTTCCATTGGGTTGATAATCATAGATCACAAGCCTTTCTCCTTTAGCTTGAAAATAAGCTCTAATGGGCACCAAATTGGGATGTCTCAGACCTCCGACAGCATCCATATGCTGCTCAAAGACTTCACCGCTTGTTACCGCCGTTTTCCCGGCGTCCAATCTTTTCACCGTCAAAATGAACTGCCCGTCAACCACTGCCTTGTAAGTGGTTCCCAACGTACCCCTCCCTAGTAACTCAGCTGAAGCTCTCATTAACTGCTCTAAACTGTAACCTTCGACTTCCCCAGCAACAAACACTAGATTCCCACTCTTTTTCAGCTTTTGAATTTCGGGTATTACTAGTTTCCTCTCCGAAACTTCTTCAACTTGGGTCTTTGAGTTTCCTGGGTTTGAGTTCGATACTTCTGATGAAGCTGTTGTTGGCTTTGTTTCTTTCGAATCTACTCTCTTTTTACCGTTTTGTTTTCTAACCACAGCTAAAGCTAACAAAGCTGAAAGTATTATCAAAGCAATGCCACTAATAAACCCTATGACCACCCCAGTTCTCTGGTGCTTCTTCTTCGGTGAAGACGGCGGAGGAAGAACTACAACACCACCAGTGGTGGCGCCGCCTTGGGCTTCCGCGCTTTGCGTCGAAGGAGAACCGAAAAACGGAGAATGTGAAGTGCAGGCTTTGTTGATAATCTTCCCACATAAATTAGGGTTCAACGAGAACGCCGTCGTATTGAACTTCGATAAAGTCGGGGTGACGGGTATTTGTCCGGTAAGATTGTTGCCTGAAACGTTGAAAATGAGCAGAAATGATTGGTTTAAAGGCGGGAGCGTTCCGTTAAACCGATTCCACTCGAGCCGAAGGATGTTTAACCGGTCCAAGGCAGTTAAGTTAGCCGGAATCGGACCGGTTAAACCATTGTAAGAAAGATCGAGGGAAGTTATTCTATGAAGAAACAAGATCGAAGGAGGGAAAGTTCCAGAAAAATTGTTACGGTCCAAAAAGAGAGATTTCAGGTTGTAAAGAGAGGACAAGTCGGGGATTGGACCGGACAGCGAGTTGTTGTGGAGACTGAGGACACGGAGCTGGTCGAGGCGAGCGAGGGAGTTGGCGGGAAAAGTGCCACGCAAGGCGGAATTCTGGAGGATGTAGCGAACTACACGACCTTGAATACATTTGACGCCTCGCCATTGGCAGTAGTCGAAGCGTTCATTGAGCGCGTAGAGGAGTCTGTTGTCGAGGTCAGCCTTAGATTTAAAGGAGAGGATGGCGACGGCGTCAGACGGGAGCAGTAAGTCGGTCTGCGGAGGGTAAGTTACAGGCTTAGAAAAGCAGGATAAGAAGAAGAAGACGAAGAAGAAGAAAAGAGGAAGCAGAGCATTGAACTTGGTTTCGGGCATTGTTTTTGTTTTCGAATTGTCTTTGGTTTTAGGTGTGGTTTCTCATAGCTCTGTCCATGGCTTTTGTGGGTTGGGGAAGGAAGTGGAAGCAGCTGGTGTGATTTGGGCTACTGGCGAAGTCAGAGACGAGTCACGTGAAGGTAGAAAATGGTCATGACAATGGACGAATTTTGATGTTTGAGAGATTATTGTCCTTCCACTCCTAGCCTTGGCTACCCCACTCAACAGCGCGTGTACTATATTTCATTTCTTCTCTTTTTTTCAAACTTTCACACTACTATTTTTTTAATTCGACTGTTTGTGTACGTTATGTTTCATATGGCGTTAACTGATCTAATTATTTGTAAATTATTCCTAAATTATTTAAATTTAATTTATTTATTTTTAAATTAGATTTAATTAATAAAATAATAAATTAAATTAAATTTAAATATTTTAATATTTAATTCCAGTGATGTATGAGTTTTTATTGAGATTTGTTAAATATATATTTTTAAGATTTTATTATTAATTTACTATTTACCTTCTTAATATATGGTTGAATATTGATAGATCGAATTTATTGTGTCAAGTTTAAGTTTATCGAATCGAATTCGTGCTGCTCAAATATTTTGTTAAGTCGAATTCAAGTTTTAAAAATCAAGTTCGTTCAAACTTAAACTTCAAAAATCAAGCTCAATCGTGCTTGAGTCAAGTTTGAACTTGATATTGAATTGTTTTGACTCAACTCAATTATACCTCCAATCATGTAAAATTGTATGGTGTCATGTAAAATATAAAATTTGTGTCAAAATTCATGACGATATATAAGAAATAAAAAATATTATTATAGTTTTTACCAAATTCATAAACAATTTTTATTAATTTTTAATCTACATCACTTTCACGTCTCTTTTTTTGTGTTGTTTTTATAACGTGTCATCTTGCTGTATCTAAAATTATCTAGTCTACTATTTTTTAGTATATATTAAATAATAATTGGAATAAAGAAAAAGAGATAAGGTTCCATTCATTTTATATTTTTGGGGGTATAAAATATACATTATAATTTTATATCTGATATGGATTTAATAATTAGTGTATGTGTTTGTTTTTAAATAATCAAATAAAATGCAAAATTTATGAGGTTATAACTTTTTATTTTTCCTAAATTTATATGTAATTTAATTAAAATTTTAATTTATATAATTTTTATATCATTTTTATTAAAAATATATTGTGTATATAATTACACAAAATGTTGTTCCAGTAAAAAAAATTGATTGACATAATTAAAAAAAAAAACAAGAAAAGGAACATTTGAAAAATTGTTCTGTTCTTTACTTGGTAGTGTCCAACAGTTTAAGGCTTTACTTCTTTTAATTAATTAAAAAATGCTAAACGCGCTGTTTTGGGAGCGTAGGCAAATGTTAATTGCATGTGCATTAAATAAACCAAAGACAAATATTTGAATCTATTGATTGAGTCCCGATGAAGTCAAACAAACCAGCTTTTAGCCCGTGAAGGCCAAACGCTGGTGCCCCTAAGGGCCAAGGGGCTGGGGCCATGACTTTGCAGCGGTTAGCAAACAAAACAGCCAGCTCAAGCTTAGGCTAGAATCTTCATGATTCAGACAGAAAAAATGGCTGTATTTTTTTTTCTAAATTTTTAATGCATAATAATATAATAATTATGAATATTTTTCAATTTTCAATTATCAATTCTCAGGAAAAAAATGAAATTTAAAAATAATAAATTACAAATATTAAAATTAAAGATTTAAATTTATAGAATGTCATCTCTAAAAAATGATTATAAAAATTATTTAGATAATTCTAAGTTCATTTTCAATATTCTATTTACTAGGCAAATGCAATAATGAGGGCATCATTTATTTTTAGCTTTAAGCAAAATTTAGTGCTAAGTTCTATTCATTCTGTCATTTTTGGTATGTTACCACTCATTACTTGGATTTACATCATAATACAATGTTTTATTTATAATCTATAATATGATATTGTTTAATTATTATTTTTGTATGTAACAACCTCAATCATCCTAAGTGATATTAGAGAAGTGAGTGTTTTTTGTTTAATTTTTTCATATTCCAATAATAAACTCCTTTGTGCACGAGTTTCACAAAAAAAAAGAATAAAAGTTAATATATTACATATTTTTTATCAAATGAATTAAAATACGTGCCAGCGTGCAATTAATTATATAAATGTTTTCTTGTTTGTGTTGACAAAAAAAATCTTTTTTGGATATCTAAATGTATATTATCAGTAGATTTTCATACACTTTCAAGTAGTATTTAGGAGTCAGTACATTGTGTCTTTGTTCAAACTATGAAATACACTCATTGTGACATCATGTTATCTTTCTTACTTCAGTTCTTGTCCATCAATTTCTCTATCATAACATATTTTATGTTCCAACGAAATGAAAATATTTTTTAATTTAATACATAAACTCTTTAGTCTTGTTCTCCCTTTTTTTTAGAGTAAATAACACCCATGATTTCTATAATTTTGATCATATAATAAATCGATCCCTAAACTTTAAAACGTTTAGAATTGGTCCCTAAAGTTATATAACATAACGAAATGATCCTTTCGTATCAAAACCGTTATGTCAGATGTTAAAAGTCAGTTTGATCACACGTGAAAGAAATAATTGCTTAGTTGGCATCTGACTTATCTCAAGAAAGACTAAATCATCTGATGTGAAAAAATTTTTTTTTAATAAATTTAAAAGGAAAGTAACAAGTTGGATCTGCCTTTTTTTTTTCAACACTACAAAATGCCTCTTTTTTTTTTCTACTTCATTTTCAATCTCTTTTTTTTAAAAAAAATTTCAAAGCCTTCGAAGGCTCTCTGCCCATGCGATTTTCAATCGCCGCCAGCCCCGCCGGCCGCCGAAACGCCTAAATCTAAGCCTAAAGCTGCGACCTTCAACACAGATCCACCGCTTTCCCACCGTCCGATGGCCCTTTCGTTTCCTCCTCCCCTAAGCTTCTCCCTAAACGAAACCACCCCTTTTGATTTGAGCCCTAAATCCCTAAAGTAAACACTTGAACCAACACCTCCCTTTTTTGGTTCTCAAATTTCTTTTTTTTTTTGCTGTGGATATTTGTTGTTGTTTTTTTGTTTTGAAGTATTTGGCTGTTGGTGATTTGTGTGGTTTTTTTTTTGTGAGGGCTATGTGTACTGGGTGAAGGGGCTGAGCTAGGTTCGTTGGCAGGGGCCAAAATGGTGAGGCTTGGGTTCGAGGTGGTCTTTGGTGAAGGCAGAGGTGATGGTGTATCGATGGTGGCGTGCGGTGGTCGAGAGAGAGTGTGTAGTGGCTGTAGGTTTTCGGGTAGGGGTGTTACATGCGGTGGTTGAGAGAGAGTGTGTAGTGGCTATAGGTTTTCGGGTAGGGGTGTTAAGGGTTTGGTTTTTTGGGTTATTGGTGGTGGTGTCATGGTGGTGAGAGGCGGCAGGGGTGAATTTTTGGGGCTTCGGTGATGATGGCAGTGGTTCAGATGAGGGTTACGGGTTGGGGCAGAGCTATTTCTATGAATCATCGTTGGGTTCATTGTAGTCCAAATGAAAATTGGCTTAACATCTCACCCAATGGTTATGGGTCTATGCCCGAATTTGCTTAGGCCTTGGGTTACCTTTTTAAATTTCTTTTAAATAATAATAATAATAATTTATTTGTATTAATAATAAATTTAGGGATTTAGGCACGTGTGATCAAGCAAAAGAAAGTCAGATGCCAGCTAAGCAATTATATCTTTCACGTGTAATCAAGCTGATTTTTAACGTTTGACATAACGGTTTTGATAACGGAATGACTATTTCGTTATGTTATATAACTTTAGAGACCAATTTAATACGTTTTAAAGTTTAGGGATCAATTTGTTCTATGGCTCAAACTATAGGGACAACGGGTGCTATTTACTCTTTTTTTAATCAAAAGGTTTTTACAAACTTTAGCTTTGTTTGGTAGTGTGGCATGAAATCTATAAGATGTTTGGTATGTGGAAGTGTTGTTGGAAGAAAATTGTTAATTGATTTAATTTAAAGAATTTATTTTGCTAAATTTGATTATAATATGAAATAGCCACTCCTTCATCCATGCATGCATGTAAAAATATTGCAGTTTAAATCATACTATATGTAACTCAAAAATATATTTTAAGAGAAAATAAAATTTTTTCTATAAATATGATAATTCGTATATTTATTTTGTATTAATAGTATGTAAAATACAAAATTATAATGTTTAATTTATATCGACATGTTAAATATAAAATATATATTTTTAAATTTTTATTAAATTTTAATTCGTATAATTTATATATATATATATTTACCGAATCTAACTTTGGAAGAGCTTCTAAGAGTGATATATAAGTTGGTTTGGCACTGTTGTTTTTCTTTTAAATTTTAGAGTGCTTTTAAACACTTTCTAATGGTTTTATGGCAATTCACTTCTTAAAGGTTGAAGACTTGCTTTGTAGGTCTAAAAAGTTCCGTCTTCAACCATACTTGATGATGGCATGCTGCCCACTAATGGAAAGGAAATCAAATATATATGCTTGTAAAGTAAAGTAACAATAGTTAACCAAAAAAAAAAAGTAAAGTAACAATAATTAGCTAATTGTTGATGATGACATTATATATAATAAAGTGTTATCCCCACTTTTCCTCCAAACTTATTATATCGACAGGAAACCTTTCTTGTAAACATAATTTATTGAATAAATTAAATACTTAGTCTCTTTTTGATAAGTAATCAGAAAAGAATTTTAAAATTTTAACATTTCATATTCAAATTTGACGTGAATTTATATGTTCGGTTATATATTGATTTATATATTAATTCATGCTTCCACAACCTTCATTTTCTCTCCACTAGTAAGTTGGGTGAATCACACATCACATTGGGTTGTTTTTTCTTTTTTCCTTTTTAATTATTGCAATACAATATGTTTCATAATTTCACTAATGTTCACATTCATTGAATATCTTGTCCTTGCCTTTTTGAAAATCCCCTCCCATCTGCCCCATGTCTCTAAGCTAACACACTTGAAACATGTGCCTTTCTTATCTTCTCCAGATGCTTTAATTTCCTCTTTTGCTTGTTTTCTTTTAATCTTTCACCCTTTGCTCCATTTCAACGAGGAAAGATAGATACTTTTCTTGACCAAAGAGAACGTTACCAATCCACAAAAGTCTTGTCAGTGCTGCATTTTCATGCAAAGCATAGTGATAATCCCCTAATTGGCCCATTGCACAATCGCCTTTAAAGGCCCCCCTTTGGCTAAAAATGCACAAGGGATTGTCTTTATTGCATTTGGAATCTGTTCATTTTCTTGCTTGAAAACGATGGTCAAACTTTGTAAAGTGTTACCAATGGCATTTGAGCAGGAGACGAGACTGAAAGGTAAAACGAAAAACCAGGAGAATACCTGGAAAAGAAGCTAGAGGAGGCTCACAACTCACTCAAATGGACCATACCCAAACCTGATTTGTTTAGGGCTTTATGATATTGTCTTTGCAATCCAAAAGAAAAAACAAGTTTGTAAACATAAAGTAAATGGCTGACATTACCTATCTCATTTCTTGGGCCATTGCTAAGGAGTAAGGATTGTCACCACTTCCTTGTAACCTTGTTTGAAGGCCTGATCCGACCCGACAACTTTTTGCAGCAAATCTCTTCAAGCTCAAAACATCAACGCTAGCTCGGGTCAAGATAACTAGAACCTGTCCATACATATAAAAAAAAGTCTGAAAGGATGTCGGAAGTAAGGCTTTGTTTGGTATAGTGAAAAAAAAAATTAGTTAATTAAATAGTTAAGCTATAAAATAAGAAAGTTGTTATGAAACATAATCATTTGATTAACTAATTTTCCTTCTTCACTCTTTTCTTTCCATCTTACCAAGCAAAGCCTAAAAGTTATACGGTCGTTTCGATACTCAAATTAGTGAGATATTTGAGAAGGAAGAAGAAAAGTGTAGAGAATTTGCATGCCTGAAATCATCTGTTATGAAAAGTCATTTATTCCTCATGAACAATAACATGTTAGTCTTCCCAAATAACATGGTTCTGTAGGGATCACATGTAGGGCCAATATAATGTGCGTAACGAAAGGAAAATTTCAGTAATGCTATTCATCACCTTGTTTTTTAAGTTACTTGGTTTCTTAGCCTAGTCTGAAAATTTCAGTTGCCAGTCAATGAAGTTGGTCCCCAGAGGAAGGCTGTTCAAGCTTCTGAGCTACTGAGTTAGTGTTGACAGATAAAAATTTCAGTAGCAACTGCAATTTACATGTACAAGCTGATTGTGAATAAGAAATGGGAAGAGGGTTTCTACTAAACTTGACAATTATTATTACGAGAATCATTTTCCTTAATTTTATTATACCACCAATGCAGTGTTTATATACAGGGGTTGGTTACAAAATGGAAACTGACTCTCAGCTAGCTGAGTAACAAACTGCAAGAAAAATACACTCTCCACTAACACCAAGTAACAACGTAACAGAATACATCTACTGGAATTTTCTATGCTGAGATGGAGAGGTTGTAATCCCCTGCTTGTTGGTGCTAGTGTTTCTGGTATGTGATGAATACTGTGATAATTATAGATAGGATAAAAAAAGATACAAAAAAAGATATAAAATGGACTCGAATTAGAATTTAATAAAATTGCATATGAATCGAGCAAAAACTAAAAACTAAAAAAAAATTTGTGTTTAACATGTCAATACAGATTTTAAAATGAAATTTTTATGTTTTACTAAAAAAACGATTTTGGTATAATATGAACAAGAATTTTTAGGTTTAGTTTTTAGCTTGACAAATTGGGTTGGTGGGGTATCTGATTGTTAATTTTGAAAACAAGATTAAATTAAGAGTTAATAGGTCTACTCCAAATCAAACTCACATTATTCTGATATTATCCCCTAAGCTTTTCTGCAAACCCAAAATTTCCTATTAAACTTGATTACCTGCATCTTAACGTTGACTCTCTTACCAGAAATCTGTTAATCTAAAGCAAAGTAGAAAACCAGCATAATTTGTTTGTTGAAGGCGAATCACTCCAAAAAATCAATTTAATTTTGTTTTTTAATTAAGCAGATTTGGCATAATCTCAAGGCCATGTTCTGCAAATGGGAATCTGATCTAAAGCTGGTGGATTGTCACCTTCAACGGTAACTAATTATTTAAGAAATCGTGCATATTTAATTAGGTTACGTAAGAACTAAACCTGAATGATGAAGGAAAAGCGACCTTTGGCTTGCAATTAGTTAATGGGTCGCTACAAAAGTTCCATCTACCATCCCCACCAGCCCTGCTCCAACCACCCTGTTTTCCTCTGTTTCTCAAACCACATCACCAGTCTACGGACTCTGGAGTATGATGGACTCGAGCTCATTTGACATTTGCGCAGAGTCAGTACACTGGTTACCATGAAAATCCATTCATTATACCCTTGGGTGGAGACTTAATTGGTAATGTAAACTGAATTTGTAAGAAGAGTTCTCGAGTTTCATTTTTATTAAATACATTTTTGGAGATGGGCGATGAGTTTTAATCGTAACGAAATTTTGAGCAAAATTAGTCTTAAACCATTAAAACGGATGAAAATTTTTGTGGTTTACACAAAAAAAAATCTATTCATTTTAATTTGTTCTAATTTCACTGTACTATAAATATGTAAATTTTTTCTTATAAAATGGTTTTAGTAAACCAAAAAAAAATCTTAATATAACTGTGAACATAAATAAATTACTGATATTTTCTATCTTATTTATTTGTCAGATTTACTCTCGACACATCTGGCTTTGCATCATTACCTAATAAGATTTGCATGGAAACAAAACCAACTTAATGGGTTAATTTGGTTTTTTAGAATATTATTAGGTTGTGTGTAATGTCACTTCATGGTTGGCTAATCCTATATTGCTTCAACCTTGTGTGTATTCTTCTTTAAATCAAACCCCATTTTCTCGGATTCCTTCAGGATTCTAAATCTTCTCTATCACTGCGAGAGTGGAGGAAAAAGGAATCCTAAGAGTCTTGCTTTCTTCAAGTGAAAACCAAAGGAAATGAAGAACGGTAACAGCAATACCAAGCTAATCCTCCTCCATCCCTATATCCAGAAACAAGGAAGCTCTAACAGGCTATGGCTTCTTGCTTTCATTTCGTTCTTCACCATTGCTTTCCTTCTCACTCTTATATACACCAGAGAGTCAATCACCGGTAAAACCACCGCCACAAGCACAACCGTGACAGGCCCCGGCTCTTCTGCCTCCACCTTCGGTGGTGCGCCGTTGCCAACCACCGTCATCAACACCCTTCTCCATTATGCTTCAAAGTCCAACGACACTTTTCACATGAAATATTCCGAGCTGAAGCCAATCTCCGACGTCCTACGCAAATGCTCCTCTCCTTGCAATTTCCTTGTTTTCGGCCTAACACCAGAAACCCTCCTCTGGAAGGCGTTGAACCACAATGGCCGCACGGTTTTCATTGATGAAAACCGCTATTACGCTGCTTATTTCGAAGAGTTGCATCCTGAAATCGATGCCTTTGATGTCCAATACACGACCAAGATAAGTGAAACAAAGGAGCTTATAGCGTCTGCGAAGGAACAAATTCGCAACGAATGTCGGCCGGTTCAAAACCTGTTGTTCTCGGAGTGCAAGCTTGGAATTAATGATTTGCCAAACCATGTCTATGAAGTCGATTGGGATGTGATATTGATTGACGGACCAAGAGGAGATGGACCCGAAGGCCCTGGAAGGATGCAGCCGATCTTCACCTCCGGCGTGCTTGCAAGAAGCAAGAAAGGAGGCAATCCCAAGACTCACATATTTATTCATGATTACTTCAGAGATGTAGAGAAGATCTCCGGCGATGAGTTCCTGTGCAGGGAAAACTTGGTGGAACACAATGATATTCTTGCCCATTTCGTGGTGGAAAGAATGGAAGAGAACAGCTTCCAGTACTGTCGCAACAAGAATAATACATCAACAAAAGCTTCATCTTCGTAGTTGTTGTTATCAAGTTCATAAAAGATGATCATGATTTACAGTTCAAGGGGTCAAAAATGGTATAAAGAAGTGAATATGGATTATTTATCATCATTTGAAATTCGTCTAGATTGACCTTTATTTCTTGGGGGTGGGGTGTGCGTGTAAAAAATAATTTTTTGGCAATGAAAAATGTGACTTAAGAAGTTCCATGACTTCAAATTTTCTTCATTTTAAATTCTTCAGTCTTCTCCCTTTGTTTTTGGGTTAACGTCAGACAACAGATAAGCACTCACAATCAAATTGTGAACAACTATAAACAAAGTCTCTTTAGTCAATTAAGTGAAGGGCATCTTGTTTTAGGTTTCCAGATTGCTTGGAATTGTAGAGTTTTATAACTAAAAGGACAGTGAAGTAGGCCCCTGGTGACCCGTTTCAAAGAAGGTTGCGGCATTGGCAAGCACAAGAAAAAGAACTGCAATGAAGAAACACCAATTCCTGGAGACCGGTGGATGGAAGAACTGAGAACCAGATGAATGAATGAACAGATTTCAGTACAGTCTCAGACTCAGTCACAAGGATGATAAGTTGGAATTCTTGTCAGATCATTTGCTCTTATAATCGACTGTCTTATCATTCATCCAAGAGCAACTGATGAAATATTTTATTCGTCCAAAGAAGCAGGGATTGCCTGAAGATACAAGACGACAATCAATGAGCAAATAAAAAATTTAACAGAATTAAGCAAAAATTCCATGACTGAAACCCAAATTTGACAAAGTCCAATGTTGATGGGATCCTTTGAAACATGTTTTCTCAAGATTTGGAAAGTTGAAGCCTTTGATTTCCCAGGAAACCCGTTGTTTCTCTCTTGCAATACAAAATAAATGACAGCAAACCATACCAATTTGGTGACGAGTGTGACTTCCATCTTTTTCTGTCCCAGCTGCCTTACTGCATTCCAATCAACTGCTTGCCTCTGGCTGCCTGATTTACCCAATGCCCTCTTCTATATTTTTTTTGAAAGCTTCAAGAGAAGAAGAGCTGATCTCTGGATTCAGCCACTTGGCGAGATGGTAAACAGAACATTTCTGAGAGACCCATCTCTGCAGTCTATCCTTAGTAGGCAGTCTGTCGAGGATAGTCATCCATGCTGCTGTGGCATGCTTTGGTAGATGATGCGGAAACCAGACCAAACCTATACCATTTCTGATGCTTCTGCCTAATTATCCAAGACAAAAATCCAAATTGAACTGTTGATTTGATTTGATTTGCAGTTGTTGATATCTTCGTTCGATTCTTCAACAACTACTCTGCTTTGGGTTGAATACCTGAACTGCAATTATGTCAAACAGGCCCAAAAATAAATCCTCTCTCATCGGATTTTTTTAACTGCATTATTTTTTGTTGTAATCAAAGCTATCTCATCCATTTTATGATCGGAAATTTATTGTATTCGGATTAAAATTGCTAAAGGGTAAAGTTTTTTCAATGATGATGATTTTAAAATTTAAATTATGTTTAAATATTTAAAAAAAAAGTCCAATTTTTCTAACTATTTGTTGGTGATATTTTTAACTGTATTAAGAATTACAGAATTGCTACTTATTCTTTTTTTTGGGTGTAAATCACAAGTTTTCTTACCTGTTTTAACGATTTGAGATTAATCTTGTTCGAAATTTAATTACAGTTAAATCTTTTTATCTCTCTTCAAATATGTGTTTAATAGTTATTGAATTTGAAAGCTTTTTCTACAAATTCAATTTACGTTATCAATTGAGCTATAACTTATGGATAACAATATATATTAGTATAAATACGGCTACTTTGTCAACCATTGGTGGTTGCATTTAGACCTGCTCAAGGGCCGGATTACCCGTCCAAGCCCGAAGGTCCGTTCGATATTTAGGAGGGCTTGGACAAAAATATTTGATGAATTATTGGGCTTGGACAAAAATTTTAAGCCCGTTTAAAAACGAGCCCGGGCCCGGGCTTAGCCTTTCAAAGCCCGAGCCCAGCCCGGCCCGGCTCGATATTAATATTAAATATATATTTTTTAATATATTTATAATATTAAGTATGTTTTTATTATATTTATTAAGTATAATATAATTTTATATATAAAAAAACATTATTAATTAAAAAACATGATTATAAATTTTTTAATATGAAAATTGATAAACAAATTTTGACAAATTAAATTAAATTTTTTTAAAAATAAAATAATAAATAATAAATAATTAAAAAATATAAAAAATTAAATTCAGAAGGGCTAAGCTCAGGTTTATTGTATAGAAAATAAAACAAGCTTAGACTAAATATCAAGCTCGTTTTACCGGGTCGAGCCGGGATTGGGATATTGCTTATCACTCTTATTACCTGTCATGGGCTCGGCCCGAACTCAACCCGACCCGGTCCATGATCAGGTCTAGTTGCATTGCTCTTTTCCAAACTCCATTATTTGGTCAGTGCCGTTTTTATTTTTTCTTTAGAGAGTTCTAATACTGACATATGCCCATATGCCTCAATTGTTGTATGTCCGTACAGGTTTTTAATTTCAGTACAAATTGATATTAATTTGAATTTCAAATTATCAAAACTATTGCACGAGTTGGGCTAGTTTAAGCTCGAATTTAGGTAGTGAAATTAAAAATATACTTGAACTAAAAATTAGGTTTGTATAATTGAGTCGAGTTTAAATTTGTGTATAAATTGTTAATATCTTATTTAAACTTGACTTAAATCCAATTTGAGATAATTCTTTTTTTTTGTTACAATTTGAGATAGTTTTATAGATTACACATATATACACACACTAAACTTACACTTTAGCAATTTATATAAATAATTTGTATCCGTATCATGTAAAATTATATTTGTATTATATAAAAAATAAAAATTTCGTGTCAATATGCAAATTAATGTTTTTAATTTTTGTCGTATTTACATTTAATTTTTATTTAATTTTAATTCATATTGCTTTAGTATATTTTATTTCAATATTATATTTACACACTCCTCAGTTCTCTTCTCACTCACTTCCACACGCACACGCATTATTCACTCATTCACTCATCCATTGCTCCTTCACTGACTCGCACTTCCACATTACCAGATTTACACATTTCTCTCACCACTCGCTAATCACTATCACATCACTCACTAGTCACTCGTTCACTCATTCATTACTCATTCACTTACTCACCCTTTCACTCACACAGCGCACACAACTGTACTCTTAATTTTTGCACTTCTCTTGCTTTCCATCCGCAGAAGATGGGGTGCCCTGGCTAATTATTCCACTTCTCTCTTCCACTTGCACTTGCACACACAAAACATCAAACCACACCTATTTACAGGTGCTAATGTCGGTCATAAAATCGACTTTAACTCTTAAGAAGTTTTTAGGATGTCAGTTTACAAACCGACATAGAAAATTTCTAGAAAATATATAGACATGGCAAAAAGCTAGAGAGAGAAACAAAATAAGATAATGCAAGGGAATAGTAAGTAGGTGTAACTTTTATTTTCAATATAATATGGCCATATGCCACCAAGTTGCCACTGCATGCCCACCACCACCACATAAATATTTTAGTTAATCTTCTGATTGTAAGCACGTCACGTGAAGAGGCCGCTCGACGACGCATATTTTGGCATGTAGCCAGGCCCAGCATCCATAATTTTTGTGTATAAATATTGGACCATTGAACTTGGTTTTGCAACACCAACTCGGCTATCAATACATTTGCACAGGCGGAAACACCGGCAACGGCAACCAACTATGACCACCGACTTCAAATCCATCCCAATTATAGGTAATTAATTGCATTAATTCTTTATTTTTTTCTCAAATACATTCTAATCAATCGAATACAAAGTGGAGCGATTGATCCTTCTTCGTTTTCTTGGTGTTGGGAAATAGATGTTGGCCCTTTGATGGTCAAAGGGGATGATCTGAAAATGGATCAAGATGCAGGTGTTCGTGAAGTTGTCAAACAATTGAATCAAGCTTGCAGAGCGACTGGATTCTTTTACGTGGTTCGCATTTTCTCTATCATTCTTGTTTCTTTAAATATATCATCATTGATCTCTCTTTTCATTATTTAAATTTCAAATAATATTATTTTAACAAACTTTCATCACGTGTAGATGAAAACATGAAAGCTTAATAAATTAAAAGTAATATCACTTTAACAGGCTCTTATTACATGTAGATGAATATAGGAAAGCCTACCACAAAACAAAATTTGAACTTTGCTACTATGTTAAATATCCAATCTAAAATCAATTAAAAATAACTAGAGAGAGCTAATTTAAATATAAGATCACAAAAGACAAAGCATTTAATAAATGTGAGATAACATCACTTTAGCAATATCATTACTTAATTATATGTTTTTTTTCCGAAGATAAGGCATGCATTCTCTATTAATAAAAAATTTAAGTTCGATCCTCTTCTTCAAATGCTAATAATATTTGAAGAATATGATCTCTGAGTTATTATATTTAGACCAAATTAATTATAAAAAAGAAAAATCAACATTTATATGTGTGTGCGCGGGTGTGTTTCAAGAGCACTATACTGTTGCTAATTTTAATGCTTCATGTAATGTGCTAATCCTGATGCAATTATTTATCTTCTTATGCAACAATTAAGAAAGTTATTTTTTGATCAGAAATCTTACTATTTTTCGATTTTAGACATTGGTTCAAATAGTCATATTCCGACCATTTTAAGATGTGTTCGTATATATAAAGTTCAAATTTCAGTATTTACATTCTTCTTTTTCCAAATCAAAAACCTCCAACTCCATTATACCAGAAAAATATAACGCTTTTTCTTCTTATGGTAAATATTTATGGTGACCAAACAGAAAGGCCATGGTATTCCCGAGTCTCTTATCAAGGAGGTCAGAGATATTACTCACAAATTTTTCAAGCTTCCCTATGAAGAAAAGCTCAAAATCAAAATGACTCCAGCTAGTGGATACAGGTTACTTAACTAATTTCCTTCAAGATAAGATGACATTGTTTTACCACCATTATTATTTTTTGATAGCCACAAATTGACAAGCACCCACTTTTAAAAGCTGTTGCTTATGAATAAATCAACTAAATTAATATTGTAATATTGCTTTGAATCCTACAGGGGATACCAGAAAATCAAAGAAAATATAACTAAAGGCGTGCCTGACTTGCAGGAGGCTATTGACGTAAGTGATCTTCGCATGCATTCTTATTATAATTATTTTTACTAACAGATAGGTTTAACACCAGTTCCCTAAGTTAATATGTTTCTTTTATAACACAGTACTATAGAGAAGTGAAAAGAGGAATGTATGGAACACTTGGCGAGATTCTGGAAGGATCTAACCAATGGTAAGTTAAAAATTGCAATAAGCTTTAGATTGAATTTTTTTGGATATTTTGAATTTTGCATATGTTGTAGATCCTTTCATTTTAATTTTCTACCATTTTGTTGCAGGCCAGAAGATCCTGCAAACTTCAAAGCATCCATGGAGGAGTATGTCAGACTGTGCACAGGCAATTCTCTTGCATGTCTTGTCTGCATGCTTGATATAGTAAATATTTTCTTATCTCATGATCAGTTGTATGATCTACAAAAAATTAATCTTCGGTTTGGTATTTTCTGGTGATTTTACTCTTCAGATCTTTCAAGAAAAATTATGAGAGGAATTGCTCTGGCATTGGGTGGATCGGCAGACGAATTTGAAGGTGAAAGGGCTGGGGATGCATTTTGGGTGATGCGTCTTATTGGATACCCTGGAATATCACTGACTGCAGCAAATGGCCAAAATAATGACATTGGATGGTAATTATTAATTAATTAATTAATTCAACAATAATATATAGGCTGCTAATGTGATTTTTTTTTCTTTGTCTTGTGGCCAAACAATTTCAGCGGGATTCACACTGACTATGGTAATCAACCCTTCAGCGATTTCAGTCAGACCATGATTAATACATTAATTAACAACTAATAATAATATTTGGTAAATTATTATTCTAATTAATTGGTCTTAATTAAACAGGTTTGTTGACATTGATTAATCAAGATGATGATATAACCGCGCTTGAGGTACTATATATAACTGCAGTATCCATTAATGAAGATATAAACTTCGTTCGACATTCTATGATTACAGTTAAAAAAAACCCTTCTCTTTTGCTGTTGCAGGTGAGAAACCTATCTGGGGAATGGATACCAGCAACTCCAATTCCAGGAACATTTGTATGCAACATTGGTGACATGTTGAAGGTACCTTTAGCTAGATTATATACATTCTTTTTATAATTGAGGATTAGATTTGATTTTGTTTGAATTCGAATTCAAATTTTATAACATATCATAATTTTTTTTTAATCACTCGATCAAGAGATTAAATCACTCAATTAAAAAATTGTTTGTTGAATTATATTTAGATACTTGATAGATAATTACAAGCTCGGTGGTGTTGCAGATATGGTCCAATGGCTTATATGAGGCAACTTTGCATCGAGTCATCAATAATTCACCGAAATATCGTGTTTGCATAGCCTATTTTTATGAGGTTAGTAGGATGATGAAGTAATTTCTTCATTAGTTAGCATAATCTTCTTTATTTTTTTAAATAATTGTTGTTGCTAATTATATGTTTAATTTGGATTTGGTGATGATGATTATTTGAACAGCCAAATTTTGATACAATGGTGGAGCCCTTGGAAGTATGTGTGGAGAAAAGTGGAGAAACTCGGTTGAACGAGAAAGCTGTTTATGGGGAGCATTTAGTAAATAAAGTAAAAAATAACTTTGTGATCATGTAGAAATTATTATATATATTTTAATTATCATGTGTGCTTTTTATAAAGGACCAAAAGCAATCTTGAGAGGCTCAAGATTGGAATAAATGTTTGAACTTAATTTTGTATTTATATGTATGTCTGATTTAATATAAATAAATGAACGTAAGAAGGGATTGTCGGGTTGTAATATTCCCTTACTAGTAGAAACTCTGTGCTGAAATCTCCCTTGTCGATTTAACTCATTTTATCACATCATTTATACAAGACAAAAGCCCAAATTGAAGTTATGATTTGATTTGATTTAATTTACCGTTCTTTAGTAAAATAATAATTATTGAGATCTGATTATAAATAAATCATATACATTTTTATCTTACTACACTTTGCATGATTGTATATTTTTTTCCCTTGCATCATTCTATCATTGTCCATTCAAATAGTACAAAAAGTAAACAATTTTGCTTACATAATTAAGTTTGTCTCATCCAATCGAACATAACACCTATAAAAAGATATGTGAATATCTCAATCAACACATAAATAGAAAATTGACTCATCAAACTTATCTAATCTTTTCTGTATAAAATTCTAAATTATATAAAAAATAATATTTTCTCTCGTCTCACAATTTCACATTATGTACGGCAATATATATATATATATATATATATATATAGATATTACAATCCGATATTTCTATGAAAATTTCAAAAGATTTTAACCATCCACATGTTTGTACAAAACCACAATATTTTTATTTAATACATTTGGTTAGTAAATTTCACAATATTTTATTCATCTTATGCATAATCTTATGTAATCTAAAATTTCAACTGAGTGACATTCAGAGATGGACAGAAGAAAAGAACAGAGAATCATCAAACACCATCCAGGCATCCATGGCAGCCGACTTCAAATCCATCCCAATTATCGGTAAATTACATATCCCAATATTTTCTGTTCCTCAAAATTATATTTATAATGTATTTGATTAATTGATAGGATTGATTTGCATGCTCGTCTTCCATTTAAGACAAGTTTTTACTTCCGGAAACAGCTGGTTTTGTCTTATGATATTTTTTAAGCTCAAGTTCCAAGGTTTATTGAAATTTGAATCAGCATTTTGAATGTAGAGACCGGGCAGATCAATCAAAAGACAGAAAGTTTTGATTAATTACCAAAAGCTTAAGGAAAATGGTCAGTGAAACAGTGTAACTTCCAAAAAAAAAAGTGTAATTTTGTAATGCAATATATTCATATGGCTTTTTGCATGTGTGATTTAATTTTACGTTGATTTCGTTTTGAAATACGTTTATGCTTGAAAAATTGCTGTACTTTTGAAGTGTCCTGTGCTACTTCTTTACTTTCCTCAATTGTTTTTACTTTCCCGAACTATTCAAAGATCAACTTTGACAGGTTGCATTTCATGTATATGCACTCAAGTGTTAGGAAATTATTCTCATATAGCACACGGTGTTGCACTGCTTTTATCACTGGTGGTTTAGAAAGTCCTTACTTTTTCTCATTTGCTATGCTTCTGTCCATGTCTTCTGGCCATACAATTCAGTGCAGCGCACACTATGGTAAGGTTTCTTTAAGATAATGAGTGGTTTAGAAGATTTAAAAACCATTCTCAGTTTTCTAGTATTGCAACAGGTTTGTTGATATTGGTCAACCAAGATGGAGATACTACTGCACTTCAGGTATGATCCGCCTAGTTTCCAGTTTAATGAATTAACAAAAACCGATCTATTGTCACAGATTCTCTTGATTTGAAGTGGGGTAAGTAGTTAGCCAAACCAAATATCATGTTTAGCTTTTTCTTTCTCCTTTAGCTCAGGAAATCATTTCTTCATTTGTCATTCTGAAGATTACTGCAGCTATTGTTAATGATTTTATCTTGCATATAAAGAGATGAGAAATTGGCTACTAAACTAAGAGTGTAAATAAGTTAAATTACTCGTGAGTTATTTAACAATTCGATTATTATGCAGAGTTTGATTTATTTATTTTTAAGTCGAGTTCGAATCACTCGAATAACAAGTCGAATTGAATTCAATATCTTAATACTTGATTTGAGCGATTTGCAAGTCTAGTTGAGTTCTTTTTTTAATATAAATTTTTTTATTTTTTATTAATTTACCATTTTACTTTAATAATATATTATTAAAAAATAACAAATCAAACTTATCGATTCAAGATCAAGCATATTGTATCGAGTTCGAACGGTTCAAATATTTTGTCGAATCAATTTTAGCTTCAAAAATTAAACTTAATTGAACTCAAACAAAACTTTGAATCTTAAACTTAGTACTAAATCATTTTAACTCGATTTGATTACATTTCATGATTTTCCTCCAATGTTTCTTTTTCTTAACCAAATCAGAAACCAGTTGCTTTTTGTGGGGTTTTCCCCTTCTTTCTCGAGAACTAACAGTCTATATTAAATCGAATTACCCTGCTCATTGCAGGTGAAAAACAAATCTCGTGAGTGGATCTCGGCTCCTCCACTTCCTGGAACATTTGTCTGTAGCATTGGCGATATGTTGAAGGTACATCGACTCCATGGTCCATGCTTATAGCGTGTAATGTGAGGGTTTCAGGTTTATGTTGGCGATATGCTGTTTATGCAGAGCATTTAGTCAGCAAAGTTAAAACATTGTAATGTAAGGGTTTCAGGTTTTGGTCTAAACTTCTCTGCAACAATTAGATTTCTTGGGAATTTCAGGCCATAGACAAAATTGGAGTTTTTTCATCATTTCAAACAGAGAATTGATATCAAGTGTAAGAGACCATCCTAATAGCCAATCTTCAAAATTTTCGTTGTTCACTAGCAAATCGCACAACGAAAACAAAGCTTATCCCACTGAGAGGAAGATAATGCAACAAGGTAACTTCAAAATCTAATACAAAAAATTACTAGGGCATTCTTTCTTTTACCTCGAAAGCCCTATTGCTTAGCCAACTCATTAGTCGTAACACGACCTTCATAGGTTGAGAACTGTAAATTGTTTGAATTAAGAAAGAATAACAAATCCAATTGCAGAGTCAGCAGCAAACCTGAAAGCAGAACCTGATTTCCCCGTCTTCTAGGCTCCCACAACTCAATTAACTTGGGTCAGGTCGATCAAATAGCCACACCCTCATCTGGGCTTCTGGCTGAAAATGTATCTTTTTGATAAAGTGGAACTCTTACACCCAATTCTCGTAGCCGATCCACCAGATTGTAAAGAAATTCAAATGTTAGTCTGGACTGTGAATTTAGATCCTCTCTAATGTGTGGCTGAATCTGAAACCAGTCTCCGAGCATTTTGTGCACATGTGATCGGATTATCCGCCATGGGACAGGATATCTTTCACAGAGCTTCAAATACTCCACAAGGAGATCCGCCTGGTCCAGTTTACCATCTATATTCTCTTTCTCATTATTAGCCAGACAGTCTGCAGTTCGGAATCCAGCAAAAAGAGCAGGATTCCCAAGAAGAGACTCAGCTGAAAGCACCCCATCAGCACCTGTCTCCTCCAGACAGTTCCGAATATCATCCATATGCCTAATGTTCCCATTGGCAAGAACTGGAATTCTAAGCGCATTTTTAACAGCCTTAATGGCATTCCAATCAGCACGAAACTTCTTCCCATCTTTCTCATCTCTTGTTCGACCATGAACAGCCAATAGAGAGCAACCAGCATCCTCCAACATCTTTGCATATTTAAGTGTATCCTGTAAATTAGGAAATACTCGAATTTTGCAAGAAACCAGCACATTAAGATTCGAAGCCAGTTTTTCCACTAAAGATTTCACAAGAGGAAGGTTATCCATCAAGAAAGCTCCATAATTCCCTCGTCTAGCAATACGCTGAGGACACCTACACATAAACCAGATAACCATTTATATAGCACAAGCTAACCATTTCGACTAAGAAGTAAGACCCTATTTCCTAATCACACATGAAATTTACTTTTCCAATGGCAAAAGATAAGATCGCAAACAATTCAGCCTCGACACAAAGAAGGGTATTCTAGATATAAGTAAAATCATGTACTCGTCGTCCCTGAAAGTTCGATTTATAGTCTTTAAAAGATACTTTACGCTTCTAAACCCAAAGTTAGTTTTTAGTTTTTGTTTATATTTACTTTTTTAATGGCGGAAAATGAATGGAGTTAGAACATTAATTCCAAAATGAACTCAAAAGAATATATTTACCCCAAGTTAATGTCGACATAATCACAATAAGGTGCGACTCTCGTTGCAGCTTCAAGTAAGACATCAGGATCATTAGCACAAAATTGAACAAACAATGGACGATCCTCCTGCAATTATCAATTCAACAAAGTTAAGAAATCCCTTAAATCTTTTTTCAACAAATGAAAGAAAATCTTTACCTTGCAAGTGGTGAATTCCTGATTACGGTACTTTTCATTCTCTGTAAAAATACGTGAATGTAACATGGGCGTGTATGCAGCCGTGGCTCCGTATTTTCTACAGAGCATTCGAAACGGCAGTTCCGAGTTGTCAACCATCGGGGCAACAATTAACTTCGGCCGTCCAAGCTTGGACCAATGAGCCCATGCTCTCTCCACCCGTGACTCCCCGCTCAAGTACTTTCCCGGAGAACATATCGACGGCAGCGTTTCATCAAGTGTAGAAGAAGACTGTTCCTCTTGGTCCTGTTGTTGATTGGAGCAAAGGAGGTCGTCGTCGTTGTTTACGTCGTTTTGGGATGTACCCGAGTGGGTGGTTCGGGTTTGGGTCTGTGTCATGGCCATGAGGAAGATGGGGTTAGAGAACTAGTTTTGGGCAGAAATTTAAGAGAGAAAAGGAGGGATTTGGGTTTATCATTGGCGGGCGACGGCGGTGGAGAGGGCATCCATCGCCGCCAATGCCTAGGAATTGCTCGGAATTGAGCTTGTCTTATCCAATGAAGTTGGACTAACCTTCGCCTGGGAAACCTGCCTAATTATGTTCTCATTTTGGCTCAAAAAACCGAGTTCCAATTGATCAAGAGGCCCAACTCCATGAATCCATCGGAAAAAATCTACTTTTGTTAAATTAGTTTTGATGGTAATGACTTCCCATTCATAAAATGGTTTTTTTTAATTTACTCTTTTTAATGGAAAGTAGAGAAGGAATGTGCCATAGGTTGGGTGAAGACACATAAACAAGGAATTTATAAAACAGTTAATTTATCTTGATAAATATGATCACTTTGTCTATTAGAAAATATAAAAATTTTAAGTTTGAATATTAAAATATATTGAGTGAAATTTATGAAATTAAAAAGAATTATTTTTATTGTAAAATTCATTGTCACATAAAAAGGGATCTATTTATACAAGTGTAAAATTAAATTAATTTTACATCCCTTTATATTTTTTATATTTTTTATATTTTTTTAATATGATCATTGAATTTTGTACTTTATTCAAGCAAATCATATATGCCGAATTTCAAGTCAATAAAAATGTCTAACTAAAATTATTAAAAAGATACTACTTGTGATCGAAATAATAAGGATATCAGATTGACTAAGGTGTTGTTTGTTAAATCATTGAAAATAAAAAATTTCAATGATTTAATATTTTCAATATGTTTGATAATATATTTTAAAATCAACTTAAAAAAAATTTTAATGAAAAAGCATTGAATAAAAAAAGTAGATAAACACCTACTTATCACTTAATTTAGAAAATTTTCAGCCACTTTATCCATAAAAATAAAATAAATTTGACTATTTGATCTTTAAAAATTTACATAATTATCTATTCATTGATCAAGTTACATACAAACTCCAACCAGACTCAACGTTATATTATTATTTCATCAAGTTTTTGTACGTACTTAACGTTTCTTTACCACTATTCTTTTACTATTAGAGGATAATTTAGTTTGATTCAACTTTGGAGTTGAAAACTTTGAAGATCTGAAGATTGATATACTACAGCCCTAAACACCATATAATGGCGCATATTACCTTTTTTTATCAGCTTTTTGTTATTTTGATGTTTCAATTATCATTGAATCCAAAGTTTTTTGTTTTGCTTTATTTTGCAGATCATTGCTTGAAGAAGTAATGATCCCACTACTTTTATTTGTAATGCTTTTTTAATCTAAACGTGATTCGGGTTTTTAATTTTAAAAAATTATTTTATGATATTTAAATATTATTTTATTTTTTTTATTTATGATGTTTTTGAACTTTGTAGTTATATTTTTTCTTATATTTTATACTTGTATTATAAAATAAAAGACATCAATAAAAAATTAATTTTATTTGAAATAATATGAACACAAGGTTAAAAATGTAAAATAACAAAATTTCAAAATTTAACATTTATTGTTATCAAATAATATATTTATATTCAACTCTTAATTTTCAGTTAAACACCAAACAATTTTCATAGTTCAAATTCAATATTTATTAAATTCAATACTAAAAATTCAGTATTTAATTTTTCAGTTTATCAAACAGCACCTAAGACAATTTACATTCATGATTATATAATTTGTTAAATTTAAAAATTGATTTGTAATTAATCTTACATGAAATTATAAAAAAATAATTTATTTTATATTGATATAGTTTGATCTCTTATAATAATAATAATAATAATAATAATAATAATAATAATGCGATTCCATTCCAATCGTTCTGCACTTATATGATGAGAAATTCTAAATCTACGACCTTTTTTACTCTTTTCATTTCAATTTAATTACACCACAAAAAATACTACATATACCCCACCCATTTACAATTTTAACCCTATACAATCTTATCTCCAAATTCAATCTTCATCCTCGCCGGAAACTCCCTCAGCAACTAATCATTGCGTACGAACGTTTACTTTTTAATCTCCATTGGTCTCCAACTTTGACGGCCACTCGTTCTCTCTAATTTAGGTG
This sequence comes from Heritiera fomes, assembly GCA_032173925.1. NCBI lineage: Eukaryota > Viridiplantae > Streptophyta > Magnoliopsida > Malvales > Malvaceae > Heritiera > Heritiera fomes. The sequence goes on along the minus strand of JAPDPM010000017.1, from coordinate 25,666,834 downwards.
TCATCCATTTTAGAGTTTTTTGGGGTTTGGGACACGGGTTGGACATGGTGGCTCCGCGTCGGTGGTTTTGAGGCTCTATACGAAGGACCTGGCTTCACGTAGGGCAACTTGCACGAGGTCCCTGGCCTCACTTGTTGTCGTATGCGAAGGCATCCTCATTCTTAGTCAGCCCGAACCTTCCTTCTTTTGCTTGGTTTTCTTTCAATTTGTCTTTGAAAGCCTTGATTGATTTTCTTTCTTTCTTGTGATCAATTGCTTTGCCTTTCAGCAAGTACCTCTGCCTCATCCCACTTTCAAGATACTGGTATGTATTCGGTTAACCTTACTCAACGAGGGACAAAAGGCGTTTGTTCTGACTATTCCAATACAAGTTCTCTAGCTACCTCGACCATGAAGATTGTGAAAATCTTGCTGTATATTTCTCATTAATCCTTTGAAGATTACAATATGTGTTTATATGGAAGCCTATCAAGCTAGATAACTGAAGTAACTGTTAACTGTCTTCAGTTATCAAGTTAACAGTTATTTAACTAATCCAAAAAACTAAAAACAGATAAATACACGTGTGAGTAAGTAAGAGTAAAAAATGAGCTGGTGAAGCTAAGCTGATGATTCTGTTAGCCCCCCTCAAGCTGGAGTGTAGAGGTTTTGGGTACCAAGCTTCTGCAAAACAGAATGAAGGGTCTTGGATGTGTGAGGCTTGGTAAAAATGTCTGCCAATTGAGATGAAGAGGGAACATGAAGAAGCCGAATCACTCCAGCTTGAACTTTGTCTCTGATCAAGTGACAATCCAATTCGATGTGTTTAGTTCGTTCATGGAACACTTGGTTTTCGGCTATGGCTATAGCTGACTTGTTATCACAGAACAAGAGAGCTGGCTGAGGATGTGGAATTTGTAAGTCATGTAGCAGATATAATAACCATTGAAGCTCACATGTAAGGGATGCAATTGCTCTATATTCTGCTTCAGAGGAAGACCTAGAAACAGTCTGCTGCTTTTTAGATTTCCATGAGATCAATGAATCACCAAGAAAAACACAGTAGCCTGTGATTGACCTTCTTGTGTCAGGGCATGAAGCCCAATCAGAATCACTGAAGGACTTGAGCTGGAGTGTAGAGGAGGCTGAAAAGAAAAGGCCTTGTCCAGGGTCTGCTTTGATGTATCTGAGGACTCTACGAGCTGCTTGCATATGGATATCAGTTGGTGCCTCTAAGAACTGTGACAATTGTTGGACTGCAAAGGCAATATCAGGCCTTGTTGTTGTGAGATACAGCAGACGCCCTATGAGCCTTCTGTACACAGTAGGATCTTCTAATGAAATACCTGATGATTTGGACAGCTTGTGAGAGGATACCAATGGACTTGAGACTGGTTTGCAGCCAAGGAAACCAGTGTCTTGCAATATCTCCAGTGCATACTTTCTCTGGCACAAATTGATTCCTTTGGCAGACCTTGCAACCTCCAATCCAAGGAAAAACTTGAGAATGCCCAAATCCTTAATCTTAAAAGCAGAATCAAGATACTGTTTAATGTCTTTAATGAGTTCCTCATCATTACTAGCCAAAATCACATCATCAACATAAACTAGTAGGATGATGAAAGAATTACCACAGTGATGAACAAATAAGGAATGATCTGAAGGAGCCTGTTTGAAACCTCTCTTAAGTAAAGCTTCAGTAAGCTTAGAATACCATTGACGACTAGCCTGCTTTAATCCATACAAGGATTTTAACAATCTACAGACTTTGCCTGGTTTTGTGTTTGTCAAGCCAGGTGGGATTTCCATAAAAACTTCTTCATTAAGGTCACCATGTAGAAAGGCATTATTAATGTCCAATTGATGCAAATGCCACTGTTTACTTGCTGCTACAGCTAACAAGGTTCTGATGGTGCTCATTTTGGCAACAGGGGAGAAAGTCTCAGTATAATCCACTCCTGCTTGTTGGGTATACCCTTTTGCAACCAGCCTGGCTTTGAACCTCTCAATCTGACCATCAGCCTTGTATTTTATCTTGTACACCCATTTGCATCCCACTGCTTGCTTGGAAGGAGGTAGATCAGTGATTTCCCAAGTGTGGTTTGCTTGTAATGCTTCTAATTCAGCTGCCATTGCCTTTCTCCAACATTCATGTTTAGTAGCTTGTGTATAGGTTTGGGGTTCTGTCATGGTAGTTATCTGAACTGAAAAAACTTTGTGTGCAGGTGAACATTTTTGGTAGGAAATAACAGAGGCAAGATCATGAGGAGTACCTGGAGCTACTGCTAAAATTGTGGGATATGAAGCAGATCGAGAATGAATTTGATTAGCTAAGCTGCAGTGATAGTCCTGCAAATATGCAGGTGACTGTCTAGTTCTATTGGACCTTCTCAAAGTAATAGCTGAAGGAGAAGTGCCAATGTCAGGATGAGATGATGACAGATCAGAATTATGATTGTCAAAGTGAGGTGCTGATATACTAGGACTACTTGTGGTATTTATGGACTCATCTACTGGTGCAATGTGAGAAGGAATAGTGTTTGTATTAGATGTACTAAAAGAACTTGATTCTAAATTTTGGTTTTGAGGAAAGATAGGAAGTGACACAGGATTATTTGTACTAGAATCATGCTGTTGTGAAAGGAGAGGAAATATAGTTTCATAAAAAACTACATCTCTAGAGATCAGTACCTTATGGCTTTGTAAATTGTATAATTTGTAGCCTTTTGTACCATGGGAAAAACCTATGAAAATGCATTTTACTGCTCTAAAAGCAAACTTTGACCTGTGTTGTGCCAGTGTTGAGGCATAGCAAAGACACCCGAATACTTTCAAATGAGACAAAACAGGTGGTTTGTTATATAGTTTTTCAAAAGGTGTTTTATTGTTTATGACTGGTGAGGGTGTTCTGTTGATGATATAAACAGCATGGGTAACACAATCTGACCAGAATGTCTCTGGCAGATTAGCTTGAAACTTTAGTGACCTTGCTACATTTAGTATATGCTGGTGTTTTCTTTCAACTAGGCTGTTTTGTTGAGGGGTTTCTATACATGATGTTTGGTGGATAATCCCTTTTAAAGAATAAAAAGAATTCATATTGAATTCTTGTCCATTGTCTGACCTAATCACTTTCACTCTTTTTTCAAACTGTGTCTCAACAAATGAACAAAAGTTTTGAAGTAAGGTTCTTGCTTCAGACTTAAGTTTCATAAGAAAAATCCAAGTGTGTCTGCTATGATCGTCAACCACTGTTAGAAAGTATGAATGACCATATAGAGATTTCACATGATATGGTCCCCAAATGTCAACATGAATGAGGTCAAAGTTTGAATTAGAAACAGAATTGCTTAATGGAAAAGGAATTCTTTTTTGTTTTGCAAATTGACATATGTCACAAGGTTTTACATTCTCTAATGCTATAGAAGATTCTATATTGCTTAAGAGTTTCATTCTAGGATAGGAGATATGTCCTAAACGATAATGCCATAAATGGCCTTGGGAAACAGATTGTAAAGAAGCAACAACTTTAGGAAAGGTTTTTACAGGTGAAGGAACATTTTGAAGCTGATAAAGTCCTTGAACTTGCTTAGCTAATCCAATCATCCTCCAAGTGCTTATATCCTGCACAACACAGTAATTTGATTGAAAAATAAGAAAGCAATTGAGAGACTTTGTTAGTTTGCTGACTGAGATAAGGTTGAATGAGAAATTTGGTACAAATAAGGCATTATGTAAAATAAAGGTGTTGGACAGTTTAACTGTGCCTATGTGTGTGACAGAAACAGATTGGCCATTTGGTAGTTTAACAAAGGAGTTTGATATAGGTTTATATGAATCAAAACATTCTAAATTGCAAATAATGTGGTCTGTAGCTCCAGTGTCAAAAAAATATTTAGAATGGAGAGGAGTGTGACTAATGGTGCATGATGCTATAATACCTGTTCTAGAGGTGGAAGGGTAAGAAGAATTATTACTATTTAGTTCAGCTACTGTATTGACATGAGAAGCTGGAGTAGAGGACATGTCAGATGCTTGAAGCATTTCAAGTAACCTCTGGTATTGATCCTTTGTGAAGACCACAGGAAATCCTTGAGAATCTCCTTCATCTCTGTGAGGTTCTGTCTCATTCTTGTTCTTTTGCACTGAGCCAGTAGCATCAACTTGATTTACCGAACCAATCTTGGATCTCGGTTTGTACCCTGGTGGATACCCATGTTTCTTATAACATTTGTCAACAGAGTGACCAGTATATCCACAATATGTGCATACAATTTTCCTTCCATTTGTATTCTGTTTTCTTTGAAAAGAACTACCAGATGAGGCTGCTACCGCCTTGTTTGCATAGGCATTGAATTCAATTCTTTGAGAAGAGACAGAACCAATGGAGTTCATCTGCCTTTCTTGCTGTATCACCAAGGCAAAAACCTTGTTGATGGATGGTAATGGATCCATCAACATGATCTGTGATCTCACAGTGGAGAAACTTTCAGTCAATCCCTTTAAGAACCTGATGACATAGTCATTTTCTTGGAACTGTCTTGCTGTTTTGAGAGCACCACAATTGCATGTTGGGTTACAAGAGCAAACTGGGATGGATCTAAGATTCATAAACTCGTCCCAAAGAACCTTAAGTTGAGTGAAATAGTCTGTTACAGAGAGACTACTTTGTTGGAAGCCATAAATCTCTTCCTGTAATTCTGCAACTCTGAAATGATCACCTTGAGAGAATCTATCTTGTAAATCTTTCCATACATCAACAGCATTGTCGAGCCATATCACACTTTGTGCTATGGTGGGTGAGATGGAGTGCAATAACTATGAAAGAACCATGGTGTTGCATCTTTCCCAGATTGGGAATTTAGGATCAGTCTTCGAAGGGATTACAATGGTACCATCAACGAACTTGAGCTTGTTCTTGGAGAGAAGTGCCATTCTCATGGCTCGGCTCTATGAATGGTAGTTTGAACCAGTCAAGATTGAAGATACAAGAACTAAGGCAGGGTTCTCATTTGGATGAAGGAAGTAAGGAGATGATTCATCAATTCGATCTGGCATAGCCATTGATGAACACTCAAGAAGTCTCGAAGAAACAAAGAAGAATAGAAGAAAGAAAAAAAATCTGAGAAATATGAGAAATATTCAATCGTAACCTAGCTCTGATGCCATGTGAAAATCTTGCTGTATATTTCTCATTAATCCTTTGAAGATTACAATATGTGTTTATATGGAAGCCTATCAAGCTAGATAACTGAAGTAACTGTTAACTGTCTTCAGTTATCAAGTTAACAGTTATTTAACTAATCCAAAAAACTAAAAACAGATAAATACACGTGTGAGTAAGTAAGAGTAAAAAATGAGCTGGTGAAGCTAAGCTGATGATTCTGTTAAAGATGAAGAAATGATGCAAGGGATGGATAGAGTGGAATAGGGATAAAATTGTACTTGTGATGAGTATATTGGGTAGTTTTTGTGGTGTTCTTATTAGTGTGGATATCAAGAGTAAAAAGTGTAGTATATTTAGAATTTTTCTTTTATGGTACATGGACAAAGCGAATTTGTGCATGCACAAAACAAGTAGTAAAAATAAAGACGGAGAAAACATGTTTTCTGTCATTTCAACATCGGATGAGTAGGACCAGTCCATGGGGAATTTTGATTAATTTATACCAAAAGCTTAAGGAAAATGGCAAGTGAAACAGTGTAATTTTGTAGGGCAATATATTCTTGCATGTGTGATTTAATTTTATGTTGATTTCATTTTGATATACGTTTATGCTTAAAAGACAATACTTTTGAAGTGTCTTATGTTATTTCTTTAGTTATCTCAACTCAATCATATTTACTTTCCCGAACAATTCAAGGATCAACTTTGACAGGTTGCATTTAATGTATATGCACTCAAGTGCTTGGAAATTATTCTCATATTTGCACAAGGCGCCGCACTGCTGCTGCTGTATCATCTAGTTCTTATACTTTCTTGTGGTTTGTATGCTATTTTGGGTAACAGTGCAATAAAGAACTAAAACAAGGGATGTATGGAGCTCTTTGGAAACCCATGCAATGAGTGGTATGTGAAAAGAATTACTGATATGCAATCAATTAGTGGTTCCTCGACAATTTTCTTTTTCAGTATTGGCTGTAAATATTATCAATGTATTTGTAAGTGGGACTTTTACATCAAAGCGGATAATATTTTGTAAATTAAGCATGGGTCTCACGATATTGGGTACCTAGTAGCTGGTATGAAGATTTGGAAGTTCAGTTTAGGAGTTGAGCTTGTCTTTTCCAATGAATTTGGACTAGACTTCGCCTGAGAAACCTGCCTAATTATGTTCTCATTTTGGGTCAAAAACTCGAGTTTCAATTGATCTAATAGGACCAACTGTATGAATCCATCAGTAAATATCTGCGTTTGTTAAATTAGTTTTGATAGTAACTTTTAATTCACAAAATGGTTTTTCTTTTTTTTTTTTTAATTTTACTCTTTTTTAGTGGAAATGTAGGCAAGTAATGTGCCGTATGTTGGGAAAAGTTACATAAAAAATGAATTTATAAAACAGTTAATTTATCTTGACAAATATGATCAATTTTTTTTGGTTACATAAATATGATCACTTTGTTTATTAGAAAATATAAAAATTTTATGTTTGAATTTTAAAATAAATTGAGTGAAATTTATGAAATTAAAAAGAATTATTTTATTGTACATTTCAACATCACATAGAAAGGGATCTATTTATACAAGTACCTTTATTTTTTTATATTATTTATATTTTTTTATTATGATCATTGAATTTTATACTTTATTCAAGTGAATTATACCTGTCAAATTTCAAATTAATAAAAAAATATCTAACTATTTTTATTAAAAAGACTTTATTCGTAATCGAAATAATAAGAATATCAGATTGACTCAAAAATTTACATTCGTGGTTATATAAATTGTTAAATTTAACAATTGGTTAGTAATTAATCTTACATGAAATTATAAAATTAAAAAATAATTTATTTTATATTGTTATATATATTTGTTTATAAGAGGTACAAGGAGGGGAGAAGAATCAAACTTTGACTTAATCCCTCAAAAAGAATAGTAATAATTATTAGGTCAAGTTTTAATTGTTTATATTAATATAATTTGATCTCATAATAATAATAATAATAATAATAATAATAATACAATTCCATTCCAATCGTTCTGCACTTAATGATACATGGCGACAAAGCGAAACCGTGCATTCACAAAACAACATGTAAACATGAACATTGAGAAAACATGTTTTATGTCATTTCAACATCGGATGAGCAGGAGGACCAGTCCATTGGGATCCTTTTCTGTTCACAAACTTCTCTTCAAAGATTGTTTTCAAACTAGCTAGCTGGAAGCAACGCTGCAAGTGCAACCACTTTCCTTAAAGTAAAAAATAAGAAGCAAAAGACAAACCTAGAATGAATTGACGAAGGAAAGTGGGTCAATATAGGTTTTGAAGAAAAAAAAAAAAGAAGACATTCCAACCAAAGTTTGCACTTTATTTACAGCTAAGCCATGACAATAAAAGCACTGCTTAATCATTTCCATCTCAGTGTAATTAAATTTAGTTGAGATGATACAGTATTATGTTCGAGTTTGATTTGATTTAAAATTTTAAAATTTAAAACTCAATTCGAGTTCAATCGAATTATTTTTTAACTATAAGTTTGACTGAACATATCTCAAGCCCTTCCTACTCAATTCGATAAATTTGAATTCGACTTGCTAATTTTGATTTATATTTTTTCAGTCATATACTATAATAAAATAGTAAATTAATAATCAAATATTAAAAAAAATTCGATTAGATTCGCGGGCCACTTGAATTGGGTATTAAAATATTTGAAATACTCTTAACTCATTACTCAAGTAGTTCGAGTTCGAATTTAACTCAACAATATACGAATCAAATTAAAGTAATTATCGGGTCAAACTCTAATAATGCATAGGTAACTTGAATCATTTACATCTTTATTTGAAGCACGACAAAATGAATAAAAAAATAAAGTTCAAATATGATTTATAGAAAAATTGATACCAATTAAGATGATATTTAATTAAAAAAGTTATAATTAGTTAATGAATGTTTATATTAAAAATTTAGATTTTTATATATTTTTAATAATTTTTTAAAAATTCAATAAAAACAATTACCTCCACGAGATCTCCTGTAGATCCACCCTACTAACATAGTAGTATTTTGTCTTGATATTTTCTCTTGTTTTAGTAGCTAGGGAAGGATTGAAATAATGTCATTCTAACATTTTTCATTGTGGTATCCACATATCAAATGATAAAATTGATAATCATGAAGAACAATGGGGGCCATTTTCACTTTAGAAGGTTGACGTTGAGGAAAGGCAAAGTAAGCAATGAACAAAAATGTGGGGTTTCCCTTAAAGGCCAAAAACTTATCAATTCTCCACCCACCCATTTTGACTTGCTCAATGTCCTTTTCTCGTTCCATTTGAGTGACCTTTGGGTAGATTTGACAATTCTAGAAACATATACTGATACATTTTAAAAACGATATACATAAAAAATACGAAAATAATATTATATGATAAAATTTAGTAAACATTGTGTTGAATATAACAAAAGTTTTAAAAAAAATTGTATTTCATATGTTGGCATAAAATTTGATATAAAATTTTCATATTTAAAAAAAATTAACATAATTCTAAATAACACAAATGCAAATTATAAACATGAATTATCAAATCACCCTTGAAGCCCTTAAAAGGATTTGCTAATCTTCAACCATATACACCAACAAAAGACAAAAACAACATGAAAAATATATATAAAAATAAAATGGATTAAACTTTTAGAAAAAACCCGTACATGCATTTGATAAAAATTGAAATAATATATATTAAATTTAGGGTGATGACATAAATTATAATTTAATAATTTTAAACACAAAATATACAATCAGATTGTCGGATCTACTCGTAAACCAACCATCCTTGTCTCAGTTTTCTCCAATTTTGGCCAACCTTTTTCCCACAATCCAAACAAACTCCACTATATAAAAATGTACAACCGACACAAACCTGTAGTTAATTGGCTATCCCAACTAGCAACTGCCAAACTCTCTCTTATAGTCTCTCTTATACTCAACCATCCATCACACGACATGTTGGTCCGCATCTTTCCAATTATTTAACTGAGTACTTTTCTTTCACTTTCTCTTTTGCTTTTATTACTGTTCAAATCGGGAAAATTGCTTCACCCACATAAGAAAGAGAAGATTAAAGTAAGTAGTGGGCATCCAGAAACAAGAGCCGGCATGGAAATTGAAACGCACTTTTCTTCTTTGACTGTTGCAAAATCTGGATACCAAATCTACCCTCTTCCCTTCCTTTTTTTTTCAAATGGTCTTTAACAAACATTGTTCAATAAAAAAAATTGTAGGCCAATAAAAGTTACACAAATAATTAAAGTTTGAATCTTCCGTGCAAGATATTCAAACATAAGTTTTTACGATTTTAAGTGATTTGGTATTTGAAAGACAATGATTCACCCTACATTTTACCCTATAACACATGTTAATAGTTCGAATTTGCTTATCTCCGACTTTTGAAGCTAATCAAAACAAAGCATTATGATAGTACTCAAAATTTTCAATTCGGTAGTTTGCTCTGATTTATCATTTATGGACGTTGATAAGATCTTTCTATTTCATTTACCAACACCTAAAGATGGCATAATCTTAAGGTAAAGGACGTGGTTCAATCGACCGAGAAGACTGTAACTGTTCAAAAAATCTACATGCAAAAGTTTATTAAATTCGTAAATTTTAATAATAAACTAACGGCTTATTTTGAACTTAAATACGCAGCTTTCCCTACTTCTGAACTTTAAAAAAAAAAAACCCAAGTATTTTACAGGGGAAATGTACGAACCCACCTAAAATTCTCCTTCGAGATTAACTTGATTAGATTACACCAGTACTACTTGTGCTACAGAGTACAAAAGTTCATTCTACAAGTAGTCAGAAGTTGAGAAATGAAATGAAAATGATGAACTAAGGATTGGGGGTTTTGTTGAATTGAAATGTTCATCTTTCTAAGAGGATTCCAGGATGAGATTGGTGGTTTCTGCAATGGAGAGAGAATGGTTATGCTCTCCTTCATAGGCTACTATTAGCATCGCCGGATCATCTAAAGCTCTTTCGACATGTTTGCGAGCTGGACATCCTCGAACGCTACTGCACTTGTAGTAACCCCTGTTCAATCATGATTCAACACCAGACAACAACAAAAAAAAACATGTTAGAAAGAAAACATGGAGAACTAAACTGTTACTGAACTGAACTATCTTTTGACCAATTAACATACCAAGCAACTTGTTCATATTCCAAGATCAATCAATATAGAAGATTTCATGAAAATATACCTTGGATGTGGAGAACCCTTTATTGGTTTTTGACCGTATTTCCTCCATGAGTAATCATCTGGTGGAAGATCAGCCATCTTCAGGCTTATTGCTGGAACCCTCACAACTCTTTTCGATCTCAGCTTTCTGTCAATGGCCAAAACAAATTAGTAAGAAATTAAACACGATAAGAACTTAAATTGATAACTTGTAAAAGAATAAGAAAAAGATGGATATATAGATATATATATATATATATATATATATATATATATATATAGATATGTACCTTTTCCTGGTGCAATGGCAGCGACCAGAAGAGCCAATGCACTTGCCGGAACCCAAGTTCTCAGAGCTACACTTCTGCTTCAAAGAAGAAGATAAAGGAGGCTTCCCAGAGGAAACCTGGGAAAGATTAGAAATTTGAAACGCAGATGATGAAGATGGCTGCTTGCTATCAGTATCTCCAGTCAGGGATGACATAAACGAATTCCCAGCAGAAGAATAAGAAAAATTGATGGTTGTTGATGAATCGTTCCTCTCTAAGCACCCACTTTTCACCTTCAAAAACTCATGATGGGGAGGATGATATGCCACCGGCGGTGCAATCTGCTGGATCGGCGTTGCGAAAAAGACCTTACTTTCATGCTCTTGATTTGTAGCAGCAGGAGGAACTAGAGGGGCTCTTCTGAAACGAGCATGTCCAGTCCGGGTTCGACCCAGAAGAGAGATGACTCTCTTGAACTTAGAAACTGCAACATCTGCTGCAACTTTGCAGTCCATTTCCAAATCCATGGAGGATCTTGCTGAGATTGGAGAAGATTGATATTTCTCTTGATTACAACTACGATTTTGTTGCTGTTTTTGTTGAGTTTGAGAAAGCAACCTGATGAGTTTCTCGACGCTTTCAAGCCCGGAAGCTGCTTCTTGGACAACGTTGTCTTCCACTCTGGCTGTGAAGCTGTTGTTGTCTCTGTAACTCATCATGAGCTCCATTGCCATGTCTGCGGCAAAACCATTCGAAGGAAGAAAACAAAAAGAGCGTGGAAGGAAAACGAGGAGAGAAGGTCGGTTGATAAAGGAAGCGCAGGACTTTGGTCAAAATGATGCCATCGGCCATGGAACCCTATTGGTTAATTAGGTGACTGACCTTTCATCTCAACATTTGCTTTCAAATGTGAATGCGAATAAGGATCCAACCACATCAAAAATAATACATAAAAATTTATTTTGTAAGTAAATTCTAGATTGGGCAATTCACGTCTGCCGTTTTGTATAATACGTTAATATGGTATTGTGTCGTGGTCATCATCATCAGTTTTTTTTAATTGTTAAATTGAGATAAATTACGTGAATTAATATATAAATTTACGTTATATTTTTAAAATATTTTTTTAATTTATTTATATTTAAGTTTCTTTCAACTTTAGTACTACAATATATTTTTGAATGATTTCTTTCCAAGTTTTTTTTGGATATTTCTATAGTTTTGATCTCTTTAGTTTATATCTTATGTAAAAAAAAAAACGATTTTTACTTATTTTGTCTTTAATATTTATTATTTCAATTTTCTTATGAATACTTTTATTTTTCTTATTTTGTTATTTTTTGTATATCCTTATATTTATTGTAATATTTGTATTTCTGTTATACTTATTTTTTATGTATGTAGTTTCTTAATCACCTAACATTCATTATAATATAGTAATATTGATCTAACAATTATTTTGTATAATACAAAAATTTAAAAAAATTTTCAAAATTCACATCAACAAACTAAATATAAAATATTTTTAAATTTTTTATTAAATTTTAACTCATACTATTTCTTGCGTTTTTTATATATTCTTGTGTTGTATTATCTTCTCACGTCTACAATTATTAGGTTTAAATATGACCAAATTTCTTCTATTTAATATAGATTTTTGTTAATTATTGTAAAACTCACAGTTTCATGTCGGGGACATTGACTTAATTGTCTTGGTCTAATTAGTGGGGTCCATAGAGGAAAAATGGTCCAACGGAGGTTGGGACAAAGGCCAAGATAGTCAAAACGTTGCTCTAAGCCGTCGGATCCATAATAATTACAAGGCTTTACTAATATAATAGAGAAAGAAGAAAGTTGTTCCAGCATGATACAGTTGACTAAGATTATTACGTAAATAATTTTATTTTTTAATGGATTAAGTTTTGTGCATATATCATAATTTCATCTAATAGTGAAATTCTATTATTATTGAATAAGGAGGTAGACATTTTCATTTAATTAGAAATTATATATATATGTTTTATGTAAATAAAATATTAAATTTAATTATCATATTAGAAAATATAAATCTTATAAAAATGAAATACTATAAATTTCAATTTTTTTTGTATTTTGGTCTATGGATCACTTTTCTTTAATTTAAAAAAATTAAAATGCATAATTATCGATTATCGTAATTATTACAAACTATTATAATTAATATTTTAATTATTCTCATGCTTAGAAATAAGATTGTGAGCAAGGTTTCGGTGAAAAATATTCAGAAAAAATGGATTATTGAGTTTAGTGTAGAGTCATTGGCAAGTGCTGCGCTAGTCAAATCATGTTGTGAATGAAAATGAATTATGAACAACTTTAGGCTCTTCCCTAATATTAAGATCACTGTTATATGCAGATGCAAGAGGAGTAGCATTTCTTCGAAATTTAGAATAAATTAGTTGGTTCTTTTGTTATATTTCGCTTTGTAAGAATATATATATATATATATTATTCATTGATCTTGACATTGATCGCCAATGGCATTTTCAAGAAGCATAAAGATTCGATTTTAATTTTTTTCAACACTAATTGACTTTGATCAATAATCCACTCCATTGAGTGATGCTTCGTCCATTACGTGGATTCATGTCTGAATTTCACTTGGATGTTGGAGAATATGTCTTTTCACAGCATTTTTGGGGTCATTTTACTAATAATGTTAGTACATTCTGTCAAAGAAAAAATCTCAATAACTTTTAAATGTGCTATTAGTTCTCTAAATAAACTTCTTAGATTCGGAAAAACTTGTTAGTGAAAAAAGTTGTTGAAAGAAAATATACCATCAAATAAAAAAAAGTAAATTAAAACCAACCCTAAACCTAACTCTAAATTCTAAATTAAAGGTTAAACGTTTATTTAAGTACAAATTAATAATTAAGAATCTATTTGAGGGCAAATTAAATATTAAAGGTTTATTTGAATGTAAAGTGATAAAGTTTAAAGATTCTTTTGTTATTTTAACCTGTTATATTTTTGGTATGAATAATACGTCTACTAGTAATTTAGTTATATTAATATTTAATAACCTGAAAAAAAAATAGTTAAAGGATTTTTGGGAATAGTAAAATACACATATATATATATATATAACTTAATTATTTGATATTTAAAAAATAAAAATAATAAAGAAAACTCATCCCATTTCCCATGTCACATGTAGTGATATGCATATGTCGTTTCCTTTCAACTTTCTCTGCTAAATATAATAGCATTTCACATGCACGCATAGATGGCGACGTCTCTGAGCCCTCCTCACACTTCACACTCAAGACCGTTCTACCATTGGGTTGCATTTTCCAACCCAAATTGGGGGGTACTCTGCCTCTGGTCGCATAATAAATTGAAACCAAATTGGTAGGCTTAAGATTTCATACTTGAATATCAATCTGAATTCTCAATATCGATTTTATCAATACTTGCTTCATGAACCTCTAAGAATCTACTTCTTGATCATTCTAGGGTTGTTCTCCACATTTTTTTCGCTCTTCAATTCTCAATGATTCTTGATGAATATTCGAAGGCGAGAGAGTGGTTTTTGATCCTTCTAGTTACTAGAGCTGTTCACGGATTGAAAAAATTTATGCTATTATATTTTTACTTAATACAATCATTTTACTTATATTACGATATAAACATATTTTTTTTTCTTTTTCAATGTTATTGTATTGAGAAAAATATGATTGAAAATAAAATTTTAAATCCAAATCTTCGAGTGGATACCCAATTTTTTTTAATTCTTTAATTTTTTAATATATAATACCCAATTTTTTTCATTCTTTAATTTTTAATATATATTAAAAAGTATGTTTCATTCTATCAATTTTACTTTTAAATATTTCCAACAAAAAAATTTTACTTTTAAATATCAAAATTCTAAAAACAATGTACTAAATAATTTCTAAAAAAATAGCCATGATTAGTAAGAGAACAATGAGTTAGGAAATAATTTTCTATTATTAGAGTTAAATGATGAAAAAGGAAGTTTGTTCGTGATTGAAGATCAATTTCCACGTTTCATTACAAGGGCACGTGTTGGATATAATAAAAAAAAAAGGCTGCAATTTCCACGAACCTGACCTGATTTGATTACCTTACCTACGCGGCACAGTAAGTCAAAGACGAAATCCAACAGAAGCATGAGGCGTGCTAGAGTGGGCTGCCTACTATGTTGACTTGTCACCGAAAGCCTGTTAATTTCTGGCAGTCTTTCACCATTTCCTCTTTTTTTTTTGGCTTTGTGTGAATGTAATTGAACTACCCTCACTCACTTCCATATTGGCATAATGATCCTATATTTTTTTTATCAAGAAATTGATTTTTTATTAATTTCAACAATTTTATTCTATAATGTCTATATATTTGTAAGATAAATATAATTAATCACTTAATTTCAAATTTTGAATCAATTAATCATGTTTTTACCTTTAAAATATGAATGTTCTATAAATTTAAGATTTAAAATTCAATACATGCATTTTCTTAAGTTTTTTTGTAATAAAAAAAAGACTCTAATCACTTGTAAGGTTAATGATAATATTACTATGTAGATATAAAATGTAAGCAAAGGAGGAAAGTTATTTTCCATAGTCTAGATCAGGGAAGCAATCCAGAAATTTATAAACAAACAAGTTGTTGGACATTCTAAAACTAACAATTAGTAGAAATTGTTTTTTATTAAGCATGGTTGGGTAGATATGTACTCTATAGCTTGCATAATTTAGCTGGGTTGTTAGGATTGCCATGAAGTATTAGATTCCTCTTTTAATATATGTGTTAGTAATATTCTACTACACTTAGATCATCAAAAAAAAAATTAAAAACTTCTATTGTTGGTTTGAAATGCTAAACAAGGCCCCCAAAAATTTTAAAGATAATTTGGGTGCTTTGGACTTTCAAAGCCAAAAATTGGAGTTAGTGTGAAAAGAAGCTATTCTATAACTTTTAATCCAAGAAAACCTAGAATTTTTTTTTAGTATAATAGAATTATTTGACATGAAAAAAAAATGTAAGCATTGATATTTGAATTTCAAACTTTTTATTACTCTTATATATCAAAGATGAGAACATGACCATTTAAAATAAGAGTTTATAATGATGCATTGACAATATATAAGCAAAATGAAATTTTTATTTGTATTTATTTTTAAGGGTTTGATATATTCTCAGTTTAGTCATTAATGAAGTGTTAACTTTTGATGTATTGATAATGCATGTAGGTTATGTGCTGTCAATATATCATATATAAACTCTTATACTACTGCTTAAAATCTAAAAATTTGCCTTTTAATATGTATCAAATTCAAACCAATTATATTTCTCGCATTCTTGTAATATTTGAAGCAAAAATGAGGTTTTTTTTTCCCTCTCTCTATGTATGTATATTCTAATTATTCTCTCACTTTGGGCGGACTCGATGATCAAAGCCTGGTTTACAATTTGAAAGAAATAAGCCCATTAGAATTAGCCTAAACAGAATATTGCGGGTAAGCATTAAGCTAGTAAAAAGATATGCACACGTTTAGCTCGCAAAATGAAATAAAAAAATAATGAAACAGTCTTTGCCACTGAAGATAATATTAAATCTCCATAACTTGAGAAGAATAGGGTTTTGTTTTTGTTTATAATAAAAAGAAACTGAAAATAAGGAACAAATAGCAAATGCAAAGAGCAAAAGTACCAAACCAAAAGGAAGCCCAGTTTTTTTTTTTTTTATCTGAGCAAAATTTAAGCAATTGTTACTTGAAATTTTGAAAGAACTAGGGTTAGAAATCCAACCCTTCGAGCATGGCATATTATCTATAACTATATATAAAAAGAATCCCCAAAGATTCTTTATTTGACAAGTGTCAAACACACAAAAAATAATATTATAAAATTTATTCTTATTTTTAATTCATTAAGTTTTTTATTTTTATTTATTAAAATCCAAAAAAAATAAAAAACCTACTATAAAAAGAATCCCAAGGATTCTTTGCTTGACAATTGTTAAGGACACAAAAAATAATATTATAAAATTTATTCTTATTTTTGATTCATTGATTTTTTATTTTTATTTATTAAAATCCAAAAAAATAGAAAAGCTAATATAAAAAGAATCTCCGAGGATTCTTTGCTTGACAAGTGTTAAGGATACAAAAAATAATATTATAAAATTTATTTTTATTTTTTCTTCATTAATTTTATTTTTATTTATTAAAATCCAAAAAAAATGAAAAGATCAATAAATAGTATATTATGGTGTAATCAAAGGATTCTTTGGTTGATAAGTGTCAAGGACATAAAAAATAATATTATAAAATTTATTTTTACTTTTTGTTCATTAATTTTTTATTTTTTATTAAATCCAAAAAATTAGAATGATCAAAAAATAACATATTAAATAATATATTATAATGTAATAAAAATATTATAATAATAAAAACGAAAATATCTTTAAAATAATTTTTTTTCTATTTATTTCTTTCTTAATTTTGTGCATATATTAAATTTATCAAATTCTTAATTTAAAAATAATAAGATTAAAAAAATTTAATGAATTAAATAATTATATATAATCATTTAGAAAATAGAACACAATAGATTCCTAATATCTATAACTATATATAAAAAATCTCCCATTAATATTAGCTTGACATGTATCCTTCTTTATTTTTTTTAGTTAGTTTTTTTATAAATATTTTGAGTTGACTTTTTAAATATCATATATTTATATATATATTTATATTTATATATATTTACAATTTTTATATTGTTTTTGTTTGATAAAAACTATGGTACAACATTGATTAAAATACTGGTGAGTATAAAAGTTATTTACTTAGTAAATGAGTGGTTACTACATGACACTTTGTTATCTCTTTTAGAGGCGTATTTTTTATTTTTCAAATTTATTGTTAGTTTTAATTTTTTCCTTAAAATTAAAATATTAAAAATAAATTTAGCCATGTGGTAATTTTTAGTTTAATATGTGATATTTTTTTAATTGAAATAAAAATATTTATTTTTAATTTTTTTAATGTTAAAATACTAAAAAAACAAAAAAAAAGAACTTAGCATGAAGAGAAGTGAGAGAAAAGAGAGACAATGAAAAGTTCAAATAAAAAAATTTGAAAAGAACTAAATCAAATACTCACAATTTTTTTTAAATACTATTATTATTTTTCAAAGTTAAAATAAAAAAATGAAGTGAAAGATATGAAAAGTGGAAAGAGAAAAAAATTAAAATTCAAATAATTATTTTTAAGGAACTAAACCAAATATTCATGTAACAAAAGAAAAACAAATGTTAAAAAAATACGTATTAAACTTTTTTTAAAAATTCAAATGAAATACTCAAAAAATTTAGTTTGTAAAAATTTTAATAAAATATTAAAATTCAAATACCAAATATCCGAATAGTTCAAATCAAATTATAATTCCTTTTTTATTTGCATAATTCCCAAATTTTAAAAATTAAAAATCAATACATTTTAATAAATATTACAAATAATATGAAAATTCAAAAAAAATTATAAATTATAATATAAAGCAAAAAATTTTCGAAAGTCATTTTTTAAAACTTAAACACAAAAAAAATTATAAAAAATAAATCTAAGAATTAAAATTTTAAAAAAATTCATTAAATATGAAAATTGAAAGCCATAAAAGAAGAAATAATGTAATAAATAAATAATTTCAATATTAAATACTTTGGGACTACAACAAATAAAAAGAAAAAGTGATGGTATGAATTAATCTAATCTGAATTTATCTTAAGATAAACAAATTAGGATCAAACTGAATAAAAAATTAAATATTTTATAATATTTTTTTTTATTTTGATCTATTTAACTTTGTAATTTTGTGTTAAAAATTTATTTTATTTAAAAAATATAATAAAAAATAAATAAGATGATTAATTGATAAATTAAATATTATCATTTTCATTTAATAAATTAATATTTTTAAAATAATTATCTTGATTTATTATTTTTAATAAAAACTTTTTGTAATATTTTTTTTTAAAAAAAAGTTCTTTATGCGAAACAAGAGGTTACTGTCCTAGTTATAATAACAAGCTAATAACTAACTAATAATTGAGGCAATTTTGGGCCTCATTTTAAAATTAGTGATCTAATATTCTCTGTCTTGGCCCTTTTGGAATACAATAGCCTTAATGCGATAAATGGCCCAAATAAGTCTTACTATCGTTGAATAAAAAATGAACCTCCCGTGACCCAAAGCTGAGAAAAAAACTTTTTGCATCCAGTTTACTAAAACCAACTACTAATTTCTTAAGGAAAAATTAAATTTGGCAATTCTTGCATACATGTCATGCATATTTCATGTTAAATACGTAAAAAATATAAAAATTAATATATTACAATTCGTATCGATATATCAAACAATCAAATACAATTCATATTATTTTTGTAATGTATTATTGTATCAATTTTACCTTGAAATTTATAGATATGGACATGCCCTTAAGTTGAGCTGAGTAATAGCTAGCCTTTAGCCTCATAAAAAATTTGACAATGTTATTTAAATCAAATTGGTACGTACATCGAGCTTTGAACTGTAATGTACACACAAGGTAGGTAAGAATCCATGGAAGACTATATACACCAAGAGGTCCAAGACCCTAAAGATTCCTGCCTAATTATTAATTATAGATTTAAAATCCTAAACAATCTCATCCTTAATTTTCATCTCCTTATCGTTAGGTCATCGTCTTCACTGGTACAAGTTTTAAAAGTTTTTACATTAGGCCATATCTTTCATTAGACGTAATCTTTGTATCATACTTTATTTTCAATAATTATACGTGCATTAACATAGCAAATTAATGGCAAGTAGAGAGTTTGTAACATTTAAGTTACAAAATAACTTAATTCTATTTGGTCAAAATTTTTATAATAAGGTCAAAATTTTTGATTTATCGTAAGGTTAATGTAAATATAACCTTTTCAATCATTGTAATATTTTTTGCATTTAGACATGTTTCTTAGTGTACTGTACCATTAGGGCATCCCACCCTACACGGATGGGAAGCAATAAAAAAAAGTTAATGTAAATATATAATAGTAAATGTAAATTTAGTATCCATAAGCATAAAATATGTTTAAAATATTGTAAGCACATAAAAAAAATATAAAACTAATATCAATTGACATAAATACATGATAATTTAACTATAAAATATGTTTACATATATTATCATATGTTTATGATACTTGTAACATATTTTACCATTATTGATATTAAATTTACATTTACTATTATGTGTTTACACTAATCTTACAATAAGATCAAAACCCTATTAACAAAATGTCTAAATCGAAGTTATTGACTCTCTTTATTAATCAATTTTAGCTCGATTAAAACCAAATAAAACCAAAACTACCCTTATAATTCGATCGGTTAAATAGGCTAAACAGAATTTTTCCCAATCCTATAATAAGTCTAGCAAATATTTTCCATCTCCATGAAAAGGAAGAAAAACATAAAACAAGATTGGCTTTCTTCTAAGGTCTAGCCCTTGGAAAGGAAGCTTATTTGAGTTGAGAAATACATTAAGGAAGCATAAACATAAATGGTTTGCCTCCTTCTAAAGAAAACTCATCTCACCACCATTTTCAGTCGGGTGATATGAGGCTAATCAACCTAACCACCACACCAAACCGGTTCTCTCTTTCATACTCCTCCACCCCTTTCCAAACACCATTATTCTTGTTCTCAAGCTCTTCAATATCCTCGTTTTATTCAATGCTCACGTTTCTAATGAAACAACAGAATTATCTCATGTAGTAGTAGTTGTGTCTTACATGTAAAAATGAGGCTTTCAATTCAATTTGAAGACTATGATTATTTAACTAAATAAGGGAAAAAATAGAATAATCCATGTTGATTTAATGCTTAAATTAGATGCATATTATAAAGGCATATTTATTCATAAACAAATATAATAATTAATTACTCTCTAGTAGTGCCATTCTTTTCTCTATTTTTTAAGATATTCTAATTTTTTTTTTCATTTTGGACGCTTTATACTTTTTAATGATTATTTTTTAATTTTTATTTCACTTTTTGGATAATTACAAAATATGATACATTTATATCATTAAAAAATAGATTTATAACATTAAATTAAATACATAAAAAAAGCAAATTTTGGAAAAAAATTATGTAATAATAGTTGTTTTAAGCGCAATCATGATTGTGTTGGAGTGTTGCCAACAAATTATTAGATTAAAAAAATATAAACAATCCAATAGTTTATTTCATACATGATATTGTGTTGTGACATCTGCAGCTTTTATGTTTGATTGAGGAATGGTGATTAATCAAATAATTTTAGTTTTATGGCGGTTCTTTATGGTGATGAATCACCAAAAATGTTCTGCCCCCAGCTTCCAAAAAAAAATTCTTTTCTTTTCAAATTGGTGTTTGATACTGCCGTTGTTATTATTTTCTTCGTGTTTGGCAGAAAAGAAAAAGAAAAGTACAAATGACTGTGAAAAAAAAAAAGAAAAGGAATATAATCGTTTCCTATGTTTGATAGAAAAGAAACCAGGAAAAAAAATAAAAACAGAATATTGTATTATATTGATATTTGATAATAGTTGATTTTTATTGAGATGTCTTAATGGAGACATTTAATTTAAGAATTATTATTTAATATATTTTTAATCACATTTTTAAATTTTATAAGTAAGGTCAAAATAGCTATACATATTCTATTATATTTATTTTTATTAATATTTTTTAAAATATTATGTGTCATTATCTTAATCTTAGCTATAAAATTTAAAAATTCAACTCATAACATATTGGATAATAATTTTTTAGTTTAATTGATTCATATATATATATGTATATTTATATATATATAAATAAATATGGAGTTCAACTTTTTTGCGCTTACATTGTTTTATTTTCAAGCTGTAATCTCTTATAAAAAATAAAAAATAAACCTTAAAATTTAGTATGAACTGAATCAACCTTTTGCTAAAGTATGTGATCTAAATAAAATATTTAACTTCCTTATAATTTAGAAACATAGCTAAGTCATTCTTATTAATAAAAAAAATAATGTTTTTTATTATTTTTTATTTTTTAAAAAATTATTATCTAATACATTGTCAGTAAAGTTTTTAAATTTCATAAGCTGGATTAAAAAAAGAATTTATATATGACGTATTGATAGTATATAGTCTCCATACACTATCATTGCATAAGAAATTAACACATAATCAATAAATTTTTATGAGCAAATTGAAAAAATTATTTGTATTTATTTTTAAGGATTTTGCATCTTTTTAGTTTGCATATTAATGAGTTGTTAACTTTTTTATGTATTGACAATATATAAAGATTATACACTATCAGTGCATCATATATAAACTTTTAAAAAAAGTAACACATCATTCAAAAATGTAAATAAATAAATAAAATAAGTTATGCGTCTCCATTCTATCTCTGCTTGTAGTGTAAAATAACTTTATTAAGTGTGTTGAACAATAATTTTTTCTTTAATTGACAATATTTTTTAACTAAAAAATAAAAAAGAAATCTATATATTTTCCCTAAACCCAATTAAAACTGGTCCAATAGTGGCAGTTCAAGGCCAACGGCGTGTCAGAATTTAATTGGGTTTTGGATCTCTACCGGCCCACCGATAGATGAGCTGACCACTCACCTAATCCCATATGGGCATGGACTTCAATCCCCAATATTGGGATTTATCCCAAATAAAAATCTCCTTATAATTTCTAAAATATATTTAATAATAAATTTAAAAAGTACACATACTTAATACTCTCAATAATTTTTATGGAATTTAGAAATGTTTGTAATTACCAATTATTTACAAACAAATTCTCAAATTATAGTTATGTCCTTTTGTTTTTAATCATAGTAATAAATAAAATCTTCGTTTTTTTTTAACGAAATTACAGCTTTTAAATGTGTCTAAATTCAAGCGAGCATTAAGCTTTGCCTAAATAATGGGGTAATGTCTTAATCTCTCTTTCCTTTCCTCTTTCCTTTTCACTGTTCTATATTAAAAACAAATACCGAACGGAAGAAAGACAAGAAGAGAAGGGAAGAGAAGAGAAAGCACCAACTCAGAAAGCAGCAAGCTGACAGCAACCCAAAATCAATTCAACCGTAAATCCAAAGTAATCATAATGCTTTCGTTAATCAAGTCGTAAGCCCACCTCCACACCACCAAATCAACCTACCCAAAAGAAAAAACAAAATTTCCTCTTATATCTCCATTTCTTCGTCTTCTTCTTCTTCTTCTTCTCTCTCTCTCTTGCAGGAGCTTCAGGAGTGGGGCGAAAATGAAGCTTTCTGCGTTGCACCAGAGCTACCTCAACCGTCGGAGCAACAGCTTCAGATCACAAGGGCCGTTGGATTCATCTTCCGATAGCGCCATTAAATCGCCAGCTGCCATCTTCTGGCTTATCTTCCACGGTCTCTGTTGCTTAATCAGCTTAGTCCTTGGCTTCCGTTTTTCTCGCTTAGTCTTCTTCTTTTTGTTCTCCACTTCTTCTACCAACTTGTATACCTCGCCGTTCCGGTCCACTGCTGAACTCGCCCAAACCCTAGGTGTCAACTCCGTTCTGCCTACCAACCCCGTCAACAAGATCGAGTTACCGTTGCTGAACAAAACGGCTCCGAATTCTAGAGTGGTTGTTGGGCGGCACGGGATCCGGATCAGGCCGTGGCCGCACCCGAACCCGATTGAGGTCATGAAGGCGCATCGGATCATAGAAAGAGTTCAAAAAGAGCAGAGGTTACAGTTTGGTGTGAAGGATCCAAGGAAAGTGATTGTGGTCACGCCGACGTATGTACGGACTTTCCAAGCGCTGCATTTGACCGGTGTGATGCACTCGCTAATGCTTGTTCCGTACGATCTGGTTTGGATCGTGGTGGAAGCCGGTGGAGTCAGCAATGAAACAGCCTCGCTAATTGCAAAATCTGGTTTGAAAACCATCCACGTCGGATTCAATCAACGGATGCCGAATTCTTGGAACGAACGGAATAAATTGGAGTCCAAAATGCGACTTCGTGCTCTGAGGTAATCATTTTTTAAATTTTTATTGATATTGAAAAACGATTGCAATTTATGCCTTTTGGAAATTTGCTTTAGAATTGATTCCATTTTTGTGTTATTTTGGGAACAGAATTGTAAGGGAGAAGAAATTGGATGGAATTGTTATGTTTGCTGATGATAGTAATATGCATAGTATGGAACTTTTTGATGAGATCCAAAATGTGAAATGGTTTGGGGCAGTTTCAGTTGGAATACTTGCTACTTCGGCTAATACTGATGAGATAGCGGAGCAAAAGAAGGAGGAAGAGGAGAATCCTAGAATGCCGGTTCAAGGTCCGGCTTGTAACGTGTCTAATATGTTGGCAGGATGGCATACTTTTAATACATTACCATTTGCAGGGAAAAGTGCTGTTTATATTGATGATAGAGCCACTGTGTTGCCTAGGAAGTTGGAGTGGTCAGGGTTTGTTTTGAATTCTAGGTTGCTTTGGAAAGATGGTGGAGATAAGCCGGACTGGATTAAAGATATTGATACGTTGGATGGGGATATCGAGAGTCCGTTGAGTTTGGTTAAAGACCCTTCGGTGGTGGAGCCACTTGGAAGCTGTGGACGTCAAGTTTTGCTCTGGTGGCTTCGAGTGGAAGCTCGGGCTGATAGCAAATTTCCTCCCAGGTGAATCTCTTAAGCTGTTGTCATTATTTTTAGTATTGTGCTGCCGCCCTAATGTTTTCAATGATAGTCAATGACAATATCCACACAGTCAGAATGGTTAATATTAAGTGGTGGATTATAACTATAACAAATTATGTAGTTCTCTGTTCTTCCTTGTCACATGATTTAGGTTTTGTTAATTATGTATTTTAGGAAGTTAGATAATATAATTGATCATAGAATAAGAAACTTGAATACCAAATAACTAATTGATTGGGTTTACATTCATTGGTCAATGTGTCTTCACTGTTCTGATGATTTGTCAACTTGGAAGAAACCTTATGCATGGAGTGGCATTGACAAATGTCAAATTTTCATAATTTGGTGCTTCATGATCAAAAGTAAGTCTTTTCATTGATTTCTTAGAATTCATGGGGCGCAACGTGGCATAAGAACAAATGCATGAGGTATCTGTTGTGTCCATTATGCTTTTTGCTTCTCTGAACCATAGGTTAGAGTGGAGCTAATAATTATAGAGTTACCATGGTTGTTGCTCAAATGAATTTGTAGGTTGAATATCGTGTGATAGTCTATCTCGAACTTTAGCATCTTACATATTATTTATGGTTGTGTTTTGCTGGATTTTTTTTAACATCTTTTACAATATCGTTGACCGCTTATCTTAATTGCTGATATATTGATTTAGATATGTTAGACTCTGCATTTGTTAGACTTGTCTACTAAGGGATGATTATTCCTTGATTTACTTGAAAATTTATACAAATTACTATGTATATGTGCTAATTTAGTATTTGAGACTTCTGAGTTAAGATGCATTCAGGTGTTAATTTGTGCTACTCCTGTCCCATTCCATTTTGGGGTGCCCTGAAATTTTAACTAACCTTTGATTTTGGTTCCACTTTAGTCCCCAACCTTTGTATCACTCCATTTGAATCCCTAACCTTTTAAAACGGGTCCATTTTAGTCCTTTAAAATAAATTTGTTTATATTGACGTAATTTTCATATTGTAGCTTACATGGCTCAGCACATGGACGTTTCCTTGGCATGCCATGTAGATATGTTTATCTAGTATTAATGAAAAAATGTGACAAATGACCAAAATGAAACCACTTTATGAGGATAACGACTCAAATAGAACCGTTCAAAAGATAGGCACTGAAGTGGACTAGAATAAAATGTTAGAGATCATAGATGGAATTTATCAGTTTCCTCTCCTTTTTTTGGACTCTAAACTCTTACTTTTGGTGAATTCCAAATTGATTTTCTTTTAAAAAGCAGCCAATTCCTTTTGATATTAAAGAAGGATTTCCAACTTTTGTTTCTGTAAAACGTAAACCTTAAGAAAAGCATCATTGTAATTGTTTTTAAACCATGTGCAAAGTTGGTGTACCGTATTCAACTTAGGGTGGTAAGAGTATATTTTTGACCTTTTCTAAGTTAGTATTTGAGGAATTCATTATGATTATAAGTAAGATTATATCCTTATAATTTAAGTTAGTTCTAATGTTTGATCCATATATATATTTATATCTTATAGCTTCCTTGAGTAAATTAACCTGAATTCTTAGTGAGATATATCTGTGCCAATGCCGAAACATTTTAAGCCTGTTTATTGATATAAACGTTTCATGCATGCTTGATGCTCCATGATCCTGTAATTTATATTTGCATGGTGCTCATTTCATGGTCTAAAGTTGATTTTTTTGTATTTTGTATTCAACTTTGATGACTCAAATCAGCTTCTCTGGCCTGGTCTCCTCTTCATGCCATCTGATAATTAGTTTGTACATCATGCAGATGGATAATTGACCCACCTTTGGATATCACTGTCCCATCAAAACGCACTCCATGGCCTGATGCTCCCCCTGAACTCCCTGCTAATGAAAAACCAGTGATGGGCATCCAGGAGCCCATAGTGAAACATACTACAAAGACACGCACACCCAGATCAAAACGCCGAAGTAAAAGAAAGCATGAAACAAGAACAGACACGCAGATTTCAACAAGGCATTCTGAACAAAACTAAATTCATCAGCTGGCAATCTATGCCTTGAAGATTAGAAACTGCTGCACTGAGAAAATCTATTGACAAGGGGGGAATGCAGATGCTCTCTCTCATCAGGTGTTGGGTACATATGATAGGCACCTCTCAAAGCAGGCCAGTTTATAGATGCATTGCTGTTTGAATTCCTCCTGAGTTTCAACTGTTTTCTTCTCTTTTTTTTTTCCCATCTATAGTTTGTTGGGTTGATTGATATTCTGTTTCATTGAGGAGGTATGTCAATCAAGCCTTGCACGTGAGAAGCTTGTATCTGACATGCTTTCGATTTACAAATTTATACATAATCTTCTAATAGGAATTATAGAGCTCTGTTCAGTCGTTGGTTTTTGGTAGATACAACACCCAGAAAAATAAAAATTTCATTCATTCTCTGGTAAACCTGAAAATGGTAAAGGAAAGAGAAAACAAACCTCGGCCTTCTCATGCTTGATTAGTTGATATTGAGAGTTAATTTTGATAACCCTATTCTCCTCCATCTGAAATTTCTCTGTAGATTAGTAATGAAGCAAATGGGCAAATTGGAACGTGTAGGTGCAGATAGTTCTTTTGGTGGCCCACCGTTTTCCAGGCCAATGCCTTGGGCCGTTGGCAGTTGCTACGCAAAGAAACTAAAGACAAATAACATGTTGTGAAGAGAGTCAGTGGGAAGTTTCGATTTTTGTTATTCATTATAAGCAACAGGTAATGGAAATTATGAAACAGGGTAGGCAGAGTGGTTCGAGGGGTCCCTTGGCCTTTATTCTATTGACTGTTAGCTTCACTCTGGATCTAACGGTCAGCTGCAATATTCGCATGAAATCGACCTACCACCTATCTTTGTCTCTTGCAGCTATTAATCTAAATGAACGCGAAAATTATGAAGAGTACACTAACCTATGCAGTAATTCTGATCTGCCGACGAAGGGTAATATGGTATTTGCCTCAGCTTTATATTCCACAAACTACTTATCACCAGAGCAAGATTGGTACAAAAGAAGTCTAAGCTTGACAATAAAGAAAGAGGTTGTAGGTGTAAAAATTTGAGCAGTAGATCTCGAGTGTTATCTTTTTAAAAGTGATAATATAAATCATTTAAATAAAAATTATTATTTCATATATTGACAGTGAAACTTTTTAATTCCTCTAAATGTCATGGGGAATCTTTATTACCTACATTTGGCACTATTCATTGACAGTTTTAAGATCCCCTATTTGATCAATTCTTTCAGTTAGAAGCTTAAGTTATCATTTGTGTCAAAATTAGCACTTGGCTTAATTCAGTTTCATAGCAATTTCAATTTTACTGCCCCCTTTCACAAACTGAAGAATCAGAGGAGATTCTGAAACTCTGGAGCCTAAATAGATCTCCCAGTGAGTAAATTAATGATCATCTTGGGATGCTCATATTGAGCCGACAAGATTGACCGAGAGCTGTGACAAATATTTATTTGTACAAATTCCCAGGCAATTTTGGGATTTTCAGTAGCTGCACTGAATTCCACAAGCCGAGAAAAAGGAACATTAAAGCATGTTACTGATACGGAGTGTAGCCATGATCAATTGCAAACAGACAACCATGCATGTAAGAGCAGATCATGGAATTTATTTATACGTTTTGCAACTTGCAAACTCTGTCTGTTACAATCACGAAACTTCCGCATGCTATCTGGTAAATACTAAATACGGATTAAAGCTCCAGCAATACTAATAAAAGAAAGAAGAGAGAAATTCATGGATATTTCTGGTTATGAGTGTAAACAATAAAAACGAACAATTTGGATTTCTGTTCGCTTATTAATCTTAACAAACAATTACGAATAGAAGTGTACTTAGTTTGTTTATGTTCGCGAATAAATTCGTTTAAGATTTGTTTAAAATTTCTTCGTTTGATGAATCATTTCTTATTTGTTTTTTTTCAATAACTATAAATTTTTACATTCAATAATTATTCATAAATATTTTAATATGTAATTTTCAATATTACATGCTTATGTAAGATTTTTTAATTTGATATCATCTATATTAAGATGGATATAATTTATTTGTATAAATTTCTTATTTAGTGTTCACAAACATGTTTGTTTAACGTTTACAAACATATATTTACGCACATATTCGCATATTCAAGAACATGTTCGCTACTATTTATGAACAAACTTTACAAATACAAATCGAATTAAAACCATATTCCTAATAACATTATTATTTTTCAGTTAACTTACACTTTTACCCATATTTCTGATTTAGATTTAACAACTGAAAAAGAAAATAAGAGTGCTTTTTTTTCCTTTTCTTTTTCTATCTCAGATTCCCATCCAGTGTCATCTTTCCATTGAACCTTTTTTGTTGTAACTTGACTAGTAGGTAAAGAGAACCCTTCCCTCCTAAGAAACCGCAGTGAAATCCTATGCAGTAACACCTTCCTCGCTAAACCGAAGGCTTTGGCTAGCTGCGGGCTGCAGCCTGGCTGCTGCCCTGGCGCCCTGCTTTATCAAACTCCCAAAGGACTCGCCTAGCCTCCGGTCTTCCTATTTCTACGAGACTTTGCTCGGTCCCTAACAACTCTCTCTCTCTCTCTCTCTCTCTCTCTCTCTCTCTCTCTCTCTCCGGCACAGTATCCTTTTCCTTTTACCTTTAAAACTTTTCCACCGTCAATGAATATTAAACCATTTCCATTGTCTTTATAAACGCCGAAGCCTGTCTCATTTTCCTTCATCAAATCAACCTCCCCAACCTTCCTCCCGAAGAAACATGACAACCCTTTTCAAGTCTCCCATGGCAGCTTCCTTTTCCGCCCTTGTTTTCCTCCTCTTCTTTTCCTTATCTTCTGCTAATGACATATCCATGGAAACCTCGTCGAGCTGGAGAAGCGACGATGAGGTGATGAGCTTGTACAAATCTTGGGTCCTGAAACATGGCAAAGCATACAACGGCGTCGGAGAGGCAAAGGCGAGATTCGAGATCTTTAAGGATAACTTGAGATTCATTGATGAACATAACTCTAAGAACAGCTCGTACAAGCTTGGGTTGAACAAGTTTGCTGATTTAAGTAACCAAGAGTACCGTGCCAAGCTTTTGGGCACGAGGAGTGACGCTAGGCGTCGAGTCATGAAGTCTAAGAGCCCCAGTCAGCGTTACGCTTCCCGTGCAGACGACAGCTTGCCGGAAGCAGTAGACTGGAGAGAGCATGGAGCTGTTAATCCCGTCAAGGATCAAGGATATTGTGGTGAGTAAATTTCTTTTAATTTCAACTTTAATTTAATTATTTTAAATATAAATGCACCTCTTTTTTATTTCTTGCTAATAAACATATGATTATTTTATTGACTATGGTTTCTAAGATCAGATTAGAATATCATATTATTTCTTAAAAATTATTATTCAGTAATTCTGATAATTTTTTTTTATAATTGAATGATGAAAATAAAATTGTTTCAACTCGAACAAAATTTTATATGGTCTTAATTTTTTTTTGAATCATTCAAATTATAGTTTGCCCCGAATGTTTTTTTTTTTGGGGATAATCAAGGGTGAAAACCGAGTTTGTTTGGACATAAATCCAAACCATAGATAGAGCATGCACAACTTTTTATTTTTTTTTTAACTGGAAAGTTGTTGACAAGTAAGTTCTTGAATGGTAGTTATGACAATTGAACGGTAGTTTGAAGGTTGGGGCTCAACCACTAAAGTTTAACCTACTCAATCACAGGTTGGGCCAAGGCTCAACATTAAAGTGAAATTTATGGTACTCCAAAGCCTTCTTTGGGTAGTATGTTTTCAAGTAATCCAAGACTACCACAAAGCGAAATTTCCTTACAGAATCTCGACTTACCCTTTCCTGTTATCTATCTTCACTTGATCAGGAAGTTGCTGGGCGTTTTCAACAATTGCAGCAGTGGAAGGCATAAACAAAATTGTCACTGGCCAACTAATCTCTCTATCAGAGCAAGAACTAGTAGACTGTGACCTATCTTACGACGCAGGCTGCAATGGTGGCCTAATGGACTATGCCTTCCAATTCATCATGGACAATGGTGGCATTGACACTGAAGAAGACTATCCTTACCTTGGCGTTGATAACCAATGCGATTCAACTAGGGTCAGTTTCCGAAGTTCAATTCTAAGACATTAATCTTTTAGTTCAGTTGCTTTAATGGTTGTTATGGATTTTGACGCCTTTTCTTTTCGGATTTTAGCTGAAGAATGCTAAGGTTGTTAGCATTGATGGGTACGAGGATGTTACTCCGTATGATGAGAACGCTTTAAAGAAGGCTGTGGCACATCAGCCTGTGAGTGTTGCCATTGAAGCAGGCGGCAGAGCTTTCCAACTCTATGAATCGGTAAGCTGAGACATATCAAACTGTCAATTACAGTCTGAAACTTAAATGCTTTATTAACTCTGCTGCCTTTGTTAAAACATTTTCAGGGAGTTTTCACCGGTGAATGTGGCTCAGCTTTAGACCATGGCGTTGTTGCTGTGGGATATGGCACGGATATTAATGGTCAGGATTACTGGATTGTGAGAAACTCATGGGGCAGCAGCTGGGGCGAAGATGGATACATCAGAATGGAGCGTAATGTTGATGCCTATATTGGCAAATGTGGCATTGCAATGGAGGCTTCCTATCCACTTAAGAATGGGGCAGACGCCATTAAACCTTACTGGAGTGATGATAGCGTTAAGAAGATCAGCAGTGTTTGAAATCTTTGCCGCAATTTGCAGTTCTAGTTGGAAGTTAAAATATCTGAGCCGCTGTTTAGGCCATTGGAGAAGAAGACAAGGCGTTGCTGGTGCAAATAATGGTGTTTGGGTTATCGTCGTTGTACATGTACTTTCATATATCAAACAGCAACTGGAAAAACTGATATTGTTGTGATTTCTGTAATTTCAATTCAAAAGTCTGTCTGGTACTTCTCTCTGGCAATTAAATGAACTACATTGCTGATGGTTTAGCCAGGATTTGATCTTGAATTGAAATTTATTGATCTATTTTACAAATGGAACTTAGGAAGAAAATCTAATGTTACATGCTTGGCCAAGTACTTTTCCAGGTAATTTTGTTTATAACTTATATTGCTTCTTTCCCATTTCCTCTTCTTCCTTTTCCTACATGCCAAACACAATTGATTAATGTACATAGAAAGCAATTAATCAAATTGCTTGATGTGATATTCTGTTCGTACTCTGTTCCTATTCAATTTCTTAAAGACCTGTGCTTATTTGAGAGCATTTGCCAAATACTATGCTTGGTTTTTTTATTTAAATTTCGAGAAATTATTTAATACATTATTAGTGAAATTTCAACATATTACATACGAGATTAACAGAGTGAGACATGTGAAAATATTTTAAGGATTTATATATGATGTAGTGATAGTGTATAGTTTCTATACACTGTCAATACACCTGAGGTTTTCTTCTCATCAATAGGTCCTTATGAGTAAATTAGAAAAATTAATTTATATTTGCTTTTAAGAGCTTGACATATTTTTGAATTTACAAATTGATGAGGTATCAACCTCTGATACATTGACAGTGTACATAAAAACCAATTAATCAAATTGGTTGATGTGATATTCTGTTCGTACTCTGTTCCTATTCAATTTCTTAAAGACCTGTGCTTATTTGAGAGCATTTGCCAAATACTATGCTTGGTTTTTTTTATTTAAATTTCGAGAAATTATTTAATACATTATTAGTGAAATTTTAACATATTACAGACGAGATTAACAGAGTGAGACATGTGACAATATTTTAAGGATTTATATATGATGCAGTGATAGTGTATAGTTTCTATACACTGTCAATGCACCAGAGTTTGACTTCTCATCAATAGGCCCTTATGAGCAAATTAAAAAAATTAATTTATATTTGCTTTTAAGGGCTTGACATATTTTTGAATTTGCAAATTGATGAGGTATCAACAACTGATACATTGACAGTGTATAGAAACTATACACTGTCAGTGCATTATATACAAACTCATATTTTAATCGTATTTGTAAAGTTGAAACTTTGCACTATTAATGTATCATATACAAACTCATAAATTCCGCCTTGGTATGAGTGTTGTTTTGTATTTTTTAATTTTTTTTCTGTTTCTAGTTTAATCCGAAATGGTTAAGTCAAGGCAAATTTTACATTCA
This sequence comes from Heritiera fomes, assembly GCA_032173925.1. Lineage (NCBI taxonomy): Eukaryota > Viridiplantae > Streptophyta > Magnoliopsida > Malvales > Malvaceae > Heritiera > Heritiera fomes. Next base: position 25,634,230 of record JAPDPM010000017.1, on the reverse strand, counting down.
ATCTTTGAAAGTTTCCAGCCTGCTGATGTCCCGCCTCCTCAGCCACTAGTATGAGTGCATCATCACATGACTAAAACTGATGTCAACTATCAACCTCTTCATTTCATCCATGTGCCAAAAATCCCAAATGGACCTTTTAGGGTTGATAAGCCTTGGATTAGCCAGCCAACTGAAATTAATTTCTTAGGCAAATTGCATCATCCTTTTCGGTAGTACATTCCTTCAAGATACTATAAACTTGCAAGTAATCAGCCATTTCAGCACGCCTCGAATACATTTCCAAAAGTACTCCAAAAAGCTTATAAAAGTTTTACCTCAAATTAAAAAAAAAAAAAGAGAGTTTCCCTTTGCTTATGTCAGAATATGATTGTAAATTGAAGAAAGTAGGAATGCTAGAGGATAAGGAATGAACCATTCAAAAGTTGAGAATGAAACATCATACCTAAAAAGTCATCAGGAAGCTGTTATTCTAATCGAAGGGGGTCCGTGAAGGTTACACAATTGGTTCAGATTAATTAAAGCATTAAATATATAATTCCAACTCCTTTTATATCAATTACTTCTACTAATTAACTACTTTGTGTATTTATGAGTCAAATTTTTCTTTGGAAAGTTTCAAAACCGTCCTGGAAGGCATCTTTTTCAAGCCAAATCATTTCCAGAATAGCTTTTGTCAATTAAAATGGTAGCTGTGTTCAACAAAGAGCTCCTGAGTTGGTACCTGATCACCCTTAAGCTCAGGGAAACTGTGGAATCTGGGATTCCTAGATCATCTACAGGCACCACCAAATCCCTTGAGTTAACAGATGAATTTGAACATCAGCGGCAGAAACAAGAGCTTGTACCATCTGATTCCCTGCAGGTCGCAATCAATGAGGATGGTGAAGATTGTGCAGAGGCTGCCACTTCGCCTGAGTCTGAATGGATTATATCCATCAAAGAAAAGCTCGAGCAGGCACGCCAAGACGATGCAGCAGGTTCATGGGAAAGGTTGAGCATCTATAGGGTTCCACACTACCTAAGAGAAGGTGATATCAAAGCTTATGTCCCTCAGATTGTCTCCCTGGGACCTTACCATCATGGCAAGAAACGCCTGCGCCAAATGGACCAGCACAAATGGCGTTCTCTTCTCCGTGTCCTGAAGCGTACAAATCAGGAAATAAAGGTGTATCTTGATTCCATGATGGAGCTTGAAGAAAGAGCTCGCGCATGTTATGAAGGAACGATCACACTTAGTAGTAATGAATTCGTGCAAATGTTGGTTCTTGATGGCTGTTTTGTGCTTGAGCTCTTTCAGGGAGCTGCTGTAGGATTCCTACGCCTTGGCTATGCTAGAAATGATCCGGTTTTTGCAATGCGTGGCTCGATGCATGCTATTCACAGAGACATGATAATGTTAGAGAACCAACTTCCACTCTTTGTTCTTGATAGGATACTGGGGATTCAGCTCGGTGAGCCTGATCAGAAGGGCAAGGTTGCCAAGTTAGCAATCAGATTCTTCGACCCTTTAATGCCAACGGATGAGCCATTAACGAAGAGCGACATGAACAAATTGGGATCCTCTCTGGGGCACACAAACACCTTTGATCCGTTTTCTGATCTCGGTGGCCTCCATTGCCTTGATGTTTTCAGAAGAAGTCTCTTGCGCTCAGGCCCCAAACCTGAGCCTAGAATGTGGCTCAAGAAAAGATCAAATGCAATTCGTGTTGCTGATAAGCGAAGACAACAGTTAATTCATTGTGTATCAGAGCTCAGAGAGGCTGGAATCAAGTTCAAGAAAAGGAAGACTGATCGGTTCTGGGACATCACCTTTGAGAAAGGGATTCTCCGAATTCCTCGCCTCTTGATTCATGATGGAACCAAGTCTCTCTTCCTCAACCTGATTGCATTTGAGCAATGCCATCTTGATTGCAGCAATGACATTACTTCCTATGTGATATTCATGGATAACTTGATCAACTCACAGGAAGATGTGGGATACCTTCATTACTTTGGAATCATCGAGCACTGGCTTGGCAGTGATGCAGAAGTAGCTGACCTTTTCAACCGCCTCTGCCAAGAGGTGGTTTTTGATATCAATAACAGTTATCTTTCACAATTGTCTGGAGATGTGAACAGATATTACGATCATAGGTGGAATGCTTGGCGTGCATCCTTGAAACACAGATACTTCAACAATCCTTGGGCCATCATCTCATTGTTTGCTGCTTGTATCTTGCTGGGGCTTACTTTTGCTCAGACCTTTTACGGAGTTTATGGATTTTACAGGCCAAGCTCTTGAATCCGTTAAGGTCCTCTTATCAATCTCTTTGTTCTGTTTGCTTTTGTGTACATAGATTTCCATTCATTTCTTCAACCATTGGGCTAAGAAACCTTACTGATTACGAAAAATGTGATTGTTCACCGATGCCTTTGTAACAGCATACACCTAATACAAAATAATGTAAAATGCCTTTGTTGGTTTGTCAACTATGGAGTTATCAGCCATGATAGTTTCTTCATCTCCAATAACTTGCAACTTTCTTTTAACATGAGATAGGTTTTCGATAGCAGAGGCCTGCTAGTTCTTATTTATTTCTTCCATTTTACATCAAGCGACCATGAGGCTTAGGATGAAGCATAGTCAAATAAGCTATCCATTTTGTTAGGCAAGATTTTGAGACAGCCTAAAAACTTCAGTAACACTCCATCCAATTCCAAGACCATCAAACAATTCAAGACCGAAGTGATGTAAGTTAAAAAAAAAAAAGTGAAGCCCTTGTACAAAAGCAGCGAGCAATAAATTCAGTGATTTAGGCCAGCAAGTTTCACCAAATGTTGACAAGACTTCGGCTCAAATCTCACTTTCAGAAAGACAAAATTTTGTAAAAGCCTTAATTGTTGTGGTTAATAGCAAGAGCAAAGGAGATGCTCATAAGCAAAAGAATTATAACATATCCAGATTCCAAAATGGTTGTGGAGCTTGCTGAGGTAAAAAGCATCCCCAAGAACAAGAGGGTATTTCAGCTTCAAAAGTACAATTCAAAACTACAATTTAATTTAAACCAACTGCACTGGTTGAGTGGTATTATCTACTGAAAAGTACATGTCATTGGATGAAGGTAATGGCAACAAGAAATGTTGCATGTCTCTTCCATACAAAGCATTCTTTGGCAATAACTTTGGTTCCTCTAAACTAAACTTCTCAACTACATCTGAAAGCTAATCCAGTAAAAATCTGGAGAAAATGAATAAATATGCGATGTGCGACTGATGATCCCTTCCGACAACTTGCACTACCAGCAAATCCTACAGAAATTCAGCTGTCCAAACAAAGATGAAACCATGGGCGAGAGAAAAAGTACACAACCTCCAAATATAAAACTGCAGCATGTGATATATACCTAAGGAGTTTAATCCCTAGGAAGGTTCAAGTTTTCTGTTGAAGATGCCTTCTTGCCATCATATCGCTAACAAAAAGAAACAAGAACAATATTTATTTACCATGACCAAGCACACCAAGAAAAATAGAACACGGAATATCATGTATGCCAGTCACAAAAGGATGATGGATTCGGAAATACCTGTTTCCCAAATGAGAAAGGAACGTATTTGTATTTGATCATGTGTAGTATCTGTCTCTTCATGGTTAGGATGAACAACATTAAAAAATAGAAAAGGAGTATTGGCCAAAAGACAGGCACATCAAACACACTGAAGAATGTCATCACAAAAGCAATGCAGAAGGCCTTTGTAATAGAGTACCTTCACACAGAAAGTGGCACGTGAGAGAGGAAAATGTTAGCATTGAACATAAACTTTGCTAAAATGGAAGAAAATTTAATGCACCCTATGTATGTCCACAAATGTACCTTCTATTTTATTGCTAACTGTTACAAACTGCCATAGACAACAAACAAAGAGCATAGAGAAAACTGTAGAAGAGGGAAAGAAAAGCTACTTGTTTGACTCAATCTTTGTTTAACCACAATTCAAAAAGAATTTATATAGTGCCAATTCAAATCGGACTCTAAACTGAATCCTTCCATTCATTTTATAACATTATATAGACGTCTCCGAAAAGATACCACATTATCACTTTATGCCATAAATTACAACCCCCCCCCCCCCCCCCCCCACCCCCCCCCCCCTCCTCTTCCCATCCGAGGCAATTGAATTGTAATTCTATTCTCACTTTTCTATTCTATTCTCCCTCTTTTCTATTCCCACAACATACATTTTCCATTCCTCTTCTATTCCATTCCACAAATCAAACATGCCATAAGGGTAAAAACAGAAAATCATAGAAAACGTAGAAAATTCTAATCAATCTCATGGACTTCCCTTGTATGGGGATTGACAAGAAAAAGAATACTACTACTTCAACAACTTAGTTTAGATTGCAGAACGTACCAATGCTTGCAACAAACATCTTAATTTTTTATATAAGAATAATCTCTTCATTTATCAGCATTAATAATTATAATTCAACATTAAACTCTTCCCCTATAATGCCCTGAAATTATAATTTTCATGCAATAAAACTAATAAATTAAATTTATCCTAAATTTTGGATTTTGAATTCTACCAGGAAAAAAGAAAAGACCTTTGATCTATCAAGGTTCCAAATCACAAAATTAGTTATCCTCTTTCTCATGATTCAACTAAATAAAATCTAATTAATTTGATCTTAATTACACTCCAATCATTTCATCGAATCACAACCGTTATAATAAAGAGTGAAACGGCTAACCAGAATTTGAACTCAGGGAGTCGGCGAACGAAAGGGCGAAACTCATCGGATCCGCGGGTGGGGAGCGTGGGGCCTTCCTGCATCTCAGGGTCCACCTGAGGAGAAAGGAATCCCATAAGTAGATTAAGCAAGTAGATGCCGAGGCCGTAGGTGATGATATAGAACCCCTGCACGAAGTACACGCGAACGGCGTAGATCAGCACGATGACCAGACATCCGATCCAACGGTTTAGAATGTGCGGGACCGTCTTGTCTAGGAGGTGCTGGTACCGCCGCGACACCTCGAAGGTCCACCTTGATATGGCGGTTACAGGAGATTGATCGTCGCCGCCCAGGGCACCGCCGGTTGGTCCGGTCTCCATCGGGGGGCCCCACTAAATAAATTAAAAGCCTTTATTTTTCTTTTTCCTGAAACAAGTCGCTTCCTATAACAAACTACAAAGGTAGGTTTTCGGAGCCTCTGATATTTTCGGTTCGTGCTTCAGAACGTTGTGTTTTGTTTGGTCAAACGTCATCGACCGGTTCGGCTAAATCCGATATATTTTAATTTGTTGCCTTTTAAAATTTGAGTTGAGTTAATCTTTCTTCAAATTGTTTTTTTTTCTTTTTCACTATAAATAATTTACGCTTTTATATTTACTATTTATGCATTTATGTAATTGATTTTATGTAGTTCTATTTTTTTTATATAATTTTACTAATTATTTATGTTTGCATTATGTCTATTTCATGTTAAATAAGTGTAAAATATGAAAATTATTATATCACATTTTATATGAACAAATCAAATGTGATATGCGTTTTAATTTTTATCAAATTTACATATAATTTTTGTCAAAATTTTAACTCTTGGTTTTTTTTTATGTTCATGTCATCATTACTATTTTTTTCGCAAAATTAGCTTATCAAAATTATGCAACGATCACATAGCTCATAATAATGTTGCCTCTTTGGCGCTGATATGAGCAAAACTAGAGGTGTTAAATGGTTAAATATTAGCCTATGTGTTAATAGATTCGTGCTAGCACGACATTATTTTTTAATGGATCGTGTTGGCACGATCCGTGAAATTTAAGGGCGTGGTTCAGCATGGCACATGACCTATAACACAAAAAATAACATTATTTTTTGTGCATTATCGTGCTAAGCACAACCCATTAATAAATTTTTACATTTTTATTATTTTTAAAGTTTTTTATTTATTAATTTAAATAACATGCAAGATAAATAAAAATAAAATAAAAAGACACATAATTCACTTTGGCAAAATGTCTACATCCACAAGAAAACATAATAATATATATTAAATAAAGATTTTAAAATTTACAATTCTAAAAGGCAAAATGTCTATCTCCATGAGAAAACATAATAAAATTTACTTAATAAAGATATCAAAATTTACTGTCCTAAAACAAAAAGCAACACGATAAAAAAGACTCCACTTTGTGAGGTTTGGGGAGTGTCATTGTACACAACCAAAAGACTTTCACTTTGTAAGGTCTAAGGAAGGTCATTATATACAACCTTCCATCTGCATTAAGAGAGAGTATTTTGCCTTGAACTCCTGATCTCCAAGTTACAAAGGAACAATATTTACCATTGCACCTATGTTCTCCTTTGAAATTTACAATTCTAATATTTAAAAACATAGACACACACACATACACAAATACAAGATTATAAAACACAAAATATTATTATTTTATTTTTCATTCTCTTCACCTTATTATTTACTTATATAATATGATTTATCTAATGCTCTAGCTTCTACATTTAACCAATCATTGAATAAAGTAATCTTTAATAATTTATTTTTTGATGAGTTTTTATTAGAAATGTATTTAATAAAAAGTTATATACAAAATATGTGACATATCATATATTTTATATTCAAAATGAAAATATTATAAATTTATATATCAATAATTAAAATAATTCATAATTGATTTGTTAAATATAATTTTATTTATATAAACGGGTCAATATGACACGGCATATGAGTTGCGTGGCGTGCCGTGCCAATCCATGTGCCTAAAAATCTCTAGCATAGCACGGCACACAAAATGTATATTGTGCTTGGACCAGCCTGCTCATTTAAGTATGAATCATATCAAATACAATCCACACTGTGCCGAATCATGTCGTACCATAAGCAGTCCAATCCATTTGACACCTTTAAGCAAAACACATCACATGTATCTCCAATAAACCGACTCAATGAGACATTCAATGCCTAAATAACTCATATTACCGTTGCCTCCTTGTAGCTGACATGAGCATGACACATCACTTGTATCCTCAACAAACCCACTCTTTGGGATATACAATGTTCACACTTGCATGTCTATCGATTTTCTCTTTCAAATCCTATGTGTCACCCTATTTATTTTTTTTTGAACGTGTTTTTTTATATCGTTTTCATAGTATGATACATGTCTAAAATTTAAATAATTTTTTGAATTATCCATTTAAACACAAAATGCAAAAAAATTGGTTACTCACCATTTACATACATGGTTACTTCGAAATCTAGGGTTCTGCAATAGCTCGGGCTTTCATAGAAATCTAGATCAGGCATGTCTGAAACCACCTTTTTCCTTCCACAATGAAGTACAAATACAATTAACTTAAATTAAATTCGTTGGAGGCAGAATGCATGAGTTCCTAACTCAGACCAAAACTGAAAGAACACTTTCAACATATATGGGACAGTGAGACAACAAAGCAACTCGATGTGCAAGCTAAGCCCCAGCTCTGTTTTTCTTTCGGCCCTTTTTCATTTCATCAACCTTCTTTAGAAGGTTAGCTATCATCTTATCCTGCAGAACAATTCGAGCATCTTTCTCTCTCAGTTCTCGCTTCAATCTTTCTATCTCTTTTAAGTGATTATCAAGTTGATTGGAAGTTGTCCTTGTTTCCTCTACAGTTTTCTGATCTGTCTTAAGTTTTTTGGATTCAGTAGACGCCTCCTCTACAGTTTTCTGATCTGTCCTGAGCTTTTTGGATTCAATAGATGTCTCCCCTACAGTTTTCTGATCTGTCTTGAGCTTTTTGGATTCAATAGATGTCTCCTCACCCTGGAATGCTCTTTTATTTGACAAAACTTGGCCCTGACAATCATCCCGCACCATTTTTCGGATGTATAGTCCAGCAGTTAATCCTTTACCGAACTTAAATGTAACTAGTTTCTGAGGTAGTCCAGATGAATCCTGACATAAGACAAAAAAGATGTTACGGAAGATATTCTTATGCAAGGCATTGACATTCAAAAATTGTTCATCACGACGGAAAACATCATGTTATGGAAGAAAAGATCTTGATATATCACAAAGAAAACCTGGCCCTGTAAATATAAAACCAGAGTGTGCTGTAAAAATATGCACCTTTTCTTCAATGCCTTCTAGACTTTCAAATGCCTGGTTTGCATCTTGAGGACTATTAAAGACAGCAATTGCAGAGTAATGGCGACCTGGAGCCTTTTTAGATTGCTGCCAAAAAATAAGTCAGCATATTAGAAACTCAGCAAGGATAAGTGCAGATGAAAGAAAGAAAGCTTGAAGGAAGAGTGCTTGTGAAAGTCCAAGTCATTCACCAATTCTTAATACTTATAAACATCTATTATACGGGTAATTTATGGCACTTCAACTTCGGAATATAGAAGAAGAGCTTGAGTAAGTATAACAGTCAACCGAGAACAGCTTCCTTTATGAGAGGCTGTTTGAGTTTTAAGAACTCAGCTCATCTTTCAAGTGCCATAGTAGAAGTGTAGTTTCTAGAAGTATTCAAGAAACTACTTGAAATGACCAGGAAAAATTTAAATCCGATAATACCAGTTAATAAATTTTTTTATACAGAACTGAATATCTCAGAAGAAACCATCACTCCACTAGTCTCAATCCTCTAAACATAAGATATGCAGCATTCTGAGGAAAATAAAAGCCAACTCAAGGACTTTTAAAGAGAAAAAAAAGAAGGATAAAAGTAGGATGTATCAACCTTTACATCGATTGCAACATTTCCTGGGATGACTCTGGATATTTTTTCCTTAGGAAAATTGATTGGTATTCTATGTAGCAGTAGCTTCTCCATTTCAGCTTGAGGCACCTGGTTTACCAGAAATAATAATAAATAAATAAATAAACAAACAGTTGAAAATTAAGGTAACCAACAGTCACATGTCCATACATCATCTTGAACCAATGGAGTGTCACCACGCTCTAGCTTAGCAAGAACTAGTTTCATTGCAGCACATGCATCATCTAGACAATTATGGGCAGCACCTGGCTTTCGAATCTCATATCCCAGTACAGACTGTAAAACAATGCACGGGACAGTTAAAACAAGCATCTCGAACTACCAGTAGACTTGTGCCTTCTATGATGCTACCATGCAAAGTCTTTACTAATAACAAAGCAGTCTCATTTGTAGTTAAAAAACGAGTAAAATAAAAGGAATTATTGACAACACAAGTCATTCTTAAAACATAGTAAACAGCCTAGATATATCTACTTAATTTAAGTAGCCAAAAAGGAAAAACACTGCAGTAATTAGTTTGACAAAGAAAATGAAACATACAAAACAACAGATCTAGTACTTCAGGTTCTTTTCATCAGGCAAAAAAAAAAGGGTGCTTTCTAATACTTGCCTTGCACAATTTATTCAAAGAAGGTCTTCTATAGATAGGCGCATCCAAATATTTGAAGATATATGAGGTGTCAATCACTCTTGTGTGGTCTATCTTTAACACTGTATCCAAAAAATAATAACACTTAGGCTTAACGAGGAGTCATAGCTAAAACCAACATATAGGAAAAGTATAAGTCTGACTGGCAGTTCTACCGTAAATTAAAATGAAGTCAAACTTTAGCCATTATGTAACATACCTTGCAAATCATTGTGTAGACCATGGCCCACTAAAATAGTTCCTTTGGATAGCAGCTTCTTCATGGCTTTCTACAGAATGTACACCATTGCTTAGACAAACAACACTGAAGGAGATCCAACAAACAGAAAAATTAGTAACCCCGTACCTGTATGTCTGCTACTGAACAAGTAACACCATCCAAATCTCCTGCAGCAACTCCAGTAATCTCGGTCCGATAATCTGCCACTGCTTTGTTTGGATTTACAAGTTCATCAAGTTTGACCTGAAAGAAACAAACATAAATATAAAGTCTATTTTTAGTTATGCAAGATAACCAAACGATAATTAATAATTAACCGTCCTTTAGATTAAAGTAACTTGACAATACAAATTGCATTATTAGAAACATAGAAGAGGAAGGTTCATAGCAAGTTTTGCATTCTTTTGAGATGGTACGTTGGACATTAGTTTGCACTAAGTTGCTGTTAGCATCAAAGGTCCTTTTGTTTTTAATTTTATAAAGAAAATCCACTTGATACCTGTAAATTGCGATCTACAACACAAACTCTCACTAACGCTTCAGTGCCATCTTCACAGAGAACCATTTCACAATCAACCGCAACCATTGCATTGGATTTCATCATCCGAGATTTTTTAGGGTGCTTTGTAACAATCCATTCCTGAACGAAAATATCAGTAATATAACTATTTAAGGACTTTGAAGAATGGATACAAGCAAAACTGAGATGAAAGGCAAAAAAACAAGCAGAGATGGTAGCAACATACATCATCACCTATAGGGAATGTATAATCTAGAGGATATTGCGGGTGTTCCAGAGTTAAACGAACAAGCATCTGCACTGCCACCATAACTAATCATGAAACACATTGCATCACAAAAATGCAGGGCGCCAATGAATAAAGAGATACCATACTATACCTTACCTGCTCGGGTGATTCATTATCCTGAGATTCCTTTATAAATCGCTCCACTGTGTTCCTATTTAAATGACCCCGCAACACTCTATCGAATAGCTGCAAACAAGCGGTAGAAAACATTATAAAAAAGAAACATAACACTAGCGTCCTCGAACCACCATTAGTAAACAAAATACATTAATTGAAAACAAACACCAATGATGAATTACCTTCAAGTCGTCATCTTTAGTGAATGTCTTAAGAAATGCTACTAACACAGCATTGGACCGCCTCAAGGGATCACTCAAAGAAGCACCAAGCTTTTTGTCATAAGTACTCAAAAAATCCTTCCATCCACCTTCCGTACCTTCCAGTCCTCTCTTTTGAACTAACTTCACGATTTCAACAAGAAGCTGTTCATCCTCAGCAGAAAGCATCAAAATTTAGCAAACAGAACGAAAGAAAATGCTTCAACTGCTGCAAAAACTAATGGAAATTAAAAATCAAAGGCTTTACCTTCTTCTCCGCCGTCTCGAGTTTCTCGTCCATTCGGAATTCTACAAGGGATAGAGAGAGAGTTAAGGAGGCAGGAGCTATCAGTTATTTGTAAGGGTGTAATCGAGCCGAGCAGAGTCGGTACCGTGAAATGCTCGAGCTCGACTCGAGATATGAATCAAGCTATTCAAACTCGCTCGATTAAGCTCGTTTATCTTACTCAATTCTCACACTCGAACTCGAGCTCAATTTTCATGCTCGAGCTCAATTCTCATGCTTCAGCTCGAATTTAGCACGTTTTAAATTCAATGTATATGCATCAAAATCTAAATACTTAAAATCATTTCTTTATAAGTAGACAATGATGAAAAATAAAACAAGATAATCAATTGTAAGAAAAAACAACAGAGCAAATATATGGAAAACAAATGGCAAGGCAGGGAGTTTTAGCTCTGGTTTCAGACAGGAATCAATGTAGCAAACACAAGGAGGAAAATAGTTTTCTTTTCGTTTTCATTTAACAAAAATGGGATTAAAAAATTGTTTCCCTGCACATAGAATGAGAGCAAGAAGCGTCTAGCCAAATACACTTCACTTGCAATTTACAGATTTGATATAAAATATATTGAGAGTGCTAATTCAAGCTAAAGTACCCAGATGCAAATTTAACTATAAATATGAATTCAAATTTGATATCCTAAAAATTACACAACCAATCTGATAAACAACCATAAAAAAGAAATTACACTTATCCACAATTTGAACAAATCGGCTTTGAATATTGACTGCTCCCAGCCATCAATCTCCATATACCTGTGCAAGAACCAAATTGAAAGAACAACCCAGTTACAACCCCATACAATGTAAACCCAGCATATTATTCACTCTTAATGTAGTCCACCAACCAATAAAAATCAACCAGATCTGATAAACAAATCACCAACCATGAAAATCATAGACCAGAAATCAAGGCATGTTATTTTATAATTATATCTCATTCATTTTGGGAATTTCTCAGAGTTTCAAAATCATCAAGAAAATCATGAAAACTTCCATGTCAGACAAAGGGCAAAGAAATTCAAAAGTTATACCTGGGCCATTGCAAGAGGGCAAGCTTGAGAGAACCAGATAGTAGCTCGGCCCCTCGAAGCGAGCAAATGTTCACGGAGAAGTCGAGTGCTTGTGATTAGCAACAGCAACAGTCGCCGGACCCAAAGGAGGAATCGGTAGGTGCAGGAAGTCGCCGGGAGGGTGCGTGATTTGGGGGTACCGGCGGTAGAAACCGACAGGAGAGAGCGGCCGTAGAAAGGGAAAGGAAGAGCGACGGTAGAGAGGGAAAGTATAGAGCGGCGTGAGAGAGACGTTTGAAAGAAAAGAGGGAAAATGAGAGTTTAGGGGTAGGGTTGTTAGTGTGTGTATAAATATATATATATATATATATATATATATATATATTAAGGGTAATATTATAATTTAAAATAAAAAACTCGATTAAACTCGCGACTTACTCGAGCTGAGTATTACACTACTCGAACTCAGCTCGTTTAACAATTCGAGTAGCTCGAGTTCGGCTCGACAAAAATCGAGTTGAATTCGAATTTTGCTTGAGTCAAGCCCAAGTAGTTTACAAGCACCAATATATCGTTTACATCCTTAGTTATTTGGGGTTTAGGGTTTTTGAATTTTTCGCCTCAACTAGGTTATCAAGGTTTACATAATTTAGAAGTGCTTAAGCAACCGGGTTGATCTAGACCCGACTCGAAACTAGTCCGAATCAACCCAACTCGTGATTGGAATCAAGAAAATTGGTTTCAGAATAGTTTCAATTCGACCGCAAGCTGAATCGAGCTGGTTTAACAAAATTTGAATTCGGTCCGTTAAGTGCTCATCCCGTTAAGGGTTTGGTCCAACTTGGCTCGGCTCGATAATGGCTTGGCCCAATTCGATATAATTTTAAATTTTTTGTTTTTATGTATTATTTTCATTTATTGTTATTGTTTGTCTCAAGATAAATTCAAATTAAACTAATCTCATTATCACTTTTTCTTTTTATATGTTGTAATCTTCAAGTGTTTAATATTGAATTTATTTATTTATTACTTTATTTCTTATTTTACAGCATGCGATTTCATATTTAAAAAATTTTCTTTGAAAGTTTTTTATTCGTAGATTTATTTTTTATTTTTTTGTTTATTTTGTCTAAGTTTTAAAAATTATTTTTGGAATTTTTTGCTTTATACTATAATTTTATCTCTTTTTTTGAATTTTTATATTATTTGTAATATTTTTAGTATTTTATTCAAAATTTTGCAAACCAAAATTTTTGAGTATTTGATTTGAATTTTTTTAAAAAAATTTTAATATGTCTCTTTGATTTTTTTTACACGAATATTTGGCTTAGTTCCTCAAAAAATATTCTTTAAATTTTAATTTTTACTTTGCTTTTCATATCTTCCACTTCTTTTTTATTTTAACTTTAGAAAAATAATAAATATTTATAAAAGAATAAAATTATGAATATTTGATTTTATTCTTTTCAATTTTTTTTTGTTTAACTTTTCACTGTCTGTCTTCTATTCATAGGAGGTTTATTATTTCCTATATTTAGTATTTTAAAATTAAAAAAAATTTAAAAATAGATATTTTTATTTCAATTAAAAAACATTGTATATGAAACTAAAAACTATCGCATGATTAAATTATTTTTAATATTTTAATTTTAAGAAAAAACTAAATTAATTATAAATTTAAAAAATAAAAAAAAATTGTCTCTATAAGGGTAATGAAGTGTTATATAGCAGCCACTCACTCATTAAAAGATAACTTTTATACCTACCAATATTTTAACACATACTGTATAATGATTTTTATCAAACCAGAATCATAAAAATAATATTTACCAAGTCAACTCAAAATAGAAAAGCAAAAAAAGAAAGGGCACATGTCAAATTTATGTTAATGGGATTCATTTTATTATAGGTTATAGATATTTGAAAATAAAAAGTTAAAAAACCAAAATATCTCAAAACTTTTTTTTAGTAATTTTAAAACCTATAATAAAGAAATAAAAAACCATAAAACACACGTGTCAAATGGAGACCCGCTCGGGACTCCTTTTATATATAAGTAGCATAGATTTTCCCATTTATATTAAAATACAAATAATAAATAATAAAAATATGAATCAAATAAATTAAAGTATTTTGTTTTAACTACAATTAATTATTTAATTAGTACTTGAAATATAACTCATAAATAAATAAACAAATAAAAATTAGTGCTTGTATATTTTCTAGAAAATAAAAAGTAGGAATTTTTTTTTAAAGATAGTAATAATAACACTAAACATAAATGTACAATATCTACTTAAACAATCCAATATGGAAGTTAATCTGTTGGGAGACATTTTTTAAGGGTAAATTTGAGGATTGTAATAAAATTAAATTTAATTAATTAATCAATTCTATTTATTTATTTTCTAAATAAAATGATAAAGCTCCTACATTTCTATAACAAAATCATTGTATTATGATTTACCATTGAATTTTATCTTGAATGATGATCCACGTGAACAAAAAAAAAACATTTAAAAAGGTATGGGAAGAAACTAACCAAACTTTATGTTAATAGGATTTTGCATGCCCTCTTAAAATTTCTTCTTTCAATGGTTTTATTTTTATGTACACTTATTTTATAGAAATTCATCATTGTATTTTTATTTTTATTGATTTTAAAAATATTTTAACTGAATTAAAATTTTGCATTAAGATTGTAACCTGTCCACCGTCCAGTTTAAAATGCTATAAATAGAATAAAAGATAGGAAGCTTTTTATTTTGGAATAATAGTTAAATAAGCTCTCGACTTTGAACCCAAAATGGAATTAAACTTTCAACGTTTTATTTCGTGGCAATCAGTCCATAAACTTTTATTTCAGTGGAAATAAACTCTCAACCTTCTAAAATTATGCAATTAAGTCCAAATCTGTTAAATGACACTAATTGCCGTTAGTGAAAGCTGACGTGGATAGCTTACTTGGCTGCCACATGGCATGTCATGTGTGCAATACTAACGACAATTAGTGTCATTTAACAAATTTGGACTTAATTGTATAATTTTAGAAGGTTGAGGGTTTATTTCCACTGAAATAAAAGTTTATGAACTGATTTCCACGAAATAAAAGGTTGAGGGCTTAATTCCATTTTGGGCTTAAGGTCAAGGGCTTATTTGGCTATTTTTCCTTTTATTTTTGGTGTTTTACCCTTTCAAAAATACCCCAAATGATAAAATAATCTCATAGACTTTGAACCATAATCCAAAGCAAAAACAAACCTATTGAACACAGCATTGAATATGAGAATTTCTTGTTCGTCACAATCATAAACAACCACATCCACATCTTACGATTCTTACCAATATTAAAAACTTACTAGTGACAAAAATATTAACAACATCAACCATTGTTTCTGGAAAGGCCATCGATGAATTTTATAAATTCTATTGACTTCCAAATTGAAGTTCACCATTGCCGGCGGTCAAGTGAATTCGTAGACAATTTCTCCCAAGTTTGGTTTAATGCAACTCAAACTCATCTAGCAGTTAAGATAAACTGTGAGACTGTTTTAAACCCAGTCAGAGAACTCAGATCCAGGCAGACACCAAACATGCCATATGAAACCCAGAATTTAAAGACTCCAAACGGCGAGACACTTCTTCCTCCATAGTCACCACTCAAAAAGAAAAAGTACTTGCCTAGACTGTAAAATGACAAGCAAATCATGAACACACGTGCTCGCGCGAAGTAAGGCAAAGAGATATGTTTACCATCCTGCATTAGACGCTCAAGCATTTCTGGAAATTGTGCTATGTCTCTAATCCGCAAACTAAATCCAAACTACTCTTGACAGCAATGACTTACTATAAGAAGCAAACACATATACACAACACGACCATAAGAAGAATATAACAAAGGACATTATGCATACTGATGAAGAAATTGCATTCTTAAAGGGGAGAGGAATGATTGAGATGCAAAACTATAAGCAATAATGAGAAAATCCTTGGACACTTGTTTCACTTTTGTCGTTGTAATCAAGGTTTACAATTTTTGAAGAAAAAATCTAAATCAAGAAATACAAATAGGAATTAAAATTCACAAGGTTGGCAATGTAATGGGAGTATTTTTCCAACTCCTACAAAGATCATTCACAAGTTGCTATTGGAACTATCATCACCATTAGACCACCTTCTCAATGTGCATGCCACTAAATTCCTACCAGCAAGAAGCCCCAACTTGGACCTCAACAATGATAACCTACCATTGCTGCTTGTCGAAGCATCTGAACCAGTTACTTGGCCAACCACCTGCGGAAACTCCAAACCAATTTCATGAACTCCACCATCACTGACACTAGCGTTGCAACCACCATCTATCTCACAAGCATCCATATCGATCACCATTGATCCCCTTTGTTCATGCAACCACTCGCCAGCCTCACAGCTCACTCCTCTACATTTCCTCACCTTAATTTTTATCAAGCTGGGACAACTGCTACCAATTGCTTCAATGGCGACATCTGAAATAGGACATCCCTTGATGCAAAGTTTCTTCAAAGCCATACATTTTGCTGCAACGCATGCAATCTCGGCATCACCAACAGTTCCACTTCCACAAAGTGCTAATCTCTCAAGTTTCGAACAATTACAAGCAATGGCTGCCAAGCTCAAATGGGTAGCATTAACACCAATCAGAACAAGTTCTTGTAAATTCGGACAATGTTTGGCTACAGCAACCAAACCCTCATCTCCAATCCTGTTAGTCCTCCATCCGTCAATATGAAGCTTCCTCAACAACTTACATTGCTCAGCTACACGAACAAGCCCGTAATTCGAACACTCCGGGGTTTTAACAATATGCAAATTCTCAAGTTTGGTACATTTCGAAATTGCAGATAGTCCAATATCACTTACTTGAAGCCTCTCAAGGTGAATTTCCATCAAAGAATTACTATTACCATTGCTAATATTATTGTCATTAAAATTCAAATTTTCCTTTCCGTTTCTGTTTCGATTTCCAATCAATTGCAGGACTCTATCCCAATCGCCCAAACAATGAATAATTTTCAAAGTTTTGAGGTTTTTTGATCCAATCACAAGCGGTTCAAAAGACTGACCGTTAACGAGCTCTTTCAAGCATATCATTTTCAGCGAAGAAGCCGCCGCTCCTGGACCGATCGACTCAGTTCCATCATGGATTCCTCTGAGCCTTTTCACCGATAACTCTTCTAAATCCTTGCAATAATCGAGGACGGCGTTTAAAGCTTTAGCGCCGAACATACAAGAACCACAAGAAAGTTTCCTTAAATTCTTAGAATTCTCAGCAAATGCCGACATTCCTTCGTCAGTAATCTCGCGGCAACCACGCAGCTTCAGCCGTGTGAGGTTTTTGCAACGGATTGAGATCGTAACCAAGGCGCTATCGGTTAAGCTAATTGCTTTACGGCTACAACGTAGGGTGAGCTTGGTTACGGAGTCGAAGCGCGTAAATAGAGAAGGCAAAGAAGCGTCGATCTCAGATTGGGCATTGAGAGACAAACGGTGGCGGCTCCAACCGTCCACGCGCAGCCACCTCTTGCAGACAATGGAACACCGGTTCCGATCGCCAGGGCCGAGGAACTGGAAAACATAAGCCAAACACTCGTCGGGAATCTCATCGGTATAATCCCGACTCACCGCGATTTCATCGGGAAATTCCTCACTGGAAATGAAACCAGAGGAGGAAAAAAGGCTGATGCGGTCGCTGAGGTAGTTTTCCCTGTCCAAAGGGGAGGAAGGGGATTGGCCCATTGTGGCGGGTGGAGAATACGCGCCACCGAAGGAACTAACTGGAGAATGGCCTCTCTTTTTCAGGGGGGTTGTTTGGTTCTGTAAGGTTCGATTAGGTTTGCAAAAAGATTTTGGAAGTGACATTATAAGGCGGAAGAATGGGTTGAAATTAGGTACGTGAACTTTGGCCCCGTCAAATGGGGGCTGCGTGTCGTCCTCGCAATCGTCAGGGCCGACTTACACACAATTTTTATTCTTTTTAGTAGACCTCCGAATTTGTGTTTTTTAAAATGTAAAATTTTGTTATTCTATGTAAAATACAAAAAATTTTATGTTAAAATTTGTATCAATATATTAAATATTAAAATTACTTTTAATATTTTTATATTTATATATAATTTTTATTAAATTTTAGTTCGTATTTTTTTATTTATATAATTTTTGTATTGTGTCAATGTAATATTTTTAAATTGCTAAATTTACTTTTTAGTATGAGTTTGTGTATGATGCATACTGTCAATTTACTAAAGATTGACACATCATCAATAAATAAACTAAAAAATATCAAGTCTTTAAAAATAAATACAAATAAATTTTTTTCAAATTGCTCATAAAAGGCTTATTGATAAAATATCAATAATGCATTAACAGTAGGAAAATTATCTTATACACTGTTAGTGGAGTTTTTTAACTCCACAAGCGGGGTTAGGATGATGACATATGTCTCATTTTATTTATTTTTTATTTTCTTAATATTTTTAAAGGACACATGTAATCATCTTAATCCCGCTTGTAGAGTTGAAAAATTTCACTGACAGTGAATAGGATAATAATCCTTAACAGTATATATAGACTATACACTATCAATTTATCATATATATATATATATATATATATCCTTTTAGTATTATAATTATGTATTTCTATGGTGCATGAATTTGGAATGGACTCAATGTTTTGATCTTCTAGAAATTTGACACGTTTTGTTTTTTGTTCTTCTAAATTTCGGCTTTTATAAGATAAAGAAAATTGGAAATTATTTTCCATTTACGCATTCAAAATTATTCATTGAACATTAACCTTCCCAATGTGATAATAAATAATGGTTCAATGAACTTAAGTCCTTAGATTATCCGTACATATATAATTATGTAGGAGTTTCTTTAAGTTTAAGTAGTCTCAAAACTACCAATATTTAAATGAAAAATTGGGGAGTTTAATTGTATAAAATATTGGAAAGAAATCTAATTAGTTGAAATGATTTAGCATCATATTCTAATTCAATTAAACTAAATTTTTAAATTTTAAACTCAACTTGAAACTAAAATGCATGAAACATTTAATTTAGATTCGATAAGTTCAATTTATTATTTTTCAACTACATGTTATTAAGATAAAATGATAAATTAATAATCAAATATTACAAATAAATTTAATAGACTCAATTAAACTCACCTACTACTCTGAACCAGATAATATGATATATTCAAACTTAATTTTTGAGTTCAAACTCGAGCTTGATTAAAAATAAATAAATAAAATTCAAATAACTCATAAATAATTTGACTCGATTATACTTTTAATCAACATATCAACAAAGTATAAAATATTAGCAATCTCAAATCTTTAAGAAGAAATAGTAAGTATCATAGTGTTATACTAATTTCTTAAAAACATTTTAAGTTAGTCTATTTATATATTTATATTATACCATAACGGTTAAATAATAAATATTCATCATAAGGATGCAGATTGTATAGTATTAGTAGTAGTAGTTCTGTTTTAATACATTAACCATATAAGAAGGTTTCCACATTTCAAAAAAAACACCTTTTATTTTTGTTTTCATTGTATGCACGAATTAAAATCTCATATAGAAAATATCTTAGATTTTTATTATATGTTTACAACTATTTATTCATAACAAAGAATTATGTAAACCATCAATTTTTTGATCTAATGATTAAAAATGAATTGTGTCATATCGTAATTATTAGGTTCGAATCTAAATACATTCATTTCTAGTTAATTAATATTTTTCTTGTAACAAAAAAAAAGAATTGTGTAAAGATCTATAAACTTTCATATGAAATCTTAATAAATCTTAAAGGAGTAATTGATTGAAATAATATAATAATTGTAAAAGATGCAATTTATCACTTCTAATCTTCAAAAAATTGCGAAGTTAATAAGATATTGTGAGTAGTATTTTTCAATATATTTACTTTTTCTATGAATAATCATATATATTTCCTGGGAATTAAAAAAAAAATCAACGGTCAAACAATGCGGTTCATCGCTTCAACAAATGGTCCAATACGTTGGAAAACAAGGCAGTCTAGTCTGGCCCTGGATTCAGATCTCGACCGCACCGGCCAAAGCTTCAACGTTGGCCAAGTCAAACGTTAATCCCCAAACTTGCTATATATGTATAGCCGCTGATCTCAATTAAATCTTCTTTTGAAAAGAAATTCCAAATGGAATATAAACGTATTTAGATATGAATTTAATAAAAATTAATAATGTTTGTATTTTTATTGTTGATATAAAATTTTGATATTTTACTCGATTTAAACACAATTTTACACGACATTACAAACACTATCATCAAATTGAATTTCGAAGCTGATATTCACGGAAAAAGGAATGTAAAATTTTTAGCAGAATAAGTGATTAAAAAAAAAAAATGAAAGTCATAGTCATGTCCAAAAGCCCAAAGCCAACATTTTCCAAGCAGTCATCACCAACGCGTTAACATGGTAAAGGGAATTCCTTTGGTTGTGGTGCTTAGATTCAACCTTTGGAACTTGCCGTTTTGATATGAACTACTCAAAAAATAAATATAAAATAACACTAGAAGAATATTGACTTTTAATGCCAACTTTTCAATGACACTAAATAAATTTGTCGTTAAAGTAGTTTTCAGTAACAATTTTAATAAACTTGTAATTTAATTTCATTTTATAATAAATTTGTTATTTAAATTTTGGTACCTATGAGCTCTTTCCCTATTCTTAAGCTATAGTTTATTTTGTATAAAAAATAACAAGTTTAATATTATTTTCACTAAAGCTAGTAATTTAGTACAGATTTTCAGTTTGTCACTCAAACATCTTAAAAAATAACAGTGTAAGTATTAGTGGCAAAAAATAAAAATTATTGTTTAAATTTATTTTTAACAACAACTTGAATTTTCTTGTCACATATAAATAAAAATAATTCAAAATTAATGAGACCTAACAAAACTTATTACTAATAATAATTTTTAATGGATTTATATATAATGCACTAATGTCATGTTTGGTGCATAGGATGATGGATAGGATAGGATGATAATCATCCTATCTTATGTTTGGTGCATACATTAAGGAAATGATTGGATTGCAAGAAGGATTAGTCATCCTCTTAGTATAGGATAACTCAATCCTCTCCAAAAGGTGAATATTATTTTTAATCCTATGGGATTAAAAATAAATACTCATATTTTATTTATTTTATGCTTAACATTTATATTTAAAAATTAACTTAACTATTTAATAAAATAATAAAGATCTTTAATTAATTAATTAATATAAATTTTTTCCTTCTTTTTTTTCTTGTTTTTGATTAAAGAAAAACTATAATTTTGATAAAATAATATTTTCTTGTACACATTTTTTAAAATTATTTTTTAGAAAATAAATTTTCAAACATAAAAATTATTATAAAATATATTTTATCTAGTTTTTTCTTACATTTAAATTTTTATTTTTTCTTTCTTAATTTTTTTCCTTTTTGCCTGAAAAAAATGAAAGAAAAACTTATTTAATGTAATTAAAAAATAAACTTATTTCCAAGAAAAACTCAATTTTCTAAAAAAAATTTAATTTACAACAAAAAAATATTTTAAATTTAAATCATATAAAAGAAATAAAAACAAAAGGAAAAAATGAAAAAAATACAGAAAATGATTTTTATAAAAATTCATTTCTTAACAAAATAAATTTTTTGAAAAAGTAATATAAATTTTTTAGAAGTAATTTTTTATTAAAAATCAGCTAATAAATTGGACTATTAATTATAGTATTATAAATAATATTTAAATTTTTCATTTATATTTATAACAAAAAAATTATAAATTTAAATTATGTTACTTTAAAAAAGAGTACTTAAAAAATCATTTTATACTATTTTTAATTTTACACAAAACAAATATTATGAAAAACATAAAAAATCATCCTATCCTATTTTTAATCATTGTATACACCAAACATAATATAGGATGATATAATCTAATCTTATCCTATCCATAATCTTATATTATCTTATCATATCCTCATCTTATGCACCAAACATGACCTAAGATCATGTTTGGTACATAGGATGAGGATATGATAAGATAATATAAGATGATGGATATGATAAGATTACATTATATCATCCTATCTTATGTTTGGTGTGTACAAAGATTAAGAATAGGATAAGATGATTTTTTATGTTTTTCACAATATTTGTTATGTGTAAAATTAAAAATAGTATAAAATGATTTTTTAAGTACTCTTTTTTAAAGTAACATAATTTAAATTTATAATTTTTTTGCTATATATATAAATTAAAATTTTAAATATTATTTATAAACTATAATTAATAGTCCAATTTATTAATTGATTTTTTAATAAAAAAATTACTTCTAAAAAATTTATATTATTTTTTCAAAAAAATTATTTTGTTAAGAAATGAATTTTTATAAAAAGCATTTTCTGTATTTTTTCATTTTTCCTTTTTGTTTTTATTTCTTTTATATGATTTAAATTTAAAACAATTTTTTATTGTAAATTAAATATATTTTTTTTAGAAAATTGAGTTTTTCTTGGAAATAAGTTTATTTTTGAATTACATTAAATTTTCCAAAAGACTGTTCTTAAATTTTTTTTTATTTTTATGGTTTCTTTATCCTCTTTCTTTTTTTTTTTTGTCAATTATAAGGAAATATAGAAAACAAAAAAAAAGAAAAATACAAGTTAAATTTAATAATTCAATTTTGATGAGTTAAAAAATATATAATTTCTAATCATTTATTGTTAATAGTCATTTTTCTTTCATTTTTTTCAGGCAAAAAGAAAAAAAATTAAGAAAGAAAAAATAAAAATTTAAGGATAATTATTACATACACTGATAGTGGAGTTTTTTTACTCCACAAGCAGCGTTAAGATCGTAACACATGTCCTGTTTTATTTATTTTAATATTTTTATAAGATACATGTCATGATCTTAACGCTGCTTGTGGAGTAAAAAAACTCTACTGTCAGTGTATGTAATAATTATCCAAAATTTAAATGTAAGAAAAAACTAGTTAAAATATATATTTTATAATAATTTTTATGTTTGAAAATTTATTTTCTAAAAAATAATTTAAAAAATGTGTAGAAGAAAATATTATTTTATCAAAATTATAGTTTTCCTTTAATAAAAAACAAGAAAAAAAAGAAGGAAAAAATTTATATTAACTAATTAATGATCCTTACTATTTTATTAAATATTTAAGTTAATTTTTAAATATAAATGTTAAGAATAAAATAATAAAATATGAGTATTTATTTCTAATCCTATGGGATTAGGAATAATCCTCACCTTTTGGAGAGGATTGAGTTACCCTATTCTAGGAGGATGACTAATCATCCCTGCAATCTAATTTTCCCATTAATGTGTGCACCAAACATAAGATAAGATAATTATTATCATATCCTATCTATCATCCTATGCACCAAACATGACATAATAGTATATAATTTCTATACATTACCAATATATTAGAAGTTGATTGTAGACACCCTATTTTGTCCGGGGTCTTAATTTGTATAAATAATTAATTGGGTTGAGTGACATTTCATTTTAATTTAACAATTTAGAATTAGGCTAGAATTAAATTAGAATTTTTAGATTTAGAATTAACATCAATTAGGAAATTAAAATTAAAATAGGATTTAGAAAAAAAAAAGAGAGAGAGAGAGAGAAAAGATAAAAAAATAAAATTAATTTTAGGATTAGGATAATTATTTAAATTATGATTTATATTATTAGAGTTTATGATAGATTAGAATTAGAGTTAGATAATTATTAAAGTAAGATAAAAAATAAATAAGATAAAAATAAAGAGATTCACTTAGGCTAGGATATGGATACTACTTGTGTATATAAAGGAGGGGAGCAGACCGCCTGGAGGGGGGACTATTATGTCCATCGCAACCGAGCTTCTTCCCTTGCTGCTTTGTTTAACCGCTAGCTTTTGCCACTTCCACCCTTGCTTGCACCGATTCCCTCTGCCGCCTTGCATCATCCTTTCACGGTAACGACTTGGCCCCGTCTCTCCTTGAACCACTTGCACCATCTGTTTCACTAACAAACCTGCAGCCGAGCATCCATCATTGCCTCACAGCCTAGTGTGCGCATCTGCTTCGGGATCATCGTGATAGCCCTCGTGCCAGCCAGCTCCCTGCATCGCGTTGCCCGCTGTTGTTTTTCTGGTTCATTCTTACTGTTCCAGGCTTCACCGTTTGCCGTTGCTTCACCATCCCTGCACCAATATCATCATCATCATCATCATCACGTGGGGCTAAGCCAAAAGTCTTTTGAAACGTGAAACCAGGAAAAACAGAAGTAAAAAACGTGTAGCAATAAAGAAAGAAAAGAAATAATCAAGGTAGTGGGATAGCTCGGTTTTTCCAGGTTTGCTCTTTTCTCCTTTTTTGGTTAATTAATTAGTTAAAGCAAATATAATCTAACAAGCATGATTTGACAATATAATAATTATTGGCATGATTTATTTAATTATTTATGTGGTAATGGTCTAACTTTGTTATTAAATTCGACTTAATAATTTAGAAAAATTTGCATGATAATTAAATTGAGTTGATAACTGCTTGTAAAATATTAATTTGTATACTTGTGTTATTTGATTTGTTGTATGATTATAGTATAGTACATTGCTTTAGTTTGCATGTAATTTGTATGAATAATGTGATATATTTGCCTAAAAATATTATGATATTGTGATAACTTGACTTGGCTCGCATGTGTCGTTAAGATTTAACTAAATAAGGGAATTGTGTGATTTACATGATCGACTTAAGAATTTTATTTTAGAAAATATAGCTCATAAAATAAGATAGATAGAACAAAAAAAATTAGAAAAAATAAAAGCAATAAAAAATTAAGGAAATAAAGATGAGTTATTCCGACGATGGAATTCTAAAGAGATTGCGCTTGAGTAGTACTTTTAGATATCTTGAGGTGAGGAGAGTCCTCTTAAGTCTCACCAACTTGATGGAAGGTTTGAGAGGATATTTTCAATATTTAATAATTCATCATAAAAATAAAAAAACTTAAATTAATAAATTAAAATAATTAAAAAGAATAGAATAAAAATAAGATAAATATCTGATTAAAAATTAAAATAAAATTAAACAATAACAAACAACTTGGATAAATGTGGATTATTCTGATGATGAAATTTAAAAGGGAATTGCGCTTGAGTAGTTTTCTTTAAAATTCCTAGGTGAGGAGATTTGTTCCAAGGTCTGACCAGCTTGATGGAAGGTCTAGAGGAAATTTCAATATTAAATAATTCATATTTATTTAAGTTATAAAAAGTAAAATAAAAAATAATTATAAGATTAAAAAATGAATAGAAAAACAATTGATATAAATAGGGGTAGGAGTCAAAAATAGGTATTTCATAATGTATTTAAATCATCCGACGACGGAGCCTCTTCAAGAAAGGCGATTGATCCTACTTGAATACTCTTGAGGTGAGAAGAACTTTTAAGTTGTCCAACCAGCTTGATGGAGGAGACTTAGAAGATTTTTCAATATTTAATCATATCGAAATTAAAACAAACAAATAGGCAAAATTAAGATAACTTTAGACTATTTGGTACCATCTTAAGATGGGCGTTGTGGGGGTACTAATCCTTTCCCACACGTAACCGTACTCCCGAACCTTAGAATCTTTGAACGTAGACCAAGCCTTATCTTTAGACAAGAATAGGTGACCAATCACACCTTGTGTTTGAATGGTTGATGGCGACTCCTAGAATTTTAAAGTCTAGCGGTTAGGTTCACGGACCTAAACGTTATGACATTGATACCTCATCAATGTATAAACTAAAAATATGCCAAGCCTTTAAAAAAATAAATATATTTTTTTCAATTTGCTCATAATGGCTTATTGATGATGTGTTAATCTTTTGTGCATTGACACTGTTAGTACATCATAGATAAATCCATTTTTAATTTGTACTATATTTTGATTCCTTAATATTATGTGACTTTCATCTTTGATTTTTTTTTTGGTGCCACAGTTTTGCTGAATTAGTGCATTATCAAAAGTATTCTTTTAGAAAACATTTATGAATATGGAATGAAACGTGATTTTTGGTTTAGGTTTGAGCACTGTGAATGGAGAAAACAGCATTGGAAGAGCTCCCCTTGTATCAGGTCCGATTGTAGCTCGACTCCAGATTAGTCAAGATCTAAAATGGCTACCAAAGGGTCTTAGACAAAAAAAAAATGATTTTTTGTTTTTGAGGATTGTGAATTTACTTTTCCATAAGTGCAAACACACACACACACATATATATATATATATATATATATATATATATAAAATAAAAAGGGCTCTATTGTTTTCAATGACGTACAAATTAACTTTTCATTATAAACATCTTTTATGAATTATGAGTTTCAGTGAAAGAAACTTCTTGATAATGAGTTTCAGTGAAAGAAACAACCTGATAATGTATGGTATATTCATGCGGCTAAATTTAATATTTTCCTCGTAATAAAAAAAATTATCATTAATCAATACTCTTAATGACAAACTTCCACATCATTAAAATGACATATTAGTAATGGTTTGTCACTGAAGTCGTTGGTTAATGGTGACAATTCTCCGTGTTATAGATATATTAGAAAAGGAAATCATTAAATGAAAAAAAAAATCTCAAAATGTCAATATTTTTAGCCAAAAAAAAAGGGTAGGGTTTTAGCATTATATTTAGAGTTTATAATTAATGCACTATCATTGTATAAGTTTCATATGCTTTTTATTTAATCATATAATGATGGTTTTGTATATGATGTATTAATAGTATATTGTTTTTATACATTGTCAATAAATTAGATGTTGACACCTCATCAATAAGCAAAATAAAAAAATATCAAGCCCTTAAAAATAAATACAATTTTTTTTTCAATTTGTTAATAAGGGCTTATTGATGGATGTCAACTTTTGGTGCATGATAGTATATAGAAACTATATACTATCAGTGCATCATATATAAATCCTATAACTATAATCAATTAGCGAATTTAAAATTTTCAATTTAGAATTTATGAATTGATAAGATGATATGTAATAATTCACTGAAAATGTATAATATTTAGATAGTAGGAAATTAAGGGTAAATTTTCTGATATCATCGTAAGGTTAACGTAAACACATATGCTTTAACGTAAATTTAGTGTCAATATGCATAAAATATGTTAGAAGTCATAAACAAATAATAATTTTGCTACAACATGTAGTCACGTATATTATTATGTATTTACGACACTCCTAATATATTTTAGGCCTACTGATACTAAATTTGTGTTTAATCATACATGCTTATATTGACCTTATAATAAAGTGAAAATTTTTTATCTCATTAAAATAAGGTTAACTTTGGTGAAATATTGAAATGCTTTGTAAGAGATTTTCCTTCACTTTTTGTCCTCCAACTATCATGTCAATTCCTTATTGAGCCCAATAAAAGGAGACTTGGTTTAAAAGCCCATTCTATTGGACTATTGCAGCAAATTAAAAAAGGGCCAAGCTGAATAGGCTTTTATATTGGCCATTGTTTCTCAGAACCATGTTTACCCAAAAAAAGCCTTACTTCAAGTTATACTTAAGGATTTAAGCTTTTAGGATAATCCATAAATAATAACCAAGTTTTCACCATTGACTAACGCAATTCTAGTCAACAATTTCTTATTCGAGTAATTAAGAAAAAATGTGATATTTTATAAACTAAACAACTTTAACTTTCATCCTCCCATTAAAAAAAAAATACACACGCATTTCTATCAACAATTGATAAACTAAACACTCAGAAAACATTGGGGCATTCCTTTTGCAAGCCCATGTTTTTATGATGATGATGCTTATGCAATATGCAATGCATGCAGCCACCAAAGCCTTTGGACAAAACATGCCATGATTACAACCATTGATCCTAAACCGATTCCTTACCTCTTTGGCAATGATATGTTTTTTTTTTATCATTTCCAAATGTTTTTTTTCTAGAAGAATTTAGCTAAAAACATGTTGAGTTGGACAGTCAAAATGGGATTTGAATATTTGAAATCATGATCAATTTTTGAAGTCAAAGCTAAATAGCCATGGGTGTGGTGGCTAGTGTGATTCATCATTGGTATATGTTTTAATGGGTTCAAATTCATGTTGTTGCTCAAGTGGATGGCAGCAAAAGCAAAGCAAAGCAATCCTCATGAGATTTGCATGTGGTGATTTCTTAACATGGGCACTCTCCAAAGAAGAAAGGAAGAACACCCAATTAAGAGCTAGCCATTCACATGCATGTTGAGAAAGTGACAATACAATCGACCATGATTTCAAGCCAAATAATGGCAATTTCACCTGTCATTTCTTTGCCATCATCATTCATCAGCTACATATCAAGTTCTAGAACCGTGGGGTCGAGTTTAGCTCAAGGAATGAAGAGATCGTTGAATTTTCATTTAAAGCATTCATTATTCCATTAGGGTGGAAATACACATGGCTAAACGAAGGAGATTCATCTTTCATATTCATCTTTATTTATTTATTTAATTTTTTTGCTGTGTTTCAACTAAATTAGATGAGAAAGGCAGTTGTATAGCATGGGTTGTTAGAAAATTTCTCATAAAATTGAATTTTTCATTAACTGATATATAGTTTTTTTTTTTACAAAAAAAGAAAAACAAGAAAAAGACGAAGTAATGGTTGTTAGATAATTCTCAAATAGTAGTAATTGGGAAGTATTTATATATATACCCACTTTTATTATAAGTGTGACAAATTTACAAAATTTTGAAATAAGGATCATATTTTTGTAAACATTAAGTATTATTGTTAACCTTAAAAGTTTTAAAGCACTCCTTAACAAAATTCATTAATATAAGATAAGATTACATCTCTTCTTTTGTTTTGTTAAAAACAATTTATTAACAAAAATAATTTATTGTATTCATCGGAACGCGATTTATATATACATGGTTTATTCTATTAAAACAAAGTTTTTTTATATAATTAAGAGATAAAAGTTGAGGTCATTTAAATTTGAATCTAAATATTATAATATGTTTTCAAATCTAAATATTACAATATGTCTTAATTTTTTATTAATTAATTGATTAAAAAAATTATTGGCAAAACAAGGTCTTTGGTAATTACTCACATAATGAAAAAAAAAAGCATAATAATGACCAATTATACACATCTAAAGCTATAGCTGGCAATTAGAACATTGCTTTATTGACATATCAATATCAACAAAAATAAAAGAGAAAAGAAAATATCTGTTTTGTGGTGTGGGCAACTTGGGGGATGTGAGAGTGAAAAAGAAGTAATTGACTTCTAACCAAAATGATGCAACAGCTTTCATAAATCCTTGTTGGTGTTAGTTGTTAGGAATTCAAGATTAGGGCAAAAGAGAAAAGAAAAAAAAAAGGTAAAATATGATTCTATACTTAAAAAAGGAAAAGCAAGCAAGCATGACAAAGAAAGGGAAAAATGAGAGAGAAAGAGAGAGCTCGGAAGAGCTCAAAACCCACCTTCATCAAGTATCTCTCTTTATTGGAATGCCTCAGAGCTCGAGCCAAAATCCTATTCAAATAGTAAAAAAATAGAAGTAGATCATAGGAAAATGTGTGTCTATATATATATATATATATATATATATATATATATATATTAGAGACAATAATTTTAGTACAAAAAAAAACAATAATTTGTATATATGTATTGATCTGTTTTGTATCAAATTGTTTAATTCACAAAAATTATTGTAATATAAGTTACAACGATACGATAAACATCAAATTAATTTTTTATTTTTGTTAAAACTTTAAGAGTTTATATTTGATATATATTGATTTTGTATAATCTTTATATACGATCAGTTAATAACACAAAATGACACATTATTAATAAATAAATTTTAAAATTATGAAGTCTTAAAAGGTAAATATCAATAAATTTTTTTAATTTATTTTTAAAAATCAGAGTATTATTAAACTTTGCTCATTATTAATGTAATAATTTGAGGTTATCTAATAATATATATAAATTATATATTATTGGTGCATCAAATAGAAATTCAAACCATTTGTTGAATTTAGGAAATATAAACCATCTCTATCACGGGCTGCAAAACTCAATCCTTTATCGAGCAACACAATGCGAAGAGTAAAAAGAAAGAAAGCAAAACAAGTAATTGCTTAAAAAAAGAAAAGGATTCTCTTCACGCCCACAAGTACTGTGGAAAGAGTAGAGAAGAAACCCTTTCTTTTTCTCCTGCAAAAACATTTAAAGACATTGGGAACGCTGGGGGAAAGTATTTAGTAATAAATCTCTTTAAGCAGAAAACTGAAAAGATATGATTATATAGTACACACAAAGAAAAGAAGGGTATTTGTTGATTTTCATGGTCGATAGCTTCTGCTTTTTCATATCCTTAAGACACTGCCAAGATTCAGGAAAGCTCTGCAGAAAATTTAAAGACAATATCAGAACACATTTGACCTTTTTGGGTGATTTTTGTTTTAATGAGAGCTTTTATTAAGCATGGGCTTTGGGGTTTAAAAGAGTTTGATTGTGCAAAAGTTTAGGGCAGCTTCTGCGATAAAATCATGTGAAAAAGATGAAGAATATTTTCTGTGAGACTTTTGCACGAAATACAAGATTTGAAATAATTAATTAAGAAACCTTCTCATTGTTAATCTGTTTCTTTCTT
The DNA here is from genome assembly GCA_032173925.1 of Heritiera fomes. Taxonomy (NCBI): domain Eukaryota; kingdom Viridiplantae; phylum Streptophyta; class Magnoliopsida; order Malvales; family Malvaceae; genus Heritiera; species Heritiera fomes. The sequence goes on along the minus strand of JAPDPM010000017.1, from coordinate 25,603,363 downwards.
TATTGCGTTGTGATAGAGAGAATTTCATAATAATATCGATTTTTTTATACCGTAAAATTAATTTATTTTATGTTTATTTTTATGTCAAAAATTTTGTAAATACATTAGATTAAATATAAGATTAATGTTTATATATGTAAACACATGGTGATAAACATAAACACATAAAATAAGCACAAATTTAGTGTTAATATACATAAACATATGATAATAATTTAATAAACATAAACACTTAAAAAAAAGCGTAAACTTAGTATAAACAGGCATAAAATGAATTAAGCTTAACCTAAGTAAGTATAAACATATGAAAACAAACATAAACTTAATGTTAATAGATATAAAATAAATTAATTTTACATTAAAATCGATCTCATTGTAAAATTTCCCATATGATATTGATTTTAGTCAGTGAAGGAACAAATTTTGGCTGACAACGATTTTGTACCAAGTTTATTCACTTCTTCTGCCTATGTCTTTAATCGCTAAACCATTCTTCTTAACAAATCCGAATGCAAATATAAGAGAAAATAATTTTAAATAGAAATTTATTTATCTTAACATGGTCGTATGTTACCTTTTAACCGAGCTTTATAGAGACTTAATTCAGTTGAATATTCACACAATCCCTTTAAAAAATGTCTTTTAATAAATTTAAAGTTGAAATTCTAACACTGAAATCTCGTTTTTTATTCTCAAATCTTGTGTAATATATATATATATATATATATATATATATATATATATATATATGAACATTATAATATATATATATATATATATATATATATATATATATGAACGTTATAATATAACTCTGCCAAGAGTCACTGCTAAAAGACAGCTAATAAGATATAATTATATCATCTAATTCATACATCCACTAATTTATTAAAGTCTTGATTTATATGGTATAGTTGAAGTTTCAAATGATCTTTATTACCAATAGATAAGTAGGGAGGCAAAGTAACTGCGGATCGTAGGTTCATGGAAATTTTCATTCAAGATGGTTTCAAATATATACTGTGAATTAATGTTATGATACAGCAGAATTTGAGAAGGGCGCTTGAAAATTATTTTATTTTTTTCATTCCCTCTACTTTGTTTAGTTGTTTGCTTTTTCCAACCGAAGTTGTTGAAATTCAAAATATGTATATATATAAGAATTAAAATAGTGATATATAAGTTGGTTGAGCTCTAAATATTGGTTCAAATTTTCAACTTCAAGTTTAATAGTATTTTCTAACATGCACTTGTGAACATCATTACAATAGTGATTTATTCATGAAAAATGTGCAAACTTTGTGAACTTGCACCTAAGGCCATGCTTGCTCGTTGTATTATTACATAAGAATTCGTATGTGATATACCGATACAATAAAAATTAGCTTCATGAGTAGGATTAAAATTTAAAAGATTGTTAAGTATTTCAGTATATATCATCTTGTTAACTTTGCTTATGAAATTTGAAGATTCTAACAATAGTTTGAATAATTTTTCTAATTTGTCTATTACATAAGCACGTGGAAATTCAAACTTTTGGGTATGCAATTGCTCTCCTAAACCCAACTTCTAAAAACTCAGCTTTGTGCATGAAAAAATGTGTGGAAAACTAAACCATGATAGTGAGTGAGTAATTGACTAGGGAGTTTGTCCAGTCCACCAAACCAAATTAAAATCAAGAGTATGATTAATTCAATCTCTATATTTCATTTCATTACCAACCTTATGAAGAGATTGAGGCAGGCAGCAGGCATGCATTTAGTCGAGGTGGTAAGGTAACACTCATAATTACAAGCACTTTCCTAACCACTTCGAACGAAACAAACTATGTAAAACTGTTTAAGTGATGGCTTTTGACACCCATTTACATGCAAAATCTTAAAGATTGGTTTTAACTTATAATCTCACTATTTATAAAAGTCGTTGATAATGATAATAATGATTTTAAGAAAGGACAATTAATGATGAACATTATTTTGATGTTAAGCCATAATTCTATTGCTGGTCAAACTAATATATATTAAAAAATTGCAATATGAGAATAAGAAAAAAGAGATATAAGTGTTGGGCAACAATTTTTTAAGACAATTGATTAAGAAAGAATTATAGCATGTTGTTAAGTTTAAATTCGAATCCAAATAATTTAATCTCATACCTTCAATAATAAGAAATATATATATATATATATATATATATATATAATTCAACAACACCAACTTTTTATATTTTAAGAATAGAAAGTTATGGGTTTTGCTCTGTATAACTTGATTTTTCTAATTTCCCAAGTAATGAGTATGAGCAAATAATAAAATGCAAAAGCAATATAAAACTAGTTATTTACAAAGAGACAGGAAAGTTAATTGGAAGTATTAAAAATTACTGTCAAATGAAGCTTATGGAAGAACTTGGGATTAGCTCAAACTACATCTCCTAAGAGATGATATCGAGTAAGTCTGAAGTTCATATTTTAACGCATGTAATCAATTTTTTTTTGTAAAAAAAAAAACTAGGAAACTAAATGAAGACAAGAGATTCAGTGTAGCCTACCGCTTTGGATAAGAGTGATAAATGAAAATTTATTGTGCACTAAAAATGCATTAGATAATTAAGCCCAATCCAAATACTATATTCACCTAGCTTACCTGTTTTCCATTATTGTCAATACCCCAATGCAAAACCAACTGTTCTGGCCTTTCGGATTGGCCGCCCTGCCTTGCCTGCCCGCCTGGCGCTCGTCTGTTTTCGATGTGTGCCTTTTCAATGCGCAAGATCGAGCTTCCCTTCTCGCGTCTCACTCTTACGACTTGTCACTGTTTTTGTACCACCTGCCTATTTGCCTATTGCCTCCTATTACTCATGCCTAATCCTCTCGTGAGTTACACTTACACGTCAAGTCACCTAACCCATGTAATGTAACAATTAATCTTTTTTTTTAAAGATTTTTCCACTTGTACCATTGTTCAAATATATCAAATAATTGGTGTGTATATTTTTTTGTATTAAAATATTGATTTCGATTTCTCCGATTTTTGAGAAAAAAAAGTAATATAAAATTTATATTAAAAGAAAAGTTTTTATGATTTGATCAATGCCAATGTTAATAAATAATAATAGACATATAAGACCATGAATTTAACTTGTATATAATCGTACCAATACCATATAAATTATCTATCAATGTTCGTTTGCATGATAATTTTCATCGTTTGCCGAATGACATCAATTTAAGTGTTAAAATGATTTAATTTTTATATAGTTATGATTACATCAATTTTCAACTATTTCTCTTGGCATGTTATCTTACTCTTAGCTTTGTTTACTCCTTTTTTTCAAAATAGAAAACTTTATATTAGTTCAAGAGATAAAAATGAATAAGGTTCGAATATGAATTTAAAATTGAAAATATGTTGCTTTAATTTTATAAAATCAAAAGAAGATAACTTATTTTCATCATCTCATAATCTTTTTCGAGTGAAATATCAATAATTACCATGTAAATATACAAAAAATAAACCCATAAAACTATTTTAAATAAATAAAACACTATTATTTTTATTTAAAAAAAAAGCCTTATTTTCATTTCAAATTCTCTTGAAGAAACTATAATTGTAACTGGTCCACGTGTCCCAACCATATTTGGACCATGCTACCGAACCACTCAAATTCTTACATATCGTATCACCAATAAGAAAAAAAAAACACCTCACCTTTTTCAACTCCCAACATGACAAATCCAACGTTCGAAACGGTCAACGCTTTTATCCCTACCCAGCGCGTAGCTCTCACGTTCAGTGATTTCAATCCCCCTTGAAAATCTACCAAATGTTAAAGCACGTTGCTCTCGCGAGCAATGCTTGAGAGTGGTTTCGCAGCGAAGTCACAGAATTGGCAAAAGCATGATACGCTTTCGTAGGTGGTGTACGAGAAATCTCCGATACGTATCGGCTCAAATAAAAAATACGTATCGATTCAAGGGGGTTTCCTTTTTTTTTTTTTTGTCTTTACAAAAAGCTTTAATTCAGCAGCGTGCAGAGATACTTTCCTTTTTTTCATTAATAGATTTTCATTTTCATGGAAAAACTCGAGGAATGTGCTGTCCTATTTTTTTACTGGGCGCCAAATCTGCAGCCGGCTTCCCCCCAAAATAAATGTAATTTAAGATTATAAATTTGAATATGAATCAGGTTTTTTTTGGTTCTGATATGAATCAGGGTTTTGTTTCTCAGATTATGGGAAAATTTATCTTGTTTGAATTGTGCATTAAAGATTATTTTATAAAAGTAAATAAAGATTCGAACAAAAAAAAAATAAAGAAAAAGGAAAATCTTGGAGGGGGTAAAAACTAAAAATGGACAAGCGTGTAAGGTCTCTCAGATAAAACGCTTCACTTACTTCATTTGTCTTTCTTGCTCTGTCTATCTCTTTTCTTTTCTTTTCTTTCTCTCTACTCACATAGTAATACACCCAGAGACGAGTGTTGGGGAAACTGATGAAAGAGTGGAAAATGAGATTGAGATTTGCTGTGTTCTTTATGGTATTATAATGAAAGGAGAATTCATTTTCTTCTTCTTTGTAAGCTATGGCTCTGCAAGAAGAAGAGACTCAGCAGGTTCAGAGCTCACCATTGATTCTTGATGAGCTGTACTGTGAAGAAGAAGATTTAGGAGAGTATAGTGTCGAAGAAAATGGGAGTGAAATTTGTGGTGAAGCAGTGAAAAAGGAGACATTTTTACCTCTATTTTTTATTGAACATGACTTGTTCTGGGAAGATGATGAGTTACTCTCTTTGATGTCTAAAGAGAAAGAAACCCATCTTGGTTGCATTGATGTTTACTCAGATGAGTCTTTGGTTTTGGCTCGTATAGATGCTTTGGAGTGGATTTTCAAGGCTAAGGCACGCTTTGGGTTCAATGCTTTGACCATAGTTCTTGCTGTGAATTACTTTGATAGGTTCATTGCAAGCTTGAAGTTTCAAAAAGACAAGCCATGGATGGGACAGTTAGCTGCTGTGGCTTGCTTGTCTTTGGCTGCCAAGGTTGAGGAAACCCAAGCGCCACTTCTTCTAGATCTCCAAGTATGTGTGTGTAGCGCAAGCAAGGCTGTAGACTGTAGTCTAAGCTGTTGGTTTGTAAAATTTGTGTTTCTGAACTTGTTATTGAGTTATTAAAGATCGATTTTTTTGATTTTTTTAAGGTGGAGGAATCAAAGTATTTGTTTGATTCAAAGACCATACAAAGAATGGAGCTTTTGGTGTTGTCAACTCTGCAATGGCGGATGAATCCTGTGACTCCAATTTCCTTCTTTGATCACATTACAAGGAGGCTTGCATTGAGGACCCATTTGCATTGGGAATTCCTTCGTAGGTGTGAGCGTTTGCTTCTCTTTCTCATTGTTGGTAAGTAGTCAAAACAGATTTGTTTTCATTGCGTGCATTTTTAACATTCCCCTTGAGTTCTTATCTTAGATTTCCAATTCAATTCTGATCCAGATTCAAGGTTCATACTTTATATCCCTTCTATCTTAGCCGCTGCAACAATGCTGCATGTTATTAAAGAGGTTGAACCACGCAATTATCTTGAATATCAGAAGCAGCTCATTGAATTACTCAGGACATGTGAGGTTTGTACACAATTACTTGGGGTGCTCTGTTTTAAAATTCTCTTATCTGTTGTTAATTGTGGTTTTGATTCAACAGGATAAATTAAATGCCTGCTACAAGCTCATCTTAGAGTCATTGGAAAGCCATTGCAAAGGAAACCAAGGCCACAAACGGAAGCATAGATCAATACCAAGCAGCCCTAATGGTGTCATTGATGCATCTTTTAGCTGTGATAGCACAAATGATTCATGGGCTGTGACATCTTCGATCTCATCATCAACACATCCGCTGCTCAAAAGGAGTAGAGCACAGGAGCAGCAAATGCGGCTGCCTTCACTAAATCGTATGTTTGTGAACGTGCTTAGTAGCCCTCGTTAATCTTTCCTTGTCATAATAACTAGTACTACCGAACATGTTTATTACACCAATTCCTTGTTTGCACATTATCTGCAGTATTTGTTCTTAACGTGCAACCAATGTGTTGCATAACATCTTCTTGCCTTTATGGCCAAATTTGGTAACATGGATCAGAGGCGGATCGATATCTGCTGAATTCCTCTTTAATTTGACCGTGGAGGTCAGTTGGTAGTTTGCCAATGAGAGGAGATGGATTGGCAACTTCACATGAGTGTCTCACTGTGCTATGGTATCTGCTTCTTGCAATGTATGGTTATGAACAAAAATATCCATAACATCCTCTGGATCGATGAACATCGATATTATTCTTGGTCATTTATCTTGGAGTTTAGGTGAAATTAGAATTAAGATCAAGTTAGTTAACCGAAGTCAAAATTATGTCTTCAGCCAACAAATTGTTGACTTATGTGCTTTTGGGTAGATGAATGTTTGTGCTTGTTTACTTTTTTATAAAAACAAGATAGAGAAGAGAGAAAAACTGATCAGTTGGGATGGGATACTTAATCCCTATAGTTTTAATATTCAACAATCAGAGAGTTCTTTTGACAAGGTCAGACAGAACAGCAAAAGTCCTTAGAGAACAACAACCGAATTCCAAGTAGCAGGCAGATTTCCTACCATCTCTGTCGAAAATTACACATACTATATAACAGAAATTGTCCTAGTTTTCAAAGTAATAAGCAATTTTCCTCTGTGCTGAACTTATAATATGATTGTACTCGTAGGTGTTGACATTTATTGGTGTGACCACGATCTTGTAAGGAATCTTTTATGTGTGAGCAGTTGGACCCTATTCAACCTTAAGTATGGCAATATGACAAGTTAGGCTCTGCAAAAAGATTTAACCTTTTAAGGCCATAACGATCTTTGGTGTTAATGTTGGTTATCTCTCGTTGGCACAACACTACACAATAGCTGTCATCTGGCCTTCTTATCTGTGACTCCTGTTTTTTCTTAGTGTGCATGTCTTGGGTCATTTTCATTTGATGTTTTTCTTACTTTTGTCATTCTGATGTTTGTTTGCATATACCTAATATTGAAAAAAGCATAATTGAATGTAAAAGTTCAACGCATAGAAATCATAATAACAGGAGAACTTTGAATGCACCGATGATTTTAGTAAATCTGTTGGCAGCCACACACAAATTGGTAATGCATGAGTGTTACCTTATTGTATGAATAAAGAAACTTTGGCAAACATCAAGAATTAACTGTATTGTGGTTTCATTTTGACTTGCATGGACATAAGCATTAGAAAGGGTTGTGGGTTGTGTCCGTAGTGCAAGAAAAGACAATAAAAATAGATTTTGGCCGAGTGGTTAAAGAGGAATTGTATCACTTGGATTCGAGTCTAAACAATCTCAATATTGACTTTTAACGGAACAAACCTGAAAAGCTTATGGGTGAAGAAAGTGAGGATTTTGAGAATGGGCGGGTAATCAATAGATGTAGAAGCTTTATTTTTTAGGATGTCTTTGTGCTTGTGGTCCTCATTTTCTTTTTTTGCTTTCAAGTTTTTGACAGTCTTGCATTTATCACAGCCTTCAATTTCTGATCATACTTTGTTAGAGGATTTCATTCCCTTTTCCCGTTGGAGAATTGTTAAACGGATCAGCTAAGGAGTTGACCCCACTATTAATAACCCTTGACATCTGTTAATACTTCCAAAACATTTTCATTTGCACATTCATGAAGATTTTTGTTGTAATTCCAATATATTATTTGGATTTCATGAAAAGAAAAAAAATTATTTCCTTGTTGAGCAAAAAAGTAAAACCTTATAATCAACTAGGATCACTGTTTCCTTTCCTGCTTTTCCCATCTTGTCCTATCAGTCCATTTCATTTTCTCTGCTTGGGTGCAAATTCAGTGTACAAAGCTTTCTAACAGTGAGATTTGAATAGTCATAACTATGTTATTTTTCTTTAATGAAAAAATTATTTTTGTGACTTGAGCACGTGACCTTTGAGTCACAGCAGGGTAAGAGGGTATATATATATTTCAAGGCAGAAGTAGATGGTTGCACCCCAAGTACCAAAAGTCCTATATTTCCTTGTTAGGAATATGTTATGCGGCAAAGTGCTAGGTTCTACTTGTAGGCTAAACATATACAAGATCTTTATAGTTGAGTTTCAGAAAGCAGAAATTATTATAGACTCTTTTATATTCTGTGAAAACAACTTGAACATGCTATGTACCTATTGCCGTAATTGCTGATGGAAGGGTCTGCAACTTTGTACTCTCTGGAGTTGCAAGCATTGAAGATGTGCCATCTCATGAATGAATCACGATAAGCTCATGTTCACAGGCAAAAGATCAGAGTACTTACAACTTTTAGTAGCAATGATTCAAAGGATTACTTGTAAATGATCATCCCATTAAACTCGGAAGCCAATTCTAAGCATTTGATAGTTAAATTTGTGATTGTATTATGTAAAATATGAAAATTTTATATTAAAATTCGTGTTTATATATCAAATACAAAACATTTTAAAACTTTTACTAAATGCATATTCAATTTTTATCAAATTTTAACATGTGTTACTTTGGTTTTTTTTTTTCACATCATTTTCATACAGTACCATTGTGTTGGGTTTTGAGTTGTGGGATTTCTCTATACATAATAGAAAGAAAATGAGAAATAAAAGAAAAAGGTATTTGTTTCTCCTTTATAGCATCAATTTGTCCTTGTTTGGTTTGACAATAATGGTGTGGAGAAAATGGAAAAGGGAGGGAAGGAGAGGAAAGACCGGATCCACAACAGGTTAAAGAGGGAAACGATAAAGCAGTGGAGTAACTAGTACGCATGTGAAAGACCAGAGTTGAGAAGTAGTTGAAAACAGCTAGAAAAGCTTGTCTTTAAATTATTTTAAGGGGAGATTGTCAAAAAAACAAAGTAGTACTCCATTGTTGTTTCTTCTAGCGCCTAGATGTTTCAGTCTGAGAACAGAAAATTCAGACAATTGAGTTGAAATTGCTAGGAAATAGGTTTTGTATCATTGGTTCCAATCAAGCCAGGCTAACTGTTGTTAGACAAAGCAAAGGGAGACAAGTCAAAAGCCAATACAACGTGTTCAAATTGACCTTTCCAGCTTACCTAAGTGGCAGGGAAACAATTAACAATGGTGGATTAGATAACTGTCTTCATAGGTTGAAATGACAAAGTCTTTTAAGATTGCCAGAGTGTCCCCTTTTCATTTATGATTGTCAAGATTTGAATAGACCTAACTATCTTAAACATGATACAAATGTATATGAATTTGGTTGTAGGATATGAATACGATTTTACATGACAGAAACATGACATTTATACACGAATTGTCACACGAATTGTCAGGGATTTTAGTGTACAAATGTCTTATCAAGTAAAGCAAGCCCTCCTATCTGCTAAAACAAGGACTTTTCCCAGGAACAATTGAGGTTTCACAGTCACCTGCTTGAATGGATTCACCATTCAAGCTTTTCTGAACAACAGTCCAATCCTGCTTGGTTTTAACATATTGGTCTAAACTAGTAGATGTTATTACTGCTTTATAAATGTGGCAGCTCAAGCCACTGAATTTTCCTAAAAGAAACCAGACAAAATGTACAACCACAGGCATAATTTCGAAACAACGCATGCATTCCCATGTAGTTTGGTAGGAATTCAGGAGTTATTGCTGTGGGTTCAACAATTTGATCATTTACCGACATTTGCTTCGTGGGATTCCTTGCTTTGACAAGTTCATGCCTATCTTCATTACAGCCAGTTGTTTGAAATTTCTCTGCAACTATCATCTTCCTCAGTTCATTATCCAACTGGTTCATAGTTTTTTTATAATGCTCTAGTTGTTGTTTAATATAAAGGTTTGCAGCCTGTGAAGAAAGCATGTTTGGCTCAGAAGTAACATTGCGGACTTGTATTTTGACATTCATAAACTTTGTCAGCAGTGATCGTACCAACCAGCAAGAAGACACAGAAATTGAAGTCACTGTAAGACTTGCAGGCATTGAAAAGTCTTCAAATTCCGACCAAAAGTCTTGTGAACTTGAAACAGAGTTTCCCCACATCCACCTAACACAGAAAGCACCATAATCGGTGTAAATTGCATAGCTGGATTGATGACTTTCATTTGATATAGCTTGAAGGCACTGAATTCAGTGTCTCCTCCAGGTTCCCTAGCCAACCAAACAGTGCTAAAGGCTCTGTACGCCAGAAAAATGAACAGAACTTTGATCGGATGAAAAAAAACCAGATGTTCACTATAGTAGTACTGCTTCCTATCATTTAAAGATTCCGGTGTAAATACTACCTAAGCCTTAGCTGATGAAATTGAATTGGCAGAAAATTTACAGTAACGATTAAATGCAACTGTTGGGACACCTCTTGTGATACCTCATCCTACATGCAATATATTGTACGTTTTAATTCTATCCCACAAAAGAGACATCATAGATATAAGTTCAAGCCTCAACAGATATACTATAGCAGATCTTCAAAGTAAGATGTAGGATTGAAGCGTTAAAAACTCCTCCAATTAAAGTTTGATGTCCTCTTCATGTACAACATAGAGCGACTCACATGTAAGAATTCAAGTCTCTACCCTTGTCTTGCAGAATGTACCAAGAACACATAAGTCAATGCTTTAGAGAGAGAACTTTGAGTTAACTCATAGATTAAACAGCAGAAGGGGCATATTGTACGGTAAGAAAGAAATACATTAAGAAATGTGGGGGCTGATGATTAAAATGGAAATGTTTTCTACAACTTAACCTAAGCCCATGAGCTGATGGATCACATCAAATCAAGACTTTTGACCACCACGCCTAGCCCCCTTTTTTGACCTTGTGATGGTTCAGGTAATGCTTTGATTGCTATCCAGGATTTGGATTCATTCACCTGCTTTGATGTCAAATGTTACAAAATCTGACCAAAATGCCAGAAAGCCCTGAATGGATTGAACAAGTACTTCAAATCCAAACAGTTAAGAAACCAATGGGATGAACAGCAAGAAAAGAAATAAAACAAAACAACTTGAGAAGTTCCAGGACAAAAATCATGAGGAGGAAAAATTTCATAATGAATGAGAAAAAAAGAGTACAAAGAAATATTTTTAAAAATATGTAGATAACGCGTCCAAGAAATTTGTTTTATCATATTTGTTGTATCGTGAGCTTTTTGAATCAGACCAAATAAAACTCGGGTCATCTTCTTGTACCAATGACATTTAACATTTTTGGTTATAACAACAGCATGTAGCTCTCTTATCTAGCTAGTATAAAGTTATACTGGTATGACTTTCAAATGTATACCTTTACTCTCTGAAACTGGTAGCTATTCATCGATGTTGATTACTAAAATTTAAAACTAACAACAAATAAATCCTCTTTGTTGAGAGATTCTGAATTCTCTTTAAGTATAAAGTATTCTTACTTTATTTCTATGGTTGATAGTACAAAATTAGAGTTATGAATCGACTTTACCGAACCACCCAAGAACATTTCCTTATGATGTATCACACACACACACACACGTGTGTATATATATATTTATATATATATATATATATATATATATATATATATATATATATTATAGTTTCTTGATTGTAGAAGTGGTTCAAAATCTACTGAGTAATGAAGATTTAGTTATATGCTCTTCACTTCTGGCATATTCATGTCTTTCTTTGGGAGCAGATGACTTTCTATATTGAAAGAGGGGCTGCCTGGATTATGCCTGCAAGCAAAAGAAAGAAAATAGATTTAATTAGGTCATAGATTTAAGTGCTATAGAACTAGAGATGAACTCGAACTGAGTCAAGACAATTCAATATTATGCTTGAATTTGATTTGACTTAAAAGATCGAACTCAAAACTCGGCTCGAGTTCAATCGAGCTTCGTTTTTGAAGCTTGAACTCTATTTGATAGAATATTTGGATCACTCGAACTCAATTCGATATGTTCAAATTTAATTAAGTAGACTCAACAATTTTCAACCATATATTAGGAATATAAAAAGATAAATTAATAATAAAATATTAAAAATATATATTAAAAAGCTCGATTATGCTCTATTAAAATATTCGAACTCGATTCGACTTATTATTCGAATAGCTCTAACTCGAGCTTGGCTCAAAATAAACGATTCAAATTTAAATTATAATCAAACCACACTCGAATAATTCACGAATAACTTGATTCATTGCGTCCTCATGCAAAATGAAAGAAGCTTGGTTTATCTTGCCTTGCCAGAGATATTGCTGGATAGCCAATCCAGTCCTTCATACAGTCCTTGGCCAGAGGTGGCACATGTCGCCTGGATATACCTACATAAGTTTCCAACAATGCCAATTACTACAGGAAAGTAAAAATTCTAATATCAGCTTTTAATTCTCTACCTTTGTCTTTTAAAATGGTGTCAGGTTCTAATTTTTCTTCATAGTTTGAAGGAAAAATGATCAATCTTTAGCTCTGTTAGCTGGTGAATATTAACACTAAATTTTACCAACGGCGTTGGCGAAGTGAATGCAAGCCAAGTTTGTCAGTGATTTCAGAAACGGTCATGGCGTTTGGAAGATCTTGCTTGTTAGCGAAGATAAGTAACGTTGCATCACGTAGTTCATCCTGCAGAAAGAAATACCACAAGCTTGGTGAGATTAATACTCTGAATGACATTTCCATCAGGATTTTCTATTATAATTAGACCCTTGGAAAACAAACTTGTAAGTTGTAATGAATTCATAAAGTTCATAGAAATTATGGACCTCGCTTAGCATCCTGTGAAGCTCATCTCTGGCTTCTGATACTCTTTCTCTGTCATTACTATCCACAACAAAAATGAGGCCCTGAGTGTTCTGAAAGTAGTGTCGCCATAGAGGTCGAATCTACAATGCAAAGTATGAAACAATTAGTCTTTGATTGTCATGTATTAGCTCACAGGGAGGTGGGAATGAGATGAGATTTGTGAGAACCCCAACAATCTCTCTTTTCATACATCGAGCTTTGTGAGAACGTTTTCTATTAATATGGACTCTAATATCTGTATTGAGTGCTATTGAATCTTTTCAATCCAAAAACAAACTCAAAAGATGAGTTTTTCTCTCACACTTATAAATACACACTCAACTCCTTTCAAAATCGAGGTGAGAACCCCAACAAAACTATCTTTGTATCGATATGCCATTACCTTATCTTGTCCTCCAACATCCCACACGGTGAAACTAACATTTTTGTACTCTACAGTTTCCACGTTAAATCCTGGATTAGCAAAAAATCCCAGTTAGCAATCTGCACTTTCTGCTGGAAACAAGATTATTTAATGAGGTTTTCTCAAGTCTTATGCTTGAATGAATGATCAACCAAGTGAAATAATCACAGGTTGAAATTGGATTTATAAATCTAATGAGAATTCAAGTAAAACTCAGTGTTCAAATAGCTTAAAGCAGAGAATTATTGAGGGTTTATACCAATAGTTGGAATGGTAGTAACAATCTCTCCAAGTTTCAACTTGTAAAGGATTGTTGTTTTCCCCGCAGCATCAAGTCCCACCATCAATATCCTCATTTCTTTCTTGGCAAAAAGCATCCTCACCAATCTAGATATTGCCATTCCCATCGCTGCAGCTGTTTTAAGCTAATTTATTACTACAATGGAAGAAATGAACCAGAAAGAAAAATAAAACAGAAACCAAGAAACTAGTAAACCTTAACCTGTTTCAAGCAAAACTTGGTTCACAGACCTCGAACAATTGGAGCAGAAACAAGTTGTGAGTTTTGATGGTGAGGAATAAGAAGGAAACCAAAGGGAAAAATTAAATATATGCCTGGATTATAGATACTATAAAAGCAATGGGAGACGCGGACTAAGGTATAAAGGAAAAAAGAATAGGATTCGGATGACTATTGGCAAAGAATAAAGAGCACTAGCTTTGTTTTGCTTTCGGTTGCGTGCAAACTGACAAGTGTTTTTTGAGCATGAATTTGGAACCCTTGATTCTTTGGATTGGAAATGCTGTAATTCCATTTGCAAGTGGAAAAGAGAAAGGAATATTTTGTTCATGTGCTTATCGCTATATCTTCAGGTAGGTAGTGCAGAAATATACAGGCTCTGTCCGTTAACAATGTAAAGTATTATGCTGTCATTGTTATGTAATTACGTGAACATATTCCACCACTGACAACACGATGATGAAACAACAAAGATGAAACAAACATGCTGGTGTTATTGGAGCTTCTCAAAGCTAAAAGCTAGTTGAAAAATGAGGTTGTCAGGTTTTCTCAAAGCCAAAGCTTAGCTCAATAGATAAATTTTCGAAAAAATATTGAAAACTTGATCTCTGATATCAGTATTAGGTGTTACTGAGCTTGTCACCCCAAAAACCAGCTCAAAAAGTGACCTTTTCCTTACACCTATGAATACACACTCAACCTCTTTCATAACCGATTGTGAAAACTTCAACAAAAAGTTGCAAATCCAAACAAACAACCCTTCAAACCCTTCAGAGTTCAAATTAGTGATTAAATATAAAAGTAAAGAATTAATATTCTGCCATTACAGAAAGATTGATCTTGTTGTCATTTTTCAGATAACATGTTTTCCAGGTTATTGTAACCAATTTGTAATCAAGGAAGCTTTGTGGCCATTAGTTTCGAGCTATTGCCTCCTTGGCAGATTCAAGGGTCGAGGCCACAGCTGCAGCAGCACCAGTAAGCACACCCCCGCTGGTCTTCTGGTTGCTTTGCTGATGTTGATGGGTCACCTGCACAGGCTTCGGCTCCGGGACCTTCCCTGCTGATGAACAATAGTCCACTGTTTCCACCTTTCTTTCAACTTCACCTTGTGCATTTGTGGTCTCAGTTTCCTATCCAAAGCAAAATTTCTTTAACCTCCATTGAAGAATTCCCGGAAAGATGAGAAAACTCAGAAGATCACAAATATTATCAAGAAACTGAAAATGTAGAAACATTACCTTCCTGGTTGACATGCTCATATTGAATGTCACGATTCTTAAATTAGATTTTGAATGTTGATTTTAAGAAGTGATGGAGAATACATATTTGATACTATAAATAGTAATCCCCTATTCTTATTACTGTTTACATTGAGACATGATGAATGCTTGGTCTCCAACACTAATTTCAAGCCAAAAGAAGAGGCCCTAACATCAATTGAACACCTCCACATGTCACACTCTTATATCTCATATCCAAGACTATTATTCATAGTAACATTTTCTTTTCAAAATTTTTTTCTCTGAGCTAGATCCTACAATATAGGAGTCTTGTGTTCTGAATTTATCATGATATTTTGTATTCATGTATAGTAAAATACAAAAATTTCGTTTTAAAATTTATGTCAATATACCAAAACTTTTACTAAATTCATATACAATTTTTATCAAAATTTAATGTGTCACTTTCATGTCTTTTTTTATATTATTTTCAAATTGTATTACTATATCATATCTAAAATTATCAACTCTATGAGTCAAGGTTGATTGGGTTGCTGTAAAGGCTATGATTTAGCCTATTGTTGATCAAAATCTTATTTAATAATATTATAAACTGCAAAATGATTGATCCCAAAGAAACAAAGATTAATCTTCATACCTCTTTCCATCATTGAGAATTTATTAAAACCTATATCATTCCTTAACAAAAATATGTAAAAACAGAGAAGCTGAATAAATCATCCTGGATTTTTTTACTGCAACCTCAGCTAAAAATAACCTCCTGAAGCAGAAAGGATACACATATAGTTATTCTTACATCTTCCAAAATACACAACACGACCAAACAGATATTGCTAACAATTCAGGTGACGACTGTATTATGTCCTGTCCTAGACAATAACAATTGAAACAACAGATTGAAATGTAGATATATATATATATATATCTATATAGATCTCTAAGAAATTTGATAAAACTGTATTGTCAAGCACATCTTCAGAAGTATAGCTGATTGCTGATCAGTAAGTCATAAGAGGTGACCCACTGCAGTGAACATCAGAAGCATCAGAGAGTCTTTGCCTTGGAGACAATGTTGTGATTCCAGCAGCATCAACATCAATGTTCAGAATGTTTTTTCTCTTTTGGGTTTCAGAACTGGGTTTTTCTTCTGATAGCTCGGCAATTGGACTCAAGGATTCTGTTCCCTTGGGGTGAAGAGACACCATGGCTTGAGCTTCAGTCACCACTGATGCATCACCATCTGAAGCATACAAAATCCTTTGGATAGCTGCAACAACCTGCAAATAACATGCAGTAAACATTTAACAATCAATTTGCTCAGTCAAAATCTGAGTTCCAAAAGAGAAAATACCGGATGCCAACAACCTCATGAGTTGTGGCATATTGCAAGTCTTGAATTCGAATCCAAACAACCTCATCTCTAGTTATTTAATACTTTCCTTGTAACCAAAAAAAGGAGAAAATACCGGTGAGTCTTCAATCTCAGGAGTCTGGCAGAGAATCTCAATGTCTCTCAACTTTGCAAAGTAGAAATCCCTCTCTTTCTCAAGACTATCCACAGACAACTTCAATTCCGTAATCTACATTGCAAAAGAGAAGACCTTGGGTTCTTCTTAACATTCTTAAACCAATAATACTATCAATTCATTTACCGAATATAAAGTACCTGCTCATCATAAGCAGCAATTGATGATGATGGTTTGGATGAGGTCTTTGCTGATTGATTGGAAGGGTTCACAGCTGACGAAACATCATTGCTGTTCCTCCGACCATGGGAAGATGGAGGTCGAGGAGCAGCGGTAGAACCCTTGGTTGAGGATTGTTGTGGTGCTGATTTCTTGCCTGCTTCTTTTCCTCCTTTAGAAGCCTCTCTCCTTTCCACTGGATTGTAACTAAATATGACAAAAGCAAGAAATCATTCATGGATCTCTTCACTTTTTTTAAATTCATGAAGCATGACGAAAAAGCAAGCCTTGATGAAGGGGAACAATACCAGGAAGAGAATTCACTTAACAGAAAAGCAATTGAAATAACATGAATTTCTGGAAAGTCAATCATAAACATATGAAAAATTGAGCTGATTAAAAAGAAAAACAGAGTTTAAAAGAAATTTACTGATGAAGACCGCCTCCATTAACCGAATCACAGTATCTTTTCATCCATTGCATGAACTCCAGATTATCAAGCGGCCTCCCTTTCACCAGCTTGCTCACCTCGATATGCTAAAACCCCAAAAAAAAACATTAAATGAAAATTCAAAACCACGAAAAAATAGTAACAAAATTAAAGTTAAAATTAAAACCTTAGTGATTTTGAGTTTGTTAAAGACGTCTTGAAGGACTTTGTAATTTTGGATCATCTCGTATTCGGTTTTCGCATCGAAATTGACTTTGTGCATTGGCACCATCCCTGGATGAACCGCATCCATCAGCTGGCAATGAACTGCACCGGAACATGCCTGAATACGCAACGGATTGGAAACATACCCATCAACATAAAATTCTCGTTTTACATTAAATCAAACTAGGGAATTTCATAAAGAAAAAGAAGGAACCTCTTCGACTTTGGAGAGATTGAAATGGAGAGTGGAATTAATCCAAGCAAGAATCTCAGATCTGCCGACGAAATAAGCCGAATCCATCATTCCGATATTCGTCGCCATTGCTTTTTTTTTTCTTTCCTTTTCTTCCTAACGGCTACTGGTTTGGTCTCGAAACAATAACTGTTTGAAGGGTTTTTAAAACTAGAGCAGAGCGGGATTTTCCCAATTCAAAATATGAGGGCTAAGGCGGCCCACACAGACCGGAGTCGCCGGTTCGCTATGAATGGTTGCTTAATCCCGCTAAAGCCCAAACCAATTAGTCTTTCCAGCCCAAACCACTGGGCCACCCTAGCCCGTAATGGGTTTTCTTTCCTTTTTGTGATTTTCTTCATATTGTTTGTTTGCATTTGTAATTTAATTAAGAGAAATTAATTTTATCTAGTTAGTTGAATTTTTAAACTCCAACGATGAATTTGAAGACACCACATTCTTTTTTTTTTTAAATTTTTTTTAATTTAAAAAATGGTACGTTTAGTTATTTTACTCTTTGCCAATTTAAAATAAAATTTAAAAATGACATTCTTTTATTTTTTAAAAATTTTATCAATATTTTATTATTTATTTATTTATTTCACAATGTGTTTGCATGTAACTAGTGAATCATAATGTGTTTGGAAAAATCTAAAGAGAAGATTAGAGTACAGCTTGATCCTTGTTGGAACTTGGAAGCATTAATAATAACGTTTTATTTTCGATTTCTTTTTTCTTTTTACAAAAATTTAAGAATAAAAAAGATTATTTTATTTTTACAACACATTTTGTAGTAGTGGAGGTTACTCTATCTTTAAAATCAGGGTAAACCGTTAACCATATGTAGATTTATAAATTTATTGAATTTTTACTTGCGAATTTTTTTAAATTTATAGATCGTTGGTCAATGAAAAATTATGAGAATTTGAACTTGAATACTTTGCACTTAGCATTCAAACTTTAGTCATTTGTGTTAATCCCATTGCTGTTTTATTGTCAATTTCTAAGAGCAGTTAAAAGTCCTGGCTCTGTACAAAAAAAACTATGGTCCATAAATTATTATTATTGCTACATTAATTCCATGAATGCAAAATATTAGATGCATCCGGCTTTTGCAGAATGGCCATTGATGCTGTAACTGTATTGTTTACAGAATTTATGGTTAATGGTCCCGTGCATTTTCTTTCACCACTACTGGAAAGTGGGTTGCCTGCCCTAAGTATCATAGCTATTTGCTACCAATGATGCCTCAGCCTTATTTGGAATGCAGCAGTTTTAGAGAATGGAGAACAAAAAAGAAAGGTAAGGCCAATGATAGGGGAAGGGACCAAACATGTTGGCTTTATAAAACTATCAATTTAAGGGGATGGGATGGGATTCTTCACACAAGGATAATTTTGCATATATGCTTTTGCATGTGCAATGTGTGGAAATTAAAAATCCTTCCAAGTCATCCCACATTGATAATTTTCTAGTTTAATGAATCTTAATGTTTGTTTTCGCATAACAGAACTCTAATATGAAAAAGAAAAACTTGCTAGTGTTGAAATTTCAATTTCATACTTGTAAAGCTCTCTCATTTTAAAAATGAAAAAAATGATCATTAGATTTTATCATTTGTGTATATATTTTCTGTTCATATAATGTAAAACAGAAAAATTATCATGTTAAAATTCGTATTCATATGTCAAATATAAAATAAATTTTTAGCTTTTATCAAATTTGTATATGGTTTTTGCCAAAATTTAACCAATACCACTTTTTTTTATATCGTCTCATTGTGTCATATTTAAAATTATTAGATGATTCTTAAGATCTTAAAACCTGAATATTTGAAAAAAAAATCCCCTCTGAAAATCTTGCAAAGATACTTTATTAGTTAATTAACACAACTTAACAAGACAAAAGAACTAAAAGAAATAACAAAAGACCCTAAATCCCTAGTCCTATTAAGTTAATTGTAAAAAAAAAAGATGGATTGGGTCTAAAAATTAGCAATCAATATTAGTGTCAAACCCAGAAGTTCCAACTCATGATGTTATGCAATTTCCAACTCAAACACATAGTTTGAAACAAAAGTAAAAAAAAAAAAAACTATCAGTCAATCACTACATACATTTCTCTTAAGAAAGGTAGTCTCTAATGTTTGTCCAATGTTCATCCAATGTTCTTCAATGTACATAATAATATGCTGAAGATGAAGTTGAAGAGGGGATTTTCTCAAGAATTTGCAGGGCTTCTTTCATTGATGGTCTGTTCTGTGGGATTGGAGATGCACAATTGTACCCCAACTTGAAGCAAGCCAGCAAGGCCTCCTCTTTGCCTTCCAAATCACCCCGAATAGCCGCATCAGCCATCCTCAATGCCTTGTTCTTGTCTTCAACAACAATCCCATTTCCCTGCCCCAACTCATCCACAACTATGATTTTCCCCGTCAGAAGCTCGAGCAAGATGACCCCAAATGCGTACACATCCCACTTCGGGTTGGGCTTGAGGCTCCTGAGTGACTCCGGGGCGTGGTAAGGCGACACACCAAACGAGCTCGGGCTTGGACTTGGGCTTGGTCCGGCTAGGTCCTGGAAGCTATCTCTAGACGCTGTAGACCGCTGGCTACCGAAATTCCTAGCTGACAGTCCAACTTTCGAGCTCGAGTCGCCTGTCACGAGCCTTTCGAGCCCAAAATCCCCAATCTTGGGCTCCATGTTGGAGCCTAACAGGATGTTGCTGGGCTTCAAATTGGCATGCACATGCTTCTTCTCGTGGAGATATGCTAACCCACGGGCCACGCCTTTGGCGATCCTTAGCCTGGCCTCCCATGGAAGATGACAGGGTGAAGAACCGACTTTTCCTGAAAAAAGAAAGTAACAAAAGCCTAAGCTTAACCGTTGTAAGGCCTGCAATGAGCAATGCCAGAATGAGCCACTGAGATAACAAAGACCAGTCGTTTTCAGAAAGAAGTGCGCTGTCAAACGCCGTGGGGGTAAACTATAGGAAATTAGCAAATACGAACACTTTCGAGACAGTTGACCTCCCCATGCATTAAACAACAAGGGTTTAGTTGCAACTACTCCACCGTCATGACTTCAATTCTCCGGAGCACTTTGGCGGATACCCAAGTTGTTTTTGCTCAT
The DNA here is from genome assembly GCA_032173925.1 of Heritiera fomes. Lineage (NCBI taxonomy): Eukaryota > Viridiplantae > Streptophyta > Magnoliopsida > Malvales > Malvaceae > Heritiera > Heritiera fomes. The sequence goes on along the minus strand of JAPDPM010000017.1, from coordinate 25,582,693 downwards.
GTATGCGTACGTTTCACTTGGAAAATGTGGGAATATAAAAAAAAAAAAGAAAGAAAAGAAAATGACTCACTGTAACGTGCGTTGGCGAGGCTGCCATTTGGTACAAAATCGTAGATTATAAGCTTTTCATCAGCTCCCCAGTAGAACCCACGAATCTTGACCAAGTTGGGGTGCACCAGTTTAGCAATGACTCGAACCTGGGTCTCGAAATCCCTGAACCGGTCCACACTGTTCTCGCCAATCCTTCGAACCGCTAAGGAAGTCCCATCTTCAAGCACTGCCTTGTACATTATGCTGGAACCCGTGGCACCTAAAATGTAAGCAGATGCTTTGAGTAAAGTCTCCAGCTCAAGCGGCCTTTCCCCATCGACGGTCACCAACTTCCCTTTTTTGTCATGTTCTGGCTCTTGTTGCCGTTGATTATCGTGACTTTTGTTCCCACTTTGGGCTTCTTCAGTGTCAGAACTGGTGTCGGATTCTTCTTCGTACTCTCCTTTCTTTCTCAAACATGACCATCTTGTAAACCCTCTTGATTCTGACGATGAAGATGTTACAGACCAATTGTCTTGGGCTGTGTTAGTTTCTTGCTTTTGTGTACTCTCAACTCTCTTTTTCCTCTGTAACTTGCAGACGAAGAAGGAAACCATGATGACAAATCCAATTCCTGCTATGTCCGCGACTATAATTCCTGCTATTGTTCCTGGTTTGAGCTTGGCTCGTCCTGGTCTCTTAGCTCCAGGAGATGGTTCGGGCGTGTCGTCCAATGTCTTGGGGATGGCGGCGATTGCTGGGGGCGAAGTTGGTGCAGAAACGTTAGGAGAAGATGAAACTGAGGAAGGACTTGGACAAACGCGCATGGTTACTTCACCACATAGATCAGGATTCCCGGCAAAAGATTTGGATTCTTGATTCTTAAAAACAACAGAATCCGGGATTTCTCCTGTAAGATTATTGAAGGAAAGATCAATAGTAGCGTTACCAGGAATTTTCTCTGCGAATTGTGGCGGAATTTCCCCGGAAAGCCTGTTGTAAGAAACATTCAAATACCTTAGATTGCTGCCTCCATAGTTTGGAGGCAAAGGCCCCTCGACAAGATTGGAAGACAGATCTAAAACTTGAATAGATTGGAGCCCACTTGGAAGACTGCCAGAGAAGTAATTATTCTTCAAAGAAACAACAGTTAGATTCTGGATGGCAGTGAGAGAGGCAGGCAAAGTTCCCGCCAATGCATTGTCAGAAAGGTTAAGGACATGGAGGTTTTGCAGCCGTCCCATTGTTTCTGGTATCACACCAGTGAACTCATTGTTTGACAAATCAAGAAACCGAAGCTGCGTTGCGTTGAAAATGGAAAAAGGAAGAGACCCATTGAGAGAATTGTTGGAAAGATCAAGATTTTCAAGGTGTTGAATCATCCCCAGATCGGATGGAATTGAACCAAGAAGCTGAGAATTTGGAAGACTCAAGCTTGTAACACGAGTGTAGCCATTGGAGTTGTCTCGAGCTCCACAAGTTACTCCCTTCCAAGAACAAGGCGTCTGGTCACCGTAGTTCCAGCTCTGCAGCACGTTTAGAGGATCACTGAGAATCAAGTACTTGAAAGACAGCAAGAGAGTTCCATCTGTATTCAGCCCCAGGGCTTGTACTGCAAGAAACTCAAGAACAACAAGAATTCTCCACCATAAATGGAGTTTAACACTAGTTGAGGAACTCATCATTTGTCAAACTGATCCCACATTTCTCCTGATAATCTAGACAGAGAATCCGAGAAAGAGAGAGAAAAGAGGGAGAGAAGTGAAGAGAGAGAAATAACTAAGAGAAGTAACTGAGATTTATCATTTATGTTAACGAAGCTGCGGAGGCCATGTGATGAAAGTTGGTTAAAAAAGTAATTAACAAATCATAATCAGAAAGCTAAGGAAGAAACACACAGCTCAACAACGCAAACTTTTCATCACCAAAATGTTCTGCTGTGCAGTGCAGCTTTCTGTATATACATAATTTAAGGTTTGCTACAAATAATTAAATGCTGTCACTGTTAGTTTTATTTTTTTTATTCACATTAAATTTAAAAAAGAAAAAAAATCATCTACAAGCTACAGAATCAGAGTAGAATAGCATCTTTGCTACAAGACATCTATGTGGAGTTGAATGTTTCAATGCTGTGTCTTAGATTGACTTCAATGAAACTTTCTGTTTCTTTAATGTTTTTTTCCAACAGGTTACTGTAAATATGTTAGTGAAATAGATTAATGGCTTTGGTAATTTGCCGGCACCGGCAGGAAGATTGGCATGAGATTTACTTCTCTTATCTTAAAATAAAAACCAGCAAATCTACAAATTTGCTACAAGACATCTATGTGAAGTTGAAAGCATCTTCTTCAGGTATGAAACAGTTGTTCTTCGAAAATTTAAGCAAAGCTTGGAGGGAATTAATCAAGCTTGCTGCATCGGTGAGCACAATATCTAGGGCAACATTATTGCGGAGGGGTCCTCAAGGGGTCCTTAAGATCATCAAATCAGAGCGCCATTATTGCATTTATGAGGATTTTAGGTCTCCATTCATAGCTCCACCGTTTGAAAATTGACTAGCTGGTAAACCCTGATATTAAACATCTTTTGTGTCCTTAAAGATGAATATCCCTTGAAGAATTTGATTTGACCACGGCTTATGGCCCCGACAATGAGCTAGCAGGAATCCTCTTACTTAAACTACAGGGCGTACAATGTTTAAATGATCTGTTGCTATTCCTGCTTTTAATAGAAGATGTGATATATGAGAATGAAACGTAATATCTAGTACATAAAATTCCTACGTTGTGAGATTTAAAAAAAATTATATATTTGTAATTTTTATTCGGCGTTAATAAAAAAATTATTTTCGTAATTTAAATTCATAGCTTTCAGATAAAAAAACAATTTTTATCGATACACGCATCAAATGTCATCCTGACGAGAAATTGAGACAAAAAGGAATGAGCAATGGCAAGCAGGAAAGCAATAAAACGAGAGGAAAAATGAAGGCAAGCTATTTACTAGTAGCAACCAAAACAACCTGGTGATACTCTGATTATCTAATAATTGTTAGTTACTCTAAATAGACAATTTAATCCATCCATCCATGAAATTTCTAAGCCTAGCAGAGCATGTTATGCTGTCCACTACTTTTTCAGTACCCAAGCTTTCTAGTCCATGGTATGGAATATCGTTTGGACCAATAACCAGCTATGATTCCTCCCCAAATTGTCCTCATTTTAGCAGTAGACAAAGATGATCAGATCAGGCGGTCCATAACTCTCTTTTCTCAATTGTAAGATTCCAGCTTAGGGTTCGATTTACCAGTGTCTAATTTATTGGCACCAAGCCAGATTTGAGTTTGATGACAATGGGAAGTTTGGATTTTGTCCTCCAATGCAGCTGGCTGCTCAATCCCAGAATTTTAAGCTCTGAACCTTGTAACCTTATTCACACATGGGAATGCATTATGTCATCCACCATCACCATCTGGCAACTCTTTCTCCAATTCTTTTTCTTTTAAAATTGCCTGTGGCAGCTTTACCCATCTCCTTTTAATAGATTTAAGCAAATTAAAAAAGTGGGTGACTGCATTATGGTGTTAATAAATACATGATTAAAAAGATTTTGTTGCTTGCTTTTAGATTGGATAATTTTATACCCAATATGAATAAGATACGAAATTAATATAAATAAAAATTAAAAAAAATTATATATGAATATGATAAAAAATATTTTTTTGATGTAGTGACATAAGTTATGTAACAAAATTTTCGTATTTTATATTATACAAGTCCAATTTTATATAATACAAATATAAATTTTATACGGGAATCATCAAATATATTTGCCTTTCTTGGTCTGGTCCATTTACTTTGCATGCATAAACAAGGTTAAGAAACTTTCTTACTTTCTAGTACCTGTGTATTAATAATGCAGCTCCTTTTTCTTACTGTTCATCTCTTTTTTTCCTACTTTGAAAGTGAAAAGAAATATATATAGAAAGGAAATGCATGGAAAAGCTTTAAAGCATTGAGCTTTTTCTTTATTAAAAAAGATGGTAATGGCAACAATAGAGGTTTGCAGGTGTGGGAGTTGGCCCATGGCTGTTTTTTCTTGAAGAAAAGAAGATTTTGAAAAGGTCAGTCTGGATCCACCCGGCCATTTGGTCAAAGATTTCGACAGCTTGCCAATTAACATCAACCATCAGTTACAAAAGATGAAAGCAACAGGATAAATTTAGCGGTAATTTCCATCATGTCTTCTACATTTCACTTTCCTTCCTTTTTCCATATTTATGCTTTGGATTAGATTCGGTTTTTTTACACATCATTAGTGGTGTAATCCGAATAGAGTCAAGATGAATAAATATCAAATTTGAGTTTAGTTTAATTTAATTTAAAAATTTAAGAACGGAAGGTTGGCTTGAACTTAATCAAGTTTAAGTTTTGAGACTTTGATTTCCATTCAATAAAATATTTAAACAGCTCAAGTTAGAATTGATAGGCTTGAGTTCAACTCGATAAGTTTGATTTTTTATTTTTTAACCATATATTATAAAATTAAAATGGTAAATTAATAATAAATATAAATATATTAAATAAAACATGATTAGGCTCACAAGCCTCTTGAGTCGAGTATTAAAATATTCAAATTCAATTCAACTTCTTACTCGAATAGTTCGAGCTCGAGTTCGATTCAAAATAAAAGAGTCAAACTCGAATAATTAGGGAATTAAACTAGCGTAATTCATATGTTGCTTGACTCATTTACACCCCTAGACATGATGTGATAACACGATACAAAAACTATAGGAATAAAAAACGCAAAAGTAATAAGAGCTAAAATTAGATAAAAAAAAATTATATGAATATGACAAAAATTAAAAAAAAAAGTATTTGGCAATTCAAAAATGATTTTATATGATACGAATACTAATTATGTGGGCGAATTATAAGTATACTTGAAATGAAACTCCCAGAATCCCAACAAAATACAGAAATAGAATATTGAAAAAAACAAAGGAAATTTCAATGCTGTTGGTGAAAAACTTTGTGTAACCTTAGGTTATACATTTTGGAGTTAACAGACTCCATTCCTGGAGATTGCTTCAGTTGAGCAGCTTTTACATTTCCTTCAGACCCTCTCAAATCCCAAAAGGGCGGATCCTGTTTCTCCTCTCTTCATTGACACGAAACCAAGAAATCTATCAATCTCTAGACTTTGCTATTTAGCAGGTTGAAACTTGAAACCACCCAATCCTTAATCTATAAACTACCATTACCAGAACCTTAACTGCAGAAATATGAAAAGGGATTGTTCTTGATGGCCAGAACACAACAACCAAGAAGTTAGTGTTATTGTCTCTATTAAAAGCTTTTCTAACGACAAAATGGTTGCTATGCTATACTTTCAGTTGAAACGACTGAGAAAAATCTATCTAGCTTTGATAAATATGTAATGTTTTACTTGTGTGAATGCAGGTCATGCCGACACCAACCTTTTATATCTTCTCACAGAGTCGTTAGTTGCGACTTTTCTATAGCTGAGGTTAGATATCAGAATTTGTATATATAATTTGTGTTTGTGCCGTGTAAAATACAAAAATTTTATATCAAAATTTGTATCGATATGTTAAATATAATTTTTAAAAATTTTTTTTACTAGACTCTGCTCGACTTGAAAATTCAAAGCTCAAAAGGACTCGAGCTCAATCGAACTTAGTTTTTTAAGTTTGAGCTCAATTCTATAAACTTGAATTCAATTTAGTAAACTTAATTTCTTATTTTCCAACCATATATTATAAGTAAAATAATAAATTAATAATAAAATATAAAAAAATTATATATTAAAATTTTTTTATTAGGCTTGAGTAACTTGATCCAAATATTAGATATTCAAATTTCAATCGACTTATTATTCAAGTCGAACTTAAATAGCTTAAGGATAATTTGACTTATTTACACTTTAGATGAGGTCATAAGAGATTGAGATTCCGGTGAAGATCGAAGGCTGAAATTTTCTAAACGAAACAAATAAGATTTCCATAGGAAGAATTTCATGTCCTCAATTTTGCAAACTCTGCTATCACAGACATGTCTGTCAAGTTAGGAAATCATGGTGGTGTTGTATTTATTGTATTGCTAATTTTGCCGATAGTTCACTCACATGCCAACGTAATGATTGATTTGACATATGGTGGGAAATGAAAGCAGCCAATGTGCTCCTTTTTGGTGAAATTTGGCTTGTAGAGCACAGGTTTTGGACAAAAAATTACTGGCAACATTGATTAATGCATGCAACAAATAATTGAGCTCTCCCTTGGTTGATATTGGGAAGACTCTGACTAAGGTTGCCAAATTCCGGCAATCTTCTGCTGGTGGGACAATGGCGCCTGTTTTTTGTCCAAGTAAACCATTGTTTTTATTTGATCACTCTTTGTTAGTATTTGATTGGCATTTCAAAGCGGGCCTGCTTTTGTCTCACACCATTACAAAAGCCAAATCAAGTCTCGTCAAGAAAAGTTAATTATTTTTTGGTACATAAAACGAGCAGGAATAAAGAAGATCAATCCATTTCGATGTCAAAATAAATATTAATCCATTATTGAATTTTTATTTATGAATTTTTCAGATTTACAGATCTTTACACATAACATCCGGAATATAACCTGCGATCCCACCTGCTTTACACATAACATTCGAACACCTTAAGTCGGTTGGCAAGAAAAGTTAAATACAACCTGCAATCCCACATGCTTAGCCACCTATTAGATATCACCCTGTTTTGAGTGTAAAAATCATACCAGGACAAGGAGAGACAAGAGGGAAATGAACTGGTGTATCTTTTGATTAATGGAGATTCACTTAGACCCGTGACTAAGCCTGGCCTGGTCTGGTCTGGTCTGGAACTCTGGCTTCAAATAATGAGCCCTAAAATACAACCGGGTCATTCGGCGAGGTTTAATAGACTAATAGTTTCTCCCATAAGCTCGTTACCCAACTTTTTCAGGCAGCTTGTCAACGCCTTGGTTGGATTTTCAGCAGGTTTTTGTCTTGAGTTCTGTCCTTAGATTGGGATAAGAATACATGGGATTACATTATTGGATTATCTAATTTTTAATGTTCTGCTCGGGGTTCATCATTCCATTTCATTAGGGAATAAAGTTCGAGCTTGTGGGTTGTAATGTGAATGCCATTAGTCCAATCTGATATTCCGAACCCCAGACTGAGTTTTCTTGCAACTTAAACATGACAGAAGTTTGATATAACCCAACAGATATTTGGCCTTTGAACATTTCAAAATGTATTAAATGCGCTTTGATTTGATCCAATGGGTTTGAAAAACTATGCTTTGATCTTGACTTGAGAGAACTCAGCTTGAAAGAGAAGAAAATGCTTGCGAAAAGTTGGAAGTTCAAGTCACTAGGTGGCGATAGGTGTTGCCTTGCTCTTCGTGTGCGCACATGGTTTCACATGCGTCCTGAATTCCTAGACCGGTAACGCTGCTTGGCTACTGCTGGTTTTGGTTTTATAACTAATGGGCCTCTTGTTGCAATACAAACCGTTACGAGCCAGGCCTAGCTAAAAAAAACCCAATTTAATTGTCCATAAAGCCATTATCATGCAAATCTGTTCATTGCCCAATCTGTTTTGCAGCCTAATCTCACCTTCTGGATATTACTTTTTTTTTTTATTCGTATCATACCATATTTTTTCGTGTTTAGGATTTCTACAGTATCATATCATGATCAAAATTATCGGGTCTACTTTGAAAAGTACAAGAACACAAAACTGCACTCTCACTCTCAATCTCTCATCTTCCAAAGATCATTATTGATAGATACTATGATGATAAGGAAAATGCCCTTCAATTTTGTTCGCAAATACTATCTTTTGTTAAGACACCTAATGCGTTTTTTATATATAATAATTAGGCATAAAGGTTGAGCTTGCTTGAATTTAAACTTCAACATTCAAGTATGTCATAATTTTTTTTTTAATCACTCAACCAAAAAGTTAAGAAAAGTAATTAAAACAGCTAATCTTTAAAGATTATTATCTAATATATCATTCAGTGAAATTTCTTAATCTCACAAACGAATTAAGATAATAACATACACTTTATTTTATTTATTATTTTTTAATACTTCAAGTGAAGTATGCGCTACCGTTTATGAAATTCATAAATTCCATTAAAAATGATTTGGATAATAATACAATGGCAATGAATTGGATAATAATCCAATGTTTTACTTGGATTCTTGGCTTTCAGTTTTGTAAGGCTGTAATCTTCACAAAAGAGGTATAAATCGATTAGATAACTTGAAAAAGAGGACGTTTCAAGTATTCGTTGTATCAACAATCACGTAGCTTCAGGTGACATTGCCCAATGCTCATCGTCCTAACAAGAACTCACAACATTATGCACTAATCAGAGAAGCTTCCTTCAAGGAAAATGGCATCTGAAATACAAGTTAATCTCTTCTTTTTTTTTTTGGTATGAAAATACAAGTTAAACTTTAACCCTCATGCGCCCAACAAATCTAGCAGGACTAAACCGACTAAGATCAACAATGCTAGCACGTCCATCGAGCACAAGCTCCGCCATAGCAGCACCAGTAGCCGGACCATTGAGTATCCCCCAACAACTATGACCGGTAGCCACATAACACCCCTTCAACCCTGGGAGCTCACCGATCACCGGCACACCGTCGTCGGTACATGGCAAGAAACAAGCTTGCTCCGCCTTTACTTCCGCCTGTCCTTCCGCCAGATGGGTGGACACATTTCTCGCCACTCTCTTTAGCATCTGTATTGATTCTGGGTTGCCTGCTATTTGCTCTGGATCATCTGGCACCTCTGCCTCCGCAGACATCCCGCATAAATAAACCTCCCCTGACAATCCAATTCACATTTTTATAAATAAAAACATTCTACGTTTGTGTCTGAAATTGCTTTACAATTACAAAGAGTTCTGAATCAGAAGTTCACTGTCAAACGTACCAGTTGGACGAGGGTAAACCTCCGGATCAATGACTTTGCCACCCTGCGGATAATAGCTAAGAAACAGAGCATGAGGCGTTATGGCACCAGGCTCTTTGGGCTGCAAAATGATACTGTGTGCCTTAAGCCCGTAAACTCTGAACATGGAAGCTAACATCTCAAACTTCCCAGTCCATGGCCCAAGTGCCAAAACAACCGAGTCAGACTCAATAACTCGTCCCCCTTCGAGTACCACCGATCCAACACGCCCCTCCTCAACCCGCACCTGCTCCAATTTCCCAATCACCACCTCGACGCCATGCTTCTCGACGGCCGTATTTAACAGAGTTCTTGTGAATAATTGAGGATGCACTTGGGCCGTCGTTTGTGTCGACCCAATCGTTCGATTCCCACGTGCCGGTCCATCGACCCAAGATGGGATTGTAGAGTCGCCGGACGACTTGGAACCGGACGGAGAAAAAGACTGTGATTCGGTTATTGTAACACTAAGAGTGGTGAGGGGACGATAGCCGTAAGATTCGGGGCCGTTGAGTTCTTCGGAGAGTGAACGGTGGAGATTAAAGCTAGTACGAGCAAGTGATTCGACAGGACCACCATCGCACCATTCCAGAGCGAGGAATCCACCAGCTTTTCCGGAAGCGGCACAGGCTACGGAGGATTTTTCAACGAGAGTGACGGCAGCGCCTTTCTTGGCGAGGAAATAAGCCGTGCAAACACCGATTACACCGCCGCCGCAGACCACGACACGCTTTGTCGTTCCTGGTTGTTGTTGGTCATCCATTGGTTGCGATGGCGACGAGAAGCAGCGGATGGAAGAGGCGGTTATGCAGTCTCTGGAGAGTGTTCGATGGCTTCGATTTGGTCGCAAGAAGAGAGAGAGTGCAGATAGGCGCGGCGCTGATGTCAGCGACATATCTAGCTTAGCTGATTGCCTTTTGGTAAAAGGTTCTTGTCAGAAGACACGTGTTATTTACAATTAAATTCCCGGCTTGCCTAAAGGACTTCGGAGTTCACAGAAATCTGACTGTGATTCCGTATCAAAATGGATATGGATTCCTTTAGATTTTGTTTCAGTTGGGTCCGCACTCCTAAAGAAATGTTAGCTGTGTTAGGCCCAAAAGAAAATTGCATGCCCTCAACAACCCAATGAACAAAACATCAAATCAAATGTTCGGTCTCGTAACTCGTTGCTTACTTCAGGTTTTGTTTTGGTACAAAAGATAGAAAAGAGTGAAGATATGGTTATATTAACAAATTTTTTGTACTCATCTTTTTTTTTTCATTTTTTCTATTAAGTAAAGATTCAATATTTTTAAATTAAAACTTCTTTTTCTTGCATAATTGGAGGTAATTTGCTTAATTTTTTTTATATTTAAGAATAACAAGATCATTAATATAAAATATTAGATATTTATTGATATTGAGAACTATCAATGTATTCTATGGTCAGAATGTATCAACGTTCATTCACATAATCATGTTTCTATCTTTAAAGTGTAAGAGTTCTACAGATTTGAAATTCAATCCTTGATATTTGCATCCCCTTTCTCTCATATGAAATGCTTTCATTGTATCGACAAAAGTTGAATTTGTTTAGAAAATGTGTTAGAAGATATCAATTTTAATATATGATGTCGCTACTTTCAATGAAAGGTTATAATTTGATAATTGATATATATGATATTTGATACTTGGTTTTGAAAAAATGATATTTCAACAATTAAAATCTATGTTTGCCGTTCGATATGAAAATATTAAACTTGCATTTGCATTTCAAGGATAAGAAGCGAAATATTATGAGATAGGAGAAGATTAATACTTCATAATGAAATAAATTTCATGATAACCTTTTGGTAAAGCAATTGTCTATTTTCTCTAATGTAATTGGCAAAGATACACCCAAAGGCATGGGGGAGTTGAGTCCATCTACCATCCATGAATGAGACCAAACCACCACAAAACCCACTTAACTCACATTAATTATCAAAATGTAAGCATATTTTCATGTTATAATTACTTCTAATTATTAGACATAATGGTAGTTTCAATGTGGGATTATAGTGGAAAATGACCTGTCCAAAGAATTATCTCTTCCATTCTCGTAATCTTGGGAAATACAGTACCATTTTCTTTATTCCAATTTGCAAAATGCGAGGCTCCTATTTCTGTCTGATATCGACTTACCAATGTCATCAAATTTTTGTTGTTCCTGCGAAGTTGTCGTCGTTTTTCAGTGAGGACCCAATCAAGTCGAAGACTAGCACTAGGGCGACAACAATTCCCAACCAATTACCTCCTCAATCTAAGATGTAAGTTGAATTATTACTTTTGTCACTACTAGTGTAAATAGTGAGTGCTAGATTGCTAGCCATTTTGACTAAAGGGATGACAGCCATGTATATTGTCGGCTTAAGCAATCCTGCTTTTGGATTATGTTTATGATGATATATATATATATATATATATATTTATATATATATATATATATATATATATATTTATATATATATATTGTTTGGAGATGATATATCATAATTATTATTACTTTATATCATATAGAAGATAAAAATTGATGGGATCGTGAAAAACAATAAAAAAAGAAATTAAAATTATCTAATCATTAAGTTATGGTATAATCTTCTTCATGTTTCATAATTGAACTAGTTCTAGATTACAAATTGTATCCAATCTATCAAATAAAGTCCAGGGGGTTAAATTGACAACGTTTTTATATTGAGGGAAAGAAAGTTTAGATTCGTTCTTTTAAGAAGAATATATGATATATTTATATCAGGAAACTTTTAAAGTTTTACGAGACTAAGTGTGTGGATATCTCATGAAATTTGTTTGATATAGAGATCGGGTGGAAGATTTTATAAAGGTAAAGTGAGAATATTTACTGATTTATTTAGATTAAAATTCGTTTGTATTTGATGAGTATTTATTTAAATTAAAATTGATTGCGAGTGAGGATTGAGTCTGAGTTTTTATTTATTTAATATATTTGTAATTTTTTACATGTGAACCTAAATAAATTAACCAACAAATCACGTTAAATTATTAATTTTATATACATATTTAATTAATTGATTTTGCTTAGAAGATGTTAAAATGGGATTTGGCCTAACAAATATAAGGAATTATACCATTGGGTTCTTGGAATTACTTGCCTGACTTTAGTCGGTTAAAGGACAAAATGCAAGATTTCAAATCCCAATTCCCTTTGATCTTCCTTAATTTTCCTGGCAACTTGATTGATATTAGCCAGTAGGTGTTACCTTGTGCAGTCAATTAGGGTCCCTCAGCCCCAGATATCCCCACCATCATGCAACTCAAAGACCAAGTCCAAGCAGGGTCCCAAGCACATCATAGAACAAGAAATTGGAAAACTGATAAACAAATTAAATGATTGCAGCTCAACAGTTATTGGTCATTGTCAGACCAGGGAAAAAAAATGAAAACAGAGCGCCCAACTAACTACGTCTACAAAGAAGAACACCTAGTGGCCCCAAGCAAACAAGAGAGAACCACCATAACACATAGCCATAGACCCTACATTCTCCAATGACAATTGACATTGGCATCAATGGGAACTGCAAAATCTTTCCTTATGTTCACACCCCAAAATGCTGGCCCCCACCAGGAAAATTGTAGTTAGGAACTATTAGGTGCATTGCTTGATACGTATCTGTCAGTATAATTTCAGATTTCTTTGTTTGGTCGGCAAGGAAGCTGAATAGATTAAGAAAAGGGAGAAAGAAAATCCCTTTTTTGGTAAGTCTTTGGGGGGGGGGGGGGGGGGGGGGGGGGGAGGGGGGGGGGGGATTTCTTGGAATTGGATTAGGGTTTGATTTTGTTTATAATTGAGATTTTTGGTTCAGAAGGAGAGAAAATGCAGGTAATGAGATTAGGAGTGTAAATGAATCTAGTTGAAACGATTTAATATCAAGTTTGAATTTGACTTAACCTAGTAAACTTAAAATTTGAGGTTCATATCAAGCTTGATCGAGCTCGATTCAACATAATTTTTAACCCATTTAAACTCAACTCAATAGGTTCAAATTCAATTCAATAAGTTCAAGTTATCATTTTTCGGTCAGATGTTATGTGAGTAAAATGATAGATTAATAATCAAACATTAAACATATATATTTAAAAAAAAAACACGATTAGGCTCTTGAGCCATTTGAACCAAATATCAAGATATTCAAACTTGATTAGATTCGTTACTCAAGTAGTTCGAATTCGAGATTGACTAAAAAATAAATAGTTTAAACTCGAGCAATAATTAAATTGAATTCAAATTATTCACAAAATATCTTGAATCATTTTTAATTGAAACTTGAATATTAAACTTGTAAAATTCTTATGCTTTAAAAAATGAGAGTATAATTACTCGAGTAAATTTTCAAAGTCGATTAAGGTTTGATATTGACAAATGGGATAAGTTTGAACCACAGTTGCTATTGTTAAGGTCAAAGAAACTGAATTTCTGCTATGACATAGGACACTATACAAAATACAATTATTTATAGCAGACTTAGCTAATTTTAATTGATTTAGATTGAAGAAAAAGGTATTAAAAACCGGGGAAAACTAGCCAAACGATTTTGACATTTGAAAACAATTGATTGAAACTTCCAAAGTGAACACTTTGGACCTAAACAACAAATTTTCCCTTGTATCAAATCAAGTTTTCCCAAATTAACAGTAAAATTAAACCGTGGAAAACAATGTCAGAGTGGACATAAGCTGGCTTCAGCTTCACAAAGGAAACCCAGTCATAATTACTTAATCCTTATGATCTTATCTGAATTATTATGACTTGTTTGAGTGTGAAATTTCTGATTTATCTTAAACACAGTCTTAATCTGAAAAACTGATTAGCCCAATTAGGCTGCCAAGTCTCATAAAAGACATTGACCCCTGACTTAGCCACAGGCCAGAGGACAGGGGACATGCTGAGCCACATGGGGCTCCACCACTTTGACAATAGCCCATATTATTGGATGGCCTAAGGGCTCCAAGTCTCCAAGGGGTCTAAGCCATGGATGAATCATGAAAACATTGAAACCCTTTTTTCTTAACAAAATGTCTTGAGAGATTTTTGTTTTCTATTGAGTTTTCAAATGAGCATTGAAGTGTATATCATTGATGCTTCTCAAATTTTCCATGCTTTATTAGAACAAAAAGCAGGGAGCCTTTGGTTCAAAACCCACTAATTTTTGTTATTTGGATGAAAAAGGACAAGCTCCCCACTAGGCCACTACCCTCATTCCATTGTTTCGGTTTGTTTATAGTTGAATCTATCAATTCGTATATATTTTGTATTTATATACAAAATTTTTTTAGTTTTTTGTCAAAATCATATATAAACTTGATCAAATTTTAATGTGTCTATTTTTCATGTAATTATATAGTGTTTAAAATTATCAGATCAATCTATACTGGAGTCGGATCAAATTTACTCACAATGAATGGTAAAATCCAAATTGACTATTAAAAAAAAAAGCCTAAAACAGTTGCTTGGCCAAAACAGTTGCTTGCACGTGCTATTTATTTTGGCAGTTAATTAAATGAAATCAAAACGGCAACCAATAAGTGATAAAACATAGGATCACAAAGTCATCACTACTGAATTATACACTACGTATTTATTGAAAAATAAGCTTAACTTATTATTATGAATTGTTTTCTTCGTTAACTCGATCTTTTAAGTCTATATAGTTCAACGGAAAAAATATTTAAATTAAATTAAATCATATATAGCTTAGCACATTCATTTGAAAATGTATTGTATTAAACCATATAAATATTCATCAACTATAGTCTTCAAATTGTAATTATCCATATAATACTATTTTCTGTCCAATATTTCATATCTTTAAATATTCATGTAGCTCCTAATAATTAACCTTTCTTTTTTAAATAATGAAAATGAGTTCATTCTAAAACTTTGGTAGGAATATTCTCTATATAGTGATTATATATTAGTTAATTGATTATTCTTTAATTGCATTAATTTGCACATGAATTCTTAGACTTGGACCTTCTCGATGTGCTTGTGCCCATTACTCTGACCTCTCTTATCCTAAATTTTGGTGGTAGTCAATTTAAAGAATGGCAGTTTCTAACTTAAACTATTTTTCCTAAACCTTGCTTTAATTGTATTACATTATTATTATTATTTTTACCTTATTAAATTTTTTAGTTCCCCTTTTTAGTTGTTCAATATCTTACTATAATTTAATCTCTGTCACATCTTACCTAACTAATTCAAAGCTTAATTCTTTTGATTAATATAATGCTAACGGAATAAAGTTAGTAACCCCAGAATCAGTGGACCATTATACAAAAGATATTCTTTTCATATTACTATGCACGTTTATTTATTGAGAAATTATCAAATATACTATTAATGAAATATATAAATTTCATAAACAGGTTAATAGAATAACACTTATCCCTTGAAAAAATATTAAAAAATTTAATTAAAAAAATGTTTAACCGTTTTTTAACTTTATTTGCGAAATTAAAAATTTTCATTGTAAATTTGTCAAAAATTAATATTTGTTTATTTGTTTAAAAAGTTAAAAATAATCAGATTAAGAAGAGAACACGTTGAAATTAATTACTTAGGAGGAGGTTGAAGAATGGGGCACCATTTGATTGGAATTTTAGGGTGACCATTCATGTTTGTCATGAATCATGATTTATGCACTAATTGGCAGTACATTTCTCTTTTGGTGCACATTTTATCAATATTAAAAATGACAAACACATGTAGTGGATAATTAGGAGTCAAAATTAAAACACACGATCATCAACTTATCTGTTTTATCTCTTTGTTAAATTAGCATTACCAGAGAATCTACTTTCTATGTTAGTTACAAGTTCGAAGGCTTTTCTTGTGAAGCAAATTAAATTAGTGATGTCCAATAGGAAAACCATGTATTAAGATTTTTGTCTTTGAAAAATATCTTAGAATATAAAATCTCATTTTCATACAACGAATTGAAAAATTTCTCACATATGTCTATAGGTTTAAAGTTTAATTATTCACTCTTTATTTGTACTTTTTATGAATAAAAATAAAAAAGTGTTTAAGTCTTGAGGCCAATAGCCAATAAAATTAATTTTCTTAAATGAATAAGGTTGATGTAAAAAGTGCGTTTTTAAAATTACTCGGATAAAAATTGTTTTTAAAGTGCATGCAACCTAATTCGAAGACATCTGGATCATAAAATAAAAAAATTATATATTATTGTTTGACACTTTGTTTTCTTATGATGTGATAATAAAATTTATGTGACAGATGGCGTGACATATAAGGATGCTTATTTGAGAATTCCATCCCATTACTTTTGAAATATAATCCGTATCTCAACAGGCTATCTTTTATACCAAAGCCAAAATGCTCCAAGATTACTTGAGAAGGCAGTCCCCTAAATTGCCTAAAAGCATTATGGCAGTATAGCACGTTGCTCCTATTCTTTTTCCATTTTGCCTCTTCTTTAGACTTAACCATTAAGAATGCAACAAAGTTGTGTCGTTTTGATTTGTTCTCTCTCTCACCTATCCTATTCCCTTAGGCCTTATGAAAAGGCTTCATCAACAAGTGGTTGAAAGAAATAAAAGTAGATATTTTTTTTTTAAATACTTGAACAGAGTTAGAGTTTTAAAATCTTCACTGTTGAAAAAAATTTATTATTTATCATTTTCGATTTGAATAAAATTAATCTTAAATTATAAAACAGATAAAAATACTTCTGCTTAAAAAAAATCAAAAGGCCTCGAAAAGCTAATCTGCGCCAATGTAATAATTAAAAGTTAAAACTGACAAAGCCAATTAAAAAAAAGAAAAGTAAATCATTAAATCAATAAATAATAGCATTTTTTTGGAACAGAGGGAAAAATGGTTCGAAGAATGCAGACGGCTTACTATAGCGGGAATCGTCGGACGGTGAAGGGATCATTCTGCCCAACGAATCCCCAAACATAAACAAAAAAAAAAGAGATGCTGTCTTTTTCGATTAACTCAAAACAAAAACAAAAAAAAAACAAATATTATCTAAAATACTTTATTTTGAAAAAAAAATCTAAAAATTTCCCATAAAAAATATTAAGTAATGCGTTATAGCTGGCAACACTGTCCGTCCTCATCACTTATCTCATTAACTGTTCAAAGGTAGGCAGCAACTTATCATTTTATTTTCATACAAATAATAAATATATAAAATTTAATTCCTGTCTTTTTATATATAAATTGTATTACAATTTTTATTGGCACATTAAATGCAAAATAATTTTGTAAATTTATCATTTTAACTAATAGTATTTTTCATGAATTAAAATTATCTCTTATTAGCTAATACTATTTTCTATGCCACGTCAGATTAAATACGACAAAGGAAATGGGTCCAGTGAGGTTTAACAACTGATGACGTGGCGGAAAAGGACAGAAAAGAACAAGACAGGACCTGGGCCCATGGGCTGGGGTGTCTGAGGTTCAGCTATCAATTTCCTTTAGTTTACTTACGTGTAACGTGTTGGAAAAAAACATGTGTATTTGGCTTTTGGTATGTTTTTTCATTACAACTGTCGTTTTTGTCTTGTCGTGATGAAGTTTGCGGACGCCGCTAATTGCCCTTATTTTGCACGTGCCCGTCGGTTGTCTCAGAGAGGATAAGGCTATGAATTTGTACGGTCAATAATATTTTGGGGGGCCTTTTTAGTTTTCGTGTGCTTCTTTTTTTTTTGGCCAACTTCGTGTGCTTCTTGTGAACCACAATTAACGATTTTCGCTATTGGATTTGAATTTTCCGAATTTTATGCTTTTGATTTTCACTTTCAAGGTGACATCTTGAATAATCTAACTTGTCAACAATTTTTGGATTTAATGATTAAAGATAAATTATATTATATTATAAATTTTAAATTCGAATTCAAATATTTTTATATTTAATTATTTAATATTTTTTTGTACAAAAAAAATAATCTAACTTTATGTTAGAATATAACGTTAGGTGGGGTAAGTTATGTTCATAATTCATACAAATATTATATAAAATATGATAATTTTATACCCTTATCAAAATTATGTAGTTACGTCAAATTCTTCTTTAAATTGTTGACATAAAAAAATTTGTGAGAAAAGAATTCATTTTTACTAAAGTTTTTAAAATTATAAAATTTTTATACCATATCGATCAAATTTAATGTTAAAATTTATTTAATTATTTTATATAAAATTTAAGTTAATATTTGCTTGTACTTGCAAAATTATTCAAAAGGAAAATCATAATGGAATAGATATAGTAATTTTAAACATCATACGAAGGTGATACCAATTAAAATTTGATAAAAATTATATATGAATATAACAATAATTTTTTTTGAAAAAATTTGTATTTGATGTCTCAAATTTTTTTTATTTTACATGACTCGAACACAAATTATCAGGTATACTGTGAAATAAACTTCGATTATGTAAGTTAACGCAACCAATCTCAAATCTGGATAAAAGAGGAGCGTGGCGGTGGGTTTGAATAACCAGTTATAAAAACTAATCAAATCTTATGAAATGAACCAATATCAGAACATCTCCAATTTTTTAGGATAAAAGTTTTGATGATGATTATGATACTGGTAAATAATAAAATAGCTATGGCCATCGGAGATCGGCCATTGGCATGTCATTTGCCATTTACAATGGTCATCCCATCCCGTAGACCCCCATCCCCTGCTCTTCTCCTTTTTTTTTTTTTGGTTAATCTCTTCTCCTTATTTTTAATTGAACAATGAAAACGACATTTAGTTACAAGATATGAATGTAGAATGAACTGGACTGCGTTTGACATTAAACCATCAAATTTCAAACTTGAAGCTGTAAATCAAACTGCATGCTCCATCTTAATCCATGGTCCCATCTTCTACATGAATATTAATTGTAATTAAATTATAACTGTCCCACCTCTTAAATCACTGCAGTCCGTCCACAAATTCCAAATTTATGTTAGGTTTACTAGTACTATTTCCTTATTGATTAATAAAGGAATTCATAGTAAATTTGCTCTTTGTCCCGTTGTTAGTTTATAAAAATATATTAAATTAATTAATACAATAATTGATAATTAATTTAATAATTTTTTTAGTAGTATAATTCGTTATTACTACTTAAGGATAATTATAGTATATTTTTATGAGTTTGTATATGATGCACTGACAGTGTATAGTTTCTATACACTATCAATGCATCAGAGATTGACACCTCATCAATTTGTAAATTAAAAAATATACCAAGCCCTTAAAAGTAAATATAAATTAATTTTTTAATTTACTCATAAAAGCTTATTGATAAGGTGTCAATCTCGATATATTGACAGTGTATAGAAACTATACACTGTCAATGCATCATATATAAATTCTATTTTTATTCATATATAATACATTGTTTTCATTAAATACAAAAGCAAACCATGCATCAATTTTATATATTAGACATCCAACTTAAAATCTTGACATTAAATGCAAATGTGGATTAACATCATTTTAGTGATGAGATGAAAACTTATCACGTAAGGAAAATTCTCCAGTAAGGTCGCAAAATATCGACCTTATTGTAAGGTCATGATATCTCATGAGATATTCAATATCTCATGGGATATTGAATAAAATTTAAAAATTATTTAAATATGTTAATAATGGCTTAACAGGTTAACAGGTAAACCAACATTTAATTAAAAAGATTTAAATTATATTTTTATCCTTTTAAAAGGTAAGAAAATATTTATATTTACATCTTTAACCATTAATCAAAATTAAATTACAATATTACCCATTAATATTAAAAAATATAAGGTAATTGCCCAGAAAAGTTTGGGAAGTCGACTGCCCGTGTATAGAAATCGACTTCCCCAATTATTTTACTCTACAGATTGATTCTAGCATATGGGCAGTCGACTGCTTATAAAAAGAAGTCGACTGCCATATTTAATAAGGGATTTATTTTACTATTAATTATCATTTCTTTGAACTCTTAGTGTTTTTATAATTAATTACTTAAAATTTATCCTAAGTTACATTAATTTTTCTGTTAATTATTATAGATTTTATTAATATAATAAAATTTAAGATGTCATATATTTTATGATAAATGTTATAAATTTTATGATCAATTAGATAAATTTTACGATATATTACGGTGAATGTAATAAATTTTATGATAACTCTCGTATTTTACGATATTTTACGATATTTTATGATAAATGTTCATTTAATTTATGACGAATCTTGTAAAATTTACGATGAATTTCATTGAATTTACGATGAATATCATAAAATTTACAATGAATATAATAAATTTTTAGGGATTTTGGTGTAAATGGAAGAAATTTGGATTTAGAATAGGATTATGTTGATGAGAATATGTTTGGGATTTGTAAGATTGAATTAGAGAGCAAGATGAAGGAGGAGGAGTGTCTAAGAGAGAAGGCTTGGTTTAGGGATTTTCTGCCTAAAAAATCCCGTATAAAGTCCAAATTTTCATGGGAAGTCGACTTACAGAGAAAGGAAGCATTCCTGAAATAGAATGCACATGGGGAGTCGATTTTCTTTCTCCGGAAGTCGACTCCCCATGAAATTTTTTTTTAAAAATTGTTATTATATATATTTTTATTTATTAATATTGTTATGATTTTTTCATTGTTATATTATTATTAATAAATATTTATTATTTTTTTTGGTCGAAATTATTAGTATTATGATGAATCTTATAATATTTGTGATTATCCTTTTTAAAATTACGAACAATCTACTTAAATTAACTATGAATCCCATTATTTTTATAATTATCCTTATTTAATTTACAAACAATATATCCAAATTTACGATAAATCTCATCATTTTTACGATTATCCTTTTTAAATTTACGAACAATCTACCGAAATTTACGATGAATCTCATCATTTTTACGATTATCCTTATTAAATGTACGGTGAATCTTATCATTTTTACGATTAGCCTTATTAAATTTACGAACAATCTACCGAAATTTACAATGAATTTCATAATTTTTACGATTATCCTTATTAAATTTACGAACAATCTACTTAAATTTATGACAAATCTCATCATTTTTACGATGAACATTATTAAAGCTACAAAACATCTTCTATTTAATTTATGATGATCCTTAGCTAAAGTTACATTTAATTTATTTAGTTTTAAGATAATTCTAATCTAATTTACGTTAGTGATGTGAGAATTACATTTAAAATACATGGAATGTAGAATTTTCAATAATAAAAGTCGACTTAACATAAATTGAATAAGAACAGCGGGCTTAAAAAAATTAGGAAATTGACTGCCCGAGAAAGGTAGTCGACTGCCTAGATGCATTATGGAAACAGAATGCATCTGGTAATGAACCAGTCAACTGCTAATTATTAGCAGTCGACTGCTTCGTTACCAGATGTATTCTGTTTCCAGAATGCATCTGGGCAGTCGACTATCTTTCTCGGGAAGTCGACTCCCAGTATGAAACTTTTTTTTATTTTGTTATTATAAATATTTTTTTATTTATTAATGTTGTTATGATATTTTTTATTATTATATTATTATTAATAAGTATTTATTATTATTTTGGTTGTATTTATCATTATTATTATTATGATAAATCCAATCATTTTTACGATAAATACAATTGAATTTACAATGAATGTCAAAAGTTTTACGATTATCTTTATTAAATTTACGAAAAATCTACCCAAATTTACGATTATCCTTTTTAAATTTACGAATAATCTAAAATTTACGATGACCCTTTTTCAATTTAAGATAATCTTTTATTAATTTATGATGATCATTGCCAAATTTACGTTTAATCTATTTACTTTCAAGATGAATACAATCCAATTTACACAAGTGATGTGAAAATTATGTTCAAAATACATAGGAAGTCGAATTCTTAATAATAAAAGTCAACATTCTATAAATAAATTAAAAATAGCATGCTTAAAAAATTTGAGAATTCGACTGCCTGAAAATATCAGTCGACTTCCCATATGCATTCTGGAAACAGAATGCTTTTGGCTATTTAGCAGTCGACTGCCTTACGCATTTTAACGTTCTGCAATAAATTTTCTCGTAGGAAGTCAACTGCTTCAATTGAGCAGTCGACTTCCCCTATAAATTTTATTATCTAAACACTAATAAAACCAGGCAGTCAACTGCCTGAAAACATGTCAAGAATTAAAAATCTTACTAGTAAAAAATATAATGATTCTTTGGTCGCTTGGGAGGACGTTCTTTGTAAATCATTGGTTCTTCGCACTTTTCATCGTAATTTCCTTCATTTATGCAATTCTCTTCCACAAACTTACCCATTGTTAAAAATATAAGAGGGGAATAAAGAAGAACAACTATTTGATTGAGGTTAGGCTTAAAGTTTAGGATTTATAAAATATTGAGATAGCTACAAATTGGACTAAAGGTGAAATAGACAAAAATTGGAATAAAGGGGTTTATGATTTAGAAATTAGGGTTTAAAAACAATAAAAAGGTTTATATAAGAAGAAGAATAGTACTACAATTATAACAAGGGTATATTAGTAATATATTAGTATAATTTTAATAATATTTAGTAAATAATGTTAATTTTACTAATTGGTTTAGCAGATTACCAAGTTAAAGAATTTTTTTAATTTTTAAAATTTCATCAACGGTTTATATTAGATTTGACTAATCCAACGGTTCTAATTCAATGACCTTAAAATAAGGTCAATTTTTGTGACTTTACTGTAAAATTTGCCTATCACGTAACTATTTAAAAAGGTAATAAATAAAATTGCAAAACAAAAATTGACCTCTAATTATCATGTTAAACTTTCAATCTATACTAAATTAAAAATAAAAAAAGACGCAACTTGATTATAAGATGATAAAAAATTTTAATATTTAAGAAATATATGATAACATTATTTTAACAATATATATTTATTTTAAATAGATCTGCTTAATATTTACAGCCATATGATTGGGAAGACTTGCATGTTTCCCAACGTAAAAAATCAATGTCACATTCGAGATTTGGTTCGGCAAAAGCAGCCACAAATGTGCGTGAATGCTTGATTGTGGTCCTTGTAGGCAATTGCATTATGCTAAAAATAATGGACCGACCGTATCAGTATTTTAACAACCAAAGATTTTGTATGTAAGGCTAAGACTAGAAAAATAAAAATTCTCAATTCAATGAATATGCACGTTATCACGTGACATTACATAATATAATCACCGACCGTACAGAAGCTGAAGATCTTTATTATTATACCCATACGTACCGTTTCAAAATTACTATAATACCCAAACGTCCTGCTTCGTTGGAGGATGCATGTCACACGTGTGTCTCCTCCGAGCCAGGATGATGCACGTGATAGAGTTAACTTTTGGCTTTTGTCTTTTTGTTTTAATCACAATATGAAAATTAATAAAAATAGGCTTCAGAAAAACAAAATTCACATAATATAATCCTGCTGGACTTCATTGGTTGGAATTAATTCAAAAAAATGAAACACATGTAGTAAAATAATACATATAATCAAATAACAAACAAAATATAAAAAATAAACTAAAACATTTTAAACATAATGTATATTAATCTTTTTTTTAAATAAAATAGAAGCAAACATCTGTTATTAAATGGCTTTATTTCCAAATATATCCTCAATTTTTTGCACAAAATGAAAATAAGTCCTCAATTTTAATTTTATTGTATAAACCCATAACCTATTAAAATAATGCAAATTAAGTCCAAAGCAATTACAAATTTTTATAGTAAAATAAAAAGGTTGAGGGCTTAAGACCTAAACCTCTCACTTGTTTTACTTAATTGTATTATTTTAAAAGGTTGAATGCTTATTTATAGTAAAAATAAAAGTTTATGGGCTTTTACAGTAAAATTAAAAGTTGAGGGTTTATATCTATTTTTTATAAAAAATTGAGGACATATTTGACTATTAAACCTTATTAATCAAGTTCTGGATGCTTGGTAATTTGTTCTCAAATGGTTAAAATTATGTAAAATTTTTTTTGGCAAGAAGTATTTCATTATATATAAAACCAATTTTATGTTTGCACCTACAAATGCTAATTTTTTCAATAAAATTCAAGAATGTAGAAAAATTATTTTCCATTTTAACCATCACATATTTACTTGAATACATAACACTTTAAGAATATAAAAAAAAGAATATGTGTTATTATTTTAATATTGTTTAGTAAATCTAAAAACTTTAACATAGTATATTGAATAATAATCTTATATAAAATATTTTATATATTTTAAATATATTAAAAATAAATTACATAATATTTTTTAACAAAATTTTAATTGGATTTATATATGATGCACTGATTGTGTATAGTTTTTATATATAGTTAAAAAATTAAAAATTCACATCTCATCAATAAGTCATTATGAGTAAATTAAAAAAATTATTTATATTTACTTTTAAGGGTTTGACATATTTTTCAATTTATCAATTGATGAGATGTCAACTTCTAATATATATTGACAATATATAAAAACTATACATCGTCAATATATCATATACAAACCCATTTTAATTTATTACACACAAATAAAAGCATTCAAGACTTTTTTTTAAGTAAAAAATCTGTTTTATTTATTTATTTTTAAATTTTTAAATAATGATTTATCTTGAAACAAAGAAAAAGTCTTCCATTTATGAGGTTGGAAATTTAATAAAACAGTTAGATCTTGACATCAAATTAATTCAGTGACCACGTTGTCCATCAAGGGTCTGCACTCCACCAGTACCACCCCCACAGATCCTAAGGTCAACTCAATTCATAAATTTTTTTTACACAAAAAAAACCAATAATAAATCGGACAAAAATAACGTTTTTTGTACATACGAAACATAGCATATTAATTATATATATATATATAAATAAATCCAAGATTTTTTGTTTTTGATCTGATAATTTTAAACAAAATAAAAATATATAAATTGTAATTACAAAAATAATATGATTTAAAATATAAGAAAAATTTAAAAATATTATATTTAGTACATTGGATAGATATTTTAACATAAAATTCTCATGAAAGAACACAAAAAATCAAATTTATTCGTTTACACCAAACAACAAGCATTAGGAAGTAGGTACTATGTACGAGTAACAGATACGGAGATCTCTGCATCATATCTTCTTCATTTAACACACCTTACCTTCTTAATAAGATTTTAAATCATATTTTGTAATTAACTCATTAATTAATCACGCCCTTAACTCCTTCATTAATTTTAGAAGTCCGTTAATTTAGTTTAAAAGGGAAGGTGGCTGGAAGCTCCCTCTGGGGACAGGGGGCGTTGGAGCGTGTGCATTCTAAGATTTTAATTTTTACGGGTTTCTTAACCGGTTCCGTACAGGTAAAGGCAAAGCAAAGAAAGCAAAGAGGATGGTTTAGTTGCGAAGAGAAAGGGCTGGCTAACCGACAAGTGGCAGTCAAATAAGAGAGGCCGTTAAAGGTGGTAGTAGGTTTACAGGCTGGACTTGGACAGGAAAGCAGTAATGATTCGCCCTCCCATTCGGCTGACCAATCTTGTCGTTTTGCGCCAGCTCAGCATTTCCGTGCGGCCATTCTTTTGTTTATTTATTTTTTTCATTCGCTAAAGTAAAGAAAAATCCCACACGAAAATGCTATACAGGCTGGCGTCCTCAGTCAAACTCAGCCGAAACCTTACCCAACCGTTATCATCTTTATCTCTTACGATATTAATTTTTTAAATTAAATTAAATTATTTTATTTTCCATGATAAATTATGGTACGCAGAGTTCGGTTTTGTCTGTATAACTTCCAGAACAATGAATAAGAGGCAACCGTATTCAACGCTCTTCCTTTGGCGCGTATAACCGCTCGTGCCAAAACTTCAAGAAAGCTTATCCGGGAATCCTTCAATTTTTCGGTTAACATTTACATGTTGTAGGTTAGATTTTACGAGAAAATGACTCCAAATTAAAAGGGTAAAAAACCTAAATTGAATTCGAATTACGCACCTCTCCGCTCCATGCAATAATATTTAGAGAGAGTGGAACACACTCTCCAACGTCAGAGAGTGCCAAAAAAGCTCAAAAGAGGAGAAGATATTAGGGGAGGGTGACCTATGAAAATCCGTGCAGTTCAGATGTGACGCGTGTCCGTTCGCCAGCTGTATCCCAAACCCCTTTCTACAACCGCTTAACTGGAACAATCGGTTTCAATAACGCTTCTCCTCGCTTTACTCTTACCCTTTCAACCGGTTACTTCCCTCTACTCTGTTATATAATCCCCTTCTCTATCTCATATTCCCTTTGTCTCAGCCTCCCTTCTTCAAGCATCAAACCGAATTCAAAGAAAGAAAATACCGATCCCCGCAATCACATCTGAAGAATCAAATTTTCCTTTGCATGCTTAAAATTTGACTTCATGGCTGTGACGAGCACATCAAACAGAAAAGAAATGGATCGGATCAAAGGTCCATGGAGCCCCGAGGAAGATGAATTGCTCCAAAAGCTGGTCCAAAAGCACGGTCCCAGAAACTGGTCTTTGATCAGCAAATCAATCCCGGGTCGATCCGGGAAATCTTGTCGGCTCCGGTGGTGCAACCAACTGTCACCTCAAGTTGAGCACCGGGCCTTCACTCCCGAGGAGGACGAGATCATCGTCCGAGCTCATGCCCAGTTTGGTAACAAGTGGGCCACCATAGCCCGACTCCTCAACGGTCGTACCGACAACGCCATTAAAAACCACTGGAACTCAACGCTAAAGCGCAAGTGCTTGTCGCTCGGGGAAGAGTGTAATTTCATTACTAATGGTGGGTACGATGGTAATTTGGGAGGGGAGGAGCGACAACCGTTGAAAAGATCGGTAAGTGCGGGGCTTTACATGAACCCAGGAAGTCCGTCCGGATCCGATGTGAGCGATTCCAGTATACCCGTTTTATCATCTTCACACATGTACAAGCCCATCCCGAGGACCGGCGGAGTTAACGTTAACGTAGACGTCAATGTTATGCCAGGCGGAGTCGAAGCGGCGTCATCTTCCAACGATCCACCGACGTCACTGAGTCTGTCTTTACCGGGGGCCGAGTCATGTGAGGTGTCAACCCACCACGCCAGCGAGTCAACTCTGAGGAGGAACGAAGCTAAGAATGAAGAAAGGGGAGGTGGGGTGATGGGGTTTAATGCGGAGTTCATGGCGGTGATGCAAGAGATGATAAGGGATGAGGTGAGGAATTATATGGTGCAGATGCAGCAGCAAAACGGTGTCGTTTCCGGAGGGGGAATTGGGATGTGTTTAGATGGAGGATTTAGGAATGTCATGGCCATGAGCCGAGTTGGGGTGAGTAAGATTGACTAAAGTTCAAATAAAAAAAAGAAGGGAAAAACTGAGCTTTCGTTTTTTCTTAATATGGAAATTAGGGGAATAATAATTTTGGTTAATGTACAAAGACTGAGAGAGATGGGTAAAATGGGAAAATGGGAAGGAAAAAAAATGGATTTTCTTTAATTAAATTTTACCCGTCTCTTGGCCTTGTTTTTAGTATATTTTAGGGAACAAGGAAAATGAAAAAAAAATGAGAATGAGAAGCAAAAAGGAAAAAATCCTATGAAATTTCAAGTTAAGCTCTTTTAATTTATTTTCTTATTTAAGTTTAAATTATTTTTATATGTAAATGTGAAGAATTTCTGAATTTGGAAAGGAAGTGAATTATCTTCGAATATCGGGGAACTGAAAACTAGACAGAAAGATAACCGGATTTGTCTATTACTTACTAATGGGTTTTTTTTTTTCTGGAGTTTGTGGATGTGTGGGTCATGTTTAGGAAGAAAAGTTAAATTAGTTAAGTAAAGCAACCGTTATTTGTGTTGATCAAGTTTTGAGTTTTCAAATTAGTTGGATTTCAATATCGATTGAAATTGAAAATGTTTTAACCCTAATTTGCAATTTAGGAATTTCCAAATTTTGATTTGTTTTTCATTTGGTTGAGAGCCACCACAAAATTTTCTGGAACTTTAAGGCGCCACGTTAGGATGTTTGATTTGAATAATCCAGAAAAAAAATCTTTGAAAGAAAATTTGAGAGAAGTACACGTCAATAATAGCGGAAAACGGATCGAAGTTCGCGGGTTGTTCAATCAAATCCGTGAATTTTTAAAGTGTCGGATTTTTTTTTAGGTTCGTTTTTAACGGGTTGATCCGCGTTGGTTGATAATTCGGGCGGGTCGATTCATAAGACCCGCGAGCTGATCCCATTTAGGTCATATTTTTATTTTTTTATATATTTTATTTTTTAATTATATTATTAATGTATTTTTATTTTTTACAAAATAATACATACATGACATGATTTTATTATATTCTAAAAAAAAAGAAGTTGGAAAAGTTTAATGTTTAATAGAAATTTATGTTTTTTCAAGATTATAATTATTTATTTTAAAAATATTATAAGTGAATTGTAATTGTATTTAAATTGTATTTATATATAAATTTTAATGATTTTTTAAAATTTATTATTATTATTTTTATTTAAAAATATGTGACCCGCGGGTCAGTTCGGTCCGCATTAAAAATGGATCGAGCATACTTGACTTGTTTAAAAACGGGTTTGACCCGTTTTCGTACGTCCCGTCTCACCTCGCCCCGCCGTTTTACACCCTTACACGTCAAGGAAGGAAAAGTGAACTGTGTAATAAGAAAATATTATTTATTTTATTTTATTTATAAAATTTATTTCAAGATTTTGATAAATGGAAAATTGTGGCAGCTGACTGCGTGTCTGGTTGATGCCGAAACTGAAAGTCAACGAAAATATCTTAAAAGTATCCAAAAAGAGCAGTCGGTGAGGCAATTAGCCGAGGCTGGCAAGTTTTTTTTCATAGCTTTCATACTGGGTTTTAACCAAATTTGCAATTTTTCGCTCAGAACCTCCGCCGGCCAGTTATAAGTAACCCAACACTCTCAAAATTCTGCAGCAATAGAAAAATGAATGTAAGAATCAGAGCAGGAGATATGGGTTGCAATCAAATTATCCTGTTATATCTAAAATTATGAATTTTTTCATATAAAAAAATTTTAAACTTCAATATGTATGCGTAATTTTCAATTTGATTAATAATTATTTAGAATTGGGGGTGTTTGGTGTCTTGGAAAAGAAAAAAACTGTCCGGTGGGCTTAAGAACCTTAGACTTCTCTACTTTGATATATTTGGATTGGGTTTGGGATAAAAGGTTTAGATTAGACGAAGTGTTCGGCTCAAGAACTTAAGATTTCAAGTTTGGCCCATCTACAATAATCAAAGTTAACTCCGAGTTTTACAATACTTCCTATGCTTTTGTAAATAGTACTGGGTATATGGTTCTAAACTCTAAAGTTTAGCTAAAGTTTAGCTTAGCACATAGATTGTGGCTCAGTTGATAACGTAAGTTGAGTTTGTAAGAAGAGTTTTCGAGTTTGACTCCTACTAAACACACCTTTGGGAGTGGGTGAAGAACTTTAAATGTGACTAAACCCCAAATAGAATTGTTTTAGATCGTTAAAACGAATGAGGATATATGTGGTTTACACAAAAAAAAAGGTCTAGCTGAGCACAAAATTGACATCACCTGTGAATATCACTCAGATCTTTTTTTTTAATACAATGGGGACTTCTGATTTAGGGAATGAGAGATGTAACTCTTAAGGTTCAAAATTTAAATTTATGAAATTTTTATATTTTAAAAATAAAAATATGATTATTTAAATCAATAATTTTTATTCCATCAATTTGGAATTAGGTTATACTTTCTCTTGTTTCTAAACATGTAATTTCTTTTCAAAAACGTAAAGAAACTTGGTCCTTTTTTCGCTCCTAGTTCTTTCCATTTGGTGATTCTTCATGCCTTTTGTTGCTTAACCATTTTACTCAAGTTTTTCATCTCCTTGACATAAACAGATGTCAGTAAGAACATGAATAGAAGTTTATTATCTAGATAGTATGGGTTTTTTATTTTCACAAGCAAAATTAAAAACTGTCACATAATTTATTATTTTAATTAATCTTTTTTAATTTTTTTAAAGATGCCTTCTTAATTTCATTCGTGGAGTTAAAAAAATCATATTATTATAAGTGCATTTGATAATAATTCATAAATGAAATCTTTCATTCCTTGTTATTGTACCAATGAATCAAAAAGGTCATAATCCTTCGTATTTTCTAAAAAGATCCCTTTTAATGTCGTTATTAAAATTAAAAAACTCCATTTTCAATGCTTTAGAAAATAATCCATAAACAGAATCTTCCATCCCTTGTTATAGCCATGGATCAAAAGAGGTTATAACCCTACATATTTAGGTGAGTATTGTTACAGTAAGCCATGACGTGAGTGATGAGCAACAATTAAGCAACTTGGCAAAAGATAGGATTATACAATAATTTGATCGATTAAAATAACCAATGGTTCTTGGAATCATCCTCCATTATTCAAAGCCGCCTTTAGTGCAGAGTCTATAAACTGCAAATTCCATGTCAGCTTTAGTTAACTGAGAATAAAATAAGGCGGCGAATCCATGAAAATACTATAAGAAATTGAATTATTAGCAACAAGTTAAGAAAGTGATGAAAGACCATGACTCTGGCAATTATTTGTTACAATGTACCTGGGCATTTAGTAATGATAATGAAATAAAGTCCCAAAGAACAACAGAGCATTTTCATTGATCTCTTACTATTTCATCACTTCTTTCATAAAATCTACTGTCTGATAAATTGAAGCAGGAAATGGAGGGAAGAACTGTTACTGGCTGGGCTGCCAGGGATGTATCAGGACATCTTTCACCATATTCGTTCACTCTCAGGTTTCTGATTTCCTGATGTCTCTTCTACTCCCTCTCTTTCTTTTGAAGTGTAGGATTTGCTGAATCCTAATGGATGTTGCAATGCCCTGTCAAACTTATTGACAGAAAAACAGGTCCAGAAGATGTGGTGCTGAAGGTATTGTATTGTGGAGTTGATCACACTGATCTTCATCAGATGAGGAGTGAGATTAGCCCCATCAACTACCCTTTGGTTCCAGGGTAGGCACTATGCACATGTCTAAAGCAATTAGTAGTCTCTCCAGTTGAAACCAACTAAAATATCACCAAATAACCAACATTAAAACTGACCAAGATGCGGGTGAATCCTCAATTTCGTCATCATAGTTGCTCCATAGTTGAAACACTCTCCGAATGCTTCTTAGTGATCGTTTTCAGACCAGCACACAAGTGAGAAAAGGGTTTTACTACCCTCATGCCTCCTTTTTTAAAATATGAAACTTAATAGACCACTTTAAGGTATGTTAAGAGTAAGATTTTTCTTTCAGTTAGTATAAATTGACTCGTCTCATTAAGGGTCTAAATACACAATAATATCAGAAACACACTTAAACAATATTATACTACTCGACTTGGGTATATAACAATTGGTATCACTAAAATATTAATTAATTTGATTTTAATTAGAATTAGATCCGGATTAAAATTAACTTTGCTAATTCACTCAATGAGGTAAATTTAACATCTCAAACGTGATCCTATGATGTTGTTCCAATTCAATATCAGGCTTGTTTCCTCTAATGTTGATTTCTTGTTATATTTGACTGTCTTGAAAGGCATGAAGTGGTGGGCGAGGTTGTGGAGCTGGGTTCAGAGGTAAACAAGTTCAAGCTTGGAGACAAGGTAGGAGTTGGGTGCATGATTAGCTCTTGTGGGAAATGCTCGGCTTGTCAGTCCAATACTGAGCAGTGTTGCAGCGAGAGGATCTTGACTTACGGTGGCATCCACAAAGATGGAACTCCCACTCAAGGTGGCTTTTCTTCCGCCATGGTTGTTCATCAAAAGTAGCAAGAAGAACAAGCAAAAACACTAACCTTGTTTGCTCCTTCAATCAAAATCTCTGTTGATTATTAGCAGACTGGATGCTGCAGGTTTGTGGTAAAGATACCTGAGAAACTTGCACTGGAGCAGGCAGCGCCATTGTTATGTGCTGGAGTGACTGCTTACAGTCCATTGAAGCAGTTCTACAATCCTGGTAATGCTGTCAAGGCCGGGATTTTGGGGTTAGGTGGAGTTGGACATTTGGCAGTGCTGATTGCAAAGGCCATGGGGCATCAGGTAACCGTGATAAGTTCTTCAGAGAAGAAGAAAGTGGAGGCTTTAGAACATTTGGGTGCAGACGCTTTTCTGGTGAGCTCTGATGCAGCAGCTATGGAGGCAGCAGTAAGTAGTCTCGACTACATTCTCGACACTGTCCCAGCTTTGCATCCTCTGCAGCCTTACATTTGGCTTCTCAAGGCTGGTGGAAAGTTGATCTTTGTTGGGGTTGCCACAAAACCCTTCCACTTCAACACTGATGACTTGATTTTAGGTGTGCCATTGATATTGCATTGTGTTCTTGGGAGAAAATTTTGTTTCCAAGTAATTATTTTTCTTGGTGAATTAGTCATTTCGTTCCCCTAAAGCCAGAACATCTATTAAATGGAAAGAAAATACCATTTATTAGTCTACAATCAACAAATTACATTGTTAAAATGGGCAAATTCAGTGCCGAATGCTTTCATATTACAAGTTCTGGAGAGTGTCATTAACAATTTAGTGCACTTGGCTCTCACATTGTAGGGTTTGAGAATGTCATATATGTGCAACCATCCTTCTGCATTAGAAGAAAGGATTTTATTTCAACTAGTGACTTTTAGATCACAAAAAAAAAAAAACAACTTTTACGGTTGCTCTAAGGTTCCACTCTGTAATCAACTAATCATAGAGGAGCAATTTTACCAAAACAGTAATGCTCAACTTCTATAAATTACATTGTTAATTGCAGCAAAATTACGTCATTGTCAATTTGTTTTGCAATGCAGGAAAGAAGGCATTGATTGGGAGTTTCATAGGAAGCATGGAAGAAACACAGGAAATACTGGATTTTTGGGCAGAGAAGGGACTGACTTCGATGATAGAGGTGGTGAAGATTGATTACATAAACAAAGCATTTGAGAGAATGGAGAGGAATGATGTAAGGTATAGGTTTGTGCTAGATGTCGCTGGCAGCAACCTTGAATGATTCAGAGGCCATTTTCCTAGAAACACCATTGCTCAATAATGTGTATGTCATTTGTTAAATAATTCGAAGTTGTCTAACAGGATTGAGTTTGTCTTTTATTTACGAAATCATTTTCATTAATATAAAAGATGAGATTGATGAACTTAGCCAGTAGCAACTCATATCTTGGGCTTATTTGAGAAATGAAAAAACATAAATCAACCAAAAGCAGAAGAATATATATATATATATATATATATATATATACATATATATTATCATTTATATATATTTATAATTGGAGGTGAAAGTTGACAAACTCAAATCTTACAGCATATTAAAATTCTGGGTCAATTTTTTTCAAAATCTTTTTTATATCTGTTTAGGCTTGAGCAGCTAAATTTGGATTTTTGCTCTGTTGATGGAAGCTGACAAGGAATAACAATGCAACTAACTGTGAGATTGTTGATCTTTGAATATAATATAATGATGAAGGTCAAGAAGGTTCTAAATCTAACTTCCCTTGTTTGTTAGCCGTCTAGTCCAATTGATCTTGTGTGACTAAAAATGGGTTTTCAGTTTGTGGCCAGTCAAACCAAATTCAAATACGAATTCGAAGGATGCAAAGTCAAACATTTCTATAGCCCCATTGTCCACAAATACAAATTGGCAAATGGCAACGGCCTTCAGCTTGAGCTCAAATGCAATAACGCTAGTCAATTTTATTCTACATTATGAAGGTTTAACTTAGATTCCATCTCACCTCTCAATTCATTTATTACTGTTTTATGGTTTATCATGTGATAGTAAAATATTAATAAAATTTTATCCATTGAGATTTCAGAACAAAAAATAAATGAAAAAATAAAGATCATATACTTCTTTTCTTGCTTGGTAAAATTGAAACATAAAGAAAATAAAAAAATTAAATTAAATTGTTTTACTATTATACAATTAATTACTTAATATAACAAAATAAAATTAAAAAAATAAAAAATAATTTTATAAACATACTTAATTCACATTGCTTTCATTCTCTTGATTTATTTTTTCAATTTGCAATGACTTGACTTTGTTAATAAGAAAAAAATAATAATGTTTCTTATTTTCTTTTCTTCTATTTTTTTTAACGAACACTATTAAAAATCATTCTTTTCACTTTTCCACTTATACCTCTATCCATCCTTCACTCTACCAAGAGTACCGTTGTTAAAATCATTCCATTGTACAATGTTACACCTATAACAATCATTAAGAAAGGGCTAGGGATGAAAAAAAAAATACTGCAACTTCTTTCATCATTGCTAACAATCTCTTAACCGAATGATTAAAAAAGAGATGTGATATATTATAAGATTTGAGTTAAATTCAAACAGCCTAACCATTAATTATTAAAAAAAAAAAACCTTGCCTCTCTCATTTTACAGAATTCATTCCGACTAAATGTCACCAAGCACCTGGAAAGGGAAATAAACTATAAAACAAAGAATAACGGATTCTATTTTTACAACAACAATTGCACGCTATCCATATCAAAGCAAAGGACAGCATACCAGCCAATCATCGAATTCTGCAGCTGAATTCATAACTTGTTGTAATTAAAATTATGAATTATGAAAACAGGTATGGTAGAAAAGTTCGCGATAGCTGTCTACTCATCCTTCCCTTTCTCCTTACCTTCTAAACTTCTAGATCCGTCGTATGCAGAGAGAAAAAAGGTGCTCTGATTCTTCTGCAGAAACCTGCGTTATGCAAGAACTATTTTTAAAATTTAAAATATACAATGAACTTAATGGAAAGTTTGAATAGACTTCATGAAGGACTAAAACAGTAGAAATTCATTGTCAGCGGTTGTTCATGGCAGTGTTATGTAAATACTAGGCTAGATCGAATTTACACACCAACGAAAAGAAACCATAGACACATGTACTTGCAATACATGCATATGTTAACAAAAGAAGAAAAAAGCAAAGATATTTCTACTCCTTCAAAACAATAAAAGTGTCGTCATATCAGAAAAGGCACAATAGTTTACAAGAGGAAATAAAATGGACAAGAAACAATAGCAATTATATGTTCTAACTAGATGCTATACTGATGATGATGATAATGCTGCAAACTTTTGTTTCTCCTTCATTGAATTTAAATCAGAGTTTATAAGATTGAATGCTCTCTAAATATTAGCATAAGATAAAATCAATAACCGGAGAGTTGATACTTGAGAAAATCCATCAACTTCTGTTGCAAGCGCGTTAATGCTTCCTCTTCAATGTTCACATATGCCAATAAGTCAGGAAGCTTAACTGCAAAGACAGGAGCATGTTATTATTATCACGAATTGTACGATTTAAAAATTTCAATATCATGGATGATATTAAAATAAAGATATACAAACAAGTTGATCCATGTTCCCCAGTAATGCCACCAAAACAGGCCAGCAGGATAGATATCACAACTGAGATGCCGTACGAAAAAGAAAGATATGTCCTAATTCTATGAACAGTTTCATTTATCACTTGCATCACCTATGGGTTTAACATGGATTTTAGTGCTGGCTTTTAGATATCAATAAAATGCTGTATACATAATTAACAACAAAGCAACAAGAACGGCCTCAAAATAAAACACATTAGGCAAAACATAATCTTCAACACTGCATCAAAGATGAAAGCAAATTAATGCATTTAAAAGTGCTAAGTTTGACAGATGGCAGTACCAAAGAGGCGTAGTAAATGCTCAGCACCATATATAGTTGATGGAGAGACATCATCAAGGACTACTTCATGATATTGTTGGCGCTCTTTTTTGTATAGGAGCATCACAGGCAAAGCTTTGTCGAAGTAACAGCGAATTCCCTTCAAGATTTCTCCAATTGAATCAGTCATTCTGTACCCAAGAAGAAAACAGTCTTTGTCATCGACTCTACTGTAAGCTTAGCCTTACAAGAAAATATCTTAGCAAATGTCACAGGATCTGGATTTATGAGGTAAACGAATTCTGAGGAGAATTTCCTAGTACAAGTACCATTGAGCTAATATAGTCGCATGTTTGAACATTATTATCCCTAAAATTCTCCTTGAAAATCTATATATAGAGGATCTTTCTCTTTTGAATAATTTATTTAGAGCATTTTGTTTTTCATATCTGTTGGTACTTCAAATTTCACCTTATAAAATATTACTCCAAAATTTCTTTCATAATAGATATTTTACAAGGAAATATAAGAACATCTGAGTATATAATTCATATCATGGGATGTCACCCTAAATTTAGACGAAGAGTAGAATGCAATAATATAGATATCTAGTCAACAACCTTTTGGTCTAGTGGTTAAGGATGAGTTATGACATATTGTAAGTTTTGGGTTCGAATCCAAGCACCTTCATTCCCAATTATTTAATATTTCCCTTGTAACAAAAAAAATAATATAGATATCTAGGAACATATTATTTATAGTCAAATTTGGAAAATACTTATTCAAAAACAAGTTACAGCATAAATTTATTATGATTGTTTCAAGCAGGTGTAAATGGATTTAAAAGTAAACTTACATGCCGTCCTTCTTGGACCCGTATCCAAGGTACTTTGTCAAAATATCATCAACATTTGGTGATCGAGGAAGTTTAACCAGCTGCAGAAAAGATGGATTATTTACACCAAATCAGTTTATTAGTAAAACTGCTTTGAGACAAAAAACTGTGCTATATTTTTTATTTCTCACAGAGAAGGCAATATATAGATGGTTGACATAAAGCAAACTTCCTACAAAAAAAAGGAAACTAAATAACAGTCCTACTCTAGGATGGCACGCAGGCCATTTATTAAAAGATTCTATCTATTAAAAAAGGGCTAAAAATTAGGGAGTTATCTCCAAAAAATCTGAGAGAGATTAACTATCTCATAACTATCCATATTCTAAATAGTCTCCCAAATATATACTCAAATCTTAGTTTTTCTACACTCCCCCTCAAGCTGGGCTGTATATGTTGATCATGCCCAGCTTGTTTACAAAGTCTTCAAAAGCTGGTCTATGTAGACTTTTAGTTAGGATATCAGCTGTCTGTTCTTTGGTAGGAATATATGTCAAACAAACACTTCCATTCTCGATCTTCTCCTTGATAAAATGACGATCCACTTCCACATGCTTTGTGCGATCGTGATGAACTGGATTGTGTGCAATACTCACGGCTGCCTTGTTATCACAATACAGCTGCATAGGAGAATTACTAGAAACTTTAAGTTCCCTTAGTAACCTTCCTAACCATATTCCTTCACATACTCCATGAGCAAGAGCACGAAACTCAGCTTCTGCACTACTTCGAGCTATTACAAGTTGTTTTTTGCTTCTCCAAGTTACAAGATTTCCCCAAACATAAGTACAATATCCTGAGGTGGACCTCTTATCCACAGAAGAACCTGCCCAGTCAGCATCAGTATAAATTTCCACCATCCGATGATCACCTTTTCTGAAGAAAAGTCCCTTCCCCGGAGTGCTCTTTAGGTACCTCAAAATTCTGTACACAACTTCTAAATGCTTCTCCTTGGGTGAGTGCATGAACTGGCTAACTACGCTCACAGCAAAGGCAATGTCTGGCCTTGTGTGAGACAAATAGATTAGCTTTCCAACTAAACGTTGATACTGCTCTCGTTCAACTTCGGCTCCTCCTTCTGAGCTCAATTTGATATTAGGTTCCATTGGAGTTTCGGCTGGTTTGCACCCCAACATCCCGGTCTCTTTAAGCAAATCAAGAATATACTTCCTTTGTGATATGGTTATCCCATTTTTGTTTCTAGCCACCTCCATTCCAAGGAAGTACCTTAGAGCTCCTAGGTCCTTTAGTTCAAATTCTCCTGCAGGATAATCTTTCAAAGTATCTAACTTTTCAGAATAGTCTCCAGTGATGATGATATCATCCACATATACTATTGGAATAGCAATTCTCCCATCTTCGGCATGTTTAAAGAAGAGAGTATGATCGGATTGAGCTTGTATAAATCCTTGTCTCTTGACAGCCTGTGTAAACTTCTCAAACCACTTTCTTGGAGATTGTTTCAATCCATAGAGGGATTTCCTTAGCCTGCACACCAAGTTGCCTTCCTTTGTAAAGCCGGGGCGAAGGTCCATATAAACCTCTTCATGTAGATCTCCATTAAGGAAAGCATTTTTCACATCCAACTGTTGCAAAGGCCAATCAAGATTGGATGATAGTGACAAGAGAACTCTTACCGTATTGAGTTTAGCAACTGGTGCAAATGTCTCTTGGTAGTCTATACCATGGGTTTGAGTGAAACCCTTGGCCACAAGCCTTGCTTTATACCTATTAATGCTCCCATCTGCATTATATTTCACAGTGAATACCCACTTGCATCCTACTGTTTTCTTTCATTCAGGCAGTTTCACAACTTCTCAAGTACCATTTTTTTCAAGAGCACCCATTTCTTCATGAACAGCTTGTCTCCATTTCAGATCAGCAAGAGCTTGATTAATATTCTTTGGTATCCCTGTCTTAGATAGAGTTGTAATAAAAGCTTGAAAAACAGGGGACAACTTCTCATAAGATACAAACCTTGATATAGAATGCTGAGTGTAAGATCTAGTTCCCTTTCTAAGAGCAATAGGAAGCTCAAGTTGATCTTATGACAATGCACCACTTTCTTCACTGGAATACTCATGCTCAATCAATGGTATAGTAGGCTGAATGTCAGGAGTAGGAAACACATCAGATTTTTGTCTTGGCTGGACTTTTGGTTTATCTCCACTTTGTGAACGTTTTCTGCGTGAATACACAAGTAAATCAAGTTGCCGAGAGTTGTCTCCCCATGTCTCCAAATCAGATTCATGTTCAATGAGTGGAACTGTAGGTTCAGGAATGTTAGGAAGAAGAGTAGGAGAGGTAGAAGTGGAAGGATTATTAGTGTTTAAGAGGTTTGTTAGATCCCAAGGTTCATCCTCACTTAATGACTCCCCTTGAAGTGGAGACTTTGGAAAGTATGGTTGGAATTCAAGAAAGGTGATATCCATTGCCACAAAGACACGACGAAGAGTGGGTGAATAGCACTTATACCCTCTTTGAGTGGGTGAGTATCCTATGAAAACACATTTGTGAGATTTTGGATCAAGTTTTGAACGATTATGACCATGAACATGGACAAAAACAGTGCATCCGAATGTCTTTATGGGAAGAGAAGAGACAAATCTAAATGAGGGATATGTGTCTAGAAGTATAGAGAGTGGAGCTTTGAATTTTAGAACTCTTGAAGGCATTCTGTTGATGAGGTAAGATGCTGTAAGGATTGCCTCGCCCCATAGATATTTTGGAACATGCATGGTGAACATTAGAGCCCTAGCAACCTCAAGTAAATGACGATTCTTTCTCTCCGCTACACTATTTTTTTGAGGTATATCCGGACAAAAACTTTGATGTATGATTCCATGGGTTGCTAGGTACTCTCCAAGGATTGAATGAAAATATTCTTTTCCATTGTCGGTTCTTAGAGTTTGGATGGAAGTATGAAATTGATTTTTTATCATCGAATGAAAGGTCTGAAAAATTTTTACTGCATCAGATTTTTCTTTGAGAAGATAAACCCAACAAACTCTAGTATGGTCATCAATGAAGGTAATGAACCACCTAGTACCCGAAATATTTTTGATGCGAGATGGTCCCCATATGTCACTATGTATCAATGAGAAAGGATGAAACTCTTTGTAAGGTTTGATGGGAAACAATGCACGAGTGTGTTTAGCAAATTGACAAGCTTCACAAGAAAAGAAACTAGGATTTTTATTCATGAATAAACTTGTAAACAAATGTTTTAGATAATGGAAATTGGGATGGCCTAACCTACGGTGCCACTGCATTATTACATCATTATTGGAAAGAGATTCTCTCTCAGCAATTGAAGCTTGTGTTTCCATGCATACATCGTTCACAAAGTAGTAGAGTTCACCATCAACCCTAGCATTGCCAATCATCCTCCCCAATTCCTGCTCCTGTAATTCACAACAAGTGGCAAAGAATTTAACGACACAATTAAGTTCCCTTGTCAGTTTACTTATTGATATCAAATTGTAAGCCAGATTTGGAACATGCAAAACCGAGTGAAGAGCAATTGTATTTGACAAACGAATGGAGCCTTGACCAGCTATGGAAGAGAAAGTACCATCAGCTATTTTAACTCTTGCATTCTCGTGACAAGGAGAGTAAGAGTAAAATAATGATGGGTTACCTGTCATGTGGTCGGATGCTCCTGAGTCTAGTTTCTCAAAATCTGTTCCCTGGATCATTGATTAAGGAGCTTCTGATCACATGACTAGTTCTTCTCATCTGTTCAATACCTATTCCCCTTGTTCAGGTCATGAGAAAATTAGAATAGCTGATGGTAGTTTCTCACCTATTGCTGGAAAAGGCCTAATCAAAATATCACAAAATATTGAACTTAAATCTGTCCTTCATGTTCCTAAACTTGCTCATAATCTCCTATCCGTTAGCAAACTTTCACAAGATTCTAACTATTGTGTTATTTTCTATGACTCTCATTGCATTTTTTAGGACTAGAATTCGGGGATGATGATTGGCAATACTAGGATGATGAACGAACTCTACTATTTTGAAGAGAATTCCCTTGGTAATAAAAAGGCTCAAGGCTTTAATAGTGTTAGTTCAATTTCAGTTAGAGATAAAATAATGCTATGGCATCGTAGACTAGGACATCCTAGTTTTTATTATCTCAAACATTTGTTTCGAAGTTTGTTTCAAGGAGTGAATTGCTCAAATTTTCAATGTGAAAGTTGTCATCTTTCTAAAGATCATCGTGCAAGTTTTCTATCAAAACCTTATCGTGCATTGAAACCATTTTATTTAATACATAGTGATGTGTGGGGTCCTTCACGAGTCACTACTTTGTCTAGAAAAAAATGGTTTGTCACCTTTATTGATGATCACAAACGGTTATGTTGGGTTTATTTGTTGAGTAAAAAATCTGAAGTGGAAAAATTGTTTCAAGACTTTTACCAGATGGTTCAAACCCAATTTCAGACAAAAATTTGCATTTTGCGCTCCGACAATGGTACTGAATATTTCAATGTGTTTGGGACCTTTTTTGAAAGAAAAAAGAATAATCCATTAGCTTCATGCCGCGAAACTCCTCAACAAAATGACATTGCTGAATGAAAAAACCAACACTTACTTGAAGAAGCACGAGCTATCATGTTATCATGTTTTCTATGCATATTCCAAAGTATCTTTGGGGAGTTGTTTTAACTGCATCATACTTGATTAACAGAATGCCTACCAAGGTTTTAAAGTTTGAAACTCCACTAAACTGTTTTAAAAAAAATTTTCTTGCCACTAGATTACATTTAGATCTACCATTAAGAGTATTTGGATGAAAATGTTTTGTCTGTATACCCACTATTTCTCGATCAAAATTGGATCCTAAAACAGAAAAATGTGTTTTCATTGGGTATGCTCCTAATAAAAAGGGTTATAAGTGCTTTAAGCCAATTACAAAAAAGACTTTTGTGAGCATGGATGTCTCTTTCCTTGAAAATCAGCCCTATTTTAAAAATCATCTTCAAGGGTAGAATAATAGGGAAGAAGATAATTTTTGCGAGACCACAGAATCATTACCAAAACCAATTTTCTCATACAATTTGGAAGAAAATGTTTCTAATAATGAAAATAAAAAAGTTCAATGTCAACCAATGCCTAGTATTATTGTATCACAAACAAAGGGAGAAACTCTACAACCGGATCAATCCAATCCAAATCTTGAGCTTCAGGTTTATACTAGGAGGAAAGCTCGGAAAGATACTACAGGTCTACCTCTCTCTTTAGCACAAGATCAATCACAATCCTCAAAGGAAGGTACAAATCCTACTCTTGTTCCACTATCTCCTATTAGAGAACCACATAATTCTGAGTCTCTTGATTTAAATATTCCTATAAGCCACCGTAAAGGAGTTCGGTCATGTACCCATCATCCCATTGCTAAATACTTGTCTTATAAAAAACTATCCACAAACCATAGAGCATTTACCTCTAGGATTTCTAATTTATTTGTTCCAAGAACTATTCAGGAAGCATTTGATCATCCGAATTGGAAGTTAACAGTTATGGAAGAGATGAATGCTCTACAGAAGAGTGGCACTTGGGTTATAGTTAGCTTGCCCAAAGATGAGACCGGTGGGGTGCAAGTGGGTCTTCATCGTGAAATGTAGGGCTGTTGGAAGTGTAGAACGATATAAAGCAAGGCTGGTGGCAAAAGGCTTTACACAAACCTATGGGGTAGATTATTAGGAGACCTTTGCTCCAATGGCAAAAATAAACTCTATTAGGGCGTTGCTATCTCCAGCCGTGAATTTTAATTGGCCACTACACCAGTTGGATGTCAAGAATGTGTTTTTAAATGGGGACTTCGAGGAGGAACTTCATGAATCTCTCACCTGGTTTTGAGGACAACCATGGCAAAGACAAGGTTTGTAGGTTAAAAAAAATCCTTGTATGG
The DNA here is from genome assembly GCA_032173925.1 of Heritiera fomes. Lineage (NCBI taxonomy): Eukaryota > Viridiplantae > Streptophyta > Magnoliopsida > Malvales > Malvaceae > Heritiera > Heritiera fomes. Next base: position 25,540,044 of record JAPDPM010000017.1, on the reverse strand, counting down.
CCTCAAGCTGTCGCCTAGAGCATGGTTTGAACGGTTTGGAAAAGCAGTGAAGAGCCAAGGATACATCCAAAGTCAGGTAGATCACACTATTTTACAAGCACTCAAGAGAAGGTAAAGTTGTTGTCTTGATTGTATATGTAGATGATATCATCATAACCGGAGATGATGGTACAGAGGTTGAAAAGTTGAAAAGAAAACTTGTGGACTTTGAGATCAAAGATCTAAGAGCATTGAAGTACTTTCTTGGGATGGAATTTGCTAGATCCAAGGAAGGCATCTTTGTCAATCAACGTATGTGTTGGACTTACTTGGTGAAACAGGGATGATGGTGTGAGAAATTGTGTTATTTTAGGAAAATAAATATTTTCTAGAATCAAGTGTATATATTTAGTTGTAATTATGTATTTGTTGAGATCCCATAAATTTAGGGATTTCAATTAATATTAGTAGTTTCCTGATTTAGTGCTAGAGCCCTTGTGTATATAAACAAGCATATTATTCAATAAACAATAATTCAAACCCTAAAAATTGACATGACATCAAAGCAGTAAGATTCTTCTGGAAAATTAGGTGTTGTTTGGCCTATCATAGTTATTCTTTTCTCCTCTGTTTTGCTCCATTTTTCTACTGCCAAAACAGAGCATTTACAATGCTTTACCAGCCTTCATTGCTAGGAATTTTTTTATCAGCATTTATTGCTGTTTTCTTTCTTCTTCGAGTAATCTGTCAGTTTTTGCCCATTGGAGACCAAGGACGATGTCAGAGACCAAGGAGATAGGTACGGCTGCTGTAGTTCCATTGGATGAAGGAGGCAAAACTCAATCACAGGGAGAATTGCAAGCCATTCAGGTTGCCTACAGATTGGATGGAAAGAATTACCTCAAGTGGTCCCAACTTGTTCATACAATCTTGAAAGGCAAAGGGAAGATCAGTCATCTATTAGGTATGGGACCGAAGCCAGGAGATTCAGGTTTTGGAGTATGGGACGAAGAGGATTCCATGATCATGGCGTGGATATGGAATTCTATGGTGCCCGAGATAAGTGATACGGTTATGTTCATGGCTACAGCCAAGGACATTTGGGATGCAATCCAACAGACCTACTCGAAGGCCAGAGATGCAGCTCAAGTGTACGAGATGAAGGTCAAGACTATGGCTGCGAAGCAAGGAAGCAAGACTGTGACCAAATATGCCAACCAATTGAAATCTCTATGGCAAGAACTTGACCACTATAGGGTGATTCAGACTAAATGCCCGGATGATGCAGCCATACTAAAGGATTTTATTGAACAAGATAAAGTTTGACTTTCTCGTTCGTTTAAACCCCGAGTTTGATCAAGTCAGGATCCAAATTCTCGGAAAGCAGGAAATTCCATGCTTCAACGAAGTGGTGGCTATTATTCGGAGTGAAGAAAGTAGAAGGAGCTTGATGCTTGATCCTCAAATCGTAGACTGTTCAGCCATGGTAGTTGAAAGTGTAAAAAATGGTTCGACAAGCATGGAAAGGAAGGCTGCCTTTGAAGTAGGCAAGAGTAGTCAGCCCAAGGCTCAAGGTCGTGATGGATTATGGTGCACTTAGTACAAAAAGGGGCGCCACACTCGTGAGAAATGCTGGAAACTGCATGGGAAACCTCCCAGCTGTGAGTGGGGCCAAAGAGATAATCCATTGATGGGTAATGGGCAAGCCCATGTTGCTGCCAACGCACCACATGGAGAAGCCAAGCAAGAACCTGCAAGTCTTAACCAAGAGGTGGTGGAAAGGGTGAGATCATTCTTAAGTAACCTCGAGAAACCTACAGGTACTTGTACTTTGGCGTATTCAGGTAAGCGTCTATTTTCATTTGGATTAAATGCCTCAGAAACACCCTTTACTCAATCTTGGATCATGGATTCAGGAGCCACCGATCACATGACCCACTCATCCATACATTTTTCCACATACCATGTTCAAGCAATAAGAAAATAGCCACAACTGATGGATAACCGTAGCTAGTATAGGAGATGTTCGAATAAACCCATCGATAACCCTGAAAAATGTCCTTCATGTTCCTAAGCTATCCACCAATCTTGTCTCTGTACAGAAACTCACACAAGACTTGCTCTGTAATGTGACTTTTCACGGTAGTTATTGTTTATTTCAGGACAAGGATTTGGGGAGGACGATGGGACGTGCTAGAGAACGGGATGGTCTTTACTACCTTGCGGAATCAAACAAGTCAAACATATTCGAGAGTAGATCACCCCACTCATTCATGTCCGAGTCCATGTTATCTAGTAAGGAGAAAGTTTTTCTTTATCATCGTCGGTTAGGGCATCCATCAATTAGGGTTATTAAAATTCTATTTCCTTCATTGTTTACAAAGTTGGATATTGAGAGTCTTCATTGTGAGGTGGGTGAATTTGCCAAACACAAGCGTATACCTTTTTCAATAAGCAATAAAAGAAGCATTTTTCCTTTTTATTTTGTTCACACTGATATTTGGAGTCCCTCTACTATTGCTATTAAGAGTCTTCATTATGATTGTAACTTCTAATAAAAATATACTATTAAAAAAAATTCATGTTACTTTTTGACAAATACAAAATTGAATTCGGTCCTGTTTGTTAATATCAGAAAAAAAATGTTATTATGCTCTACTTTAAAAAGTTCATCATTGAATATGATACTTTTCAACGTATTAAAAAAACAGAATTTTAATTATATGAGAGGAAAAATCAGAGAGAAAAAGGCGAGGAGAGAGGAGATTTAAAATTTTTTTTAAAAAATTATTGTTATTTAAATTTTAAAAAATAAATTTACAGTTTTTTTATTAAAAATGATTTTGTGACATTTAAGTGACTATCACGTCATTAACACGTGTATTCTTTGTGAGTGTCACATGTACAACTCATGCATATATTATATAATGACATGCCATGATAACAGAACACAAAATATCATATATCATCATATTATTAATCAACTATCAATTCAAAACTTTCACCAAAAAAAAAAACTATCAATTCAAAACTCTTTTATCATGTTAAAATATCATATGTCATCACATTATTAATCAATTATCACGCTTGGCCAAAAAAAAAAATCAATTATCACTCCATAACTCATGTTGATACATGAAATAATCGTACCCATTACTCATACCACATTACAGAGTATTAAATTAGAGGTCCCATTCAAAATTTGTTATAGTCCCTGGATGAAAATGATTTTATATCAGTAATCCATTTTTCATAGTTTTTTGGAAGATTTTATCTAAAGTAGAAAGTACAACTATTTTCCAATATAAAAATCAAACTAAAATTTCCCACATTATGTTCTCGTTTGTAGGGTTGATTTGCATTGATGTTCAAAGCGAAGTGCTGCTGTTGTTGTTTTTTATTTTTTATTTTTTAATTCGAGATTCTTGAGCACTCCGACCATCAAAATCTTTGCAAGTCAAAAAAGCTTTTTTTTGTACATTTGTTATATTTTTGACTTTATGTATGCATGTGTCATTTTTTCTAAATTATTATTCTTCTCTTTTTTTTTTCAAATAAATAACAATCTTGTATTTAATTAAATTCTGATCAATAAATATACTCATTAATGATTAAGCGTTAATTACAGGTAATTAAATACAAATAATCAAATTAATTATAATTTGAAGTAGTTGAAAAAATAAATATGATATTTAATTAATTATAATAGATTATTATCCAATATACTATCTATCTAAGTTTAATTTTGTTTATTCTGGAAGTTTTAGAGAATTTGGTGGCTACTAATAAAAAATTAAAAATTGCTTCCCCAGTTGTAACCGCAACGCAACTTAAATAAAAATTAACTAATTAATAGATGATAAAAAGATTTTAAACACGTGACAATTACTTAATTAATTAATAAAACATAGAATATCCCATAGAAAAGAGAATCATAGTAGAGAGGGATCTCTTATTACAACTGCTGACCAAGAGCTAAAACAAGTGTGATATATAATTCTTGGATAAATAAGGAATTGATATTTGAATTTATTTAAACAACTGTTTACAATATGAATCTTAATGAACTAAAGGAATGAACTTATATTATAAATGAAATCTTATTGGCTGAAACTCTACTTCTTTCTCTTATCAAGCGTCGCACCAGAAACTTTGTTAGCTGCTCGGGGCTCCGACCAGAATCCTCAACGCCGCCAAGACTCTTGGACCGGAGCTCTTGCTGCCGCCAATGGTTTGGCTGTCTGTTCACTTGTTTCCTACCCCGGGACTTGGACCGGAATCCCTCGTGCTTCCAACTGTGAAGTTGTCAGTTTGCTTGTTTCCCACACCGGGGCTTGGACCGGAATCCTTAATGCCTCCAAGATTGAAGCTATCAGTTAGCCTGTTTCCCATACCAGGGCTCGGACCGGAGTCCTTAATGCCTCCTAGACTGAAGCTATCAGTAAACTTATTTCCTACACCGGGACTTGGACCGGAGTCCTTAATGCCACCTAGAGTGAAGCGGTCGGTAAACTTGTTTCCGACACCAGGGCGCCGGCCGGAGTCCTTAATGCCACCGAGAGTCCAGCTGTCAGTTAACTTGTGTCCCTCACCAGGGCCACTTGGACCAGAGTTCTTAATGCCTCCAAGAGTTTGACTATCAACGAACTTGTGTCCCTCACCGCCATGGCTTGGGCCAGATTCCTTTATACCTCCAAGACTAAAGCTGTCAGTTGACTTGTGTCCCTCACCAGGGCCGCTTGGACCAGAGCTCTTAATGCCTCCAAGGGTTTGACTATCAGTGAATTTGTGCCCCTCACCACCATTGCTGGGGCCCGAGTCCTTTATACCTCCAAGAGTCAAGCTGTCGATTAACTTGTGTCCCTCGCCGGGGCTTGGGCCAGCGTTCTTAATGCCTCCGAGGGTCTGACCATCGGTGAACTCGTGCCCCTCACCAGGACCACTCGGGCCAGAATCTTTGATTCCGAGGTATAAGCCAATATCAACGATATCAGGAACTCTTCCACCAGCAAAACTTCGGGTCAGGATATTGAAGGGATCACGAGCTTCAGTCACAATGAGAATGGAGCTCAACAGTAAAAGAAACGAAGAAAAGCTTAAAAAAGATTTAACTGCAGCCATTGTCGTATCAGAAACTGAGAAAAGAAAAGAGTTTCTACAGGCTATAGCGGGCTTCAGAGGAAAGCAAAGCACGTTTATGTGATTATTTGGTATGGATAAGGAGAATCTGGTGCTCTACTTATAGCAATGGTGAGGAAATTACTAGGTGTTTTTCGCTAACGTAATTGCTGACTTAATCCATCCTCCTCTGTTCAAAAGAAAACGTGGTTAAAACTTAAAAGTGTTCATGCGGAGGAAACAACGAGGGAAGTTTCTGCGATTAAAGAAAAGGAGAAAAGGAAGAAAGCCTGGACAAAGCATACAAAAACATTGGCGAGATTGCGAGTCCAAGCTGGGTGTTGAAATCGTAGAAAAACAAGTGAATGACAGGTAGAAGTGTTGATTCTTAGATTTCCCTGGCCGCCTGACGGCCAGAGTCCCCGCGAAAGTATTTTCGTCCCTTGGCAGCGCCATTGGGACCAAAGACCATGAGAAATTTGAATTTCCAAGGCCTTCAGGAATTTATCACAGGTGCGATGAGATTTCCTGGGAAAATATAGGTTTGACTGGTCACTCAGTCAAAATTAAATTCAAATGTTTGGTACGCTAGGGGAGTATTATGAAAGAAATGCTTCTTCTTAACTTCAGTAATTAATTAAAAAACAACACGACATGCATTAAAAATTGTTATTAAATTCATAAATTCTGATAGTATAAGTATACTATGCAATTCAAATTTATTGACTTAATCCATAAATTGTGATTTTATTGGTAATGCAGATTGAATTTGTGAAAAAAATTTTTGAATTCAAATTTACTAAATACGTCTTTGAATATAAAGAGAATTAAATTCAAATCGTTAAAATGAATTAATATACTCATTACTTTAAAAAAAATTCAAATTTATTAAACTTTAAAAAAATTTATTTAATTATTTTTCTCGGTTCACGAGAGTATAGCGCAAGTCAGCAGTCAGCCAGTCATAGGCTCACACTAACCGTCACCGTGACTGTTAGAATTTCGCCAACACGAAACTAGAATCCGCTGAAAATATCATGAATAATAATATTTAAATGGTAGTCAAGAGAGAGTATTTGAACGATTCGATTTTAAAATCTAAAAAATTGATTTTAAATTGGTTGATTTGACCGATTATATCTATTTTAATAAGTATTTTTGCCTGATAAAAAAACTAAGTATTTTTGCATTAAAGTTATATTTATATTATAAAATCAATTATTATTATATTATATATAATTTTATGTAATCTAAGAGCAAGCTATTTTTTTTTTGTTCAAAGAATCTAAGAGCAAGCTTGAGTCCAAACTTTTAGACGTTCCAGATCATATAGATTAGATTATGACAATTAATTTTTTTAAAATTTGCCAAATGCCAATCATATCCTTACATTTGGCGTCACTTTTTTTTTGGTTAACATTTGGAGTCACTTTTTAAAGCAATGTAGGCTAAGTTTAATTTAATGTATAGATTATGTTGTATTAAATAACATACAAAGTATATTTAAAAATAAATTAATAAGATCTGTTATTTCGATTTATTAAATTATCAAAATTTAAAAATCGATATTAAACGGAACTAAATGAATAAATCGTTTTTCTAAAATGATTAATAGTGAAATCAAATAAATCAAATCAGATTAATATATTTTGGTTGATTTTGATTAATTAAATTGATTTAGTGCTCACTTCGGTCATATTAATGTAAATATTTCACGATGTTGATATGCAGATTTTCATTAAAATGTCTCTAATGTGATTTTTTAAAAATATTTTTTGGCGTAACCAAAAAAAATTCTATGGTACATACATATTATTTCATGTGTCAATTTTTTTACATTATAAATATTAAAAATTAATTCAAAAAATTTAAAAATTCCATGTCAACCAAATTTCACATGTCAAATTCAAATCATAATATTTAACGTTTCTTGTCCAAAATGTTATCTTATCTATTATCATTTTTTTTACATGTTTGATAGTACAAAAATTAAATTAATCAAAATTAATTTTATTTATTATCAGAATTCGCATGTCCACAATGTTATAGGGACCTATCAAGTACTTATACGGTTATACCTATTAATATTTGGTATTTACTAACAAAGGCTTACTTTCTCACTTTATTGTCGAAGATTTCTTTCCTTAAAGAGTATATATTACCGCGATGACTTAAATTAATTTAATTTAAATATGATATCATTCATTATCTAGGAATATTTATTTTTCAATTTTAATAGAATTAATGAATCAAATTGATTTAATTAAGTTAATTGATTATGTTGTAATATCTCTATTTGTGTGAACTAATTAAGTATAATTATTATCATATACTTTATTTAGTAGTATAATTTATGTATAGTATGACCATAATTGTATATAATATATCTATATTATACATGTATTTATTCTTAATGGGACGGATATAATACATGATTCAAAATATGAGAGGTCCCTACTCTTAGCACCAATATAAAATGGTGGCCCATTAACCATTTTTGCTATGGAAAACAAAAAGGTGCATAAGGGTAGCTTCTCCCTTTCCAATCACTCTCCCTCTCACCAATTTCTCCTTCATCCTCAGGAGCCACCAACACCGGCGAACCTCCGGCGTGCATCCGGTGGCACCTCCTCCCTCCAGCAATGGCGTAATGGGTGGTTGTATGGTGGGTTATGGCTTACCCACCAAAGGTTAGATTTATTGTTTTGTTATTGTGTTAATGATTTAGTGAGTTTTATTAATTAATTCCAACAATTGGCATCAGAGCCACTCACGCAAAGAGTCATTAACCATTTTTATTTGAGGGAAAGAAGCCATAGATAGCCATTTTTGAAGCTTTAACTTTCGGATGGCTTAAACCCATTTCGATTTTGGCGTTTTCGAAGCAAAATTTGGTTAGATTCTTATTGTAGAGGGTTTAGGGATGAAAACCTTTTTTTTTCGGACTGAAATGGCTGAAAACGGTGGTTTTTGGAGCGGGTCGGGTTGAACGACCCATTTTTTCTGTATTTTTCGCCTGGCTTGGGCGAGAAGATGCGTTGCACGCGCTTGATAACTGCAAATAGGCGCCAGCAGGCGCCAATCAATAATAAGGCAACACGCGCCCGCACCTGACTTTAAAAAAAATCTGCCCAAATTTCTTTTTTTTCTTGGGCCAAATTTTTTTGGGTCGGTTTGTATTGATTTTGGCCAACGATTTTGGGCCGATTTTGGTTTACTTATTGAACCACATTTTTTTTTTGGGGCTCCTTTTGGTTTGTGTTTTGGGTCAAATTTTTATTTGGACCATTTTGGATTATTTAGACCATGTCATTTAGATTAAATTGATCCATTTATTTTGAAATTTGTTTCTTTTTCTATTTAGTTTACTTATTTAAATATTAGGCCAAAATAATTTTATGATATTATGGGCATTATTTATTCAATTATTTTAATTGGCCATTTAGTATTAATTAATTTTGGGCAATTAAAATTAATTAATTTTAGGGTCATTTTGCTTAATTAATTTAGGGGTCATGTTGGTTAATTAATTTTATTTGGCTATTAAATTAAATTGATTATAGGCCATTTTGCATAATTATTTAATAGGCCATTTTGGATTAATGTTTAATTGGCCATTGTGATTAATTAATTATGGGCCATTTGGTTAATTAATTTTGGACAATTTTGGTCATAAGCCAAATTTTATTTAATAGCAATAATTAGTTGTTAAGCCCAAATTACTGTGATATAAGTGAATTTTGGAGGAATTAATTTTGTAGTAATTTCTAGAAATTTAATTACTCATTTAATTCATAATTCACTTAATTTTGAAATATATACTCATGCCCATAAATTACTAATATTTGGCCTAATTAAATAGGTTTAAATAAATTATTTGGGTATTTTGTTGAGTCATTTTGGATTATGGTTTACCCATTTCGTTAATAATTTATTTAAACAAATAAACTCTCTTAAAATAACATTGTCTTATTATTTGAATATTCACATTTATGTGAAATTAATTTAATTAATTAATGTTGGCCCTAAAATTACTACATATACTTTAGGAATTGCATATTTTGGGTATAGTTAATTCTGGTCAACAAATTTCGTGAATATTCTTAAAATTATAAATCATTAATTGGATTGACTAGTACTTGCCTATCGCAGAAATAGTCATAAAGATTTTTTGATGATTTATTCTGATAATTTTAAGGATATAAAAATAATAAGGCAATGCATATTGATAGTTGCGGTTGCAAGATTTACTGAGATCTCCAGAAGTGACTAGTATCTCCCGGTCGGATTGTTAGTTGCTTTTAGAGATGCTTGGGACTGAGAGGGTTCTGGTTGGGATATGACACGATCTTCCTACCCTGTCGGTGGACGATCATTCAGGTTATATTCAACTAGTTTTGTCTTATCCTCTGTAGTGTACTGTGGAATAAAATTGATATTTATTGAGTTATTTCACTAGCCTCCATATTGTGCAACTATCACATATCAAATCTCTAGTAAGATCAAATTAGATAGATAACATAAATTATTTTCTACGGTTAGGGACATATTGAACTAGGAAGTAGTCTCGAGAGTCGATCTATCTACTATACCCAATAGTATGAGCTCTTTGAGGACAAAGTAATATGGAATTTAGGAACACTTAAGTGAGAATTTTCTGATTATATAGGGTATACCATGAAGGAATACATTAGAGAAAGTGTTCCAGTTAATGAATAACCAAGAAGTATTTATGGATGCCATTAGAAAATAGTTCGCATAAGATAGATAAATGTTGCTATAGGATTTTGATTCCATATATGGCAGATTCAATACTACTTCCTTCTGGGATGGAGAATTGGAGATCTTTCAGTTTTACAAATCTCATTTAATGCAGAAGGAAGTATGGCATTTCAGTTTTACAGATCTCATTTAATGCAGAAGGCAGAAGGAAGTATGGCATTTCATATCAAAATTGATATTTGTTGGCTCTACCAAGAGGGGGTGAATCTGTTTTTATACTAAATTTTGGCTTTTCTAAGGATTTAATTCACAAATGCAATAGATAAAGCAATAATGAAATAAATGCAATAAGTAAAGAAGGATAAGAGAAGCAAACACAGATTTTATAGAGGTTCGGCCAATCTCTTGCCTACGTCCTCTCTCCTTGATCCTCTTGTCAAGGGGTTGATTCCACTCTTCCTTTGGAATTCTTACAAACCACTTCAAGGTGTGGTGATACCTCTTACACTTTCTCTTGGTGGCTTAGAAACAACCTTCTAAGTCTATCCCCTTACAATGCTACCCTCACTCTTACAATAATAACCTCACAAGGTTTGCTCACACCTTTGAGAATCAGTAATTTGAGTGAGTAGGTGAAGAACAAAGTAATTTGACTAATTTCCAACAAATGGAGTACAAAGAGTAAATATTTCTGCTAGGATTTCTTTCTTGAATGTATGAGAGTTTTTTCCGTGCTTGTTCTACCTCCAAACTTCATAAATGCCTCTATTTATAACCCACCAATCGATTGGAAAGGTTGTTAAGCATTTAATGCAATTCCTCCCGTTGAAACCCTCAAAAACTAGCCGTTGGAGTCAGGTTTCGTGCGAAGGGATCGATCCCTTTATTGGCCAGATCGATCCCTTTTCTCCAGAAAGCTTTTCAACCTTTCCCGGGTGGCTTCTGAAGCATTCTGCCTTTTTGGGATCGATCCCTCTACAGTAAGGATCGATCCCTTTTCTCCAGTAGACTTTCCTGCACTTCTTTTGCTACAATTTTATGGCTTTTTGTGATTCTAAGTCAGTTTAAGACCATCTTACACTTTCCTAAGAGTATTTATTGACTTTTCAATTGAAATCATAATCCAAAAACTTTGTTTAAAATAATTTCTATCATTGAGTTCATTCAAAGCAAATTTACTTTGTAGTAAAATCATTTTTGAGCTTACTTGAGTTTTGTCATTTCAAAATACTTGTCAATTTAAAGCTAACAATCTCCCCCTTTTTAATATGACAAAACTTAAGGTAAATTTGCTTATCATTTTGACATCATGAAAATCATTTTGCTTGGCTCCCCCTCAATTTATACATGGAAGAATATTTTGCCGGAAAATAATTTTGCTTTGCTCATCCTCAATTTATGCATGAAAAAAATTTACCTTAGTAATTCTCCCCCTTTTTGACATATCAAGAATTAAAGCAAGTAGGATGACATAAAGAGAAATGGTTAGATGTATAAGTCAATTTAAAGCAAAGTGATAAACCAAGCCAATGGAAATGTAGAGCAAGCCAAATTCATATAGATAGAAAGCATAAGACATGCCATAGAAACAAAGATTGCAAAGAGTCGAACATCAAAATACACCAGTCAGATTGAGAAACATAAGACTAAAACATCATAAACATACTAGAAAATGTGATAAACATAAGGCTAAAAACAGCATAAACACCAGTCATAATAGAAGATCATAATAATCTAAACGCTCATCTCACACAACAATCAGAATTAACGCCGTGGAAAAGTCTTGTGATATTGGTCCATGAAGTCCTCTTGCTGCATACGAATATCTTGGACCTCATCGTACAGAACAGCCTGTGTCTCCTCCACATTGTTGAGACGAATATTGAGTTGACCAAATTGACCATCAAGCTGATCAAAGCGCTGAGTGAAGGTCTGCTGGAGATGTTGAAGCATGAGCATGATCTGGTCATTACATGCGGACCCCGATGGTGCGAAGGAAGAAGCAGGGGCTTCCTCTTCAGGAGCAAGAGCATGCTCGTCACTAGAATGCTCGGGAGATGGAGGAGCGCCATGAGCCTTTTCCCATACTACAGTATCACCGTGCTGACGAGAATAGCATCCAAGATTGTGTAGTGTAGCAAGATTAATGGTGTTACTGGGTTCGGGAAGGACACCAGCCTCATATGAACAATCAACGCCGTGATCAAGCAGATAAAAAGCAAGTGGCTGTGGGAAGACAATCGTGTAGACCTTGCCAAGAACAATCTTCACCCAATCTTAGAGAATGAAATGAGCAAGGTCTGGCTGGTCACCGTCAGGGGAATGAATGTGGTGGAGCTAGAACCGATCAAGGCGCCGAAGTTGAGCATATTTCGTCCCGAGCGGGTGAAGATTCCAAGAGATTATAATGTGAAGAAGTCTTGCGAAGATGGGAAGGTCACCCGCACGATCATTGACGATATTAAATTCTAATGGGACGTTGACATTTTCGTGCACAAGACCATCCTCCGAAATGCGAAAGGCACGCGAGAGAGAATATTTGGTGATCTCAACATCTCGACCCATAACAAAAGATTGAAGTCCCATAACCTTGCATAGGTCATTCGGAGAATAGATAACTTTGGCATTTGAAAAGAAGGCTCGAATAATGTTTAACGGAACCGGAGTATTGATTTTGAGAAAGTGTGTCCAATGAAAGGCTTCAAATTTGGCCAAGTAGGGAAAGTTAATGGATTCCAAGAAACCGAAATCAATTGGACGACAGTGTTTAATACGCATATTGGCAAATTGGGTATGGTAGCGGTGTTTCTCTTCCGCATTGCGAAAACATCGATTAAAAGCCGTTGGAACGGAAGAGGAGGAGGAAGAAGGGCGAGCTCTTTTCCTTGTCGAGGCATGTTTGATTTTAGGAGCCATGTGGAGGGAAGTTTGACTTCAAAAGGTGGAGGAAATTTTGTTTGGGAATTTCACCGAACAGGTGATGGGCACAGGTTTGGTGAGCTATGGATGAGTGTATGGGGAAATGGAAACATATCCAACAACATAATACCACAGATCAATATGCAAGCAATAAGTTTGATGAAGATATGATACTGAAATAGTTAAAGGATGCTAAGTTATAAACACTAGAAGTTAGATAAAAACATGGGTTGATGTGAAATGAAAAATATAGCATAGTGAAAATTGATGCAGAAACTGGAGATGGGTTAAGAAGATGTGATGAAATAATCAAGATATGGAAGAAAAATTGATGAAAATGAGTGAAGAACACTTACAATTGAAATATTGGGTGAATAGTGATGAACACAAAGGGGATGAGAGGAAGTTGAAATTGATGAAGATTTAGTGTGAAAGGATGAGGAGAAGTGAAAGAGAAGGATAAAAGAGGAAAAATGGTGAAGAAAGAAGGCGATTTGGTGTAGAAATGGTGTAAATCTGGAAGTTGTGGGGAAGGAGAATGGAGGGGGGGATGTTGCTGTGGATGGGGAAGGTGAATAGTGTGAGAAAAGAGAGGAAATCCCGACTTTTAACAAGGGCCTCTCGTGAATTCTGGTCGAGGGGATCAATCCCTTTAATGGGGGGATCGATCCCTTTTTGGTAGAATACACTCCTGCCCATTCTGATGCTAACGGATCGATCCGATGGTGAAACGGATCGATCCGATGGTGAAACGGATCGATCCCTCATAGCAAAAACCCAGATTTCTAGGCCAAAATGACCCGGGAATCAATTCAATTTGCATAAGAATTGACCCCTTAGTTCATTGCCTCAGTTTTGATACAAAAAAATGATTTGAAACTTAAAGAACTTGTGCATTTTCATTGTTTAAAATCAAAATCTGGTTTGGCCACTTGGGATGCATGAAATATAACTTGAAAACTGCAGGAAAAGTGTAGAAAAACGCAGAAAAATGCCATAAGTATGCAGAAACAATAGGTGACCATGGCTGTGATAGTGTCTTAACCATGAGAAATGGGTTATGGCTAATAAAGAAGTTTTAACATGATCAAAACACCCAAAATTCAACAAATCAATCTCAAAAGGCTAGGAACATGAACAGTAACATGGTAAGTTAAAGTCTTGAGTTGCAAGTGGTAATTATATTCTTCAAATTTCTGTCTTGCAACCATCACAAACCAACTTAAGCTATTCATTCAACATCAAACAATTCAAGGAGCATTCATAATACCTAATTCACCTCTAAGAGTGCAAAATCTTTCCTTGTCCAAGGGTTTTGTGAAGATATCAGCTAATTGGTGTAATGTATCTACATACTCTAGAATTATGTCCCCTTTTTGCACATGATCTCGTATAAACTGATGTCTAATCTCAATGTGCTTGGTTCTAGAGTGTTGGATGGGATTTTTTGTAAGGTTGATAGCACTAGTGTTGTCACACTTGATAGGAACTTGGTTCATTTCTATTCCATAGTCTCTCATTTGTTGTCTAATCCACAAGACTTGAGCACAGCAGCTTCCGGAAGCTATATATTCAGCCTCGGTTGTAGATTGAGCTGCACTATTTTGTTTCTTAGAGAACCATGAAATAAGCCTACTTCCTAATAATTGACATGTTCCCGATGTGCTTTTCTTATCTACCTTGCATCCACCAAAATTAGCATCGGAATAAGCATGAAGAGCAAGTGTAGAATCTTTAGGATACCAAAATCCTAAGAAAGAGGTGCTTTAAGGTATCTAAGGATTCTTTTTACTGCTTGTAGGTATGATTCTCTAGGAGATGACTGAAATCTAGCACACAAGCATACACTAAACATTATATCGGGTCTACTGACAATTAAATATAGCAATGAACCAATCATAGACCTATATAGTTTAGTGTCTATACACTTTCCTGCTTCATCCTTATCAAGCTCGATATTTATGCTCATTGGTGTAGAGTAAGGTTTAGACTCATCCATTCCAAATCTTTTAAGCAAATCTTTAGTGTACTTAGCTTGATTTATGAAAATACCTTCTTTGCATTATTTAACTTGAAGTCCTAGAAAGAAGGTTAGCTCTCCCATCATACTCATTTCAAATTCAGTTTGCATTAATTTTGAGAAATCTTTACACAATGACTCATTTGTAGATCCAAAAATGATATCATCCACATAAATTTGAACTACTAATAAGTCATCACCCTTAGATTGGATAAACAAGGTGGTGTCTACTTTGCCTCTTGCAAAACTTTTTTCGATTAAGAACTTTGAAAGTCTTTCATACCAAGCTCTAGGAGCTTGTTTTAATCCATATAAGGCTTTTGATAGTTTGAAAACATTGTTAGGAAACTTTGGATTTTCAAAACCGGGAGGTTGCTCAACATAAACCTCTTCATTTATATAACCATATAAGAAAGCACTTTTTACATCCATTTGATATAACTTAAAATCCTTATAGCATGCAAGAGCAAGTAGCATCCTAATGGCTTCTAATCTAGCTGCCGGAGCATAGGTTTCATCATAGTCTATCCTTTCTTCTTGTCTATATCCTTGAGCTACTAACCTAGCCTTGTTTCTAACAATAATGCTATTCTCATCCATCTTATTTTTGAATATCCATTTGGTTCCAATGATGGGATAATCTTTAGGTCTTTCCACTAATGTCCACACTTTGCTTCTCTCAAATTGATTTAGTTCCTCTTGCATGGCCATAATCCAATTTTCATCTTTCAAGGCCTCATCCACATTCTTTGGCTCAAATTGTGACACAAAGGCTACATATTGACATATGTTTCTATAGGTTGACCTAGTTCTAACGCCAATGTTTGGATCTCTAACAATATCATTTTCCTTCACATAACCAAGTTCTCTTGGACACTTAGATTCTTTTTCAATTATTTCTTGTTCCATGGACTCCTTATTTTTGTTAATATTAAGATCTTCTAATTGTTCTTTAACATCCTTATCTTGGGATGGATCAACTATAGGTTCATCGAAGATCTCTACTTCATCATCAAAATTGGTTCTACTAGTGATATTTGATTCATCAAAGATTACATGAATTGACTCTTTTACTACAAGTGTTCTTTTATTGAAAACTCTATAAGCCTTAGAATTTAAAGAATAACCAGGAAAAATACCTTCATCACTTTTTGCATCAAATTTTCCTAGGTTATCTTTACCATTGTTCAAAACAAAACATTTACATCCAAATGGGTGAAAATAACTTATGTTAGGCATTTTTCCTTTATAAAGCTCATAGGGAGTTTTCTTTAAAATAGGCCTTACCATAGCTCTATTTATAACATAGCAAGCAGTATTTATTGCTTCAGCCCAAAAATATTTAGGTAAGTTATTTTCACAAAGCATGGTTCTAGCCATTTCTTCTAAGGTTCTATTTCTCCTTTTAACTACCCCATTTTGTTGAGGAGTTCTAGGAGCTGAGAAATTATGGCTAATACCATTTTCATTGCAAAATGTATCAAAATCAAGATTTTCAAATTTTTTTCCATGATCACTCCTAATGCTAGTAATAGAGTAACCTTTTTCATTTTGAACAAGTTTTGAGAAAACAATAAATTTGTCTAAGGCTTCATTTTTCACACTTAAGAAAAACACCCAAGTGAACCTAGTGTAATCATCAACTATGATAAAACCATAGTGTTTTCCTCCTAAGCTAGTTGTCCTAGTTGGTCCAAAGAGATGTAAGTGGAGAAGTTGAAGTGATCTAGAGGTTGTAACACACTTCTTAGATTTAAATGATATTCTCTTGTGTTTCTCTCTTACACATGCCTCACAAACTTTATCATTTTCAAATTGAAGCTTAGGCAAGCCTACCACTAAGTCTCCTTTGACTAATTTAGATAAAACATGCATGCTAGCATGACCTAGTCTTCTATGCCATAACCAAGGTTCATCTTCTCTAGTGGCCATAAAGCATACATTCTGGCTATTTAGTTCATCTAAATTAACAATATAAATGTTTCCTTGTCTATATCCAATAAAGAGAATTTGATTAGTTTTATCATCAACAACATTGCAACATAAAGCATCAAAGACAACTTTAAAACCCTTGTCACGCAATTGACTAATACTAAGCAAATTATGTTTTAAACCTCTAACATACAAAACATTCTCAATAGTTGAGGAAGAGTTACCAATGGAGCCAATTCCTTCAATTTGTCCTTTGGAGTTGTCCCCAAATGTGACTTCTCCACCACTTTTATGCTTTAGGAACTTGAATTGGCCCTTGTCACCCGTCATGTGTCTTGAGCATCCACTATCAAGGTACCAATGCTCCTTAGACTTAGCCTTGTAGCAATACTCTTCCTCCTACATACAAACACATCAAGCTTTCATCTTCGGTACCCAAATTTTCTTGGGTCTTTGAGAGTTAGTACTAATAATTTTTGATCCTTTAGGGATCCATTTCATTTTTAAGGACTCATCACTTGAATTTAAAACATGTTTAGGCACCAAAATCTTGACAGCCATTTTCCCTTTAATCATGGTCTTCCTAGAGTACATGCTTGTGAAGAATGTCCTAGTTTATTACATAATGTGCACAAAACAAATTTTCTATCTTTAACTAGGAAATTTTTTAGATGAGTTTCTTTGTTTGATGCATTATAGCCTAACCCTTCTTTATCAAAGAATGCTCTTTGGGTCTCCAACATATGATCAAGTTTTTGTTGACCCATATAAAATCTAGAAAATGAGTTTTGCAAATGAGTGTTCTTTTGTTTAATTCTTCTATTCTTTATCAAAGAATGCTCTTTGGGTCTCCAACATATGATCAAGTTTTTGTTGACCCATATAAAATCTAGAAAATGAGTTTTGCAAATGAGTGTTCTTTTGTTTAATTCTTCTATTTCTAGATTGGCATTTTCTAATTTCTTATCACATTCTAATTTAACATTCATAAGCATTTCATTTTCCTTTTTCAACTTAGAGATCATTTTCTTATATTTCAAATTCATTTGCTAACTCATCAAATGCATCTTGCAATTCATCAAAAGAGTATTCATTAGTATCTAATGAGTTAGATGTTACCTTCTCATCTTCAAAAGCCATAAAACAAAGGTTTGCTACTTCACCTTCCACATTCTCTTCATCGGAGCAATCACTATCACTCCATGTAGCCACCACTGCCTTCTTCTTTGGTTTCTTCTCATTTTGCTTTCTATAAAGAGGACAATCAAATTTAACATGATCAGGTTTTTTGTATTCATAACAAATAATTTGGTCCTTTTCTTTCCTACTATTTTCTCCTCTATTGAACTCTCTCTTAGGAGGTCGCCTAAAGTTTTCACTAGCTCTCATCCTCATGAATTTGTTGAATCTCTTGGCGAACATAGCCATTTCTAAATCCTCATCATCATCACTTTCATTATGATCATCCTTTGATTCCTCAATTGTGGTGGACTTTAGAGCTACTCCAACTTTCTTTGGGGGATCTTAATTTCTCTTAATTTTCATCTCATAAGTAAGCAAAGATCCCATAAGTTCATCTAATGAGAGTGTATGAGGATCCTTGGATTCCTCAATAGCACTGACTTTAGCTTCCCATGATTTAGGTAAGCTATTGAGTACCTTTTTCACCATTTCAACATCAGAGTATGTTTTTCCTAAGGCTTTAAGACCATTTATGATGTCAGTAAATCTAGTAAACATGTCACTAATTGACTCATCATTCTTCATTCTAAACATTTCATAGTCTTGAGTGAGCATGTCTACTTTTGTTTCCTTGACTTGTGTGGTTCCCTCATGTGTGAAGGGTAGTTTATCCCAAATTTGTTTAGCATTCTCACATTGTGAAACTCGATTATATTCATTTGGTCCTAATGCACAAAATAGTGTGTGCATCGCCTTAGCATTTAGTTGTGCCATTCTAATATCGGTAGTATCCCACTCATCCTCTTTCTTTGGCACATCATCCCCATTTACTTTCTTAATAGGGACAAGAGGACCTTTAACTATAATCCTCCACACTTCATAATCATTAGCTTGAATGAATAACATCATCCTAGTATTCCAATAAGCGTAATTTTCACCATTGAAGAGTGGTGGTCTAACGGTAGAGTGTCCCTCTCCTCCCAAAGGTGTAGCTACACTAGTTTGAGTCATCTAGATCGTTTTTACTCGAAGGGAATTACTCCTAATCGATTCTCGAGTCCAAGTTCTGATACCAATTGTTGACTCTACCGAGAAGGGGGTGAATCAATTTTTATACTAAATTTTGGCTTTTCTAAGGATTTAATTCACAAATGCAATAGATAAAGCAATAATTGTGATAACCGTAAATTTTCCATTTATTGGAAATAAATATTGGAGAAAATAAATATTGGAAATAAATAAATAAATAAATAAAATTGTGAGAACGGGATATTGGTGAAGATCCCGAGAATTAAGGAAGTGATAAATCAAGAAATACGAGTGAAAGAAAATAAAATTGAAATTATGAAAAATAATGGAAAGAGGAGATTTAATTTGGATAAATGGAAATCCAAATTAAATAAGAAAAAGAGAAATATATTTATATAATTATAAATTATATAAATGTATTTTTATACAAATACATATGTATTGATATACTATATAGTATATATTAATATACAAAGGTATATATCTCTATTTATATATATATATACTATTGTATAAATTTAAATAATACTTATGTATTAAATATGACATAATATGTATATATGAGTATATACATATTTGAAAAGAAATGTAAATATGATTTTACATTTGAATTGTACATATATATATTGTAAATACGATATATATATTGTATTATTATCATTATTATTATTATTACTACATTTATATAAAAATATATAAATGTTAAGTAATTTAAATTAAACAAATAGATATATATATATATATATATACACACACACACATATATATACTAAATATGTATTTTGTTAATACATAATATATATAGTACTATACTATATATAATAATAATATTATATGTATTATATATATATATATTATAAATATAATATATGTTATATTATAAGTATAATATATATTATATAGTATAGATAAAAATAGAAAATAAAATAAAAACAAAAGAGGAAAATGAAACAAAAAGGGAAAGGAAAGAAATCGGGGGGACCCTGACCCTTCCCAGCCAGAGGCCGACGGTGGCGGAGTTGCCACCGCCTACTGCCGGTTAGGGAGAAAGGAAGAGAGTGAATTGCCATCGGCCAGAGGAAGAAAAGAGGTAGCCGGCGACGGGAAAGGAGAAGGAAGGAAGGAAGACCGACGAAAAATCGAAAAGAGAAAAAGGATCTGGCTGTGCCGGCCAAATCGGCCACCGCCACTGCAGCCACACAACCGCCGGAGGAAGAAGAAGACGTGGGAAGCCACCGTTGAGGCGGGGAACGGCGGAGGAAGGCCGACGGAGGAGGAGAAGGAACCGAACCAAAACCGAGTAGATCCACCGTTGTACCGCCGATTCGAGATGAACGGAGGCCAGATCCAGCTTCGTCGTCACACCGGCTAGCTGCTGAGCCGTTGAACCGTCGGAGAACCTGCCACCGGTGAAGAACCGGCAGTGAGGGGAGGTGACCGGTCCGGTTGGGAAGAAAGAAAAAGGAAAAAAAAAGAAGAAAAAGAAAAAAGAAAAGAAAAAGGAAAAAGAAAAAGAAAAAGAAAAGAAAAGAAAAGAGAAAAAGAAAGAAGAAAGAAAAAGAAGAAAGAGGAAAAGAAAAGGAATTCCGGGAATTTGAAAAATTTTCTAGAAGTCGAAAATTACGAAAAATCCCGGGAAACTCAAAATTCCGAGAAATTCGATAAGAAATTCGGGAATTATTTCCGAGTAATTAATTTGAATAAATTATGGAAAAATTTTAATTTTTAGAATTTAATTTTCAGAAAATTTTCTTGATGACCGTGCCGATGAAATCGGGTGAGGTGAACACGGGCGCGACCTTCGAGAGGCAGTCTCCGACCCGAGAAAAGTAAGGGAGACATATGCAGCCTGTAAGGATATTGGCACACATGTTTTAAATTATGCATTTAATTTTTATAAATGCTATTGATAATGATTGGTTGGAAAAATTGTGTTGATTTATCGGTTGAGATTTAAATTGTATTTTCCGTGCAAGAGGCTAGCCAATCGGTTGCCGTTATACTGCCGAAAATTATTGGAAAAATTATCGAAAATCATAATAAATGATTTTTCATCATGAGAAACGATTTCTAACACAAAAATCGAGAAATCGATTAGTTTTTATAAAACATGAATATATTGATAATTAATTTTAAAATATTCATATTTTTGAAAATGATGAAAAAGGAAATCACCTAAATTTATTCTGATCGGTGATATTTCACGTGAAACGAGGTGTAAAATGAAAAGGACCAAAGTGAATATTTTACTAATCTTTTTTCAAATGTTCACTTGATTTTATAAATAACCTTTATGGGTTCAATGGTGAGAACAAGTGTTTATAGAAAATTCCATAAAGGTAATTAAAGGTGAAAAACAGTGTTTTGAGACTAAAAGGTCTCCGCATGTGTTTACATAGAAAACATGGGACGGGAGTGGTGATTTGGAAAATAAATATTTTGATTTTTCATAAATCATAAAAATAATTGATTTGTATCCCGATAACTTTGAAAATCATGTTTTTCATAGAAAGCACGGAAAAGCGTGCGTATATGTTTTACGGTGAAAAAGAACAATTATGATCTTTTATGTTTTACAGTGATTATTTTATAAACTGTTTTCACCGTATGGAAAATATGATTTATGATGTTCTATAATATTTAGAATATTTTCGGGAATGATGACCTCAGTATGAATATTTTATAAATGTTATTCATAAGATGAAAATATTTTCCTTATGAATATTTGTGGATTGATTAAACTTATATTTAGTGAAATTGATTTCATAAATGGGGTCTATATCACGTGTTTATTGTTTTGAGACTGTTAGGCCCCATATCATGCTCACGTGTCACGTGTTAGTGCTGATAGATACTAATCCTATTATCAGCGTCCCAGTGGACACCTGATCAGTGCACACTGAGGACCCCATAGACTATGGCCATAGATCTCATGTGTTTCCCCTATTTGGGATGATATTATTATAGCATGATATATGTAGGGTGTTGCTTGGTCTCCATGATACTGAACTGAAAGCTACCGTATACTGTTTATTGAATTGGTAGCTACTGGTTACTGTTTTACTGATTTGCAAGATACTGTTTTACCAAATGATACTGTATTGAATATTACTGTTTTATTGAATTGTAAGATACAATTACTGTACTGATGAGAAAGAAAGTAAACTACTGTTTTATTACTGAACTGTCACGTGTTTTAAATTATACGGAAGTGAAAAGAAATAAGTGGTTTACTCTGTGAAAACGAAAATTATATCATTTTGAGAACAAGGAATATAGTACTCTCTACAATTGCTTCTAGGTTTCGGGACAAGACAGGTATTTCAAAATACTTGCCTTCCTCCATCCGGATCCCTAGCCGACTGTAGTATCCTTCCTACATATGAGCCTAGAGCCTCTAGGAAGATTTAAAGAAAGTGAAAAATTATTTTCAGCATATAAGTAGCTGAATATCAAGTGTTGCATATAACTCTCTTACTGAGCCGTGGTTTGCTCACTCCCCAATATTAACATTTCAGATTTTCGAGGACTAAGAGATCTGACATACGAGCATTTCGGCTGTGCATCTGGAGACAATGCGACAACTTGATTTATAATATGAGGTATGATCATTTATTTTCTGTATTTAGACTTACTTTCAGTACTACTTTCTTGAGAATTAAGATAGGGGATGTAATTCATATTATAATTTTATACGAAATTGTTTGATAGTAAATGAAAAAGTGAAGTATCACAGACAGCCCAATCGGGTAAGTTGTATAGAAATACGTGAAAAATGTGGTCACGAGATGTGACAATAATGAAATAAATGCAATAAGTAAAGAAGGATAAGAGAAGCAAACACAGATTTTATAGAGGTTTGGCCAATCTCTTGCCTACATCCTCTCTCCTTGATCCTCTTGTCAAAGGGTTGATTCCACACTTCCTTTGGAATTCTTACAAACCACTTCAAGGTGTGGTGATACCTCTTACACTTTCTCTTGGTGGCTTAGAAACAACCTTCTAAGTCTATCCCCTTATAATGCTACCCTCACTCTTACAATAATAACCTCACAAGGTTTGCTCACACCTTTGAGAATCAGTAATTTAAGTGAGTAGGTGAAGAACAAAGTAATTTCCAACAAATGGAGTACAAAGAGTAAATATTTATGCTATGATTTCTTTCTTGAATGTATGAGAGTTTTTTCAGTGCTTGTTCTACCTCCAAACTTCATAAATGCCTCTATTTATAACCCACCAACCGATTGGAACGGTTGGTTAAGCATTTAATACAATTCCTCCCATTGAAACCCTCAAAAACTAGCCGTTGGATTCAGGTTTCGTGCGAAGGGATCAATCCCTTTACTGGCCGGATCGATCCCTTTTCTCCAAAAAAGCTTTTCAACCTTTCCCGGGTGGCTTTTGAAGCATTCTGCCTTTTTGGGATCGATCCCTCTACAATAGGGATCGATCCCTTTTCTCCAGTAGACTTTCTTGCACTTCTTTGGCTGCAATTTTATGGCTTTTTGTGATTCTAAGTCAGTTTAAGACCATCTTACACTTTCCTAAGAGTATTTACTGACTTTTCAATTGAAATCACAATCCAAAAACTTTGTTTAAAATAATTTCTATCATTGAGTTCATTCAAAGCAAATTTACTTTGTAGTAAAATCATTTTTGAGCTTACTTGAGTTTTGTCATTTCAAAATACTTGTCAATTTAAAGCTAACAATATTGTCATTAAAAATGGGAGATCTTTTAAGTTAATAGATCTCATTCAGCCGTAATGATGACATATGCCAATATTATGGCCAAAAGGAATATTATTAAAAGGTTTCAATAGAAGGTCATTTTAGAAGAAGAAATTTGCCAAGTCTATTTCCCATCCTAGTTTCCCCAACACCTCTAGATATCAATGTGTGCCAATTCTATGATAATCTTGGGCACAAGAGGGTAGATTGCAAGAGTCCTCTAGATTGGGATGTGCAAAAGGCATTTTGTTAGCTTTTATTTTGAATCCAATCTAGGAGATATGCCTTCTAACTATTGGTGTTTGATACCGGTGCTATTATTGATAAAGCCATAAGCAACCGGAGATCGAATAAGGGAAAATTGTTGTGAATTGAGGCTATAGAGTTAGAATCCATATTGAAAACATTGCCAGATTGTTGTTACTTTTGAAGATAGTTTGGGAATTATTGTCAGTTTATACTTTTCATTCTGATAATAGAAAAATATTTTGCTTAGTAACAACATAGATATTGATTCTGGCATTCTGTGTGATAGATAAACAATAGACTTGTACCTCTAATATTAGGCAAATTTTCTTCAATTGTGAGCAATGTGACAATCGATTCTAATTATGATAGAATAGATAAGAAATTTATCAAGTAGTGGCATAAGAGTTACGGACATTTTGAGGCACACGAAGAGATTGCATTAAGGAAAAACTTACTGCTAATATTAAGGATATGATTAGCAGATATTGAGATGATTAGGAGCTGATATATATCGACATTTGTAGATCATTTCCACATACTGTATTCAGTGGATATAAATGTTTCATCACCTTCACTAAAGACCATTTTGATTTAGGTCATATAGAGTGAAAGATCTGATCTTGTAGAGGCCTTAGGCATTCTGATTAATTTCGCTGCGCTGCTTAAGGCAATGATCAGATAGTAGTGATGAATTTTATGCTCGGTGTAATGAAGCCAGGCGAAATCCTATACTAGTTTTTGAGTTAAGTGCACTGTAGGATTATGTATTGACGCCTAGTATGCATGCTTGGAATACCGACAAGGATGAGATTGTGGTAATAATCATTCGTACATTTTGATGTGGTACAATTTTTGTTGAATCACTTCAAATATCCGGAATTTAAATGGAGTGAAATTATAGAAACTGCAATTCACATGCAAGGTTGATCTCCAAGCAAGACCAGTTCCTAAATGCATACCAAGTTGTAGTCAGACATTAAGCTGATTTTATGCCGCTTCCTGTGTTTAGGGTTATAAGGTAAGGCAGAAGAGCTATAACCTATAGTCAAGAAAACTTGACAAGAAAACTATCAGCGGTAATTCTGTTGACTTTTATATCGGCTATAAAAATTCTAGATTTTTGTTTTCTGATTATGTGATACTAGAATTATTAAGTCTAACAATGCAATCCATTTAGAGGATGACTTAAAGAGTGAGAGTTATAAACTCCACAAAGTTATTATTAAAGTACATTTTGTTGTGCCAGTCTCATATATGTGTTATCTTTTGATGATGAAAAGCCACAACCAAAGAATCAACGATTGATCCCAATACCATATTTTGAACTTGTAATTGACCTTGCAGAAGAATATGAATATGAAATTCGTGTGTCTTCTTTTTCTGATATTTGTCAAGAGATTATACTGATTCGAACTCTTAGAGTTAGATATTAGTCACGCAGGATGAGTAAACATCTATACTGCGTAAAGATGCATGAGATTTATTTTAGTTGTCACATCATTATAGACCAAAAGAGACTCAAGAAATTAGGTAGAGATTTAAAGCTAAATTTGGCCAAAGCTTTAAATAATAAGAAGGAATTGGTTTTGTGAAAGCTTTCTTTTTTGTTTCTACCTAAGATTCTTTTAGAATCATGATGGCAAGTAGTAGCTCATTTCGATTAAGAGCTACATCTTGGACAGTAAAATGTCTAAATAAAGCAACCTAAAAGTTTGTAGTTCCTAAGGTGGAACATACAGTTTACGAACTCAAGGAGTTCATTTATGAATATTAAAAGGCATCCAGATTATAATATATAAAGTTTAATGAGATTGTCATTTTGAGGAGAACATTATCATTTGATAATTAGATCCATTGCGAGGTCAGTGGGAGTAGTTTTGCGCTTATTGTGCTCTAATTGATGATATCAAATAACAGCCTGTAGCATTGACCTAATGTATGAGACATTTCATATCGTCACGTCATTTCAAGATGAAGAATCTAAGTGAGGCTCTATTTCATTTTAAGAATTGAGATTCTTTGTGATATTTCAATAGGCATACATTATTGGTCTCAAAGAACCTATATTGAGTGTTGAGTAGGTTTATTTTATGTTGTTCTCCTAATAAGACATCATTTAGTGAAAAGTGACATATTGTGAAAATCTCAAAGTCCTCAAGATGATAATGAAAGAGCTCATACTGAGTATTATGTATGCCTTATTGTGGGTAATTACTGTATGCTCAAGTTTATACACATTTGGATATTGTGTATATTATAGATGTATTTCGGAGATACTTGAGCGATCCTGTAATAGAGAACTGGAAGCTATAAAAAGAGTATTTGGATATTGACAAATTTGACATTCTAAGTTTGGTCAGATATTCTGATGTTAATTTTACAAGCTATCAAGATATTGAAAATTATTTTGGCTATATATATTTGTGGACATAAAGGAGCTGTATTGTGGAAAGTGTAAAGCAAACACTTACAACATTCTTAATTGTGGAGGCTAAATATATAGCATGTTGTAAAGCTACATGATGGGCCATTTAGGCTGCAGAATTTCATCTCAGGGCTGGTTTTCTGCGATTGTCATTTCGAAGTCTTGTAGTGTATTGTGATAATGTTGCAGCAAGTATTTTCTCTCTCAAAATACTAGGAGTTCCGCACACTTTAAATATTTAGATATCATCATTCGATTTTGTTAGAAAGAAAATAATGGAATCCATTGCTTGATTGGATGGTAAAGCACATAGTGAAAGAACTCATTATGGCTAACTGAAAGTTTGGCTGCTTAAGTGCCTTGACGACATAGCACTTGTATGAGGCATATGGAGCCATTTGCCGTATTAAGTTAGTGGGAGCTCTATGTAATGAAATCAGTTATAACTGTATTAATGGATTCCCACTTGCCATATATGCATATTTTATTTGCTCGTATTTTGATGAATATGACATTCTATTAGATGAGACATTCTGTATTGGTCTTATGTGCTTCTATTGAAGCAATGCATCATTCAGTTTAGATGCATGGACCTAATGGAAATGGATATTGATTTTGGTTTTCATATCATTTCCATTTCACACTTTATACTACAATTTAATTGTAGTCTTTGTAAGTTTAAGCATTTGTACCATGTCGGTATGATGCATTCTGAAGCTTATAAAGGCTCGTTGTTGTTGTTGTTAAAGTATTTGTAAGCCTACATATTTGTACCCTTTCGGTACAATGTATCTAGAAGATATTATGAATACATATTGATATTATATGATATTTTGTTAATTAACTTAATTGTCCAAGTGGGAGAATGTTGTAATATATCTATTTGTGTGGACTAATTAAATATAATTATTATCATATAATTTATTTAGTAGTATAATTTATGTATAGTGTGATCATAATTGTATATAATATATCTATATTATACATGTATTTATCCTTAATAGGACGAATATAATACATGATTCAAAATATGGGAGGTCCCTACTCTTAGCACCAATATAAAATGGTGGCCCATTAACCATTTTTGCTATGGAAAACAAAAGGGTGCATAAGGGTAGCTTCTCCCTCTCCAATCACTCTCCCTCTCACCAATTTCTCCTTCATCCTCAGGAGCCACAAGCACCGGCGAACCTCCGGCGTGCATCCGATGGCACCTCCTCCCTCCAGTAGTGGCGTAATAGGTGGTTGTATGGTGGGTTATGGCTTACCCACGAAAGGTTAGATTTATTGTTTTGTTATTGTGTTAATGACTTGGTGAGTTTTATTAATTAATTCCAACAGATTAATCATCAAATTAATTTTGATTAGTTATCGAAAATTATTTTGATAAAATTTCGTTTTTTGATTTGTTTGAAAATCAAATTAACCAAATTAATCCAATTTTAATTAAAATATAAGAAACTTGCAAATAAAACTAAAAATACATGACTCAAAGATATGTTTAATGTTTTGGAGTTTAGACAATGTTTCTAATTTTGAATTTGTTAGAGTTTTTAAATTAATAATGTAATATTTTGAATATTTTTAGTTTGATTCAAATTAAAAAATAAAAATATAAATTTAGCTTAAATATATTTAAATTCTATTAAAATAAAATTTAACTGAATTAAATTCGATCAATTTTTTTTAATTTTTTTTATTACAAGAGAAAGCATTAAACTAACAATAACAGAGAGACTATCAGAGTAAAACCCCTTGGGAAAGCAACTCCCTTACTATCCGCATCAAGTAAAGAAACTAAGAAGCTTGGAGACTCCCGCAATACTTCAAAATCTTCATCAATTTGACAAGCTTTTTTGGCTAAGGCACCTGCACAAAAGTTGTCTTCTCGCAACACATGTTGAAACTTGCAAATCCAGCTTCTTCTCTTAAGTGTCCTAATATCCTCTACAATACTACCCAGAGGTTGAGTTTCAGAGATTATTGATGTTTTTTTAGTAGTATATTTTCAATGGCGGACCGTAGTTAGACTTTGAAAATTTTTACAAACCTTGGTTATACATATGCAGGGCAAACGTTATGGTAGCCCCCCGAGTTTTTCACAATTCTTTGTGTATTATATATAATATAAGCAAACAAACAACACACACATATATTATAAATTTTATTGATTCTTTCAAAATTAAATTGTTTACTTATTATGTTTTAGTTTATAATTTAATTTTATTTATTACCATTTAAGAGGGTTAATTAAAATTGTATTATTATTTGTCTATTTATTATACTAACCAATCACTTTTTACAAATTCTTAAAATCAAGAAATTTGTTATAATATTTAAATTACAATTATGTAAATTTAACAAACGGATCACATTAACTTTTTAGATTTCTTGAAAAACTATAAAATTATAACCAAGTACCACATGTGTTTTCTTGTTAAATGAAGTTCAAACCCTATGAAAAATAGGAGAAGCTATTTTTTTGTAAACTTACTACAATTTTTCCTCTCCACATAATTTTTCATCTTAGTCTATATCTTTATTTCATGTTGTCTTACAAATTTTTTTTTCAACCAAAAATTAGATTGGAACCACTTTGCAAAAAGTTAAAAAAATCTTAACTTTTAATTTCAAAATTTCAACTTCATTTTTAAAAATATATATTTATTTTTCTTGTTGCAATAAAAAAATTTTTTATTTATACTTTTTATTTAAGCTTGAAATTGCCCAAAAAATCAAGAATGCTTTCATAATTCGTTAAAAGATTATATAATTAGTAATTATACTATTAGATTGAAAGTTTTGATTTTTTAAAAAGTGTAATGTTGTCATAATATATTTTTATTTTATAATTTTATGAGCTTGTTGCTTTTTATTATTAGTATTCTATTTTAAATATATATGTATTTAAAATGAAATATATTTTATGAAAAAAAATATAATATAATATTAATTGGCCTCCCAAAATCACTTGTCAAGATCTGTCACTGTATATTTTCGTTCAAAGTATCAACCGCAATCAACTAAACACATTAGTAAATAATTAGACTAACTCAAACTTATACTTGGTGAGATTGAACCTGAGATCTCAAAATCTTAGGCCTCCTTCTTGTTATTAAGCCAATGCTTCATTAGCTGAATTCTATCATTTAACTTTTGAAATTAATGAATTTTTCGGTTAATGAAAATAAAATAAAATAATTTAATTTTAGATAATTCAATTTGAAATTAATCAAACTGATCAATTAAACATCCTTAACTTTCTTAGTGACATTTACGTTACATTCTTTGGTACATTCAAAAGAATACAAATACATACATCTAGCATTACAAAAGATATTATTATTATTATTATTATTATTATTATTATTATTATTACTATTATTATTATTGAATACATTAAAAAGATTACAGATACATATCTCTAATATCACAAAAGAAATTATTATTATTTTAAATTATGTAAAAAATATATTTTTATTTTATATAAATCTCTTTTAGTTCATTTTAGAATCTCTATATATGAAACAAACTTCAAGTTGAAATCCAAATTATTTCTAATCATTGAGTTTTTTAATTGTGAAATTGAAGTCCAACAATTGAAAAAAAACCAAGAATCCAACAGGTCTACCACGAAAATATTAACCATACAATAGTGTCTCGCATCTTTCTGTACATATATAAATATATATATATATATATATATAAATATATATTTATTTATTTAAATCTGTCCAGGCAAAGACGCCTTAAATTTCATTCTTCAAGGCAAACCAATGGATTCTGCTGCATACACAAGCCCCCCGAACCTCCAATCCTGGAGGAAGAATTCTTGCACTTTATTTCCTTCCCCTTTTCACAAACTAAAGAGTGCGAGATTCCCCACTTTGAGTGGCTCTTTCTCTACAAAAATATATGTATTCAACTTCAACTTTGCTTCATATTTTGACCTTCGTCACACCGTTGCTTAATAGCTTTTTTGTTTTTTGAAATTATTAATCTACGTAAAATCTTTTCGACCTTTAATTTATTCAACTTGCATGAAAAAGATATTATGTATCTAAATCTTTTGGAAATCGTAATTTTTTAAATAGAAAATTAAACATTTAAACTTATTCAATTCACATGCCATCTAAGCTAATATATAATTGATTGTTTAGAAGTAGATCTGATAATTCATGTGCGAGATTTGTGCTCGCGTTGCATAAAATACAAAAATTTCATGTTAAAATTTATTAAACATGTTTAAAAAATATTTTTAATTTTTATCATGTTTATATACATTTTTATCAAATTTTAATGCGTATCATTTTTATTTTAGTTTTAATATTGTAATTAAATCGTATTATCGTGTCGTATTTGCGGTTATGACTTTTCAAGTTTGTTTCGAAGCTAGTTACAAGCTTAGGCAGGAAAATGAGAAAAGGGAAAAAAGTGGACGGTCCGGGAATTACTAGTATACACCTCCAAGTTTGGAGCATAAACCCCGTCAAGCTAAGAAAATGGTTCTTTTTTATTGGGTTATGGGTTCACTTTCCTTCCATTACCAATAAAAAGGCATCAAGAATAACAAATTATGTGTACTTTTGTTCCTTGTTTCGACCTCCCATTTCCTATCTCATCTCTTGATTCCTTTTCCAATTTGTAGTTTGAACGATACAGTAAATTAAGCTATCAGCCACTTTCTCATTGCAGGAGTAACAACAAAGATTTTGAACATTGATTTAAATAATCATATTTTCAATTTTAAAGTATGAAAAAACTACATGCATGACATTCGAATTTTGATATTTATATTATATGATATTGGTTATTCGAATTTTGATATTTGCATTGTATGATATTGGTAAAGCATGTTATTAAGGCATTTAATTCTTAATTACGTTCACAAACTTCTCCTTAAAAAGGTTGAAGTTCAAAGCTCGATTCTCCTTCTTCCTTTTAGTTACCCATGAAAAAACGATTACTACTAGCAAATTAGTATGAAGAATCTACACTGGTTTCCAGAATTGGAAACAGGCTGTAAAGTGTTAAGTGAAGAGTTCTGACAAAGACAAATGTGAATGTAAAACTAGTTAGCTTTCAAGCACAGCGCCTCTTAACAATCACAAAAAAGTATGAAAGTCAGTCAAAATTTTCCCTTGATGGAACCTCTCCAAAAAGCCATATACCGTCCTTTTCTTTGCCACCCAAACCGCCCTTGGCCCTTGTTATAAAAGATCGGTACCTCATTCAATGGAGATGCTTAACCATTCCTTTTAGCTCCACTCTTTATTGACGGCACAGAATACTTTGAAAGCCCCAGAGTTCTTGTTATACAAAGGGAGTCACCGACTTGCAACTCAACAAACAACATTAACAATGAGACATTTCTGTCTTGTTCTTCTGGTATTGGCCATGCTTGTGCTTTCGGAGCCAGCTTCTGTTGATTGCTGTAGGCCTCTTCTGGCATCAAAAAAGGTTGGAGATGCAAGCATGGAAGCTGCTTCCGGATCAACTTCAAGTTCTGCTGAAGATAGAAGCAGTCGGGTCTTAGCAGAGCAGCAAGTGACAACCACAACTTCTGGACCAAGCGCAAAAGGCCCTGGTCATTAGCAGTCTCTCCCTTGGATTCATATTGTTCATATTTTTTTGTGCTTCTGGTTTGTAATTGTTCAGGAGAGTGGTATAATAGGAACATGTATATGTAAGGTCTGTTTAGTTTTAGGGAATTTATTGATTCTGTCTGGTAAAAACAATTGCAAATGTCTCAAAGAGTTTGCTAGGCTTTAAAGGGATGTGTTTTTTTCACGTTAAAGAGAAAATTTCCAGATTATAGAGCAATTTATTTTTCATGTCTTTGGCTTTACCTTTTACTTGGCTGCTTGATGTAGCCTCTGTGTCTTATCTTCTTTGTAAATCACAGACAAATATTCTGGCCGTGATTGGTGGCAATTATGCATTGCAATTGAAGAACCATAATGGGTTTTTTGAGATTTTGTTATCTTATCAGTTTGGTCCACTAAACATGTTAGGTCTTCAATGGAGTGAGCATGATAAGCACTGCAACAGGACACTTGTTTCAACTAATGACCGGTTTACGATTTTTGGATTCATTCTCCAGAAGGAGGCTGATGGGTGTTTGCAGGGGATGTTTCTTCTGCATGTAGTCCAAACTTTTCCCAGTTATCTCCCAACCTAATGGAACCTTCATAGTTTCCGGAAGGCTCGAAGAATTTGCCTTGCTATACAAGCAAACTCTTTTATCAAAAGGGTGGTAAAAGATTCTAAATTTTTTAAGCATGTTTAGATACCAGGCTGAAGCATTGATCATGCAAATGAAATTTCTTAGAAACCATCTGTTATATTACAATTTAAGTATTCTGGTAATTTGGTACGGATATGATCTTGGGAAATGCTTGTATATTATATTATACATCTTGATTCTTGAAGTTCAAGAAGAAAGCAGTGCCAATTTGATTTCACACATGAAACATACATAAATAATAGACATTAAACTAGTAAACCGTGCCTTGTAAACCGAATGATTCATCTGGCGTCGTTGATTCTCAATTGGGAGAAAACTTCACTTGCTAATGGGACTGAGTCAGAGTCATCCTCCCTTATGGTGGACATATCATCTTTGTCAACTTCAGCACTCATGGAAGGAAGACGCCGGAGATCGGGAAATGATAACATACCCGAAGCATTAGAGGTGCTGTCCTCGTGTGGCTCGCGTACAACTGCTGTTTGCTGGAGCTGCAAAGCATACTCCAAGTCCCATGCAACATCACCCATGGAAGGCCTATCAGCAGCATCTTCTTGCAGACATTTCTCTGCTACCTCAGCAAATTTTCTTAATGAGTTGGGATTGATCTGAGCTTTTATGGATGGATCCACAATCTGCTCAAGCAACCCTTTCTTCTTGCAATGCATTCCCCATTCACCTAAGTTCACTTGGTCTCTTGGAAGTGAAGGATTGATAGCTGGCCTTGCACATAGCACCTCAAGAAGAACCACACCAAACGAGTAAACATCAGATTTTTCTGTCAGCTGCTGTGTCCTAAAGTACTCAGGATCAAGATATCCGAAAGTTCCTTTAACACCTGTGCTGACATGGGTTTGATCTGGAGGACCTGATCTTGAAAGGCCAAAGTCAGCCACTTTGGCTACAAGGCTCTCATCAAGCAAGATGTTTGTGGACTTGACATCACGGTGAATGATGCCCCCAGATGCACCTTTGTGAAGGTAATGTAGTCCTCTTGCTGCACCAATGCAGATTTCAAGCCTTTGCTTCCAAGACAAGACAGGTGGCTTTGAGTTATATAGGTGATCTCTCAAAGTTCCTTTTTCCATGAACTCGTAGACCAGTATCATCTCATTCCCTTCATCACAGTATCCGATCAATGAAACAAGATGTCGATGACGAATTTTGGATAAAACCATGATCTCAGTCTGAAATTCTGGCAGGCCTTGGCCTGACCCGGGCTCACTTCGTTTCACAGCCACTTTCATGCCAGTTCTGAGAGTTCCTAGAAAGACAGTACCAAATCCACCCTTACCAATCTGCAACTTCTTGTCAAAGTTGTTTGTGGCAAACTGAATCTCGACAAATGACATCTTTAAGCCCAGGTTCAAGTTAGGAACAGGGGAAGCATTTATGGTTGGCTCAGTGCTTAGTGTTGATGGTTGATGCATCTTCAGATTATTGTGAGTACTTCCTTTGTATGCAGCTAATGGTGTCCAATCTGAAGTTTCAACAGGTTTTGCCTTCCTGAGTCTCAATCCGAAACACAACAGACCTCCAAATATGCAGACAAGTACTAGGCCTCCAAGCACCGAACCAACAATAATAAAGACAGACTTCTGGTTGGACTCACTTGTTTTAGGAACCAAATCAGATTTCCCAACCATTTCCATTATCTCAACCCCATTCAGAAATGCTGTTTTCTGAATAGAACTACTCTCAGGCCCTATGGAAATGTTCAGGAATCCTGAATCATCGGAATCAACCACAAAGTCAATGAAGAATGGAGTTGCCAATTGTGTAGTTCTTTCATAAGGATTGATTTCCTGGCTGAAGTTGCTATTTATGTAGAGAAAAAATTTCAAAACATTCTGTGCTGGACTAACAATGTCACAGAAATGAACCCGAATCAAGTGCCTAGCATTTCTAGTCACACCATAGGACCAAGTTATATTGAAGTTATTTGATTCCCTACTGGCATTTATATTCATCTCTTTGGCAGTCTTGTATACTAAATCTGGTGCAATGAATTCGGTAACGGAATCTAAGTAATTTGGTCTACCTGAGTAAACTTGGCTATTCTTTGCAGTGTCTGGATTATACAGAAAACTATCATCAGGAAGCCATATTCTCAACAAAGTATCATTTTCTGGTGTTAGAGTAGGGCCTCCAACATTGATTCTATAAATTGTCTGTAAAGCTAAAGAGAGTAAACCCTTGTAATCATTGATATTTCCTGTCTGACTAATCTGTGTAGCCCCATCATAAATGAAATCTGGAGGGGCTGCAAAGACTTCTATGGCATTTACGAATGCGAAAGAAGATCCTTGAGGCACAAAGTAGATTGAGAATTTACCTAAAGGAATGCTTAAAATGAATTCCTTTATTAGAGTAGAGCTGCTGCTATTTTGGACTGTGAAATTATGCAAGAGAAGAAAACCAGAAGCGGAAACATTGAAGACAGCTGCTGAGACATCTGTTGAATTGAAGAAATGAAGGCGTACCAGGTAAGTGCCACTGGTGCTGATTTCAAACTCGTATGAAGACAGCTGCCTGAAAATTCTTGCAGTTTGATAGAGTGCTGGTGTTTCTGATGACTCCTTGTGGTCTGCAACAGAGCTGTTCCGTTTGGTGAAGGAGACAGAATCAGAATTCAGGTCGCCAACAAAGGTCCGGGTGGTGAAATTTATGTTGATGTTTGATCCACAATTGATGAAATAATTGTCCGGAAGAGTGTATGCTGAAGATGGCAGCTGATAAGATAAGAAAAGGACCAGAAGAAAATGAAGAACCAAAGGTTTATCCCAGTGAAACTTCTCCATTGATTTGCTGTTTTTGCCTGAATTTTCTGTCTTCAGAAAAATCCCTTTGTGTGAATCAAAGAAACTAATTGAAGGGTTGAGGACAAGTCAACACAGGGAGCCCGGGTTGACTTATGAACCAAAACATGTTCTACGAGAAAATTCTAAGAAATTTTCCATTGGGAATTGTTTTAAATGCCCTCGAACTATATAGATTTTGTTCATGCAGTAGAGGACAGTGCTGGCTTTAGGGGTATTTACTCAGTCAACAAACAATGGAATGTCAGTATCGATGTAAGCTTAAAGTATCTGCCAACTTGTCAAGAATATCTAGAAAGAGTCCAAAATGATTCATTGTCTTCTTTGGTGAAGTATGCCACAATAATTGAGCACCACAAGCTATAACTTCGAAGTAAAACGGGTATTCGGAAGGGTTTTAAACTGTTATTTAATTAACAGTTCGACAGAAGCTTAACCAGCTCAATCCAGGGTATCTAATAGTCTAACATATATAGTAATCTAAAGCTACCACGGTAAAACATTTATAATACAAATATAGTATATCAAATTCTCACAATATCCCGATGTGAGATTGAAATGTTACAGCAACCATATCATACGTCCCACAACACACCATGCATAATAGGCCTTTCATTACCAGATGGGCTTCAAACATAGAAGAGGATTTGAGAGCCTGTCTATCTCCATGTGATGCACAGAACTCATTAAAGTCTAGAGAATTTACTAGTACATTATTTTTCCTTTACTTTATGGTGTGGAAACTGGAAATTATGGCAGTTTACTTAATGCAGACTCCAAAGAGACTTGTGAGCCTGTTAAAGTAGATGAATTATTGGAGGGGGGCAGTCTTATCTTTTTCTTGGTCACTTTAATAAAGAATCAATATCTAAAGCTAATCCCTCACTGTTAATGGTGAGAAAAAGATATGCTTTTCTGAAAAGACTTGATTATAGAAGTCACTACTAGCAATAGAAGTCTAATAACCAGCGATTTTCTTTATGTGGAAAGCTTCAATAGATTTGATCATTTAGTTTAGGGATTAGAATCGTGTTTATGATCAAGCTGTCTCTCATGTCATGAAAACCAGCAATAACAAATTGTTCCCAAGATCATCTAAAATCCATAGTGAAGAAAAATAAATCTCATCTGCAAGTCCTCTGGCAGTTTAACCCTTATGCTAATCTGAAACCAAGATTCCATAATTCAGTTAACAATTAATTAACTTCTGCAATTCATTGCTCAAATCATGTGCCTCCAAGTATTTAGCAACTCTGGGACTCAGTAATTGCTGAGTAGTAGATTACCATTGGCTAGAGGGTCCTATAAAAGAACCTCAAATAGACCAACAAGTGAGAAGACTAATTATTCTAACTGGAAACAAGCATAAATAGATATACATTTACTTCAGAGGAGATTATACTTCAGAATATCTTGGATTATTATTTTACAATCACTTCATACATGAATTAGCAGAAGAGGAACCTGGGGTTGTAATTTGTTTTGAGTCGACCCTCGATTCAGTTCTAGTTGATTTGCTGGAGTTCATATAACTTCCTGATGTCTTGGCCCTTCAGGTTCATAGCAGATTTTAAATAATTCACATGACATGAGTGATCTTCCCACCCTGGTAAAGCCTTTATATTAGTTAGCCATCCTATTAGTAGCAAAATTGACAGAAATGAAATCTTCCTGCCTAAGAACGAATCCTAGAAACAAAAGGATAGAAATAAGAACATTTATGCTTCAACAAACCCGCTTAAGATTACAAGTTTTAAGAACATTAATCCACAGCTGATTGATATTACTAAGAAATTTAAGTTTCTCCATTTTCACACATTGCTAATAAACACAATAAATGATCATATTTGATACCTTGAGTTACTTGAGATCATCTAGCATCAGCAAACTTCAACTGGGAGAATACTTCACTAGCAGATGTATCTGAGCCACTGTTACCTACCATGGACTGTTCATTTTCTTCAACTGGAAAGCTACTGGTTGGTAAATGGAGAAGCACAGGCAGCCCAAATTGCAATGAAGCATTTGTTGTGCTTTCATCAGGGTTTTCTCTGTTTATTCCAGTATGCAAATACAATGCATATTTTAAGTCCCATAGCACATCATGCATGGTAGGCCTCATACTACCCTTTTTCTCCAAACACTTCTCAACGATTTCACCAAATTTTCTAAAGGAACTAGGGTTTATGTTATCCACTAGGACAGGATCAATAATCTTTTCAAGCTGCCCTTTCTTTAGCCAAAGCAAACCCCAATCTGCTAGGTTCACCTCCTCCTTCTGAGGTGAGTTTATAATAACTGGCCTAGCACAGAGAACTTCTAGAAGTACCACTCCAAAAGAGTACACATCAGATTTTTCTGTCAACTCTGAAGACATTAGGTATTCTGGATCCAAATAACCAATGGTACCTTTTACGCCTGTATTGGCCAAGGTTAGATCAGAATGGCCTGATTTGGAAATACCAAAGTCAGATACTTTAGCTGTGTAATTTTCATCTAGCAGGATGTTTGTTGACTTAACATCGCGGTGAATGATTTTCAGAGCTGAACCTGTATGCAGGTGATGAAGAGCTGTTGCTGAGTCAATGCAGATCTCAAGCCTTTTCTCCCATGACAATCCATTTTGTTTAGAACAGCCATTGGCTTCATAAAGATTATCTCTAAGGTTCCCCTTTTCCATGAATTCATAAACCAATATCATTTCAGACCTTTCATTACAATATCCAATCAAGGAAACAAGGTTTCGATGGCGAGTTTGGGAAAGCACCATTATCTCTGTCTGGAATTCCGCTGGACCTTGCTTCTGTCCTTGTTCCCTTCGTTTAACAGCGACTTTCTTGCCATGAAGAGTTGCACCATAGACTTTTCCAAAGCCACCCTCGCCAATGAAAAGCTTTGAGTCAAAATCTTTTGTTGCTTGCCGTATTTCAGCAAAGGGTATCCTTAATTCAAGGTCCAAACTAAGGCTAGCAGCAGTTCTATCAGATAACATGTCATTTCCACTTCTTCCTCCAAGAAAAGCC
The DNA here is from genome assembly GCA_032173925.1 of Heritiera fomes. Lineage (NCBI taxonomy): Eukaryota > Viridiplantae > Streptophyta > Magnoliopsida > Malvales > Malvaceae > Heritiera > Heritiera fomes. The sequence goes on along the minus strand of JAPDPM010000017.1, from coordinate 25,501,650 downwards.
AAAGAAGATGGCAGACTTGGCACTTTATCCGAATCTTCTTTCATGCAAACCAGACGAATCACTATAACCGCCATTATAATGAATGCAAATATCAGACCAAGTGAACCGGCAATAATGAACAAAACTTTTTTATGCTTCTTCTCCTTGGGTGGCACAAATGAAGAATATGAATTCTCCATTAGCTCCATAATCTCAAGGCCATTCAGAAAGGCAGTTTGATTTGTACTGTTTGTAACAGGGCTAACACTTATATCAATATTTCCAGAATTAACAGCGTCAACAACAAAATCAGCATAAAATGGAGCTGCCAGCATATTAACAGTCTCATATGGACTGATCAACTGACAAAAATTGCCATTGATACAGAGATTGAGCTCAGAATATTGAAGTGAGAGGCTAATAAAATCACAAAAATGCGCTCGAACAAAGTGCCTAGCTTGCTTATTGACTTTGAAACGCCAAGTAATATTCTTCCTGCCATTTTTTAAATTCAGTTCTTTGGCAGTCCTGTAGACGTCCTCTGGGGCAATATACTTTGTTGAACCATTAGCTCCAACTCCAAACTGTAATTGACCATAGCCGGTTTGATTGTTTTCAGCAGACCCTTGGAAGAGCAGAAACTGGTCATCCGTAATCCAAGTCCTCATAAGCGTATCATTCTCTTCCGTGATTTTGGGACCTCCGACATTGATCCTGTAAGCTTGCTCCAAAACCTTAGAAAGTAAACCACCATACTTGCCTTTACTCCCTGAGACAGTAACGTTTGTGGCGTTTTCAGGGATGAAGCCAGGGGGGGCGAGAAAGACTTCAATGGCGTTCACAAAAGCCAAACATGGTTTTCGAGAAGGTATGAAGTAGATCACGAATTCACCAGCGGCAATTGTAAGCAAGAATTCCTTAACCACTCTGGATTCACTACTGTTTTTCATGGTAAAATCCGACAACAGTAAAAGCCACGGAGCTGAGGCATCAGGTTGGTCTGAGACTGAGACATTAAACACAGCATCCGCTAAGCTGACAGGAGATGAGAAGACAAAGAAATGAAAACGTACCACGTAGGTGCTATTTTGGCTTATGTTAAGCTTATAAGAGCCAGGGCGGCGGAATATTCTTGCTGTTTGATATAGCGTTGGTGTATCAGCTGAAGGTTTACTGTCTATGACAGGATTGCTTCCTCTTCCTTCGAAGGAACCTGAATTTCTGTCTCCAGTAAAGTTCCTGATTCCGAAGGAGACACTAGACTTTGATCCACAGTTAATGAAGTACCCATGAGGAAGAGTGTCAGCTTCATCAACAGCTTCAGCTGGTGAGAGAAGAAAGAGTGAACAGAAGAGGAGTGGTAGGAGACGTGAGAACAGAACTGTGAAAGATTGAAGCATTTCCACAGAAACTGCGGGTTTGCTGCTTCTACAGGGAGGGAAAGTATAAGAGAATCCTGGTTGGATGATTAAAGTTAGTGTAAACATGCATTGCCATTGTAAAGAAGTACTAAATCTTCTCTTCTTTAATAAAAAAAGACTTGTAGTTGACGTTGAATTGCTTTTGTTAGAGACATAAAATTATATAAATACCCTGGAAAAGCCTGGAACCAAGGACAAAAGCAGTTTGGCCCCAAGCCTTTGTCTCTTAACTTTATTCCCTCGTGAAATAGAACCCATAAGTAAACGATTGATACCAGATATTTTAGTTGTTTGGAAATATCAGGTTGCAAAAACGGTTAAATATTAACTCAAATTTTGTATTAATGAGTATATTTTTTATAATAAATATATTATTAAATATAATTAATGAGTATCTTTATGATCAAGTAATAAAGCTCTATAAATATAAAGTGGTTTTTAAAATTTAAGAAACACATAAAGATGTAATCACTAAGTGATTTCTACATGAAAACGAGATTTTTAGGGATTTAGAAAAGAGTTGTAGAAAACACTAGGTTAACACTATGGAGTAGGGAAATTGAGTTTGCTTCGGGACTGGCTTAGTGTTTGTTTGGGGTGTGTAGTACATTTTGTAATCTCTATTATTTATAATAAATTTTTCTCTTTTGTTCATGGACATAGGTACTTAAGTCAAATCGTATTAAATCTTATCTCTTGTGTGATTTAATTTTACATTGATCTTATCTTGATTTAATTTCATACGTATATGCTTGCTTTTTTAAAGAATCAATCGGTCATGGGCCATTTCTAAAAGCAAATGACAATCGTGTTTTGAGAGAAGTGTTTCTATACCCAGCATACAAAAAGATGTTGATAACATGAATTTTGATACCATTGAACATTTTCAACACCAAAAACTAGCCCAAAGGGTGAAGGTTTTTCTTGTACTAATAAATACACACTCAACCCATTTCACAATTGCCGGACTTGAAGAACCATTACCGACTAAACTTCCAATAACTTAAGCCAAGTTACACTATAATACAAATTTGTAGTATCCAAATTCAAGTGCCTTTGGTCTTGCCAATGAATCAGGCTTTTAGAGAAACAGTACTATAGGGCTTGCATGTTGCAACAACAAAAAGAAAATGTGCTTAATGATTCCAAAGCGCATGCCGCTGTCCTCTTTGTCTCACCAAAACCAGTATGCAAACGCTTCTCTTTCAATGGCATTGACACTAACATTGATCATTCCTCTACAATTTCTCTTTCTCGCTGCATTCTCTCGATTCAAGAATCTCTGTAGGAGAAACTATTAGGAAATTAAGAAAGTGGATGATGGCTATGGCCTATGTGAATTTATGAACCAAACATTTTTTTGCCATGGCTGATTGGAAGTTGTCTGTCATACAGGATACAAGATGCTTATATAACTACAAAAGGATTTCTTCTGCTTAAATTGTCCATTGAAGGAAACCAGATGATACAACAAATAAAGTTAAAAAACAAAAACAAAAGAAAACAGCTTCTTGCAGCTCTGGTCCATGGTTAATGCCACTGGGATTCTCCAGAACTCAGACCACATAAAATGACTGGTTTCATATATGGCTGCATTAATATAAATGTGTGTCAACCAAAAGAAATCATTTCTACCATCTCTGTATAGGTGAATGAAGTTCTAATTTAAAGAATCTTCATGGATTATTCAACAAATTTCATTGAAACTACTTGAATTATAAATAAGTCAGAGCTACTTTTACAGGTTTTTAGACAACAAAAGATGCATTCAACATCAATATAGTGATGTAGTAACTAAAAAGACAAATTACCAGCCTGTTGAGACTATCTGCCGCCATCAATCCTCAGCTGGGAGAAAACTCCACTATCTGTAGTGTCAGAACCATCATCCGTTATCATAGGCATCTCATCTTTCTCAATTGGAAAGTTATTTGAAGGCAAACGCTGAAAAGGTCGCGATGAGAAGTTCAGAGAAGTATCTATGGCACTGTCCTCATGTGGCTCTCTGCGCACGGCAGTTTGCTGGAGCTGCAATGTGTATTCCAAGTCCCAGCAGATATCAAGCATTGTAGGCCTGCTGGCTCCAGTTGGCTTCAGACATTTCTCAACTATTTCACTGAATTTTCTCAAGGAATTAGGATTAATCTGGCTAGCCAATGAAGGATCCACAATCTTTTCAAGTTCCCCTTTCTTTAACCAAAACAGTCCCCACTCAGCTAAATTTATCTCCTCCTTCCTATGTGAGTTAATGATAGCCGGTCTAGCACAAAGCACTTCAAGGAGTACCACACCGAAAGAATAAACATCCGATTTTTCAGTAAACTGAAGGCATCTGAAGTACTCAGGATCAAGATAACCAAAGCTCCCTTTGATGCCTGTGCTGAACTCATCTGGATCAAGAACACCGGATTTGGACAGGCCAAAATCTGCAACTTTTGCCACATATTGTTCATCAAGCAAGATGTTAGTGGACTTAACATCACGGTGAATGATTCCTCCATCTGAGCCTGTGTGGAGGTAATGAAGACCCTTTGCAGCACCAATACAAATTTCAAGTCTTTGCCTCCAAGTCAATAAAGACAATGAAGTTGATCTCTCTGGATTCCCATGCAAGCTGTAAAGATGATCTCGGAGAGTCCCCTTTTCCATGAACTCATAAACCAGTATCATCTCAGACCCTTCATCACAATAGCCAATCAGGGAAACAAGATGGCGATGGCGAATCTTGGATAGAACCATAACCTCAGTTTGGAACTCTGGAAGGCCCTGGCCATGTTTTGACTCGCTTCGCTTGACTGCCACGTTGAGACCATTTCGTAGAGTTCCTTTATAAACTTTACCAAACCCTCCTTCCCCAATGAGAAACTTAGCCCCAAAGTTATTGGTTGCCTCCATTATTTCAGCAAAGGGCATCTTTAATTTAAGGTTCAAGTTTGGAACAGGAGGAGGATGGCCAGACCTTGCGCTTATTCCAATATAAGGGCTGCCTCCTCCAAAAGGAAGGTTACCATATGAAGCCAAGTCTTCAACAGGTTTTGTTTTTCTGCGTTTCTTGAACAACAAGAATGCCACTACCAAACCACAGATTACAAGAAACCCAACGACTGAACCAATTATGATAATCACTACAGGCTTGCTTTTTGGCTTACTTATCTCTAGTTCCAACCCTGGTTCTGTTACAAACTCCATGATCTCGAGTCCATTCAGGTAAGCAAATCTATCAAGGGATTCCTTCAAGGGGACAACACTAATACTAATAAAGTCAGAATCACCCGAGTCAACCACAAAATCATAGTAGAATGGAACGGCTGTGTTAACAGTATAGTTGTAAGGATTGATATTTTGACTGAAGTTACTGTATATAAAGAGATTGAAATTGACTATGTTAGGCGATGAACTGAGAATGTCACAGAAATGGACCCTAACAAGATGCCGCGCATTCTTACTGACATTGAAATGCCAAGAAATATTAGTAGAATTTGATGCCTGTGATCCATTGTTTAGAGTTACTTGTTTGCAAGTCCTATAGACACGATCTGGGACAAAGTTTCGAGAGGCTACAGTGAATTCCCCATCGTCTGGAACATCATCATCATCGTAGTCCAGCCTACCATCCTGAAAATAGTTGCAATTTCTTGCGGAATTTCCAATTACTACATAACCATCATCAGCTACCCATTCTGATGCCACAGCAGTTGAGTCATTAAAGGGTTGACCTCCAACAATAACTCTCTGAACTGTTCTAAGAACCTGAGAAGGTAAACCTATGTAATGACCCTCATTTCCTGCTGAACTCACATGAGTTCGGTTATCCTTAAGATTTGGAACTAGAAAAACTTCTATGGCGTTCACAAAAGCAAAAGCTGTTTGATCTGCAGGGATGAAGTGAATTCTAAAGTTGGCTGAATTGATAGGCACTAAGAAATCCTTAATCACAGGGAAAGAACTGTTTCTGACTCTGAGATTGGATACTAGAGACTTATGGGAAGCTGAAACATTGAATAAAGCATCAGCTAGATTAGCCTGGCTGGCCATGAAAGGAAAGAAATGAAGGCGTACCACATATAGGCCTTTGCCAGTGATGTCGAAATCATACGAAAATGGGCCTCTGGAAAACCTTGCTGTTTGGTAGAGAGATGAGCCTGTTGACTGGCTGTCGTCGTTGACAGGTTTGCCATTTCCAACAGAAAAGGAGTTGGGATTCTTGTCACCGACGAAATTCCTGCTGCCTACTGTCACCGCAGAATCTGACCCACAGTTGATGAAGAATCTCTCAGGGAAATTATAAGGTTCTGAGAGAACTAGAAGAGGATAGAACTGGAGAAGAAACAAAGGCAAGAGTAAGCGAAGGAAGAGAAGCTTTTCCATTGAAACTGGTTGGAACTGTGACTGTCTTCCTCTTTCTCTAATGGAAGTTCTCAAGTATCAATGGTAATAATGACTTCAAGGAAAGTGCAGATGGAAAGACAAGGATATGGTTGACCTAAAACTCAAGTTGTACGATGCATTCCGCTGAAATGAAAAGAATTCAGCTTCTCTAATGTAGCCAAGCAGTGCAGAATAGTATAACCAAAAAAAAATGCAGTGCAGAATAGTTTCCAAAGGAAATATCTGTTTCCTGACATGTCAATTTTGATCACGGCATTTACTCTCATTTGTTTTGCCCTTTGTCCAAGAACAAGGTTTCTGACTTTTCCCCGTTCAGCATGAATTGGTGGTTGACATGACATTGATTTTCTTTATTGATCACGCCGTAGACAGTTTCTTGTCTCTTCTAGCTAATGACCTTTCTATTTCCTTTGCGTGTCCTTAATTAATTCAATGCATTAAGTCAGCACAATTTCACACGGAACTTTCAATTCGGCATTTGAAGATTGGTCTGTTAAGTGTGAATAAGCATCCAGCTGAAGTCCTAAGCAGGCAACCCACCAACTTGTATAAATTATAATCCTTCCAGAAAGTAGAAAGTAGAAAGTTGAAACCCATTGAATAATGGAAATGAAAATCCTCACACCCAGCAACCTTCTACTATCTATCCTTAAAATATGGAGTTGGATGAGTAAGTTTTAATAATCCTGATTCCTGCGTAAGATAAACTATTGTTAGGGTGCATTAGAGTTGAAACTTCAAGACGCTGTTCGCTAAAGATAGTGTATGTCAGAGTAAAACAAAGAAAATAGGAGAAAATGTATAAGATTAAAGGAGAAAGAATATTCAAAAGTTGAAACCATGAAAGAAATTAAGTTTTGTGTATGCCATTGGCTTCTTTTTCATATCAACTAAGCACCAGCTTGAAGCTTGACTTTGATGTATTATGGACCTAATATATTTACGGCCCTAACATTGTGGCAGCACCAAGGGTTGGCTTTTCTCTTTGGCTCTTTATTTTTGATTGATTTTGTGGATTTAAGACAGTAATTTTCTTTGTACTCTGTACTCGGTCCTCTCTTAAATTATTTAGTACCAGTAGTTGTTGAGGTGGTGGAGCCGTGAAATTATAAGATAAGTATGCGTTTGGTGGGAAGTTTTACATCATGAAAGTGACGTCCAGATTAATGAATCTAAGCACTTGCTTCTGCATTCATAGATTAATCTGAACGCTGGCAAAGATAGAATCATCAATGGAAACTGAAGCTGTTCATTAGTTTAGCATGAAACCCCTGTAACATTCCAGTAAATTAATCTCCCAAAACTTCTGTAGAGGGGAAAGAAATATTCAAGAGTGCTTGCTCTGTTTCACAACTAATATTCCTTCAGCTGCAGTATCATGATTTATTGGACATCGCTTTGTGTGCAACTACTTCAAAGCACTTACTCAAGTGGAATGGCTAAATCCCACACGTCCAATACCTTTCATGTGGACACAATTTGGATGGCATTTACCTTGATCTCACCGTTTGTTGTTCGTACTGTATAAAACACAAAAAATTTCATGTTAAAATTTGCGTTTGAAAATAGTTCTTTAGTTTTTGCCAAATTTTTATTAAATTTTAACTCGCATTATTTTTGTATATTTTTTTGTGTTATTTTCATAGCTTATCATCGTATCTAAAATTAACAAATCTATGTCTGCTAATGCCAATCATCATTTTGGTGAAGGTCTAATATTAACGTAAGTAAAAATTCTTTAACCGCTAGCATTTTGCTACCATTAGATCATGGTAATCATCAAATTGTAGAAGGAAAAAGGATGATATAACAAATGAACTAGCTAAAAGAGGAAAAAGATGGCTTCACAGCTAGTTGTGATGAATTTTTTTTTTTTGCTCTAAAATAAACGTTGAATTGATAAAAGAAACATTTACATCAGATTCAACAATTCATCAGGTGGGCAGAAAAACCAGCTAAAAGGACAACATCTTAATCTGGTTTTCTTGGCAACCCAATCAGCTAAAGTATTAACACCTCTATTTACAAATGAGAAAGAAAGCTCCAAAAACAGATGGCGACAACGCAGGACATCTTCTTCAACAGCCAAAGTAGCCCAACTTCGAGCTCTAGACGAATCAAGGAGTCTAAAAATAACCTCAGCACAATCCGATTCCAAAATCACTTTCTTCCATTTTTTTTCTATTGCCAAAAAACATCCCAATCTAATTGCCATTGCCTCAGCAACTGGAGCTGAACAGACTCGCACAACCATATTTGCTCCACCCACAATTGCTCCCGAAAAGTCTCTAGCTACCGCAGCAATCCCTGCTTCCTTTTTCACCGCATCAAAAGAAGCATCACAACAAATTTTAATTACAGAGGTTGGTGGGGGAAACCAACTTGGTGCTGTTCTAGATTGCGAAGGAGCAGCATCAGGTTCTTCTTGGCTATCAAGGTAGCTTTGGAACTCCCTTGTGGCTATCCTCCAGACATCAATGGGACTTCCCACTTTCCCTTCGAAAATCAATGCATTTCGGTATTTCCAGATATTCCAACAAATATAAGCAATCAGACCTTTAGGATTAAAAGATCCAAACTCAGGCATTTGCATCACAGCATCATTCCACCATTTCCAGAAACAACTAAATCCAACCTTATCTGGGCAGTAATTAAATTGTGAAGAACCCCAGACCGCCTTTGCAAAAGGGCAGAAGAATAAGATATGTTCCAATGATTCCTTCTCCTCATCGCACCTACAGCAAGTAACATTTTGATGCTTCAATCTTCTTGCAAGATTTTCTTTGGTAGCTAAAGCATTGTGGCAAGCTCTCCAGACAAAATTTTTAACTTTTGGTTCAACTGGTAAGTTCCATATGCTCTTCCAAATTTTACCATTTAGCATATGTAAGCTTTTAGAAACAGAAGGGCATGATAAAGGCCTGTCGTTACCCTTACTAAGCAAGACTTTGACTCCTGACTTGACAGTATACTTGCCATCTCTTGTAAAGTGCCAAACAATGGTATCACAACCCTCAGGATTTCCCACAGGGATGGACAAGATGGCTCGAACTTCTTCCTCCTGAAACAAATCTTGCAATAAATTAATCTTCCATGATCTACGATTGAAATCAATCAAAGATGATACCAGTGTTGGCTCTGATCGTGGAGGATGTGGAGTGGTGAATTAGTCAAATACCATTTTAAGTTTTTAATAATCACAATCCAAATGTTAAGACACTTTCCTTCCAGTCTCTGACTTATGGTACTCTGGATTCCATGCTCAGTTTATCAACTGCAGAAATAGAATCCAACTAATTAAAGCCCAGATAGTTTATTTAATAGTATTAGGCTGATCGGCTCCAAGGCTCCAATCTGCCAATCGGAGCCTGCATATGGGGTAACCCAGGAAAGCCCAGGCGTCCCCTTCTTATGATTCTGAAACCCAATTAAAATTAGACTTCATAAATTTGTATTGTGCCTGATACAAAATATGAAATTTATTTTATTATTATAATCGCCATAATTTTTTTAATTTTTTAATTCATTTAAATTTTAATTTGTATATTTTTTTTATATTTTTCTGTCATGTCATCGGGTCTTACTGGAATGACGGCCTAAAAAACAGCGGTATGTTGTAGCCCATAGTTTCAATCTAATCTTCACAATATATGCAATAGGTACCGACCCACGCCGCCACCAGGAGTCGTTGTTCTTCAACAGCAACAAAAAAGAAACAATTACAAGTAAGGCTAAAAATCCAGACGAAGATGGTGGATCAATGGACGGTGACGAAACCAAGCCGGAGCGATGAAGTTTTGGAGGCAGCTCAACAGCAACAGATCACCAGCCAGGTTAGAGCTCATTTCGATTCCTTGGCCCCAAAACGACCCACCAAGCCCGACAGGAGTGAACCTGGTTTGACAGCAACCGCTTCCTATCTCTCTCCAGCTGCAGACCAAAGCATACCCGAGCTTGACAAGCTACGATCTCTTCAATCTAAATCTCATGTATGCATTCTTTAGCGTGGTCTCATCATCTTTGTCCTTCAAGCTTAGATTCTTTACCCTTTTTGTTCAGTTCCCTAATTTGCTTTCGTAGGTGAATATTTCGGTGGGAGGGGACACTGTGCTGCAAGATGAGTTTGTGGAGACACAATATTACAGGGAGCTGGATTCCATTGAGAAAGAGCATCACACGGTTCTTATTCTTGACTTATATTATTTTCTGACAGTGGTGTTGTTTTGTCTGAACAATGAACTGTCTTGTTCTTTGTGTTCATGGAATTTGCTTGGTGTTTTGTTTTTGATGACAGACAGGAAGTGGGTTTATAAGAGTGACGAGAGAAGACGATGGAAATGAATGTTTTCTTCAGTTGGAAAATGGCCGGGGTGCTGGAAATGTAGTCAAGAGGCCAACTTTCATAACCAACCCGGCAAGAAATGACTGGATTCCTAAAGCTGAGGAAGATCAGGTATTCATGTAGCCATGTAGGCTTTTTCTGTGAGTGAGAAGAATTAAAAGGGTCATCAGAATTCAGAAGTTGTGTCGTGTTGTTCAATGATCTGAAGACAGCTTTGTTGTGTGATCAGGTCTTTGTTTCTTCCAAGCCTAGTCGGAGTGAGGGTTGATAGATCTCTACACTGATGTACCAACTTTGCTTAAATTAGAATTGTTGCAGTCCTGGAACAGAGAAATTGGATAAGGATGGCTTAGTGGAGTGGTTAAAACATTTTCTGAAGATAAAATAATTAAAGTGCTTATCCTTATTCTGTTCTCGGCCCTCTCATGTTTTAGCGATGATAAGCTTGTTTATTAATTGAATACTGGGAAGGTAAAATCATCACCATCATTCAACAGCAAATGCTATGAATCCATAAATTTTACTATAGAAATAGTAAACCATTTGAAACCCACCTAGTTTGTTTAGCAGAAGGTTTCTCAAAGGCATTTAATTATTTAAATAGCTTGATAAAGCAGCTTATTGGCAATATAGCGTGGTTTGCACATGGCTTCCAATGGCTCAACCCCTTTCCCTTCACCTATGTCAATTTCTTTATCACTCAATCTTTCTCATTCAAAACATTGAGAGGTAAAAAATAAAAAGACTATTAATGATAAATATATTTTTAAAAATAATAAAAAATATAAAATCAAAGATGAGAAGATAACATACTTTTTCCGATTTTTTTATCTTTTCCTCTAAATTTTCACCGTGTCAAGATTAACAGGTCAACCGAATAGGTTATGAATCAATGACCCCAAGAACGAACAAAAAAAAAATCACTGACCCCAAGACAAAGGAAGCTGGGCTAATCCCATTCCTGGGCCAGCTTCTTCCTAGCCCAAATGGCATTAGTTTTTGGGTCTCACCTTGCTCACTGCTTCCTTCAAATCTCTCAGGCTTAAACCTTGTTGACTCATACCACAACTCGGGATCCCTTTCCATGGCCCATACATTGACCAACAACGTGTTTGCTGGAATCCCATGTCCTCCTAAAATGGAACGATTAGAGGGCGCCATATGTGGTACTAGGAGCGGAGTTGCAGGATAGAGCCGTAGGGTTTCAGAAATGATGTTTCGAAAGTGTTGTAATTTGGATAAATCTGTTTCTGCAACTAATTGTTCTTGGTCAACTTCAGTGTCTAATTCAACTCTAGCTTTCTCTAACATGAGGTGGTTAAGCAAGTTGGAGATTGCCCATTCCAATGTTACTGCTGTGGTATCAGTTCCAGCACTTTAAAAGTCACCTGCACGATGGAAATTCATGAACTCATTAATTAAAGTATGTTAAACATCAAGATTGTAAACAAATCAAGTTATTTATGAGTTATTCGAATTCGGCCAAATGATTATTTACCATCTGGAGACATATCGAGACCGGTGAAGTTGTAGCCGAACCCATTACAAAGCGAGGGTGGGTGGCGAAGGTTATGTCATTTCTGCCAAAGCATTCTTCCACTGTTGAAGGTGATGATACAAACTTGAGGTAGAAGATCGAGCCATGTTTCTTTGAGAGATTTAGAAGAGTTCGGTGGAGAGGTTCTTTGACAAGATGGAGATGACCAAAAAATGAGAGAGTAAAAGGCTCGGTGGAAGATTTTGTGACTCGTTATTGCTTGTAGCAAGAACTTGATGGCCAAAAGAAGAAATGGGCAAGATTTCATCCATGCTTAGAATTAAGATAATGAAGAATATTGAAACTGGCTACTATTAACTGTGATATAAAAATAAATAAAAATCATGGGCCTTCCACCAAAAAAAAAAATCATGGGCCGGCTCGGACCTAAGTTATATAATATATACAAGCTTAAGCCCAATCTGACTCATAAATTCAAGCCTCTTTTTATTTTATAATGCAAGGTATAGTCTAGCTTGAATATTATTTTATTTATTTTTTAGTATTTTAATTTTATGTATATTTGTTTTTTGTTCTCTTAGTTCTTTTAAAGTTTAATTTGATTTTTCAAAATTAATTTAATTTGAAGATCTTGAGGTGAGGGAGATTTTTAAGACTTGAGCCAAATTGATAAAAAAATCTTAGAAATATTCCCAATATATAAGCATATCGATATTAATATAAATACAAGGCAAATTGTAAAGATAACCTAAAACTAGTTGGTACCATTTTAGGATTGGTGTTGTGGGGGTACTAATCTTTCCCTACATGTAACCGTACTCCCAAACCCTAGTGTCTTTGAACTTAGACCAAGTCTTATCCTTTGTTTGAACAGGTGACCAATCACACCTAGGTAGAATGGTTGGTGGCGACTAGGGATGTAAACGGGTCGGGTACCCGTTAAATTTGGGATACCCGAACCCAAACCCAATTAACTTTAATAATACCCTAACCCTATTAACTACCCGATTATTTTTATTTATGCTACCCGAACCCTAACCCTATAAAATATAAAATACTCATTTAACTACCCGAACCCGTTAAACTACCCGTTTATTAAGTCAAAGTTTGATTTTTAAATTTAAATTTAAAATCAATTTTAGAATAACTTAATTAAAACATTATATTAATAAATTTAATTTAACTCATAAAAATAAATTAAAGTTAAAAATCATAATTATAATATATAATGATTTAATTTAATTAAATAAAACATTACTAATAAATAATTTATATATAAAAAATATAAATATTGTATTAATTAATTATTATTTATAATCGGGTTCGGGTAGCGGGTACCCTAAGGTCACTACCCGAACCCATGACGGGTAGTAATTTCACTACCCGAACCCTACCCGAACCCGATTATACACTACCCTAACCCTACTTAAACGGGTCGGGTAGCACCGGGTACCCGTTTATACAGTATCCATTGCCATCCCTAGTGGCGACTCCTGTAATTTTAGTTTCTAGCTATTAGGTTTTTCGAAACTTAATACATTATGACAGAGGGTTTATTTACAATGAAATAAAAGCTTATGACTGATTTTCACGCAATAAAACATTGAGAGCTTAATTCCATTTTGTGCTAAAGGTTGAGGGTTTATTTGGTTATTAAGCCAATTATTTTCTATGACTATTCCATGTTGAAGAATATAGTTGTTTGTAATGCTCATGAAGTGAGGTTACATCATCATCATCATCATCATCATCATCATCATCAGAGCCTTTATCCCAATAGATTGGGGTAGGCTATATGAACCAATATCTAAAATCATGTTAGATCGTCCATAAGTATTCTCTACCTCCATCGATTCCTATTCAAGGCCATTTGCTCATCTAATTCTAAAACCTCCATGTCTTTCCAAACTACTTCCTTCCAAGTCTTTTTCGGTCTTCCTCTAGTCTTAACCTTTCTCTCAACATCCATAGCCTCTATTCTCCTAACTGGAGCATCTACAGGTCTACGTCTTACATGTCCAAACCAACGTAAACGATTTTCACATATTTTGTCTTCGATAGGTACCACTCCAATCATCTTACGAATATGATCATTTCTCATTCTATCCTTTCTTGTGTATCCACATATCCACCGTAACATTCTCATTTCTGTTACACTAATCTTTTGTGTATGTAGCCTCTTAGTCGCCCAACATTCACTACCATATAACAATGTTGGTCTAACAACTGTCCTATAAAACTTGCCTTTCAACCATGTAGGAATTCCTTTATCGCACAACACACTTGTAGCACTTCTCCACTTACTCCATCCAGCTTGGATCCTATAGGTCACATCACCATCAATCTCTCCATCCATCTATATTATTGATCCCAAGTATCGAAAATGATCCCGCTTAGGTATCGCCACCCCATCTAACTTCACTACATCATGCTCTTCCAGTCGGTTAGAACTGAATTTACACTCCATGTATTCAGTCTTCACTCTGCTTAGTTTAAATCTTTTTGATTCCAACGTTAGTCTCCATAATTCCAACTTTGTATTGATCTCCGCTCTAGTTTCCGCATATAGGACAATATCATCTGCAAACATCATACACCAAGGCACCTTATCCTGGATGGATTTTGTCAGTTCGTCCATTACTACCGCAAACAAGAATGGACTCAACGCTGACCCTTGGTGTAATCCCACCGTGATAGGAAACTCACTTGTTTGCCCCCCACCTGTCCTCACATGTGTCCTTGCGCCTCTATACATGTCCTTAATTAGTTTAATATATTTCAAAGGAACTCTTTTCTTCATTAAGGACCACCAGAGTACCTCCCTAGGCACTTTATCATATGCTTTCTCCAAATCTATAAAGACCATATGAAGATCTTTACCCATTACTCGAAAGCGCTCCATAAGTTGTCTAAGCAAATATATTGCCTCCATAGTTGATCGACCTGGCATAAAACCAAATTGATTCTCCGATATCTCTACATTCTTTCTTAATCTCCGTTCTATCACTCTCTCCCATAGTTTCATCGTGTGACTCATCAATTTTATGCCTCGTTAGTTGGCGCAACTTTGAATATCTCCCTTGTTCTTATATAAAGGTACTAAGACATTCTTCCTCCATTCCTCTAGCATTTTGTTAGTGTGCCAAATCTTATTAAATAGATTTGTCAACCACCTAACTCCTACATCTCCAAGGCATTTCTAAACTTCAATTGGGATGTCATCAGGTCCAACAGCTTTTCCATTCTTCATCATCTTTAGTGCCTCTTTTACCTTTGTCTCTTGGATGCTACGCATAAAACACCGATTTAAATCCTTAAGAGGCACCGAAATATTATCCAAAACTTTATTTTGTCCGTCATTAAATAATTTGTTAAAATAATCTTGCCACCTGTCCTTAATGTCATTATCTTTAACGAGAGTTCTTTGATGCTCATCCTTAATACATTTCACGACTCCTAGGTCACGACTCCTAGGTCGCGACTCCTCCTTTCTCTTGCTTGCGCCAATCTGTATATCCTTTTCTCTCCCTCCTTTGTGTTCAATTTGTCGTAAATCTCTTTCGCAACCTTCGTCTTAGCTTCTGCCACAGCCTTCTTTGCCTCCTTTCTTGCTACCTTATATTCCGAAAAACTCTCTTCTGTATTGTTCTTCTTTAAAGCCTTGTAACACTCTCGCTTAGTCTTTATAGCATCTTTTACTACTGCAGTCCACCATGTTGCGTCCTTTCCAGTCGGCACTCTTCCGTTTGATACTCCTAATGTCTCTTTGCCTACCTCCCGAATGCATTTTGCCATCTTATTCCACATTACATTTGGGTTCTCTTCTGTTGTCCAAGCCTCTTTTTGAATCCAACTATCTCTACATATTGTATGACAATCTTCTTTTAGCTTCCACCATCAAATCCGTTCAATTCCTTTTTGTTGGTTCCTTCGATGTCGTCTATCTATCTTCATATCTAGAACTAAGAGTCTATGTTGCGCGGTAACACTCTCACCTGGTATAACCTTACAATCCAAACGTCTATGTCTATCCCTACTCCTAGTTAAAAAGAAATCTATCTGACTTGCTCTTGGTCCACTTCTAAAGGTTATAAGATGAGAATCTCTCTTCTTAAACAATGTATTTGCTAGGATTAGGTCATAAGATAAAGCAAAATTTAAGATAGCATCTCCTCTTTCGTTTCTTACACCATAACTAAAACCCCCATGTACTCTCTCAAAACCCTCTCTACTTGTACCAACATGTCCATTAAGATCACCGCCAATAAAAAAGGTTTTCTCTTATGGGTACTTCTTGTACTACCTTATCTAAATCCTCCCAAAACTGTCGTTTACTAACCTCATCAAGTCCTATCTGGGGTGCATACACGCTAATGACATTCAACACCTCTTCTCCTAAAACTAGTTTAACCAAAATAATCCTATCCCCTTGTCTCTTGATCTGTACAACATCCTTATGGTACTCTTTATCTATAATGATACCTACTCCATTTCGGTCTCTATCTTTCCCTGTGTACCAAAGCTTATATTGCCAAGGTGCTATCTCTCTAGTCTTTTCCCCAATCCATTTGGTCTCTTGGAGACACAAAATGTTAACCCTCCTCCTACTCATAACCTCACAAATCTCACCTAACTTACCACTAAGCGTACCTATATTCCAAGATCCTAACCTAAGCTTATGGTTATGGACTAACTTCTTTACCCACCCCCGTCCATTGTGGTGTGGGAACCTTTGCCTATTTAACACCACATCCAGGCGTCGATGTGGCGCGTCACTTTCGGGCAACGACCTAGCAACCCTTGCCCACTTTTCACTACACCCGGGCTCCGATGCAGAGCGTCGCTGTGTAGGGGACGCCCCAACGATGTTTTGATATTGGTTCATTTCATGAGGTTACATAATAATATAATAATAACAACTTCCTTTATCCATTGCTAAAGCAATCTCTGTTCTGTGAGAGTTGATGATGATTATATGGCTTCAATTGACCTGGTCTAAGCTTTCCTCTCTTCTATTATTTGAGAGGATTTGAACACTACAAAAAAAAGACTTTCAGCGACGGAATTAGCGACGAAATTTTTCGTCGCTAAAAGTCTTATTCCGTCGCTAAAGGGTTTTAGCGACGGATTAGCGACGGAATAATTCCGTTGGAAAAATCAATGTCGCTGATGCTCATTCCGTCGCTGAAAGAAAATTCCGTCGCTAATTTCGTCGCTAATTAGCGACGGAATTTGTCCTTATCAGCGACAGAATTTTTCTGTCGCTAAAATGAAAATCGGTCACCTATTATCCGTAACTAAAAATTTCAGCGACGGAATTTTCCGTCGCTAATTTTTTTTATTTTTTAAATTTTATGAAAATATTCCGTCGCTAAAATTTTTACCGACGGAATATTTCGTCGCTAATAATAAAATTTTCCGTCGCTAATTAATTTTACCTACGGAATTTTCCGTCGCTAATAATAAATTTTTTCCGTCGCTAAATGTTATCAGCAACGGAATATTCCGTCGCTAATAATAAAAATTTTCCGTCGCTGAATATTATCAGCAACGGAATATTCCGTCGCTAATGCTATTATTTCCGTCACTAATTTCTTTGAATTCCGTCGCTAATGCTATTATTTCCGTCACTAATTTCTTTGAATTCCGTCGCTAATAATATATTTTTTTATCATCATATATTATTTATGCATTTCGCTACCAAAATGTTAAATTCCAAAATTGTTTCCAAAAGTTTTCCGAAATATATTTAAATTTAAGCTTAAGCTTAAATTCATGTTAAAACCCTAAATTCATGACTATAGCAACATTTAAAAGACCTTAATACATAAACATAAATTTCGAATAAAATTCATACATAATCATAAAACATGATTAAAATTCAACAAATTCATAACATCTCTCAACAACCATCAAATTCTTAAAACATAAAAAGAACAAAGTACTTAAATTTCTTACATTATAACAGAGATCTATGAAGAAGGCCCATCTGCGAGGTTCGGTGTCTGGCTATCATCGGGATTTGAAGGGCCTCCTTTGCTACTCTTCCATGCATTACTCATCTCAGCCATCCATTGGTGCATTTGCGGTAAATATTTGAGAACTTCATTAAGTTTCTCTTCTATAACATCGATGCGCTCATCCTGGCTTACTGTTGATTGAGAAACCGAGAATATTGGACTTGCTGAGGAGGCGGATGACTCAAGTATATCTCTGTTTTGTGAACTGCTTCCAAGGCCGTACACATGTGTGCGGGTTGTTTCCATTCCTCCAATACAGTCAAACCAAGCAACAGGATCAAAGTGTGGTTGACTGCTAATATCCGTACCATACTTCTCAACCAATGAAGCATTATATTTTTCCTATAAACTGCCTATTTGAACATGCAAAATCGATAAACTCTTCAACTCCATTTAAAAACTCATTTGTAATATAACTATTACTATCTAACCGGTTGTACATCCAACTCCTATCCTTATTCATGATACGATCTGAATAAAATATCTGTAATTTAATAAACAAAACCACACAAAATAAATAAAATATAGTAATCAAAGCAAATATCTCAACCAATTAAAAAACAAAATAAAAATTTTAAATCAAAATTAACAATTATTTATTATAAAACGCATAATAAAATAGTTAAAATATTACCTCACGATCACAATCCACCAAAGCACTCCTTATTAATATTAAATAACCTACAAAAGCATAAAAAATACATATTAAAAATTAAATATTATTTTCTTTCTAATTTAAAATAAAAAAATAACGATTACAATACATACATGTAATTCGTTACAATACATATTAAAACTATTAATACAACAATATATACATTTATGCAATGAAAAAAAATAATATATATAACAATGTGTATATCTCACATTAATCCCAAAATTAATAATACTAATTCAATCAATCTATTAATATCATATAATTAGATACACTAAAACAATAATAAATTATAATAATTAATAATATTATGACCAAATTAAATTTACATAAATAAATTTATATATTTAAAATATAACAAAAATAACTTTAAACATTTAATTTCAAAATTTTTACTAATATTATTATAAATACAGACAAAAAAAATAAAAAACAATAAACACATATATATTTTAAATAAACAAATTAAACAAATAAATAAAAATTAATAATAGTAGTTCAATCAATCTATTACTATCATATAATTAGATACACTAAAACAACAATAAATGTTCATAATTAATAATATTATAATCAAATTAAATTTACATAAATAAATTTATATATTTAAAATCTAACAAAAATAATTTTTCCTAATAAATACGAAATTTCTACTAATATTATTATAAATACAAATAAACATATATATTTTACATAAACAAACTAACAAACAAATAAATATAACATTTATATTTAAAAGAAATACAACTAACATATACCAAGACAACAACCGGTGGTAGGGACGACCGGCGGTAGCTCAGCGGCGGCAGCAACGGCGATGGCGGGGGCTGGCGGCAGCAGCGGCGCCTATGGGCGCAGTGGCAGTGGGGGGGGGGGGGAGTGGGCTGTGTTGCTTTTCTTCTTTAATAACTAGGAGGCGCCGGTGGTGAGGAGAGGAGAGAGGTGACCGGCGGCAGCTAGAGGTGTCACGGACCGACGGCGCAGCTTCGGTGGGGCAAGGGACCGGCGGCGCACAGGGGAGAGGAAGAGAAAAAAAGGAGAAAAATTGACTACCACGGGCGGGAAGAAGAAGAAAAAAGAGGGAAATCACGAATTTCGAGGTATTAGCGACGGAATTTCCGTCGGATTAGCGACGGAAAAATTTCGTCGCTAACTAGATCTAACACGTTGTACGAGGTATTAGCGACGAAATTTTTCTGTCGCTAATTCCGTAGCTAAAGGTCATTAGCTACGGAAAAATTCCGTCGCAAATTTTTTCACCTTTTTTCTCAGATATTTTGGAGGGAACTTAGCGACGGAAAAATTCCGTCGCTAAGTTCCCACCATGATTTTCGGTTGAAAATTTCATGGAACTTAGCGACGAAATTTTTCCGTCGCTAATTTCCCAACATGATTTTCGGTTGAAAATTTCATGAAACTTAGCGACGAAATTTTTCTGTCGCTAATTCCGTAGCTAATGACCATTAGCTACGGAATTAGCGACGGAAAAATTCCGTCGCTAAGTTCCCAAAATGATTTTCCGGTTGAAAAGTTCATGGCACTTAGCGACGGAAAAATTCCGTCGCTAAGTTCCCACCATGATTTTCGGTTGAAAATTGCATGGAACTTAGCGACGGAATTTTTTCGTCGCTAATTCCGTAGCTAATGACCATTAGCTATGGAATTAGCGACGGAAAAATTCCGTCGCTAAGTTCCCTGCAATGACCATTAGCTACGGAATTAGCGATGGAAAAATTCCGTCGCTAAGTTCCCAACATCTTTTTTTTCATTGAATTTAGCGACGAAATTTTTCCGTCGCTAATTCCGTAGCTAAAGATCATTAGCTACGGAATTAGCGACGGAAAAATTTCGTCGCTAAATTCAATGAAAAAAAAGATGTTGGGAACTTAGCGACGGAATTTTTCCGACGCTAATTCCGTCGCTAAGTTCCATGCAATTTTCAACCGAAAATCATGGTGGGAACTTAGCGACAGAAAAATTCCGTCGCTAAGTTCAATATATGTTTTGGATTTAGCGACGGATAATTCCGTCACTAATAATTTGGCGCAATTAAACAGTATATCCCGCCATTATTAGCGACAGAATTAACGATGGAAAATATTCCGTCGCTAATTACCGACGAATTTCTGTCGCTAATCCGTCGCCAATTTCGTCACTAAATTCGTTATAAATTCCGTCGCTAATCTGTCGCTAATCCGTCGCTAATACTGATTATCAGCGATGGAAAAATTCCGTCGCTAAATTTCCGTCGCTGAAAATCAATTTTCTTGTAGTGGAACTTGGAGCCTACCTTATAGAGAAAACTTGAGTTGGCTACTAATCAGTATATGCCTGAGACACTTGAATTTTTAGCATTTAGTTGTGCAGAGTATATTTTTACTTTTATATTACCATTTACCAGTAAGTATGTTGTTTGGTTTCATTGACTATTTTCAATAGTTGTCGCCATCAACAATCTTTTTTTTTTTGAAATTTGAAGAAATTTTAATTATTAAAAGAAAAAGATTACAACTATGCTATGAAATCTGAATTCCTGGAAACCCCTTATTTCGATAAAAAGTCAGCCAAAAAATTAGCTTCCCTAAAGACATGATTAAAAGAAATATCTCCAATACAAGAAAGGAGATTACACATTTTATTGATCAAACTATTATACTTCTAGGGACTGTTTTCAATCTTTTTCACCCATGAGATTACCACCTTAGAATCACTTTCAATAATGAGAGGAGGCATAGAGTTAATCTCTACTTTGACAATGATAGAGAGAACTTCAAAAATTACCATAAGCTCAGCCTGGTTTGAGTTTGCAACACCTATGCTCTATTTTGAGTCGCCATCAACAATCTACTTTGCTCTATTTTTTAAGAGAGAGTTTTAATCTTAACCATAAGTCTGTTTCAATATAATGGTTAAAAAATGTGCAAAACTATTTAGTTTTACACTGATGTAACTTGATCTCTCCCATATATATATAAAATTATTTTCAATTAATTTGAAATTCGGTATGCATGATCTATGTGAATAAAACATAAATTTCAAAAATTAGATTAAAAAAATATAAATCTTATAAAAAGATATGAATGTGTGTAAACACAATTAATTTTACATATGTTAAGTGGATCCCACTTTATATATATATTTCTTAAAAGATCCTAAATTTAGCATCAGTTTTGGATTTTAAGAAGAAAATAAAGTTCCTTCCGTTGAAAATAATCATACTCAAATAATCAAAATGGCAAGTATATGAAATTAGTAACACTGAGAAAACACATAAATAAATCCTATTGAAAATCATGAATAAAAAGACCATATATAGCATTGAATGATAAAAAGTTTTGAATTATAAACACAAGCAATATATATATATATATATGTGTGTGTGTGTGTGTGTGTGTGTGTGTGTGTGTGTGTGTGTGTGTGTGTATTAAAGTTAATAAATATTCGGTTAAAAGAATCTAACCTGACAAAATAAATAATTTTCAAAAGATTAATCTTTTGAGTGGGTACAAGATTAATTTTGGAATTTAAGTGAGTGTTTAGTTCATGAAAACAACTTTGTTTTTCATTTTCATTTTCGTAGAAAATAGAAAATGAGTAAGAAAATGTGTTTGGTTGAAAAAGTAGTAAAATATTTTTTTGGAAAATGAAAATGAAAATAAGCCAAAATTTGAAAAAAAAAAACATGTTTTCATTGTTTTCAAAGAAAACAAGTTGGAAAGTTGGAAAAGGGGAAAACACGAGTTGTTTGAATATTTTTTAAAAGTTACTTTAAAACTCACAAAAGACCTGAGTTTGATAAATGGTACAAGCAAAAACATTTTTTTTATTTATTAGGTTTTTGGTTTTCATTCTTTATTCTGTTTCACCAGCTGTGTCTCCCTTTCTTTTTTTTTTCTCTTTGACTCTTTCTTCTTCACCTAGACGCCAAAGTTTCTGTCAAAATCGTGCCAGCCACCATTGTCAATCAAACCAGGTTAATTTCTTTCACTTTATTATAGTTGTTTTCTTGTTTCTCTGTATCCATAGTGGCTTGCTTCAAACTTACCTTACAACTCTTTCTTAATATTAGCAAGAACTTCTTTATTGGTCTCATGAAAACAAAACTCAATTTTATTAAAAAAAAACGAAAGGAGTAGCAGGGTGGAACCGAAAGCCTAGGGGAACGAGAACCGCTGAGAAAACTAGGTGAAGCCAAAGACCAACAAATACAACCCATCAACTGATTGAGACAAATGAACAAACACCTAGACAGCAAAGAGAGCAAAAAAAAAAGAGTAGAATCTATCAGATTCATCATCCAAACCCTTAAATGGCCCACTCTTGCAAAAGAAATCCCAACTACCAAGACACAATCAAGTCAAGACCAACCAATCCAGACAACATGGAAGATAAAATTCAAAACAAAAATAGTTAAGAAAGATGGAAATTACAACGAAAGTGCACTTTGTCTTTAATTGATTTAAGGCTACCTTGTGGCACCTTACATGAAAGTCATTTTGCGTTTTTTCTCTTTGCACTTTAATTGCATTTTCTTGCTTACTTTTTTTACTTTTCTTTCTATGACTCTGTTTATTTTTCCATGAACTGTGGATCAAATAAATAAATCATTTATAACAAACAAAGGATTATTCTAGATACATGTAGCATTATTAGTAATTTTAATATGCAATGAGATAGCATTTCTTGTAAATTGATGCTTTAGACCCATGTTTTTTTTTGGTTACCTAAATAATTCTGGTGCACAAAATTCTTTTCCAATGCCAAGTGCTGGTATGTTTTTAATTAATTTAATTTTTTTCTAACAACTACTTAATTTTTAAATATTGTTCATCTAGTTTTCATACTTCTTAATATTGATATTATAGGTAAATATTACGTTGTGGATGCTGAATACCCAAACATACTTGGATTTTTAGCACCCTTTCATGGACAAAGATACCATGCACGAGACTTTATAAGTAGGCACCAACCTAGAGGGAAGGAAGAATTATTTAATATGAGGCATTCCTCTATTCATAATGTGATTGAACGAAGCATCGGAGTGCTTAAAAAAAGATTTGCCATATTGAGGGATATGCCTAACTATCCTCTTAGAAAACAACGTTATATACCGAAAGCATGTTGTATTGTGCATAATTTCATTAGGTTGGAAGCTGAAAAAGATGAATTATTTGAAGAGGGTAAAAGAGAATACGTGCAGGAATTTGATGACACAGAAGCAATTTCTGCCAGTTCGAGCAACGAGCAAATTACATTTGATATGTCACAAATAGCTGAAATGGCTCAAGTTAGAGAAGAGATTGCAATGTCTTTATGGAATAATTATACACAAAATTGAGATTTCAAAAACTCATAACTATTGGTTTGGAGGTGTTGTTAGTTGGTTGGTACTAAAGTACATTTTAATAATTTGAATTATTGTGTTTATTTCATTTATAATTTATTTTTATTACTTAGTTACATTTTACTTTGTTTTCAAAAATTGTAATTTAATTTAATTTTTTTAGTTATTGTTTTTCATATTTATTGTTTTGAAAATGTAGATACCAAATGCATTTTCTATATTTTCATTTTCGTGTGCCAAACAAGTTTTCCAAAATTCAGAAAACAGAAAATGAAAACTTATTTTCAGAAAATGAAAATAGAAAATATTTTCATAAACCAAACGAAGCCTAAGTTTTGCGTTTCTTAAATGCTAGAATTGGAATTTGGAATTGTAAATTTTCTATCATGTTGGAAAATCCTCTCTCTCTCTATATATACACACACACTTTTTTAAGAGTTTATATATGATGCACTGACAGTGTATAACATTTATACACTGTTAGTTAACCATATGATAACATTTTATTAATGAGCAAAGTTTAAAATTATATAAGCCCTTAAAAATAAATTTAAAAACTTTATTAATATTTATTTTTAAGGTTTAAATTTATTTTTAAGGACTTTCATATGATGTGTCATCTCATAATTAACTGACAATGTATGACTTTTATATACTGTCAATGCATCATATATAAACTGTGACATCCCAGTCACTACATTTTTCCATCTACCTTTTTTCTTATCTTATACGACTTGATTAGACTCGTCCGTCAATGTCATTCATTCTTCTTCTTGAACTTAGTATTTAATAGTTCATCATAAATAATTTGGCATCAATTAAAACATAATAATGATATATATACATATCATTCCTTACCACAGGATCTTACATATCTTATATAACCTAAATCCCCAAAACTCATCTACATCAATGTACTGTAGTTTTGTCTGATTTACATGAATACATAAGTATACCTTCAACTATTATCGGGAAGCGTAATCTTAAAGGTAAACTTTCAAGATCCACTAGTAGGCTCTTCTATCGAGAGCGTGTGATCACTTCGTATAGTCTGAAAAATAGTTGTAAAGGGGTGAGTTTATGCTCAGTAAGAAATATATGTAAAAGAGCGTACTATGCCTCTATATGCAGTTTTCCTGCTTGGCTCTATAATGCATGTAAAATCATTATAAAGCATATTCGTATACTTTCATCAAATAGATTAAAAATTCTTCATAATAGCATATGCATATAATTTGGGTAAATCATATACTTCTTTAAAATAGCATATGCAAACATACTTCACATACTTTCTTGAAAACATACATCATATACTTTTATCTTTTAAAGACATCATATACTTTCTTCAAAACATACATCGTACTTCTTTCAAAACATCTTATACAAGTAAATCAAATACTTTCGATTTCTTTATTCTTTTGAAATCGCATAAACATAAATCTTCCAAATAACATAAAGACTGTATGCATTTTAATGGAGTTATGCACTAAATCATCAAGTTGCATACCTCGTAGGTCCAGGAATCCTCCCACAGCCAAACATATACATAGACAAATTGGCCAAATGTCGGTGGCTGTAGCGAACTCTAGTCAGGTGTCATTCTGTAGCGACTAAGGCCTGACTTATGGTTCCTCAGCCAAACATAAATCATTTCGGGGACCTGATCAGGATCCCTCTAACAAGTACAGAAGTGCATAATCTCAAAACATTTGTTATATAGCTTTTTGCCATGACAATCATACTTTCTTGAAATAGGTTTTAAAACCTCTTTTCAAACAGGGTAATCGACTGGCCTCATAGGGTAGTCAGCTGTTGCATAATCTTTTCATTTATCGAAATTATTTTCTTTTAAAATTTCGATATTTAAAATCTGAAAACACATATGATAGTCGACTGATCCAATATAGCAGTCGATCAGTTTTATCAAATAAGCTTCGAAATCCTCATTTTCAAAAGGGGGCAGTCGATTGGTCTTCATGGCAGTCGACTGCTATTACATAAATCCTTTTATCGAAATTATTTTCTTTTAAAATTTCGATATTTAAAAAAATATGAAATCACATAAGGCAGTTGACCGGTCCATATAGCAGTCGATCGGTTTTGAAACAGAATATTTTTCGAGAAAAGGCAGTCGGTTGTTTTTGCAAACAGAATACTTCTGAAAACAGGGCAATCGACTAGCTCCATAGGCATTCGGCTGGTTTTGAAACAGAATGCTTTTCAAGTAAATAGCAGTCAACTGTCCCTTATAGCAGTCGACTAGTTTTGGAACAGAATGCTTTCTGGAAAATAGCAGTCGACTGGTTTGAGTCAATTTTCGAGAAATCTACGCTTTGGTTGTCTCTAGGCAGTCGGCTGCTACTTAAGGCAGTCGGCTGCTCCTAGCATTTTGGTAACTAGGAGTAAAACACGAAATTCTGCCTTCCTACACTTAAAACAGCTGGTACTCATCTCAAAACATTTAAAATATATCAAAAACATGAGGACATAGCCACCCTACGTCCGTTACATAATTCCTTACCTCGATTCACTTCGAATATGCAAATCCCTTGGTTGCACCATTTCTTGCCTTTCACTTCCTCAAAGTTGCATAATTCATAACAAATCAAACCTTTAAGAAACCTTTATAACCATACTCTACCAACTCAACTCAACTCCGAACCATGAATAAAATCGACTAAAACCACTTCCATCTCTTACCTTTGTAATTCACCAAATAACAGAATTTCTGATCTCCTTAATCACTTTGATTCAGCCTTTCATATTATAGGCTTAGCTTGAGCTAGTGACAAGGATAATTTTTCGTTAAAGGAGCTTAACGATTTGATGACATGAGATGGTGGTTTGTCAAGGTAAGTACAATGGAGACTTAAGAGGAAAATAGAGTGAACGAGAGGGAGAGCTGGAATGGGTTGCCGACCTTGGGTGAAGATGATGATGACTCATGAAAAATTCATTTAATGCACATTTATCTCATAATCATCTCATCTCAGCCCTTGACATATGACCTTTAATTACTCTTCTCTTATGCATATGCCACATGCATTTAACTATACTAATTTTGATATTAGTTCTTTTCATACTCCAATATTCTTACAATATCAATTTAATTTCTTGACTATTTGACTTTCAATTTCATTATTCCTTCCATGTCCCATATATCAATTATACTTCAGATTTCTCATATTTATTTAATTCCTTTCAACTGGAATACTTTACTAACATGAGGAAATTACATGAAATTAGGGGATTTCACATAAACTCCTTTTTTAACTCCCTAAAGTTAAGCGAATAGTTCTAATGGAAACTTTACAATTGTTGCCCAAAAAAGTAAAAAAAGAAACGCTCATTTAGGTAAATTTTGAAGTATACTCTTAAAAATTCTCCCAAGATTTTTTTTTAAAAATTCTTCTTTTTAATTAATTGTCAAACAAGTAATTATAAAGACTTTAGAAATTTTTTATTATAATGAAGTTACTTTTCATTTTGAAAGTCTTTGGTCAGGAAAAGGAAATTAGATCACTAGATTGTTCTTATAAAATTCAGTGGTTGAAGTGCAATTTAGCACAGAAAATCAATCCAATTATTTATGTTCCAATACTTCTCCACAGCCTTTATCCCTAAATTCTATGGTGATTTCACATACAAAACCGAATTTAAAAATTGCCTAAGCTTTTGTGAGTTTAAAGTACTGTTTGTTTCCGTGGAAAAGTAATTCGAAAGAACATTTGAGGGTTGCAGGGGTGATAGCCTCTGCACTCATGCTTGCACTAAGCATTAAATTCATTCTATTTGTTCATTGATAACAAATTCATAATTGAATTTTATTTATTTATAATGGCTTATAGTGTCATGATTCTAGTAACAACAATTCAGCTTTGACAGGGAAAGTCTTAAACCCTAAAATACAATAGAAGTTATTAAACACCGTACAATATTGCAATTTATAAAAACTCCATTAAGCTGCATGCTCAATAAAGAACCCTGTCGAGGAAGGGGTGTGCCTTGCACATCGCCTCTAATGGCTCGAGTTTAGGCACGCCTCCTCCTTCAGTCATGTCTGTTGGCATATTCCTTGATCACAGGTTGACAAAATCTGGCTATTGTCATATATAACCTATGATAATAAATGCCAAATAAATGGTCCATTATTTCATTGATTCTCTGACCATAAAAGGATGTTTTGTGATGGTTTGAACGATCGTTTTTGAGTTGGTCAGTTTTGAGAGGCTCCGAGTTCATAAACAGAAAGCAAGAATCCGGTCCCCAAGCATCACTTGCTCTATCATACACCATCTAGTGAGCATTCGAGTGCTTGGAAGGCCTGTGATCGACACAGAGAAGATTATCAGATTCAGAAATCGCTTCAACAGCAAAGATACAGAGTGCAATGGCTGGAGGTTAGATCTTATCGCTTCCGCATTTAATTGTTTTCAAATGTTTCATATTGTGTAGAAGCATGTTAGGCTTGTATGATGAACTAACATTTGGCATCAGAGCCGTATTAATCTCTGTCTTGCATTAAGATGTATAATCTGAATCTTGTTGATTTGCCAAATTGTTTGCCTCTATTTTGTAAGTTTTGGTTATAATGGATTCCTGGAAAAATTTGGAATTGTGTTTTAAGACATTTTCAGCCAAAACCATTTTCGAGAAAACAGTTTTTTCGTTTCCCCTGATTGATTTGGGACCAAGAACCACTCAAATCGAAGCAGGGAAGGTTGTTTTTCAAACGGGTGGCCAATCGGGTTGAAAACCAGGCATTCAGGCGAAGAAGATGGTGTTTTTCGCGAAGAAGGAAGCAGCTAACGATGTCGATCGCTGTTCACCATAAGGGAAAAGGAGGGGCGTTCGCCATCAAATTTGCTTCCTTAATCGCCGTTTGCCATAAAGGAAAGGCGGGGTACGTTCGCCATTAAGTTTTGCTTCTCTCGAATTACTGTTCGCCATAAAAGGAAGGCGCACACTGTTCGCCATAAAAGGAGACTTGTGTCTTTTCTCCATTAAAACTAAGGGCGAATGGCGAGTACTTAGTTCGCTATTTCAGTTAGGCGAAAAATGGTCTCGTTGTTCGCCATTAAGCTAATAGCGAATGGACGCGCTCACCATTCGGCTAGGGCGAAACAGCCGGTACTCAGTTCGCCATTTAGATGGGCGAAAATGAGGTCGTCGTTCGCCATTCCGTCAGGAGGAGAAATGGTGGCCATTCAGTTCGCCATTAAGTTTAAGGCAGACCTGCTTTCTCGATCACAGTTTACGATTAAAGGGTGGGCACAGTTCGCCATAAAAAGACCTGGCGAGCACTGTTCGCCATAAAGGAATGGGCGATCATAACAGGCACTCAGCTCGGCATTAAAGCTAAGGCGAATAGCCGACACACAGTTCGCTATTTTAGCTGAAAGCAGAATGATGGGCACTCAGCTCACCATTTGTTAAGGCGAAATGGTGGACACGCTATTCGCTATTCGCTATTCGGTGAACGCGAAATGGCGAGCACGTTTGTTTGCCTTAAGACTAGATCGTCGTTCGCCATACAGACTACCTGGAATTTAAAAAAAAAAATATGGAAGGGCATTTTGGCATAATTTTAATATTTAAATTTTTTTTATTAATTGTGTGCTTATTATGATTATATATAATCTTGTTATTTACATACTATGATTGATTTAAGCATATGTAATAGAGTTTATTCATATTATTAGGAATTAAATTGCCTTGTGTTGATTGCAATTTAAAAATATGAATAAACTTAAAATTTGATAATATGTCTAAGTGATCCATAATTTGTTTGATTAGGGCTTAGACACAGCAACCTTAATTAAATAAAATTATATTTGTAAAATCACATAATGATATTAGATATAAATTGTGATTAGTTATAAGGTTATGGTAAATTTTATCCCACATGAATTTTTATCATAATTTTAAAACTAATTAGGATAAAATATCAAATTAGTTTCTTAATTTACCCACAAGAATTAGGAAATGATATAATTTGATAGTTTTATCATTATGAAATGAATCTATTAGAATTAGAACTTTAGCCCACAGGCAAGTTTTATGTCTGAGATTCATTAATAAAATATGTTTACATTGGTAGACATAATTAAGTTTGCCTCAAAAATTCTAGATACATAAGCATGTTGTTTTTCTATATGCAGTGTTTCCTCAGGCTAGTATTAACCTGGAAGTTCCCGAGCTAGATAGAGAGAACTACAAGGTTTGGAAGGAGAGAGTTCTCCTCCAAATAGGATGCATGGATATAGACTATACTATAAAGAAAGACGAGCCCGTATTGACTGAGACCAGCACTCCTGCTCAAGTAGCTTTACATGAACACTGGGAGCGATCCAATCGCCTTAATGTCATGCATATAAAGACAAAAATATCTGCTGAGATACGTGGTTCAGTCGAACAGCATACCAACGTTAGGACCTTGCTGAAGGCAATAAATGATCAGTTTGTCACTTCAGACAAAGCGTTGGCCAGCACCCTAATAATGAAGTTCTCATCAATGAGGCTCACCAGTGTCAAAGGAGTGCGCGAGCACATAATGGCCATGAGAGATATAGTGGCCCAACTCAAGAAGCTAGAGGTGGAGATGTCGGAGTCTTTTCTTGTGCACTATAAATTGAACACTTTACCAAAGCAGTACGGACCATTCAAGATATCCTACAACACACATAAGGATAAGTAGACCATCAATGAATTGATGACCATGTGTGTTCAAGAGGAGGGAAGATTGCTTATAGAATCGGGTGAGAGTGCATTTTTTGCAAGCCAAGGAAAGACCAAGGATCGAGCCAAGAACAAGGGAAAAGGGAAACTCCCTACCTAAGCTGACATTAAGAAAGAGTCTAAGTGTTTCTTTTGTAAAAAGAAGGGACACATGAAGAAGGACTGTGCCAAGCTTCAGGAGTGACTCGTTAAGAAAGGTAATCCACTCTTATATGTTTGTTTTGAATCAAATATGGTTAAGGTTAATCATAACACATGGTGGATTGATTATGGATCTACAATTCACATTTCGACTTCCTTACAGGGTATGACAAACCTAAGGAAGCCAGTGGGAAATGAGGAGAGCATCTATTCAGGAAACAAGATGCACTCGCGTGTTGAAGGCGTTGGAACGTGTACTTTAGTTCTTAGGAGTGGTTTTGTTTTGCAATTAAAAAAGACCTTTTGTATTCCTAGTTTCTCGGAAAATTTAATCTCTGTTTCTAGGTTGGTACGTTATGGATATTCCTTTCAGTTTTCAAATAAATCAGCATTGATATATTTTAAGTCTGATATTGTTGGAATGGTACCTTATGTGATGGTCTTTTCTCTATTGATTTGCAAAATGACATTGCTCATAACGCCTTGCATGTTCAAACTGGCACTAAAAGATGTGTTATGAATGAGGACTCCTCCACGTTATGGCACCAAAGATTAGGTCATATCTCCATGAATAGAATTAAGAGATTGGTAAATGACAGAATATTTAGTACTCTCGATTTTACTGGTTTTGACACTTGTGTGGATTGCATTAAGGGTAAGCAAACCAACAAGTCTAAGAAAGGTGCCAATAGGAGTTCAACCATATTAGATATCATACATTCTGACATATGTTGTCCAGACATTGATGCATATGGTCAGAAATACTTCATCACCTTTATTGATGATTACTTGAGGTTTATGTATCTCTACATGCTTCATAACAAGAACGAAGCATTAGATGCCTTTAAGATCTTTAAGGCTGAAGTAGAGAAACAATGTGGAAAACCCATAAAGATAGTAAGAACCGATAGAGGTGGAGAGTATTATGGTAGATACATCGAAGATGGACAAGCACCTGGACCATTTGTGAAGTTCCTTCAAGAAAATGGGATTGTTGCCCAATATACCATGCCTGGTTCCCCGGATCAGAATAGTGTTGCAGAAAGAAGGAACCGAACTTTGATGGAAATGGTGCGTAGTATGCTTAGCAACTCAAAGTTGCCTAAGTCCTTGTGGATTGAAGCTCTTAAAACGGCAGTGTATATATTGAACCGAGTTCCAACCAAGGCTGTTCCAAAGACGCCTTTTGAATTATTCAAAGGTTAGAAACCGAGTTTGTGTCATATGCGCGTTTGGGGATGCCCTTTTGAGATAAGAGTTTACAACCCACAAGAAAAGAAACTGGATCCTAGGACCATAAGTGGGTATTTCATTGGATATGTCGAACAGTCCAAAGGCTACAGATTCTATTATCCATCTCATAGCACTAGAATTGTGGAATCAAGGAACCTAGTTAGTGGGAGTAATCAATCTTAAGAACTAGTTTCTATGAGAGATCAACCCTCTAACTCGAGTCAAGGATTGGTTATCATGAACAATGTCCCTTCAGTGCAGTTGGACATTGAACAACCATTCATTGAAGATCCACAAGTAGTTGATAACTTACTAGTAGACGAGGCTCCTCTGGATACATCAGAATTGAGTGAGCAACTAGTTGAACAACATGATCTTTCGGAGAATGTTGAACCAACATTAAGAAGGTTTACTAGGGAAAGGAAATCAGCTATTTCTAGTGATTACATTTTGTATCTACAAGAGTATGATTTCAATATTGGGCCCGTTAATGATCCAGAGACGTTTTCACAAGCCATGAATAGCAAAGAATCAAAACTTTGGTTCGATGCTATGAAGGATGAGATGGATTCGATGGCATCTAATGGAGTATGGGATCTTGTCGAGTTGCCTAATGGGGCCAGGGCTATAGGCTGTAAATGGGTCTTTAAGACCAAGACTGACTCATTAGGCAACATTGAGCGTTATAAGGCAAGACTCGTAGCCAAAGGATTCACTCAAAAGGAGGGAATCGATTATAAGGAGACCTTCTCTCCTGTATCTAAGAAAGATTCTCTTCGCATTATAATGGCCCTTGTTGCACATTTTGACTTAGAGTTGCAACAAATGGATGTGAAAACGACATTTCTCAATAGTGATCTAGAGGAAGAGGTTTACATGAAACAACCTGAAGGTTTTTCCTCTAATAATGGTGAGCATTTGGTCTGTAAGCTGAAGAAATCCATATATGGGTTGAAACAAGCTTCTCGCCAATGGTATCCAAAATTCCATGAAGTCATCTCTTCATTTGGTTTTGTTAAGAACATCATGGATCATTGTATATACCAGAAGGTCAGTGGGAGCAAGATTTGTTTCCTTGTGCTATATGTGGATGATATTCTGCTTGCACCAATGATAAGGGGATGCTACGTGAGGTGAAACAATTTTTTTCTGAGAACTTTGATATGAAGGATATGGGCGATGCATCTTATGTCATTGGCATTAAGATCCATAGAGACAGACATAGAGGTATATTAGGTCTGTTACAAGAAGCCTATATTAATAAAGTATTGGAAAGATTCAGAATGAAAGATTGTTCACCAAGCCCAACTCCCATTGTGAAGGGTGACAGGTTCAATTTGAACCAGTGCCTGAAAAATGATCTTGAGCGGGAACAGATGAAGAACATTCCATATGCCTCAGCTGTTGGAAGCATTATGTATGCACAGGTCTGTACCAGGCCTGATATTGCTTTTGCTGTAGGAATGTTGGGTAGATACCAAAGTGACCCGGGGATGGACCACTGGAAAGCTGCGAAGAAGGTGCTTAGATATCTTCAAGGCACTAAGGATTACATGCTTATGTATAGACGGACTGATGAGTTGGAGGTGATTGGCTACTCAGACTCAGACTTTGCTGGCTGTGTTGATACCCAGAAATCAACATCCGATTACATCTTCATGCTTGCCAGCGGAGCTGTTTCATGGAAGAGTGCTAAGGAGACACTGACTGCCACTTCCACTATGGAGGCCGAGTTCGTTTCCTATTTTAAGGCTACCTCACATGGTGTATGGCTTAAGAGTTTCATTGGTGGGCTTAGAGTTGTTGACTCCATATCTAAGCTATTGAGGATATATTGTGACAATTCAGTTGCGGTATTCATGGCTAAGAACAATAAGGGTGGAAGTCGAAGTAAGCACATCGACATTAAGTACTTGGCCATTAGAGAATGTGTTAGAGATAAAAGAGTGGTCATTGAACACGTTAGCACTGAATTGATGTTAGCTGATCCTTTGACTAAGGGCATGCCACCGTTTAAATTTAAGGATCATATAGAGAAAATGGGACTTGGTCCCACTTTTTGATTGTAATTGAAACTCTTATTAATAATTTGATGTTTCTCATTTTGATTTGTATACACTAAAGTTTATTTGAGAAATATCTTTGTTGTTTGGACCGAGAATAAACATAGGGTTTATTCATTAAGTAAGAATGGATTGATTAGAGACATTTTACATAGCAATACATGGAAGATAATACTCGTCATTAGAGGAACTATCGTCATGATTCATGTGATTTGTTTCTTCTGTGAGTGAAATATATGGACCAAGTGGGAGAATGTTGGCATATTCCTTGATCATAGGTTGACAAAATCTGGCTATTGCCATATATAACCTGTGATAATAAATGCCAAATAAATGGTCCATTATTTCATTGATTCTCTGACCATAAAGGATGTTCTGTGATGGTTTGAACAATTGTTTTTTGAGTTGGTCAGTTTTGAGAGGCTCCGAGTTCACAAATAGAGAGCAAGAATCCGGTCCCCAAACATCACTAGCTCTATCATACACCATCTAGTGAGCATTCAAGTGCTTGGAAGGCCTGTGATCGACACAGAGAAGATTATCAGATTCAGAAATTGCTTCAACAGCAAAGATACAGAGTGCAATGGCTAGAGGTTAGATCTTATCGCTTCCGCATTTAATTGTTTTAACATGTTTCATTTTGTGTAGAAGCATGTTAGGCTTGTATGATGAACTATCATTTGGTACGCCTCCTCCTTCAGTCATGTCAACCTTTTCATCACCTACTTTTTCATGTCAACTTCAGTGTCTAATTCAACTCCAGCTTTCTATAAAACATGAGGCGGTTAAGCAAGTTAGAGATTGCCCATTCCAGTGTTACTGCTGTGGTATCAGTTCCAGCACTTTAAAGTCACCTGCACAATGCGAAGTCATGAACTCTTTAATTAAAGTATGTTAAACATCAAGATTATAAATGAATCAAGTTATTTATGAACTATTCGAATTCGATTAAATAATTATTCACCATCCGGCTATATATTGAGACCAGTGAAGTTGTAGCCGACGTATTTGCCCATTACAAAGTGAGGGCCGGTGGCGAAGGTTATGTCATTTCTGCCAAAGCATTCTTCCACTGTTGAAGGTGATGATACAAACTTGAGGTAGAAGATCGGGCCATGTTTCTTTGAGAGATTTAGAAGAGTTCGATGGAAGGGTTCTTTGACAAGATGGAGATGACCAAAAAATGAGAGAGCAAAAGGCTCGATGGAAGATTTTGTGACTTGTTATTGCTTCTAGCAAGAACTTGAAGGCCAAAAGAAGAAATGGGGTTGAAATCAAGGCATACAACAAGATTTCATCCATGCTTAGAGTTAGGATAACGATGAATTTTTTTTTGTGTAAGCACAGGTATCTTCATCCATTTTACAGTCTGAGATTAATCCTATTCGGGCCGAGAGTGGTAAACGGTAAAGCCCTCCCAACAGTGGGGACTCCAGGACTCGAACCCTGTCCAAGTACCTGGGGAAGAACACTTTCACTTCTTCCAATCACTTGTTGGTGAGATAATGATGAATATTGAAACTGGCTTCTATTAACCGTTATATAAAAGTAAATAAAATTATGGGTTGGCTTAGACCTAAGTTATATAATATATACAAGCTCAAGCCCAATCTGACTCATAAATTCAGCCTTCTTTTTATTTTATAATGCAAGCTTTAGTCTAGCTTGAATATTTTTTTATTTATTTTTTAGTATTTTAATTTTATGTATATTTGTTTTTTGTTCTCTTAGTTCCTTTAAAGTTTAATTTGATTTGTCAAAATTTACATGTTAATTATATATTGACCTCTGCGTTGTTTGCATTTTTCAGCAGAACGTTGCCTCACCTATTTGCACCGCATGAAATATCCCACTTTATAACCCAAGCCCTTACCCTTTTTTTTTTATCAAGTTTCAGTGGGGTTAAAACGGTAAATAAACAAAGTAAATAGTTTGTGAATATGTTTGATTTTTGTTTGTTTATGTACATTTATATACCAATTGATCTTGAAATTCAAACTTTCACCCAAATCCATTTTAAATGG
Source organism: Heritiera fomes (assembly GCA_032173925.1). Taxonomy (NCBI): domain Eukaryota; kingdom Viridiplantae; phylum Streptophyta; class Magnoliopsida; order Malvales; family Malvaceae; genus Heritiera; species Heritiera fomes. The sequence goes on along the minus strand of JAPDPM010000017.1, from coordinate 25,465,803 downwards.
TATATATAAGATGCATGTAGAGTGATATCTTTTTCTAACTAAATGTTAAATTCCACTGAAATTACGCTCTCATATTCTATGTTTTAAGGATGGAAAAAAAGGGGAATGAAATATTATGCACGCAAGTTCTTGTCAGTCAACAAGAAGAGCGGGTTGCAATATGAGCAAATTTAAGCAAATTCTAAACAATTTTGTGAAATTAAAATAATTCATAGTCATAGATTGACAGCTGAAAGTTAAAAGTCAAAAAAAGCAATAATACCAGGTCAAGCATGGCGTTGTAGATGGTAGACAAATATGCGGAAAGCAATTAGTTGAATAATTGAAGATATGTGTATGTATCATTGTAAGAAAAGAAATCTACCTCAATTTGATTTGAAATTCACAAAAATTTTTTCACTTCCGTCCAAAATTTATGCCCATCATTCTTAACCTTGACACGAATTGTCTACCCGCAGCCTACCACAGCTCAGATAAATTCGATATTTTTTAAATACGATATAATAATACGATACAAAAACAATAAAAGATATTAAGATAATATAAATTAAAAATTGAATTTGTAAAAATTTAAAATAAAATTGGACTTGACGTATTTACATAAATTTTGATACAATAATTTGTTTATCTTACATGGCATAAATACAAAATTTATATACAAATTGATAGATATATCTAATTCTGGGCTCCCAATAGAAGAATAAAAAAAGAAAAACATATGTTTCCTAGTTAGTAAAATATTAGTACTAGTCTAGTTGTAATCAATTTTTTTGATTGACTAATTTTGAACGGGTTAACTTTTACACGTTATGCACAATGAATCAATGATCATATTTTTGAAAAGTTAAAATTTTCAAAAATGAAATAGTAATTGGCGGCTAATATTTTTTAAAAATCAAGATAACGTAGACCTACCTTTACCACATGATATAATGTAAAGAAGTTCAGACAAAACAGTAAAATAATTTTTAAGTTCAAAAACTAATTCATGATAAAGATTATTATTCAATGCGTTAAAAATAAAATTTTTTAATTTTACAATCAAAATCATAAAATTACCATATAACTCACTTTATTTTTAATTAATTTTTTTTATTTTTCTAATAATTTTTTTAAGAGTATATCATTTATTTTTTTTAACTTCATTTGTGAAATTAAAAGATTTCATTGTCAATATATTAAATAATAATCCATCCAATTAATCTAATTACCTTTCTTCGAAAGCAGAAAAAGTGTGTTTCGTGTGGATTTGTCTTTTGAGTGACGTTCTCATGGACTGTTGAAATTAAAAGGATGTCAAAAGGAAATTGCAAGAGAAATTATGGTCTATGGTCATCGAACGGGAAAAAATTGCAAGGGACGGACGGGTAGTTGGAAGAGTCTCTCAAGTCATCGGATGGTGAGTTTGTACACGCAAGTTCTAGTCAGTTAACAAGAAAGAGTGGGTTGCAATTTGACCAGATGTAAGGAAATTCCAAACAATTTTGTCAAATTAAAGTAATTCATAGACAACTGAAAGTTGAAAGTCAGAAAAATGAATCATACCACGTTAAGCATGATAGTGTAGTGGATGGTAGAAAAATATGAGGAAAACATTTAGTTAAATATTCTGGAAACACAAGCAAATTTTAGTATAAAACGGAATCATTGACATACACACACATATAGATTTACTAAAATTTTTTAATTTCTGTTCAAAATTTATGCCCATTATTTTCAACCTCCATACAAATCATCTACCGTAGCATACTTTGTTCCGGATAAATTTAATAGTTTTAGACACACGATGATACAATACAAAAATAATTTAAAAAATTTATATAAAAGTAACACGTTAAAATTTGAATAAAAAGCAGTATATGAATTTATGAAAAGTTAAAAAATAATTTTAAGTTTGATGTGTTGATATGTATTTTGATATGATAATTTATATGTTTTACACTATACAAATATGATTTATCATGACATAAATACAAAATCTATACACAAAGTAACAAATCTAATTTCGGGCTCCTAACAAAAGAAAAAAGAGAAATATATATATATATATATAAAAATATATATCCTAAATTTAGTGATACATTAGTACTAGGCTACTTGTTATCATTGTTTCTTAGTTGACAAATTGTGAAAGGTTAACTTTTATAATTTACGGACAATGATCATACTTTTCAAATTCAAAAATGAAATAATAATGGCTGAATGCTCAAATAAGGATCTAAAGTTTTCGGAAATATTCGATTCAGGATCTAAACTTTTATTTTGCTCAATTCAGGATAAAACGTTTTCGATTTTGCTCAAATAAGGATTTTTTAACGCGCGTGAGTTACACGCGCCGTTAAAATAATAACGGCGTTTATAAAAGCCACGTGGCAGCATGTGGTTGGGCCACGTGGTAGAAGTGGACACGTGGCAGCATAAGAGTGGGACACGTGGCAGTGACATATAATTAATTTTCTTTTAATAGGTAAAAAATACATGGACACGTGGCAGCGTATTAGTGGGACACGTAGCAAGATTGACACGTGGTAGCGTGTGAGTGGGACACGTGGCAGTGACTTATAATCATTAGTGGGACACGTGGCAAAGTTTAGATCCTGAATTGAACATTTCCGAAAACGTTAGATCCTTATTTGAGCATTCAGCCAAATTTTTTTGTTATAAATATTAATAAAAAATTAAAAATTTAAATATTATTTATAATATTATAATTAGTAGTTAATTTTGTTAGTTGATTTTTTAATAAAAAATAACTTTTAAAAATTTATATTACATTTTCAAAAAAAATTGTTAAAAAATAAATTTTTATAAAAAATATTTCTGTATTTTTTTCACTTTGTTTTTCTTTTCTTTCCTTTTTGTTTTTATTTCTTTTATATGATTTAAATTTAAAATAATTTTTTATTTTAAATTAAATATATTTCTTTTTAGAAAATTGAGATTTTTTAGGAAATACGTTTATTTTTTTAATTACATTAATTTTTCTAAAAAGACAATTCTTACATATTTTTCTTTATTTTTATAGTTTCTTTATCTTCCTTCTTTTTTTGTCAATTAGAAGAAAATATAGAAAACAAAAAAAGAAGAAAAATAAAAATTAAATTTAGTAATTTAAAATTTATTCTTTAAAAAATATATAATTTCTAATAATTTTATGGCTAATAGTTTTTTTCCTTTTTTTATGGTAAAAACGAAAAAAATCAAGAAATAAAAAATAATAATTATACTAGTTAAAAAAAGTTTTATAATAATTTTTATGTTTGAGAATTTATTTTTTAAAACAAAATTTAAAAATTTTAATTATTTCAAAAAATAATTTTAAAAAATTTATTCAAGAAAATATTATTTTATGAAAATATATAGTTTTTTTAATAGAAAAAAAAAAGTTAAAAATGCGTGGACACGTGGCAGCGTGTGAGTGAGACACGTGGCAACATGTGAGTGAGACACGTGGCAACATAAGAGTGAGACACGTGGCAGTGATTTTATAATTATTTTCTTTTAATAAGTAAAAATAAAAAGGACACGTGGCGGCGTGTGAGTGTGACACGTGGCGGCGTGTGAGTGTGACACGTGGCAATAATTATCCTTTTATCGTCAGCCACTCTCTTTAACGGCGCGTGTAACTCACGCGCGTTAAAAAATCCTGAATTGAGCAAAATCGAAAACGTTTTATCCTGAATTGAGCAAAATAAAAGTTTAGATCCTGAATCGAATATTTCCGAAAACTTTAGATCCTTATTTGAGCATTCAGCCAATAATAATTGGCAGCTAATATTTCAAAAAAAAAAAACCTTGGACCTGTCTTTGCTACCTGATATGATGTAAAATAGTTTCGGACAAAACTGAGAAATAATTTTTACAAAAATCAATTCATAATAATATACATTTACAGTGAAATCTTTTAATTTTATAAATAAATTTAAAAAATTGTCACATAATATATTTTATTTTTTAATTAGTTTTTATTTGTTTTTTAATATTTTTATATGGTATTTGATAAATTTTTTTTAATTTTGCTTATAAAATTTAAAAACTTCAATACCAAATGTATTAATAATAATCCGAGATGATAATCTAATTACATTTTGAAGAAAGCAGAAAAAGCGTAATTCGTGTGGATTTATCCTTTTGAGTGACGCTCTTATGGACTGTGGAAAATAAAAGAAGTCTCGAGGAAATTGCAAGAGAAATTATGGTCTATGGTCCTCGAACGGAAAAATTTGCAAAATTGGTGAAAGGTAGGTGGAAGACTCTCTCAAGTCATCACAAAATGATTTTGTAGCGGAAAACTTTAGCTTTCTTACTATTAAATTCTAGTGAAAATTCAAAGTGCATGTCTAAGGCTCAAGGGTATAAATGAACAAAACGTTTGACAAATCGTTCGTGAGTCCGTTCAGTTTCTGTTCATTTATTAAGTTTAACGAACGAATACAAACAATATTTTAGTGTTCGCTTATTAAATGAACTGAACATGAACAGAAGTATGATTTATTCATTTTTGTTTGCGAACAAGCTTGTTTATGTTCGTTTATTGTTCGTTCATTTAAAGTGTCACTTGTTGTTCGTTCGTTTATATTTGTTTATAACTAGTTCATTTAAAGTCTTATTTATTGTTCGTTTATTGTTCGTTTATTGTTCATTTATTATTTACTAAAATACTAAAATTACTTATATTATATAAATTATATAATATATATCCTATTTTTGAGACATTAACCTAGAAATTTTGTACCTAATTCTTAAACATATTTATACAATACAACTTTGTTGGATTAAAAAATTAATAAAATATAATAATAAAATAATTATAAAATTGAATTAGTTAATTATGCTTAAAATAATTATTTTTTAAAAATTTTAAACATAGTGTACTGAAATTAAATTAATAAAAGTTTTATAATAAATTATGATCTCATTCTTATAAATTGACAATTTACATATATATATATATATATATATATATATATATTACACATATGAGTATACACACACATATATGATACTTTAATATATGTATACCAATATATTTATATTTATATGATACAAATTGTATTTAAAATTGTAATTATCAATTTTAATAAAACATTATTGACTTAAGTTGTGTTGTATTTAAGATTTTGTGTTGGATGATTTCAATTTACATGTGGGATTTAAACTTTATGTAGGATTTTTAATATTTAATATTTAGTTTGTTCTCATGAACACTTGTCATGAACATGTATTCGTGAATGTATTTGTTTAATGATTTATGAATATTTGTTTGCAAACAAGTTCTTTGCGAACACGTTTGTTTAGGACGAACAAACTTGTTTGCAAACATTTAACGAACAATTTCTATCAAACAAATGAACGAATATGATTGTAAAAACTAAATTCCTTAACGAACATGAACGACACTAAAAAATAAACGAATGAACAAAAATATCAGTTCGTTTGTTCATGTTCAGTTTGTTTACATGCCTATCAAGACCAAAACTCAAAGCCATCATTGTCTCTGGACTTTGATAATCAAGTCTACCACATAAAGTGGGTTAGAGTTTGAAAAATCATTAATATTGTCTAGAAATTCTTCCATGATTACGTAGGAATTTTGGATGCCAATAAAGCATTGATGGTGGATCTAATTTGATTACATTATTTTATATGGGAAAGGTTGAAGTTACACCAATATGTTTTACATTATTTTTTGATCATTGATTGAAAGCATATTTGTGGTTGAGATTCAAACTCTCTCTTCTTTCAAAGTGCAATTAAATGTAAAAATATTTTTATTCTTTTTTTTACTTTTTTTTCTTTTCCTTTTTTTATGTTTTTTTCCTTTGTTATTATTTCTTCATCTTTCAAGTCCTTATGTCTTTTTTTTCTCAACTTTACTTTTTTTTTTTGAGTTCGTCTTCAACTTCCATGAACTTTATTGCTGGTTGGTGATTTATTTTCTATGACTATTCCATGTTGAAGAATATAGTTGTTTGTAATGCTCATGAAGTGAAGTTACATAATAATATAATAATAACAACTTCCTTTATCCATTGCTAGAGCAATCTCTCTTCTATGAGAGTTGATGATGATTTTCTGGCTTTATTGACCTGGTCTGAGCTTTCCTTTCTTCTATTATCTGGGACGATTTGAACTTGGAGCCTACCTTATAGAGAAAACTTGAGTTGGCTACTAATCAGTATATGCCTGAGACACTTGAATTTTTAGCATTTAGTTGTGCAGAGTATATCTTTACTTTTATATTACCATTTACCAGTAACTGTAAGTATGTTGTTTGGTTTCATTGACTATTTTCAATAGTTGTCGCCATCAACAATCTACTTTGCTCTATTTTTTAAGAGAGAGTTTTAATCTTAACCATAAATCTATTTCAATATAATAGTTAAAAAAAAGTTGTAAAACTATTTAGTTTTACACTGATGTAACTTGATCTCTCCCTTATATATTTTTTGTTGAAAATTTAGAGGTAAGTATTATTAATAAAGAGGAATTACACCCAAGCAACTAAATCAGAGTGACGTTTGACACCTGATTTAGCAAGAAAGTCAGCCAATTGGTTGGCTTCCCTAAGAACATGAGTGAAAGATATGCCCTTAATACATGAAAGTAAATTAAGCAACTTGTTGATAAGGTTGCTGTATCTCCATGGGCATTTGTTCTCCTTGTTAAGCCAATCAACAACCACTTTTGAGTCGCTTTCAAAAAAGATAGGAGGAGTAGTGCTACGATTCGCCTTAACAATAAGATAGAGCTTCAACCACAACAAGAAGTTCAGCAAGGTTTGAGTCAGCTGTCCTAATACTCTTTGAAAACAAGAAAATAATATGGCCATGACAATCTCTGAGAACGCCACCAATCCCTACTGGTCTTGGTTTATCGAAGGCTGATCCATCAGTGTTGAACTTCCAAGCACCTTGAGGAGGAGGGTTCCAATTAGCATTATGCCGAAAAGATCTTTGTATGCAGGGGATCCTGATATCACGAAGATCAGTACTTGTGGAGTCGAAAACTAGTGAGGGGAATTTGGCTTGTAACCACCAACCAGTTCTGAGTGAAATAATTTTGCAGAGTTGTTCCACGAAAGTCTCCTTACTGTTAAAGACTTTATCATTTCGAGCGAGCCAAATGGACCAAACTATTGAGTAGAGCAAAGAACTCCAGACTTGCTTCTTGGACTTTGAGATGAAGAGGTCGTTCCAGACCAAAAACAGAGCACCAAATTTTTTTGGAACAGCCCAAGAGAACCTCCAACGATTGATGAACCAACTCCAAATTCTCCAGGTAAACTCACAATGGACAAAGAGGTGGTCGATCGTCTCCGAACAAGTGCAAAACGGACAAGTGTTCAAGTGGTTACTCAAACAACCACGTTTTTGCTGTTCTTTAATGACCGATATAGAGCCGTGGATCACATTCCAACAAAAGAGCTCAACTTTGGGTGGAGCAATACCTTTCCAGGCGAGCTTTTCAATTCCTAAAGCTACATCTTTGGAGTCCTCAATTGCTATCCTGAAAGATTTTGTAGAGAAAGAGCCATCTGTGTTGTGAACCCAAACTAAACGTTCCACCGTGAAGGGAGTAATATTAATGGATTCCAGGAGTTGCATAAAATTCCTCCAAACATCCTGTTCCCAGTCAAATAAGTCACGCCTCAAGACAATATTCCAGACCCAACTGCTTCCCGTCCACGAACTAAAATCTTTGATAGCACCCTCTTTATTGATAGACAGAGCAAAGATTCTTGCGAAAGATTGACTGAGGATTTGGTTATGGCACCAATTGTCGCTCCAAAATTGGATTTTAGAACCATCACTTGCACAATAAGAGAAACTAGTAGATATAAGGTTAGAGAATTCACTCTTTTTCCAATTTTTTTGGATATTACTCCAAACACTCGAAGTAGAACTAATCCTACTAGATTCAGGCCACAACATAGTAGGAGAGATTTTATATTTTTCGCAAATAATTTCCTTCCAAAGTGCTTGATTATCATAGCTGAACCTCCATGGCCACTTTAAAAGGAGGGCCTGATTACAAATATTGAGATCCATGACACCCCAACCACCATTATTTTTTCTTCTTGTAATTGTGGACCAATAAACCATTCTCATTTTCCTCTTAGAGTTTGAGTCCCCCCATAAAAACTGTCTCGAAATTTTTTCCAGCTCCATTCTAACCCTTACAGGCATCTTGAACATCGACATATAGAAGATAGGGAGATTTGTCAGAGTAGATTTTATAAGCGTCAACCTGCCGGCAGAGGAAAGAAGTTTACTTTTCCATGTACTCAGCTTGCTCTTGAAAGCACTAACCACTGGCTGCCACATTGAAGAGGAGTTTGAATTAGCTCCTAAAGGAAGGCCAAGATATTTGCAAGGAAGTTTATCGACTTTGCAGTAAACTTTAGATGCCCAATTTTCGATATTCTCCTTATCAACATTTATTCCAAACAAAGCTGTTTTGTGAAAATTAACTTTTAGCCCAGAGGAGAGTTGAAAAATTCTGAGAATCCTCTTGACATTCAAAATGTAATTCTCCTTACCTTGACAGAAGATAATGGTGTCATCTGCAAATTGTAAATGCAAGACATGGAGAGTTCCATGACCAACATTAATTCCAGCTAAAAGTCCCAAAGAAGCAGCCTTTTCCAGCATCAAATTTAAGCACTCTACCACCATGATGAAAAGAAAAGGTGAAAGAGGGTCCCTTTGCCGAAAGCCTCTACTCATCCTTAAGGGATTTGAGGGGGAACCATTGATAAGAATAGAAACATTGGCAGAATATAAGCAACTTGAAATCCATGATATCCACCTTCCCCCGAGTCCCATAGAGTTCGTGGTCTTCAAAAGAAAATTCCAATTTACCCTGTCAAAGGCTTTTTCAAAGTCTAGTTTGATAACAATGCCTCATTTCCTTGGTTTCTTCATAGTGTCAACAACTTCATTTGCAATAAGACTACTGTCCAAGAGTTGTCTACCTTCCACAAAGGCTGATTGTGATGTGCTAATGATAGAGTTCATCACCTTTTTTACTCGATTTGCAAGAATTTTAGCCAGGATTTTGTACAGGCTACCAATGAGAGAGATGGGCCTAAAATCATTAAGTGACTCAGCACATTGTTTTTTTGCAATGAGAGCAATGAAGGAATGACCAACTCCTTTAGGAATTTTGGCTATTCTATGAAAATCTTGTAGGAACTCATAAATCTCCTCCTTAAGTAAATCCCATTTATTTTTAATAATGTTGAAATTGAAGCCGTCTGGCCCCGGGGATTTATCACCATCACAACCATTAACCACCTCCCGAATTTCATCCAGTGAAAATTAAGACTCCAGTCCCTTTGCTTGGAGCTCATTGAGTTTCATAAAATTTAGGTTGTCATAGTTGAACAAAGGATCATGAAGAACCTCTTCAAATTGTACTTTAAAATGAGATTCCACAGCCCTTTTGATCTCTTTAGGAGTATGAAGAATCTTCCCATTATGAGAAATGTGGCCCAAAAAATTGTTTCTCCACCGACTGTTTGCAAACAATGAAAGAATTTTGAGTTCTTATCCCCCTCTTGAATCCATTTCAGCCTTGATTTTTGTCTCAAACAACTTTCCTCAACGTTTTCTAGCTGCCACATTTTTCTTTTTTTGAGAGTGATAAGATCGAAAAGAGAGTTGTCTTGTGGTGTTTCTTCATGTTTTTTCTCCAGATCAAAGATTTCTCTATTTAGAGAATTAATTTCCGACCTGACACCTCCTCTTTGATACCCTTTCCAGCTCCTTATGTCATTTCGAAGGAATTTCATCTTTTGGAAGATTCTAAATCCAGCAAATCCTTCTACCTTATATGATTTCCAATTCCTTTCCACCATTTCATTGAACTCATTGTCCGAAAGCCAATGGTTGAACATTTTGAAGGGTTTCGGACCCCAATCAATAATATCCATTCCCAAACAAATGGTTACATGATCTGAAATGGAGCAGTCCAAGATCCACTGATTGATGGTAGAGAAGTAGATATTCCAATTTGGTGAGATAAGAAATCTGTCTAACCTGCTCATTGAGTTCCTTGAGTGCCAGGTGTATTTTCTGCCTACCAGAGGAAGATTCATTAACTCTGAATCATTAACGAAGTTCATGAAATCATGTTGGGATTTTGAAATATCCGATACTCCAACTATTTCATCCTCACTCAAGACAGCATTGAAATCACCTGCATAGCACCATAGCTCACTATCATCATTCTTAAAATTAGATATAAACTCCCAAAAAGCCTTCCTGTCATTGACCAAGTTTGGAGCATACACATTGAGAAGATTAACACCCATAGAAGGGTTCTAAAATTTACCCTTCAACCAAATAACTCTGTTCTCTACTCTGACCTATAACAAAGAGAAAGCCTCCTCTGTCCACATACATAACAGACCTCCAGCCAAGCCCTCAGCGTCCGAGTGAGCAAATTTCACCCCTTTATTACTCCAAAGCTATTTAACAATTTTATCAGTAACTCCCATCAGTTTTGTTTCCTGCAGAAAAACTATATTCGGTTTTTCTTTGTTCAAGAGCTTCCTAAGAACGGCTCTCTTACCCCTGAAACCCAATCCTCTAATGTTGAAAGAAATAATCTTCATGATTGATAAGTCAAACCCAACAAACCAAGCAAACCTCATTTCGTCTTCCAATCTTCCTTTTCTAGTTCCATCAGTTTCTCAATGATCTCCTTGTTTGCTACTCTCGCTTGAAGCCCCATTAGCTGAGCAACTTCTAAGGTTTTGATAGCTTCAAGTCTAATGGCCTTGTTTCTATTCTTGATATCTTCATCTGTAATTTCCTCATCGTGAGATGATTGAATATGTTGGTTGGTTTTCCTATTCTTTGTTTTCCTAGCCGTTTTTCTAGCTTTCGTTCTCCTGGTTTGGTTGTACTGTTGGGGTTCCTGTTGTGGGCCAAAGAATTCATTTGTGGCTAAGGAGACATATTTTCTTCTACTTCTACTTTTAACCTCTTTGTTTGCAAGCCTTTCCTGATAATAATCCATCCCTTCTTCTGATTCAGGAGTATCAGTTTGGGCTTTTTCATTCCCCAAAGCCATATCAGCTTCTGTTTTCGAGTAGGGTTGCTGATTCTGGACTCTCTCGGATACTGAATAAAAAGCTGGGTTTCTCTCATCGGGCCTCAAACAATTACTGAACTTGGGACTTGAATGGGACTCCGAGAAATGACGATCAACATGTTGGCCCATCATATCAAAATCTTTATTTTCGGCCCATAAAAATTCATCAGTCACGGATTTAGCACCCTCCAACGTTTGAAAGTCTTCAGATCTGTTTAAAATCCAATCTACCGCCTCTTTTGCATCGGGACAGTAAGAACCGTCTGAAAATGGCTGCTGGACATCATGAATATCTTCTTGGGACACGTTATCTGATATCCGATTATTAATAAATTGTCTGCTTTGACTTTTTTGAAAATGAGCTTACTGTTCATCTGCTTCTTCTTCTTCCTCATACTCCAACAGAAGTTACTTCTTTCTGTAACATTTTGATATTCATCATATCCTAGACAATCTGAGGACGATTCGGAAGAACTCGAATCTCTTGGACTTGCTTTATTGATTGTTTTTCCATAAGGATTTCCCAAAAAGTCAGGCCCTTCTTCAATGGATAAGCTGACTTGATATGACTTCCCATTAATGGAAATTGACATCTCACTTGGAATGATAGATTTCTTTTTCACTAAAGAAAGGATTCTGGCAATATCAAGACGTTTCTTTCTCGATGTGCTATCATCAAGAGTGATGAACTCAGCCCAACGATCACTAATTTTCTTAAAAACCTCGCAATTCCAGGCATGCAACGGGAGGTTTTCAATCTTAATCCAGATAAACTTGTCGCTAATCAAATCCGAGGACCAAGGTTTTGTCCATTGGAACCATTCACTCTGCCAGGTTTTTTCGTCGTCCAGCATCCCTAACATTTCTTCTTTGGAATCAAATGACAACAGAACCCAACTTCCTCCCATGAGTGTGATGGAAAAGTTAAGCACACCTTCTTGTAAAATACGTTGGCATAAAAAGTGAATAGATTGAGGGTTCCTGACACAAGCCATAGCTGAACTTTCCAACCATTTCGAATCCAGAATATCACCCTCAATAGAAATAATAGCTTATTCATAAACTTCATCTGCATCTGGAGTATATTTATTTTTGCATTTCCGGGTGTATTATCTTTTTCGTTTAAATTTCCAAGACTGTAAGGAGTCTTCCGAACCACCTCTGCGTAAGATAAGACTCCATTACCTGTAGCTTCATTCAGATCTTTAGAGTTCTCTGGCTTCTTTCTGGTTTTCGTGCGATGAACCATTTCCTTATTGTTTCTGACTTCCTTAGTAACTGGTTCGTTTCTTCTATCACACTCGTACTTGGCAAGATTCACCCTTAGTCTCCACCCATTCCAAGCCACACCATCTAAAGCTCTGATAATCGACAGTGCTTCCCTTAAATCTTTAAAGCGAAAGAACCCAAACTTACTCCTCTTTTTGATCTTCAATGTAAGAGGAATATAAAAGTCCATAACCCTTCCAAACTGCATGATGAGATCCCTGAGTTCTGCTTCCCCGACAAACACTGTAATCAGTTTTTTTCTCCATTGATGAACATCTCTTTGCAACTGCTGCTGATTCCAATTATTTCTTTGCTTCCGGACGTAAGATCCCTGATCTCTACTTGCAAAGTGGCCATGAATCCTGTTGCTAAAGTTTCTCTCTCTACCTCTCATGTTTTCGATATCTCTCCCCTATATATATATATATATATATATATATATATAAAATTATTTCTGATTAACTTGAAATTCAGTAAGCATGATTTGCGTGAATAAAACATAAATTTCAACGATCAAATTAAAAAAATATAAATTGCATAAAAAGATATGAATGTGTGTAAGCACAATTAATTTTACATATGTTAAGTGGATCCCACTTTATATATATATATTTCTTAAAAGATCCTAAATTTAGCATCAGTTTTGGATTTTAAGAAGAAAATAAAGTTCCTTCCGTTGAAAATAATCATACTCAAATAATCAAAAGAGCAAGTATATGAAATTAGTAACACTGAGAAAACACATAAATAATTCCTATCGAAAATCATGAATAAAAAGACCATATATAGCATTGAATGATAAAAAGTTCTGAATTATAAACACAAGCAATATATACTTGCTCATATATGTGTGTGTGTGTGTGTGTTAAAGTTAATAAATATTCGGTTAAAAGAATCTAACCTGAAAAAATAAATAATTTTCAAAAAGTTAATCTTTTGAGTGTGTACAAGATTAATTTTGGAATTTAAGTTTTGTGTTTCTTAAATGCTAGAATTGGAATTTGGAATTGTAGGGGTTGTTTGGGATTAATTTTATTTTGTATTTTATGTTTTTGTTTCCAAATATCAAAACTTAAAACAAAAATTGTGTTTGATACACTAATTTGATTTTACAATTTTAAAAATTGGCAACAAAGTTTTGGAAATTAAAGGAAATAACAATTTTCTATTTCCTACAATTTCCAAAACATGTTTTCACGAAAACACGGATAATGAACAGTAATTTTAAATGAGGACTCCAATTTGAATCATGCCAACAACAACACTTTTATCTTTTTTTTTCCTTATCACAATGGTTTCAGGAGGAACTACTTTAAAACAAGAAAATTAGCCTTTTTATTCCACGGCCACAAGTATGCCTTTATGGTTCAAACCACTCTTCTTTTTATAATTTAATTTCTAAGATAATTAATTAAAAAATTAAAAAAATTGTTTCAATTTATTAGATGAAATAATTTTTGTAATATATAATAATATAATTTGAATAAATTAAAAATAAAATAGCATATTATTAATAATATATTAAAATTATTTAATTTTAATAAAAATATTTAATGTTCAACATTAATTAATTATAAATTTAAAAAAAATTATATTTCAACTTATTAGATGCCATACGTGTTTTATGTTTTCAGTTTTAAAATTATACAATAACATTAGCTTACCAAACATGTTTTCTTTTTTCAAAATTTTAAAATAAAACAAAACAAAACAAAAACAAAAATTTTTCAAAACAGAAAACATAAAACATAAAATTGATAACAATATCAAACGACCCCTAAATTTTCCATCATGTTGCAAAATCCTCTCTCTCTCTCTCTCTCTCTCTCTCTCTCTCTCTCTCTCTATATATATATACACACACACACACACACACACACACACACTTTTTTAACTCTCTAAAGTTAAGCGAAAAATTCTAATGGAAAATTTACAATTGTTGCCCAAAAAAGTAAAAAAAGAAACACTCATTATAGGGTTCAAGTTCCTTTATTCTTAAACAAGTTGGGGTTCGGGTACTACTAATTTAACAGGTATCTGTCCTGTTTACATTCCTATACTTATTTGCACTGCATGAAATATCCCACTTGATAACCCAACTCCTTACCCTTTTTTTTATCAAGTTTTAGTGGGTTTAAGACAATAAATAAACAAAGCAAAGAGTTTGTGAATATGTTTGATTTTTATTTGTTTATGTACATTTATATACCTATACGTCTTGAAATTCAAACTCTCACCCAAATCCATTCTAAAAGGCATACATAAGATGCATGTAGATTGATATCTTTTTCTACCTAAATGTTAAATTCCATTGAAACTCTCATATTCTATGTTTTAAGGATGGAAAAAAGGGGAATGAAATATTATGCACGCAAGTTTCTAGTCAGTCAACAAGAAGAGTGGGTTGCAATATGAGCAGATTTAAGCAAATTCTAAACAATTTTGTCAAATTAAAATAATTCATAGACAGCTGAAAGCACTACTAGAAAATAGGTGTTTTGCAACGACAAAAGTCATTGCAAAATGCAATTTTGTCGTTGCTAAAATTTTTTCACGACGATTTTTAGTCGTTGCAAGGTCGTTGAAAAAAGTCTCGTTGTTAAAAGTACATGCAACGACTTTTGTGTCATTACCAAATGCATTTATTGCAACAATTTTTTCTTGTTACTAATTAAATAGTGTTTTAGTAACGACTTAAAGTCGTTTTCTTTAAGTTATTGCAGCGTAATATATTTGGTTGCAAATCATTTTTTGCACCAATTTTAAGTCGCTATAATAGTTAATTTTGAAACGACTATGTCGTTTTCTTTAAGTTATTGCAATGAAATTTATTTGGTTGTAAATCCTCTTTTGCAACAATTTTAAGTCACTACAATAATTAATTTTGAAACGACTATAATCGTTGCTAAATTTAATTATAAAATCACAATTTTGTCGTTTCTAATAGTTTTTATAACGACTATAGTCGTTGATAAAAAATAATTATAAAACAGTAATTTTGTCGTTTCTAATTTTTTCACAACGATTATAGTTGCTGCTAAAAATAATTACAATTAAAAAAATTAGCATTAATAAATTAAATATATATTCATTATTAAGTTATTTACAATACATTTATCTTAAAATATATTACAACAATTAAAATTCATAAATAAACAAAAAAAATTCTCAATGTAATCCTATTCTCCTGCAATAAAAAAAATTCATGATATAAGTAACTTGAAATAATGAACATAAAATTCAAAACCAAAATTGAAATAAGGAAATGAAAAAATTTTTAAAAGACTTACCCACACCTTTTTTTAGCATTTATCAATAATATTTAGGCCAAATGGCCAATAACATATTGGATCAGTAAGCCAACAGATCAATAAACCCAACAAGAAATAAACGAAATAAAAATCAGCAAGCTCCATCTGTGTTATATAGTATAGGGAAAAACCGAAAGTGAAAAAGGAAGATGAGAGGGAAAAGAAAGAAAGGAAATAAATGGAAATAGGGGAAAGAAAACTGAAATAGGTATAAGGAAAACTGAAAATAATTGGCGGCAAATGAATAAATTTGAGAACAAAGGCAGACGTGATTTGCCTTTGCAGATCACGTTCCACTAACTCAAACATTATTTTATTTTTTATTTAAATTTTATTTTATTTTATTTTATTTATATAAATATTTATCTATTATATATTATACTAGGTATATATTTTTAAATGATATATATATATCTTTCAAAAAAATATATATAAACATATATTTTATAATTATATTTCCCTTTTTGTTTACTCATTATATCTATATATACTTTTATATATATTCATTATATTTACATATATATATATATATATATATATGTATATATGCACACTTATTATATATATTTTTATCCTTTTAATCTATATGCATATATATATATATATATATATATATATATATATATATATATATATATACATCTGTATATTTTTGTTTAATATATAAATGTGTGTGTGTCTCTATATATATATATATATATATATATATATATATATATATATATATATATATTTCCTTAATTTAAATCCTCCCTTTTTAATTCAATTAAATTTCAAAGGATAAAAAATTTAATTATCATTTAATAAGTCTAAATAAATGGATTTACTCACTAAGTTCGAAAAATCGTGATTGTCACACTTTTGGCTATGATTGTCGGGTTACAGATATTCCCCTACAGCTGATACACTAGCGAGTCCTCCAACGACTTTGCTTTATGAGCTGCTTCTTTATTTTGCAAGAGCGTTTTTTCTAAGTAAAAAATCTAATTATGTTTTTTTTGATTAATCGTAGAGTTATTTCTATAGGAATTAGTCCTAAAATCAGTAGAAGTCTTATTTAGTTGTAGTATTTATTAATGTAATATTCTAAAATATCTACAAGTTTTAATCTAGACAAATTAGAAAACTGACTTATATAATTTAATTCTTGTAATTTTTATTATTTTATATTTCTTATATTTATTTTTTTACAAGTTATGATAATTATATAAAAAAATTAAATTACAATAATTTAATAATGACTATGAAAAATTATTGCTAATTTCATAAGATTTTGAAACATATTTTTTTTGTCGTTACAAATGTGATATAAATATCATAACAACTTTAGTGTCGTTGTGTAAAATATAAAAAAAAATCAAATAAGCAATGACTATTAAAAGTCGTTGCAAATATAAAAAGATATCGCAACGACTTTTTTTATTATTGTCAATTTGATAAGAATTCGCAACAACAATAAGTGTCGTTGTATAAAATATAAAAAAAATCAAATAAGCAACGACAATTAAAAGTCGTTGCAAACATAATAAGATATAGCAACGACTTTTTTTATTGTTGTCAATTTGATAAGAATTCACAACAACAATAAATGTCATTGCATAAAATATAAAGAAAAATAAAAAAAAAGCAACGACAATTAAAAGTCGTTACAAACATAATAAGATATCGTAACGATATTTTTTTATTGTTGTCAATTTGATAAGAATTTACAACAACAATAAGTGTCGTTACATAAAATATAAAAAAATTAATTAAGCAACAACTATGAAGAGTCGTTGCAAATGTCATGAGATTTTGCAACGATTATGTTAGTTGTTGCAAATTTGGTTGCTAAAGACCCTTTTTCTAGTAGTGAAGTTGAAAGTAAAAAAAAAAAGAATAATACCAGGTCAAGCATGATAGTGTAGTGGATGGTAGAAAAATTTGAGGAAAACATTTAGTTAAATAATTGAAGAAACACAAGCAAATTTTTGTATCAACACGGTATCATTGACATACACACACACACACATATATGTGTGTGTGTGTGTGTTTTTGTATAATGTATTGATAGGATTTAATTCTACACACTGTCAATCAATCACAAAATATCATCTCATTAATGAGCAAAACTTAAAAATGCACAGATCCTTAAAAATATATTTAAAAACTTCATTAATATTTACATTTAAGGTCTTACACACTTTTTTAATCCCTAAAGTAAAGTGAATAATTCTAATGAAAAATTTACAGTTATTGCCCAAAAAAGTAAAAAAAGAAACGCTCATTTAGGTCAATTTTGAAATATACTCTTAAAAGTTCTCCCAAGTTTTTTTTTAAAAAAATTCTTCCTTTTAATTAATTGTCGAACAAGTAATTATAAAGACTTTAGAAATTTTTGATTAAAATGAAGTTACGTCTCATTTTAAAAGTCTTTGGTCAGGAAAAGGAATTTAGGTCACTAGATTGTTCTTATAAAATTCAGTGGTTGAAGTGCAATTTAGCACACCAAAGTCAATCCAATTATTTATGTTCTAATACTTCTCCATCGCCTTTATCCCTAAATTCTATGGTGATTTCACATACAAACCGAATTTAAAAATTGCCTAAGCTTTTGTGAGTTTAAAGTGCTGTTTGTTTCCGAGGAAAAGTAATTCGAAAGAACGTTTGAGGGTTGCAAGGGTAATAGCCTTTGCCCTCATGCTTGCACTAAGCATTAAATACGTTCTATTTGTTCATTGATAACAAATTCATAATTGAATTTTATTTATAATGGCTCATAGTGTCACGATTCTAGTAGCAACAATGCAGCTTTGACAGAGAAAGTCTTAAACCCTAAAATACGATAGTAGTTATCTTTTTTTTGGATTTACATACGATAGTAGTTATTAAACACGGTACAATATTGCAATTTATAAAAACTCCATTAAGCTGCATGCTCAGTAAAGAACCTTGTCGAGGAAGGGGCGTGCCTTGCACATCGCCTCTAATGGCTCGAGTTTAGGCATGGTGACGCCTCTGCCTTCAGTCATGTCAACTTTTTCGTCACCTACTCTTTCCCACTCGAAGCATTGGATCACTGCGCCCAAAGGCAAGTTGACCATGCGGTGACCCAGGTTCGTCCCAGGACAAGCCCTCCTTCCCATGCCGAAAGGCATGAACTTGTAGCTAAGATCTTTAGCAACTTCGTTGTTAAACCTTTCAGGCTTGAAGCTTGTCGGATCGTCCCACAGCTCAGGGTCTCGGTGTATAGCCCATGCGTTGATTAATACCATGGTGTCACGCGGCACGTTGAATCCACCGATGCTACAGTCATCGGATGTTCTGTGAGGGACGAGAAGTGGGGCGGCCGGGTTTAGCCGGAGGGTTTCGGCTACTATGTTCTGAAGGTAAGGTAGCTTGGCGATGTCTGGTTCATCAATCAACCTTTCTTGACCAACTT
Organism: Heritiera fomes; assembly: GCA_032173925.1. Lineage (NCBI taxonomy): Eukaryota > Viridiplantae > Streptophyta > Magnoliopsida > Malvales > Malvaceae > Heritiera > Heritiera fomes. The sequence goes on along the minus strand of JAPDPM010000017.1, from coordinate 25,446,699 downwards.
GAGCGTCTAGCTCCGCCCGTGCTTTCTTCAAAACTTCTGGGTGATTGAGTAAGTTCGCCATTGCCCATTCTAAAGTGACTGCAGAAGTGTCAGTTCCGGCAAGAAGCATAACCTGCCATAGCAAGCAATCTCAACACGTTAAGTTCAAGACGAGAAACTGGTTGATAAAACAGAGAAAATTTGACTTACAAGTATAAGCCCTTTGATAATCTGATCGTTGTAGTATTCAGGCTCTGATTTCTGCAACGAAAGGAGATGATCAATCATTGTATTTCCTCCATTTGCATTTCGACGCTCATCGATTAACCCTTGCAAGAACCTATCCATCCTCTTAGCAAGCCCCATGAATTTCTTCTCATAGTTACCAGCCCAGTTCAGTACTGGCAGATAATCTCCGGGATTTCCTGCTCCAGCATTTTCAATCATCTCAGCAACAAGCTCCCTAAACTCCTTTGCCTCACTGTCATCAGTCACATCTTCACCGTAATATCTCTTTCCTGCCATCATTCTCATGATATTGTTAAATGTCAAGTCTGCAAATATTGATTTAAGCTCTACCTTGACAAAAGCTTCATGGGAATTACGGGATAGTTTCAACAACATCCTTCTCACTTCATCTTTTCTGATATCGTGAGACAAGTTAAGGCGATTTGATGATAATATTTCCACGGTACTAATCCGACGGAGGTTACGCCAATGGTCCCCGTACGGTGCGCTTATAACTGTGGTGTGATTATAGGCTAGGTATTTGCTCGACAGCAAATTCGCGCGGTTCGCCAACACGATATCATTCTTGGTGAAGCATTCCTCGACTACAGACGACGATGAAACGACAACCGCAAGGCGTCTGCCCAACTGAAGGGAGAAGACTGGACCAAGTTTTTGTGAAAGCTTTTGGAAGGGACGGTGAAGAGGGGGCTTTAGCAAGTGAAGGTGGCCAATGATTGGAAGAGAAGGTGGACTCGGCGGCAAGTTTTTGTGGCGAGGTTTTGACTGAAACAAGAACTTGAAAGAAAGGAAAATGAATATAAGAGCAAGAGATGAGTAAAACATTGTGGCTTCTTCTATGTTTGGTTTCTTAACTCTATTTCGATATGCAGAAGACAGCATGCAGCTGTGTCTTTTTAAATGTGTATGTAACGTAATTCTGCAGAGGTTTGTCCAATGACTCAAAAATAGTTGACTTGTACTAGTCTATGTGCCGGTCAAATTTGGCTCAAGAATTAATAATTAATATCTGATTTATGCCCAGCAACAATAAAAAAATCGGATGTATCGTATGAACCAAAATATATCTGATGTATACTTGTCGAAAAAGAATCTTGTCTAACTTTTGTTGAAAGACTAAGGGAAAGTTAAAAGTAACTCTTTTGTAATTGAGAGATCACTCATTTAAGTAGAACCCTTCTCAGATTTCAATGAATACACATAACCCACCAAGAAAAAAAGGGTAATGTTAGAAAATTTGTAAATATAATGATTAAACTCTATTTCAATACGTAGAAGACAGCATATAGCTCTGTCTGTTTAAATGTGCATGTAATGTAATTATGCAGAGATTTGTCCAATTACTCAAAAATAATTGGGCTTAGCTAGTCTATGTTCCGGTCAAATTTGGCCCAAGTATGAATAATTAATATCTGATGTATACCATGAACCAAAAACTATCTGATGTATACTTGCCGAAAAATAATCTTGTCTAAATTTTGTTGAAAGATTAGAGGGAAAGTAACGTAAAAGTAACTCTTTTGTAATTGAGAGATCACCCATTTAAGTAGAACCCTTCTCAAATTTCAATGTATACACATAACCCACTAAGAAAAAAAAGGGTAAAGTTAGAAAATTTGTAAATATAATGATTAAACTTTAAAGTAAAAAGTAGTTATAAAATTTAATAATTAGATTAACAAATTTTAATACTCATTTATTTTCTTTCTATCATTTAAATTTCTCAACCAATCACATCATTTTATCATTTTTTTCCTTTTTCGCCTTTCTAATGCTACCCTCGCTTTGCCCCTTTTTTTTCTCTTTCTTTTTTTTTTTTGCCCTTTCACCGCTTCCCCGTACAACTTGCTTTGTTTACCTATGTTAGAGTTTAGACAATTATTTTGGGTATTGGTTAGAGAATGTAAGTTGTCCCTCTATCTTTAGAGTAGATCTGAAAATTTCAGATACGATACAAACATGATACAAATAAATGACATGAGATTAAAATTAAGTAAAATTAATATATGAATATGGTAAAAGTTAACAATAACATTTTGAGTTTTTCTCATTAGCACGAATTTTGATACGAAATTTTTTTATTTTACACGACACGAATACGATTTTACATAACACGAAAACGAATTATGAACACAAATTATCAGATCTACTTCAGAGTCCTTGTTGAGGTACTTACAGTGAAGAATGAGGATTTTCTTATGGATGGATGTTCTACCCCTAAACACAGAGAAAGAAATATAGCGATGGTCGAAGCGAAGATGAGACTCCAGTGTAGTACCAGTTCACGGCTAGGAAACTTGGAATGGTTGTATTTCCATACAACTATTCTACAAGGCAGCTATCCGGGTAAAATTATTTATTTTACTATAATACCATCTATATTATTATTTGATGTAGAGTGAATAACACTTGAAATAAATTATATTTAAATTAATTACTTATTTATTTATTTAATATACTTATTTATTTATTTATTTATTTTGCCCCTTTTTTATAAGGTTTTTGTTATGTAAATTATTTTGATATAACAAACTATTACTATATTAAATTGATTTTGATTAATCAAAAATCATAGGGTCCATCTTATTATTGGTCCATTTGATTTTAAATTCATTTTTTTCTTCATCAAAATAAGAAAAAAACATGGTTGTAATATTAGATAGGTTTATGGGTAAAATGGAAACAAAATATAATTATTTGAGGGTAAAATTGGCAAAAAAGTTAAATTCCTCCCAGAAAAAAAAATACCTCAGGGAGAGGGGAGAATTTTTTTTCCCAAATTTGACACTGTTTGGCACTGTTGGTAAAAAAAAATTACCCCCCGGAATCCGATTCCTCCAACCAAACACGGGAATCATTTGACGGAAAAAAAATTCCCTTAGGTAAAAAAAAAAATTCCCCCAACCAAACAGCACCTTAAGGTTAAATCTATGAATCTTTATAATATAGTTTTATTGAGTTTATTCAAAAAATTTGTAAGTCTTAATGGGATTTGTAGACACCTAATTTTGTCCGAGCAATTTCAGATAAAATTAAAAAAAATAAAAAAAGTCAATTCTTTTAGGCAAACCCTCTAACCCTAATATTTCATTCAAACCTTAAAATCCCATGCAAAATCCTAAATAATTCCATGCAAACCTTTATCCTCTTCCTATCTGAATCCCACACAAGTACGAGGGAATCTCAAATTAATTGATAAATAAAAAGAGTTGACCAAGAAGATTTATTTTAAAAAGACAAAGAGAAGGAAAGAAATAAATTAAAAGTGTGAAACCGGGAAAAGAAAATCAAGACTGAATCAAAAAAAATCAAATAATAAAAATTTGCATAATGGCAGCCATATTTTAAGAACATAAATGGTGGAACTTTGTCTCTTTCTCCTATTCATGCTCAGGAACGACTATAAAAGCACAAGAGACACATAGAGAAAACACACGATTTTTACACAAAAAAAAAGAGAACAGAGTTTTTTTTTTCACAATTGAGCCGGCAGCCTCTTTCATTGCCCACGTCTGCCAGTTCCTGCTTTTCCTAGTATGCTCGCGTCCCTCTCCACTCGCAGTTCCAACCTTGCACGCTTCTACCTTGTCCCTGTCCGAACCCACTGCTAGCTACAAATTTCTACCACTGCGTTGCTAGCCTGGAGTGTCGCCCGTATGTTGCTATTGTAGAGTTGCTATAGACTTTTCTTTGTTGAAAAGTACAAACAGAAACGTCAACAAAAACCTATAAAAAGGAGCATTGTCAGTTGGGCTTTACAACTAAGTGCAATTTGCAAGGTATGTATATTCTATTCATTTGTTTATTGTTTTATTTTAGACTTACAGTTGTTAAAAGTAGTGATTGGAAGTGACGTATTTCCATGGAAGAAAAGAAAACATGTTTAGGCACACATGCTTATATTCATTATTCTTATAATAAAAGATTTTAAAGATATGTATATAATGAATAAAATATAAAAATAAAATAAAACTTTATGGAATAATTTAAATTAAAGATTTTCCGATGATAGGTTTCTTAGAAATCGCAAGTAGTGATTCTTTGATAATCCTTAGGATCGAAATAAAATCTTTGATGTCACCAGCGTATTAGGACATTTAAATGATTTTATTCCGGTATAAAGAAAATATTAATAAGATTTCTTTGTATAAAAAAATAATAAATATAAAATGGTAATAAAAAATAATAATATAAAAAATAGGTTAATATGAGAAAATAGTAATAGAAATAAAAAACTTTTAAATAGGTAAAAATTTAGGAATTAAAATAAATAAATAAATGTAAATACACATCTTAAATATAAAAGGTCTCCGATGATAGGATTCCTTAGAAATCACAAGTAGTGATTCTTTGATTATCCTTAGGGTCGAAATAAAATATTTGAATATTACCAGCGTATTGGGGTATTCAAATAATTTTAGTTCGATATTAAGATTTCTAATATAATCAACTTATATGAAATAAACTAACACTAAAAAATAATAAATAAATAAATATTTTAAACAAACAAATAAACAAGACTTTAAAATAAAGAGTAAAACAAATTAAAAATAAATAAGATATAAATAATGTCCGATGATGAGATGTTACGGAACTCACAAGTAGTGATTCCTAACTGATCTCTAGGTGAGAGAGATCTGCTGAATGTTACTAGCGTATTGGAATATTTAGTATGATTTTTCAATAAAAATAAAATTTTATAAAATCAGTGAATTTCAAAAACAATAATATAAATATAAAAGATAATAAAAATAAAATAAAATAATATATTTCTCATGTGCATCATATTTATTTTGTTTGCATCATTTGCATTCATGAAATTCCAAAAATAAGTGCAAATCTCTCGAAGATGGGATTCTATAGAAATCGCAAGTAGCGATTCTTAAGAAATCTCTAGGTGAGAAAATTATCCGAAATGCTATCAAAAGTATTGGGGTACTTCGAAATAATTTTCAATACAAAAGATTTTCACTTATTACAAATAAAAAAATAAAATTTAAATATTTCAAAGATAAAACAAATAACAAAATGATTTCAAAATAAATAAAGTTCTTTTAAATATTTAATTAAGACCATTTAAAGAGTTAATATATGATTAAGTGGTATCGTTTTTTAACGGGCGTTGTGGGGGTGCTAATCCTTCCCCACGCGTAACCGAACTCCCGAACCCAAACTTTGTTTTCGCAGACCAAAAATTATTTTTTTTTATAAAACTTAATTAATTTTAAGATTTTATTAAAAAGATAAATAATTTTAGGTGGCCAATCACACCTAGTCAAAAAAGATTGGTGGCGACTCCTCTTTATTGTGTTTATCCAAAATCGTCTAGCGATCGAGTCCCCGGACGAAAATCGTTACGACAGCTTGGCGACTCCACTGGGGAATATTAGAGAGTCGAACCATAATTAATCATGTTTTATCCAAAATCTTAGTTAATGGTCTTAATAAATATTTTATAAAACTTTTCATAAAAAAAAATAATAATTAAAAAAAAAACAAAAAAACAAAAAATGTGTGGATCATCTTTATCATTTGCACTTTAAATTTTGTTCCTTTGCATACATGACATATTCATTGTATACATCAACCCTACACTCGGGTTTGTCCCTTTTAGGCAAACCCTTTAACCCTAATATTTCATTCAAACCTTAAAATCCCATGCAAAATCCTAAATAATTCCATGCAAACTTTTAACCTCTTCCTATCTAAATCCCACACAAGTACGAGGGAATCTCAAATTAATTGACAAATAAAAAGAGTTGACCAAGAAGATTTATTTTAAAAAGACAAAGAGAAGGAAAGAAATAAATTAAAAGTGTGAAACCGGGAAAAGAAATCAAGATTGAATAAAAAAATCAAATAATAAAAATTTGCATAATGACAGCCATATTTTAAGAACATAAATGGTGGAACTTTGTCTCTTTCCCCTATTCATGCTCAGGAACGACTATAAAAGCACAAGAGACACATAGAGAAAACACACGATTTTTACACAGAAAAAAAAAAGAGAGAACAGAGTTTTTTTTCACAATTGAGCCGGCAGCCTCTTTCACTGCCCACGTCTGCCAATTCCTGCTTTTCCTAGTCTGCTCGCGTCCCTCTCCACTCGCAGTTCCAACCTTGCACGCTTCTACCTTGTCCCTATCCGAACTTACTGCTAGCTACAAATTTCTACCACTACGTTGCTAGCCTGGAGTGTCGCCCGTATGTTGCTATTGTAGAGTTGCTATAGACTTTTCTTTGTTCAAAAGTACAAACAGAAACGTCAACAAAAACCTATAAAAAGGAGCATTGTCAGTTGGGCTTTACAACTAAGTGCAATTTCCAAGGTATGTATATTTTATTCATTTGTTTATTGTTTTATTTTAGACTTATAGTTGTTAAAAGTAGTGATTGGAAGTGACGTATTTCCATGGAAGAAAAGAAAACATGTTTAGGCACACATGCTTATATTCATTATTCTTATAATAAAAGATTTTAAAGATATGTATATAATGAATACAATATAAAAAGAAAATGAAACTTTATAGAATAATTTAAATTAAAGATTTTCCGATGATAAGATTTCTTAGAAATCGCAAGTTGTGACGACCAGTATCATGTGGGGCTGGTCGCACTCAACCGTATTGTCCGCTTTGGATTCTAGAGGTGACCCCCGTCAGTTCAGCTGACGTGGCACTTAGGTCCTCACGGATTTCTTTCGCGTCCGCCGCTACTCGAATCCTTGACATCCAAGCGATTCGAGTAACGACTAACCATTGGACCTGCGACCGGCCCCACATGATACTGGTCATCACAAAAAAACGCGCGTTTTTTTGTGACGACCAGTATCATGTGAGGCCGGTCGCACTCAACCGTACTGTCCGCTTTGGATTTTAGAGGTAACCCCCGTCAGTTCAGCTGACGTGGCACTTAGGTCCTCACGGATTTCTTTCGCGTCCGCCGCTACTTGAACCCTTGACATCCAAGCGATTTGAGTAACGACTAACCATTGGACCTAATGGTAGGAGGTGTTTGACATTTGATTGAGATCAAGTGTTCGAACCCTCCAGGAAGCGAAAGAAATCCGTGAGGACCTAAGTGCCACGTCAGCTGAACTGGCGGGGGCCACCTCTAGAATCCAAAGCGGACAATACGGTTGAGTGCGACCGGCCCCACATGATACTGGTCGTCACACAAGTAGCGATTCTTTGATAATCCTTAGGATCGAAATAAAATCTTTGATGTCACCAGCGTATTGGGACATTTAAATGATTTTATTCCAGTATAAAGAAGATATTAATAAGATTTCTTAGTATAAAAAAATAATAAATATAAAATGGTAATAAAAATAATAATATAAAAAATAGGTTAATATGAGAAAATAGTAATAGAAATAAAAAAACTTTTAAATAGATAAAAATTTAGGAATTAAAATAAATAAATAAATGTAAATACACATCTTAAATATAAAAGGTCTCCGATGATAGGATTCTTTAGAAATCACAAGTAGTGATTCTTTGATTATCCTTAGGGTCGGAATAAAATATTTGAATATTACCAGCGTATTAATGTATTCAAATAATTTTAGTTCGATATTAAGATTTCTAATATAATCAACTTATATGAAATAAACTAACACTAAAAAATAATAAATAAATAAATATTTTAAACAAACAAATAAACAAGACTTTAAAATAAAGAGTAAAACAAATTAAAAATAAATAAGATATAAATAATGTCCGATGATGAGATGTTACGGAACTCACAAGTAGTGATTCCTAATTGATCTCTAGGTGAGAGAGATCTGCTGAATATTACCAGCGTATTGGAATATTTAGTATGATTTTTCAATAAAAATAAAATTTTATAAAATCAGTGAATTTCAAAAGCAATAATATAAATATAAAAGATAATAAAAATAAAATAAAATAATATATTTATCATGTGCATCATATTTATTTTGTTTGCATCATTTACATTCATGAAATTCCAAAAATAAGTGTAAATCTCCCGAAGATGGGATTCTATAGAAATCGCAAGTAGTGATTCTTAAGAAATCTCTAGGTGAGGAAATTATCCGAAATGCTACCAAAAGTATTGGGGTACTTCGGAATAATTTTCAATACAAAAGATTTTCACTTTTTACAAATAAAAAAATAAAATTTAAATATTTCAAAAATAAAACAAATAACAAAATGATTTCAAAATAAATAAAGTTCTTTTAAATATTTAATTAAGACCATTTAATGGGTTAATATATGATTAAGTGGTACCATTTTTTAACGGGCGTTTTTGGGGTGCTAATCCTTCCACACGCGTAACCGAACTCCCGAACCCAAACTTTGTTTTCGCAGACCAAAAATTATTTTTTTGATAAAACTTAATTAATTTTAAGATTTTATTAAAAAGATAAATAATTTTAGGTGGCCAATCACACCTAGTCAAAAAAGATTTGTGGCGACTCCTTTTTATTGTGTTTATCCAAAATCGTCTAGCGATCGAGTCCCCAGACGAAAATCGTTACGACAGGATTTATGAAAGATAATGGGCTAAATACTCAATTTAGAATATAATGTTTTGAGTATTTCTCAACTAAGAATATGATATTTAATTTTTCTACCATGTGCCGGACAATTGTTCTACCATGCAGCTATTCAGGCAATTGTTTTGTCAAATAAAATTTATTAATCTTTAAAATTCCTTTGATTTATAAGATTCTTCTTTAATCTTCTTTAATCTTATTAAAGATTACAATACAAGAGATAATGATGAGTCTAGTTTAAAGAATTTTAATAATAGACAATTAGTTTTAGTGAAAAATATTGAAAAATATTTTTTCGAAAAACTTTTACTATTTGAAAAGTGTAAATACTTGACTTTAGAAACTAATGTTTTATTTCTTTAAATTTTATATGAATTTGAAGGACAGTGAGAACAAATAATAAGGTTGTTTCACTGAAAATTGCTTCTTTGACAATCTCTTCTCATAACAGCTCTTTCATAGACCAATATCTTCTTAGAACATCATAGTCATAGAACAACTTTTTCATTGGAATATCTCTGTCATAAAACAACCTATTCTCAAAATAGTTCATTCGTTAAGCAACTTCTTTTTAGAATAACTCCTTCACAAGATAATCTCTTCTTACAATAGATCTTTCACAGAAGAACTTTTTTAGTGAGCACCAATATTTTCGTTGAATAGTACCTTCACCGGAAAAGAGAAATAGAAATACCCTAAAATAGAGTATGATTCTTGAGTTAAGTTTACCATTGAGATGTTTTAGAGAACTTGGCTTGATAGATCATATACGAAAACTTAGCTTAAACTCCTTTTATGTAACTGTTATCCTTATTGTGATCAATTTCAGTATGCATGCAAAACTTAGTTTAATAAAGGTTCTTGCTACTATTGAATTACTTTGGTTTTTCTTCTTATTTCCATTAAAAAGTTTGAATCTAATTCCTATTTGTAAACATACATATTTTAAAAAACAAAATACTCTTTTCACTCCCCAATTACAACTCGCTATAATCATTTTGGAGAAAATTGATCTCACAGCATAATGGGGTCTCAAACCTAATTTATCAAAAATATTCAAATTAAATCGAAATAACCAACACACGATAAATCATATATGGTAAATAAGATCATTTGAGCCTCAAGCTCTAAAAACATTGTTATCTGCACAATCTATGATGCGCGTCCATTTTTTTAATCTCAATCTCAAAATTTTGTACAAAACAGTGCGTAAAATTTCCCTATAAAGCTTGTCGCCTCTCTTCTTCCACTCACTTCAACTTTTCCGCTTTTTTTTAATCTAATCATTGGACTATTTATTCCATTTTTACGGTAGTCAACGGTGGTAGCAGATTTGACTATTTATTCCATTTTTACGGAAAGCAACGCCTGTAGCAGATTTTTCAATTCTTCCATGAAATTTCCATATGTTGGCCTTTAATACGCTAGACTTAGACCTTTGACTGCTTGCGGACGTAGGACTTTTACTTTTTGACTAGTTTACGTTTGTGTTTAGACTTTAGACTGTTCAGCCTTGGCCCTCGAGCATGTTCAATTTGCCAACGGATTGTATTGGGCCAATCCAGTTATGATTGGCCCAATTTTGTTAAAACCGACTAGTTAAACTGGACCGTCCTTATGTGATTTTATTAGCCCAAACCTGTACGGGCCTAAACGTATATTCATCGGCCATCCAGTTGCGGGATTATTGCCACGAGGCTCAATCCAAATGCTTGAAAGAGCCTCCTCTCTCTCTCTCTCTCTCTCTCTCTCTCTCTCTCTCTCTCTATCTTATCTCGAGTCAAGTATGGTAATGAGTTCCTTATAAAGAGATACTCGGTATTATCCAATCCGATTAAATAAAATTAAGGTAGTATATAATCGGGTTCGAATAGTAAAATTACTATCCATCATGGGTTCGGATAATTACCATAAGGTATCTGTTACTCAAATCTGATTATAAATAATAATTAATATGATATTTATATTTTTTATATATAAATTATTTATTATTGATATTGTATTTAATTAAATTAATTCATCAAATATCATAATTATGATTTTTAACTTTAATTTATATTTATTAGTTAAATTAAATTTATTAACTTAATTTTTTTGAATAAATTATTTCAAAATTAATTTTAAATTTAAATTTAAAAGTCAAATTTTAACTTAATAAACATATATTTAATTGATTCGGATAGTTAAATGAGTATTTTTTATTTTATAAGGTTAGAGTTTAGATAACACAAATAAAAATAATGAAGTAATTAATTGAGTTCAGATTTTATATTCTAATCGGATTCGAATTTGGATATCTCAAAATTAACCCCTTTACATTCCTAATCTCGATGGTCCGCAACACAAAGCTGCTCGGCTTCTGCAAAATAAAGGCTTCTTACTCTCTTATTCACTCTCAGGCTCTACAGTCGCTCACCTAATGATATAGTCCGAGCTTCTGTCACAGCGATTTGATAAAGCAACTTTCGTAACTATGACGTCTATCACCTCCGTCGAATTGAATTACCTCGTCTTCCGTTACCTTCAAGAGTCAAGTCAGTACAAATTTTTGTTTAATTTGTAATCTCTCATTTCTGCGATGTCCATATTAAAAACTTTTTTTCTTTGTTTTTGTTTTGTTTTGATTATGTTTTTGCAATTAGTAACCTGGAATTTAAGCAGTTATTTTTGTTGCTTGTTTATTATAAATGAAAAGAAATGAGAAAACAAAATTAATTGGAGCGTGTGAACTGTAAATTTTTAGATCAATTTCTGGCATTATGATGTCCAGACGGTATGTTGTGGCTCTAGATCCGTGAAAATGGATGGTTGATATTGGCTATTATTCTGGTTAGGGTTTGGAATCTCATAGATTTTACCAGCGCGATACAATGCCGCAGCCTAGGGCAGCAAATATAGAACTGGTTATTGGGTTGGGTTGGCCCAACCCGGTTTGCAATCGGATCGGGCCAACCCGACCCAATAACGAACCGGCCCAGCTTGGTATGTTACCGGGCTGGGTCGGTTCTTATTAATTGGAATGGGCTCGGCCCATTAAGGACCGGTTCAAATTAAAAAAATAATAATAAAGGAAGGCTGCCACTACACGCTGCGCAGTGGCAACCTTCTTCTAGAGGCATTTGATGAGCAATGGCCAAATCCATCAATCTTTTTTTTTTTAATTTTTATTTTAAAAATTTTATTTTAATTTTTCTCCTATAAATACCTCATTCTATCTTTTATTTTTCTTTACATTTCTTCTATATTTTCTCTCAAATCTACTATCTACATTCATCTACTCTTATTCTCTTCACTTACATACTCTCTCAATATTCACTCAAACTCTCTCAAATTCACTTAAATTCCCTTATTCCAAATTTATAATATCATCATTTCCTTTCTAAATTTCATTTTTCTTTTTATTTTATAATTTTACAAATTTTACTTTTAATTTTCAAGTTTCAAGTTTCAATTTCCAATTTCCAATATTATATATATATATATAAATATATATATATATATATATATATATATCATACATCTATTTTTTTTTAATTTTTAACATATATTTATTTTCAAAAAAATATAAAAATGTCAAATTTCTTTCATCATTCATGCTCTGTTTCTCGACCTTTTGGTTCCACTGAAATTCTTAATTTGGGTGACGAATCATTTAATGAAATGGAACCTAGATATTCATCCGGAGGAAGAGCTTCCTTTGGCACCATCGTTTGGTCGTGGTCGTGGAGGAGGCCATACTCAAACACAATCATCAGCTGCCACCACTGCTGCTACATCATCAAGACCGAAGTTTAGTTGAAAAAAAACAAGTAGGGTATGAGAGTATTTCGACATTGTAGCAAAAGAAGGTGAGACGAATAAATATTGTGATATTTGTAAATTGTGCAAAGACGTTTACTCTTATAACTCCAGTGGAGGTGGTGGCGGTACAGGTACGTATAAAAGATATTTAATTACTATATATAAAATTAATCCTGATGCCGAAGAAAATGAAATTTTAGAAGGTAAACAATCTCAAATTAATACACATGATGGTGGAAAAAAATTTTATTTTTGATAATGTTAAAGCTAGATGTTGTTTAGTTAGATTTTTAGTTAGGACTGAACAACCATTCACAATTTGTGAAAAAACAGGATATTTAGAATTTGTTTGTAAATATTTACAACCCGCATATAAATCTGTTTCTAGACATACATTAAAAAAAGATTGCATGGATATGTTTAAAGAATATAGACAAGCTTTAATTGATAAACTTAGTAATATTTTATATAGGGTTAGTTTAACTAGTGATATATGGACTAGTACTAATGGTATAAGTTATCTTGTTATAACTTGTCATTGGATAGATGAAGATTGGTCCATGCAAAAACGAATTTTATCTTTAGATGTAATAGAAGAAGCACATAATTCATATACTATTCATAAATATATTACTAAAGTTTGTAAATTATATGAATTAGAAAATAATAGAGTTTTTGGTATTACTTTTGATAATGCTTCGAGTAATACTGCAGTTATTCCTCATTTAATTAAAAGTTTAAATCCTGTTATGCAAGGCATATTTTTTCATGCAAGATGTGCATGTCATATTATAAATTTATGTGTTCAAAGTGGTTTTAGTTCTAGTGGTACTGGTAGTGGCATAGGTCCAATTGATAAAATTAAAATTTTAGCAAAATGGATTCGCACACCAAGTAATAAACGTGAATGGAAGTAAATTTGTATAACAAATAATATACCTGTTAAAACGTTTCCACTTCCCGTAGAAACAAGATGGAATTAACTTCATCATTTGCTTTCTTCTATTTTACCTTATAAAGAACTTGTTACTCTTTTTTATAACAATTATACAAGTAGCACGCATTTAGTACTTTTTGAAGAAGATTGAACTTTTATTGAATATTGTGTTGATTTATTATCTACTTTTAAAGATGCAACCGAAAGATTTTCAACTTAATTTTATCGAACTACACCGTATTTTGTTCCTATTATCTACACAATGTTTGAAAAATTTGTAAAATTTAAGAATCATGAAACTTTAAGTTCTTTTGTATATGATATGGAGGAAAAATTTAAAAAATATTGGGAAATAATTTCTCCTATTTATTGTATTGCAACTTTACTAGATCCTAATTAAGATGCGGTAAATATAGAGATTTTTTTTATTGTTATGAAGAATTTCTTAGTCTTGATTCTATTGAGGATCAAAAGTCCTCAATTAACAATCTTTTTCGAAAATTGTTTAATGTTTATAAAGCAAAAAGGGAGCAGTTCAACTTTAATCAATGAGAAGAAGATTCATACGAAGAAACCGAGAGTAGCAAAAAAGGAAAAGAAATTTTAAACGCAATTAAGGAAGCAGCAAAGAAGAGAGTGAAGCTAAAAGGAAAAGCCAGCAAATCGGGATCAACAACTCGATGAAGTTCTAGCTTCAATGAGCTAGGATTTTTCTTAAGTCAAGATTTTTCTATAGATGAAAACTTTGATCTTCTCCAATGGTGGAAAGAAAACCAAAAACAATTTCCAATTTTAGCTTCCATGGCCCGAGATGTTTTTGCAGTGCAAGTTTCTTCTGTTGCTTCGGAATCCGCATTCTCGACGTGTGGAAGAATTATTGGAGACCATCGAACCACTCTTAATCCAAATTCATTGTGCATGTTAACATGCCTTAAACATTGGTTTGATGCGGAATCGCGCAATGTCGAACTTGGAATGGCTAATGAATTCGCTGATAATAATTCAGAAGAAGAGGAAGAAATTTCCAAGGCAATTCGTATAAATTATGAAGAATAGAGAATAATCTTTTTTTTTAAATTGTATGTAAAATTGTAAATAAGTTTAGTCATAGTAAATATTTTTATGGACTACGATCCCGTGGTTTTTACCCTTCTAACTTTTGAAGGGATTTTCCACGTAAAAAATTTTTGGTCTCCTACGCTCTCATTTTTCTCCTTTGTTGTTGTTGTTATTATTATAATTATTATTACATACTAAATTAATTAATGTTATATTTATCTATGTTTAAAATAAATTTAAAATACAAAATGAATGAATATTTTAAAAACATATTAAATAAATGAATAAATATTAAGTAAATGATATTTCAAATATAATAAACTATTTTAAATGCAAAATGAATATAATAAATGAATATAAATAATGATATGCAAAATGATATTGCAAAATGAATATAATAATAATAATATTCATAATATCATTATTTGTATTTTGAATCAAATATCATTTTATCATAATAACTTTATTATAGTATTATATTCATAATATAACTTTATTTTATTATAACAATAATTTTATTAGATAATTTTATAGTAATTTATTTTTACATTATTGTTACATTACTTTAATAAATTATAATAACTTTATAACAAATTATTGTTAAATTAAACTATTAACATTATTTATTATAAAAATAAATTTATTAGATTAAATTATAAAAATATATTAATATAAATATATATTAAAATAAATTAATATAAATTTTAAACAATAAAAATTTTAAATTTATCATTTTTTTTAAAAAAATTGGACCGAACCGGTTTAAACCGATTCGGTTTGGTTTTTAAGCGAACCGGGCCGGTTCGCACCTTAATATCATGCGAACCGGCCCGACTATGACTGGTTCGCTACCAATTCAGATCGATTTTCCTTTAGTATGGGCCGGAACCGATAAAAACCGATCCGAAATCGGTCCAGTCCAACCCCTAATCAGCTCTAAGCAGATATCTTTAGATGAGAATCCCTTTTTGAACTCTCATTTTTAGAAATATTAATTATTTAATTTCTACATCATTGCACTGATTGAGACAGGGAATCTCCCGGTTAACAGTTTGCATAGTCATAGTATCGAATTGAAAATTTATGTTTGCTACTCGGATTTTGTTTATTAAGCAACATTAATCCTTTTGGTAGGAGTAATATAGGAGAGAAGGAGAGAAGGAAAATGGATGGATTTGTATTTTCCTGTCCTTCCAAATCCAATCATCCCAAAAGTGGGAGAAAAACACTCATTAACTTGAGTTAACCATTTTATTTATGATTTTATTCCCAACCTCTTTCTTGCCCTCTATTTTTCATCCTTCGTACCAAGCACAAGAAAGGAAAAATAACTTTCCTTGCTCTCTGTCTATTTCTCTTTCCATCATTTTCCTTCCTTCCTACAAACATAGTGTAAATGAACTAGGTTATTTTTGTTTCTGCTTTTTTTGTCTACTTAGTGGTGCTTACATAGAGAAAAATAGGTGGAGGATTCCTTGGTCCTATATTATTGTTTTTCAAGCTTCAAATGAATGGTTCTCGTAAATAATTTCCAGTGCATCTTATCTTCTGCTTATCAAATGCCTGCAGGTTTTACGCATTCAGCATTTACTTTAGGATATGAAGCAGGCATTAGTAAGTGTACTATAGATGGGAATTTGATTCCGCCTGGGGCTCTTATTACATTTGTGCAAAAAGGACTTCAGTACCTGGAGATGGAAGCCAACTTGAGTAATGTTAGCATGCTTATTGTTATTAATCTTTTGGGGGCTTGTGGGAGCAGGGTGATAACTAAGAGTATATGTTCATCATGATTTGTTTTGAGTTTGCAGAATGATGTAGAAATGGATGAAGATTTCTCATTCTTGCAACCTTTGGATATAATAACAAAGGATGTAAATCAATTGCGGCAAATGATAAAAGAGAAACGGAAGAACATCGAAATGGATCGAGATAAAGATAAAGAGGTTGAGCGGGAGCGGGAGCATGAAGGAGAGCGTGGACGAGTAAGAGAGAAAGAAAGACACGAAAAAGAGAAGGAACGTGAAAAGGAAAGGGAGAAGGCTGAAAGCAATAAGGAGCGAGAAAAGCAACCAGAGGAGCTTGCCGATAAAGATGTGGTCATGGATCAAGAAGACAAGGATGTTGTCAAGCCTAAAGAAAATGGAACTTCTGTAGGTTAGTTAACTCCTTTATTATATTTTTTCCTGGTTTAATATCAGTTTCTTTGCCTTTACATTTTCTTTAATTGAATATTTGATTCACATGAAATTTGTATTTATCTAAATTTGCTAAATAGCTCTCTTAACCAGTATTTCTTGTCATTTATTTTCATTTATATTGCATTGTTGTATTTAGTAGACCAGAACCTATGGATATTGCTACTACGTCGACCCAAGCATCTCAGGAGGCTTGTGAAATTCCTAGTTCAGATGTTACAATTTTGGAAGGGCACACCTCTGAGGTTTGAGCCTTTTTGAATCTTCTTATATACCCAGATGGAGTTACACATGCATACCTTTGTTCTTTACTCTTCTCTCTCTCTCTTTCTCTCACTGAGCATTTAGCTTTGCAGGTTTGTGCGTGTGCTTGGAGTCCAATTGGTTCACTCCTTGCATCAGGGTGGGTATTTTTCTGTGATGAAATGTTTCTTATGTTGATGGTTTGGTATTTTCTACATATGTACTTTTTTCTCATTCTTTATACATTTCCAGTCATTTAGCATTTTTTCGTCTGAACTTGCTGATTTCTGTCGCTTCATGAGATGTACCCTGTGTGTTAGTTTAATACGCAATTTTAGAAGTTCTAATCATTTGAGTGATAAATATTGAGCTCTGCTGGTATCAAAACCGTTGTGATCGGTCATTCTGCCCATTGGATAAGTGGTCTGTGAACAAAAGTGCAATTTGTGCACTCTTCAGTTGTGTGACTATAGGATCTTTGGTCTTGCAAATTGCTGTTTGTGCTGTTCTAGGACTGGAGAGTTGAAGTTCTTGTATAGCAGAGGTGCTTGTTTACAAAGTTGTTGATATTAATTAAGATCTTTCAAAAAAAAAATACCGAGATCTTGCTCTATGGTAAGAGTTCCATTTTTATATGGCTTGGTTCCTCTTGTTGTTTTTAGTTGATTTTTACGTCATCTAACCATTCCATTGATACATTTGTAGCTTTGTGTTTTAATCTCAGTTTTTGTTGTCATGCTAGCGAAGTGTCACTACTCAGTTTATGCATTCACAAAGTTTGTTTGTTTGTTATATCATTTAACTCTCATTTCTTCAATTTCTAGGTCTGGAGATTCAACGGCTCGTATTTGGACAATAGCTGACGGGCTTTGCAAATCTGGTTTACAAAACAGTCCTTTAAATGTTCTGGTGCTGAAGCATGTAAAGGGAAGAACCAATGAGAAAAGCAAAGACGTGACGACACTCGATCGGAATGTGAGTTCTGTTAACTGTTGTGGGCTTAAGTTGCCTACAAACTTTTGTTTCCTTTTAGTACAGATCACCTTTTGAGTCCAACACTTATTTTCCTGTACTTTTTGATGTAGTGGTTTGCAATTGTGTATAACATTCTTTGTTATAGTTTTAATACTATGTAGGAAAACTAACCACCTTGACTGAGATAAAAAGAAAATGACTAGAGATATCACATAGAACAAGCAACAAAGAACATGCTGTAGGTACAATTTTATGGTACACCTTTTGCTTTAGGTTTCCAAAAAAATTTAGTTGTAGTGCCAACAATTGTTCTACCATGCAGCTATTCAAGCAATTGCAGCTATTCAAGCAATTGTTTTGTCAAATAAAATTTATCAAGCATTAAAATTTTTTTGATTTATAAGATTCTTCTTTAATCTTATTAAAGACGACAATACAAGAGATAATGATGAGTCTAGTTTAAAGAATTTTAATAATAGCCAATTAGTTTTAGTGAAAAATATTGAAAAATATTTTTTTCAAAAAACTTTTACTACTTGTAAAATGTAAATACTTGATTTTGGAAACTAATATTTTATTTCTTTAAATTTTATGTGAATTTGAAGAAAAGTGAGAACAAATAATAAGGTTGTTTCACTGAAAGTGCTTATTTGACAATCTCTTCTCAGAATAGCTCTTTCATGGATCAACATCTTCTTAGAATAGCATAGTCATAGAACAACTTTTTTATTGGAATGTCTCTTTCACAAAACAACCTATTCTTAAAATAGTTCATTCATTAAGCAATTTCTTTTTAGAATAACTCATTCACAAGACAATCTCTTCTTACAATAGATCTTTCGCAGAAGAACTTTTTGACGAGCACCAATATTTTCATTGAATAGTACCTTCACCGGAAAAGAGGAGTAGAAATACCTTAAAATAGAGCATGATTCTTGGGTTAAGTTACTATTAAGATGTTTTAAAGAACTTGGTTTGATAGATCAGATATGAAAACTTAGCTTAACCTCTTTTTGTGTAACTGTTATCCTTATTGTGATCAATTTCAGTATGCATGCAAAACTTAGTTTAATAAAGGTTCTTGCTACTATTGAATTAGTTTGGTTTTTCTTCTTATTTCCATTAAAAGGTTTGAATCTGATTCCTATTTGTAAACATACATATTTTAAAAAACAAAACACTCTTTTCACTCCCCAATTACAACTCGCTATAAATCATTTTGGAAAAAATTGATCTCGCAGCATAATGGGGTCTCAAACCTAATTTATCAAAAACATTCAAATTAAATCGAAATAACCAACACACGATAAATCATATATGGCAAATAAGATCATTTAAGCCTCAAGCTCTAAAACATTGTTATCTGCACAATCTATGATACGCGTCAATTTTTTTAATCTCAATCTCAAAATCTTGTACAAAACAGTGCGCAAAATTCCCCAAAGCTTGTCGCTTCTTTTCTTTCACTCACTTCAACATTTCTGCTTTTTTTTAATCTAATCATTGGACTATGTATTCCATTTCTACGGAAGTCAACGCTTTAGTAGATTTTTCAAGTTTTCGAAGAAATTTCCATGTGTTGGCCTTTAATACGCTAGACTTAGACCTCTGAATGCTTGCGGACGTAGGACTTTTACTTTTTGACTAGTTTACGTTTGTGTTTAGACTTTAGACTGTTCAGTCTTGGCCCTCGAGCATGTTCAATTTGCCAGCGGTTTGTATTGGACCAATCCAGTTATGATTAGCCCAATTTTGTTAAAACCGGCTCGTTAAACTGGACCGTTCTTATGTGATATTTTTAGCCCAAACCTATACGGGCCTAACATATATCATCGGCCATCCAGTTGCGGGATTATTGCCACGAGGCTCAATCCAAATGCTTGACAGAGCCCCTCCCTCTCTCTCGGCCGATCTAGATCTTATCTTGACGGTCCGCACTCCGCAACGCGAAAACTCTCGGCTTCTGCAAAATAAAGCCTTCTTACTCTCTCATTCACTCTCAGGCTGTGTAGTCGCTTAACTAATGATGTAGTCCGAGCTGTTGTCACAGCGGTTTGATTAAGCGACTTTCGTAACTATGACGTCTATCACCTCCGTCGAATTGAATTACCTCGTCTTCCGTTACCTTCAAGAGTCAGGTCAGTACAAATTTTTGTTTAATTTGTAATCTCTCATTTTTGCGATCTCCATGTTTGAAATTTTTTTTCTTTGTTTTTGTTTCGTTTTGATTCTGTATTTGCAATTAGTAACCTGTAATTTAAGCAGTTATTTTTGTTGCTTGTTTATTATAAATGAAAAGAAATGAGAAAACAAAAATTAATTGGAGCATGTGAACTGTAAATTTTTAGATCAATCTCTGGCATTATGATGTTCAGAAGGTACGTTGTGGCTCTAGATCCGTGAAAATGGATGGTTGATATTGGCTATTATTCTGGTTGGGGTTTGGAATCGCATAGATTTTACCAGCGTCATACAATGCCGCAGCCTAGGGCAGCAGATATCTTTAGATGAGAATCCCTTTTTGACCTCTCATTTTCAGAATATTAATTATTTAATTTCTATATCATTGCACTGATTGAGACAGGGAATCTCCGGGTTAACAGTTTGCATGGTCCTAGTATCGAATTGAAAATTTATGTTTGCTACTCGAATTTTGTTTATTAAGCAACATTAATCCTTTTGGTAGGAGTAAAATAGGAGAGAAGGAAAATGGATGGATTTGTATTTTCCTGTCCTTCCAAATCCAATCATCCCAAAAGTGGGAGAAAAACACTCATTAACTTGAGTTAACCATTTTATTTATGGTTTTTGTCCTAACCTCTTTCTTGCCCTCTATTTTCCATCCTTCATACCAAGCACAAGAAAGGAGAAATAACTTTCCTTGCTCTCTGTCTATTTCTCTTTCCACCATTTTCATTCCATCCTACAAACATAGTGTAAATGAACTAGGTTATTTTAGTTTCTGCTTTTTGTCTACTTAGTGGTGCTTACATAGAGAAAAATAGGTGGAGGATTCCTTGGTCCTATATTTTTGTTTTTCAAGCTTCAAATGAATGGTTCTCGTAATAATTTCCAGTGCATCTTATCTTCTGCTTATCAAATGCCTGCAGGTTTTACGCATTCAGCATTTACTTTAGGATATGAGGCAGGCATTAATAAGTGTACTATTGATGGGAATTTGATTCCGCCTGGGGCTCTTATTACATTTGTGCAAAAAGGACTTCAGTACCTGGAGATGGAAGCCAACTTGAGTAATGTTAGCATGCTTATTGTTATTAATCTTTTGGGGGCTTGTGGGAGCAGGGTGATAACTAAGAGTATATGTTCATCATGATTTGTTTTGAGTTTGCAGAATGATGTAGAAATGGATGAAGATTTCTCATTCTTGCAACCTTTGGATATAATAACAAAGGATGTAAATCAATTGCGGCAAATGATAAAAGAGAAACGGAAGAATATTGAAAAGGATAGAGATAAAGATAAAGAAAAAGATAAAGAGGTTGAGCGGGAGCAGGAGCAGGAGCATGAAGGAGAGCGTGGACGAGTAAGAGAGAAAGAAAGACACAAAAAAGAGAAGGAACATGAAAAGGAAAGGGAGAAGGCTGAAAGCAATAAGGAGCGAGAAAAGCAACCAGAGGAGCTTGCCGATAAAGATGTGGTCATGGATCAAGAAGACAAGGATGTTGTCAAGCCTGAAGAAAATGGAACTTCTGTAGGTTAGTTAACTCCTTTATTATATTTTTTCCTGGTTTAATATCAGTTTCTTTGCCTTTACATTTTCTTTAATTGAATATTTGATTTACATGAAATTTGTATTTATCTAAATTTGCTAAATAGCTCTCTTAACCAGTATTTCTTGTCATTTATTTTCATTTATATTGCATTGTTGTATTTAGGAGGACCAGAACCTATGGATATTGCTACTACGTCGACCCAAGCATCTCAGGAGGCTCGTGAAATTCCTAGTTCGGATGTTACAATTTTGGAAGGGCACACCTCTGAGGTTTGGGCCTTTTTGAATCTTCTTATATACCCAGATGGACTTACACATGCATACCTTTGTTCTTTACTCTTCTCTCTCTCTCTTTCTCTCACTGAGCATTTAGCTTTGCAGGTTTGTACGTGTGCTTGGAGTCCAACTGGTTCACTCCTTGCATCAGGGTGGGTATTTTTCTGTGATGAAATGTTTCTTATGTTGATGGTTTGGTATTTTCTACATATGTACTTTTTTCTCATTCTTTATACATTCTTTATATGGCTTGGTTCCTCTTGTTGTTTTTAGTTGATTTTTATGTCATCTAACCATTCCATTGATACATTTGTAGCTTTGTGTTTTAATCTCAGTTGTTGTTGTCATGATAGCGGAGTGTCACTAATCAGTTTATGCATTCACAAAGTTTGTTTGTTTGTTTCATTATATCATTTAACTCTCATTTCTTCAATTTCTAGGTCTGGAGATTCAACAGCTCGTATTTGGACAATAGCTGACGGGCTTTGCCAATCTGGTGCACAAAACAGTCCTTTAAATGTTCTAGTGCTGAAGCATGTAAAAGGAAGAACCAATGAGAAAAGCAAAGATGTGACGACACTCGATTGGAATGTGAGTTCTGTTACTGTTGTGGGCTTAAGTTGCCTACAAACTTTTGTTTCCTTGTAGTGCAGATCACCTTTTGAGTCCAACACTTATTTTCCTTTACTTTTTGATGTAGTGGTTTGCAATTGTGTATAACATTCTTTGTTATAGTTTTAATACTATGTAGGAAAACTAACCATATTGACTGACATAAAAAGAAAATGACTAGAGATATCACATAGAACAAGCAACAAAGAACATGCTGTAGGTACAATTTTATGGTACACTCTTTGCTTTAGATTTCCAAAAAAATTTAGCTGCAGGAATTAGGTTGAATTAGGATTAGTCTTCTGCAGTTAAACTTGATCAGATGTATTTTTCTCGAGATCATATGATGAACCTGATTAGTTCAAAGATCATATAATAAAATTAGTTCTTTGAGCAAAGGATTTGGAGTGGCAACCATTTTTGGGCATTCAAGTGCTGATGGAGCAAGGTAGTGGTTATGATGTCATCTTTAGACGGTTTAGTTTGTTCAAGCAGATTGGAAGGTGAACCATATGTTTGTACTATTCTGTTGTCTAATGGATGTTTGGTTCATAAACACTACACTTTAAAGCTAATGCTTTTACTTTGCCATGGTTTCATGTTTCTCTAAAAAAGCATCATTGCTGTCTAAGGTGTGTAGGTTTAATTATTCTTTCACATTAATTTAACTTAATTGGAAATTTTAGGATGGCATTTTAGCTACTTCTTTATTTGGTTTTCATTTTACACTGCTATCTAAACTGTCTTTTTAATTGTTCTTGTGCAGTAAGTGAACTTAATTTGAAATGCTATAAATGGCACATTAACTACCTGCCTATTTGGTTGTGATTCTTTTCAATATGGAAAAAGTATCATTCTTTTTGCCTACTTGTATTCAGGGTGAGGGGACATTGCTTGCTACAGGTTCATATGATGGCCAAGCGAGAATTTGGACTACAAACGGTAAGTCATTGTGGGTTATATTATTTGTGCCATTTTATAATCTGCAATTAAAGGCCGAAAAATCTATTTTGCTAAAACAGCATTTGAGTTGGTGTTCATACCAACTCAATTTTCCGTGTGATTTTTGGTGCACATAATGTTCTGTCTTATTGAATTATTAGCTGGTTACCTAGTTGAAATAAGAGTTTTCTTTATGTTTTTAACTAATTTTGTTACTCTTTTAGCTTTTTATGGTTACATTGTTATATGTTTTCGACTGATTGTGAGAATTCCATGCCTTATCCCGCCCTTCTCACTCTCTCAATTATTTCTTGGTTTAGGTGAACTAAGGACTACTTTGAGTAAACATAAAGGACCTATTTTTTCTCTGAAGTGGAATAAGAAGGGTGATTATCTTCTTACGGGAAGCTGTGATAAAACGGCAATTGTGTGGGATGTAAAGGCTGAGGAATGGAAACAGCAGTTTGAATTTCACACTGGTAGGCCTTTGGACCAAACTTTAAGATTTGACTTTTAGTTGCATGATCAATATTCATTCATCCAGAGTTTTGTCTTTTTATCTTTTTAGGTCCAACCCTTGATGTTGATTGGTGCAACGATGTTTCATTTGCAACAAGTTCTACAGATCATATGATATATGTTTGCAAGATTGGAGAAGTCCGCCCTATTAAAACTTTTGCAGGGCATCAGGTTTGTTTCTGGTCTCTATGGTCCAACAATCGTATAATTTTCTCAGGTGAATCTTTTAGTTTTATTCAAAAGAGTGGGCTAACTGTTAGATCCAAATAAGATTCAGACTGACCAGGAAAAGCCAAACCTTGGTCCATCTCTTCTATTCTTTAACTGATAACTAATCTTGATGCAATTCATAGTTGTCAGTTGTGTGAAATGCATATCTACTACTGCCTGTATTGTCTCCCTCAAATTCATCTCTCTTCCCTACCTCTCCTCTGTCTTTTCCTCCTTTCGTTTCTATTTTAAATTTTGTTACCTGCATCTGATAAAAGAAAAGACTTAATAACAGTTAGGTCTGAGATCAAGGTTCAATCTTTTCTGGAAATGTCGAACCTAAATCATCCCTTGTATGCTTGAACTATTATACCCATCTTCAATATATCTCATAGTTGTTTATATGAAATGTATGTTTATGTTATCCACCTTGAGGTTTCTCCCTTAAATACATCTTCCATATCTCGCTTCCTACGTTTTTTTTCCTTTCCTTTTCTTTTTCTGTCGTATAAATTTTGTTTTATGCATCTGGTAAAGTGATAAGATTTAAAGTTTTATTCAAGCTTTTCCTGTGAAGGAAACTTATTCTAGAATAAAAAATATTTTTCATTTCCATTTTCCTTCCCTTCTTTCTTTGTTTCTGAGAAACAATTTATTAGGAAACTTTACAACAATAAAACAAAGCCTCGGGCTTCTGTAACTTACTAGCCATGGGCTTTAATTAGCAACTCTGAAAACAGTGTTTTGTTTTGAATTTTGGCAAGCTAAGCTTTTGAATTGAATTGTATTGTGTCTCTTCTCTTCTATTCACATATTTGAACTTTGTGCATTTCAGGGTGAAGTAAATTGTGTCAAATGGGATCCAACAGGTTCATTATTGGCCTCTTGTTCTGATGATATTACTGCAAAGGTTTTATACACTATCATTACTTAACAGACATCCTTCATTTCATGAAATAATAAATTTTTGTTTCATTACATTTTCTCTTTTTTTCTTCTTTCTAAAATAAAAAATTGAAACAATATGGCAGCTTTATGGAACATCATTAGCTTTGTTTCTGTTGGTTTGAGTCCCTTTCTTTAGCTTGATGCGGCTTTACGTGTTGGTGTTTTTTCTTTTCTTTTATGTTTCAACTAATAGAAAGTCTTGCTGCAGATATGGTGTATGAAGCAGGACAAGTATGTTCATGATCTGAGGAAGCATTCTAAGGTACTTTTGATATAATCTGTTTGTTCACAAGCCTGGGTGCATTCATTTGTATTTTTGGGAAAATATTGACAACTGTTCTGCAGGAGATATATGCCATCAGATGGAGTCCTACTGGGCCTGAGACAAACAATCCTAACCAGCAGTTAATTCTTGCAAGGTAAAAATGAGATGTAATAGAAATTGTTTTAATTTATGTTTGCCGGATCACGATTTGTGTACACATCATTTTTATGTTTATATAATACTGCAAAATAGCGATTTGGCTCAATAGTCTCAGATAGCAAAATACTATTCTTATATATAATTTTTCCAAGCTTGACTTGATAGAGGTTGTGGATAAAGATGTAATTTTCAATTTGTCTCTTTCTCTCAATGTTTTCTCTCCATTAATTTTTCTTCTGTAGTCTCTCTCTCTCTCTCTCTCTCTCTCTCTCTCTTTTCATTACATATTTGTGGATAATAATTTTTGAAATTTTTAATTGATTTTTTGCACAGTTTGTGTGTCGTGAAGGCCATTGTTTCTACAAACTATACTGGTTGTTGATTGAGGATGCAACTGCTTGATTTATCACAATAGTATACAGTGGTTTGAGGATTAGACAAAGATAAAAAGAAGTGTAGCTATTTATTAGAGATGCAACACTGTTGCAGTATTATCTAAGTTAACCTGAAGCAGAAAAAGGCAGGAATAAATGAGAAGTATAACGTGCGTCTAATACGTTATACATTCACTCTCATCTTTTGGTGTGAAAGTGAATCCCTTTTGTAGTTCCAAGGCACACCTTTAATTTAATGAATACATGTTGAGTGTATAGACTGCCTTACAAGAGCTGCTATGGATCTCCATTTAAGTTTTCCTTAACATTCTCTTTGTCTCTTTTCTATGTAGTGCATCATTTGACTCCACTGTGAAGCTGTGGGATGTGGAACTAGGGAAACTTCTCTACAACTTTGATCGACACAGGTACCATCCCTTGAATCCATTCTTCTCTATTACCTTTTTAATCATTTACTAGGCAATACCGGCGTGTTGCGCAGGAAGATCAACAAAAAAGTCAAATATGAGAAGTTTAAAATAGGGGCTAAGTAAGAGTTCATGTTCATTAACACAAAAAGTAAGACAAAAAAAAATTTTAGTAACATGTAAGAGAGAAGACATGCAACGACCACAACAAAGAAGAATGAGCAATGCCGACTGTGCAACAGTGGACAAATCAAAGCAGCGAAAGAACAAAAATGAAAGAACCTGCAAGGGAAGGACAAGAGGAAATCAAATGTACAATACGAAGAAAACATATAAATAAATTCTCATCTGAACACTATAAAATGTCATTCTGTCAAGAAAACTAAAGAATATTATAAATTTCAAACATAAAAGCAAGATATCGAGCAGAGTGGCAGGTATGACTTCATAAGCAAAATGAGGAATAGTTTGGAACCTCTATGGTAGTAGCTGTGTGATTGTGTCTTATGCAAGTCAAATGTTTGATTCCATTCATCCTATCAAAGAAATCAAGTCACACAATCTCAAATCTTAAATCCATAGAAACACAAAAAGGATATATCATGAAAAAAATAAAATATTCTTATAAAAATAAATATCATGCATAGATCATACAATAACAAAATAAATATGTAAATAAATAAACAAATATAATATAAAGAACAAAAGTAAAAGTTTGGTCAGTTACTAAAAATATGATAATAAAAACTATGATTCTTGAATGACTTTAGGCATGGGTGAGGTAACCTTCAGGTTTTACTTGTTCAGCCATGGCTTCCAATGCCTTGAATTTTTGCCAGTTTTTTTGGTTTTCAAAATGTTCAGGAAATAAAGGACAGAGAACATGTAATTTAATCCCAGTAGACTTATAAAAAAAATGCTGCAGAAGAGGCTAATCCAATCAAATATCCTTGGTATACCTTCTGCTTATACTCCAATCAATAGCTTGGAAAAACCCTCTATTTATAGTGCTTATACTCCTTTGGTTAGCCTTCAACATGCAAATTTAGTTTAAAAATGTGTTTTGCAATAGAGGTGTCAAACTGGCTGGGCGGTCCATGACACGACACGATTTGGCACCGTGTGAATTGTGCTTGGCACGACTCATACTGGAATGGGCGGGTTGGTCCAAGCACAATATATATTTTATTCCGTGCTGTGTTGGGCTAGAGGTTTTTAGGCACATGGATTGGTACAACATGGTCATGAATGGCCAATGTTAGCATGTAGCACACGGGTTAGCACGTCATGGCACGCAAGCCCATGTGCCGTGCCATATTGGCCCATTTATATAGATAAAATTATATTTAACAAATCTAATTATGAAGTATTTCAATTATTGATATATAAATTTATAATATTTTTATTTTGAATATAAAATGTATGATATGTCACATATTTTGTATATAACTTTTTACTAAATACACTTCTAATAAAAACTCATCAAAAAATAAATTATTAAAGATTATTTTTTTCAAAGATTGGTTAAATGTAGAAGCCGGAGCACTAGATAAGTCATGTTATATAAGTTAATAATCAGGTGAAGAGAATGAAAAATAAAATTATTTTATTTTGTGTTTTATAGTCTTGTATTTGTGTATGTGTGTGTCTACGTTTTTAAATATTAGAATTGTAAATTTCAAAGGAGAACACTGGTACAATGGTAAATATTGTTCTTTTGTGACTTGGAGATCACGAGTTCAAGACAAAACACTCTCTTAATGCAAAGGGAAGGCTGTATACAATGGCCCTCCCTAGACCTTACAAAGTGAAAGTCTTTTGGTTGTGTATAATGATCCTCCTCAGACCCCACAAAATGGAGCCCTTTTTTTTTATCGTTTTGCTCTTTTTTTTTAGGATTTTGATATCTTTATTAAGTGTATTTTATTATGATTTCTCATGGAGATAGGCATTTTGCCTTTTAGAATTGTAAATTTCAATATTTTTATTTAGTATATATTATTATGTTTTCTTGTGGATATAGGCATTTTGTCAAAGTGAATTATGTGTTTTTTTATTTTATTTTTATTTATCTTGCATGTTATTTAAATTAATAAATAATTTTTTTTAAAATAATAAAAATGTAAAAATTTATTAATCGGCCATGCTTGGCACGATAAAGCACGAAAAATAATGTTGGGCTTGGCCCAGCACGACCCATTAGTGCTATGGGCCATGTGCCGTGCTGGGCCACGTCCTTAAATGTCATGGACTGTGCCAGCACAGCCCATTAAAAAATAGTGCCGTGCCAGCATGAATCCATTAACACATGGGCTAATATTTAAATGGGCCGTGCCGGCCCAACATGACCCATTTGACACCTCTATTTTGCATTGGTCAATCTGTTCAACAATAATAGAATGTCAAGCAAAACACTGCACCCACCTTGAAAAGTAAAAGGCAAATGTTATGTTCTAGTAAAATTGCATTTTTCAGCATTATAAGCTTAAAACAAAGTTACGTATATCTAAACCACATTTCAACAAAAAGCATTCACCTCTTTATCCCTGGTTAGATATATTTGTTCCAAGAATTTGAATTTGAATACAATCCAGAACTTGAGGAAGATCTTTCTTCTTCTCATCTAAACAATCATAGAAACAAAAAAAAAATCATATATTTCCAACCGGAACCAAACATATACTACGTAAGAGTGTTATAATATGAGCATTGCAATAAATTAAAATGAAGAACAAATTTCATTTGCAATTAACAAGCAAGAAAAAAGGGGAAATGACGAAAACTGTTATGCTAGTTATTTAAAAGAAAATGAGAGTACTAAATTTTGCTTCCAGTATAGTTCCATCAAGTTGAATCCAGATTTTGGCAAATGTTCTTCATCCTCATCGCAGCAACTACAATGAAGATCAAAAATTAACTTTCCCTGCATCATTTGTTTCTATAATTCTTCCTTGAAACTTGACTAAAACATCAACAATAATTATTCCTTAAACCAGATTGCTTAGATTATCATCATCAGAGCCTTTATTCAAAGAGATTGGGGTAGGTTATATGAACTAATATCTGAATTCACGTTAGATCGTCCATATGTATTCTCATCCTCCATAGATTCCTATCTAAGGCCATTTGCTCATCCAATTCTAAAACCTCCATATCTTTCCAAACTACTTCTAAGTCTTTTTCGGTCTTCCTCTAGTCTTAACCCTTCTCTCAACATTCATAGTTTCTATTTTCCTAACTAGAGCATCTACAGGTCTACGTCTTACGTGTCCAAACCAACGTAAACGAATTTAACACATCTTGTTTTCGATAGGTACTACTCCAACCATCTTACAAA
Organism: Heritiera fomes; assembly: GCA_032173925.1. Lineage (NCBI taxonomy): Eukaryota > Viridiplantae > Streptophyta > Magnoliopsida > Malvales > Malvaceae > Heritiera > Heritiera fomes. The sequence continues at coordinate 25,416,931 of JAPDPM010000017.1, read as the reverse complement.
TATCATCTCTCATTCTATCCTTTATTGTATATCCACATCAACATTCGGATTTCTGTTACACTCATCTTTTGTGTATGTAGCCTCTTAGTCGCCCAACATTCACTACCATATAACAATGTTGGTCTAACAACTGTCCTATAAAACTTGCCTTTCAACCATATAGGAATTCTTTTATTGCACAATACACTTATAGCATTTCTCCACTTACTCCATCCAGCCTGGATCCTATAAGTCACATCACTATCAATCTCTCCATCCATCTGTACTATCAATCCAAGATATCGAAAATGCTTCCACTTAGGTATCGCCACCCCATCTAACGTCACTACATCATGCTCTTCCACTCAGTTAGAATTGAATTTACACTCCATGTATTCAGTCTTCACTCTACTTAGTTTAAATCCTTTTGATTCCAACGTTTGTCTCCATAATTCCAACTTTACATTGATTTCCGCTCTAGTTTCTACACATAGGACAATATCATCTGCAAACATCATACACCAAGGCACCTTATCCTGAATGGATTTTGTCAGTTCGTCCATAACTACCGCAAATAAGAATGGACTCAACGCCGACCCTTGGTGTAATCCCACCGTGATAGGAAACTCACATGTTTGCCCCCCACCTGTCCTCACGTGTCCTTGCGTCTCCATACATGTCCTTAATTAGTTCAATATATTTCAAAGAAACTCTTTTCTTCATTAAGAACCACCATAGTACCTCCCTAGGCACTTTATTATATGCTTTCTCCAAATCTATAAAGACCATGTGGAGGTCTTTACCTATTACTTGAGAGCGCTCCATAAGTTGTCTAAGCAAATATATTGCCTCCATAGTTGATCGACCCGGCATAAAACCAAATTGATTTTCCGATATCTCTACATTCTTTTTTAATCTCCTTTCTATCACTCTCTCCCATAGTTTCATCTTGTGACTCATCAATTTTATGTCTCAGTAGTTGGCGCAACTTTGAATATCTCCCTTGTTCTTATATAGAGGTATCAAGACACTCTTCCTCCATTTCTCCGGCATTTTGTTAGTGCGCCAAATCTTATTAAATAGATTTGTCAACCACCTAACTCCTATATCTCCAAGGCATTTCCAAACTTCAATTGGGATGTCATCAGGTCCAACAGTTTTTCCGTTCTTCATCATCTTTAGTGCCTCTTTTACCCCTGTCTTTTTGATTCTACGCATAAAGCACCGATTTAAATCCTTGAGAGGCACTGAGATATTATCCAAAACTTTATTTTGTCCGTTATTAAATAATTTGTCAAAATAATCACGCCATCTGTCTTTAATGTCATTGTCTTTAACAAGAATTCTTTGATGCTCATCCTTAATACATTTCACAATTCCTAGGTCGCGACAAACCAAACTGCTTAGATAATGAAAAAAACAAAACTAAACAGATCAAATATAAACAGTGTTAAAACTTGATTATATGCCTTTAATGCAAAAACCTGGCCTCTTCATTTGTGTCTAACCAGTTGCACAATTCCACCGGTACTTGTCCTAATAACTTTAATACCCTTTATGTCTTCTAAATTGAAATGATTGAGAAGATATTCTAGTCTCAACAATAGTTGTCTTGTAGACACCTGTTTTTAGCAAATAAATGAGTAAAATAATATCGTTACAGGATCATGGGAAAAGGGAAATACCAAAATCTATGAAATTTAAGCACAAAACAATAACCTACAGACTTGGGGAAAAATCCAAACTTTCCCAAAAGTGAGGAAATGGTTCCACCCAGTACAAACTCCAATAGAATATTTAACAAATCATCCTCCCTTGAAGTGCCCAAATGTCTCTAAAAAAAAAGGCAAAAAATAGTTTATGAATTACAAACATCAAAACTCAAAATAATAGTACAAAAACCATACTTACAACTATTTTTGTATGCCATAGATTCTATAGTTGCTTCACTTCTTCTTCAAACTCTCTAATATGATGCTATTCAAAATCAATTAAATAAAAAAACAAAAATTGACTGTTAAAAATCGTGACTGTCAAAAATATTCAACAAATCCATTCAAGTGTTTTAACTTAGCATCATCACTATATTAAAAATGGTAAACCCATTCCCTACTTTTCCCTTCTAGACATATTAAAAACTTTTTTCTCTCCCTTTAAGTTGTAGGAGAATAGAATAAGCTTAGCAAACATCAGGAAAAAAGTGAATAACAGGAGAGGAAAGAAGCATACATGCTTTAGCTACATCATTTCTAATTCACTGCTTGCATGACAATTGCTAAAATAGATAATGCTTTAGCTACATCATTTCTAATTCACTCCTTGCATGACAATTGCTAAAATAGATAATGTCTCGGATAATATATTGCAAATAAATTACTACCTTGTATAAAGGTCCAAATCCACCTTCTCCAATCAAATTTGCAGGCAAAAAGTATTTAGTAGCAGCTTGAATAATGGCAAATTCAAATAAGGGGAGTTTCAGGTGATCTTGACTTTTAACTCTGCTAATGTTCACTTGATTTTCTGGCTGGTTAGCAGCTAATAGGAATAAGGACAAGTCAACAAAAATAAATTTAGAAAAACAGTATAATGGTTCTAATGTCAAGGATCATGCAAAGCTTACCTCTAATTATCTTTTTCTTCCAAATCATGAACCAACCAATCAAAGCCAAAATGGTGATTGTTGAAGCCACTGATATACTTGTTGCAATTGTCACATTTTTCCTCTTGTTCTTTGTATAAGCATGTGACTCTAACAATTAAAAATAGAATAACTCATAAAAAAGTTATTTAAAAGCAAAGAAAGAAAATTATTAAATAATAACTAAACTAAAGAAGCAATAAAAAAAAAAGTGGTAAGACATGAACCTGCTTCAGGCAAAACTCAAGCAGGACATGATAAGTGCAATCAAAGAAACAAAGTATTGAGAAAAAAGAAAAGCAGAAAGTTGGGTTAGACTCGTTTGATAAATTAGATGAAAGGAGAACTAAAAAACAGGTTTCTTAACATATCCTCCTCCTCAATCTCACAGGTCTGAGTTTCGACTTGCTACTTTCATATAGCATCTTTATTTTCTTACAATTTCATTGAAACATAAAAAAAGGCAATCAAAAAATTAAACAAACATCAAATCTAAAAATTAAATTATAAATAATAAGAAAAATCTAATATGGAATGAAAAAAAGATAAAACAAATATGTGAATAAAATTATAATTTATAAATAATAAATATGAATAAAATAAATAAAGAAAATAAAATAAAGCCAAATAATTTAAGGACAAAAATTACCATCTCAACATTATTCAAACAGAGAAACCTCCAAATCCAGAGATGAAAATAGATGATGCTCGTCCATGATATGCAATAGGGAGATGGAACCTGGACAGTACACAGTGGCCATGCTTTATAAGTTTCAAATAAGAAAAGGCAAGATCTATAAGATTTGACACACAAAAGTTTTCATTCAAACAGGCCATCACTTTTGATTTGTCAAAACTTTCAAAATAAGCATACCAGTTTATTGGAATTGGATTTGGAAGATGAAGAGAGACAAGGAAAAAGGCGCAACAAAGCAACAAACACAATTAATAGAACACCTAGCCAAGATACTGAAGACAGAAAATACACATCCTCAAGAGACAACATAGAATTATAAGTAACCTTAGGCAAGACAAAACTCTTCTAAATGCTGAAACAGGACAGAAGCCAATAAGTAAAGCAAAAAAAAAAAAAAAAAACCCACGGTCAAAAATTGGAGACTAATAAATACAATAAATACATTAAATATATAAAGAGAGAAACCACCAGAACAAATATAAAAGCCAAGGCGAAAAACGGTCAATGAAATAAAAAATCAGATTGGATACCATTAAGGAAAGAAAGCAAAGCAAAGCAAAGCAAAATAAGTGAACTACAGCATAATGAGAAAAGTAGAAAACAACTTACCAGAACGGTGGAAGAGCACAGCAGAGATGGGACAGCGTAAAAACGAACTTCAGAAAAAAGTTGCGAGTACCATGGGAGAAAATGACCTGCAAATGAGGAAAAAACAAAAGCAAAACATATAAGAGAAAGTAAAGGAACTACAGCCAAAAACGTGAAAAAGCAACAACAGTGCAAAATGCAGGAGAGAAGAGGCAAGGACAACTGGTGGCCAAGACCAGATCCTTCCGAGCAACGAATGCAAAAAAAGCTTGCCGTGAAAGCACGGCAAGAGGAAACAAAGCCAAAAAAAGGCAGCAAAGAATAAGAACCAAGTGAAAAACGAAGGGATGACAAAAACAAAGAAACCAAAGAACAGCTAAGCAAATTTTCCTTCAGATAAAACGACAGAAAAAGATAAAGGAGAGAGTAGGTAGCCATGACGGCTGATCAGCTGAACAAAAAACGACAGCAAGGAACAACCACAGACCAAGCCAAACACATTAAAGAAGAAAGAAGCAGTAACTCACCAATTGATGCACAGGTAGGACTCAAAACCCACCATCCAACCTGGGGAACACAACCCAATCAATATCCAGAAAACAAAATGACAATATAAGACACACAATTAAACAAAAGACGGACCAGCAAAACACTCTGCAATGGAATGAAACGGAAGCAGTGAAGAGAGCATAATGGACATTCTGCTTGCAATCTGCAAGCCCAAGAAAAAGATACCACCGATCAAAGGTAAAATGCCATGAAAACAAAAAAGAAAAGTGGAAATCCCACGCAGAACCAAGCAAGGAAGGAAACAGGAGGAAGGGTCAGCTTGTAAATGGCACTCATGAACCGCGTTTTATATGCAAGGGGTGAAATGTGGCAGCCACAGAGCAAGCAAACGCGTTCAACAAAGAGACCGAAATCGTGGCAGCACCTGGTTCCTGCTTTATCACCAATATTCATTTATTATAAGATCACCAAAAGCCTTGTTAATGGTGAAATGATCAATTAGGATTATTAATGCAGTTCTGAAGGTAACAGGAATTGCAGTGCCCTTTGGCTTTTCTCACAAGTTTCTTTTGATTAAACATCTAGGGACCCTGTATACTCTGTTGCATTTAGCCCTAATGGAGAGTATCTGGCCAGTGGATCTCTCGATAAATCCATGCATATCTGGTCCTTGAAGGAGGGGAAGATTGTAAAGACATATACTGGCAAAGGAGGTATATTTGAAGTCTGTTGGAACAAGGAAGGTGACAAGATTGCTGCTTGTTTTGCGGACAACACACTATGCGTCCTAGACTTTAGAATGTAACGACCTTGAAAGTCTCTATTTCATGAATTGCAGTTACTTTTGGGGAAAACTGTAACTAAGGTACGTTTTATGTTTAGGGATTAGGCTGTTACTAACAAAATTTGGTATTTTAATTATTAGGTAGTTGTGAACAAGGAGTCTCTGCCTCGTACAAAATTGTTTTGCACCGAGTCATTGATCTTGTAATGAGAAAGAATCCTCAATCTGCTACTCCAATTGAATTATTTCTCTGGTAAATTGGTGGCGATGTGTGATCAGACAAACATCATGCACTTAAAGAAGCTGCGGCATGCATTTATGAAGGTAAATAAAATTGATGCTCTGAAGTGTGTTGAATGTCATCCTTTACGATTTTGAGGTCGATAAAGTGCATAAAAGCTTTGTTGCATGCATAGTCGTATTAATGTTATCTCTCAGATATTTTAGATTTATAATTCATGTATATAATTTGTGTTTGTGTTATGTTAAATCATGTTTACGATGGTGAAACATGAAAATTTCATGAAAAAAATTCATATATTACTTTTTATTCTGCTTTTTGGGTGTATATCCCCAGCATATTGTATACATCAATTGAGCCGTAACCAGGCTCCTGTGCTCCACTTTCATCAACGTCATTATCGTTGCCACCCATTCCCTACTGCCTTTCGCAGCATGCAAGTCGGAAAGAAGAATAAAAGTCCCTGAATTAGCAAGATTGTGGCCAACACGAAACTCCGCAATGTTCACTCTCCAAATCAAGATTTACCACGAAGTCTACATGCCCCAACCAAAGATCCCCACTAGATCCGATGGGGCTCTATCTTTATGTTCTTCACAAGCTGACATGCCTCTTTCAATTGACCGGCGCAACCAAGAGGAGTTACCATGCATCCATACTTTTCAATCTTAGGTTCAATTCCATGCGCGTCTTTCATTGCGTTAAAGCAAGTTAAATTATTCAAAAATTATTTGAGTTTGAGTTGATGATTATTCAAATTTGATTTTTTTATTTTTAAATTGAGTTTGAACTTAAATTATTCAAGTAATTGAGTTGAGTCGTATTTGAATATTTTAATCCAACTCGAACAATTCTTGAGACTAATCGAGTTTTGTTTAATATTTAATTTTTATATTTTATTATTAATTTATCATGTTGTTTTCATAATAAATGGATAAATTTTTTATCAAGTCTAGTTTGAGCGATGCAATATTTTTTGTCAAATTGAATTTGAACTTGAAAAATTAAACTTTATTACACCCTTAATTTAAAAAACTCTATCCCTCTATGACCGAACCAGCGTGACCACTGACGACAAGCACCCAAAACACCAATAGATGTAAGTAATATCAGTAGGGCGCAATCCAATCCTGCACATTTCAGGAAACACCTGCAACGCATCTTGGCTAACCGTCCAAGCCATACCCTATATCATCAATCCTATCGAACGCTAATCTTTCGTCCTTTAAGCTACCACATTTGCTATACACATTAGTCAAAGCAGTATCAAAACGAATATTCACTTAAATATCATTATTCTCTATATATGAATGAAGACATCTGCCTGACTCCAAACCTCCAAGCTGTCCACAACCTGATACAACAGCTACTACAGTGATTTCATTAGGCCGAGCTTTCATTGCCAACGTTCACCTGAAAGCACCAATGCTTCATAGGCATTCCATGTTGCTTCAAACAAGTCATTGTGGTTGACTGATGCCAAATCACCAACGATTAATTCTCGAGCACATGCTGCTGTTGGAGCGCACAGTCTGCACCTCTCAACATCAGGCTCTATAGTGATTAGTCTCCTCTCCAGCATTTCGCTGTACAATACAGGACATGCTGATTGTTCTGCTCTATAGTTAATGTAGCAGGTGGTGTTGTTGGTTTTTTTTTTCTTGACCAATGAATTGGGGTATGGAAGATGGTTTCCAGTTGGATTATAATCTCATTCCAGGAACCATAGCCAGCTCCCCAATGGAGGCAAAGAATAATTGTGTCCTTCTCTTGAACTACCCTTGATGAAATGATGAGCATTTTCTCTTCATACTCCATGTTATCTTTTCCAAAAATAAGCTTCCCTAGAATAATAATTTGGCCTTTTTCATATAAATTTTTAATTCAGAACTCGAGTCTTAAGCTGCTTTGGGGATTCATGACACTGTTATTTACTTGAATAGGGCTTTATTTAAGCACTTATAATCTTGAATAAAGTAGTTGTATGATTATAGAATTGATTTGATTATTAGTTTGAGTCTAATAATCTCAAATATCACATAAAACTGTGAATTCCTTTCCCTCTTGAAGGGTAAGTATCCAAAACTCTTTCACAAGTCAAAAATGAAAAAAAAATCTAGATAAGTCATCTTAAGTGTTTAAAAGTGTGATTTCTAAAGATTTATCTTCAATTTTTCAATACCAAATGCACACTTAATCACCTTTATTATTGATTTGATATCTCTGCATCACCATTTCTGTCATTTTTAAAAGCCTAGTTGAGATGCATTCACTCAGTTGCCATATTCAATGTGCCTAGTTGGGAGCATTTGGCTTTTTTTTTTTGTTCATCTTTTTGCTTTTTTTTATTCATTTCTCTCATGTGTGGAAGCATATCTCTTGGAAGCACATCTCTTCTACTTCCCTTTTGGAATCAGCACTTCCATGGCATCCTTAATTATTGCTTTGCTTCCATCCTTATCATCAAATGCTTTAAACCTTGAAACCAAGATAAGACAGAGATTTGGTATTCATTCATTCGCCAATCCTGCTTCACAAATCACATGCTTCCTTTGTTCCATGTTAGGAAACTACTTCTATTTCTGCTTTTATAATTCAGTCTCTCTAAAGTTTCAACCCTCTTCAGTTTCCACTCTCAACAGAATCTCCACCTCTCTAATTACCCAAAAATTCCCTCTAAGAACAAGATGATAAAGTGACAACTATTTTCCCCTTTAGGGAATATATAAAAATTCAAAGTCTCGTGAATTTGGTTCTTAAAAGTATTATACTATGAATACAACATTGCTTGGTGTTACGCTGATAAGCTTAAACTTATGGTTTTCCAGTACTCTTTGTGACCATGTTTAGCAATTGGATCAATTGAAAATGAAGTTTATCCTTCAAAGTTGGTCTGATGTGACATATGACTCTCGAAATTGAGGTGATCAATGCAATTTGGCTTAGTCGCAAGGAGGACTCTCATCGTATGTGAGTATGTAAATTTGGTTATATAATTGTTTATTTGGTTTGTTTAAGTGATTTCTATAGATGTAGTATATGATTATAACTGTAATTTCTCCTGTAATTTATAGTTTCCAATAAGAAAAAGAAAGTGGGGTATCAATGATTTGGTATCTTTGTTTGAAAAATGGCTCATCTGTTTAGTTGAAAAGTGCTGAAGTAGAGAGAATTGCCAATTTCTGTACAATGATTTGTTGTTTAATTGACTAATTTGGACTGTGTACATGAACTAATTGATAAGACAAGTGCAATGCTCAAAATTCTGGCTCACCATCCAACACCACCAATTATTTTAACTCAAAGAAGCTTCAGCATCAAAGCTGCTTTCATTACACCACAATGTGGGGAAGCTGAGCTTTTTTAATTTGATGTTTCTTTGGAACAGAAAGATTCTGAGAATAAGCACAAGTGGTTCCCAATGCACTTGTACTGTGCATACACTGTCCAGTACATCAAGACACCCACATTGATACTTTTGCTTACAGAAATAAACCAATTTAAAATCAGACCACCCCACCAGCCCATTCCACTTTTCTTCTATTTTATCACCATTATTGTCAGTTCCCTTGGGCAGTTGGGCCCTCAAAACATCCTCCATAATTCTCCATGTTACCATATTTATCATAAAATAAAGGGTTACCTAATGGCTTCTCTGCTTCCATATTTTGGCAGACTCAACTTACCTGATTTAGCATCAGTTCATTTATTCTTACATCATTTCATTTATTTTTACATCAGTTCATTTATTTTTAAAAAGGGTGCTTTGATTGTCAAAATCACGAGTTTAAGTCATGAAAATAGTTTTTTTGTTATTGTGAAAAAAAAATTGCGTATATAGAATTCTCTTTCGACTGTCAATATGAGAGTCTTATGCACTGAATTTGTCTATAAATAGACCTGATTCAAGTTCGACTTGAAATTTGCAATTTGGTGTCTGCCTGTTTAAAACAAAACTGTACGCAAGAGGATGGGAAGTACAGGAGATCGAGTCATAATGCAGATAGGAATCATTGATTTTCATGCCCACCCCTTTTATGACTGCCAAAATTTTCTGATTCAATAAATACCCAAATAAAGAACTTGTTTTTGAACCTTGATTGAGAACAGGATCCTTCTCCTAATGTCTGTAACCATCTTAATAGAACTTCTACCTGAAGTAAGCAAGCAGACCTACCCTCTGCCAAAACTAATAATACATTCCATCTGCATTATACATGCAAGGGGTAGTCCATAATTTGCCAACTCCAGCAAAACTAAAAGAGTTATCGCATGGAGTAAATGGGGTTTAGCGCAAATGATGCATGGAACCATGTTAGTCAGATGAAAGTTATTTACTTGGATACTATTTTTAGACTTTGAATTGAAGTTGGACAAACTACTTTGTACCATTTGATGTTAAGTGGGAGTTTAATGCTTTTTTTTTTTAGGGTCAAGGTATTTCGAGACCAATAATGCATATTTTGAGACTAATCCTTTGAGAGATATCTTAAGACTTGAATTTTAAATTGGCCTTTAAGATGACACTTGTTTCCTAGTGGATTCAACCCTTGGGGTTTAATATTTACTTTAGAAACATGGTAAAGGAGCTATAAGCCTATAACCTTCAACTACCCTAATTTTCTGTTGAAGATATTTAGTCCTTTGGATAACATAAAGCTTGTCCATCCAATGTGTTTGAGATAGGATTCTAATTTTCTTTGTCAAAAGGAAGTGTTTTCGTTCCATTATCACTTTATGAATGTATTTTCGAGGAGTCCACTAGTTCAAACAGGCTTCATTGTGGGTTGAGCTAGTGCTGTCTTTGTGTTACACAATCCGACTACATGATACAAATGCAAATATGTTCAGACAATGACTCATTGATCAGACAGAAACATGAATTAATAACTACAATGAATTGACCATTAATGGCATTGTTGTTCCTTAAGCTTCCTTTATCCTGATCAGAGAACGAGGAAAGCTTGAGTTCCTGTTATTAATTCATCCAACCTGGAGGGAATCATGTAGTTGATGCAATATGTGTTAAAAAAGGTGAAAAGATTAGCATGGAATCCTAAGCTTGACATTGCCAACACTAACAGTTGACATAAGCTTTACCCCCATGAAATGTTCAAGCATCGTCAGCTTGGAAACCCCCAGATAATTAAAGGGATCTGAATATAATAATATCTACCGCTACTTTCCTTCCTATCTGATACCTCTCCAAATTTCCATTAAATTCCTTCTATTTAACCACACAGCTCTGCATCTTCTTGGAGCCCCTCTACTTCAAATACTGCCTTCTTACAAACCTATCTGAGTTGGGAATCTTTGTGCTATGAATTTCCGGAGGGATGGAGAAATAAATGAGACATCATTCAACAACCAAGATTCTGAATCGAAACCAGGAGCTGGAGATGATAACTTGGGGGATTTGTTGAGTTTAGCGCTCAGCAGAAATGAGCCTGCAGCAGCTGGAGAGTGTGATTCTCAATCAAAGCCTGCCAGCAACAAGGTTTTCTCATGCAACTTCTGCATGAGAAAGTTTTATAGCTCTCAGGCCTTGGGTGGCCACCAGAATGCACACAAGAGGGAAAGAGGAGCTGCTAGAAGGCTCCAGTCTCACAAAATGGTGATGTCAACATTGGGGTTTCCTTTCAATTCTATGGCCGTTCGTTCACTAGGCGTCCAGCCTCATTCTCTTGTTCACAAGCCTGTCAGAGAAGGGTCTGCAATGGTGGCAAGTTTTGGAAGTGGTTCCAGTCCAGGGTTTGAGATGGCTTGGACACCCTTTATGCTTGAAGAATCAATGAATGTGATCTGGCCAGGAAGCTTCCGCCTTGATAAATTGCCAATGCAAGAACCTGATTTGCAAAAGCTTGACTTAAATCTTAGGTTGTAGAAATTTGTCACCTAACTGTCCTGTCTCACTTTCGGGAAATTTGTTTTTTTGTTTGTTCCTTAAAATCTGAAGGCTTTGTTATCTTTGTGTAGTATGTTTCATATGCTCTTCTTTTGTCTAATAATCACTTCTTTCTGCAAAATGGACTGCCTGGTTCTACAATTCTACCAGTTGTAGTAGCCAAACTTAATTTTCATTTTGAGATAATCTTTCTCAATCATGAAAAATACAAATCCAACATTTTATTTTTGATCAACAACAATATTCATTTTCAATTTTCACAAGTTCAACCATAATTAAAATTGCTAAGTTGATCTGATCCCCTACTGTATCCTATAGTAACAGTGTACTAGAAATTCTTTGTTGGTATCTTGACTTTCACCAATCAGTAAAAGGAAAAACACGAGATAACTGAAAGTGTTCTTCACTTTTTAGTTTTGAGTTTTTACCCTTTTAAGCATCAAGGAGGAGAAGTGAAAAGCTTAGTAAGATTGCACTTGCCACTTGCCAGGACTGCACCAGAACCAGTTTTGCTTTTGGTCTGGGCTAAGACCAACTCAAGTAGCTCAAGTACTAACTCCAACAATGTACTTTGAGCATGCTTTTGGGCTTTGCTCCTAAATCCAAAGTACATTATGATCATGACTAACGCAATCAACATGGGCTCATAGCTTGGCCACTTCGAAGTGGTTAAACCAATCCATGCAAATAATGCAGAATTTCACTAAGATATCTGAGGCTGGAAAAATGCATACAGGATGGCTGAGACAATCTTTGAATTGGAATCATGCATTTGCCCCGCAGATGCCCATTACTGTTTGAGCTTAAATCTTCAATCTCTCAACTTAAATAATATAAAAATAAAAGGCAGCTGACTGAAAACCAAGTATATATATGTGAAAATAGATTGCAGATTATTGGCCAAATAAAACCAATTATTCATCAGCCTAGCTAGAAGTATCTTCCATGACAGGCATGTGATGCTAATTAGAGATCAGCAATTGTCAACAAGCCCTGACCTCCAAAATAATTGAGGTAGCTTAAGAATAAAAACAATAACAAGCCTACTATTAATCTCCACAGCAGCCATGTGAGAATTTGCAGGCATGGCTATATAGATTCTTGGCCAGCATTGTTTCCAATCTTTTATTAGCCTATGAACCTAAACCGACCACCTTCCTTCATAGATGGTTTGAAGTCAAATTTGTCTCAATATTTATTATGTGTGATGAATTTTTAGTGATTTAAATCAATGAGGAGTTGTTGAAGCAACAAGAAGAGGCATTTGTCATGGTCAAAACCTACATTAGACTCTTCTAATATGCTCAAAAATAGGGATAATTATAGTTTGTGGGACACTGACCAAGAAAAAAAACTTGCATTAGATAAGGCCGAAGACTTGAAAATTAAGCAGTACTGATGATAATGGCCAAAACCCATAATTATTTCAAAGCTCACGTATTCCACTCTTCTCGATTAATCTCGAACGTTCAATTGCAGAAATAAAGGGTTTCGATTTCGATTTTCATTTCCATTCATAATTTCGTCAAAAACTACAGTACTGATGAAGAAAATCAATCTTATACATACATACATACATATATATAGGCTTAATAATCAAATATAACTTCAACGTTTGTCACAAAATGAAATTAAAGTTTTCAACGTTTAAATGCATGAAAATCAGTCTTCAACGTTACAAAATAATTGAATTAAGGACATTTTCGTTAAATCCTTTAATTTTCGTTACCCCTACCAGTAATAAAACTTAATGAAAATTAAAAGATTTAACGAAAATGTCCTTCATTCAATTATTTTGTAACGTTGATGACTGATTTTCATGCATTTAAACGTTGAGATTTAATTTTATTTTGTGACAAACATTAAGATCATATTTGGCTATTAAACCATATATATATATATATATATATATATATATATATATATATATATATATATATATATATATATATATATATAACAGGATGACCAAAATGCAACCTGATGACCGAAACAATCTTACTCTTGTTACAGACTATACTAGACAGAAAAACCTCAGCCTTAGGTTAAAATTAACAGTTTTATTATTAAATTGATTATTGTGTGGAAGTATTATGACATGGTTCCGTCTGGTTTCATGTTTGCTCACCTCAGGACATATAGACTCGTGCTAATATAAATACACAATTATCTAGCTAGGAATAGATTTAAATATTTAATTAGTTCAAATCAATCCAGTATTTTGCTTACCATTTGGTCTCCACTTTCCAACAAAACCTGAAAAATGTTGACAAAAATGTCTGTATCTATTGTAATAAACATGGGGCATAGCAGGATTTAATTTAATTGATGTGTGCTAGTCTTTTTTTTTTTAATTTATTTGATCATAGACTATTCTTATCATATAGATCATAAGTTTGACAAAGCGTGACACATAATTAAAAATCATCACGAGAACATATGTATAAGTTGTGAGATGATTTGTGTAACAGTTTAATTCACCTTTCATTGATCGAATTACACAGAAAAAAACTAATTATCTCAGGGTGGTTCAAAAAACTCTATGGAAATTAAGAGAAATAAAATTAAGTAATTCCTTTATATTTAAGAAAAAAAAGACATGATTTTCACAAGCCTAACTACTTTTTTTTTGAAGAATTATCTCACTGGTATTTCTTTCTTTCCCCCTTTTTGCAATCATGGCAAGTAATGATCATTCAGAGGTACTGGACCACATTGAAGAGAGAAAGAAAGAGAAAGCATGCACGCATGCATGATAATAGTAACAAAATACATTGACAAATCCTCATCACCAGGAAACCTTTGCATATATAAGTAGATAAAATTTTCTTTAATTTGTGTTTTTTGATAATAACTTAATCACTTAGACAAGTAATTAATGCAAGAGTAGTACTTTCGAAACGCCAATTCATGTATGAAAATGCCCTTAGGCTACTACCAGATAGGTAATGAATGATTGGATTTTTTTTTAATAATGCAATTATGTAACATAATTTGAATGTATATTAACCGTTTCATTCAAAAGTAAGTAGAAATGAGTTGAATATGACAAAAAACTACCATCATCAATTAACTTATTTGAAAAGTAATTGGTCGATGATAAAGGCTTAGGACTTCAAATTTCGTTTCTCAATCTTTTGATTCAATGAACACCATTGAACACCGTATAATCACAGTCTCTTTCCTTTTTATTTTATTTATTTGTCTTTGTACAATGCATTTGCTTTGACATTTCTTTCCCTTATTGATATGACAGAGCAAGGCCTACACCTTGGACGGTGACCATATAACTTGCAAGAAAAATGAATAAATACAGAAGAAGAGCAAAAATGAAAGATGATTTTGATTTGTATACTCCAAATATAATTAGGTGTTTAGATTTCGACTCTGAATTGTCGCTGTCAATACGAATCAGCTGGTAAATGTCTTCATACCTGCTTCCCACATGAAAGTCATTATCCTTCAACCAATTATTTCAAACATTAAGAGGCGTTAATAGTACATGGACTTGTTTCACTTTCATTTTGCGAAATGCAGTGAACCTACTCGTCCAAAGCCTCTTTTTAATTTCATCTAGAACGTCATATTAAACCTGATAATTTATGTATATATTTTGTTTACGTTTTGCAAACCAAATAAATTTTGTATTAAAATTCATGTTGATATCTTAAATAATTTTTTTTACTTTGTGCTAAATTTATGTACAATTTTCAATAAATTATAACTCGTATCATCTACATATATTTTACTATCGTGTCTAAAATTGCTGGATTTACTTTTTATCCATTTAATTTGTCCTACCTTTTGTCATATTGTCTTATACATTAATTTATTAATAGCAGGTCTTTTATTCTGAGAAAATTTCCAGAATATGTTGGCATAACTAAGGAGATGCATAACCTACACATGGTAAAAAGTGAAAAATTCCACTCATCAAATCAATCTGCCTATTTTCTAATTGTTAACTTGCCTCATTCCTAATATACATCATTAGAAAACTGGCTAGTGGCTGCCTGATCAACCTTTTTCTGGAGTTCATGTATATTTAATTTTACTCTAAACCAAGAATTATATATATAGATACAAAAAAACTGATATTTAATTTAAACTATTTTTAGGGAAACATCGAAATTGTTATTGAAAAATATTCATATTATGATTAAGAGTGAATCTAAAAAATAAATAAACAAGAAAGAATAATTACACACACGAAACAAAGTTTACATGATTCACAATTTATCTATATTTAAGATCACACTAAGTTTTTTTTAATTAAATTTTTGGAATTAATTTATAGGCACAAATATTACATATTTATATTATAATGAAGTTATGGCAACTTAAAGTAATCGGTCTTCAATAAACCTATATACTAGACCATTACACCATACTAACTCTGTATAGGTGTTATATGGATTAGACTTTATTAGATTTCCCAAACTCCAGTGGTTCCATCATTTCGCAGTATTTTCCATTATACAAACAGCATGCTATTCATGTATATCAGAGAAGAAGGATTCATGGCATTTGCCTTTACCATGTTGCTTGCTTCTAATGTTTACAGCCTTTGGCCACTGCTTCATCATTAGTTCCTTTGGCTGAGACAAAACAGACTGATCGTGTTGATCTTGTAAAAATAACAACAGAAACGATCAGGGTTAACAATGTAATATTTGCAGAGATCGTAGATCAGTTATCAGACACCAATAAAGAAGACAATGACTCTTTGCCTGGAAACGTTTTCTTTTTGCTGTCGAGACAGTGCATGGAATGCAAAAGATCGATGTCCCAAGACAAGCGCCAAAGTTGATGTCGTGAGACATAGAAAAAAGATGAGAAAGAAAGGTTTCTGCATTCAGAAGATTGTAGAAACCTATACGTTAATAAGGACAACCAAACAGTTTGAAAGTTGGAAGGCTTCATTTCACGAATTTGCACAAATCTTAGCCAACGTGCATGAACAGGGAAAAGGTATTGCAGCCAAAGAGCAGAATCTGTAAATGAACCAGCACAGATTAATTGCAATGTTTCAAATTATGAGCAATAAAGACGAAAAACAAGGTGGTGGAAGTGTTCCTGAGTGCCCTTTTCGCCTTTCTGACAGTAGACGTTCAATTCAGAGGCCGGGGGACCACAACAGCTAGCTGTAATCCTTCCATGCTCACTTGTTTTATTTGAGTCCATCACTTTGAGTCGTCATTTTCTTGTTCCTGCTTTCTCAGAAGATGTTTCTTTCAGCCTTCTCAAGATTTTTTTTCCCTTTAATTTTAACCATGTTTAATTCTATCTCAACATAAAAATTTTAATCTTTCTGTTGTTTTTGCTCCCATCTCCTTTAATTTTTATATATTTGAATAACTTTTTCAAGACATTAATTATGCTTGTTTCTTGGAACTGGGCATACCATTTCTTGAATAATGGTACTCGATGAATGCTATCTTGGGTAGTATTAAATCTTTTTACTCCAAAAGCTAGTATAAGGAGAGTAAGGTTTTCCATGACACTTACTCAATTCCTTCCACAATCAATGTGGAGAGCACTTTTCAACCCAAAACAATGAATACAATAATCTCTTTCTTTACATATTGAGACTTGAATCAACGTATTTTACCCAAAATAAAAAAAAAATGTCGGCAATCTAAATTCCGATATCAATATTGAGTACTATCAGATTTCCTCGTACTAAAAACTAGTTTAATCAATAAATTTCTTTTTATATTTATAAATATACACCCAATCTCTTTTTCAATCTACTCGAAAAACTCAACACTGTAAATACTGGCTTTTTTCTTTTGTCAAATATCACAGTCTGGAATCCAATCACCAGCACCTGACGATGCCTCAGATGGTGTAACTTGGCCGATCTCAATCCACCCCCACGCATGCGTAATTAATTTCTGGTTGACTTGGTTTGTGAAGAAATCATCCTCAACTTTGCAACTTCGTCACAACCAAAACGTACGAAATAATAATAGCAAGCAGACAGAACAAAACCTAAATGTTGGACTTTGGGAGGAGGCAGAGAAGAAACATGCAGGGACCCAGGTTTTTTTTCACCTTTTTGTGCTAACATTGGTTCCACCATTGATTTTGGATCATATGTTACAACGATATTGATTTTCATCGATTTCTTTTTTTTTTATTACTATTTTTTTTTATAATAAGAGTGCCTATGATTGCAATTGATCATTTGGCAGGTCGACATTTTAAAGTTAATTAGGCAACGTTTTTTTTATATTATTACACTTTGATACACTAATGATTAAACTCAAAATTCTAGTAATTTTTTTAAATGTGTTAAATCCAACGAGTCTAAGGATACATTGACCCTTGTGGATGGTTAATATGAGACGTGTTATAAAATTATAGAAAGAACACAAGGAGAGATAGCAAGAAGAGAGATTTTCTTTTATTTTTCAAGTGTGTTCAATACATGGATGGTGAGTCTCTATTTATAGGTTTTACAAGTACATGAATAAAGATGGAATTGAATAGTTACTTAATTAAGTGAAAGTTATAAACTTAATGAAGGGATAATTACAAACTTAATGAAGGGAAAGTTATAAACTTAATGAAGGGGAAGTTATGAAGATTATGAGGGATGAATGGACTCATTCATGTATCAATATGAAGAGTCATGGGAGATAAATGGACATCCATATTTATAATTATTCATAACACTCCCCCTTGGATGTCCATTACTGAAGAATATGCCTCATTAAAACCTTACTAGGAAAAACCCTGTGGGATAAAAACCTAGTGAAGGAAAAAGAGTACATTATTCTTCAAAATACACATGAGATGCTGCCTCATTAAAAACCTTACCATGAAAACCCAGTGGGACAAAATCATGGTTAAGTAAAAAAGAGTACAACGTGTATTTACTCCCCCTCATGATTATATCATTTGAGATCTCTGAGTCGACGCAATCCAACATTGTGGACTAACTTCTCAAATGTAGTGGTAGGAAGCACATTTGTTAATAAATCTGCCAAATTTTCATTTGAACGGATTTGTTGAACATTTATATCACCATTCTTCTGAAGGTCATGAGTGAAAAAGAACTTCGGTGAAATGTGTTTTGTTCTATCACCTTTGATATATCCTTCCTTCAGTTGGGCGATGCATGCTGCATTATCCTCATATAAGACCGTTGGTGCCTCGTTTCTTGAAGATAAACCACAAGCTCCTTGTATGTGCTGAATTACAAACCTTAACCATACACATTCACGATTAGCCTCATGTATTGCCAAAATTTCAGCATGATTAGAAGATGTGGCTACTATAGTTTGTTTCATGGAACGCCATGAAATGGCGGTGCCACCACATGTGAATACATATCCAAGTTGTGATCGAGCATTATGAGGATCAGATAGGTACCCTGCATCTGCAAAACCAATCAAATCTGTTTTGGGTAGGTTAGGAAAATACAAACTCATATCCTTTGTACCTTGTAGGTAACGAAGTACATGTTTAATCCCATTCTAATGCCTTCGGGTTGGACAAGAGCTATATCTCGCTAATAAGTTAACAGAGAATGATATATCAGGTCGTGTATGACTAGCGAGATACATTAGTGTTGCAATTGCACTCAAGTATGGTACTTCAGGACCAAGAATCCCCTCATCATTTTTCCTAGGTCGAAACGGGTCTTTATTTACATCAAGTGACCTTACAACCATTGGGGTGCTCAACGGATGTGCCTTGTCCATATAAAATCGTTTTAGCACCTTTTCTATATAAGTTGTTTGATGCACAAGAATCCCGTCCTTTTAAATGTTTTATCTGTAACCCAAGACAAAATTTTGTCTTTCCAAGATCTTTCATCTCAAATTCTCTCTTCAAGTACTCTACTGCCTTTGAAATCTCTTCAGGAGTTCCAATGATATTCAGATCATCAACATATACCGCAACAATAACAAACTCAAATCTAGATCTCTTTATAAAAATGCATGGGCAAAAGGGATCATTCTTATATCCCTCATTTAACAAATATTCACTAAGGCGGTTATACCACATGCGACCAGATTGTTTTAATCTATATAGAGATCTGTTTAATTTGATTGAGTAATATTCTCGAGAACTAGAATAACATGCTTCTAGCAGTTTAAATCCTTCTGGAAGTTTCATATAAATGTCATTATCAAGTGGGCCATACAAATAGGCTGTAACGACATCCATTAGACACAAATCGAGTCCCCCATTTATTACCAGACTAATTAGAAATCGAAAAGTAGTCACATCCACCACAGGGGAGTATGTCTCTTCATAATCAATACCAGGTCTTTGCGAAAAACCTTGTGCAACTAGACGTGCTTTATGTCTCACAATTTCACCTTTTTCATTTCGTTTTCGCACAAAGACCCATTTGTAACCCACTGGTTTTACACCATTAGGTGTATGGACTACTGGTCCAAAAACATTTCTCTTTTCAAGAGATTTCAATTCTGCCTCAATTGCTTTTTTCCATTTTGGCCAATCATGTCTATGCTTACATTCCTCGATAGACTTTGGTTCAAGATCCTCGTCATCATTCATAACATCTAGCGCTACATTGTATACAAAAACATCATCGACGTCGATTTTATTTCGGTTCCATATTTTTCTTGACATGACATAATTTATCGATATCTCTTTATTTTCAATAATTTCAGGTACCTGACTTTCTTTTGGAATTGTAATGTTAGTCATGTCTAAGGGCTCTTCTGTAAACTCTTCTGGAGTTACAATTTCCTCGACCTGGCCATCTTGAATCTTTGCTCCCTTTCTTTTTCGAGGATTCTTATCTTTGGAACCGACTGGTCTACCACGCTTCAGGCGTGCTTTAGATTCATTGGCAACAAAAGGTTGTCCTTCTAGGACATAAATTTTAATTGGAGCATTAATAGCTGGTATATGTGACTTTGTCACTCTCTTTGGGTCAGTAAATGCGTCTGGCAATTGATTTGCTAAACTTTGTAAATGAATTATCTTTTGAACTTCTAGTTCGCATTGTTTTGTACGAGGATCAAGATGAGACAATGATAATTCATTCCAACTTATCTCCTTTTCCAGCTGCTTATTTTCTCCCCCTAAGATTGGGAAGACTGATTCATCAAAATGACAATCAGCAAATCTAGCTGTAAATAAATCCCATGTTGATGGTTTTAAATATTTAATTATAGATGGGGATTCATATCCAACATATATTCCCAACCTCCTTTGAGGACCCATCTTAGTACGTTGTGGTGGAGGAATTGGAACATATACAGCACATCCGAAAATTCTTAGATGGGAAATATTTGGTTCCTGACCAAAAACCAATTGTAAAGGGGAGAACTTATGATAACTTGTTGGCCTGATGCGAATTAGTGCTGCCGCATGTAAAATAGCATGACCCCAAGCAGAAATTGGAAGTTTTGATTCCATTAGTAATGGTCTTGCAATCAATTGAAGACGCTTAATAAATGATTCTGCAAGGCCATTGTGTGTATGAACATGTGCTACAGGATGTTCAATACTTATCCCAATAGACATACAATAATCATTGAAAGTTTGGGAAGTAAATTCACCAGCATTGTCAAGACGAATTGTCTTGATGGGATAACCTGGAAAATGTGCTCATAATCTAATTAATTGAGCAAGTAACCTCGCAAACGCCAGGTTGCGAGTTGATAATAGAGATACATATGACCACCTAGTTGATGCATCAATTAAAACCATAAAATATCTAAAAGGTCCACATGGTGGATGTATTGGTCCACATATATCACCTTGTATTCGTTCCAGAAAAGTAAGGGATTCAATCCCTATCTTAGCTGGTGATGGTCGAATAATTAATATGCCTTTAGAACAAGCAGCACATGGGAAATCTTTCGATTGAAGAATCTGCTGGCTCTTCAATGGATGTCCACATTAATTCTCAACTATTCTTCGCATCATTATTGATTCGGGATGGCCTAACCGGTCATGCCAAACAACAAAGTTATTGTGATCTGTAAGCTTTTGGTTAATGACCACATTTGTTTCAATTGTTTTAATTCTTGTGTAGTACAAACTGGAAGAAAAGGCCGGTAATTTTTCTAATACAATTTTATTACCCAAGATTATACTCGTAATGTGAAGGTACTCAATTTCTCCTTCACTTGTTGTCTCAATATGATATCCATTGCGGCGGATATCCTTAAAACTCAATAAATTTCTTTGAGACTTGGGAGAGTATGATGCTTCATGAATTTCAAATTTTGTTCCTCCAGGCAAGAATATGTTAGCTCTTCCGGAGCCTTCTATCAATTCTGCACTACCCGATATAGTACTAACGTTGGCCTTTTGCATTATCAAATAAGAAAAATATTTCTTATTCTTTAATATAGTGTGTGTAGTGGCACTGTCTGCAAGACATATATCTCCACCACTCATCACAAATTGAACCAGGAGAGTATCTATGTTCTTCATTGAAAATAAGAAATATATAACCAGATTAATAAAATATCCCATAAATAACCAAAACATAATGAAACATCTAAACATGACAAATACTTAATAATTAGAATCCTATTAATAAGAAGCATGCTTAAAATAAAGTCCAATAACATCTAAGTAAGATCTAAGAACTTTATTTTTGGACACTCTCATTGCCAATCAAATGGTCAATTTTTCCTTCAGGGTGTGAGAAAAAATCAGCAACATCTAGATGAGTAGCATCAACATAACTATAATCAAAATCATCATCTCCACAGACAAAATTTGTCTCATCTTTTCCATCATCACTAGCAAAATTAGTCTCTATCTTCTTCCCTTTATCTTTTAGTGATTGTTGATAGAGCTTGACAAGATGTTTTGGCGTACGACAGGTACGTGACCAATGGCCTTTGCCTCCACAACGATAGCACAAATTCTCCACGACCTTTTTGTCTTTCCCACTTTTATCTTTGCTTTTTTCATCCTTATGTTCTCACTTCTAGTAGGTATATGTGTTTTTGAAATGACTACCTCGACGATTATTACGTCCACGTCCACGTCCACGTCCATGACCACGGCCATGACTACTGGCATGACCTCTGTTTTTTTCATTATATGTTGCTGCATTCACTATAGGGAATGGAGCAGATCCAGTTGGACGAGCTTCATGATTTTCATCAATAGCTAATTATTTTGCTCAACTACAAGGAGGCATGAAATCAGTTCAGGGTACTTCTTAAAACCTTTTTCACGATATTGCTACTGCAGGAGCATATTAGATGCATGAAAGGTAGAGAATGTTTTTTTTTTTTTAACATATCCTCATTAGTGATCTTTTCTCCACATGACTTTAATTGAGAATTGATTCTAAACATAGCTGAGTTATATTCACTTACAGATTTAAAATCTTGTAATCTCATATTTGAGTAAGCAAATAAAACACGCACAAGCATAGATAATTACGGAGGAGCTAGATAAAAATAGTTTCATTACTGTAAAAAAAAAGAGATAGATAATTGTGGTTGATTAAGGACCTTACTTGAACAAGATCTGTTCTATAGGCTCGTATTTCTGTGTCCATTAGCACAAAGGAGATAGGATCTCAAGTCTGGTTGATGAAGATCCTCGGTTGAGGCCTATTCTCCAAATCTCTCACGGGTTTTTAGAGTCTCGTGCTGATAACGTGTTATAAAATTATAGAAAGAACACAAGGAGAGATAGCAAGAAGAGAGATTTTCTTTTATTCTTCAAGTGTGTTCAATACATGGATAGTGAGTCTCTATTTATAGGTTTTACAAGTACATGAATAAAGATGGAATTGAATAGTTACTTAATTAAGGGAAAGTTATAAACTTAATGAAGGGATAGTTACAAACTTAATGAAGGGAAAGTTATAAACTTAATGAAGGGGAAGTTATGAAGATTATGAGGGATGAATGGACTCATTCATGTATCAATATGAAGAGTCATGGGAGATAAATGGACATCCATATTTATAATTATTCATAACAAGATGTGATTAAACCTGTTCAATTGTCAAACTAATTGCTCAAATTCAAAAGTTTGTTCATTTTTTGTGTGGATTTAGACAAAAATATTAAGTCTATTAAATAGGTTCGGGCTTAAAAATCAAGGTCAGTTAAAAAATGGGTTGTGTTTGGTTTTGCCATTTCAAGCTAAGCCTAGTTTCAGCCTGATATGTTTTAACTATAATTTTTTATTATTTTTTATATTATTTTATTTTTAATTCTTTTATTTTTTTTGTGCAATTTAATTTAATTTATATTTTTTTACACTTTATTTTAAATTTTAATGTTTTTTGTAATCTTTTTGTAATAATTTATTCAAACTTATTTTTTTGTACAAATTTATTCAAATTCATTGTGTTATATTTCTAAACTTTTTTTGTGTTTTAATATTTTTATATTTTATTATTTTTTTAAAAAATTTTAATAATATTTGGGCAAGCTTGAACTTATTCATTATATATAAAAACGAGTTTGCATAAAACATTAAACTCGAAAAATAGATCTGGTCGAGTTTGGATTCAGTTTTAATTCATTAATACCTTACCTAAATCTAGCCCTATTTAGCTCAAAAACAAGTCTAGACATGACCAACAGCTTCAATAATACAAGTAAAAAAAAAAAAACAAGAATAGTACTGAGTAGAAAAACTCATAACATTTTCTTTTACTCTCGTCAGGAAGCATTCAATTGCCCTCTTTCTCAAATTTCTTGATCTTACTAATTTCTTTCTCCTTAATACTAATTCATTTTCCTTCTAGTTATATCTTTTTTTATTTGACTAAACATTAATTTAAACATCAGAATGCATCTCTAAAACACAATTTCGACATTTCTCTTTTTTTATTTTTCCTGCAGATCATAACTCAAAGACTAAATCATTCGAAATAACTTCAACCATGCCAAACATTGCATCAACAACACAATGATTAAGCTGTCCATATGTTTAATTCACATTTTTTATTATGGGAAATTTCTTCTACATGCAGGCTAGTTTTAGAAGAATTTTCAAAATCTCGATTGCTTCGGTGGAGTGATTATTATCCAATTATTTAAGTGAGCCATCTGGCCTGCTAGACTAGGTTCCCTTGAAGGCAAGCAAAGAAAGTAAAAGTCAATTGCGTGAAAAATGAAAGTTATAGGATAGGGGTAAGTTGGTTTCATGTTGCAAAGACTGGGAGACAAGAGTTTGGCCACTGGATATCTGGATGGGAAAAAATCATAGTAAATCCGAAACTTCTATTTTTAATATTATATAACTCGAACCTCTCATCAAATTTTTAATTAAATATTTTCATAGTTAAGCCGATGGTTTTTTAATTGAATAATTAAAAAAATTACAATATACTTTTTTTTTGGTTAACAAAATTACAATATACTTTGAGATTTGAATCCGAATCAAAATGACCATTTATAAAAAAAAAAAAGCAAAGCTAGGATAAGGGATGGGTCAAAATCATATAAAATATAATTCACATTAAAAGGTTGCTCTTTATAGAGGTCAACATCCATCTTTGCTTTCGGAAAAGTCAATCTTCTTTTCTTTCTCTTTCTATATATAAATATATAAATAAATTCCATAATCATGATGGAATTAAACATCAAGAGGAAAGTTTGATTGGACTTAAACATCAAGGGGGTAGTTTGGTTATGAAAAAATTAGCAAAGTCTTTTTTATTATTATTATTATTTACATACGAGCGCTCAGTTTCCTGCTTAAGATACGCAAGCTCTAAACTTTTTCAATTCCATAATATTTTCTTGCAAAAGTTTGCTCATACCAACGGGTAAAAGGTGATTAAGTTGAATCATCTCAACATTTCAAAAAAAAAAAAGTTGAATCATCTCAATGTCCTTTGCATACAGGTTTCCTAAGTGATCCACATAACAATTACCCTCTCTAAATATACGATCTAGAGTACAAATCCAAACACTTTTCATCAAGAATTGGCATTCCTGCATATATTGCTCGAAATAAAAGGTCCTTATTGTTTTGGTTGATTAATTTTTTGAATTGCCAATAGAGAATCTGGTTCAAAAATAATTCTTCTGAAACCACCTAAGTTCCAAGCTAATTGGGGTATGACTAAACCGCAAATTTTTATTAGTTTAAATAATCTCTAACAACCAATGCTTTAACGGTTGTTATTCTTTCTGACGGAGGATTGAGTCTAAAACTCAAAACTTCTTTCTTTCCTGTACCTCTTTGTGGCAAAAATAAAAAATTCTGCTTGTTAAACTTTTGGTATGGATTTTTGTTCTTTACAATGAAAAATTTTGGTCCCAGAGAAAAAAGAAAGAATATTTGAACTAATGTTCAAACAAAAATATTCAAATCTCATACTTTCAAAATTCTTACATATTAAAAAAAAAAGAATATTTGAGTCAAAGATTCAAATCGAAAATCTTTTTTTTTTCAATTGTAGGGTAGGGCTTGCCACTGCTGTACAAATAACTGTTTTATTTTTTCCATTGGTTATATAGCTATATTGCTATTATATATCTATCTATTTTAAAAATTAATTTGTTATGAAAATAAAAAATAAGAAACATTGGTATTAAATGCTGTGAATGTCATGGCTGACGAGATACTACAGAATGGACTAATACGACTTGAGCATGCACCAAATTGAGTGTAACCTTTGCTCACCATTAGAAAAATCTCAATAACTCTTCTTTTCCCCTATATAGTTGAAACATTATGGATTTTTATTTTATTCAACAATTGCGTGATATTTATAAATTTATATATATATTTACAAAAGAGCAGTTGAACCACTTATACTTCGTACGGTTCTTAATTTTTATAATATTCAAGAGGCTTTCGTAACCATCCATTTAATACAGTAAGAAAAAATAATTTAACAACATCAAATTCAGCATCCTGAGCATAAATTATCAAAATTTTGTACTAAAAAAAAAGAAAATTGCTTGATCATTTAATAATTTTGTTATAAAACTTTTCACTATTTATTAATTGGTTAATTATAACATTACAGTATTTTTACATTATAACTTTATGAAGAAATAGAATAATTGTTGGTATGTATGTGAGGTCATGATTTCCTTTTATTAACTAACAACGAAAAACTTTGCCGAGGCCATAATTGCCATCCAATCCAGATATAATTTAACATTGAAAATACAACTTTGTTGCTTCTTGCCCGTTTTGAGAGGCAATTATTGTCGACAGCCATATCTAAACAAAAGGGTCGATTTCTTTTGCTATAATTTAGTGCAAGAAGAGAATCAAGACATGAGAGTTCCATTTGATTGGATGGAAAATCAAGGGAAGTTTGATTCATGTTTTCATTGAAAAATGTTTTTTTTTATTTGTAAAGTATTGGTCTATGAGAATTTAATCAGACGAGGATTCAAACACAAAACTTTCTGATATGCATCGCTCTCATTTGTAAATTCAGTGAGACCTTACATTAATAAGCTAATCCTTTGAGTAATTGAAAAATGTTCATTATTAAAAAATAGGAAACTTTTAAAGAATTATGAGTTTCATTTTGTTAATTAATATGGTATGATTGATTTAAAGATAGAATTTGAAACATGAAAGTGTTGATCATATGAGAATATATTGGTAGTTAACCCATGGGTTGTGGCTTAGTTGGTAACACAGACTAAATTTGTGGAAAAAGCTCTTGAGTTCGACTCCCACTAAACACACCTTTAGGGTGGGGTGAAAAGTCTTAACTGTGACTAACTCCAAACAAAATTAATCTCAGACCGTTAAAACGGATGAGGATACATGTGGTTTACACAAAAAATGACACTACAAAAAAAGGGACCTTCAGCGACAAATTTTCCGTCTCTAAAAGCCAGATTCCGTCGCTGAAGTGTTTCAGTAACGGATTAGCGAAGGAAAATTTTTATTGGAAAAATTGATGTCGCTGATGTTCATTCCGTCTGTGACATCCTCATCAATAACCAAATAGCAACTAACTCTTACTTCAAATAACAAATAAATCGACTAGTTTATCCGATGTCAATCTTCCTTACTGTTATGCATGATGCATTATTATTAGAGAGCAGTATCAAAATTCACATGTATAAAATTTTTCATTTATAAACATGTGCCACATACATCAGGATCTCAAATATCCATACAACCTAATTCCCCCGAATATACACAAGTGTGATACTGTACTGTACAATAGCCGAAGTACGGCCAACTACTTATACCTTCAAAGGATAGGTAGGAAGTGTGTCTCGAAGGTATCTCAAAACCCCAAAAGATGCTCCTCTACCCGGAGCGAGATTCCTTCAAGTAATCTATATGAAAAATAGTTGTAAAGGAGTAAGTTTACGCTCAGTAAGAAACTTATGTAAAAGAGCGTACTATATCACTATATGCAGTTTTTCTGCCTGGCTCTATAATGTCATATAAAATCATTATAAAGCCTAGGTCGTATATTTCTTTCGCAAATATCAAATACAAGTAAATCATGCTTTCAAATATTTCCAAGGATCTCAAATCACGTAAAATTAAATAGACAAATACAAATACTTTCAAATAGATGGGAGACAATTTATATCCGACAGATTCATGCACCAAGTAATTCTCATCATGGATACAACAAATATATCCTTTAAGGATAATCCAGAGAGACGATGGATATAGCAAATATATCCCGCAAGGGATAATCCAATATAATGATCTCATGAGGATACCACAAATATATCCCGTTTTTCGAGATTTGCGAGTAGGTTTTCGAGAAACGGCGTTTTGGTTGTCTCTAGGCAGTCGGCTGCTACTTAAGGCAGTTGGCTGCTCCTAACCTAATTGGTACTAGGAGACAAGTCAGAAAATGTCATTTTTCCTACATAAGACAACTAGTGCTTCTCTCCAAAACCATCAAAATCACATTAAAACATGCGGATATAGCCGCCTTACATCCATTACATAAATTCCTTACCTCGATTAAGATTAATCCACAAGCTTGATAGAATCAACCCTTGTCCTTTTTCACTTCTTCAAGCTGTAACCATCATGACAATTTAAAACTTAATAAACATACTAGACCAACTCTATACAACTCCAAACCATCAATAAAATCAACTAAAACCATTTAACTCTCTTACCTTTGCAATTCACCAAAAATTCAGGATTTTAGATCTCCTTACTCACTTGGATTCAACCTTTCATATTAAAGGCATAGGTTAGGCTATCGATAAGGATCGTTTTTCATTAGAGAAGCTTAACGAATCGATGACATGAGATGGTGGTTTGTCCAGGTGAGAAACTTGGACACTTAGAGGAAAATGGAAGGAACGAGAGGGAGAAGGAGATGGGTGCTGCCGTGGGGTGCAAGAGATGATGATGATGATGATGAGTCATGTTATTTCATTTAATGCCCATTAATGCATTCTCATCATCTCAGCCATTGACCACCTCCTTTGACCCCTTTAAATCCTCTTCTTTTCTTTATTATCTCAACCACATACCCGTTTAATTGCCAATATCTGATTTTTTTTCATACTTCAATAAATGTTGCAATATCAGAATTTATTTCTTGATTATTTGACCATTAATTGCCTTAATTCCTCTTATGTCCCATACACCATATATATATATATATCAGAAAATTCATATTTATTCCATTAATTCAAGTTGGAAAACTGTACAAGTATAGGAAAATTACAAAAAATTGGGGATTTCACATTCTCCCCACCTTAGAGAATTTGGTCCTCCAAATTCAAGTAAGGTTATGTCTTAAATAATTCCGGATACTTCTCTCTCATTAAGCTCTCTAGCTCCCATGTAGCTTCTTCTGTCGTATGGTACTGCCAGAGAACTTTAACCAGTGGAATCGTCTTAGACCTTAGCACCTTATCCTTTCTATCCAAGATCCGAATCGGTTTCTCTACATAACTCATGTCTTCTTGAATCTCCAAGGGTTCATATTCAATGACATGAGATGGATCCAAATTATATTTCCGAAGCATTGACACATGAAAGACATTGTGTACTCCCCGATAACTTCGGAGGTAGTGCCAACCTATAGGCCACATCTCCAACACGATCTAGGATCTCAAATGGTCCAATGTAGCGAGGACTCAGCTTACCTCGTCGGCCAAATCTCATGATTCCTTTGGATGGAGAAACTTTCAAAAATACAAAATCTCCAACCAAAAACTCAAGTGGCTTCCGTCAAGCATCTGTATAACTCTTTTGTCGACTCTAAGCTGTCTTGAGTTTTTGACAAATCAGTTTAATATCCTCAGAGGCTTGCTCGACTAAATCTGGAGCCAATAACCTTCGCTCACCTACTTCTTCCCACCAAATCGGAGATCGACACCTTCTGCCATACAGAGCTTCATATGGTGCCATCCCGATGCTTGCATGATAGCTATTATTATAAGCAAACTCAGCCAATGGTAGATGGTCGTCCCATGAGCCTTTAAAATCCAAAGCACAAGCTCTCAACATATCCTCGAGCGTCTGAATAGTGCGCTTGGACTGCCCATCAGTCTGCGGATGAAAAGTTGTGCTAAAATTCAGTTGAGATCCCATGGCTTCCTGAAAATGCTCCCAAAAATAGGAAGTAAACCTGGAATCTCTATCAGAAGTGATGCTCACTGGAACACCGTGTAGTCTTACAACATCTTTTACATACATATCTGCCAAAGCATTGAGTGTATCCGTTGACTTCATAGGCAGGAAGTGAGCTGACTTTGTCAACCTATCCACGATCACCCAAATACCATCATAATTTCTCTTGGTTCTGGGCAATCCTATAATAAAGTCCATCGTAATGTGCTCCCATTTCCACATAGGTATAGGTAGAGGATGCAACAAACATGCTGGTCTTTGGTGCTCTACCTTAACTTGTTGGCACGTTAGACATTTCGCTACAAATTCAGCTATGTCTATCTTCATGCCCTTCCACCAATACACCTTGCGAAGATTGTGATACATCTTCGTATTTCCTGGATGCAACGTGTACTTAGTGGCATGAGCTTCAGTCAAAATCAACTTCTTCAATTCATCATCATTAGGAACACATATACGACTCCTAAACCTCAAAATTTCATCCTCACCCATATGGAATTCTGAGGTCATACCCGATTGAATTTCCTCTATAGCCTCAATACACTGGACATCCTCTCTCTGAGCAACCCGGATTCTGTCCATCAATTCTGGCTCAATTCTCAAGCTAGCCATCATTCCAAATTGCTCAAGAGGTGTAACACTTAAATTAAGGCTTGCAAACTGTTCAAGCAACCCATATTCTCTTATCATCATACAAGCCACTATACTTACATGCTTACGGCTCAGAGCATCCGCCACCACATTAGCTTTCCCTGGGTGGTACATGATCTCACAATAATAGTCCTTCAGAAGCTCTAGCCACCTTCTTTGCCTCATGTTCAACTCCTTCTGGGAGAATAAGTATCTCAGACTTTTATGATCCGTAAAAATCTGAAATTTCTCACCATATAGGTAATGCCTCCATATCTTCAGAGCAAATACTACTGCAGCTAACTCCAAGTCATGAGTCGGGTAGTTCTTCTCATGGTCCTTTAACTGTCTAGAACCATATGCCACTACCTTACCATGCTGCATTAACACACATCCCAAACCTTGCCTTGAGGCATCACTATATACTGCAAATCCTCCTGAACCACTAGGATTGGTGAGGATAGGTGCAGTCGTTAACCTGCGCTTCAACTCTTGGAAACTTTGCTCACAAGCTTCATTCCATTCATACTTCACCTCTTTGCGCGTCAAGCGCGTCAGTGGAGCAGCTAGCTTCGAGAAACCCTCTACAAATCTTCTGTAGTAGCCAGCTAAACCCAAGAAACTCCTAATCTCTGTGACAGTCTTCGATCTCTCCCATTGAACCACCGCTTCAATCTTCGATGGATCAACCGAGACCCCATCTTTACTGATTATGTGACCTAAAAAGGAGATATAATTGAGCCAAAACTCACATTTACTTAGCTTGGCATACAGTCCTCGATCTTTGAGGGTCTCCAAAACAATCCTCAAATGTTGCTCATGCTCTTCCCGTGACCTCGAGTACACCAAGATGTCATCGATGAAGACATAGACAAACTGGTCCAAGTACTGCTTAAACATATCGTTCATCAAGTTCATAAAGGCTGCGGGTGCATTGGTCAAACCAAACGACATCACTAGAAATTCATAGTGACCATACCGTGTTCGTAATGCTGTCTTAGGGATATCTTCATCTCGAATCTTCAACTGATGATATCCCGACCTCAAGGGTTTTCGGGCTCGGGCCAATTTTTGCCACCTCTAAACAGAATGCTTCTGGGTAACTAGCAGTCGACTGGCTTACATAGCAGTCGACTGGTTTGAGTCGGTTTTCTAGAAACGGCGTTTTAGTTGTCTCTAGGCAGTCGGCTGCTACTTAAGGCAGTCGGCTGCTCCTAACCTAATTGGTACTAGGAGACAAGTCAGAAAATGTCATTTTTCCTGCATAAGACAACTAGTGCTTCTCTCCAAAACCATCAAAATCACATTAAAACATGCGGATATAGCCGCCTTACGTCCATTACATAAATTCCTTACCTCGATTAAGATTAATCCACAAGCTTGGTAGAATCAACCCTTGTCCTTTTTCACTTCTTCAAGCTGTAACCATCATGACAATTTAAAACTTAATAAACATACTAGACCAACTCTATACAACTCCAAACCCTCAATAAAATCAACTAAAACCATTCAACTCTCTTACCTTTGCAATTCACCAAAAATTCAGGATTTTAGATCTCCTTACTCACTTGGATTCAACCTTTCATATTAAAGGCATAGGTTAGGCTATCGATAAGGATCGTTTTTCATTAGAGAAGCTTAACGAATCGATGACATGAGATGGTGGTTTGTCAAGGTGAGAAACTTGGACACTTAGAGGAAAATGGAAGGAACGAGAGGGAGAGGGAGATGGGTGCTGCCGTGGGGTGCAAGAGATGATGATGATGAGTCATGTTATTTCATTTAATGCCCATTAATGCATTCTCATCATCTCAGCTATTGACCACCTCCTTTGACCCCTTTAAATCCTCTTCTTTTCTTTATTATCTCAACCACATACCCATTTAATTGCCAATATTTGATTTTTTTTTTCATACTTCAATAAATGTTGCAATATCAGAATTTATTTCTTGATTATTTGACCATCAATTGCCTTAATTCCTCTTATGTCCCACACACCATATATATATATATATATATATATCAGAAAATTCATATTTATTCCATTAATTCAAGTTGGAAAACTGTACAAGTATAGGAAAATTACAGAAAATTGGGGATTTCACACCGTCGCTGAAAGTACATCTTCGTCTGTAATTTCATTGCTAATTAGTGACGGAATTTTTACTTATCAGCGACGAATTTTTTGTTATTAGCAAAGGAAAATTCCATCGCTGAAATCAAAATCATGTCATTAATAATTTGTCGGTAAAAAGTATCAGTGACGGAATATTCGTCGCTAAATTCGTCAATAATTTTATTTTTTATTTTTTTTATTTTATTAAAAAAATTCGTCGCTAATAATAAATTTATTTTTTATGTTATTAAATTATTCCGTCGAATAATATTTAATATTTTTCATCTAATAATAAATCCATCGGTAAAGATGCTTAGCGACGGAATATTTCGTTGCTAATAATAGAATTTTTCTATTAGCGACGAAAAATTCCGTCACTAATGCTATTATTTCCGTCGCTAATGATATCTTCTTTTAGTCCTTTTATTTGTGCATTTCCCTACCAAAAGCACTCCTTGTTAATATTAAATAACCTACATAAACATAAAAACTACATATTAAAAATTAAATACTATTTTCTTTTAATAGAAAATAAAAAAAATAACGATTGCAATACATACAACTTTTGTTACAGTGCATATTAAAACTATTAATACAACAATATATACATTTATGCAAAGAAATATATATATATATATATATATATATACACACACACACACAATCCAACTAAAAGAAAAAGATCTCCCAATTACAAATTCTTATGAATCAATTCAATTATTAGAAAGAGAATCAATTAACAAACATATTCAAAGAAAATATAAATATATTCATATAGGATTAATTCAAGTCGGAGTTAAACCACTCTCAAAAGAAGGTCTAAACACTTCAATCTTTATGACATTAAGAGACACCAGGTTTGAAGATTTCAATGATTCCCTCTTAGGAACTATTGAATCAAGTCTCTGTAATGGTCCAATTTATTTTAATTGTTTTCCAAATTATACAGTTTCTTTACAAGATAAAAACATTTTAGATGTTTTAACTCTTCAAATAAAAACCCATAATTATAAAATGAAACCAGGATCTGTGCCTTTGGCTTTAGCTTATAGAATATATTATAAAGCTATGATTTCAGCTTTAGGTTCAGGAGCCTTAATCCATAGCCCAAAAGGAGAGACACTTCTTTTCCAAACAGACATGACTAGATTCAGGATACATATTCCCAAACCAATTAAGTGGAATGAAGTTTCTTTTCCAGATGAATGGGTTTTAGAAAAAGCAGTCCAACCTATAACACAAGAAACAACTGAATTAAGAGTTGTCTCTCAAACTGATAATGGAGATGTCAAGGTTTCTTTTAATAGAACAAATTCTATAAATTTAGGACATCCCTCTCATATTCCGATACATTTACCATATCAAAGTTTAAGATCAAATTCAAGTTTTCAAACTCCTAGATATTCAACATCATCTATTCCTTCAACTTTACAAGATTTTCAATCTGTAGCCACTAATCTTCAATCTGTAAATACATCTACAAGTGTTCCTAAACCAATCTACCAAAAGCAAAGACAGCCTATGTCTTCCCAAACCAAATCAGAAAGTGATGAAGATTTACCCATTTCCCCAACGTACTCTTCAATGACAAATAATCCAGAATTAAACGTTTTACAAAAAGAATTTTCTATTGAGAAAGAGAAAATAAGAAAAGAATTTTATTCTAAAAAGAATAAAATCAAACGTGAACTATTCTTTAAAAATCATCAAGATAGTAAACAAGAAATACAAGAGGAATATTATGATTTCATGAATACACATAAAATTCAAATAAAATTTTTTAAATGGTATGAACAATATTATGATAAGTGTATTAACACAAATAATACAGTTAAAGTATGGCAAACAAATAAATCTCAAATTGAATCTCCACATCCACCATTGACAGAAATTCAATATGAACATAAAGGATCTGGATTGAAAGGATCCCCACTCAAGGTTACAAATCCTGAAAGAGAAAACTCTCAAGTCACTTATAAAGATATTAAACTCTTGATCGAGCAAAATAATTTTTCAAATCTAAATCTCCATACAATAAGCCAGCATTTAGAAAAAATTGAAACAAAAATAGACAATTCAAACATTCAGACTTCTAAAAAAGACAAAACAAGTGAAGAAAAACAAAAAACAAAAAATTCAAAACCTTTATTTAAACCACATGAAATATCTTCAAACACCCAATCAAATTTCCTGCAAGAAATTCAACAAAGACTTAATGCATTAAACTCAGAAATAACTGGAGAAAATGAAAGATATGTACCAGATACACCTGATAGAACACAACAAAGATCAATTAATACAATAAAAGATTCGGAAACTAATAGTGAACAATTTCAATCATCTGATGAACAGATAATTCAAAAGCTTCATTGGAAAGAACCACAAAGATTGTACTACCCAAAAACATCTGCACCAGATTTAGTATTAGAAGAGAAACCCTTAAGTCAAAACAAATATAACGCGAACACGGTTTATGAATGGAACATAGATGGAATGTCTGAATATAACATTCTCAATCTTTTGCAACAAATGACAATGGTATCAAATGTTTATAAAACTCAAAAAACAATATCTGATTGGGCAATAGCTGATTTATTAGTATCTGGATTTTCCGGACAACTCAAAGGATGGTGGGATAATTATCTCACTTCTAAAGAACAAAAAGAAATACTTAATGCAATCAAAACTGATAATGATAATAATCCAATCTTAGATGAAGAAAATCAACATATACAAAATGTTGTTGCAACATTAATCTTTGCAATTGCTAAACATTTCATTGGAGATCCATCACACTTAAGGGATAAAAATGCAGAACTTCTGTCCAATCTCAAATGTAAGAAATTAGGCGAATTTAAATGGTGTAAAGATAATTTTATTACCAGAGTCATGCAAATGACAGATAATAACCAACCCTTTTGGAAAGAAAAATTTCTAGCTGGATTACCAAATCTGCTAGGGGCAAAAGTTAGAAACAAAATAAGAGAAGATTTCAAAGGAATAATTCCTTATGAAAAATTGACATATGGTGAACTAATTAGTTACACCCAAAAAGAAGGATTAAAAATTTGTCAGGATATCAAACTACAAAAACAGTTGAAGAAAGAACAAAGACAATCTAAGAAAGAATTAGGAACATTTTGCAAACAATTTGATATAAACTATAATCCAGAATGTTCTTCAACAAAATGTTGTAAAACAAAGAAATTTGAATACAAAAGAAACTTTTCCAAAGACAAATATTACCAGAAACCCAAAAGAAATAAAATTCAAGCTAAAAAAGAATTTAAAAGCCAAGAAAACAAACCTAAAAAGGAATGGAAAAATCCAAACATAAAATGCTATAGATGTAGGAAAACAGGACATATTTCAAAATATTGTAAAATAAAGAGAAGGCTAAATCAAATACAACTTGATCAAGAAATAAACCAGAAAATTTGTGAACTTCTGACATATACAACTTCAGAGACACCAACTTCAGATACTGAATCACAATCTTCATCAGATATACAAGTTAATCAAATGGATGATATAGAGACATCTTCAGACCAAGACACACTCAATGTCTTAACAAAAGACCAAGAATTGATGATGGAAATAATTGATAAAATGCAAGATCCCCAGATTAAGAAAGATTATTTAGAACAATTAAAAAAATCCCTCTCTACACCAACTTTTATATCATCAACTTCCAAATCTTATAATTTAAAAGATATAATCTTTGATAAAATACAAACATCCAACAAAGAAATCACTATCCAAGACCTCCAACATGAAATCCACAATATTAAAACAGAAATAAAATTGCTCAAACAACAACAACAACAGCACAGTCAACAACTAAAAACTTTACCAAACTTAAATGAAGAAACTTCCAGTGAATCTTCTGACGAAGACAAACGACCATCACAGGAATTTTTAAATATCCTAACTGAAGTCTCAATCCAAAAATACTTAATTAAAATATCAATTTCAATCAATAATGAATTTTTAGTAGAAACAATAGCTCTATTTGACACAGGAGCTGATCAAAATTGTATTAAAGAAGGAATAATTCCAACAAAATATTGTGAGAAAACTTTTGAAAGTTTAAAAGCAGCAAACAATGAAAAACTCCAAATCCAATACAAATTGACAAAAGCAGAAATATGTAAAGACCAAATTACATTCAAGACACCATTTTTAATAATAAAAAATATTAGTCAAAATGTTATATTAGGATTACCATTTATATCCCTAATCAAACCATATAAAGTAACAAATAATGGAATATCTACAAAAATCCTCGGATCAAAATTAATATGGAATTTTACAGAAAAACCAAAGATAAGAAATATAAATTTATTAAAATCAAAAACAATTACAAATCAACAAATTAATATAATAATCAAAGACAAACAGAATCAAATATTCTATTTAAAAGAAGATATTAATTTCAAAAGAATCGAACAGCAACTACAAAATCCTCAAATACAGAATAAGATAAAGTTATTGCAAATAGAAATTGAGAAAACAATTTGTTCTGATTTACCAACAGCTTTTTGGCAAAGAAAGAAACATGTGGTAGAATTACCGTATGAAAAAGATTATGATGAAAAACAAATTCCAACAAAAGCAAGACCAATCCAAATGAATCAAGAAATGGAGCAATACTGTAAAAAAGAAATACAAGAACTGCTAAACAAGAAACTCATCAGGCAAAGTAAATCTCCTTGGAGCTGTTCAGCTTTTTATGTCAATAAAAATGCAGAACTAGAACGAGGAACACCAAGACTTGTCATTAATTATAAACCTCTGAATGAAGCATTAAAATGGATTAGATATCCTATTCCAAATAAAAAAGATTTACTTCAAAAACTTTGCAATGCTCAAATCTTTTCAAAATTTGATATGAAATCAGGATTTTGGCAAATTCAAATTTCAGAAAAAGATAGGTATAAAACAGCGTTTACAGTCCCGTTTGGACAATATGAGTGGAATGTAATGCCATTTGGACTTAAAAATGCTCCATCAGAATTCCAAAGAATAATGAATGAAATATTTCATCAATATTCTCAATTTATGATAGTATACATTGATGATGTATTAATATTTTCAACAACTATTGACCAACATTTCAAACATTTATCAATTTTCATTAAAGCCGTCAAACAAAATGGTTTAGTTGTTTCCAAATCCAAAATTAGTTTATTTCAAACACGAGTAAGGTTTTTAGGACATTATGTTTATCAAGGAACCATTACTCTAATAGAAAGGTCAATCCAATTTGCTGATAAGTTTCCTGATCAAATCTTAGATAAAACCCAACTTCAAAGGTTTTTAGGGAGTCTGAATTATATTTTAGATTTCTATCCAAACCTCAATAAAATTCTTAAACCTCTTCATGAAAGACTTAAGAAAAATCCTCCACCATGGACTCAAGCCCATACAGAAATAGTTCAATCTGTTAAAGCTCAAATCAAAGAATTACCATGTCTACATTTAGCAGACCCAAATACCTTCAAAATTGTAGAAACCGATGCTTCTGACATAGGATACGGAGGAATCCTCAAACAGTTAAAAGATAACAAAGAAAGTATAGTTCAGTATACTTCCAAACACTGGAACAATACCCAGAAGAATTTCTCCACAATAAAAAAAGAGATTCTTTCCATCGTTTTATGCATCACAAAGTTTCAGAGTGACTTGTTAAATCAAAAATTTCTTCTCAGAATTGATTGCAAATCTGCAAAAGAGATTCTTCGAAAAGATGTGAAAAATATGGCATCCAAACAAATTTTTGCAAGATGGCAAGCAATTTTATCAATCTTTGATTTTGAAATTGAGTTTATAAAAGGGGACTCTAACTCTCTCCCAGATTTCCTCACAAGAGAGTTTCTTCAGAATCCTTCACAATGTCTTCCAGAGAAAGAAGAGAAAAAGAGAAAGAAAGAGAGAAAAAAGACAAGGGTAAGTAAAAGCAAACCCATTCCCCATCAAAATCACTTATCTCCCAATCCCCTATACCAACATGGCAACAGATTTTGCCCAAGAACACCAAAGACAGGAGTCATCATCCAATTTTGAAGAGTCACAACTGGAAATGATTCGTCAATTCTCCGAGTCATTACCACAAACCTCTTCAGAGGTACAATCTATTTCAAAAAATAGAGAGGTCATGATTTCAAAAACCCAACCTCTCCAAACTATTTTCCCAAAACAAGGAGTGGTGATTACATATCCACGTCCTAAAGCTGATCAAAAATATTTTTCAAAACAGCAATTTCAACATATGGTTCTTGTTGAGCCTGAATATTTTCATGAAAATCCAAACACTGTTATCAAAAATATTTTCAAAGGTTTTCATTACAAATCATGGGATCAACAAAAACCTCAAAGTTTTTATGAAAATATTTTGATTGAAACAGGTTCCTTGGCAATCAAACATTATTCCAACAAAGACCAACCAGACTTTATCACCCATTCAACTGCTCAAATTCTCAAAGTCCTCAGACCAATTGACTGGGGTAATGATCCAAACAATCTCAAAAAGTTTCCAGCCAGCTATAACACCAGACTTCACCATTGCCCCACATTTAATTACTGGGATTATCAACAAGCTTGGTTCAATACTTTCACCTTTGAAAACCAACACAATCGCCATTCATGGCTCATTTACTTCAAAAAAGACACCAAATACCAATTCCCAGTCTGGTTTACTCACTGGTGGCAGTGGTACGGACCAAATCATGAAATCCTTCCCCCTCAAGTATGGGAAGCTTATGAATTTTTCAGTGAATATTTCCAAGAAGAACAAACTCAACAAGGATTCCAGAAATCATTGATGTTTTGCTCAATCTTTAGTCTGTCTTGGATTTCTTCATGGCACTATGAATTTATGAATGATCCAGTATCAAGTCACAAACAAATCATTAGAAGATTCAAAACAAAGTGGTGGGAGAAATTTGACTACTCAAAATGCTTAAGAGATAGTGTAAAAGACTGGTTCCGGAAACACCCAGAATTTTGCAAATCAGCTCAAACATCAGGTACCACACAGTTTCTCCAAGCCAAGTCACATGCCAGTGCACTGTTAGCACAAGCCAAAACAAAGAAAGAATACAAAGAATTGATGAAGCAAATCCTCCAAACAGTCAACTCAGATGATGAAGAGAACAGTGAACAGAGTAGCAATCATGAAAGCAGCACAGGATCTTTGCTGTGTTCTATCAGGTGTATCTGGTACATATCTTTCATTTT
The DNA here is from genome assembly GCA_032173925.1 of Heritiera fomes. Lineage (NCBI taxonomy): Eukaryota > Viridiplantae > Streptophyta > Magnoliopsida > Malvales > Malvaceae > Heritiera > Heritiera fomes. The sequence goes on along the minus strand of JAPDPM010000017.1, from coordinate 25,377,070 downwards.
CTCCAGTTATTTCTGAGTTTAATGCATTAAGTCTTTGTTGAATTTCTTGCAGGAAATTTGATTGGGTGTTTGAAGATATTTCATGTGGTTTAAATAAAGGTTTTGAATTTTTTGTTTTTTGTTTTTTGTTTTTCTTCACTTGTTTTGTCTTTTTTAGAAGTCTGAATGTTTGAATTGTCTATTTTTGTTTCAATTTTTTCTAAATGCTGGCTTATTGTATGGAGATTTAGATTTGAAAAATTATTTTGCTCGATCAAGAGTTTAATATCTTTATAAGTGACTTGGGAGTTTTCTCTTTCAGGATTTGTAACCTTGAGTGGGGATGCTTTCAATCCAGATCCTTTATGTTCATATTGAATTTCTGTCAATGGTGGATGTGGAGATTCAATTTGAGATTTATTTGTTTGCCATACTTTAACTGTATTATTTGTGTTAATACACTTATCATAATATTGTTCATACCATTTAAAAAATTTTATTTGAATTTTATGTGTATTCATGAAATCATAATATTCCTCTTGTATTTCTTGTTTACTATCTTGATGATTTTTAAAGAATAGTTCACGTTTGATTTTATTCTTTTTAGAATAAAATTCTTTTCTTATTTTCTCTTTCTCAATAGAAAATTTTTTTTGTAAAACGTTTAATTCTGGATTATTTGTCATTGAAGAGTACGTTGGGGAAATGGGTAAATCTTCATCACTTTCTGATTTGGTTTGGGAAGACATAGGCTGTCTTTGCCTTTGGTAGATTGGTTTAGGAACACTTGTAGATGTATTTACAGATTGAAGATTAGTGGCTACAGATTGAAAATCTTGTAAAGTTGAAGGAATAGATGATGTTGAATATCTAGGAGTTTGAAAACTTGAATTTGATCTTATATGAATATATTTATATTTTCTTTGAATATGTTTGTTAATTGATTCTCTTTCTAATAATTGAATTGATTCATAAGAATTTGTAATTGGGAGATCTTTTTCTTTTAGTTGGATTGTATAATCCGTTTTTAACAGATGACTTATTAAAGATTTATTTTGTTTGTATATTTCGTTTAGATGGATTTTAGGAATTTCTCAATTATCTATGTCTTGAATTATGTTTGTCAGGTTGATTTCTTCTTCATTATTGTTTGGTTCATGGGCTCTTAAGCTACTGGAAGCAGAAGAATTAGATCTAAATAAAGAATGCATCCTTAAAATAACAACTTAACTATTTTAATTTTTATTGCTGCCTACAAAGGAAAGCTAAATTGAATGCCTACAAGGGAGATAAAATCCTAAAACGCCTAACCCATGGCACATCAGGACAATCAAACGACTCAGCAATCATTAGCTTAAAACTCAACAGCACAAAACTTAAAACAATTAAAAAGTTATTTCTCAAACAAACTCTATATTTACCTCTAATTGCTCCTTGCTACAGGCTCTGATACCAGTGAGTCCGGTGGATCTGCTGTAGCAGTGATATTAGGATTACACTAAATTTTAGGTAAAAGAAAATTTGAAATATTGAATATGATTGATAAAATAAATGATTGATGAAATAAAATTTGGATAAAATAGATAGATTGATAAAACTTTTTATTGATAAAATTTGATTTACAAAAAAGAGTGAGAGCTTTCAGAATCCTTAAAACTTGAAACTATCCGTCCTAAAAACTCTACCCCTCTTTCGGTTTTGAATCCTTTTTATAGCTAGGATTCTTTTGCATATGATGCTTCATGATTCTAAAGTTTGAATAATTGTCTGTTGATTGATGGGAATCTCACTGTGCTTGTCAGTGGGCCATGCCTTTGTCTGTTGATGGATCTTTGACTGATGGGAATCTCACTGTGCTTGTCTGTTGATGGATCTTTGACTGATGGGAATCTCACTGTGCTTGTCAGTGGGCCACGCCTTTGTCTGTTGATGGAGCTTTGACTGATGGGAATCTCACTGTTTGCTTTTTCTGTTTGTTTTGTCAGTTTTGATTGAAGGTAAGACTCCGAAGCAGTCATCTTCATTGTCTTGAGCTAAATCTAGCGAGAGCAAAGATCCTGTGCTGCTTTCATGATTGCTACTCTGATACCAGTGAGTCCGGAGGATCTGCTTTAGCAGTGATATTAGGATTACACTAAATTTTAGGTAAAAGAAAATTTGAAATATTGAATATGATTGATAAAATAAATGATTGATGAAATAAAATTTGGATAAAATAGATAGATTGATAAAACTTTTTATTGATAAAATTTGATTTACAAAAAGAGTGAGAGCTTTCAGAATCCTTAAAATTTGAAACTATCCGTCCTAAAAACTCTGCCCCTCTTTCGGTTTTGAATCCTTTTTATAGCTAGGATTCTTTTGCATATGATGCTTCATGATTCTAAAGTTTGAATAATTGTCTGTTGATTGATGGGAATCTCACTGTGCTTGTCAGTGGGCCATGCCTTTGTCTGTTGATGGATCTTTGACTGATGGGAATCTCACTGTGCTTGTCTGTTGATGGATCTTTGACTGATGGGAATCTCACTGTGCTTGTCAGTAGGCCACGCCTTTGTCTGTTGATGGAGCTTTGACTGATGGGAATCTCACTGTTTGCTTTTTCTGTTTGTTTTGTCAGTTTTGATTGAAGGTAAGACTCCGAAGCAGTCATCTTCATTGTCTTGAGCTAAATCTAGCGAGAGCAAAGATCCTGTGCTGCTTTCATGATTGCTACTCTGTTCACTGTTCTCTTCATCATCTGAGTTGACTGTTTGGAGGATTTGCTTCATCAATTCTTTGTATTCTTTCTTTGTTTTGGCTTGTGCTAACAGTGCACTGGCATGTGACTTGGCTTGGAGAAACTGTGTGGTACCTGATGTTTGAGCTGATTTGCAAAATTCTGGGTGTTTCCGGAACCAGTCTTTTACACTATCTCTTAAGCATTTTGAGTAGTCAAATTTCTCCCACCACTTTGTTTTGAATCTTCTAATGATTTGTTTGTGACTTGATACTGGATCATTCATAAATTCATAGTGCCATGAAGAAATCCAAGACAGACTAAAGATTGAGCAAAACATCAATGATTTCTGGAATCCATGTTGAGTTTGTTCTTCTTGGAAATATTCACTAATCTTCAACTTTATATATATATAAAACAATGTATATCTATCACTAAACAAATTAATAATACTAATTCCATCAATCTATTAATATCATGTAATTAGATACACTAAAACAACAATAAATTTTCATAATTAATAATAGGCTTTGTATATGATGCACTGACAGTGTATAGTTTCTATACATTGTCAATGCACCAGAGGTTGACACCTCATCAATTGGCAAATTAAAAAATATGTCAAGCCCTTAAAAGCAAATATAAATTAATTTTTTTAATTTGCTCATAAGGGCCTATTGATGAAGTATCAACTTCTGGTGCACTGACAGTGTATAGAAACTATACACTGTCAGTGCATTATATATAAATCCTTAATAATATTATAACCAAATTAAATCTAAATAAATAAATTTATATATTTAAAAGCTAACAAAAATAAATATAAATATTTAAATAAAAATTTCCTAATAATATTCCTATATATACAAATAAATATATACTATTAAATGTGTGTATATATATATATATAAATAACGACATTAAAAGCATTAGTAACTAATTAAACGAATAAATAATAACAAAGTATATGTATATATATACACACATATATATACACAAATAAATACAAATCTATTCAAAAAAAATAAATATATATACACAACTAGCTTTGACATACTCAAATAAAAATCTACATAAATAATTATATACAAACATACACAAATAAATATATATACACAACTAATTAAAAATATATATAAATAAATAAATATATTAAAACTAGTAATACAACAATATATACATTTATGCAAAGAAAAAAATAATATATATAACAATGTGTATATCTCACACTAAACAAATTAATAATACTAATTCCATCAATATATTAATATCATATAATTAGATACTCTAAAACAACAATAAATTTTCATAATTAATAACATTCTAACCAAATTAAATCTACATAAATAAATTTATATATTTAAAAGCTAACAAAAATAAATTGATGACATTTAAATAAAAATTTCCTAATATATTCTTATATATACAAATAAATATATAATATTAAATGTATACATATAACAACAATGTCGTAACGATTTCGTCTGAAAACTTGATAGCTCGACAATTTTGAAAATATTTAAAAAAACAGGGAGTCGCTACCAATCTTTTTTGTTAGGTGTGATTTACCTTTATTAAAAAAAAATTTTCTTGCAATGAGAAGATTAAAAACAATTTTTGTTTTTATTTTCAAACCATTTTTTAAAATTATTTTTCACAACCATTTTTGCATTTTTATTAAACTTCTTGTGCAACCAAAAATATTTTACATGTCAAACTATTCTTTGAAAATTCTATACAGAAAAATAAATTATTCATCTTTTTAACCTTCAATATTTGTTTTGATTTTAAAAAGAAAGAAAAAAATCTTTTCATTCATTCTCTCATTTTATTCTTACTCTTTTTCGAAGAAAGATTAATTTATTTCCTACTCAATCCCTTTGACGTTTCTTTTCTGTGCCTTTATCTTAAGAAGTTTTTCCAAGAAGAATAAAGAATTTTTTTAATTAAAAAAACACTTATTGAATTTCTTCTTATTATCTTTAAAAAAAACAAAAATCATATTTTTCTCAACCGTTTTTTACTATAAAAAGAAAAGTTTATGCATTTTTTATCATTTCATAATTTTCTTTTAAAGAAAAAAATGAAAGAAATTAGAACTTTTTTTGCTTTTGTAGATATAAAAACATATTGTAAGCAAATATACATAAACCTCTTTTTCTTCCTCTTGCTTTGGAGAACGTATTTTTATTAGTTCCTATTTTTATGAACCTATTTTCAAAAATAAAAAATTGCTCCCTTTTTTTAAAAAAGAATGAAGAATTATTTGTATTTTTAAAAGAAAAGTGACATATTTGTTCTATTATTTTTATCACATATCTTTATTTTTTCAAAAATAAGTGGATTTTTTTTTGTCAAGATCTTTTATAAAGAAAATATATATTTTTATTTTTATTTTACAAAAACTTAAAAAAAAAAAACCAAAGACTGGAATTATATACAATTCAAACCAAAATTGATAGTACCTTTATTATAGATATGAAAAAAGGGGTCGAATATGTTCCCTTATGTGTCCTAATTTTGAAATAATCCCTATAGTATTGGGCATAACTTTACCTAAAGTTGGTTTTTTAGGGCCCTTTACATACTAAGTTAGGAATTATAAAGATCTAAAGGTTCTCAAATTAAACCTCACTGTCATATATACTAGACTAGTAAGATTTAATTTGAGTGGGAGTATTTTGCTTGCCATTAAGAGTTTATTACCTCACAAGAGCAAAGGTACTGTACTCCCTCCTAAGAAGGACGGAACCCGGGTATAAAGCTTATGTTATGAAATGCATGTGCAAGTGTGTATAGGGAAACACATCAAACATTCATCAAACCCTAACCCTTATCCTACATGCCCCAACAATTTATTAAGAGTAATATATACAAAATAAAGAATGTCGTAAAATAAACATAATAATTAAAACACAAATGCAACAAATTATTTAAAATTAAAGAAATTAAATTTAAATATTAGTTAAGACCATTAAATTAAAACTTAGGATAACACATGACTAATAAATGGCTTGACTCTAAAAAAGGTCTCCAATGGAGTCACCAAGCTAGCGTAACGATTTCGTCCAAAAAATCGATCACTCGACGATTTTGAAAACATTTTTAAAAAAAAAAAGAGTCGTCACCATTCTTTTTTGTTAGGTGTGGTTGGTCACCTAAAAAATTTGTCATTTTAACAAAACCTTAAAATTGATTAAGTTTTATTAAAAAGACTATTTTGAGGTTTGCGAAAACAAGGTTAGGTTTGAAAGTACGGTTACGCGTGGAGAAGGATTAGCACCCTCATATCGCCCGTTTAAAAAACGGTATCATCTTAATCACATGTTATCCTTTTTTGTTTTAATAAAATAGTCTTAATTTAATATTCAAAATTAATTTTATTTTTATCGCAACCAATTTTATTCTTTTTATTCAAAGTCATTTTTTGTTTGTAAAAATAAGTTAAATTTTATTTTTTTGAAAGTGAATGTGAACCTTTTCGTATTGAATAATTAAATCAAATACTCCAATACTTTTGGTAATATTTGAAGTAATTTTCCTCACCTAGAGATTTCTTAAGAATCACTACTTGTGACTTCTATAGAATCTCATCCTCGAAAGATTCACATTTTATTTTTGCAATTAACGTGAATGCATATGATGCAAACAGATAAAAAATGATGCATATGAATTTATAAAAAGAACTTTATATATTTTGATTTTCTTAATGAAACTCTCAATATTGAAAAATTTAGCTAAACATCTCAATACTTTGGTAACGTTTAGTTAATTCTTCTCACCTAGAGATATTCGAAGAATCACTACTTGTGACTTCTACGATATCTCATCATCGAAGAATTTCATTTATTTTGAAATTAACGTTTATGCATATGATGCAAGCATATGGTATATGATGCACATGGATTTCTATTTCCTTATTTAACATATTTATTATTTTTTAAAAATATTATTTGTTTTTATTTTAAAAAGTGAAAGCTTATGTATTGAAAAATCACACTAAATATTTCAATACTTTTGGTAAATTTAGTAGACTCTTCTCACTTAGGGATAAGTTAGGAATCACTACTTGTGACTTCCATAACATCTCATCATCGGAATTTACATCAATTAAATTTAAATTTCATTATTTATTTATTTATATTTCTTTTTTAAAGAAAAAATTATTCATTTTTATTTTTGACAAAAAATGTAAATTATTGAAAAATCGCACTAAATATTCCAATACGCTGGTAATATTTAGCAGACTCTTCTCACATAGGGATCAGCTAGGAATCACTACTTGTGACTTTCGTAACATCCCATCATCGGAATAAATATTCATTTAGATTTAAATTTTATTATTAAATTTAAAGAAAATAAATATCTATTTTAGTTTTTGACAAAAAATAAATAAATAAATTACTGAAAATTCACACTAAATACCTCAATACGCTGGTAATATTTAATGGATTCCTCTCACCTAGGGATCAGTTAAAAAATCACTACTTGTGAATTTCATAACATCCTATCATCGGATATTATTTATTTTAATTAAGGCTTCAAATTATAATCCTCCTATTATATATCGAACGATATGAAAAATAACTATGCACTTTTCATTATTTTTTTTAATATACAGTTTTCAATAATCTTGAAATTCCATTAATTAATAAAGTCTTTTCTTTCATTTTTCAAAAATCATAAAATTATATTAACTAATACTTTTAAAATTAAAAATGAAATTATAGGAATTAATAATTAAACAAATAAACATGTAATAAAATAAATAGACAAGGAGATGATAATATACTCAAATTGTTTAGGTTTAAAACCCAAGAGCAATTCTTCCAAATGGCCCAACTCAAGGTGGCCCAATAACCTTCATGCCGGGTCGGATCAAGCTGGAATGGGTCGGGCTTACAGATCTGGTCTGATCAAGCGAACCAGGTCGGGCACGCAGATCTCGGGTCGGATCTAGGTCCACACACGGGTCTTCTCCAGGGGGCCAAAACGACGTAGTTTTGTTTATTCTATAAATACCCCTTTTTCATTTTTTTTGTTTCATTTTTTCATATTTCACAAAAAAAATTCCCAAAAACCTCTCTTCCTTCTCTGTGTTCATCTGCCCCAAAACTTGTCGAAGCTGCCGCAGGCACCAGCGATTGCCACCATCGGCCGCCGTTCATCGTCGTACGACAACCTTCCCGAAACCCTAAAAATACTCTACTCCTCCCCCTCTACTCCGATCTAACCTTCGTTTCACCCAAAAAGATCCCTAACTCCATAGATCTGACCAAATTGAAACCCTCTTCCTTTTTTTGTTTCTTTTTTTTTGTGAATGTTGTGACTACTGATGTTTAGTCCTTAAATCTTTTTTTCTTAAATCTAGGACAAGGATTTTTGGTTGGGGTTTCAGATATGAAACCCAAACTTTTTGGGTTTCGAATTTGTTTTTTTTTTAGTTTGATTTTTTTGGTTGCTATGGAAGGCAATGCTTGTTATGGTGATTGATTTTTGTTGCTGTGTTTTTGGGTGGTGTGCGATGGTTGAATGATGGTGGGTTATGGGTGTTTCGGTGGTGGTGATGAACGGTGATGAGATGATGATCTGGTGTGAAAGCTGGGATCGTGTCTGTGGTCTTGGGGCTGAGAATGATTAGTGAAATGGGTCTTTCAGTGGTGTAGTTTAGGCTCGGGTTTGGTTTCTGGGTGGTGGTTTAGAGATTTTTGGTTTGGTTGAAGGTTGGCCGTGAGCTTGAGGTAGGGGCTGTAAGTAAAGGCAGTAGAGGCAATGGGGGCTCGATTGAGGTTGTTGTGTGGACTAGGATCGATGATAGCCCCCCCTCTTTTGATAATCGGAGCTATATGGGTTTTTGTAGAAGAGACTGGTATGGGGTTTCTGTTGGTAATGGGATAGAGTAGGCAGAGAGGGGAATGGGGGCTAAAGAGTTGGTGGCTGGCAAGAATGGGTGACAGGAACTAGTGCCGTGCATGGCACCAGTTCTTTCCCTTTTTCTTTTTTTTTCTTCTTTTTCTTAATTGAATATTAATTAAATTTATAAAAATCAAACTAAAAATAGAAATAAATAAATAAATAAATAAAAAGGTAAAAATAAAAATAGAGATCTTTAAACTTTCAAAATGGTTAAGTCTAGACAAAATTAGGTGTTTTCAAACAACATTAAAAGCATTAGTAACTAATTAAACAAATAAACAACAACAAAGTGTATGTGTGTGTGTGTGTGTGTGTGTATATATATATATATACATATATATATACACACACACATACAAATAAATATATATAGACAACTAACTTTGACATACACAAATAAATATATACAAATAAATAAATAAATATATACACGCAACAAATTAATTAAAAATATATACAAATAACTAAATATATATACAAAGAAATAATAAAAGAGTGTATATATAAAAATAAAACAAACTAAAAATATAAACAAATAAATACATATTTTTAAACGTAAAAATGATAAATATATATATATATATATATATATATATATATATATATATACATACACACACACACACACACACCGCTGTGGAGATGGATGTAGGTAGGGGGCGACCGGCGACGGCACAATGACCGGCAACCAACTGGCTAGCAATCGAAAAAAGGGGGAGCGAGGAGCAAGCGACGACTGGAAAGGGGAGCAATGGCGAGCAAGGGAAAAAATGGAGGGGGGGGGGGGGGGGGGTTAAAAAGCAAAGACACGAGCGGGAAAGGAAAAAAATGGAGGGAAATTGCAATTTTTGAGCAATCAACAACGGAAATTCCGTCGCAAATTGGATTTGACACACCTCGGCTACCATGAAAAACGGTTACCAAGGCGTTTTAGCGACGGAAAATTCCGTCGCTAAAATAAAAACTATAAAATAAAATTATTTTTATTTTAATTTTAGTGACGAAATATTTTCGTCGTTAATTCCGTCACTAAATATCTTTAGCAACGGAAATATTACGTCGCTAATCGATAAAAAATATTAAAAAAACAAAATTTAAATAATTTTCATTATCTTGGAATCAACGACGGAATGTTTCGTTGCTAATTTCAGAAAACTTTTATAATTAAAATAAAAAATATAACTACAATGTTTTTGCGACGGAATTTTTCCGTCGCTGATTCTAATTTTATTTTTTTGACTGTTTTTGGATTTAGCGACAGAATATTCTATCACTAATTACATCGCTAATTTTTGGCGATTTTGAAAACTACCTCATGCCATATTAGCGATAGAATTAACGACGAAAATTTTTCCATCGCAATTTACCAACAGAATTCCTTCGCTAATCTAAATTTTTCTTGTAGTGTGAGAATATATTGGTAGTTTTAATGGATTTAATTAACGGAAGTTTATAAAAACTAAAGATAGATAAAATACTATTCAAAAAATTTTACATTTAATATATTATTATTATTTTTATTAGATATTGTTTATAAGTTCATGTAAATTTGAACCAACTATCAAGCTCATGTTCGCTCAATCAAGAGTCCAAGCCTTAGCCGTCTCTTTAGGTTACTTGCATAGTCTAATTCTGCACTCTCAAATTCCAATTCCAACATTCCTTAAACCATACTTTCCTTAAATATGCAGGTATAATTCTCCCACAGTCCATTTGCCCATATAAAATTTAGAGGAAGCTCACCACCAAACACTGAAAAACATCGACAAATTTAATAAATTTTTAAAATATTAGTTTAATCAATACCATTAGCTATTGGTTAATTAACATTTTTCATAAACCACATAAAGAACGAATACTAAACTGTAATAAAAAAAAAAGAATACAAAACACAAATTCTAAACAAATCTTTTATTTAAAAAAGTTTTAAAATAGAAAGGAAATAAAAGTCACCTCCACGTTATTCCTGCTTCGACCATTATATTAATTTGTTCTTCTGTTGACAAAATCCTTAATTTAAATAATTTCATTTTGATTTGATTCATTCTTTTACATTTTATTCTATTGCAATTAATTAATTAATAATTAAATCACAATTAAGGGTTTGATTATTCAAAGTCTTAGCTAGTAATAATAGTTGTTAACTTCTCCCTCCTAAGCAACACTAAATTAAATTGCAACTTCCTTTGGAAGAGCAGGCAAGGGTCGCCATCAGCGACCCAAAGAAGAACCAGAAAACAGCCACGTGGACCAGCTGTCGCCTAATCCTAGACAAAAACCACCGCTCAGCTGACGTGGCAGGACACGTAGGACCCACCTGTCGGGATTTTGATTATCCGCATTACATGTATCGGGCTCACATGTCTCCTTTCCATGCTACACCTTGGGGACACAATTTTTCAGCAACACAAAATCCGTCAACTTCCTTCCAAAGACATACTATTCCGTCGGCTTTGGCTACATCGCAAAAGCTCAGCGCTTGGCTTCCTATATAAGCAACGCATTCATCCTTCAGCTTCTCTAACACCATAGCAATCGGTTTTGCTTTGCTAAATTTTACTTAAATTTCTCTGCTTTCCCTTTCAAATATCATCCATGGCTGTTGGTTCAACTCTCCCAACTCCAAATGGCGCTCCTGCTTGTGACACAGAAGCCAAAGCTCTTCAGTTCATTGAAGAGATGACAAGAAACGTTGGTTCTGTTCAAGAAAGGGTTTTAGGTGAAATCCTAAGCCGAAACGCCGAGACTGAGTATCTGAAACGGTTCCAGCTCAATGGAGCTTCGGACCGCGAAACATTCAAGTCTAAAATCCCTGTCGTTACTTACGAGGATCTCCAGCCTGATATCCAACGTATCGCCAATGGCGATCAGTCTCCCATCTTATCTTCTCACCCCATTTCAGAGTTCCTCACTAGGTGAGAATTTTAGCCATAACCAATGGGTTTTTTTTTTTACAGTTGTATTTATAGTATGATTATATGACGTGAACTTTTTTTTTCTTAATTTGCAGTTCTGGGACTTCAGCTGGAGAAAGGAAGCTGATGCCAACGATTCATGAAGAGTTGGATCGTCGGCAACTCCTGTACAGCCTTCTGATGCCTGTAATGAACCTGTGAGTATACTTTGTAGCACTCTCTTTTTCTTTTATTTTTCATCGTTAAAAACAAAGTTTGATATTTTTGTCTTTGGTGGTGATAGTTACGTTCCGGGATTGGACAAAGGGAAGGGACTTTATTTCTTGTTTGTCAAAGCTGAAACAAAGACGCCTGGCGGGCTTGTTGCACGCCCGGTTCTCACAAGCTACTACAAGAGCGACCACTTTAAGACCAGGCCGTACGACCCGTTCAGCGTTTACACCAGCCCCAACGAAGCCATTCTTTGCGCTGACTCTTTCCAGAGCATGTATGCCCAGATGCTCTGTGGCTTGATCATGCGGGAAGAGGTGCTTCGCGTTGGTGCAGTTTTCGCCTCTGGCTTACTCAGGGCGATTCATTTCCTTCTAACCAACTGGAAACAACTTGCTCATGACATCGCAGCGGGAACCTTGAACCCTAAAGTAACAGATTTGTCGGTTCGAGAATGCATGAGCAAAATCTTGAAACCTAACCCAGAACTTGCAGAGTTCATTGCCAAGGAATGCTCGGGGGAGAATTGGGAATGTATCATCACTAGAATTTGGCCCAACACGAAGTACCTGGATGTGATCGTAACAGGAGCCATGGCTCAATATATCCCCACGCTTGAATATTACAGTGGTGGCTTGCCAATGGCTTGCACCATGTATGCTTCGTCGGAGTGTTATTTTGGTCTCAACCTCAGGCCGATGTGCAAACCATCGGATGTCTCGTACACTATCATGCCAAACATGGCTTACTTTGAGTTCTTGCCTCATGAATCATCCACTTCGGCTCTCTCTCGTGACTCACGGCCACGACTTGTTGATCTCGCTGATGTCGAAGTTGGGAAAGAATATGAGCTCATCATCACTACTTATGCGGGGTTGTGTCGTTACAGAGTCGGTGATATCCTTCGAGTCACCGGCTTTCACAACGCAGCTCCGCAATTTCGTTTCGTTCGGAGAAAGAACGTGTTGCTGAGCATCGAGTCAGACAAAACTGATGAAGCTGAGTTGCAGAAGGCCATTGAAAACGCTTCTGTCTTGCTAAAGGAATTCAACACCAGGGTTGTTGAGTACACCAGCTACGCAGACACCAAACAAATACCAGGTCACTACGTCATTTACTGGGAATTACACGTCAAAGACTCGGCTAATGCCCCAACCGACGATGTTTTGAACCAATGCTGCTTGCAAATGGAGGAATCATTGAACTCAGTCTACCGTCAAAGCCGAGTTGCGGACAACTCAATCGGTCCACTCGAGATAAGAGTAGTGAAAAACGGCACATTTGAGGAGTTAATGGACTATGCAATTTCAAGGGGCGCCTCCATAAATCAGTACAAAGTGCCAAGATGTGTCAGCTTCACTCCAATCGTGGAACTTCTCGACTCAAGTGTGGTATCAAAACATTTCAGTCCAGCTTTACCACACTGGACCCCAGAACGTCGTCGTTGAGCAACACTGCATAGCGTTGTAGAAAGAATAAAAGTTCCAGAAACACTCTGCCTGGCTACCAACCAAAAACCAACAGCATCTATTCTGCAAAAGAAAAAAGAAATTCAACAAGTAACAGTGTTCTCCTCCTGCTGAAAAAACTTAAATTTAACTTGCTTTTGAAAGGTTTGGGTCTCTGTGTTTGTGTAATAAGTTAAGTACTTCATACAATATCTCTGTGCACGCATGATGTAATCTTTGGTTCTTGTCCATATCATGTTTGTTTGTCGCTAGCTATCGTTTCTTAGATCGGTCTCTTCTCGATGAGAAAAAGACATTAAAGATGTAAGCCATGAACCGCTAATACTATTTATAATGATGTCAACGTTGTAAATCTGTTGATTTTTCAACGGTTTTCTTGTCTAATTACTTCAACCTCCGAGGCTTTTCTGCATGGATTTTAGTGCACGTGCTTTGCATTCCTCGGTCAATTTCTTTTTTGTGTGTGTGTGGATATAATTTGTTTTGATGACTCACAAGCTAGGTTTCTCTTGTTCAAGTCATTTCTGTTTGGAAGGATGCAAGAGATTTTTATTAAGTGGATGGATATGGAGATATGGGTTCAGTTCTGCGGCTTTGCGTAAGCCTGAGTTCTGATTGTCACTTCTTTCTTTGAGTAAATTATGGTAACCTTGTTCTAATCAGCAATAAAGTGACTCATCGTGGTTGGTGAGGTGAAACGGATTCCTTGATGAACAATTCGTAAATTTATTTTTTTTTATTTATTAAATTTACAACAGGTTATACATAACATTTATATTCGTTTATTAGATAAATTAAGAATAAAATAGGTTTCGTAAAATTTATTTAAAGTTTATTTGAAATTTGTTCTAAATGAATTGTTTAATGTTTATTTGTTGTTCAATAATAATAAATTATTAAAATTGCATATTTATTTATAAAAATATTTTAATATGTACTTATTAAAATTATATACTTATATAAGATTTTCTAATTTAGTATTATATATATTGAGGTAAATGTAATTTATTTTGTTTAAGGTTTTTTTTTTCAATATTAATGTACATGTTCATCAACTCCTTCTGTGTTGAAAATGGTCGGTCTTAAGCCTAGATAAAGGATGATTGACGATAGTTTTATACAACTAGCCACTTAAAACTCGTCCAATTTTTATGAGACGAACCATTATATGAAAGCCTATCACAATATTAAGATAAAAGCTTTGATGATGATGATTAATGAATATATTCATTTAATGTTCATAAATGTGCATTTGTGAACATTTTCATTAAATATTCATAAATGAATTAATCCGTTCATGAACATTACAAACTAAAAATAACATAATACAAAAAATTTTCAATAAAACATGAACACAAAAAGCATTGAAAAATAAATGAAAGATTGCAAATATAGTAACATTCATTCATATGTAATTCATTTATGCCTCTAATTATCATCATCGTGGTCATCATGTCTATAAAATCAACCTCTCAAACATGCATGCACGATGTATAGCCGTTGGCTTTGACATAGCTTTGTAGCTTTGTGAAAAGTAAATCTTTGTATATTGCCCATGTCGTTTAAGAAAGCGTAAAGGCAATAATGGAGAGATTTAAAGCTTTGATCATCACGAAGGCGATCGTCTTGTCTCCCCATTGTCCTTGACCTTCTTTTGGCATCAATGGAGAAACCGATACATTGGATTGGAGTCAAGTCTTCATTGAAGTCTCCATTTGCTTGTTCCCCTTGGTTACATATATATAATTATTTACTAAAATCATTAATTTTGATAAACTTTGCTATTTAATATTTAATTTGAAAACTACTCATCCAAGCTTAAATGTTATACTGTTTGATCTTTAATATTTAATCAGAAAACTACTCACCTTAGCCTTCTTGAAATGTTATACTTTCATAACAAACCTAGACATGTTGGGGTGATTGTAAGAACCAGCATCAACTGGAACAAGTTATGTGGAAAGCTGCACTCTAATACTTCGTTTGGATGGCCGATTATCACCAGTGCAATATGATTAGGCACATAAAACAAAAGTTGATGAAAGAATAAATTATTTTTTCACCATTGTTTTTAATTTTTTTATTATTTTATTATAAAATATATATCTTCAATAATCCCAAACATCTTTTTCTTACTTCAATAAACCACAAATCAGACATTTTCTATCCATCAAAGACGAAGAGTTTTGCAGCTGGAGAATATATAATGAGAGCAACCACTACATCACAATTGAGCCGAAAGTTCATAAGCTTTCTTGGCAATCCCACTTTTCCTTATGGCAGAATTTATATGCCTACAAGTTTTGTTCTCAATCTTTTTCCACTGAACTTTAACCCTACCCATTTTTTTCCTTCTTTCTATCTGCCTAGGGTTTCCATTTAATTAACCACTGCGAAACCCCTACTTCGCATGGGGCTTTTTTTAAAATATATATATATATATTATAAATAGTATTTATTAAAAATAATAATTAATTAAGATAATTATTTTTAAAAAATTGATTTATTAAATGAAAATGACAATATTTAATTCATCAATTGATCATCTTATTTATTTTTTATTTTGATATTTTTTAAAATAAAATAAAATTTTAACACAAAGTTAAAAAATAAATAAACTAAACTTAAAAAAAAAAGCTTATAAAATATTTAAATTTTTATTCAGTTTCATCCTAATTTATTCTTTTATAGCCTTCGATTTTCATTTTTAAAGAATTTTTTAAAAAGTTTTTGATTCGTAAATTTAATTTTTAGATTTTTTTGTGTTTATTTGTGTTTAAGTTTTAAAATAATGACTTTTGGAATTTTTTGCTTTACACTATAATTTTCATTTTTTAAAATTTAATATTATTTGTAATATTTATTAGATTTCTATAGTTTTTGTAATTTTTAAAATTTGATAATTATACAAATTTTTGAATATTTGGTATTTGAATTTTAGTGTTTTATTTGAAGTTTTGCAAACCAAATTTTTTGGGTATTTGATTTGAATTTTTAAATAATTTTAATATGTAATTTTGAATTTTTTTATTACATAAGAATTTGGTTTAGTTCCTTAAAAAAATCTTTGAATTTTAATTGTTTTTCTCTCTCCACTTTTCATATATTTCACTTCGTATTTTAACTTTGGAAAAATAATAATAGTATTTTTTAAAAAAATTATGAATATTTGATTTAATTCTTTGTTTCTTTTCTTTTTTTTTTTTTGAATTTTGCATCTTCTCTCTTCTCATAGTAAGTTTTTATTTTGAATTTTTGATATTTTAACATTAAAAAAGTTACAAATAAATATTTTTATTTCAATTAAAAAATATCACATATGAAACTAAAAATTACAACATAGCTAAATTTATTTTTAATTTTTTAATTTTTTAAAAAATTAAAATTAATTATAAATTTAAAAAAATTAGCTAGTACAATGTGACGATTCAGTCACTCATTAAAAAGATAATTTTTATATCCATCAGTATTTTTATCTATGATGTGCCATGGTTTTTATCAAATCAAAAAAATAAAATTGTAAAATATATATATAAAAATAAGAATTAAAAAGCCAAATCAAAAAAAAATTAAAGAAAGAAAGGACAAGTGTCAAAATGAAGTTAATGGGATAGTTTTTATATAAAGTTATAGATTTATAGAGATAAAACATTTACTTCCTCTTTCCCCTTTTTAATTTGGTTAAGGTCCACTATATTACAAAGTAAATTAATAAACCTTTTAACCCTTTTCCATAACTTTAGCTGCCAGACTTTATGGTTAGTACAATAACTTTTGTAATTAACCTGCTTAAGCAGTTTCTTTAATATTAAAGAGTTTGTAAAAGTTGAATAACCTATTAATTTAGTGGCTAAAAGAGAATTCTGATATATCATAATTCGAGTTTAACATCTACCTTCAATTATCAAAATAAGAGCTTTTTGTTAAACATTATCAAAAGAAGAGTTAGTAAAGGTACAAAGCAGCAACTCATTGTCAAAATTAATCAACACCGACACTCTAGTTACTAGTGATCAACCATTGTTGGTTGTTTATGGAGCAGTAAGTGGGGATATTAGAGCGAATACAAGGGGCGCCCACAGTGTGAGGTAGCCCTTTAGGCAAGTATGTCTAAAAGCGAGCACCTTTCCAACTCTACCTCTGGTTCCATACTGCTGCATAATTTCATGCTTGGAGTCTGGGTTGTCTTGGTTTTGGTTTTGGTTTTAGTTTGTGGTCCATTAATTCTAAGTGAATTTGAAATACGGATTAATTAACGGAACGTACCTGGAAGAAAAGAATTTGGTGTAGCTGGAGGCTGGAATGTGGGGGACCTAAGGCCTTGGATTTTCCATTTTTCCAATAAAATTTAGTGAATTTTAACTTGTAACTATACTTGATAATATTAAACATGATATAGTATTACAACATGAAAACGACACAAATAAAAAATATGAAAGTATATGAGTTAAACGTGATAAAAACTAAAAGTAAGTTTAAGGATTAGTGTATCCTTATGAATTTTAGCACGTATTTTATATGATACGGATACAACTTTTTTATATGAATTCACGAATCTTCTTGTAACACTGGTAATTAACAAGGTTTGCTTTCTCACCTCAACTAATTCAATCCAAGTTTCTCATACAGCTGGTGATTGGTGGGCTTGAATTGGTTAGGTTGTTTCTACTTGGGTCTCCCTCTCCCATTTAAGGAAACAGGCCTTTCGTTTGAGCAAACTAACCCTAAAGCCTGCCCCTCTCAAAAATGCTACATGCATGATTCATTCTAAAATTCAGGATTTTATTGTCTTTAGGGTGCGTTTAGATGAAGAATTTTAAAATTTTAAAATATTTTAAAATAAAAATATTTTAAAATACTAGTATTTATAATTAACTTGTTTGGATAAAAAAATTTTAGAAAGAATTTTTGAATACTAGAATTTGATTAAATGAAAAATAATTATAAAAGAAAATTAATAATATTATATATTAGAAAAAGAAAAATATCAAATAAAATATGCAATATGGGTATCATTAGATTTGTAAAAATGTATAAATATTATTAATAATATAAAAAATAAAGATATATGTCATAACGTTTTCTAAAGTTAGGACGCTAGACATTAAACAAATGGAATCGCCACCAATCTTTTTTTACCTAGGTGTGATTGGCCACCTAATGACTCTAAAAAAAACTGGTCTACATTTTAAGTTTTGGGATCGAGAGTTCATTTACGTGTAGGGAAAGTTATAGCACCCCTACAACGCCCAATATTGGTATCATTTTAATCTTGTGTTATTTTAACTTAGTCTTAATGATGTTGTCTTTTAATATTTCATATTATTGTTTAAATATCGAAAACTCTTTTAAGAATCCTCCATCATTCTGAATAAACTCTTAAAAGACTCTTCTCACCTCAATAGTATTCAAGGGGTACCATTCGACTCCCATGAAGAGACTCCATCGTCGGAAGTATCAATTTTTATGTAAGTTTGCTATTCTATAATTTATTTTATTTAATTGTTTTATTACTTTTATTTATTTTTTAAATATTATTTCTTTTATTATTTATTATTATTTTTATTTAGAATTTAAATATTTAATATTGAAAATAGCTTCCTAAGTCTTCCATCATTATGGATAAATTTAGAAGAATCTTTTTACTTAAGAATTCCTCAAGTATTACTCATTCGCAATCGCCTCGAGGATTCCATCATCAGAAGTAATTGTATACTTTATATTTTATTATTATCTTAGCCTTCTATCGTTATTGTTGTTAATTATTTTATAATTATTTTTTATTTTTTATTTTTTTATCTAGAGAATAAAGTGTCAACCTTTGTTTTTGAAAATACCTTTTAAATCTTCCATCATTCTAGATAAACTTAAAAAGATCCTCTCACTTAAGAATTCCTCAAGTATTACTCATTCGTAATCGTCTCGAAGATTCTATCATTGAAAAGGTCTAGCTCATCCTCAATGTTTAATACGCTATTATTTATCAATTAATCATCTATCTTAATAAATTTATTCTCTTACATTTATTAACTTTATTTTCTATTTTTAATTCACTACTCTTATGTCTCTTTATATACATTTTATACTTTAATCATCTTTCTCTTTTTTTTATATTATATTTCTACATCACCTAAAGAAAAGGAGCCTGACAATCATTAAAAACACTTCCATATCATTAATAAGAACTATTACACGAAAACAAAAAAAATAAAGAAATGTAAGAATTCCTACCTTGATAATTGACGTACGAGCTTACAAAGATTGATTCCTTTGGCATTGAAGACAATAGGCGTGAATCTAAGATTGGGCAGAACGAATTGATGTAGCAGTGGACTTTTCGAAACAATGGCTGAACTGGAACTAACGAAGACACGCCTGGAGGATGCCGCCCGTAGTCTAGTTTCCGCCGTGTACGTCAAGTGGGTATTGCGTTCCCAGTCAAATCCGTAACTACTCAGCGAGAATACAAAAGAGAGCTGCTGTGTTGTTTTGCCTCCTTGGTTGATCCGAATCTTCCCTTTAATTTTCTCCGAGGATTGTTTGATATTGTTCTCTTTGTTCCACCCTCTTAAGTTATGGGGTTTAACTCTTTTTTATAATTATAAATTTATTAAAGTCTTAACACAATTAAACTTATCTTATTAATTATCTCTTATTTTTAATATTTTATCTGTTTAATTCTTATGTTAATCCTAATCTAACTCTATTAAATTTAATATTAATCTAAATAATTATCCTAAAAAAATCTAATTATCCTATTCTAAAATTAATTTTCTTTTCTTTTCTTATCTCTTCTTTTTTTTATTTATCATTCCTAAATCCTATTTTAACTTTAATTTACTAATTAATGTTAATTCTAAACCTAAAAATTCTAATTTAATTCTGGCCTAATTCTAAATTGTTAAATTAAAATACAATGTCACCCAATCCAATTAATTATTTTTATAAATTAAGACTCCAGACAAAATAAAGTGTCTACAATATATATTAAATTTAAATAAAATAATATATTTTTTGTTTTTAACTCTATATTTAATAGTATGTCATGTTTAATAAAGTAAAAAATAGTGGAAAGAATTTTGAAAAACCACCTCTTTAGGTGGATTTTCAAAAGGGAATTTGAGCATTTCAAATTCCTTTTTGAAATCCCTCCTAAATTTTCAAATTCTTCAAAAAATTTTACCAAACAAAATATTTACATTTTGGACTTTTAAATATCTTTATTGAAATAAATTCTCTTCTTGAAATTTCTCGTCCAAATAGAACTTAAGAGAAAATGGGCCAACAGAACGGACTGTTCGGCAAACAAGGAGGTTGGCTAGCATGACTTTGAACAAAAACTGCAAAATAAAAGGCCCAAAGACCATGTCTTAATCAAGTCAGTCATGAAAGCTGACCTTTGTATAACTCGTCTAGTCTTATTTAAATCTCTTGTGACTTGTTATTCAATTTAGATATTCCTCTCTCAACTCACCTAAATCTTATAATCAATCTCTCATCTAACATTTTTGTTAGATCCAAGAAATTAAACAAACTTCCGAATCCCATGTTTTTCAGTAATTATGGCAGAAAAAGTTTTTAGGTCCTATGATTGCATTTAACACAGTAATATTTAGAATTTAAATTTCAATCAAATTAGTTCATGCAATCCTTATTAAAAAATGATTTCCAATAAGTTAAGAGATCAAATTTCAATACATGCATTTTTTTATCT
Source organism: Heritiera fomes (assembly GCA_032173925.1). NCBI lineage: Eukaryota > Viridiplantae > Streptophyta > Magnoliopsida > Malvales > Malvaceae > Heritiera > Heritiera fomes. The sequence continues at coordinate 25,356,148 of JAPDPM010000017.1, read as the reverse complement.
CCAAATTACGATCTTATTCACACAAAAATTAATAATTATTATTTTTAAACAATGTTAATCGGATCTTAATTAATAAAATAGTGATATAATAAGTATGTTTGCATGAATCTTGAGCATTTTGCATAACTCTGATAATGACAAAAAGCTTTTATTAACTTTTAGGATAAACTCGACCAAATAATTTATCAACCTAGCACAGTTACAACCTACCGTTCAAATTCAATTCACAAAGACTTGGCAGCGCAGTTGCCTGCTATGGTTCTCAGTGTTAGGCGTTAGGTGTGACGCAAGCAGGATTTGAACTTGAACAACTACCATTCTTCCTTCGTTTAAAATTTTCTGTCAATCAATTATGCTGCAGCCATTGTCTCCATTCTTCTTCCAGGATAGTAGTAGTACTGCAAACGCCCGCTCTCTAGTTTTCAACCCGTTCGAAAGAGATAGGCTGAGCCTGAGGCTTCAGTTCAGCTCCTGTTTCTGTTTTCACAGAAAAATGCAGCTGCTGATTTATGCTTCTTTTTCCAGGTTCTTCGCCTTTCTGCATTAAAATTCTGTTCTCTCTCGTCTCTAAAGGCAAACTGAGCCATCTTGCTTTGCTGAAACCTGAAGGTAATATTGAGATGCACTAGTTTCATGATCAATCTCAAAGGAGCTGGAGCTGAGGTCTGATTTAATGTGTTTTGAGGTAATGTAGGAACATTTTCCCTTCAATTTTCGATCCTACACATTAAAATATTCCTGGTTGTTGTTGTACTACATTTTTCTATAATACTGGTTCTGGTTGAAGGGGACTTTAGTGCACTTTTATGATCTGGAGGTCACCGGTTCACATGAAAACAATTTTTCTATTAATGCAGAAAAAAGATTGTGTACTCATAATTCTTTCCAAACCTTGCAATGTGGGAGTCTTGTACATTGAGTTTTTTTTTTTTGTAACTGATTCTGGTTGAGCCAATGCTTTTACACAATGAAAGTTTAGCTCACACCTTTTTGAGCACTTGGTTTTTTTATGATTCATTGAGCAACCAGTAGCATACACATTTTTCATGTTAAAGAGACAATTCAACCTTTTGAATTCTATGAAAATGACATGAATAGCTTTAGATACTTCCTGTGGTTTTGCATAAAGTTTCAAAGTATCATGATGTAATAGCTTTAGATCTTTCCTCTGCTTTTGCTTGAAGTATCAAAGAATCATAATGAATGTCTCTGTTTCAATAAGGTGTACCATAACCCAAAATTATAAGTGTCAATCCTATACATAATAGGGTGACACGATAGGTAAATAACATGAAATTGACACAAGTTAAAATTTTGTCAAAATTGTGTATGAATTTGGTAAAAGCTAGTGTTAGTTGTGTTAGGTCAAGAATTTTGACATGAAATTTCTGTATTTTACATGACATGAGCATGATTTGACACAACACAAATACAAATTATATGCACGAATATGACACCACCAATGCAAATTATATACATTAATCCTCGCATTTACCCAAAATTGGTTTTTCTTTTGAAAACTAGGAAAAATACCTGCAAGTTCTTGTTCCTAAGCTCATTTCTTTAGTTAGATAAACACTTTTATCTTTCACAAATTTTGGTCCAATACTATGCTTCTAACTTCTTATTGTCATTATGCAGATATTAGAAGGAAAGAGGACAGCTAAATAGCAGGCAAAACTATAAACATGTGCTCGATATTTAATGCCATGAATCGACAAAAACTCAACCTTGACAAATCTCAATCCGTCACTTTATCAAGTGAGGTGAGGCCTGGTCTCCAGTTTCCTACCAATTGGTTATCTTCAACTAACAAAACAATGAAAATTGCATTCCTTTCAACTGTAATCACCAATGTTACTTTGGCTTAATGATACAGAATGATCTTGTCGAATGGTGTTATGCCCTCAATTTCTTTGCACGTTTGGTGGCTTATATTGCAGTTTTAGGTGAGTACTTACCAGAAATCAAAGAGAATCTCTGTTTTTCTTGGAATAAAAAAGTAACCCAAAATTTCCTCCATTCTTGCATTTTCATGTTGGGTGCTTGACTGTTTCTGCAGCCGTGATAGTGTTGGTAATATTGATGATTTTGAAGTTTATCGCGGAGTTGAATGATGAGAGTAGTGGAGATCAGGAGGATGTGAGAGAAGCAACTGAACCTGAGGCTACCCCTTTATGCTCGGAAAGGGCGATGCCATTAGCATATGGAACAACATCAACATGTGAAGAAGATGTTGAAACAGGAAGTTGCAGTAGTGGAGAGGATTTATATGATGGAAGGATTTGTGCAATTTGCTTTGATGAGCAAAGGAATTGTTTCTTTGTTCCTTGTGGTCATTGTGCTACCTGCTATGACTGTGCTCAAAGGTACGTTTGTCAATACAAGTGAATGTTTTTTCTTTTCCTTTTTTGTTAGTAAATGAGTTGGTTCACGAAAATGGTCTCTCCGTTTAAGCGAAAAGAAAATTGCGTACAAAATATCCTCTCAGCATTGGATTTGCCTTTTAAATGGCTTTAGAAATCTAATTATGGAACATATGTTTTGCAGGATTTATGATGGGGAAAATAAGGTCTGCCCAGTATGCAGGCGAGTCATTGGCAAAGTCAGAAAACTTTTTGCTCCATAGGCATAGCTCTTTTTTTCTTTTCCTGTGAGAGAATATCTTTTCTGCCGGAAGATTTCTTTCAATGTAAGTGTTCAAATTCAAGAATGACTGACTGCATTCATGACAAAGTAATCATGATTTAATTCTTGACAATTTCACTTACTAGTGACGCTTTCGGAGTCAAACCCCCATGGCCCCACTTAATGTATGAAGGAAAATTTTGTGAACTGCATAGCTACAGGCTGCAGCCAATTGAGATCTTGAGGCACAGCAATTTTTTGATTGAGTGATGAGCTTTAGGCCAAGATCTTTCAGTTATAAAATGAGCAACAAGCTAATAACCGTCTTAAATTTTCTTGATCAATAATTTTCGTATTTTATAAGATGAGAATATGATTTAAAATTATAAAAAAATATTTTTAATAATTGCTACTGTTATTAATTATTACATGAAAATAGGATAAGAAACAGATTAATTTTCCTTTTCATGGATGGTAGCCCCACGAAATGGACCATTAATGCCAACGAATGGGTACCAACGCACATTAAGGATCTTGCAAGCTCCATGCCTCCATTGTTGAAAACGATTGGGTTATCTGTTTTTTACCGTGGCCAAATCCGAAAACTAGCGACAGATTCTGGTTTGTACCCTTCTATGACTATTAAAGTTGTTGAACATCGACAGGGAATTATTACGTTGCCGTTATCCTCTCCCTGGAAAATCGATTTAATAGGGTGTGCAATGACAACGCTTATAAGCTCAGGGACCTCCCTTTTTCTTATTAATGTGGGATTGAATTCACCCTGCCTAACTTTTTTTGGGCATATGACATGATATTCTCCCCCACCTAGCTTCGTGACACCTTCGTCATGCAGACCTGTATTAAGGCGCATCCTACCTACCGCACCCGGGTGCTTGGTGTGCTAGCTGGCCACCTTGCCTACCCGCACATGGGGAGCTTGGAGTGAGTCGGTGAAGGCCAGGGGCCGCTCTGATATCACTTGTCACATGATCGTTATCCTCTTCCCGCAAAATCGGCTTAACAGAGTGTGCAGCACCAACGCTTATAAGCCCAAAAAACCTCTCGTTTCCTTATCGATGTGAAATTGAATTCACCTTATCTATCCCTTTATGGGCGCATGGCGTGACAAAATGAAAGAGAAGCACCAAGGATAGTCAGCACTACCACTCACCCATCATAAATGGCATCATTTCTCGTTAGCTCATTATTATTGGCCATCCTTACCTCTTTCCTTTTACACTGTTTTTTACCACAGAACTAGGGTTGAGAGGTTGCATTTGGGATCGTGGTGAGAAGAAAAAGATTAGCCATTCATAATAATTTCAAATATCCTCATTTATTAATTTTGTTAAGTTCATAAAGATTTTGGATTCAAAAGAAACTAATCCAACTATCAAGTACCTGATGGCTCGTGGTCCAATTTTATTATAGTTTGTGATAAATATCTAATACTATTAAATAAATACCATGCGATGCTACGAGTCTATTTTTATTTTGTAATTTTTGAGTTAGTAAAATTGATTATTACATAAGAGTTGTTAATCATAAGAAATATTTAATTCTTTCGTATTATTTAACACAAAAGAGAAATATGTTTATTAAGGAAAGAATTTATATATCAAACAAAATGTTCAAAAATAATTTTTTGAGAAATTTGGATCAACTTGGATTAAAGAAAAATACACACTACTTAAGTTAAATAATATGACAAATAGATAATTTGTGCTAAAAATAAACAAATTAAGATAATGATGCAACAACAATAAAAATTATAAGCACCAAAATATATATACGACACAGTGGTTCAAAAAATTTAACAAAGAGGTAAGAAAAATTAGCTAAGAATGCTTTATTTATATTATTAATCAAGTGTAAGGTTTTAAACCCATCTGTAAGTATTTTTATTTTAAGAATAACTAATTAAACTATTTATATTTACTCTAAAGTACAATGTGTAAAGTAAAAGTATTTTTTTTTAAAAGTTAGAGGTAAAAAAACTATTTCATATATAATAATTTTCATTCGAAAGCTAAATATATGCAAGTAAAAAAAGCAAATAAATAAAAATATAAAGCAATACTACAAAATAATAACAGAATACTGGATTAAAAAGAGTTAAAGAAATAATGTAAAAAATATGTTGAGGACTTAACTAAAAAAAAGTTATTGAGAAAAAAATAAAAGTACTTAACTAAAAAAATTTTCTTGAGAAAAAAAACAAAAGTTGTTGAAGAAAAAAATAAAAAAGGTTGAATGCTCAAATAAGGATATAAAGTTTTCGGAAATATTCAATTCAGGATCTAAACTTTTATTTTACTCAATTCAGGATAAAACGTTTTCAATTTTGCTCAAATAAAGATTTTTTAACGCGCGTGAGTTACACGCGCCGTTAAAATAATAACGGCGTTTATAAAAGACACGTGGCAGCATGTGATTAGGCCACGTGGCATAAGTGGACACGTGGCAGCATAAGGGTGGGACACGTGGCGGTGGCATATAATTAATTTTCTTTTAATATGTAAAAAATACATGGACACGTGGCAGCGTATTAGTGGGACACGTGACAAATTGACACGTGGCAGCATGTGAGTGGGACATATGGCAGTGACTTATAATCATTAGTGGGACACGTGGCAAAGTTTAGATCCTGAATTGAACATTTTCAAAAACGTTAGATCCTTATTTGAGCATTCAGCCAAATTTTTTTGTTATAAATATTAATAAAAAGTTAAAAATTTAAATATTATTTATAATATTATAATTAGTAGTTAATTTTGTTAGTTGATTTTTTAATAAAAAATAACTTTTAAAAATTTATATTACATTTTCAAAAAAAAATTGTTAAAAAAATAAATTTTTATTAAAATATTTCTGTATTTTTTTCACTTTTTTTTCTTTTCATTCCTTTCTGTTTTTATTTCTTTTATATGATTTAAATTTAAAATAATTTTTTATTGTAAATTAAATATATTTATTTTTAGAAAATTGAGTTTTTCTAGGAAATACGTTTATTTTTTTAATTACATTAATTTTTCTAAAAAGACAATTCTTACATATTTTTCTTTATTTTTATAGTTTCTTTATCTTCTTTCTTTTTTTTTCAATTAGAAGAAAATATAGAAAACAAAAAAAGAAGAAAAATACAAATTAAATTTAGTAATTTAAAATTTATTCTTTAAAAAATATATAATTTCTAATAATTTTATGGCTAATAGTTTTTTTCCTTTTTTATGGTAAAAACGAAAAAAAAATTAAGAAAGAAAAAATAATAATTATACTAGTTACAAAAATTTTATAATAATTTTTATGTTTGAGAATTTATTTTCTAAAACAAAATTTAAAAATTTTAATTATTTCAAAAAATAATTTTAAAAAATTTATTCAAGAAAATATTATTTTATCAAAATATATAGTTTTTCTTGAATATAAAAAAAGAAAGAAAAAAAAAGTAAAAAAATACGTGAACACGTGGCAGCGTATTAGTGTGACACATGGCAGGAGTGGGCACGTGGCAGAAGAAAAATACAAATTAAATTTAGTAATTTAAAATTTATTCTTTAAAAAATTTATAATTTCTAATAATTTTATGGCTAATAGTTTTTTTTCCTTTTTTTATGGTAAAAACGAAAAAAAATCAAGAAATAAAAAATAATAATTATACTAGTTAAAAAAAGTTTTATATAATTTTTATGTTTGAGAATTTATTTTCTAAAACAAAATTTTTAATTTTTAATTATTTCAAAAATAATTTTAAAAAATTTATTCAAGAAAATATTATTTTATCAAAATATATAGTTTTTTCTTGAATAAAAAAAAGAAAGAAAAAAAAGTAAAAAAATACGTGGACAAGTGGCAGCGTGTGAGTGAGACACGTTGCGATTTGTGAGTGAGACACGTGACAACCTATGAGTGGGACACGTGGCAGTATTTTATAATTATTTTCTTTTAATAGTAAAAATAAATGGACACGTGGCGGAGTGTGAGTGTGACACGTGGCAGAGTGTGAGTGTGACACGTGGTAATAATTATCCTTTCATCGTCAGCCACTCTCTTTAACGGCGCGTGTAACTCACACGCGTTAAAAAATCCTTATTTGAGCAAAATCGAAAACGTTTTATCCTGAATTGAGCAAAATAAAAGTTTAAATCTTGAATTGAATATTTCCGAAAACTTTATATCCTTATTTGAGCATTCGGCCAATAAAAAAATATGTGTCAAGTTTAGGGAGAAGAGGAGATAAAAATAATTTATAGTATAGATATGACTGTTACGCTGATCAATCCATACTTTGAGTTGCAGACATGTCAAGAAGATGAAATTAGACACCAAAACACAAGTAAAGCCCAAGACATGCATTAGGTAGAAGTTCCATCGTATTCTTAACCATCGGGTCTCTTTTTTCTTTAACCTTAATCTCTCTCTTTTATCTTCTTTTTATTTTAATTCAAATAAACATTTTCTTAAACATCAAAATATGTTTCAGAGTTCTAATCTCGACACCCATGACTTTATCTTCTTCCTTGCAAGAATCTAAACTTTCATAGCTTATTCACTCAACTCCGCATCTTGAAAAACAAGGTTAAGGCACGAAATAACCCGATAAATTTTAATCTTTAATCTTTTAATTCATTAATAAAATTTTATTAATAAAAAATATAAAAATTTTGTACATTGAATTTACTTTTTTATTAATAATAAATGAAATATATTTATTTAAAAAATTCTAACTTCCATCATACCTACCGAAAAGATAAAAAATCTATCATACTTATTTTGTTGGTTTTCTCTTAACTATTTTGGGGGACAGACGTGGGGAGGCTACCATGTACCAAGCCAGACAAAACAATGCTTATCATCCATGTGACTGTCGAATGACAACAACACAAATTTTAGCACGTGAATTTCACTAAATTTTAAAAAGAAATTATTTTTTCCATGGTTGTCAGTCTACTGTTAATTGATATAATAATTTCAAACACATTAAATTAATTCGATATAAAAATAATATAAAAATACGAAAGTAATATAAATTAAAAAATTTTAAAATATATATTAAGTGTGCCAATATAATTGTTTTCTTACTAACGCATATGTAAAAATTGTACAGATATTTTCAGCTCCAAGCAATGACTCGCTGGCAATTGCAGTTGGAGTACAGAATTTCTTTCAAGTATAGTACAGCAGCCTTTTTTGTTGGAATCTTTCGAAGACAGAGATTTTCAAACTTCAATACATGTCGACATTGCACATACCACGAAAAACTACGTGGACATTTTGGAAAAACCAAAGCTCAAAGACTTTGAGCTCAGAATAGTTAGCCAATCTATTGTCTTTCAACAATGTTGGGTCACCATTTCCAAACGGTACCTGAACTTGGGTTCTAATTGCTAATTCACAATCCTTCCCAAAGGGAAGCCGCTCTATTGAAAATTTTAAATTTATATTAAATTAATTAATCTCTTATTTTTGGTATAAAATTAATAAATTCAAACAAAATATAACAATTCATATATTTTTCTACTTGAGAAACGTAAAATCACAAAAAATTCAATGCTTAATAGCTAAATAGACCTTTAACTTTTAGCATAAAATGAAATTAAGCTTTCAAATTTTATTGCGTGAAAATAAGTGCATAAACTTTTATTTCATTGTAAATAAATTCTCAACCTTTTAAAATTATGCAATTAAGTCCAAATCTGTTAAATGACACTAATTTTCGTTAGTATTACACGTGTGGCATGTCACGTAGCAGCCAATTAAGCTATCCACGTTAACTTTTACGTTAGATGTCCAAACGGCAGTTAGTGTCATTTAACAGATTTGGACTTAATTGCATAATTTTAAAAGGTTGAGGGTTCATTTACAATGAAATAAAAGTTTATGGACTTATTTCCACGCAATAAAACGTTGAGGACTTAATTCTATTTTATGCTAAAGGTTGAGGGTCTATTTGGCTATTAAGCCAAAATTCAAATATAGCAAAAATATGGATTTTAAGTATCGGAAGCATGTTCTTAGACAAATATATATATATATACACAAATTATGAAATTTAAATTAGTCTCAACATGATAACGATATGATAAATTATAGCAATGCCTTAGATATATAGTGTGATAGGATGTATTAATTTCTTTGATATATTGCCCATCTATCAAATTTCATATTGATGGTTAGTTGAGGGAGTTTTCTTCAATCAATCTCAATAGATAGGGCAAGCGGAACCTTGAAAATGTACAACAAATTAATGAAGAAGGGACAAACATCCTTCCTCAACTAATTTATTTATATCATCAATCGTCTTTTGTGTTGTTGTATATGAAGACATTTACAAGTTGAGGAATATTAGATATAGTCATTTTTAACAATTATTTTTAATATTTTTATTTTTATTGGGTCATGTCACTTTTTAATTTTATGTGAAGATAAGTTATTCACAATTACAAGTTACTTAAAAAGTATTTTTTAGCATCCAAATACTTTAGCTTTTTACTTCTAACACGAATTACTTGTTTTCATGTAAAACTAGGAAGTAATATGATTTAATAAAAATGAGAGTATTAAAAGTGACTATCATAAGTGATTATACTTAGTATCCTCCTTACAAATTTAAGTAATTTTTCGTGAATTTATTAAATCTAATTTAAATATAATGTTTAAATCGATTCAAAAAAATAATTAAACGAAATGTAAAAAAATTTACTTTTCGACAGAAAAAAATAGTTGATATACATCGAGTATTTAATTCCTTAATAGGTATAAATATTACTTTATTCAAATCTCTATATTCTATTAAAATAAATAAGTTAATTGAAATGTCAAGTGTGCATTAGATTAGGTGGTATTATACTAGATAAATTTTTCGAGATTACGCGTATGAAAAAGTTTAAGCATGTAATTTTTTTTTCCAATGAATTAAGTAGATAAAAGATTTACGGATTAAAATAATTATTAATATAAGGTTCAATTTGGTTCGCGTAAAATGACTTTCAGAGAATGATTTCTATAAAATAATTTCTGAAAAATTGATTTTCTAGAAAAACTGATATTTTTTGTTATTTGGTTGATATGCTAAAAAATATTTTCTATTGTTTATTGTTTTAATCCAATATAAATTAGGTTGAATTTCAATATGAGTTTTTTTTCTTAGAGCGGCATAGGTTTATAAATTGTCTTACTCTTTTGAAAAATGAAAGACAATTTTTTAAAATCTTTAAAAATTTTTCATTGACTGAATTTTATTTTTCATTGATCGAAAATATTTTACGTCTACTAAACACACAAAAATATGAAAAATATTTTTGAAAAAAATGAAATATAAGAATCAAACGGACCCTAATATTTATAGGTGCATCAATGTGTATTTATAGCAAGTAAAACATTCTTTTTTTTTTTTTTTTCAGAGCAAGTAAAACAAATTGGTATGCAAAAAAGGCCAAAACGAAGTGCGTGTCCTTTACTTATCAGAAAAGCTGAAAAAGTAAACCAGAGAATGTTAAAATTGGAAATAAAATACGTTGCTAAAAGGCAACACGAAAACTCGTGCTACCGCAAGCCATCCACGGCCAAAACGCACCCTTGCCCATCGTCTCCACACAATTGGCAACATTTTGACTCGTCTTTGGTCGCGCTTTCCTCTTTCTCCCCGTCGCCCTTTCAAAGCTGCCAGCCACCCCTTATAATCGTTGCCACGTCGTTTTGCCACGTCGAAATTTTATGAGATAAGATTGGAAAACCGGAATATTTCACTTTCTTCGTTTTTTGTGGGTCCACTATTGGGATGGAATTGACAACTGAGCCAAAATTGGGTTGATCTCTTCTTAATTTAGTTTGATAAAAATAAATAATAGAAATAATTATTCAATGCATTAAAATTAGAGTTTTAAATTCACTCCTTTTAATTTACCTCAATTTGATCATTGGTGTGATTGATCATGTTCTTTTAAGGTATGAATATTTTGTAGATTTGAAATTTGATATGGTTTTTTTTATTTTTTTAATAAAAATTTTCATTATACAAAACAAAATGAAAATAACAGTTTTTTTTCTTGTTTTAGGAGAACGAATTGAAAACTTCTTTGTTTTTATGCACATGATATAAAATTCCCTTTAGTTATGATATGATAATTTTTTAAATCAATTGAAATTTAAAATTTCATTGAAAATGAGTAAAGTAATATTATTAGATTTGATTTTAGTTGTTGGATTGGGAAATATGAAACGAAATTGACAATTATTTTGTTTTATCTTGAATGTTTAATTTTAGCAACATTTGACAAATTTAGATAATTATTTGGACTTATCCAAATAAATAGTATTCCTTGATAACTCATTGGATCAAAGGTGTAAAAGTTTTACTATCAACATCGGCATATCATTACCTATTGTTCAAAAATGTTCTTTTGTTATCACACGAAATTAAAATTATATACTTTTATTTTATCGTGATTATATTATATTTGTTAAGTTTTAAAAATGGATAAATAATTTTCAATTGATAAAAATTTTAAACTGGTATACCCTTCAGTATTTATTATTCAACTCATTCAAATAAATATTTTTTTTACAAATTAAATCATTCAACTAACAATTTAATAAAAATTTTAATACTATATACTATCAAAAATTTAAATTATAATAAAATAAAATTTCACAATCTTAATCTAATACGATCAAAATCAGAGCTTATTTTCATTTATAAATAATATTAAAAGGCTTATTCGGATAATATTCCTAAAGTTTACAAAATTATTCCAATTCCTTGCTCATTCATCCGAGTAAAAATACAAAAATGCCATTATGTTATGAATAATAATTATAAATATGAAAGTCCATTTATCTCTCATGACTCTTCATATTGATACATGAATGAGTTCATTCATCTCTCATACTCTTCATATTGGTACATGAATAAGAACTATTCATCTACCCTTTCATTAAGTTTGTAACTACCCCTTCATTAAGTTTGTAACTTCCTCTTTATTAAGTTTGTAACTTCCTCTTTATTAAGTTTATAACTTCCCCATTATTATGATAACGGATAGCCGTTACGATATTGAATGCAATAGTAACGGATGTATTTGTGAAGCCTATAAATAGAGGCTCACCATCCTTGTATTGAATATAGTTGAAGAACATACTTGAAAAATAAGAGAAAATCTCTCTTCTTGCTCTCTCTCCTTGTGTTCTTTCTATAATTTCATAACACGTTATCAGCACGAGTCTCTAAAAACCCATGAGAGATTTGGAGAATAGGCCTCAACTGAGGATCTTCATTAACCAGACTTGAGATCCTGTCTCCTTTGTGCTAATGGACACAAAAATACGAGCCTATAGAACAGATCTTGTTCAAGTAAGGTCCTTAATCAACCACAATTATCTATCTTTTCTTTTACAGTAATGAAACTATTTTTATCGAGCTCCTCCGTAATTATCTATGCTTGTGCGTGTTTTATTTGCTTACTCCAATATGAGATTACAAGATTTTAAATCTATAAGTGAATATAACTCAGCTATGTTTAGAATCAATTTTCAATTAAAGTCATGTGGAGAAAAGATCACTAATGAGGATATGTTAAAAAAAAACATTCTCTACCTTTCATGCATCTAATATGCTCATGCAGTAGCAATATCGTGAAAAAGGTTTTAAGAAGTACCCTGAACTGATTTCATGTCTCCTTGTGGTTGAGCAAAATAATTAGCTATTGATGAAAATCATGAGGCCCGTCCAACTGGATCTGCTCCATTCCCTGCACTGAATGCAGCAACATAAAATGGAAAAATAAAGGTCATGCTAGTAGTCATGGCCGTGATTTTGGACGTGAACATAGTAATTATCGAGGTGGTCATTTTAAAAACACATATACCACCAGAAGTGGGAACATAGTGATGGAAAAGATGAGACAAATTTTGTTTGTGAAAATGATGATTTTGATTATGGTTATGTTGATGCCACTCATTTAGATGATATTGGACTTTATTTTACACATGCTTGTTATTAATAGGATTCTAATTATTAAGTATTTGTCATGTTTAGATGTTTCATTATGTTTTGGTTATTTATGAGTGTAACTGCCAATAATTACATAACTGTCGTAACTGCTACTCACTTAATTATATATTTAATTATGTAACTGCCCATTTAATGAGTGTAACCGCCCACTTAAATACCTATATAAAGGTGTAGAGACATAGGAAGCAGGTACGAGCACACTTTTACTCTTTTCCAATTTTGATATTCTTTCTTGAATACTCTACATATTTCTTATTTTCAATGAAGAACATAAATACTCTCCTAGTTTGATTTGCAATGAGTAGTGGAGATATATGTCTCGCAGACAGTGCCACTACACATACTATATTAAAGAATAAGAAATATTTTTCTTATTTGATAATGCAACAGGCCAATGTTAGTACTATATCGGGTAGTGCAGAATTGATAGAAGGCTCCGGAAGAGCTAACATATTCTTGCCTAGAGGAACAAAATTTGAATCATTATATTCTCCCGAGTCTCAAAAAAATTTATTGAGTTTTAAGGATATCCGCCGAAATAGATATAATACTAAGACAACAAGTGAAGGAGACATTGAGTACCTTCACATTACGAGTATAATCTTGGGTAATAAAATTGTATTAGAAAATTTACCGGCCTTTTCCTCCGGTTTGTACTACACAAGAATTAAAACAATTGAAACAAATGTGGTCATTAACCAGAAGCTTACAGATCACAATAACTTTGTTGTTTGGCATGACTGGTTAGGCCATCCCCGATCGATATTGATGCGAAGAATATTTGAGAATTCATGTGGACATCCATTGAAGAGCCAGCAGATTCTTCAATCGAAAGATTTCCCATGTGCTGCTTGTTTTAAAGGCATATTAATTGTTCGACCATCACCAGCTAAGATAGGGATTGAATCCCTTATTTTTCTGAAACAAATACAAGGTGATATATGTGGACCAATACATCCACCATGTGGACCTTTTAGATATTTTATGGTTTTAATTGATGCATCAACTAGGTGGTCACATGTATCTCTATTATCAACTCACAACTTTGAGAGGTTACTTGCTCAATTAATCAGATTACGAGCACAATTTTTCAGATTATCCCATCAAGACAATTCGTCTTGACAATGCTGGTGAATTTACTTCCCAAACATTCAATGATTGTTGTATGTCTATTGGGATAAGTGTTGAACATCCTGTAGTACATGTTCATACACAAAATCGCCTTGTAGAATCATTTATTAAGCGTCTTCAATTGATTGCAAGACCATTACTAATGAAATCAAAACTCTCAATTTCTGCTTGAGGCCATGCTATTTTACATGCGGCAGCACTAATTCGCATCAAGCCAACAAGTTATCATAAATCCTCCACTTTACAATTAGTTTTTGGTCAGGAACCAAATATTTCCCATCTAAGAATTTTCGGATGTGCTATCTATGTTCTAATTCCTCTACCACAACGTACTAAGATGGGTCCTCAAAGGAGGTTGGGAATATATGTTGGATATGAATCCCCATCTATAATTAAATATTTAGAACCATCAACAGGGGATTTATTTACAGCTAGATTTGCTGATTGTCATTTTGATGAATCAGTCTTCCCAACCTTAGGGGGAGAAAATAGACAGCTGGAAAAAGAGATAAGTTGGAATGAATTATCGTTGTCTCATCTTGATCTTCGTACAAAAGAATGCGAACTAGAAGTTCAAAAGATAATTCATTTACAAAGTTTAGCAAATCAATTGCCAGACGCATGTACTGACCCAAAGAAAGTGACAAAGTCACATATACCAGCTATTAATGCTCCAATTAAAATTGATGTCCCAGAAGGACAACCTTTTGTTGCCAAGGAATCTAAAGCACGCTTGGAGCGTGGTAGACCAGTCGGTTCCAAAGATAAGAATCCTCGAAAAAGAAAAGGAGCAAAGATTCAAGATGGCCAAGTCGAGGAAATTGTATCTCTAGAAGTGTCTACAGAAGAGCCCCTAGACATGACTAACATTATAGTTCCAAAAGAAAGTCAGGTACATGAAATTATTGAAAATGAAGAGATCTCGATAAATTATGTCATGTCAAGAAAAATATGGAACCGGAATAAAATCGAAGTCGATGATGTTTTTGTATACAATGTAGCGCTAGATGTTATGAATGATGACGAGGATCTTAAACCAAAGTCTATCGAGGAATGTAAGCATAGACATGATTGGCAAAAATGGAAAGATGCAATTGAGGCAGAATTGAAATCTCTTGAAAAGAGAAATGTTTTTGGACCAGTAGCCCGTACACCTAATGGTGTAAAACCAGTGGGTTACAAATGGGTCTTTGTGCGAAAACAAAATAAAAAAGGTAAAATTGTGAGACATAAAGCACGTCTAGTTGCACAAGGTTTTTCGCAAAGACCTGGTATTGATTATGAAGAGACATACTCCCCTGTGGTGGATGTGACTACTTTTCGATTTTTAATTAATCTGGCAATAAATGAGGGACTCGATTTGCGTCTAATGGATGTCGTTACAGCCTATTTGTATGACCCACTTGATAATGACATTTATATGAAACTCTCAGAAGGATTTAAACTGCCAGAAGCATGTTATTTTAGTTCTCGAGAACATTACTCAATCAAATTAAACTGATCTCTATATCGATTAAAACAATCTGGTCGCATGTGGTATAACTGCCTTAGTGAATTTTTGTTAAAAGAAGGATATAAGAATGATCCCGTTTGCCCATGCATTTTTATAAAGAGATCTAGATTTGAGTTTGTTATTATTGCGGTATATGTTGATGATCTGAATATCATTGGAACTCCTGAAGAGATTTCAAAGGCAGTAGAGTACTTGAAAAGAGAATTTGAGATGAAAGATCTTGGAAAGACAAAATTTTGTCTTGGGTTACAGATAAAACATTTAAAAGGACGGGATTCTTGTGCATCAAACAACTTATATAGAAAAGGTGCTAAAACGATTTTATATAGACAAAGCACATCCGTTGAGCACCCCAATGGTTGTGAGGTCTCTTGATGTAAATAAAGACCCTTTTCGACCTCGGGAAAATGATGAAGGAATTCTTGGTCCTGAAGTACCATCCTTGAGTGCAATTGGAGCACTAATGTATCTCGTTAGTTATACACGACTTGATATATCATTCGCTGTTAACTTATTAGCGAGATATAGCTCTTGTCCAACCCGAAGGCATTGGAATGGAATTAAACATGTACTTCGTTACCTACAAGGTACAAAGGATATGAGTTTTTATTTTTCTAACCTACCCAAAACAGATTTGATTGGTTTTGCAGATGCAGGGTACCTATCTGATCATCATAATGCTCGATCACAAACTGAATATGTATTCACATGTGGTGGCACCACCATTTCATGGCATTCCATGAAACAAACTATAGTAGCCACATCTTCTAATCATGCTGAAATATTGGCAATACATGAGGCTAGTCATGAATGTGTTTGTAATTCAGCACATACGAAGAGCTTGTGGTTTATCTTCAAGAAAAGAGGTACCAACGGTCTTATATGAGGATAATGCAGCATGCATCGCCCAACTGAAGGAAGGATATATCAAAGGTGATAGAACAAAACACATTTCACCGAAGTTTTTTTCACTCATGACCTTCAGAAGAATGGTGATATAAATGTTCAATAAATCCGTTAAAATGAAAATTTGGCAGATTTATTAACAAAGGCACTTCTTACCACCATATTTGAAAAGTTAGTCCACAATGTTGGATTGCGTTAACTCAAAGATCTCAAGTGATATAATCATGATGGGGAGTAAATTCACGTTGTACTCTTTTTTCCTTAACCATGGTTTTGTCCCACTGGGTTTTCCTGGTAAGGTTTTTAATGAGGCAACATCTCATGTGTATTTTGAAGAATAATGTACTCTTTTTCCTTCACTAGGTTTTTATCCCACAGGGTTTTTCCTACTAAGGTTTTAATGAGGCATATTCTTCAATAATGGACATCCAATGGGAAGTGTTATGAATAATTATAAATATGAATGTCCATTTATTTCTAATGACTCTTCATATTGATACATAAATGAGTCCATTCATCTCCCATACTCTTCATATTGGTACATGAATAAGAACTATTCATCTTCCCCTTCATTAAGTTTGTAACTATCCTTTCATTAAGTTTGTAACTTAATCTTTATTAAGTTTATAACTTTCCCATTATTATGATAACGGATAGCCGTTACGATATTGAATGCAATAGTAACGGATGTATTTGTGAAGCCTATAAATAGAGACTCACCATCTTTGTATTGAATATAGTTGAAGAATATACTTAAAAAATAAGAGAAAATTTATCTTCTTACTCTCCCTTTTTGTGTTTTTTCTATAATTTCATAACACATTAATACTTTTCCTTTTGTCACTGAAAGACGAAATGCACAAACGATGCAGTCTCCAAGGGCAAAAAATCGTCGCTAGAGGCATGGCATCGCATCCATCCACGTGGCAAATTATAAAATATTCCGAAATAAATACTATAAAAACAAAAGGATCTCAAGACTAGCGACGTAAGGGAAAAGGTCACATAGAGTGGGAAGGACTGGTAGTTATCTTTGCTTCACTTTCCTTTCTTCAAGCCAAGCTTCCTTCTTTCATTGCTAAAACCAAAAGCAAAAGCAATCTTCCGACGATACCACACCCGAACATGCGACCGGAATACAACCAGGTTCCGTTACTATCCGACCAGGACTTGGACCAGGAAGTCGCGTACGAGTCCGGTGAAAAAGTCCATATCGTCGGAATCAATGAACAGGACGAGGAAGACTCACTGCGTGCCCCGCCTTTTTCGTGGAAAAAGTTATGGCTTTTCACCGGACCCGGGTTTTTAATGTCGATAGCGTTTCTGGATCCCGGGAATTTAGAAGGGGATCTTCAGGCCGGAGCTATAGCCGGTTACTCTTTGCTGTGGCTGTTGATGTGGGCTACGGCTATAGGGTTGTTGGTTCAGCTGTTGGCGGCTAGGCTTGGTGTGGCGACGGGGAGACACTTGGCTGAGCTTTGTAGAGAAGAGTATCCAACTTGGGCTAGGATGGTTTTGTGGATAATGGCAGAGTTGGCTCTGATTGGAGCTGATATCCAGGAAGTGATTGGCAGTGCTATTGCTATTTGGATTTTGAGTAATGGTGCTTTGCCTTTGTGGGCAGGTGTTGTTATTACAGCTTGCGATTGGTCAGTATTCTTGTTGATTTTTTTTTTCATTTTTGTTAGTATTACTGTGGGGTTATTTTATTTTATTTTTTACTTAGTTTGGTGTTCTTCCTTTCCTTGCCTTGTTGCAGTTTTATCTTCTTGTTTCTGGAGAACTATGGAGTGAGGAAGCTAGAAGCATTTTTTGCAGTCCTTATTGCAACCATGGCAGTCTCATTTGCTTGGATGTTTGGTGAAACAAAGCCCAGTGGCATCGAACTTCTTCTTGGTGAGTTACCCCTCTCCACTGTAGGCTGTAGTGAATTTTTTTTGGTGAAATAAATTTCATACTGTATTGCAGTTGACTGATGATCAAATGGTTTCATATTCGTAGGTGTTTTGATTCCAAAACTCAGCTCCAAAACCATCAAGCAGGCTGTGGGAGTTGTGGGCTGCATAATTATGCCTCACAATGTATTCTTGCACTCTGCCCTTGTGCAATCACGAGAAATTGATCACAGCAGGAAAGGCCGGGTGCAAGAAGCTCTCAATTATTACTCAATAGAGACCACTGCTGCACTTATAATTTCCTTCATAATCAATCTGTTTGTTACAAGTGTCTTTGCCAAGGCCTTTTATGGTACAGAAATAGCCAGTAGTATAGGCCTTCTGAATGCAGGGCAGTATCTTCAAGAAAAATATGGAGGTGGATTATTCCCAATTTTATATATCTGGGCTATTGGGTTGCTTGCAGCTGGACAGAGTAGCACTATTACCGGCACTTACGCCGGGCAGTTCATCATGGGAGGTTTCCTGAACTTGAGGTTGAAAAAATGGCTAAGAGCATTAATCACAAGGAGTTGTGCAATTATTCCTACTATTATAGTTGCTCTTGTTTTTGACACTTCTGAAGCAGCACTAGATGTCTTAAATGAGTGGCTTAATGTGCTTCAGTCAATTCAGATCCCTTTTGCTCTTATTCCACTTCTTTGTCTGGTATCCAAGGAGCAAATCATGGGTACCTTCAAAATTGGCCCTGTGCTCAAGGTATGCTGCTGATTTCCTTGTTTTGCCCCTTGCTGATATATTAACTTGTATTGCCTACCTGAGTTCTAGTGTACTTCACTAGCTGATGCGTAAAATTCATTAAGTAGAAATGACGTACTATTTTTGCAGTAAAATAGTTTGATTTGAATGTATTTGTACATGTGCTTCCGTGTGACTTTTGCATGTGTTTGCATGTGTACTTGCATTGACCGTGGCATGAGTTACACTATTCTCTTGGTAAACTATGATTAGTGGCTGTTTGCCTTGCTGATCTAGAGATCATGATCAGCTCTTAATTCAGAACAGCTCATTGCTTTTGAATTGAATAATTGATCAAATGTGGAATCAGTTTATTGTTTTTTAGCAGGGGAATGAGTAAAGATTTTGTTGTCTTAAAAGAAACTGCCTCTTGAAGTTCTAGATTCAGTACACTGGCCATGTGAACTGTTGGCGTACTGAGCTCTTTGATGATGTAGATGTACCTTAACTCGTTTTCTATACTTATTCGTGAACCAGGTGCCTATACTGTTTCTTTTTGCAAGCTATCGATTGATGCTAGTTTATAAGTACCACACTCCCGGTGATCAAGATCTTCATCATGCATCAGTTTATAAGATTTGGAAGAGTTTTGATTCTATGTCTCTCTGCCTTGCTAGGGAAATTTGGGAAACAGTGGAAAGGAAATTCACTGAGATGACTGCTATATAAACATTCAACCTATGTGGATTAGTGAGCATATTTAACTACTGTTCTCTAGGGATTCTTGTAATTGATTGTTTACTTGCCTTCACTGCATGTAGATCCCCTCTCAAATCAGGAATTAGCCTCACTTCTTTGAAGAAGGAAAATGATGCTTAACTTTTGGCTTACTGTTAAACTTTTCAGTCTTAAACTTTTCCTGGCTCTTCTTTGCAGACAGTTGCATGGCTTGTGGCTGCGTTGGTGATAGTGATCAATGGGTATCTTTTAGTTGACTTCTTTTCCACCGAAGTCACTGGTGTAATGTTCACAAGTGTAGTGTGCGTGTTTACAGGTGCATATCTTGCATTTATAATTTACCTTGTTTCTCAAGGCATTACTTTTTCTTCCTGGTGCGGTTTGTTTCCCTCTAAACAAACGCAGGGAATCGAGTGATCAAATCTTAGACACCCTTTTCAAAGTAAGAGATCAGAAGCATGAAATGCTTATTAAACTCTGCTTTCTCAGATGAATTTCTCGAGTTTAAAGCATATCCTTTTTGCGTACGAATACTTGCATGGACTTTATGTACAAAGTTCATTTCAGTAGCTTACTTCTCGAGTTTTGTTTCGAGCAACACAGTTGTAGGTTTCATATTATTGTTGAAGAATGTATTTATCATATCCTACTGTATACGGAGGATTGGAGAGAGTGAGGCTGTAACAATCACATTCTCCTGAAACGTATGAAGGAGCCAAACTATGTGATTTGGATAATGTATCTCAAATTTTGTTCAAGGTGGCTGTATGTGAACCAGCTTTGAACAAACATGTAATTCAATTGATTTCACTGATGCATTTGCTATTTTGGCAGTCTTTTAGTCTTTAACTCTTAGGCTTTGGTTTTCTTTTTCTTTCTTTACTTTCATGCCTGCTAATGTTTACATGTAACTAGCGACAAGGATAAAAGCAAAATTGTAACTCTGGATGGCCCATTCTTGGATGGTTTAGCCCTCACTGCATTCTTTAAAAGGCCTTAATATTCAACTTTTTTTTTGTTGAAAAAAGGACAATTTAGTGTACAAGCTCTTATATTGTAAGGTTAGTAAAGGGTGCAACTTTTCCCGGCTGTTTTCACTTAATCCGTGATCTCGGGATCATAAAAGAGTAATTTTTATTGTTGCATCAAGGTTTCCTTTATTTGTTTTGCTAAAAAGTACTGAAAAAGTTTAGGAGTTGTTTGAAATTGTTGTGAGTTTTATGCTTTTAGAAATTTTGTTTTGTTTTATTTTCAATTTATTGAAACTGAAAACATGTTTGCTTGTATATTTTTTGTTGCGAAAATTTGACAACAGTAGAAGTAAAGCTTAAACGGGTGCAGTTTAAGTAAAAAAAAGACAAAAGTTCGAATCCCATCATCTACTGTTTTTAATCAATTTGTTGGGTTTTTGATGATTTTTTTGAGCAAAATTTTTACTGTAGCCGCAATGAGTACTGTTTATCAATGTAGTAACAGTAGAAAAACACTTTCAAAATTATGAAAACACTAAAATCATGTTTTCATCTATTTCTAAATTTTTGTTGTTATTTTCTGTTTTATAAAACAAAAACATAACTACCAAACATGATTTTTGTTGTAATTTTCAAAAAAACAAAAACAAAAACAAAAAACACAAAACAAAAACAATATCAAACATAGCCTTAGTATTTTAAGTTTAAGTTTAGATCTAACAATTCATGTAGTGTGTATGTTTTATGCTAAAATTTAAACATGTCTAAAATACGAAAATTTTTGTGTCACAATTCGTGTTAGTATGTCAAGTATAAAATAAAATTTTGGTTTTTGTTAAACTCATATATAATTTTTTATCAAAACATTATTAACCCATATTGTTTTTATTTTTTTTATATCGTGTTTAAATTTTTCATATTAACATTGGTTTCACACACCTTTAAAAAAAAGTTAGAAAAATGTTGTTACACTATTTTTTCCTAAAATTTTTAACAAAAAAATTTGGTAAAATGAATTCCTAAATACTGATTAAACTTCTTACTCAGGAAATCAACTAAATTTTTTAGACTTTAGCCATGAATGAACAATAAATAAAGGAAAAAAGGAAAAAAAAAAAACAAAAATGGTGGAAACTGGTCCGGGACTTTCGGGAAATTGGGTTGTATAAGTTGAGCTCAGTTAAGGAACAAACGGACCATACCCCAAAGACATTTTTTTAATGTAAATTCTGCAAAAACTGAAAAGAAAAATGGAAAAAAAGGAAGCTTCACTGCTTCAGTGAGTGAGTTAGAGACACGCCGCAGTAAAGAGTAGAAACACGAAAAAAGGAGAGAAACAAAAGAAATATGCTCTACACCTGCTCGCAATTTCGTTATTGGCAAGCAAAGAGGAAAGGGTTTTTCTTCATTTCCCTTTTTCTGCGCCACAGCCTCTTCATCTTCCTGGTTTTTGTTTTCTATCTTTTCAGCGACCGCCGGCCGAGGTTTGTTCTTTTTAATTTATCGTTAATTCTGTTAAATTTCTCTTTTTTTATTTTATTTATTTATTTTGTTGGATATTTCGGTGTTTTGATTTTGATAGTGTAGATAGTTGGTGTTAAAGCATGTATGTAGTAAAGAAGGAGAAAATCCGGATTTTTTTAGTGGTGTTGTGAAGAAGGCGAGGAATTTTGTTTGGCATACAATGAAAAAGGAAAGCAAATTAAGATTGGCGAATTTTTTTCCCTTTAATTTGAATAAATAAAGCTGAGTTTCATTAGCTTATTGGTGGGAAAATGTCAATGGGTTGTGTTGCACAGAGACAAAAGCAGTCAAGAATGATTTGTTCATCTGTTTTTTAATTTGTTGGTTAATGGTGTTTCAATTAGTTTCGACTCGTAGTCTGCTATAATTCGGCATTTATAGTTTTTACTCAGGAAATTAGGCTCCTTAGAGACTTGAATAGCGATAATTTCAGCCCTGATGCAAAGAAGTAAGAACATGAATTTGGGGAGTATCTGCTACTTGGTTGCTAAAACAGCTAAAGAAATGCCTATGGCGTTCCATTTTTAGGCAGACAAGCTGTGGAGTGTGGATATATATTCCAATGGTTGTTCTGCTTGCTAAATACGGTGGCAGACGATTAAATGCTCTTAGAGCATTAAGGGTGTGGACCGCTAGATTTATCTTGAAAGCCTCTTATAGTATGTTTTGTATAGTTTGCTTCTATATTGAAACTGTTTTACCGGGATGGTGCATTGTACTTTTTACCCCCTAGCTTTATCTCTGTCGGTTGCGGTCATCCACGCAAACTTTTTTTGGTTTATATTGCTAATTCTTTGTGTTTATTTATTCATTTTCGTAATCAAGACTTTTAAATTGAATCTTATAGCATTGTCCTTGAACTACCAGTGCATTTCGACAACTATGGCCAATGCTGAGCAAAATTTGGAAAATGATGCTGCATCTTCTCTGATAGAGCAGCTTTGCGAGGCTGTTCTTGAACTAGAAGCTTTCAAGGATGCTGCTGAGAACAAGGATCCACGGAAAGAAATTGAACAACATTTTTGCAATCTTGTGATGATATCAAAGCGGAAACCTGAAGAGCTAGAAGTTAAAGGAGAAGGAATATGAGGAGAAAGAAGCTGAAACTCGTGCATTGATTGCCAAGGAGGTGGAAGCTGTTGATACCAAGGAGCAAGACTTCTTGGATCAAGTACAGGAGCTGAAAGACGCTGCTGTTGCTGCCATTGCAGAGGCATGTGCAAATTTCCAACCTACATCTGTCGAACCTCCTGTTGCTGGGGAGAACAAAGGCACAAAGGTAAGCAGCTCTGTTGGTGATAGAAACTCTGCTGATGAGGACTTTCCTCATAAAACAGGTGAAAATACTGAAAATGTGGCTGATGATGTTAAGCTGCGTCCAGAGCTGACACAATTTTGTGAGTAAATGGATGCAAAAGGGCTTCTTAATTTTGTAATGGGGAATCAGAAAAAAATTATATGCCATTTGTCAGGAACTTCCTGTTGCACTAGAAAGTGCAAGTGAACCAGCCCATTTGGTGCTGGATTCATTGGAGGGGTTTTACCCTCTGGATGAAACAGTCCAAACAGTGGATAAGAAGGATGCTGCCCTTCAAGGCATGCGCTAATCCTGTGTTCTCTTAACAGAAGCTATGGCTTCTTTTTGGCCAGAATTGACCCTGGTGCTGATCACCTTCCGAACCCTGAAACCAAGCAGCAAGCCAAGGCAATTGCTGATGAGTGGAAACCTAAGTTGTCTGGCGAGGGCAGTGACACTGCCAATGGCAACTCATTGGAAGCAGAAGCTTTTTTGCAGCTCCTTGCTACTTTTAGGATTGCTTAGGAGTTTGATGAAGAAGAGCTCTGCAAGCTTGTTGTCATAGTTGCTCACAACCGGCAGGCACTGGAGCTCTGTCATTCCATTGGGTTAACACAGAAGATGCCAGGTTACTGTTTTTTTGATTAACTGACCTGATGGGGTTTCGAGACCAAACCATTGTTTCCGTAAGATGCATCTTGAGTTTTATTCCTTTTTGGTGTAATGGGTTTTAGATTATTTGAAAAATATATTACATGTTGGAGTTATTCTGATGTATCTCTGCCCTGCTGATGGCTATTCCACCGTTTGTTGTACATTTGCTAAACCATATTTTACCGTGGCAGGGGTTGAGTTATTGATTAAAAGTGGGAGACAAATAGATGCTGTATGATTTGTTCGCGCCCTCCAGCTTACTGAAAGTTTCCCTCCAGTGCCCCTCCTGAAGATATGCTTAAAAGATTTGAGAAATTCCCAAGGGAAGGGTGGGAACTCTGCTGGTGCACAGGTATGTGCATATACGGAATGATCAACCATCCCATGCTAAGGATGTTTTCTATATAGAACATACCAAATGTTGATTTCCCTTTTCACTCTTTGTACACAGGGTACGTAAATGCACAAGAACTTGCAGCCTTGAGAGCTGTGATAAGATGTGCTCAGGAGTACGGGCTAGAACCTGACTACCCACTTGACTCACTCCAAAAAAGGTTCACTCAACTGGAAAAATCAAAATCAGAGAATAGGAAAAGAGTAAGATTTCAGTAAACATCACCAGCCAAAGAAGTCAAGACCCAAGGGTGGATTTAGAGGATTTCGTGGACCTCTTGGTAGGCAAGCTCCACCTGTTTCCAATGAGAGGGCTGCATGTGCCAGAATACCTGAAAGGTATCCTCATTCTGATCCTAACCCCTACTATTATTGAGTCCCAGACCAACCTGCTTATGCTTCACAAATCACTGATCAAAGATTCTACTACTATGCTCAAGACGATAGAGGTTTATCCCCCTTGTATGATGCATCTACATCAAACTATGGTAGCTATTGTTGTAGCGGATTGCAACCATCACACCAGCCATATCTGTAGTTATTGATGGAAAGCTAAACAATGGATGTAAAGGTTAGTTGATCAGATTTTTTGCCCCTTTGTGGTGCCAACTGCTAATATTCAATGCCATGTTTTTGAGGCTTCCATTATTCAATGCCCTCAACGCCATTGCGGTGTTACATTGAGCTTGCTATTTTAATTTTCTATAAAACAGATTATCATTAAGGTCAAAGCTTTTGATCTTACCGTAAGATCAATATAAACACACATGATTAAGTGTAATTTCATTATCATTAGGCATAAAATATGTTAGAAGTATTATAAATACATAAAAATACTTCTAACTTATTTTATGTCTAATGACATCAAATTTACGCTTAATCACATTTGTTTACGTTGATCTTATTATAAGGTTAAAAATTTTGACATTATCATAGAATTTCTCCTTTTAGATATGCTAATGTTAATATATGACATGTATAGAGAAATTGCTTCCATTGATATTCTTCGATTTTTCTCCTCATGATGCTAAAACCTGGTTTATACGTAATAAACGTTTATTTTACTTTATAAAGCCCAATGTCAAAACGACACCGTCTTTAACTGCGAGCAAATGTTTTTATTTTATCGTTGGTGGAGAAGAAACTGACAATCGCTCCAACGCCTGAATTTTTTTTCTATTGTTTCATCAGTTTGGCGCAGAGTTCATTTCTCGTACCATCCCGCTGACTTACTCTCTCGAGCTTTCCTTCAATTCCTACGCCTCAACCCGAGCCGAGCCACCACACTTGTCATGGCACGGCCACTAGTTAACGTCGCCGTCGCAACCGTCGCTTTCTTCCTCCTCTTTCTTTTCTCCGGTTCAAATCCCTCCACGTCACCACCACTCCTCCTCCCCCTGCCTCACCGCGGCGCCCGTCCCGCCATGATCCTCCCTCTCTTTCCTTCTCCCAAGAGTTCCTCTAGAACCTTCTCGAACTCTCGTCGTCAACTCCTGAGATCCGACTCTCACTCTTCCCATCCTAACGCTCGCATGAGACTCTACGATGATCTGCTCCTCAACGGGTACACTATTATTATATTGTTACCATTATTATTTCCTTTAAATCGTATTTTTCCTTTTTCTTTTAACTGAGATGTTTGAGGATTAAAATTTCGAAGGTATTACACTACGCGGATATGGATCGGGACACCTCCGCAGAGATTTTCGCTTATAGTGGACACTGGAAGTACTGTTACTTATGTTCCTTGCGCCACTTGCGAACAATGTGGTAGACATCAGGTGATGTTAAAATTTCATTCATCTTTGCTTCATCCCATTCGAATTTTCAAACATATCTGCTTATTTTCTTTCTAACTTTTTTTTTTTGGAAATTTAGTGTATTTGAAGCATATTAGAGTAGATCTGAGTAGAAAAACTTCGTTTAGGCTTTATTTGGTTGTTGCTTTCTTGAAGTTTTTCAATGTAAAAGTTAAAGCTTTGAATATTGATACCAAAATTGATGGTTTGAATTTTAGATAAATAATAATTACCTTACAATTAGTTTTACATTTTGGTGAGCTGCTTATATTTCTTTAAATATGAATTTACTTCCATACTATTTGTTTTGTAGCACTCTTTTTAGGACACTAAAAGCACATAGCAATGCGGTCTTAATAATTTTCGGTGAAAGGTTTTCATCATGTTGATTCTGAAAAATCTTATTTAGGTGGTTAAGCTTATAGGTTTTCTGATTGTTTTTTTTTTATCAGGATCCAAAGTTTCAGCCTGATTTGTCCAGTACTTACCAACCTGTAAAGTGCAATTTGGATTGCAGTTGTGACAATGACAGGGTGCAATGTATTTATGAGAGACAGTATGCTGAAATGAGTAGGAGTAGCGGTGTCCTTGGTGAGGATATCATGTCGTTTGGGAATCAAAGTGAACTTGTGCCTCAGCGTGCTATTTTTGGTTGTGAAAATGAGGAAACTGGTGACCTTTACAGTCAGCATGCTGATGGCATTATGGGATTGGGCCATGGTGATCTCAGTGTTGTTGACCAGCTTGTTGAAAAAGGTGTGATTAGTGATTCATTCTCCTTATGTTATGGTGGGATGGATATTGGTGGGGGTGCTATGGTTCTTGGAGATATATCTGCCCCATCAGACATGGTCTTTAGTTATTCAGATCCTGCTCGCAGGTATGTTTTTGTAAACATTTTTTCTCAGAGATAGAATGCATCATCAACTTCCTAACAAATACATTCGATACATCTGACACATTTACTCTAGTTTCGGGATGGCAACAGTCCATATTACAACATTGATTTGAAAGAGATACATGTTGCGGGGAAGCAGCTACCTTTGAACCCAAGAGTCTTTGATGGAAAGTATGGAACTGTTTTGGACAGTGGTACAACCTATGCATATCTGCCAGAAACAGCATTTGCAGCATTTAAGGACGCTGTAAGATTCAGTTACCATAAATGAATCATAGTTTGTTACAGTTTTAGCTAGGCTTATTAATGTGTTCTTACTGGGCCCTCTTTGTCTCCTAGCTGAGTGATATGTTGAGTTTAAATGACTTACAACTTAGCCCTTCGTCCTTAATTCCATAATATGGGGTATCATTGGAGTTTTATTCTGACAATTGTACATATTCAACTGGAATTTTATGCGTGGTTGCAAGGGCATGAGGCTAAACAGGTTGACCTGTTTAACAGTCAAAAGTTAAAACTTGTCATTTTTATTGTGGATCTTTTTTTACCACTATATCTCACATTTCCATCTTTGCATTGCAGATTGTGAAGGAACTTAATAGTTTAAAGCAGATCCGTGGCCCTGATCCAAATTACAATGATATATGCTTTAACGCTGCTAGCAGGTATGACTTATACCATGTACCATAAGAAAAAAAAAGTTGAACTGTTTTTAATTATTTATTGTGAAAACCGAATAGCTATCTTTGCTGTGCTATTAACAGTTAAAATTTGTTTTTCTGCTTCAGTGATGTCTCTGAACTCTCAAAAATATTTCCAGCAGTTGAAATGGTATTTGGCAATCAGCAAAAAATATTGCTATCACCTGAGAATTACTTGTTTCGGGTAAGCTTTTCACCCTGTAATTGCTTTTCTGTTGATTGAATAGTTTCATTTCTCAATGGAACCTTCTTAAATTTATATTTGAAGTTGGTTTAGGAAGTAGCATTTGAGTTAAATTGAGTTTTCTGCTAAACTTAAATCTTATATTCATAAAGCATTCAAAGGTGCACGGTGCATATTGCCTTGGGATCTTCCAGAATGAAAAGGATCCAACTACCCTTTTGGGAGGTATGTTGAGCTTCAGGTAACTTGTGTTTTGTGATTTTATTCCTTTTAAGCTACCATCTTTTTGGCAAAGTTTGGCAAAATATCTCCACTTCCAAATCCAAAGCTTTAGTTTGATGCCATGAAAGTTCTGGGTCTGTTATTTTGTTATTTTCTGTCTTGTTTTCAAATTAACCCTTTGTCTGTTATAGGAATCATTGTACGCAATACTCTGGTCACGTATGACCGTGAGCATTCGAAGATTGGTTTCTGGAAGACTAATTGTTCTGAGCTATGGGAAAGGCTACACATAACTGGCACACCATCACCATCTTCTCCATCTTCAAGTGGGAATGATAAGTCGCCACCTTCATCAGCTCCTGACGGATCACCACGTTATACTCTTCCAGGTACATTAAGCCATGGTTATCCCAGGGCCTTATGTGATTCTCTTTTATTTAATTGAAAAGCATTAATGATCAAACTTTTTTAATTATGCTTTCCAAGTGATATATTCGTGCTATACCATCTTCAAGAAACTAGGTCATGTTGCTGTTTGTATTCCCTTTCTGGTTTAACATCGGGATCTATCTTGTCTTTCAGCTTCTGCTGAATTCTTTATGATGACATATCCTTATTGATTAACAGGGGAAATTCCGATTGGTAAAATTATATTGGATATGTCATTGAGCGTCAACTACTCGTATCTAAAGCCTCAAATCAACAAACTTGCTGAGTTCATTGCTAAGGAGTTAGATGTTAATGCTTCACAGGTTAAACAAATATTATCTTCAAATATTGGAGCATGTGTTGGCAGTAACTTATGAACTATTAATATGAAATGACATGTTAATTACTGAAGGAACTTTTAAATTATCTGATTAAACAGTTGATTTTTTCTCTGTGCTTAGGCTTTCAAGTGATATTTACTTTTTGGGTTTACAAAATTTTTTGGATGATTTCAGGTCCGCTTATTGAATTTTACATCTGAAGGAAATGGTTCTCTTGTCAGATGGGCCATAGTCCCTTCAGGATCAGCAGCATACATTTCTAATATTACTGCAACGGTAAGTCTTCTTATAGATCATTGCAATACTTTTGTTATACAAGATTACAGCCTTTTGCTTGATGAATTTCTGCTTCCAGAGTATAATTTCTGGACTTGCTGAACATCATGTGAGGCTTCCTGATACGTTCGGAAATTATCAGTTGGTGCAATGGAAAGTTGAGCCTTCTGTACAACAGTATGTTTCCATTTTTCTAATGGACCGTTTATAACTTTTAGTTTGGCCACTCTTTCTCTCTTTCTTCTTACTCTCACTCTTGCATGGCATGGATCCCGGGCGGCTACTTATGCCATTTTAAAAAAATGCCTTCCTGCTGACAATTTGATGAATAATATGTCAAAGATTCCATGTCTATTTATATATGGATCTGATAAGTGGATGGATAATGTAAAAGAACCAATGAACTTGTACATTGGTGAAAGGGTCCAGATTTCTGCATGGTTCATTGGTTCTAAACTTCTAATAGCATGAATCAGTGCATACATAAAAACTAGTATACCATAATTCTAGAGGGTCTAGATCTTCTACATGGTACATTGGTCATGGATCTGTTCTATCATACATTCTCTGATATCTGTATCCTAAATTGCCTTTTTTCTCTTGCGTTCCTATTCTCTAGTTACAACGTAAATATGCATATAATTGAAAAATTAAAATCTTTCTTATTCAAAAGCAAAATCGTTATTCATCAAGGTTGCCTATTCTCAAAGTCTAATAGTCAACATTGTCGGACTGACAAGGTAGTTGTATCTAGAAGAATTTTGTTGCAGTATATGCATGCAAGGTGTATAAACAAAAAACGAAGTAGAGAAAGAACATCTTAACTACTAATTCATGATCCAACCTTTATTTTGAGTTGCTAGTCAAGTCGACCTCTTCAATTACTGTGAATTTCATTTTGACCTTTGCGCAGCGAGTCATGTATGTACAAGCTCTAACGTGATTTGCCCATCTGAAATGATACAGATCATGGTGGGAGCAACACTATTTGGTGGTTCTTTTGGCTATTTTCATTACGATAATCGTCGGATTATCAGTTTCTGGAGTGTGGTTTATCTGGAGACGCAGACAACAAGCGCTCAATTTATACAAACCTGTTAATGCAGCTGCTCCAGAGCAAGAACTCCAGCCAATATAGTTTTAAAATCTATTTTTTTTGCTTGCTTATTATGCAGATAGAAGAATTTTTCGACAGATTTCGGCTTTGGGTTCTACATCAATACCGTTTAATGGTCTAAAGTTTTGTTTGATGGCAGGGATTTTCCTAGTTTTGCTTCTTGTTTCAAGATAGAAGCATAGAAAAGAATTCCTCAACTAAATTTGTATGCGATTAATATTATAACATGCAAAGTGATTCAGAAAATCTCATTACTCAATAAATAAGGTTGAAGAACAAGGTTGGGCGCTGGCCCCTCATAAAAAAAATTAAATTTATCTCTTGATTTATTGGTTAAAGATGAGTTGTGGTATATTTAAATCTTGAGTTTGAATCTAAGCAGTTTCATTTTCAGTTATTTAATGTTTTTTTTGTAATAAAAAAATTAGATTTAATAATTTCAATTATGCTATTGTAAAGAAAAATTTTTAGCACGAGAATATAAATTCTATTAAGAAATTTTTATATTTTATGCAAATTATATATATAAATGGTAAATAAGCATATCATTGTTTATCTTGGGTTTTCATTTTTAAGGCAATGATTTATTTGAGTTGAAACGATATAATATTAAATTTGAGTTTTGTTTGATTAAAAAATTTTATGTTTAAATTTTGATTTGAATTTAATTAAGTTTAATTTTTGAAGTTCAAATTTGATTTGATAAAATATTAAAATTATTTGAGTTTAATTCGATAAATTCGATTTGTTATTTTTTTTAACTACATATAATAAAAGTAAAATAATAGATCAATCATAAAATATAAAAATATATTAAAAAGTTGATTAATTTCTAGAGCCATTTAAATAAGATGTTAAGATATTTGAGTTAGATTTGTTACTTTTACAATTCTAGTCTAAACTTGACTTGAACATAAATAAATTAAATTAAAATTGTATAATTATCGAATTTTCTTACTGTGATAACCGTCTTGATTTGTTTACATGTTATTATTCTTGCGTCATGTTGCACCTTTCGCATTGAGCCAAGACAAGACGAAAGGGAAAAACAAGAAAGTTGGTAAACCGATGACTTTCCCTCAGTTCTCGCTCACCCCAATAAATCAGTGGGTCGTTGTGTTCTTTTCCCAAGCTTCAAGCCAGCGAGGCAAGCGTTACAGGATCCGGAGAGCTGCCATCTTTTGGTACAAAACAATGGAGTCAATTGCAGCAGAAGTCTACGGCAATACAAAGATTTCAACGATAAATTTTTTACCACTAATTACCCGAATGGAATCTGTTCCGAAACATTTAGTTAGGCTCATACCTATTTTTCAAACATTACTTTCAATTTCTTCCCTTATTTTAAGAATAAATACAGTTAAAACTGAAATTGAAACAATTGTTTTTTTTCACAAAAGAGATCATAATGTGAAGACAAAAAAAATTGTCTATGTTATGATTTGAATTCTAAATCTGCTTAGTATTGTTTTTAAAAAATAGTTGGATGAATCGATTGGGTTAAATTTTTTATTCAAAACTAAAATATTTTGCAGTTAAGTTGGAGTTTATATATAATCCATCGATAATGTATAATATTAATGCATAAAAAATTGATACTTTAGTAATAAACATACTAAAAATAAATATTATAAGTGATTCTCCAAATTGTATTTTTAAACTTTTTTTTTCAAATTTGTTTATTGCATGCTATCAAATTTAATTAATATATATACTATCAAAACACGATGTTATGAGTGGTTTAATCACAATTATATTATACTTTTTTTTATTTTTTGGCTTTTATTATGTTAAAATGAAATTTTAACTTTGAATATTGTTACAAAAAGTTATATGTACGTCGTCCATACTATATCACTTTATTAATTTATAATTTTTTAAATGAAAATATTTAGAAATATACATTGCATCAAATTTAAAAAATAATAGTAACTAGAAATATTTTGTATTACTTTTTGGTCAATCAAATAAATAAATTCTGGTAACCGGCTCCTTTGGCGGCTAGCAATGAAACCCCTAAAAATCCAGTCAAAATATTCACAAAAAAATTCCAAAATGACGAGAATGTCCCAGCCTCCAACTAAGCATCCTCCGCAAACGAGAAATGAAAATAAAACTAAACCCCCCAATTATTTATTCCCTAAAAATTGGAAAAAAAAAAAAACTAAATAAGCAAAGACTGAAGACTAACAACAGAAGAGCGAAATCTGGGTTTTTGATTTGATTTTCCTTCTTACATAGATTAGGAGACCAAAGAAGGAAAAAGCCAGAACCCAAAGTTGAAAATTCAGGTATCATTTCTTTGTCTTTCTTTCTGTTTCTTTTGGCTTTGAAATCTCTCTGTAATTTTTTGTTTAATTTTATTTTAATTTTGATATATGCATTTGGGTTCTTGTTAACGACTTGGAAAATCAAACCCATGTTTCTGGGTTCCTTGTTAAGATTATGGACCCATTAAAATAGCTGAAAGATCTTGATGAGTCTTTAATTTCCGTTGCTGTCATTTCCTTGCCATTTCGTAATACTTTGACTAATTACTTCTTTGGAGTCGGTTATTTTTGAGATAATTAGGAAACCCATTTGATCTAATTACTTTATGCGTGATCATGTTGTTTTGAAAGTACGATTTTGAAAGGCTTTGTGGGTTTTTGGATATATGAGATTTTAAGGACGACTGAGGAGGTTTTAAGGGTTGATTTTAGTTATTAGTTTGTTCAGCTGTTGTGAAAGTGCGAAAAACAGCTTAAAGTTGTACTTCCAAAGGGTAACTAATTTTTTTTATGACTGACACGAATATGCATGTGTGCCAAAATCATTAAGGTGTAAAAATGATTTGATTCAATTGTGATTTTATTATGCTGTGTAAATGTAAAAATGATCTGCAAGTTAGTTCGGTGGGTGTTTTGGTGCTAAATATTATATTTGAAAGTTTAAAGTTTCAATGTACTCATTTTTTTCTTAATTTTTTAAGTTAATTAAATCTTGGTTTAAAATTTTGATTCTGTGTAGGGATTGCTAGTTGGTGAAGTTGAGATTTCAAGCATCTGCGTGGTTCGTGTTACCAAGATTGTGTAGCTACATATGCTATGATACGGATTTCAAAAGGGTTTTCTTTGGTTTTATGGAATAATATGGTTTCCCAAGGATCAGTGATTGAGAAAGAAGTTTTCTGTTAGAATTTACAAGAAAAAGGTTTGTACTTTGTCCTTACTTTATCTCGACTTTCCTGTTTCACTTTTTTCCTTAAAACTTCTACAAATAAATTTATGCATTTGTCCTATATGCATCAAAATAACTGTGACGATAGTAGTGTTGAATTTTGAGGAAGGAATTAGGTAATTGAACCAAAGTAATTAGACTGAAAGCTTTCTCCAGTTGTTTCATGCCATAATTTGTGTTTAAATCAACATTCTCTGATTTGCATTGGAAGTTGAGCATCATTTTCTTTGGCTATTTCTTTAGTTTCTCTACTCTTCCTTTATTTATTTTCCTGTTGTGCTCATCAAGACATTTTTGAGATGTCTATTTGCATTTTCTTTGATTGGTTCATAACATTGAATTGTTAAGACAATTGATGAGATGTCCTTTGCTGTATACAAATAAACGTACAGGAGGGTGATCATTGCATTGAAAGCAAATGATCCTTTTGTAGGGTATTCTTTTTGTTGTGGATTACCACTATACACCTGACGCTTGAATATCTGAAATTCTGGAATGACATCAAGTGAGTGAAAAACAAAGTGATAACTGAGAGACAAACTTGGCTAGTCAAAAATAATGTGGGTTGTGAGTAAGGTATCATGAATGTTAAGAGGGTATTATTACTTTAAAGGTACTGACATGTTGGAATTTGTCAAATCGTTAAATGGTTCCAAAATGTTTTTAAAACCTTATACCTTATTAAATGTTTGCCTAAATCTTGTCATCTAATGCGATGATACTGATGAATTGATTATAATCATTAATGACAAATGAAAAAGATAGTTATATGTTATGGTGTGCATACTGTGCATGGTAGTTTGCCTTTTATTCTTTACAGTTTTTCACCCTCTACTCCTCTTTTTTACATCTGACTTTCTTTTTTTGGTTGTTGATACAGATCATATGGAGATATCTTTGTTAAAAGCACTTCTTAGTAACATTTCCTCATTTTTAAATTTATCATCTTTTGAGAACATTAACTCAGAACCAGTTCAGAAGTACTACCAGAGAGCAGAAGAGATACTAAAGTTGTTGAAGCCAATTCTTGGCGCAATCGTTGATTCAGAAATTACTTCTGATGAAGTGCTTAGTAAGGCATTTGAAGGATTGTGTCTCTCTATAGAAGAATTGAGAGAGCAATTTGAAAGCTGGCAACCCCTTCTGAGTAAAGTTTACTTTGTAAGTTACAAGTTATATTTTTAGTTCACAACTTTACTTGGCAAATTTAGTTCACTTCTGGCTGGAAGAAGTACCTAAACCTTACCTCTTAGGCATACTCCTGATATGTTGAAGCTTTGATCAATTGCTCTTGTTTGCAATAATATTTCCTTTTGAGATGCTTCTTGTAGATTATTGTTGTCATTTTACACTTAATTGTTGTGCAACAGCTTGTCAAAACATATATTCTACCAATATGGTCTATGTATGTCCTCTTTTCCTTCTGATCTCTTACGGTTATTAGAACTTTATCATGTTTGTTGTAAGAGTAGTTATTGGAATGTGTAGCTTTTGGAATAAGTAAGTCCTGATTCTTGAATGTTTGCGCTTATTCTGGTGAAAAATTGCTATAGATGGGTGCCCTTTTAGAAAATAATATTACTGAATAAAATTTTCTTATAAGCAACTGTTTGTCAATTATGGATAAACATCTTTTCTTTCACTTAATGTCTAGGTTCTGCAAGCTGAGTCATTAATATCGAAGATTCGAAATTCTAGCGTGGATATATTCCAGTTCTTGAAGTCTACTCATCAGCATCTGCCTGATGAACTGAGTTCTGCATCTCTTGAGGTAATTTATGAGCCAAAGTTTTGAAGCCTTCTATTTGAAGCTTGTACTTTTCATCTTGTGTTTATAAGTAGAGCATATTATCATATTCTCTCAATGGTTATGAAAAAAAATCATCTATTGGAGAGCGGATGGCATTTAACCTGTACAGTTTTGAGATGTGAGAAAATAAAGAGCTGTCCTTTTGATTCGATTTCTGAGTTTAAAGAATGCTAAAGAGGAGTCCATGTTTCAGTATTTCTAACAATAGTCATGATTGATTGCAGCACTGCATGCAGAAAATTAAGCATGTAGGATATGAGCAAACATCATCTGTCATTAGGGAAGCCATAAGGGATCAAATAGATAGTATTGGGCCAAGCTCAGAAATACTAGTGAAAATTGCAGAGAGCTTGAGCTTGAAGTCAAACCAGGAGATTCTGATAGAGGCTGTTGCCCTTGAAAAGTTGAAGGAGAATGCTGAACAAGCAGAAAAAACTGCAGAAGCTGAGTTTATTGATCAAGTGATTGCTCTTGTAACTCGCATGCATGATCGCCTTATCTTAATAAAACAATCTCAGACCTCCAGCCCTGTTCCCATACCTCCTGATTTCTGCTGCCCCCTTTCCCTAGAACTAATGACTGATCCAGTGATTGTGGCATCGGGACAAACCTATGAACGGGCTTTCATCAAAAAATGGATTGATCTTGGGCTCACTGTGTGCCCTAAGACGCGGCAGACTTTGGCTCATACCAATCTTATACCTAATTACACAGTGAAGGCACTAATTGCAAACTGGTGTGAGTCAAATAATGTGAAGTTGCCTGATCCCATGAAGTCCATGAGTTTAAACCAGCCCAATCACCTTGTTGTGCAGGCAGAGTCTGGCCTGCCTAGGGATTCAAATAGTTCTCCAAATCCTAGAATCAGCCAACCAGTGTCACCTGAGTCACGGTCTACAGGTCAATCTGTTAAGAACGTAACCACATTTAGTGGACACCTAATCACATCTAGTGGACTTCATCGGGAGGCAACCTCCTCTCTGCATCCTCGTTCTCCCTCAGAGGGTTCCTTGCCAGCTTTAGCTGGAAACGGAGAGTGTCTGGATGTTGCAAGAATATCAATAAATAGTGCTGAAGACAGGTCAACCATGGAACAAACGGGTAGCAATTCGGTTGCCCAAGCCCCTACGTCACCTTCTTATAATGTTGAACAGTCATCTCAGAACCATACAAGATCTGCTTCAGCCTCTAGTACGCTTTCTAATTCAGATTTTCCTCGAGGAGCAGTTGGAGATGCCAATGAGACTTCTGAGGGGTCCACTCATCTTGCAGCCTACAGTAGTGATGTTTCTGGAGAGCTGAAATCTGACCCACAGCCTGCAGCTAGCTCAGCCATCCCACAGAGAGAACCTGAGTTCCCTCCTCGATTGATGGACGCACGATCTAGAAGCCATACAATCTGGCGCCGGCCATCAGAGAGATTCATTCCAAGGATAGTTTCTTCTCCTGGTATTGAGCACAGGGCTGACCTTTCTGGCGTTGAAACTCAGGTTAAGAAGTTGGTAGGGGACTTGAAGAGCACTTCAGTTGATACACAGAGAGAATCCACAGCCCAACTCAGGTTACTTGCCAAGCACAATATGGACAATCGGATTATAATAGCAAACTGTGGGGCCATTACCTTGTTAGTTGATTTGCTTCGATCACCAGATTCAAAGACTCAGGAAAATGCTGTTACAGCACTTCTTAACTTATCAATTAATGATAACAACAAAACAGCTATTGCTAATGAAAATGCAATTGAACCTCTGATTCATGTCCTCGAGACAGGAAGTCCTGAAGCTAAAGAAAACTCAGCTGCCACTCTCTTCAGTCTTTCAGTCATTGAGGATAACAAAGTCAAGATTGGAAGGTCTGGGGCAATCAAGCCTCTTGTTGATTTATTGGGGAATGGTACTCCGAGGGGAAAGAAAGATGCAGCTACAGCCTTGTTTAATCTGTCAATATTTCATGAAAACAAGGGCCGAATTGTGCAAGCTGGTGCTGTAAGACACCTTGTGGAGTTGATGGACCCGGCAGCTGGAATGGTTGATAAGGCAGTTGCCGTTTTGGCAAATCTTGCCACAATTCCTGAAGGGAGGACTGCGATTGGACAGGAGGGTGGGATTCCCGTGCTGGTTGAGGTTGTTGAGTTGGGTTCAGTGAGAGGAAAGGAAAACGCAGCTGCTGCTCTTTTACAGCTCTGCACAACCAGTAGTAGGTTTTGCAGCATGGTGCTCCAAGAAGGTGCTGTTCCACCGCTTGTGGCCTTGTCCCAGTCTGGCACCCCAAGAGCTAAAGAGAAGGTATACTGCTTCTGCTGGTTTCTTTATATCACCTTTTTTTTAGCATTGTGGAAAATCATCATAAGCTTCTGTTGATTGCAGGCGCAGGCACTTCTGAGCTACTTCAGAAACCAACGACATGGTAATGCCGGCCGAGGCTGAATGTGGGAAAACTACCTTCATTGCCATCCAAGGTTTTGGGTCTATACAGTTTGTGTACATTTGATGTTGCAAATAATGCCTGTGAAGTTTTTGCTGCTTGGGTTTATAGGGTTTGTTCTAGAGAAGAAAAAATTAATTTGTGGAGGATTTGATTGAGTCCTCTTGTGAAATACTTTTATATATGTGAAATTGTGAATGTGGGAAAGGAATTTCATACATGTGAGTTTGTCTGGTCTTTGCAGCAAGTTTGGGCAGGATGAGAACTGATGAATAACAATCTCTGTCCTGTTTGATGTTCCATGATTATTCTTTGACTCGCTGTTTTTTAGATAATACTAAATATTCAGACTGATTTGTAAGCCATTCTTCTTTGCAGGCAACCAAGAACTGCCATTTGATTATGCATTTCCCATGATTTTGAGAACCCAATTCCATTTTGTCTGCCCATTCATTGGAAAATTATCCAACTCCATTAACATTTGCTTTTACTGATTTATCATCTGCCAAAATTCCTTCTTTTTCTTTTATCATCAGCTGTTTGATTCTTCGACTTTGATTATCAGTTTGCTAAGACCCTTTATTTATGTTATGGAGGAAGTGCAATACGATTTTAATTTT
Organism: Heritiera fomes; assembly: GCA_032173925.1. Lineage (NCBI taxonomy): Eukaryota > Viridiplantae > Streptophyta > Magnoliopsida > Malvales > Malvaceae > Heritiera > Heritiera fomes. The sequence continues at coordinate 25,317,705 of JAPDPM010000017.1, read as the reverse complement.
TTTTTCCTTTTAATAAGGAGAGATTGAAGATGCTTACGTTCGAGAGTGATTCAATCAAATGATTATTAGCTTACTTTCTAATTTAGTCACTCAATTAAATAATTATAAGCTTTCGCTTTGGGCGAGGTTTAATTTTTAAAAAACAATTACAAATTATAATACAATTAATTATATAGATATTTGAAATGTAAATGTATTTTTTATTTTAGTATGTGTAAAACATAATGTAAATTATATATAAAAATAAGGATAATTTTTTCATATATTGTTAGTAGAGTTTTTTTACTCCATAAGTGATATTAAAATTATAATATATGTCTTATAAAATTATTAAAAAATAAAAAATAAATAAAATATTATATGTATAATGATCTTAAATCTACTTATGAAATAAAAAATTTTCACTAATGATATATAAAATAATTGTTTTAAAAATAAAATAATGATTATCAAACTTAATAAATTTAGACTATGTTTGATTTATCATTTCGTACGAGAATTGTGAAAAAAAAAATAATAAAACATCGTAAGTTATGTGAATAAAGTGTGGCGAAGGCCCAAAAGAAGGAAGGAATCGATCCTTTCTTATATTTCTTTGTTTATTCCTTTGCTTGCGAACCAACCTTTTATTATTTTTATTTTATTTTTTTAACCACTCAATAAATTAAAAAATTAAAAAAAAATACCTGTCAGCGGCGGCGCTAATATTCTCTCGCGGATGCTTTCTCGTTTGCCAATCAAAGTTCAAGACGGAAAGAGACTCGCATGCAAGGTTCTTTTCCTCTTCTCTGTTCCCTGTTTTGGGTTTTAGGGTTTTGTGATTTATGTGGATTTAAATGTGTAAATTTTCAGTTTTTCTAATGAGAATGTTTTCGTTTTTCTGCACTGTTTGATCTTTCCTTGATCTCCTTTGACCGAAAGTTTTTTTTCGGTTTGTTTTAACTTGTCGTTTGTTGAAAATAATCGAATTTTCATTTATTATTAGCTTGTTTATGTTAAGCAGCTTTGATGATTTTGTACCTTTTGAAGGGATTTAAAAAAAAAAAGGAAAGCAAAGGTTATAATTAATACATTTACCTGTTTTTAATCTTTTTTATATTTTTTATTTCAATCTGCTTAGTTAAAACTGTAATGTTGAAATTATTTATGTTAAATTTGCAGGAGTTAGTAATTAACTGACTTATAATAATGAATTGAAGGAGTCTTTGTGATAATAAGCATGGGCCCTGACTTGGAGCCAAAAGACAAGTCGAATACAATGATGGGTGTGGTTTCGAGCAATAATGAAAATGGAGGCTTGCCCCATGATTTGGAAGATAAATTTATGCATTGTGCGAGTAACTGTGAGGATCAGGACTTCGGTGAGGAAACTTCGTCTGGGGTAGGACAAGCAAAGATATCCAAAGGAAACGAGGATATGGAGATTAATATAACTGAATGCACAAATTCCCGTGGGGATGGGTTGGCTGTTGCTGAATGCCAGGATGCCACTGAGAATTCGAGTTCTTTTGGTGGCACAGTGACACGGGGTGAGAATGATTCAGCAATAAGTGATGCTGAAGTTGAATCGGCACTATGTGGTGGGAATCTGTTGGGATCAATGTTTGATGGATTGTTTCAAATAAGGTGCTTTTTTGTAGTTTGAAATATTTTATTTTTTGTGTTAGTTCATAGACATATCAGGGTAGACGGGATGGTGATGAATGATGATTGATAATTAATCCTTTCACCACTTTGCCAACTATTAAGGTTTGTGCATGTTTTTTTCTTTTGAAAATCTAGGTTCACTTTTAGGAATTTGAAATTGCGGTTATATGTGAAGAACAATTTTCATTTTTAAAAATTTCAGGTCTCATTTTCTTGTTATTTTACCGAGGTTTAATGAACAGTTTTCAATTTGGTGGTTTAAAAAATTTCAATTTACAACTTAAAATCATATTGATGCTTGCTGATAGAATTATGGTTTCCACTGTTTTGGGTGGAAAAGAAATGGTAGGCAATAAATTCTGTTACTATTTTACTATTATGTGAAGTATATAGTTTTACTCAGTTTGATGTCCAACTACATGTAGGATTATTTAGTCTGTTTTCTTTTTCCTAAATTTTCCAGGAAGAAAAAGATGACAGATCATTGGAGGAGGTTTATTCGTCCCCTTATGTGGCGGTGTAAATGGTTAGAGCTGCAGCTTAAGGAAATTAAGTCTCAGGCATTGATGTATTATAGAGAAGCTTCAGAATATGATCAGAGAAGTTTGAATATGAAAAGTTCGCAGTTGAAGGGCTTGATGTAAAGTCACAACCTTATCCATGTTAAATTCAAAGAAACTAAGTAATGAAGACGATGAAAAGAAAAAGAGTTGAAGATACTGCTGATTTAGCATCTTACATGTCTTGTCATAACTTCTTCTCATATTATGGTATAATGTTCATGATCATTCTCCATGGAATATACATTTGCCAAGTCTAAATCTGAGAAGTATATTTTCTTTTCTCCCAGAAAGTAAGAAACCTGTTGTCACTACTGCTGCTATGGATGATGATGATGGTAATTTAGGTAAGAAGAATTATATTTGACTCAGCTTTGGTGATTGTGTAGCTTGTAGGCAATAGGACAAGGTCCAACAAATCACCCTTTGTGATGTGTGTTTGAAAAAACTTTCTCCCTCCTCTACTTGAGAATTTGCCCATTTTCTTATTTGATTATATCTGCAGGAACCAAATTGGTCAACAGCAATGATGACTTTGGGTTTAATGATGGTTTTTCGTGTCTTAAATTCAGAGACAGTGATACTTGGTCAGAACAGATCCTTAGAAAGATTGATCTGGTTCAGTCACAAGCTTGCAAACTTAAGACCCGAGTTGACAAAGTGGTGAATGAAAGCCCTCGAAAGTTCTCTTCCATTAATATGTTAAGCTCACTTGCGCCATGCAATGCATTAACTGGTGAGTGGAGATAGAATCCCAGTTGAATCTCAATATACTTTATCCCAGCATCAATCTGAGTGTAACATGGGATATATTTTTATGCCTGGAACTGCAGTTTTAAGTCCTGGAGAGGTGACACCTTGCCTTAAGAGGCCAGCTTGTTGTAGGGATTTCTTATGAAAATGTGAGTTCTCCATTGTTATCATTTTCTTCTTCTTTTTTTAAGATTTTCTCTACCATCGTTTTCCACTGCCAACCATTTTTCTCTTCTTTTAAGTTTTACGCTTTAACCCTTTGCAATTGCTTATGGCCACGTAAGAGGATAACAGAAGATTCTACTTGTAATTAGTTTTTTTTGGTTTTATTCTTTGCTTCTACTAATGCTGATCTTGCTAAAATGTTAGTTCTGTTTATCAATTACTAATGACTAGGAAAGATAGTTTTTGCTTGTATATCTAATATGAAATGAGAAAAATATCCTTCTCCTTGCCCTTCTCTTCTCTTCTTATTATTACCTCTTGTTTAGTTAATACTAAATATTTCACACTATTCTATGATCCCTGTTTTTCTGTAATCAGGATTCTGTTTTAATTGTTTTATGAAAGATGTGAATATTAGCTAGTATTAGTATCCAAATATGTATTTCGACTATCTTTTTGATACATAACCAGGCTGCCAAGGAAGAGTTACATAATTTTCAAAGTGGTTTAACTCAGCAGGCAAAGGAGCTGCAGATACTAATTAAAAAGCTGAAGACCATTTCTACTGTTCTTGCTCCTCGAGATGACCCCCTTACAAAGCCTTCTGCTCAACAAAATGTGAAGTTATCTCCGACCTCCAGGTCAAAGGCCCTAATAACAAAAGGAAGCAGGGGAAACGAAAATCAGGCACAGGTAGGTGGAGTCGGAGCTCTTCAGGTTAGCTAAATTTTTTAAGTTGGGATTTTGTATCTGTACATGTTCAAAGAAAACAGCTTCTGGAACAGCAGTGGTAAACTTTTCCAGCTCATATTATATCTATGTACATACTCTGTGTCTATTCACCTATCTTCTTGTTTCATGTTTCAAGGATCTGTACATGCTACTTCTCACCCTGGTGGGAACATACTTGTTCAGTTGATATTCTTGTAGTAATCAATAACATTTTGTATGTAGATATACTTTCTCTTGGTGATGTTATTGCTTAGGAATTGAAATTTCAATTTAGAATTTTCACATTTAGTTTGGAAGAGTGAAGGGTAAAGTTTATTAAGCAAAAAATTATTGGTTTGATTGTATACCGGTGAGATTTTACAAGTAAAAATGGGGAACAAAGAATTCCATTGTAGTTTCAGATATGAGGAAATGTGTCATAGTTGAGTTCTTGGTTTAACAGTATGCATACATGTATGCTATTGATCATGGGTGCCAACTGACTTTAGCTTTGTAAATTACAATTTTATATAAAACAGAAGACATCCACATTTTTCTTATCTTGCTATATGAGCTTGCTGGGGCAAACATTGAGATCACAAGTTTCTTCTTTCTTTGTTTTCTGCTTCTTTTTTCAACTTGGAGCACGAGGAGGTTCGATTTTCTGCCTAAGCTCAGGAGGCTCAAGAATGTGAGGAGGCTCAGGAGGCTCAAGGTCTTGGGTCCTATCAGGTTGGGGCTTAGCGCGTCGCCTGTAAATCCTTCTGGAGAGCTTGGAAATGACTAGGGCAGCGATGGTCACAGATGGTACAAAAACAACATCAGGAATAGACTTGATCACACTCAGATGGGGCAAAAATTCTCCTGCTTTCTTAGCTGCCATGGCTGCTGGAGGGGTTAGTATTCCAGTCATGATAGTAACATTATCCAGCTTGCTAAGCTTTATTTTCTTAATAAATTGAAAAAACATCTCCTTCTTTTTAGCTGGATCTTCTTCATTTCTCCATTTTTCAAAACATGCCTGCATAAACAATTTCATGGCATTGCTATTGGTAATGAGAGATAGTACATGGAAATTTCAACTCAAAATAGACTCACCTCTACTTCACTGCGAGCAGGAGCATCATAATGTTTACCAGGCAATGCTGAGTTAATAACACTACAATCAATGGAAGATTGTTAAACTAAGAATCATATATTTTTCAAATAATTAAAATAACCAAAAACAGTGTTCATTGGCATTTGGCAATGCCTTTTGATTCTAGTCTCCAGGTGTGAAGAATCTTATTCCTAGCCTAATTTTTTTTTCTTGATTTGTGCTCATTTATCCTTGTTTGGATGCTTACACATTTCCATTTGTGGTTGTGTTATCTGTTTTTCTGGTGTGATTCTTTGTTTTTGCTGTAGGTTAACTATCACTGTCTTTGTCTTTTTTTGGTAGTTTTTTCCATCTAAATGAGCGGTCTGCACATGTTTTTCCTTGAAAGGATTCAATATTTTCTACTTTGTTTCTTCCAGCTGTTTTTTTTGGCTGAGCAAAATGAAAAATTGGCTTTGCTCTTACAGAATTTCAGCCAACTACCTATAAGAATATCTCATTGATATTTTTCTATTTATCTATGTGATTAAAGAAGATTTTGGTATGTAATCTTCATGAACTGTGATTAGTCGCGATTGGTAGTAAGATTTTTATTTTTTTTAGCATTTGAAAACACAAAACTTTGTTGGTTGTGATCAAAAGCTCCAATCAATTGTGAAGAGCCTCGTAAAAAATTGTCATTCTGTCGCCAATATCTTTTTCTTGTGACGATATTCTGTCTCTAAATTTTCCTTACTGAAAGCTGTACTCTCTTGCGGTATCAAATACAAAATGTTTACTAGATATTTATGAATTTATGCAACATATATAGGCAATTTCTTCTGCAAAGGAAACCGAACACCTTTTTATTTTTGTTAATTAAGAGGCATAAGGAGGGAAAGCGAAAACTAGTTTCTTTTTTTTTCTAGAGAGAGGAATAATAATGGCTAAGTCAAATTTTGGTTGCTAAACTGAGAACTTTTCTTTTCTTTTTTTTTTATGGCTATTTAATTCTACAAAAATTGTTGACGAAATCGAAATTTCTTACTTTAAGATCTCAAGAATAGCATCGTGGAAATCCTCGAAGTCTTGGATTTCAGCATCTGTGAACTGTTCGTAAAGTGAATTAAACACAGAGCTTATCATCTGCGTGGATGGCAATGCTGCTGTCATACACGAAGAGAAAGTTGTCATTGGCATAGAAAAGAAAGGGTGTCTCTTCTATTTTTCCCCATACAAATCAGCATGAGAAGCAAAGAAAGATAGCATACCTTTTCTCATGGCATTACCCATGTTCTAGAGACTTGAATGAAACTTGGGACAATTGGTGGATTCAACAATGATAATAGTAGATTCAACAATGTTATATTTATATGGGAGGGAAAAAGCATATTGGAAACAGGAAGATTGGGAATACCTTGTTAGTTTATTTGTTTAGGTGTAAGTAAGGAATCCATCAGCCTTTTTGCAGTTGCATCAAGAAGAATCAAAGCCTTATTCCTGTCTTGTAAGTTGCACCTATCAATCAGCTTCCTTGAGGAGCTGGAGTTACAGATATAAACGGTTGTTTACCTTTTTTTTTTTTTTGTATTATTATACAGTTTCAAAATCTTACATCGGAATATTATAAGAATTTATTATGTCATATCTATAGAGATTTAAGTCCATATTTATAAAATACCTTTTTGTGAGACAAAATTGTTAGATCTTTGAATCAAAATAGATAAAATTTTGCAAGTTAGATGCGGATTTCCACTTAGCTAACAAGTTACATCAATCCCTCAACATTGTCCGAAGAATGTCCTGGTATACAATTAACAATAAAAGGCTTTGTTTAAAGGCGAAAATCTAGTGATAAAAAGTTAGGAGCTATAGCATTCGTTTTCATGAGGTGTGTTGGCTGTTGGGCAAACCCTATATGATTGGGCTAAGTTAAGCCTAACTAATTGAAAAGTGTTGCAGAAAACTTTTCATCCTAACATTCTTATATCAAACGTAAACCACTATCCCTTTAGCTGTAAATTGTTTTTTTAATTTAATTTTATTTTTTGATCTCTGCTGTCGGATCTCTGTTCCTTGGCACACAACATCAACGTTCAATCTAAGCTAGTTACATATTATCGTACTGCTTCTTATTTCAATTCCTGCAATCAAAGCAACAAGTAAAAGCCATGATCCGTTGCAACTTGCCAATGTAATAAAACTGAATAATTTTTTTTCATATAATTGAGAATGGTATTAAGATTGCTTAAATTTGAACTCAAGTTTTACAGCATATTACAACCCTTTCATAATTACCCAGCCAATAGGTTACTGGAAAAACAAAAACAAATAAACATATAAACAATAATGAGCCGCAATATATGTTCAACGTTTGGAGCAGAAATTAAACTTGAGTGTTCTTTTGTTATGTGTTGCCTTTCATATGAACATCTTCCCAAAGAAATGCAATGAGTTTCTTTTGTTTTTACCGAGAAATAGATTGATAAAACATAAAGCAAAAGAAACTTTGAATTAACAATATATATACTGTATTATTATAGTGTTGAACGAACAAAGCAAAGGCAAATTTATTTCAAGGAACTATATATAAATATGCCTTCCCAAGAAGTGGCTGGGTGGATCAGAACTCTGGGAAGGCTGACAATGAAAGAAAGGTGGCGAAATCAAAACATAAACTGAAGCGAAACTGGCATAGATGGCTTGTAGCAGATGCTGCAATATTTGAAGAATTAAGGGCATTTTGGTTTGCCCTTGGAGTTCAACTTGTCTCGATAGCAAGGGCATTCAGACTTTTTGCCATACGTCCCCGAAGGAACACACTTACAATCTCGGCAGCATAGCCCGCAATACTTCAGGCACCGGTCTTTCAATCCAGCCTTGGAACACCTAACCTCACACTTGCTATCACAGAAACCTAATGAATGTTTAATTTCGTCACACAAAAGAAGATAAACAATTAGTTTTCTTTATTTAGTTAACGTGAGAATCCATTGTTAGTGTAAAAAATGCATGCATGCATGGTGAAAGAGCATTACTTGGAGGAGGAAGCGCAGGAGCAGGTGCTGCAGGCGTCGGAGGTTGTGCGACGGATTTGGCAAAGGAGAGTTGGACGAATGATGAGCTGAAAAGCAGGGAAACAAGCAGCAAAGTTGCGAATGAAAGCTTCATTTTCAGGCTCTCGATTGAAAAGGGTAGCTAAAGAGAGGTGCTAGAAGTGCTGACTGCTGACGGATTTGAGAGATTCTGCAAGGGTATTTATAGAGAGGCTTTTTGTCGTCATTTCTGACTCCTGAGTGATGGAAAAGAACAAATTGAACAAATAAATAAGAAAGGGAAATGCGAGTGTACAGCTTTGGTACAGACTGTAAGGGTGGTTCTTTTTTCTGGGAATGCGGGGACCAAGCATGAAGCCTCCTTAACTTTTAACTCGATGAGATGACTCAATAATATAAAATTTCGTTGAATTTTTAAGTAAAAACTATTCATAAGAAAAAGTATATATTGTGTTCGAAATCTCATTGATTCAAAATTATTTGTATTAGTTCCAACCACGAAGTGCAAGTAAAAATTTATAAAAACACCTCATAATTAAAAAAGAAAAAAGCATTATCAGCCTCTTTAGTTTGTTCACCAAGATTGAAGATTTGTGTTGTCCAGCCAGCAGCACACGCTGACCTAGGTTCAATATTATAGTGGCCTTGGCTTGCTGGGAATGTCCATGAACCAACCTCGTCATCAGTTCAACTCTCTTCTTGGATCGCAAAAATCACAACCCGGTTAATCCACCAAGGTTTCATTTTCGAGTTCATAGAAAATTGTTTGACCCGAATAACCAGGTTAATTAACTTGGATACTCGGAAAGATGGTTTCTTATGTTATATGATAGTATTATTTGTTCAGACCTTCTCAACTTTTTTTTTTGGTTAACGACCTTCTCAACTTAAAAGTTAGTCAATGAGAATATTAATAATCCCTTTCTTCACATATTAAGTTTTGGGAGCCTTTTTTTGCTCAAGATAATTAAAAAAATATATAGGTAATTTGGACTTTGATATTAGACTTATTAATATTTGGTGTTATTAGATTATCTCAATTCTTTTTTTTTATGTAAACTACAAGTATCCTAATTTATTTTAATAGTCTAAGATTAATTTTGTTCGGGGTTTAGTCACAATTAAGGCTCTTCACCCCTCCCCAAAAATGTGTTTAGTGGAAGTAGTTTAAGATGTGAAATTTTTTTGTATAAAACCATAAGATATTTTTATACCACATTCGGTGTAGATTAATTATTGTACGTGCATTCTAGCTGTAGTAACTCAAAAAAATTTGATTTGATGAAAATTTGAATATGAGATTTTTTGCTATATATAAATTATCTTACTTAAAAATTTAACAAGAACTTACACTACTAAATCAACCCTTTAAATTGATTTTTCTCACAATTTTTAATACGCACCAATGCTATTACATATTGAAGTAAAAACCCAAACATTATTAATGGTTAATAAATGAAAAGAAAAGAATGAACCAAAAAAATAAATAAATAAATGAAAAGAAAAGAATCCTATGCTTGCTCTAATTTGATGATAACTTGGACAGTCTTTGATGGCTGCGGCATGTAGGATTCAGCCATGCATGCATTAAAGCCATTTAAACAGTTGTTCGATTCAGTCAATATCCCATCAATAACACCGTGTTCTTCGAGGATTCCAGGCTGTTCGACTTTATCAACTGGCCCAATTTGCACTAATTTTTTGTTTCCAGCTTGGGGAATCATTCATAACAACCGGGGAGGAAATATCTGATAAACTACACAGATCCATGAAAACACCAATAAAACAAGCAATTATCATAGTGGAAAACAACAGGCTGTGTCGAATCTTATCTAATTAACCTGTACATTTTCCTCGTTTTCTCTTGCGATTATTAATGTGGGAATCTGGCAGATTGCTAAAAGAAAAACAAAACATAAGGATTGGTTTGGTTTGGTTTGGTTTGGTTAGGTTAGGTTGGCCAATGGTTTGTCACCTCAGTGCCCAATGAAGCAGATGTCTCCCAGAAAAGGTTAAGAATGCAGTGATAAATGATGAAAGCCGGTCAACAAGTGTATGACCTTTGACTTGAGCAGCTGTAAATGACCTCGGATGGCTAGCTACCCTCCTACCAGCTGGATCTCAGAATCTCAGTCAGTTAAAGAAACATTAATTAAACCCAAAGATTGTGACTCAGTTGGCAACGCAGATTGAGTTTGTGGAAAGAACTCTCAGATTCAACTCCCACTAAACACATCTTTGAAGAGGGATGAAGAACCTTAACTGTGACTAAATCCTGAACAAGATTAATCTCATACCGTTAAAACGGATGAGAATACATGTGGTTTACACCAAAAAAAAAAAGAAACATTAATTAAAACTAATTGAAATATTATATTTTAAAAAATACACTTAATACATTATTTTCATAAAATTTAATTTTTTAAAAAAAAAAAGCATTAGTGATAAATTTGTTTCTTTAAATATCATCTTAATCAATAAAATTAAACACTAATTAAAAATTTTATAATTTTTTATTAGTATATTTTCATTAAAAATTACAATCATAGTCGACAAATTACATTCCATAATCAAATAATTATAGAAACAATTTTACTTAAACTACGTAAATTAATAAATAATTAGAACCAACTAAATTAATAAATAATTACATTTAACTCAAGTTCACATTTAATAAAACTCAAATCAGAGATCTTAAAATCCGAAAACCTCTTTCTTGTCACTAAATCAATGTCTCGTTGGCTAAAATTAATTAATGAAAATAACCTCAATTAATCTAAGGGATATTATGGAGATATTATGCTTACACTTCACATTACATTATCAATTTACTTTTCTCCAGTTATTTTTACAAAACAAAGGGTCAAAACTTTTTCTGCGTAGACAACCAAGGGAATAACAGACCACTTGTTAAAATCATGGTAAGACAACAATAATTTAGATGTATACAAGATAATTTACTTCTTCTTTGGGTTGAGGACTAATGATCATGTACATGGAGTAAGGAAACACGATACAGGCACGATTTCATACGACACGTTAAAAACGAATCACCAGATCTACTCAAGACGGACCCAAATATCAACCACCAAGACCACAGGAAGGATGAATATCTTGAACATGAGAAGATTCATCAGCACAGTGACTAGAAGCAAGCAAATTGACCTACAGAAAAGCACAATGATAAGCAAAATCTTCATGAATTTTGGTATAGTCAATGACTGGAAAAGCTCGTCATACAAGAACTACCTTGATGATCTCCTGCTTCGACGTCGGTCGCAGAGAGGCTGACAAGACACTGAAGTTAAAATGCTGCTTCCAGGAAAAGAGGAAAAAAAGCAGGTCAAATTGTTTTGTTCATGAACACCAGGCATGCACAGATGATATCCGGATATGTAGATGTTCCAACTCATAAATTTAACTCTGTAATTACTGTACATTTGTAATTTTCTCTCGCTTATGTTACATATATATATGACAAACTTTCAGAAATCTGTTTGACTCATGCAACATGTTCAAAAGAAATGAATTCTCAATGTCTCATTTATTGAACAAAACTAAGAAAAATAGCAATCATGTCATACCTACCGATAAACGAAAGAAGAAGACAAGAAAAGGCAGAAAAACTTACCCTGAAAGGATCACCCCTTAAGGACTGCACAAAAATAGAGTTTCCTGACTCCATACCCTACAAATGAACAAGAAATGCCTCAAATCTTTAATTCCTTATTGGGTAAGAAAGTTGCCGCAAGCAGGGAACATAAACAAGCGGCCCAAAACCAACAGCCAGATATGAGATATCATAAAAATTGAGTTAATTAGTGGTTTAGGTTTATATGCCTATGAAATATGACAATGTACCTCAATATAGACATCCCTAAGTCGCCTTCCAGTTTGAGCACAGCATACGCGAACAACATGTTCATCACAACTGCCACTGATGATATAGTCCCTTCCGTTGATGTAATACGAACGAGTATAGTTATGAGCACTACCAGTAGAAGTTATGCTGAAATCCATGTGGAGCCTCCCATCTACTGCCAAAAGTTGCTTAACCTGAATGACACCACTAAGAGTTATCAATCATTTGAAACCATTAAAATGAGAGGCAAATTCATATAATTACTTGCATCAAAAAGCAAATCCAAGAAAAAAATTGGTGAAGACATTATAAGAAAATACTGAACACCACCGAAGAACATGATGTATGAGTACACTTAGTCCATTAATCCTTTTAAAGCACCACAAAGACCATTAGTATAAAGCAACAGTTAAGATGGAGCTATGTACCTGATTGTCAATGGCCGAGACAAGGAGATAGAGATCATCAGGAGAAAAGCAAACCATAACATTTCCTCTAGAGCTAGAAGCAGAATAGCAAGGCCTCTCTGGTCTCTCCCTCAAATCCCACATCTTGACATGTTTGTCAAATGATGATGTAGCAAACATAAAAGGAGAGTGATGAGCAAACTTAGCAACATTAATAGGTTCTTGATGCATATTAGTGAACACTTGTAAACACTTTCCACTGCTAATGTCATACAGAGCAACGCCTTTTGAGTACCCACTGGCAAGGAACTGGTCATCTGTTGAGTTAACATGAACGGAAGTTAATTGTTCAAAATCTTCAAAATTAACTGCATCAGAACCAAAACATGTGTCTCCTAGTTTGGCTGGCATACGACTGACATCAAACAACTTCAAGCAACCATTGTCAGATCCAGCTACGAGCTGATTGTTCAACACAGGAAAAAAGTCAGTCATAGCCAAAGTTACAAAAAGCAAAATAGAGCGGTGGGATATATAACTAGATATAATTACCTATAATTACCTATTTCTGTGTATTACTCATGGCCATTACTTAAATTAAGTATATGATCAGGCAATTAACTGCTGCCTAATTTGTCCCATTTTAGCATATAAAATGTGAAAGCTTAGCCAACTCCAAGGCAAATAAACAATAGACAACTAGCAGAAAAAGCTGCAAAATCTCTATTTTTCCAAAGACAGCTCCACGTAACATTCTAATGTCAACTCAAAGCCAATTATTTTGTTTATCATACATAGTTTATATGTAACGATATTCACATCATTTTACCACAGCAAAAAATGCTTCTTTGAAACAGATATAATTCAGATTGAAAAAACAGGGCAATTGTGTAAGTAAAACAATAGATAAAATATGTAATCAGAGAATAAAATGCATATCAGTGAATGATACCTTGGATGGATATTTCTTGAGCCAACACAGTCCCATAACACTGTTCATCATTCCTATAGATGAATTATAGCCAACAATATTCCCAGTCTCATGATTGACTACTACTATTTCACCATCTAGAGTTCCAAAGGCCATAAGGCTGGAGTTGGAAGGATGGTACTCAAATTGCCTTGGACGAAGTCTCCTAGTTTCCTCTTTGGTGATATGGCTAAAGCTGCACACAGGATGTAAGAAAGGCCATGTGGAAGACCCAAATTTGGCAGCAGTAAGAGACCTTGAGAAGAAGAAATTACTTTTTCCATAACTATAAGTCTGCTTTAGCTTTGAAGAGTTTCGGCAGTAAACACCACTTGTTCCCATTTCACGCTTCTGCAAAATGTTAACAACACTTTTTTTGTGGTTATGTTTATATGGCAAGTACTCATAGTATTCTGAAAAGACGGTCTTAGAAGTTTCCCTCTCCAACTTTTTGATAGGGAGATTATCCAACACTTCTAAATGACGCAAGGAAGCAACCATGTACTCCCGATAATGTCTCTCAAAGCATATGGGTGAAGGGTGATGCCAGATATCTTTATTCAATGTACCGGAAACATTCTTCGATGGCTGCTTCTGCACATGTAAAGGATGCTCATCAATTTCCTGTTTCTGCAAATTGCCAAAAGAAACCTGTGATGAAAACTACAATTATGAAGAAATCTGATCATCTAATCCTTCCAGCCTATTGTCATCTCACCTCATTTTGCAGTTTTGAGTGTTGAAACAAATTAGGAAGGGGAATGGATGATGCTTCCAATAGGTTTTGAAGGTAACTTGAAAGTTTGTCTTCGTCAACTTCTGATGAATCTCTGTCAACTTCAGGTAACATAAAAGATTCTTGGAGAGAAAGGAAGTCTATGACTGTCTCATCGGCAGAAGTTTGCAATGCATCACATCCCGTAACAACAGAGAGTTCCTTGCTGTCTGAACATATATTTATTGCCTTTGAACAAGGCCACTTAGTCTCAGGCTTTTCTTTCTTGCTAGATGACGACTGGCATGGCCCAGTATCCTTGCAACACAAACAATTTTGGAACCGCAATTCCAGCAAAGAAGGAAGTTTTGCTAGAACTGCTGTCGTTGTCCAGAGATTAGCAACTCTTGTCTCACACATTGATAGACGCATCAGTTTCGGCATGCAAGCAAAGCAGTCCTTTTGCAAAGTAGTGAGTGAAGTACAAAAATCCAAATTTAGAGTGTGCAATTGCAAAAACCTTCCAACCAGGTCGAGTTTTTGAACATGGGTTGACGTCAAGTTCAAAACATGGCAAGGCAAGCCAACATGGAAGAGATCCCTGAGCACAACCCAAAATAATAAAGTTTAACTATTGTCCAAGTTGTAAATATCTCAATACACTTAAGGGCATCCCTGATAACTAGCATTGGTTGGTGACAGTAGAAATTTAGCCCTACGATAATATGAAAACATTTAGGCTTTGCTTGGTAAGAAGGATGGAAAGGGGTGAGGATGGAAAATTTACTAATCTAATGGTTAAGCTACAAAATAGGAAAGTGGTTATGAAGCCTAATCATTAGATTAACAAATTTTCTATCCCCACCTCTTTCCTTTCTTCCTACCAAGCAAAGCCTTAATCAATAAACACCAAATTGCCAAAATGTCATTAATAAACAGAGAAGGGCCAAAAGATTTCCTCAGGATAATCATTAGACAAAATATGCTATCTTAAAGGTAATAAGATAATGTACTAATACATCATTGTAACAGAATTCTAGTGATTTTTTTTGTAATTAAGTTTCACAAATGTATTATGAAGGAGCTTTGATAAGACATTCCAAATTCTATCAGATAGGGGACATTTTAGTGAGTCTCCAATGTAAGATTTGCAAGACTAGATTTTAGAAATACAATTGCTTTCCCTTTTTCTTTCTCTATAGCTAAGTATTTATACAACTGGTTCATAAATGTAACACTAAAATTGTCGCTTGTAATGGCTATGCTATTCTTAAAATTAGTAGTAGAATCAAATAAAACACTTTCAGATCCCAGAGTATTTTTCCTCCTCTAGATACATCTGAGGATGGAGTAAATCACCTGCTAAAATTATGTCTAGAATCTGAATATCAGAAAAAGAATTATAACCCCATTCATAATTTATGTGTGATCACTTATCGGTGAAAGACAAATTGGTTTTCTTTAAGATAGTTAACATCTTGTTTAGCAGCAAACCTGAGTCTCTACATACTGCATTTTTTAAGTAATTGGCTTTATTAATTATAAAATGTTGCAGAGGTCCACAAGCGTTATTGCTTTGAATATTTAGAATCTTTGGCAGGGACAGAGGACAAATTAGTTTGAATGTGAAGCTAAAAGCATATTTGATAGAAAACAACTGGAAGATAACAAGTCATACTTGGAAATCATTCCAAACATGTTCTAATCAAGAGTGATGAAAGGGATAGAGGTATTACAGACCAGAGAAATTCCTTCTTTAAAGATGCGTTTCTAAGATCAACAACTTGGAGCTTTAGTTTGACGGCCTTCATCAGAGAAAGTATTTGTTCTTCATTCAAGATAGAAGTTGGTTCATGATGGAGGATATCAACCGCATCGATATCATAAGAGTCGATTGCTAGAAATACATCAATTAATGGAGGAATATCATCATCTTTCAACTGGTTTAGCAAAACCACAAAATTACACTTCTCTTGACAAGACTTTTGAACCTTGGCCTGAAAGATAACAAAAACAATTCATCAATGGAGACCGCACTTAAAAGCAATCTCAGCATTCAATAGCAGCTGATAAACACGAAACCTTGTATCAGCACAAAAAGAGGAACAAAAATTAAAGGCCACAACACACTCTGCAGGATGTTGGAAGATTGACCTTAGAAAACCATGAAAGTACTGTGGAGCTTGGAAGAACCTCATGCCTATTACAAGAATCAAGATACCTAGCACCAAAAACAAACAATTTCAGAGTTAGTGAACTGCTAAAACAGAGAAAAACAGTAGCCGCATGAACAATACGGAGTATGGTTTTGAAATGTCTATAATAACAGAATGGGAATACGAAGTACAACCATTCTCATCAAGCAGAGAATGGATCAGAAACTGGGTTTGTACTTTACACATAAGGGTAGAAGTCCTTATCTCACTCATCCCAAATGGTGACCAAACCAAGTTGGATTACTCTAATTCTTCAGCAACTAAAAGGAAACTCTTTGAGTTTTAACAAGTGAGCTTTCCTAATCTTTCACAGGGCCAACATTTTTCAACTGGATTACACCCTATGAATGGCATTCCTGAAAAAATGATTAAAACCCAAAGTTGCTTTAAATTTTCCTTCAAACATCAACAAATTCTAAACTGCAGGTGTTCTTCACAGGTCAACTCTATTTCTAACCAGTCCACCACAACAACATGCTCTCAAAAACAACTAAGTACAGCAAAAGCAGATAATAGAACAATCAACCTGGAAAGAAAACAGAAACCCAGTAAGAAAAGTGTACCAGTTCTGCAAACTGGAAACATCCATGGAAATGAACCTTTGCAGAGTTGCTATTATTTTCCTTGCAGCTTACAGTCGAGTACAGTACATCTGAATTTGGTGAAGTAAGAGAAAGAAAAACTCTCACTGCGTATAAGTGCAGTGGCGTCTCAGAAACCTGTGTCTAAGGATAAGCATAAGCGCATCTGCTTGCTACATTTGCTCTGTTCATATCACTTCGGACGTTTGTCAGTTAGCTTTGGCAGAATAATGATATTTCAACCGTTGTGGGTCCAATTCACATTGGCTCTCTTTTCGAAGTCTTTTAATTCTAATTAACTCCTGGTGTGTTAAACGAGTTGTACTGCTCACAAATGGGTCCATCAAACCCACTCTTGGTTTCATCTTTGGCCTGCTATCCACTTCACCTAAATTCTAAATTCAATTGGTCTGCATATAAAAAAAATAAAATACTGTTTTTGGGCTAAATTTTATCTAATTTTTTTAGTTTTAATTTTCATTCAATACTAACTTATTAGTATAAAAAATAAATATTTTGATCCAAATTTATTAATTTGATAGTATAAAATAATAAAAAAATCACACAAAATAATATTTAAAAAAAAGTTTAAAAGCTAGTAATAAAATTTAAAGGGAATATTTTTTTTATTCATAAGAGGTACAAGAGAAATGAGAATAATCAAACCTTAGATCTAATCCCTTTTAAAGAAGGGTAGTAACCACTAAATTAAGCATTGATTGTTGTTTAGATTCGAAACCAAACTTTATAATATGTTACAATTCTTTCCTAAGGACTCGATCAAGAAATAGTTTACTTATATATGTTACATTATCAGTGATTTTGGGGCAAAGTATTTATTTTCAAATTTAATAAATTAAAATTAAATTACAACAACACTATGAACAAGTGATTATAATAAATAGAAGTGGACTTTTTCTCTAAACATTTGACATGTTTCAAATCCTATAGTCGTAACTATTGAAAGGGTTTTACTGTTTACCATACTTGGCTTGAACAAATTTTTTCTCAAATCATAAAATAAATGAGTATACTTGTGGTTATTAAAAAAAAATTACAACAACACTTTAAAAATCTTGGTAGAATTTAGTCTAGCTTCTTCATATTTGTCTAAAAAAAAATACAAGACGTGTCAAGAGCAAAAGGAAAATACAAAGATCTTTTACCAACAACTAGTTTATACATAGGCAACATTAGGGATATAAACGAATCAAGTTATTAATGAGCTATTCGAATTTCATTCAATGATTATTCGAGTTTAACTCATTTATTTTTGAACCGAGCTCGAGCTACTCGAGTAACGAATCGAGCCAAGTTCAAACTACTTGATACTTAGTTCGAGCAGCTCGCTAGTCTTATCGAAAATTTTTAATATATATATTTAATATTTTATTATTAATTTATGATTTTACCTCATAATATATAATTAAAAATTGACAGTTTAAACTTATCGAGTCGAGTTCGAAAAACTCAAATATTTTATCAAGTCGAGTTGAGCTCGAACTTCAAAAAACTAAATTTGATTGAGTTCGAATTAAATTTCGAATATCAAATTTTTTGAATCGAGCAAAACTCGAATTTAATACTAAATTGTTTCAATTTATCTCAATTACAGCTCCAGTCCGAAGACAACACCAACAAACATTACATCTACTTGCTTAAAAAACTTAGAACTACAAATCCTTGAGTAAAATGATTGATTTATAGTATCCGAAATTATGTTCTTAATTTCAGCAAAAAAAAAAATGTTCTTAATTTTAATTAGACGAGAATGAATTAGATTGATAATTCATTAATTTGATAAAATAAACCTCGATTTATTTTGCTTGATTTTCACGCAACTTAGTATTTTCTCTTTGTCAAAGTCTCAAAGATAATAATGTAAGAGTTCCAATCAATCTCAAAATGCTAATGATAAACTTTTTCCCTCCCGAATTTCTTCCTGTTTGTATTATTATTACAATAATTGCCTCTTCACCCACTTTAAATTGCATAATAAGAAACAATGAAATCCTATGTAAAAAGGAGCCAAAAGGGGATTTTTCAATTGTTCAAAATGTTTTTGTTGCATTTTATTTTCCGGTGCGGAAAGAAAAAAAATATTAATATGATAAAACTTGAATTTTGGACTTAAAAAATTCTTATACTTTATACTTTATAAATGAAGATAATGACCATTTGAATTAATTTCTAAGATCATTATTTTATCTTCGTTTATGGGTATTATGAGTGCTATTAAAATTGAATAATAAATATCCATTTTAAACACTTCAACCTTTGGTTTAAGACAATGTTATTAGATCTTGAATTTTAAAAATGCCCTCAAATTTAAACGGGTTTAAATCAAATGAGGGATTCATCCTCAAGTCTTCTTAAAATTGGAGGTTTTTTTTAGACCTGACAATTCATGTTCATAATTTGTTTTCATGTCATCTCGTGTTATCTTGTGTCATTTATTTGTATCGTGTTCGTGTCGTGTTTGAAATTGTCAAATCTAGTTTTTTCCCCTAACCACTGCAACATAAAAAATTAAAGATAAAATAAAGGTTTGGTATTCTATTAGCTTTTTAAAATCTTTGTGGTGATAGGTTGATTTCAATATTTTTATAAAGTAATCATCATGGTTATGAAAATCATTTTGATTACCTTTTTGTCAATAAAAAATTTAATCATTTTACAGTTTTTTTTTTCAAAATTGATTCTTTAAATCTGAAAACATCTTCAACACTCTGACCATACATTTTCCACACTCTAATCAATCATCTCCTTCAGAAAAAAAATCAATCATCTCCTTACACGCTTTAATATTTTTTCAATCATATTCATTTTTAGATATTGCATAGTAAGAACGATGAAAATGAAAAATATAAAAAAATAGTAACCTAATAATTAAATTTCGTAATATTTTAATTAACAGCTTTTTCATATTTACTTCGTTTTCATCTTTCCTATTGTATTGAATAAAGTTTTGAGTGTTAAGACAGATTCTCATTTTCAATTAACATAGATAAATAATAAATAGAGCCACTTGTTTTGCACCGACAGGAAGCATGAGATTTTTTTTTTTCAGGCATTGGTAACTGACGGAAGAAAATCAACAAGTAGTGGAAAGAAGTGGAAGTGAACTTTTTCTCAAAGTACTTGAACAAAATTCGAATCTTAGAGTCTTTACTGTTGGGACAATTTTACCGTTTATTATTCTCGATCTTAACATGATTAATTTCAGACTGTAAAACAGATGAGAGTACCTATATTTACACACACACAAAAAATTAATTGGTAGAAGAAAGCCCTCAATATGTCTTCAAATAGACAATCCCAAAATGAAAACGTTCTTGATTCTGCCCCTTCTTTTGCCAAAACTATAATTTCATTCTCTACTTCTTTCTTTTGTTTTTTCTTTCTATTCATCTCCCTTGGATGTCCCACAGGGAAACTATGCACTTCTTTTGGTCTTTCACACTCTTTTTTTTCAATTTTATTTACTAGCACAAGAAGGATTTTAAATGAATTCTCGTTTTTACTCTTTATGCTCATTTTTTAATTAAAAAATAAATATTTTAAAATTAATATATTTATTTTAATATAGAAAAGTTGAAAAATGTAAAAAGCAATTAAATATAAATTATATTAATATATAATATTATAATATTATTTAATTTAAATTTATATAATAATTTATTTAATATATTATACATTTTAAATAATATCATTTATTATAATTTTGATATGTTAATATATAATATTATTGCCAAGTACTATTATCTATTATAATTAATTATTATTTTACTAAACAATATTATTATTTAATATTATATTCTTTCAATTAAATTCAAAATATATCACAATTACTATTAAATAATTTAATATTATTAAATAAATGAATAACTAATATTAAATAATATTATTTATATTAAATAAAATATATTTTTAATAATTATATAATTTATTATAAATTAATTAGTTAAATATTTAATTTAATAATTTAATATTATTACAATTAAATTTAATGATATTATTAATATAATTTATAATTATTAATTTATATTATTTAATATATAAATTTAGAATTTTACTAATCTCAATTATTATCTAATAAAAAGTAATATTAAAAATTTATTTAATATTATTTTAACTGAATTATTTTATTTAATATTATATTTATTTATACTATTATTTAAAGTATATTAAATTATTATATGATTAAATGAAAATACTTAATATTAGTATTAAATAATGTAAAATAATATTATTTAATATTATGCAGATATTATTATTTAATAAATATATTATTTTTATTTAATTTTTAAAATTTTATTTTTTGAATTGAATTATTATATTTGAATCAGATTAAATATTTACTTTCAAAACATAACAATATTAACCAAATATATTTTTTGTTTTCAGAATTTGAAAACAAAACAAAAACAAAACACAAAAAATAAGAAGGATAATTATTACATACACTGACATTGGAGTTTTTTTTATTCCACAGCACTGTTAAGATCATAACACGTGTCTTACAAAAATATTAAAATAAATAAAATAAGACATGTGTCACGATCTTAACGTTACTTGTGAAGTAAAAAAACTCCACTGTCAGTGTATGTAATAATTATCCAAATAAGTGCACCAAAAAAAATAATTATCCAAATAAGAAACAATCCTGTACTACTCCTAAGCTTTTAAAAAAAAATATAGAAACGGAAAGCACAACTACGGGTAGAGAATAGGGGAGCACTTATTTGTAAAAATTAAAATTTAATTTTTTTAGATAATATTTTAATCAATATCATTAGGTACTAATTAATATTTTTTTAATTTTTTACGATGATAAAAAAATATGAAGAACAGACAAAATAATTAATTATTTTTTAGCCAATCTCATTGCATTTTAAAAACATAAAGAGAAAACTGTACCCAAAAAAAAAAAGAAAAGGATTGATTAACAAAATTTAAGGATGCGTCAATGTTTCTGACCAACACGTGCTATTCTGCACTGAAATTTTGGTCACATCTTGAACACCGGGGGTTTTTTCAAACAAAGCAATATGCACAACTTGCAATTTAAAAAAAAAATGGAATATTAATGTCACCTAACTACCAGTTACCACTGCAAGTCTGCAACTAACATTAATTGAAAAGGATAAAATTTTAAATTCAGCTGCTCTTGAATGGCACTTATTTTTTTTAATATGATTATGGGTCTGTTAATGAGTGTGCTGAAGAAGGATAACTAAATTATTATCTTAAAAAAAATTTCGGCATTAAATGTATTGTTTTTAATTGATTTTAAAATAAAATAATAAATTAATTATATTTTTTTCAAATATCATTTGTTGGTGCACATGGATATTTATTAATATTTTCTCACGATTATGATTATTTCTAGATTTCAAAAAATAATTTAATTTTAACATACGAATAACGATGATTTAATTTGACTTTATATTTTAATTTATATAATCCATTTTATTTTATTGAAATAAAAGTTATGATGACAAGATTGATGACACATTTACTTATCATGTTCATTTAACACAAGCAGTTTTAGATACATGACTAATTAATTTCTTTAAGCAAATTTGGTGATCAATCAATTAAATGACTTCATTTACTACAAGAAGATATATGCATAGCAAATCAAAAATAAAATTTTGAAGGTTGATTCAATTAGTAAATAAGTGTTGTTTTATAAGTTAAATTTAAGATTCAAATTTTGAGACCAATACTCAAAGAAATTAAATTTATTGAATGTATCAGGCCAATGTGACGTGCACTATTGAGATTGTCCGAAAAAAATTAGTCTTGGGATACGTATAAATTGATTCAATAATACTCAATCGTAAGATAAAAAATTAAAAATAAGTACAATCACTCTCAACCTTCTAATTTTTTGTCTCAAAATTTCTTTATTCACTTACTAACTCAAATATCAAAGTACACCCTACCGAAAAAATTGTTAAGAAACTAGCAATGTACGATTCCTTCACTTAAATCTACCGACTACTACCTGTCAATTTGCTTCCTAATTAAGTCTCATTCAATAATCAACAAAAACTAGTAGTCATTGACGAAAATCACTATGATATTCGACCCCCCAAACTCCCAAAAAAGAGAAGTGGCTGAATTATTCTAGACAAAAAGATGCTTCCGAAGCAGATAATGCCCATAGAGTACCTATGTTGGAGGAGGCTTTTTATTTTCCTAAAGAATTCAATGACAAGTAAGACGACGATCCTTTCGTAGCCAATGGGTGGGGAGACTTTAGTGTCGGGCTGTCGGTGTAATTTAGGCTGCAGCTCGTGAGTCACAATTTTTGCAGAAATTCAGTGACACGATTTGTTTAATCGAGACAGGCGTCGCGTAACTGTCGCGTTTGAAAAGCTGACTCCAGGGTTCACAATGCAAGAATAGATCGCTGGTGGATGTAAGGAAAGCACCAGATCACCGACCTGCTTCTGGTGGGATTGTCAACCGTTTGCGGATAGGATAATGTGATTGACACTCACCATGTCCACTTGCAGCTAATCTGCCTGGAAGGTCCGTCAGGAATGTTAAGACTGGTTGGATTCAGAGAAACTTGTCATTGAAAAAAAAAATTATACTTTTCAATTTGTTTAGTCCAATAAATCTAATGAAGGGCCCAAAAATATGTTAGAGCAAAAATAATGAATGATTTTTGAGCTTTACATGATAAGAAGTGATTAGTAGTTATAAAACACCTGGTCACTTTCCCTCAGCCTCTTCTGCCTTCTCTCTTCTATGAACTCTCTCTTCTTTTCTTTCCTAATTTTTTTTCAAACTCTAATTCAAATGTCAAAAACATGTTCTGAAATCTTAATTCTTACGTTTTGATCATTCATTCTTTCTTTACAAATTAAACTATCTCATGCGAAAATACACTTGAAAAACTTGTTTCTCTAACACCACAGAGATCAACACCAACCAAACTGTAGTGTTTTTTTAATGGCTTAATTGTCAAATATAATATTAACCTTTTGTAAGGGATATAACCCTCAACCTTCCTTTTATTGAATGCAAATCATTTCATTTTTTTTTATTTTTATGCAAATCATTTCATTTTTTTTTATTTTTACTGTAAATAAATCACTTAAAATAACCTAACTAAATTCAAATTTGTTAAATAATATTAACTATTGTTTGAACATCCTATGTAACAACTGTCGTAAAATAATTTAATGGCTTGTCATGTATGCAATAGAATGAAAATTAATTTAATAGATTTGAACTTAATTTCATTGTTTAAAAAGTTAAAGAGTTGTTTATAATAAAATAAAAATTTATATATCAATTTTTATATAATAAAATATTCAGAGTTTATATTTATTTTATACAAAAAATTGATTTGTATTTATTTTGTAAACATATATATATTTCACTATTACTTCTTTCCTTAATTGACGACAACGGATAAAGATTTTCGAAAATGAAATCCAAGAAGAATCACATGATGTTTTATTATGTCTTTTGTATGATGAAATGGGGCATGAATTGCCCAGACTTGTTGAACGTGACCCCAGTAGGGCATGGTTAAGTTTAATTCAAGTTCCTTTCTTTCACCAAAAAAAGGCAACATGCATGGAATCTTAGCGAACTCCGCGTAACATTTCAATAAGCACGTAAAAATGGAAACAAAACCAGCCTAACTGGTTTAGGAATAAATTCACTTCATTTATCAAAAACAATGATACGAATAACGAGTTCTAACCTCCAATCAATAAATGAGAACGGAAGAGAGATCGAAATTAGGAAGGAAAGAAAGAAAAAAGCATGTCCTAAAATACAAATAGTCCAAAAAGAAATAAAATAGTGGAATTACAGCCAATGAAAAAACCTACAGTCTCTCGCTTTCAAACGTTCCCCAAAGAATTACAAAAGTAAACGTGGATGGTAATATCCCAGTGGGATAAAAACCATACCGCTAAAAGCAAGTAGTAATTTAAAAGGAAAAAAATGTCGTAAAATAAATAAATATTACATCAAATGTGATACATAGAAGAAAAAACAAAATAAATAAAATAAACAACACCGAATCCAACTCTCTCTCTGTTTCTAGACGATCAAAGCAATGGCTGCCCATCCCAATGCCAATCCTCCAATTATCTTCTGCACGCTCTTGATCGTCTCTGCTCCGTTCTGCAGGTTTTGAGAAATAGAAATTTGTACAACAAATTAATAATGGATTCGGCTACAAATAATTAGATTTAATTATAGTGCTAATTACTGTTACTATGGATCGTGTGTATGTACGCTCAGTCGTTTTTCGCGGTCCACTTAATTTTCAGACATCACATTTGTCCTTTTTTCTCTTAGATCGCCTCGAGATCTTTTTTTTTTGGTTACAATATCGCCTCGAGATCTGCTGCTACTTTTTCAGAAAATTAAATGGATCAGCTCCACCTTCCTCAGCGGCGCGTTGTTCAAACGCGCCCAAACGGGTCAAACTGTCAACTCGGTGGCACAATCCACATTATAGCCTCCTAGAGTTCATTTGCAGATATCTATTTATTAGTCGAGTTTGCTAACTTACGCCTCGTAACTAGCCTAAATTTCCAGATCTAGAACCGCACTGTTGCGTGCTAGCTAGAATCAAAAACAGATTGTGACGTGCGAAAAGAGAATAGAATGTACCTGATCGGCAGCGACAGAAGGACCGGGAGAGAAAGCGCCGGAGCTAGGTTCAGGAGCTCCGGTTGGTGGAGCGGGAGGTCCAAGCAAATCAGGTGAAGGAGCGGGAGCATTGTGCTTCTTAGACTTCTTCTTACTCTTGCTCTTGCTTGGAGCTGGAGCTGGAACCTCAGCAGTAGTTGGTGCCTCAACAGGAGCCGCAACAGGAGCTGGAGGAGAGGTAGAGCTCTCTGGAGGAGTTGTCGGTGCAGCAGCGGGAGGCGATTTGGCTGGAGGAGAGCTCACAGGAACTGGAGCAGGTGGTGAACTGACTGGAGTGGCAGCCGGAGGAGAAGAAGCGGGAGCAGATTTAGGAGCTGGAACCACCGTGGACTTCTCCGGAGCTGCAGCCGGCGGTGACGAGGTAGGTGGTGAAGAAGTTGGTGGAGAAGTGGTTGGAGCAGAGGTTGGAGCTGGTGATTTTGGCTTACTCACAGGAGCTGTAGCCGGAGCAGTAGCAGGCGTAGTCGCTGCTGGAGGAGCTTTAGTGGGTGCGGCGGCCGGAGCTTGACCACCGACACCAGCGACTACAATGCAGATCAAGGCAACCGCAAAAGCGCTTCTACGATCCATCAGTTTCTTTATGGTTTAGCGTTTGAGAGTAGAGACCGATGGAGGAGTAGTGAAATAGTAAGATAAAATAGCGGCAGAGAGTATAAATAGACGAAGATGATGATCAAAGTAACGGTAATGTTTAGACAGATCTAGACCGTAAAGAAAAAACAAAGGGGGACCCACGATCACATGGGACAGGAATAACCGTTGGATGAACATGTTGGGGCCCACGAGCATCAAACTGTCAAACAAATAGCGGTGAAATGTGGCGATCGAAACAGTCTGGACAGGGGACCCAGTTGGAAGAAGACATGCTAAATCAATGCATGTGATTGTGACACGTCACTAATTATAATTTAATGGAATAATAGCCAAATAAGCCCTCGACCTTAAGCCCAAAATGGAATTAAGCTCTCAACGTTTTATTTCGTGGCAATCAGTCCATAAACTTTTATTTTAGTGGAAATAAACCATCAACCTTCTTAAATTATGCAATTAAGTCCAAATCTGTTAAATGACACTAACTGCCGTTAGTGAAAGCTGACGTGGATAGCTTACTTGACTGCCACGTGGCATGCCACATGTGCAATACTAACGGCAGTTAGTGTCATTTAACAGATTTGGACTTAATTGCATAATTTTAGAAGGTTGAGGGTTTATTTCCACTGAAATAAAAGTTTATGGACTGATTTTCACGAAATAAAAGGTCGAGGGCTTAATTCCATTTTGGACTCAAGGTCGAGGGCTTATTTGGCTATTTTACCTAATTTAATTAAATGGTTAATTAATTTACGCAAAAAGGCGAGTTTTATTTTTAAATTTTTGTGGGCTGCAAACGGAGTAATAGACCGATGAGACAGCTGGAAGGGTAATGGAGTGGGGTAATGCTGCGCAAAGTGACAAACCAATAGGGGGCGACCACGTTAGGGGTTTGGTTCAATGATTGTAGGGTAAGCTGTTACGGCTGGCTGGTTGATGCTTAGATGGGATTATCAGGGTCACCGGGTCCCATGCAAGCGTTGTATCGGCGAAGGTGCCATGCAAATTCACTTAAAAATAATCATGTGTATCAAAATTTAAGCTTAATAGTTACAAATAATTGCTTGAAAAAAAGTTAAAGTGGCTTGAAATCTTAAAGTTATTATTGTCAAGAAAATTTTATTGTTTATTACTTATAGTTCAAATAAAATTAATTTTAAATTATAGAATAAATAAAAATACTTGTGGTTACACAAAAAAATTAAACTTAATAACTAAATATACCTTTAATTTTTTGCACAAAATAAATATAAACCTTTTAACATTTTATTGCATAGAAATCTGTCTATAAACTTTTATTTTATTATAAATAAACCTTCAATCATTTAAAACCATGCAATTAAGTCTAAATTTATAAAACGAGACTCACTTTCGTCAGTATAGCACACATAGCATGCAACGTGGCAACCAATTAAGCTATCAACGTCAGTTTCCTTGATCTGGACTTAATTGCATAATTGTGAAAGGTTAATAGTTTATTTACAGTAAAATAAAAGTTTATAGACTGATTTTCACGTGATAAAACGTTGAGAGCTTAATTCTATTTTATGCAAAAGGTTAAAGGTACATTTGGTTACTAAGCTTAAAATTTACTTTGATATGTAAAATATAATTTTTTTATTTTAATTTAAATCATAAATTCTAGGCTAAAGAGTCAAAAAGATCCTCGAAAAAAATAATTTTTACTATTGAGTCCCTAATTTTTTTTTGCAATCAATTAAATTTATATATTTTAATTTTTACTTAATTGAGCCTTTTCGTGGACAGAACCTTTAAATCCGTACGAAAATTGTTAAATCCGTACAATACATGTGGTAAAAAAATAACAAGCTTAACGAATTCTATCAAAGTATGGGTTCAATATAATGAAATTAGAAATATAATAACTCAATTGATTGCAAAAAAAAAAAAATATTGACTCAATTGCAAAACCGTTCATTCTTCGAGAGCTTTTTTGATTCTTTAGCCTAAAGAGTTTAAGTTACACAATCAACTTTTTTTATATTAAAATTGTGAAGTAGGATGGTTTAAGTTCTAAATACTTTTTCTTTAAATTTACTTGATATTATGATTCAAATG
Source organism: Heritiera fomes (assembly GCA_032173925.1). Taxonomy (NCBI): domain Eukaryota; kingdom Viridiplantae; phylum Streptophyta; class Magnoliopsida; order Malvales; family Malvaceae; genus Heritiera; species Heritiera fomes. The sequence continues at coordinate 25,289,620 of JAPDPM010000017.1, read as the reverse complement.
AATTTGTTCTTAAATATAAAATTGATTTAAAAAGAGCCTTGCAAATAATGATGTTAAAGTAAAAGCTTAAGATATTTAGTTTTTCTTTTCGTTTTTTAACAGGATTTTATTTTGTTTTTATTTGATTTGACAATGAATTTGAAATAAATATTCCCTATACTTTACAAAATAATCGGTCACATATCATCCATTATTGATTAGTTCTAGAATCTTATTGATTCATACAAAATTTTTTAAAAAATAATTTTAAATAAATTTAATATGAAATATCAATATTTACAATATTTACAAAGATCCTGAAAAAGCTTGTTTAATATCTTTGGCACTATTGGTAAGTCTCACAAAGAAGGGGACAGGACAGATTTCAATAGCTTTTGGCTTGATTTGTTCTTTCTTTTATAATTTCTTTTTAAGATTTTTCTATGAAGTTTAAGCATATTGCCAGATGTAATTTAACGTTAAGACCATTTTCTTAACCACTTTGGGATCAGATTCTTTTCCATCTTTATTTTTTTGAAGGTGAAAGACAAGATGGGTGAAATATTCTGTGCCACATTTTAAGAGTTGAAGAGATCCCATGCTTTGATTTTGTCCTCCCACTTTTCTTTTCAATTAATTAAATTAACCCTTTAATTATTGCTGGCTCTTAGCCATAGATAAATTTTTACTATCAAACTCATATTTTCAGAAATTATACTAAGTTTTTGGATACTCTCTGCTTCAGCTTACATCGCTACCTTTTAGGCTTTCTTTTTACAATGGAGATTTTTTATCAAGAGAAAGAAACGTTGGTATTGGAATTTGAATTTTAAATTTGTAAAATTTTGATCAAAAAAAATATAATCATTTGAACTAATGTTATAAATCACTAAAATTATTCGCAATCAATACTTGACTTAGCATTGTTATTTTGTTTAGGAAGAATCATATTCAAAGTTTAATTCCTTCTTTTTTTTTTATCTTCCTATGAAACAAGAAAAAAAAATCACTGGAATTGCTACTTGGCAGTAAGTGAGCAGTGACCAATTGAATTGAGACTCGAGTGAATGAATTGGATATTGCATTGGATTAGTAGGCTATCTGAGCCCTAATCAGGCCTAAAATTTTCTGTTGGGCCATTCCAGTGAGCAGAACTAGTTTTCAGGTCACCTTTTTTGAATTAATGTTTCGTTGGACTAAGTGTCAGATGCACAAGTTTGGTTCGATTGGTTTCATATCACTTGTGCCTACAGGCTATAGCCTTCTATAAAACCCAACAATTCATTTTGGATTAGGCACCGAAGCAATGAAATCGGCAAACTCCTTTCACATGTTTGTAAGCCTGAAACATGCTTCAATGGGGTTTTTCCTGAGCGAATGCTGCAGGCTACAGTCTTCTATCAAATCCAACAATTCCTGAATTTGGATTAGGCACTGAAGCAATGAAAACCCCAGACTCCGTTCACATGTTTGTAAGCCTGAAACATGCATCAATGGGGTTCTGTTTCGGCCAATGCTTCAGATTTCCTATCTTCCAGTTTTGGCTTACAAGCCAACATTACCAGAAAAACTTCAAAACAGGCCTTGGTTAACTTCTCCAACCTGCCATTGTTTAGTGTTAAAAATTTGAAGTTGTCTTTCCATTGTTTTCCTTCCCTGTCTTAAAATTCTGTGTAGAGTTTACCCTTTGTGTTTGCAAAATACCAAATCCAAAAAGCTCGAAAACCCAAAGCTCATAGCAAATTATCAAATACTATATTACACACCTTTTAATGTCCGGGAAAAAAATTTTCCTTTTAGCAAGCTTTTTCACCAGAAATTAGGCTTTTCTCATCCACGCTAAGCCCGTAAGCTCCGAGCTCATGTGCCTGGAAATCAATGCTTAGCACGCGAAACTACACACTGAAGAACTACTCAATGCTCATGCATCTTATTATTCAATAGGACATATGTCAAGATATGAACTTCACTCCCAAAGATCCAAAGTATAATCATTAATCACAGTTAACAACATCCGAGGAAAGATGCATACTGTTCTTTTAGGCAGATCAATTATAATATATTAAACCTAACTTCTTCTTTTTTATGTATGAAGAAAATTCAGATTAGGATAGGTTATCCCATTTTTAATGTCAAAATATACTATCAATCTATTATTGGGATTTACGGATCCATTAATTTTCACTTAAGAATTTTTTAGAATTTACAATTTGTCCACCAACAAAAAAACTTTGAAAATTCGAATTTGAATGTTTTACATTCAAAAATCAAACTTTTATCATTTATGCATAAACGAGGAGATTTAACCTAGATAGCTAGTATAACTTATAAACTGTGTAGAGCTAATCATGCTTTCCAATATATCTTTACAAGTTGCATATAGAAGCTGCGTTTGCATTAACAAGATTACAAGAATAAAAAACCCATGTTAGAACTAATCATGCCTTTTCATATTGATAACATGTTGCATATGGAAGCCGCATTTTCTTGAGACCAGCCCAGTTGTACTTGCCTGCATATTTTTGTGAGTTCATCACTTTTTGAGTTGGAAAACAAACTGAGAAGCTCCTTTTATTTTGATGACAAAGTGCATTTGATTGGCTTCATATGAGGGGACCATGGCTTCGCCTTACTTTGATCTAAAGGGAGTGAGATGTAGATAATGATTACTCAGTTTGTATGCTTCTGGAACTGCAGTTTTTTATTGAGAAAGTAGAGACTGAAATTGTTTAGCAGTTTGCTTTCCAAGGGATTTGCACTTTGAAATTTGAATGATTAATTTCAAAGTTGAAGCGTATAATGTGTATGTTGTCTATAAGCTAGAAGGAGTGTGGTCCGTTATCCATATTGTTGAAAGCTGCCTTCTTAACTCTTTGATTGAATCACACAACCTCCATTTTAGGTGAATGTTTCAACTTCTTTCAGATCAGAACTGATTCATGTAGGTCAAGTGCAGGTTGCTTAGGCAATAAGAACAACATATATATATATATATATATATATATAATGCTTTGAATTGTTTATGGTATATGTGAGTTTGGCCAGCAATAAGCATTGAATTGAATTTCCAGCCAGCATATCCAATTCTTTGTCTGGACTCTTTGAACATAGATTGGAAGAAAAGAATTCTTATTCTGCTATGGTATTCTTTATAATGCGTTTGCATATATAACTCTGATAATTTATTTTCTGTTTTGCTTTAAGATTTGGATAATTCCTCGAGCATATACAACATTCAATAAATAAGGGTTTCTGAAAAGCGTACATATCTTAACATATGAAACTTCCTATTTTAGCTAGAAAGGATCTACTTTCAAATGCACAACGATTAGTCTCCTTTAGCTTGGAATTTTACAATATGATCAATCTTAATGTAAGGTTAATTTATTTATACTTATTTTTATATGTTAATAAGATTAACCTATTTTATGTTTATTGACACTAAAACTATAATTTTTATGTGTTTACGTTTATTAGTACTAAGTTTATGCTTATTATTATATATTTGCGTCTATTAAAATTAATTTTACATCTATTCTCATGTAATTACGATATTTTTAACATGAAAATAAGTGTAAAAAGGACATAAAAGTAAATTAATCTTGCTATTAAAGTCGACATCTATAACCTGACTACTTTTCCATAGATAAAATATTGCTTATACCCCTCTTTCTATCTCTTTACTTTTACCTCTCCTTTATAATAGTTTCATGCGCAACTTACTTGCCTAGTTGTAACTCTTCACCCACCAGAGAGCTCCAAGAGAACTGATTGCGCAGCCTTTTTGTTGCCTATCATCCATCCGCCCTTGAAACTCATCTGGATTCCAACTCTCTTTTTCCTTCCATGGAGTCACCACAACCAAACAATAAACCCAATAAAACTGCCAGGATGCACTCACAGCCACCATGCAGCAAGCCAAACTGTTTCTTCTGCTCCATGAACGAGCCAGAACCATCTCAAAGAAGAGCAAAGCTAAGCCAATGCTTCAAAGAGATGCCTCTCGGTGATGACCAAGAACATGTGTTGGTCTTAAGCGGGCTCTGGAACATTTCCATGTCTCAACCTGATGATCCAGAATTTCCCTCCCTCGGCATATTCGAATGCATGGCCAAACTCATCCATAGAGGCATCACTGATAAAGATTGGCTTCTTAGAGGTCAGAACATCTATATTCCCTACTATGCGGCTCATATTATTGGTTCATATGCAATGGACAAATCCCTATTTGCAGAAGGAGCTGTTGAATCAGGTGTAGTTTTGCCACTAATGGAGCTTTTGAGAGGCAAGATAAGTTGGGTTGAGCAACGAGTTGCAGTGCGGGCACTGGGTCACTTGGCAAGTCATGATAAAACCTTTGAAGCTGTAGCTGCACATGAAGTGGAGATCATAAACTTAGCAATGGAGATAGCTAGCAATTGCATTGAAGTTGTTTACAGAGAGTTTGTTGGAATAAAAGATAGAAAGAGACCAAAATACCATTGTGAACTGCTTACAAGAGGGCTTGGAGGGTTGGAGTTGCAGTTCAGGAAGGCTGAGGAATGGGCCAGCCAGCTTCAGTGTTGGTCACTCTATCTGTTGAATTGCTTTGCATGCAAAGAGAGGTCTCTCAACCTGATCTGCAAGAAAGAGTTCTTGAAGGATTTGTGTGGGATGTGGGGTGGATTAGTGAATCTCACTTCTCCAGCTGGAATTGGATTGCTGAAAACTCTGTGTTCCTCCAAAACAGGAAGAGAAAATGTAGCAAATTTGAAAGAAGTAATTGAGAGTCTTTGCAATGTTTCAAGATCTTCAGATGATTGGCAAGACATGGCTATGGATTGTCTTTTGTTGCTGCTCAAAGACCCAGACACAAGATACAACGTTATTGACATTGCAGCTTTGTCTCTTGTTGATTTAGTTGAACTTAGAAGCCTTGGGGAAAGAAAAATAGTGGGAGAAACCATCACTCAGACATTGTTGCAAGACTACTACAAAATCAAGTATGGGTTTTTGAAGCTGAAGAGCAAGAAAGCTGAAAGAGCATTAGAAGAGTTATGGGAATTGAAGGTGGAGAATAGAAAGAGAGACAAACTGATGTTAGAGCAAGACATGAAAGAGAGAGAAGTGTTTATAGGAAAGTTAAAAAAACAAGCCAACCAAAAGTTTTGGTCTGGTAAAATTGAGAAAGCTTGCAAGATATACTCCAAGGCCTTGGATTTGTGTCCACTGAACATTAGGAAGGAGAGAATTGTTCTTTACAGCAACAGAGCTCAGTGTTATCTGCTGCTAAAAAACCCAGCAGCCGCCATTAGTGACACAACTAGAGCTCTATGCTTATCAAGTCCAGTAAGCCCTCATAGTAAAAGCTTGTGGAGAAGATCACAGGCTTACGACATGAAAGGATTGGCCAAAGAGAGTCTGATGGACTGCTTAATGTTCATCAATAGTCGCATAAAATCTGAGCACACAAAGCGTGTCAGAATCCCATACTATGCAGCAAGGATGATCAACAAGCAGATGAATGCCACTTGGCTATTTGCAAATGCCAAATCAAAACACAGTTGCAGCAGAAAAGAGGAGAGAGTTCATGAATCCAAAGGAAAACACCAGCTGCAGGAAATGCTGTTGAGGTTGAAGGATGCCAAGGACAAGGGTTTCCCTGGTAAGCCTGTCAAAGTGAACCCGTAATTATTGCCATTGTTGATATTACTATTAGTTAACAAGCAATGGAAATCTTACAACTAATCTTTTGCTCATATGGGAATTTTTTTATTATTGATTTTTTCCCTTTCTTGTTCTTCTCTTAGATATGCCAACTATTGCAGAAGATCCTATAGTTGAAAAGAGATGGAAGAAAAAGCTGGAGAAAGGAGGCAGGAGAAGAAAATGCGTCATCAGTATCCCTGCTGGACTGGCACATGCCAATATGGGATGAGAGATAACCAAGTGCTTTCCGTCACACAGTAAGAGAAGGAAGTGGACCATGATCAACAAAAACTAACCGTTGATAACCATAAGAGGAAGCATGGATGGTCGGATAATCACAAAGTCTACCTTCCATTATGCAGCCTAGCTATGGAAAAGGACCTCTTCATCTACTTAGGGTTCTCCCTGTTTTTCACTTGGAGGGTCAATGTCAACCCTATGTGATAAAAATACATGTAGAAACCCATAATGCAACATTGTCAAATGTCAAAGCTGTATTCTTCAATTGTCATGTCGCATTGAGACACCATCACCATGGTAATGGTAGAGATAAGAAACCACAACCATTGTAGCTTGAATTATTTGTCCTTTTTACGCAATGCAATTAATTCAGCTACACAAATGCAATTAAAAACCACATAGAATGCCTTTTTTTTATACCCATAATTTTCCATTATTCTTAAACCAATAATAGCAAAACCTAGAGATAGACTTAAATCTTGAGCAAATAATGCATTTGAGTAGTAAAAAGGAAACCGCAACTTAGGAAGAAGAGAAAATATTAAAATTTGAATTTCAAATTTACTTAAAATCAATTCTTGAAGAAATTATAAAATCATCTATATAAAAATTTTGGGCTATATTATGTTTTTTCTTTATCAAACTGTATCTCCTCTTTCCTTGACGTCTCTCTCCTCGAGGGAGAATACTATGAATCTACTAAGACTACTTGATTATATGACAATTTCAGACATGATTAACAAAAGATAAAAATTGGGTCAGACAATGATTAATCAAAGATAAATTATCAATCAAGTGTCAATAATTCTCTTACTTTTAAATTGAAGTTTCTTTCATGGAAATCGAAACAAATACTGCTCCATCGTGTCCTAAGGTTGAAGATCAAAAGGTGCGCAGTGTAAAACGAACAAAGAATGGGGAATTCAAATCGTCAGATTCAGAGATGCAAGAAATCCCCAATCAACCTTTTTCATATAAAGAATCTCTGTTGGGTAGAAAAGATTGTCCTCTCAGATTCTCTATCAACACTCCATATTTTCTAGACGAGGAATCAGATCAGGAAACTAATTCTGATGACAATATTCCAACAATCTTTCTCTCGAAGGGAGATAAAAATCGAATTCGAAGCCCCTGGAGAAACTCAATAATCGTCAAGACCTTTGGTAAATCAGTGGGATATAACTTCCTCTTCCCGAGAGTGAATGCCCTCTGGAAACCCAGTGGAAGTATGGAATGCATCGATCTCGGACAAGATTACTTCTTGTTCAGATTTAGAAACCAAGATGATTTCCACAAAGTTTTATATGGAGGACCCTGGTTTGTTGGCCCTTATTATCTCACGATGCGCTTATGGGAACCTGGGTTTGTTGCAGAGTCATCGAAGGCTTTATCAACAACTGCTGTTTGGGTAAGGTTGCCTGGGTTACCCATTGAATTTTTTGATAAAGAGGTTCTTCAGAAAATTGGAAGCAAGGTTGGTACATTACTAAAAATTGACACTCACACAGAACATAATCTCTAGGGCAGATTCGCACGTATATGTGTTCAAGTTGACCTTGAAAAGCCGTTACTGTCAAAAATCAGAATAGGGAAGGTTATACAACCATTAGTATATGAAGGGGTGAATCTGTGTTTTAATTGTGGAAAAATCAGACATCGAAAAGAACTTTGCAATAAAGTTAAAGAGTCCTTTGTAGAATCACAGCCGGATACTCACACCTCGAGTCAGCGAATTCCAGAGGAGATGTCAGAAATTCCCAAAGAAGAATATGGACCATGGATGATGGTCACGAGAAAGAAAGGGAGACCCATGAAGGAGAGAAAACCGGGTGGAGAAGACCCGGCAAAAGATCCGAATCACGGGAGGAAAGAGAAAGGTAAGGAAGTTGTTCCTGACACTACTCAGAATTCTGTCCAACGGGCATGGAGTCAGGAGAAAACAGTAGAGACTAGTCACTCAGGAAACAGTAATTTGCAGAGCAGGGTCTTGTCGGCGTCAGAGGAAAGTGCACCAAACCATGGCTTCAGATCTAACAATAGGGCTAAGGGTTTAGTTCAAAATGAACCGGTAACTGAGAATCTGGTCTTCAGCTTTGGCAGTGGAAAGAATTATGGGAAAGGGATAGCAATAAAAGACGGAGGAAACCAGAAACTTAAAGGAGAAAAGAAAATCTTTAAAAATAATGGCAAATCATCTGGTCAATTTACGAGAGCTGGAAAACAGATACTTGGTTCACGAGGATCAGGCGATCAGCTTAAGGGAGGCCTTGGAAATGCTTCTAACGAATAGATCTCAAGATCAGAGATGGGGGCTGGAAAAGATTGCGGGAGCCTGGAACAATTTGGTCCTCTCAATAGACGAAGTGAACCCACAGACTTGTCTCCCAATAGTGTGGGAAACACACCGGACTTATGTACCGAGGGAGGAGGTGAACTTACCACCACTGAGACAGATCTCCTTACAACGGATTTTTCTAGATACGGTACGAAAGATGACCATCCGCGAGGACAAGGAGAAGGCGTTCATATGCTCAGCGCCACCAATGCAACACCCAATCACTCTCACTATCAGAAGGGAGAATGTGACAGAGCAAGAGTTGAAATCATTCAGTCTGTTGGGAATCCCTCAGCAGCATCACTCACCGAAATTGCTATGCTCAACGTCGAAGGGGGTCAAGATCATCCCGGGTATGGCAGAATGGATCCTAAACTCATCAAACCTTGATCTTTTTCAAATGAGGGTTTTGTTCTGGAATGCAAGGGGGACGGGCAACCCAAATTTCTTTAGAACATTCATGGAATTGAAAAGGATTAACAATCCTTGCATTGCTATTGTGGTGGAAACAAAAATTTCTGGAGATAGAGCTGCAACAGTGTGTAATTCACTGGGATTTAACAAGTCCTTCAGGGCAGATGCAGAAGGTTATTCAGGGGGAATTTGGCTGCTATGGCAAGAAGAGGAGGTCAGTGTGAACATCCTGCAGTCATCACAACAGGTGATTAATGCCACGGTCCAGGTTAATGGTCTTTCCCCTGATTCTTTATTTTGTTTATCTGCTGTTTATGCTAGTCCACGTTTTGCACTTAGAAGAATCCTTTGGAATCAAATGGGAGAATTTGCACAAAGTCATAGCTTCCATTGGGTCATGATTGGCGATTTTAACAAACTCACTTGTAATGAAGAGAAATTAGGGGGTCGACCTATTATCCAAAGTCAGGTTAGGCAATATATCGATTGTATGAATACTTGTGGTATGTCAGATCTTGGTTTTGTGGGTCACAAATTCACATGGATAGGTAAAAATAGTCATGGACATATAATCAGGGAACAATTAGATAGAGGTTGGGCCAACAATGACTGGAAAATTTATTTTCCCAACACAGCTATCTTTCATCTCACAAAAATTTATTCAGATCATAACCCACTTCTTCTTGATACAAATCCAAAGAACCCTCGACTAGGGACGAGACCATTTAGGTTTGAGGTTATGTGGCTATCACATTTAGAATTTAAGAATGTAGTAGACTGGTCATGGAGACAGGCTGGAAATTCTATTCTTGAAGCTATCCCGAAATTCAAAGAAAACATTACATTTTGGAATAAAACCTCTTTTGGAAATATTTTTCATAAGAAGACTAGACTCAAAGCTAGATTAGATGGAATTCAGAGAGCCTTATCCCGAGGATCGAATTCCAATTTAATTACTCTCTAAGAAAATTTAGAACGTGAATACATCAAAATTCTTAAATCGGAGGAGGAATTTTGGGCTCTTAAATCTAGAGTTGATTGGATCTCCGATGGAGATAGAAACACTCGTTACTACCACATTAGCACTATAAACCATAGGAGAAAGAACAAAATCAGAGCTCTTAAGGATGAGTTTGGTAACTGGATACATGATGCTATAAATATCACGAATCACATTGTTAGCCACTTTAAAAAAACTTTTTTCTTCAGAATTTAATAGCAGTCCAGTTAATAGCTCGATTTTCACTAGAACTGATAATTTTTTGGACTTGGAAGAGAAAGGAAAAATTAGCTCCCCAATCACTTATGAGGAAGTATGGAGAGCGGTCAAAACTATGAAACCATTTAAAGCACCAGGTCCTGATGGTCTCCACCCCATTTTTTATTAGAAATGCTGGGATGTTATGGGACAGTCTGTAGTTGAGTTTGTTAAACAAGTGTTTGAAGAGGGAGTCATCCCAGCTGAAGTCAATAAATGTTTTCTTTGTTTAATCCCAAAAGTTCCAAATCCAGAATCTCTTAATCAATTTCAACCTATAGGACTTTGTAATACTATTTACAAAATAGTCTCAAAAGTCATGGTAAACAGAATCAGACCAATACTCTGAAGGATAATACACCTTCTGCAAACCAGCTTTATAGCAGGAAGAAGACCTCAGGATAACGCAATCATTGCCCAGGAAATAGTTCATTCCTTTAGGAAAAAGAAGGGGAAATCAGGATGGCTTATGATTAAAGTGGATCTTGAAAAGCCGTACGATAGACTTGAATGGAGCTTTATTAGAGAAGTTTTGATATTTTTCCAATTTCCACCGAAATGGGTTTCACTTGTAATGTCATGTATTTCCTCTTCATTTATGTCGGTACTCATCAATGGCGAGCAAAGTGAGGTGGTATTTCCATCCAGAGGCATTCGACAGGGCGATCCTCTATCGCCTTATATCTTTATCCTCTATATGGAATTTTTATCTTTAAAGATCTTTGAAGCCTGTGAAGCTAGTACTTGGGATCCTATTCAATTAAATAGAGGTGGACCTAAGTTATCACATCTTTTTTATGTTGATGACCTTCTTCTTCTTGGTAATGCAAATGAAAAGACTGTTACTAACATGATGAGAGCTGTTGATGAATTTTGTAAGCTTTCAGGTCAAAAGGTGAATCTTTCAAAATCATCAGTTATATTCTCACAAAACTTGGGTTTTTCCTCTAAAGAAATTTTAAGTAACATTTTGGGAATACCTTTAGCGAATGATTTGGGTAAATACCTAGGATTTCCAATCAAAAATAAAACTCGGGCGTCTGATTTCCGGTTCATAATAGATAGAGTCCAGGAAAAATTAATGGGTTGGAAGTCGAGAATGTTATCTTTAGCGGGCAGAACAGTGCCAGCGATTTCTACCCTAAATGCCATCCCAGCTTACTATATGCAAGGAACTTATATCCCTAAAAGTATCTGCAATGAAGTAGATAAAATCACTAGAGGTTTTATTTGGGGATCTTCTGAAGATCATAAAAAATTGCATATGGTTAATTGGGAGACTATCACTTTAACCAAAGAAAAAGGAGGCTTGGGTATTAGAGCTATGCAAAGCCTTAATGAAGCAAACATGACAAAATTGGGTTGGCGTTTTCTTAACGAATCGGATAAGCTATGGACTAACATTCAAAAAGCGAAATACTCAAGAAATGGAGTCTATAGGTCTATATCAGGTTCATGAATATGGAATGGCATGTGTAAGGGTGCAGAAATCCTCAATAAGGGACTGAGATGGGTGGTGAAGTCAGGAAGACAGACATTATTTTGGTTTGATGATTGGACTGGACTTGGTCCACTCTCTTCCATTATTTTTGGACCATGGACTTTACAAGATCAGAAACTAACAGTGAAAGAGGTTATGTCAAGTGTCGGCGTTTGGAATTTTGATAGCTTGAGTGCTTATATCCCTATAGAAATTCAAAATTGTATCTCTGCCATCCCTCTCCAACATGAACTTGATGAGAATGACAACATCTCCTGGAAAATGACACAATTCGGACAGTTTTCCCTGAAGTCTGCTTATTGTCTTTCTAAAAGTTGGGAACCTTTGACTAATATTAGATGGGAATTTGTTTGGAAATGCCCGACCTTGCCTAAAATCCGTACTTTCCTTTGGCTTTGTTTCCACCATAAATTGGCCACACGACAACTGTTAAGGGATAGAGGAATGTTAGTTAATCCTTTATGCCCTCGGTGCAATCTAGAAGTTGAATCCATAGCTCACTGTCTTAGAGATTGCTCTCAAGTAGCAAATCTCTGGAATCTTGTTCATATCCCTCAAGAAATTCTTCCTTCCTTTTTCTTGAATTGTTTTGACTAGCTGTCCTTTAATCTTAGTTCCAAATGTACTTCAATGATAAGCAACATCCCTTGGAAGGTGGTTTTTGCCTTTATACTTTGGAATATTTGGCTAAGTAGAAATCAGTTGGTCTTTAATGAAGAAACTGAATCAGACCAAAGTTGGACTAATAGAGTTCAAAGTTCAGTGAAGGAATTTTGGGCCACTTGTGGAGGGTTAAATTCCGACTCTTACAAAACTCAAATTAATGTTTGCTGGCATCCCCCTCCAATAGATTTTGTTAAACTTAATTCTGACGGAGTTGCCTTGGGAAATCAGGGCAAGGCAGGGGCTGGTGGTTTATTCAAAAATGTTGAAGGTTTGTGGATTTGTGGATACAGTCGCTTTATTGGAAATGCTACCAGTTTAGCTGCAGAGCTGTGGGGATTAAGAGATGGTCTCCGGATTGCGGTTGAAAGAAACTTCGACAACATTATTATTGAATGTGACTCACAAAATGTGGTAAGTTTAGTCTCTAGTGATGCTTTCCCTTCACACCCTTATAGTGCTCTTATTTGTGATTGCAGGGAGCTAATGCAGAAGCTACAGAATGCCAGGATTGTCCATATTTACCGTGAAGCAAATATTTGTGCAGATGGTCTTGCGAAACTGGGAACTTCCATTAGTTCCCCGTTTGTGTTGTTGGATTCTCCTCCTCCTTGTTTAAAACTTAGTCTTTTGTATGATAAGATGGGCAGCTTGTTGCCCAGACTGGTGAATTTGTAACTCCTTCAGGGAGTATCTGTACTTGTGTGTTTTTTTTATGAAAGTTCCTTATTACACCAAAAAAAAAAGATAAATTATCAATTATTTATTTGCTCACAAAAAATCAAGATGTAGCCTAAAAGTAAGAGAAATTGTTGAAATTCGAATATCAAATTTATTGAAAATCACATCCTGAAAAGATTGTATAAACTAATTACACTAAGCCTCAGACTTATTATTTACTTTCTTTGCCAATCTATATCTTCCCTCTCCTTGACCTCTCTATGAATCTATCAATGCTACCTGATTATGATTTTTTAGTGATTAACCAAAGATAAATTATCAACCATTGATTTGTTTGCTAGAAAAGAAGATTGAGAGAGTATATGTGTTGCATGATAGATTGGCTAGCCCCATCATTTTGGTGCCGACCATTTAATCCAGCTATTACCCCTAAAAAATTTACAAGTAAAAAGGGAGTTTGACAGATTAAGACCTCTTAACCATTATTAATTGTAAGAAAACGAAAACAAAATCTAACAAGAAATCTTTGGTATTAACTAACCTAGATTCGATATTAAACAAATCGTACCTAACGCACTAATCTCATTTCTTACATAAACTAAGTTACAAGTAAAATTTGTCCAAATTCAACCGTCCTACCAAAAGTAAAACATACTTTGCAAACACATCAGCCAAAAGCCAATTCATGTTTGGAAATTGGCAAAACAGCATAAATCCCAATCCAGAGAACCACCAGGTAGGAGCAAACATGGCCTAGGGATATTTACTTTTTGAAGTCATTAACATAATTGAATTTGGTCACAGAGCCACTTTAAAGTTAGAGATAATGTTTAATTTTAGCAGAAGAATAAAATGATCAACCAGCCTAATTTATCTGGAATTTTCACATTAATGGGCTCTTCAGGTAATTATCAAAATAAAATAATAATCTGTTTTGTCAACAAAAGTCGGTAATGGAATTTGCTTTGTGCGAAATAGAATAATTTGATCACAAGTTTTTAACACATTTTTGTTTGATAATCTCCTAAAATGCATCTTAATGCACAAGTTTAACTCATCCATTTATCAACACGATAAAACATAAAATATTTTTCAAAATTTTATTAAATTCTCATATAATTTTTATTAAATTTTAACTTGTGTCACAATATTTTTTTATATCATTTTCATATACAATATTATGCGTTGTCAAAGTTACAAAATATAGCGAAGAAATGAAGAATTGCAATTTAGAACAACCAATTTAGGTAATGATGTTCAACTTTTCCAAATTTTAAAATCATTTTATTATACAAACAAGCTATTTAAACAAAATCATTTTGCTTGATTTAATAATTAGAAAACTGCAAAGATTAAAAGAACTTGCAAATTCTATCATTCTACAATGCTGGACAGAACATTCAAATATACAACACATGTTTACAACAGAGCAAGAAAGTGAAGAAACAAAGAAAACTGGCCTTTAAATTACCCCGATCCATGGCTGTTGTTGAAGAGCAACTGCACAACTTACGTTTGTGCTGGCAATAATTCTGCAACAAAGTTAAGATTAGCTAAGTTAAGTGTATGATCAACGAGTGATTTGTCTACTCCTTTAGCCCTAAAAATTCTTTCCGTGGCACCATCTACCAATCAAATCAAGTTTATTTCAAGCAAATATGAATAGTAGATCGACTGGTATTTGCTTCAAATCAGTTAACTGCAGTTGTCTATCTCATAATGTTTAATAATGCCACTCTAGAAAAAAACCAGGTTTTTAAAATGCCATTTCAAAAGATTGAATCACGAAAAAATGATGAAAGAGAGAGGTAAACGATCATACAATTTCAATCACTTCTCAAACGCCTGTTTGAGTTGAGAATTCAATCATCATATGAGCTCAGAGCGGTAACAACTGATCCTGTTGTTGCAAAAGTTGAAGCTACATCTGGGAAATCTTTCCACGATGTCCTAATCTTCAAGGACGGATATAGCCAACTCTTAACAGAATCCACAAAGGAGTTTGGATCGAAGTTCAGAATGGCTTCCCAATCAACCTGCACACCTTTCGGAATGTTGCCTGTGAACTCCATACTAGCAGCAAGAAGCAATCCAAGCAAAACAATGAAGCCAACTACTGCAGTGCCCCTTGAGAGTGGCATGAAATTGTACCTGAAAAGCAATCAAGTATTATTCGCGCAAAAAATCTTGAAATTGTCAAAAAAAAAATCCATAAGCCAGTCGTGTATTCTGATATCACATGTCATACCAGTAATATGTCATTCTTAAAATAGCTTCTCGCACGTTCTCGAGGACATTGAAATCAGTGGACCCATAAGTTTCACCATAATAAGCATTGCAAATGGCCTGAAATCCATAAGTTCGTAAATTCAAATGTCACAATCAATCAGAAACAAAGAGAAAAAGATACTTAAAAGTAGTAGCATAAGGAAAAGCAACGGCGGTCAATCAAGAGGTATTACAAGCTAATTAGTTAGGATTCTGCTGCTTGTAGCATTATATGGATTTCAATGCATTGATAAAACAGAATAACAGATTAATCTACACAGTAAATGAGAACCCAGATGACAATGAAACTTATTTTCATGCCATTTTCAATAGGGAGTTGCATATTTAGGGCAATTAAATATCTGCTAAAACTGAAAATCCACATGAAAAAAATCTGAGATAGTCAGGGTAAACATGGAGCAACAACATTTTTTGTCCAAAAAGAGCATTGAGAGACTAAGTCTGGCTAATAATTATCTACTATTGGCTCGTGTAAGATCAAGACCAACTTACTTCCCATGCCATTGCCATTTCAGTGTCAAACTCCTCCCATCTGGAAGGTGTGCAAGGTGTTCTGATTGCGAAATCATATCCATGTTGTCCCCTGAAAGAATTATTCAAAGTTTTTCAACCAGAAAAGTTTATTAAAAAATAAAGACAAGAGTATAAGGAATAAGCTTTAAGAAATTTTTAAAACAAAATGTTGAGATAGACTTACGTTTTCACTAAGGTAATTCTAGTCCCTTCAAGCTGCTTCCTGATATAAGAATAAACCAGCATTATGTCATGAATAGGTTGTGACAAGAAACTGTAGATTCCAACAAGATCATCCTTTTAAGTTGTTGGAAGCTTTACCCCTCAACCGCTGTACTGTTGCACCAAGTAGCCAACCAGAAGTCCTCACCCACAAGCTCATAAAGATCATCACAAGATTTGGCCTGCAAAATCTGCAAGTGGTATGTTAATATAATGTTGCTATATACATGAAACTTCTATATATAAAGGTAGATATTTACAAAAACTATTTGCACTTCAAAATCAGCCAGAACCTGACTTAGGTCATATTGTGCAGAACCATGGACTTCATAAGATAAAACATAAAAGAACTTTGAAGAATTCTTTAGGCTTTGTTTGGTTTAATGAAAATTTGAGGAACAGGACAGTTAAAAACTTGTCCAAACCAGAATACTGAGACTTTTTTTTCTAAAGTCTATGCAAGATTTACATCTGAGAATGTAATTAATCAAAAGTGTATATTTTTATTTCTTCAATTTTTTAGAGGATAAAAGATCATTCAAATACTCAAATTGCAGGAAGATTTTATACTCCAAAAAAGGCGACTGGCAAAATGATATAACAGGTCTAAGCCACTCAAACATAACTTACATTTTCTGATTTCCCCTCTTTGGATAGATCAATAATTTCATCTGCCTTGTTGTGCACAAAAAGTTTATCCTTCATGATACTCTTTGCTACATCCAATGTTCTGTAATTTCACCAAATATTGAGAATTTATAACAATCATGTTGTTAATGAATCAAACCAGATATTTACCTTTCATGGTTTGGGAAATAGCGAACAACTTTTGCTTGTCCAAGGACCATTGGTGTGTGAGAACCAAATCCAGAATTGAACTCTTCACTGAATAGCAAACAGAGGAAGCACAAACTCAGTAAGCAATCACATATTTTAGTGTGAAGTACTCAGGAAAAATGAAACTGTTCAAAATGCTGAATTGATTCATCCTAGGTACTAGAATGGTGATAAATATGCCCAGGATCTCCAACATCATATCATATGTTTAGTTGGTTTATATTGAGATATTGAGATCTATGATCCCATGAATAGAACTATGACATTTTCTCTGAATTGAATGCAAACTACACTGCAAAAAATGCAGCATTCAAATAGAGTAAATGTATATGACACAGTAGGCCTTGTACGCAATGTTGGGAGAGAACCAAATATAAAATAATGAAACAATCAACGAAAAGCACACTTGAAGAACCAATAAAAAGCAACTTTAAGATTTTACAAAAATATCCTGGACTAGAGAGCAGAGAAATTTGTAGATGACAAGGTCAAAATCTGTAATTGATAAATAACACAAGAATTGCCAACAAACAATAAGTTAAGCATTAAATGTTTGACATTGGTGTAAAGGTGTAGGGAATAAGGTTATAGCTAGCAGACCTCAACTTGTTAACCCAAACAACTGGGTCACAAGGCTCAGAAATTTGTCTCCATTTGACAGCCAATGAATAAACATCTTGCCATGACATCGTAGGCCGACTAGATGATCTATCTTCAGTAATGCTGTATGCAGGTGATATTTCTGAAGGACTGCTTGTACTACAGCCAGCACCACCTCTGTTCTGGCTAGCCATACTCAATCTTTCCTTTCTTCGGAGCCTCTTGCCATTTTTCGAGCTTCTATTAGAATGCTTCCAATCCGCTTGCAAAGAACGCCATGCTTTTGACACCTTCTGTGCAATTTCAATGGCAGCTAATCCTGCCATACGGTGCTGGCACATAACACATGATGAAAAATATTTAATGAACCAAAATGCAGGAGAGAGAGAGAGAGCAGTTTAGGCAATCATGGAAAACAAGGAACTCAATGGCAAGGTCTTATAGCTTGTTAATACAAAGAAAAGAGGAAGAACACATGAGCATTACAAAGCTACATAGTTTGTTCAGTATCTCGATGGAATTAACATATAGCTTAATGTTAATGTCCAAACAAACCTAATTTAAGATATGAGACAAACTAAGTAGTTTTTTTTTAACACTATTATGAGATTTTTCCAATTAGTATCCAGGCAGAATAATAAAACATGAGCAAGCACACACAGACACGCTTGAAACCTGAAAGCAACTGTAATCAAACCTACAACATCCTTGTTGCCGTTATATTATACCTACGAACATATAGGAATCCATCCTTGTTCTTTCTTGTAAACAGACTTTTGAAAATGTTTCAAACTGAAACAAGCATGTAAACTCTGTTATCTTTCTGCAAGAGTTTCATAGTTTTTCATCAAGCCTGTTAAATTTAAGAAGGCAGGAAAGTCTTTATGAAGTGTAAGTGGGACAGGTTTGCTGACTTTCAAGGAAGCCGATGGGATTGAGTGAAGGTGGGGGAGGCATCAAATAAAGAAATAAGACAAAAACTACTTTAGAATAATTCTGAAAATTAATCACCTGACGCCTATTGGGTAAGAAACCAGGACAGTCATATTGGATTTTCTTGCCAATTGAGTCAGCAGCCAGTAGAAGAGCAGTCTTCTGCTTTGTAACAGCAAAATCTTGCTTTCTAAGCTTTCCCTTCTTCAGAGAATCACGCAATGGAGGTTGTCTGAAAACCTTTTCACATACATTTTTGGGGTGCAATCTTTTGCACCAATACTCCTGCATATCAATGAGTATAAGAAACAAAAAGGCCAAAAGACGAGAAAAATCTCCACCAGAAAAAAAAAATTGAAGTCTTAAACAATTTGCCTTATTATATTGTTGGCATGGCAAACTAATTTGTTTCTCAAAAATATGATACAATCTCAAATGATGGAAAACTGAAGCCATGGTAGAGAAAAATGTTAATTTTTCTTGCAACATTAAAGCCAATAAGAAAAGGGAAAAAAATGCAAACACAAGAAGTTGCTTTAAGTTTAATGATGAGTATCATTGTGAATTATTACCTTGAAAAGTGGATCAATGTCTCCATCAAAATCAAACCAGCAAAACTCACTGTTGACTTTGGAAGCTGTGTACAAAGCAATCTCTTTCTGCAAATTAAGAATTTCAAATTCAGAGACGCTATCATGATCAAGTCAAGGCTAGTAACGACTATAGTCAAATAAGATGATCATTAAGACAGCCAGCTTAACTATAAATTATTGTTTCTTCGGCATATTCTTCAAAACAATATGTATCACAACAAACCCAAAACTCAAGAACAGATTTCTAAAGGCAAATTTAAAGATGGACAATTCCATTTTTCATTATTAACATACAAAAAAAGGTAATATCACATAATAACTGCACTCGGAACAAACTGGAAAAATGGCATGTACACATGGAATGGTAATACATAAAACACAATGGAAACATGTATAATATGCATTTAATCGAAGGGCATATGACTTAGGAATGCACTTGGGAGCAAAAGGAGTGCACCCTAATACATCCACCTCATCTTGAGAGGTGCGAGAGAAGCACTTTTTCTGCATTACACCTAACCTTTGAGCCTAGGCACACCTCACGTATAAAAATTGAAACAACTCAAAAGTCAAGAGAAGAAAAAAAATTGGGAAAATAAGAAGCCATCCACTATAATCTAGAAAATGAAAAGCAAGGAAAACAAAAATCCATGCATGTGCACATTTATTCATATGCAAGTAACAACAATATAACTTACGGGTCCAACAGAAATATCTAGGTTCAAGTAGAGGTGAAATCGTATTAGATGAAGTTTAGTACTAATAACAAGCGAAAGCATGAAAGACACAAACAGGTGATTAACATGCTAACAATTCCTTCGATTAAAACTAACATAAGAAAGAAAAACCTAATGAAGGAATTTTATGCAGAAGTTATATTATTCTGCATTAATGCAAACCTGATAGAAGGCCAAGCATTGAAGCACAAACTTTTCCATAGAGTCCAGTTCAATATCTAGTGCAGCATCATAATCCTTGACCTGTGAATGTTAAATATTTGTAAAATAAAGTAAAGCCAAATAGCAAGCAACGCAGTGTTATAATTTAACCAAAGTTATCTTAATTCAAAATCATTGGTTACCGCCTCTGCATATTCTCCAATAGCATGATAGCATGAAGCTCGTAAGTACAAACACTCAATATTCGAGTTTTCGATGCTCAGCTCAATTGATAAATCCTTAATAGCTTTCCTGTAACAGCCAAGTAGGGTTGCTTAAGCAGAGATGAGAGAATTATAGTTCTAATAAAGCACAACCTCAGGTGAACAGATCAAGTAATAAAAGATTAGGAGTAAAAGTTGGGTAACTTAAGCACAGATGAGAAAAATAAAAGTGCTAATAAAGAATAATCTCAAGTAATAAAAGATTATCAGTAAAACTAATATTGATGGTTGAGCTATACAACTACAACTGACAGCAAATGCTAAAAAGCAGATGCTTCAATTACAGTTAGGCCATCCTACGGAGCAACAAAATATTTCAAACACCAGAACGTTTATGTTGTGAGAGTTGCACTTCAGAGAGCAATTATATCACAGATGGTTCATACCGTCATCAGAATGATTAAGTGCATGATCTTAGACCATTCACAAAAGCACAGTTGATTGAACACACCTGTGCTCTCCCATCCCATGGAGTAGTAGCCCATGTAAGTGATATGCTTTGGAGTACCTATTAGAAAGACACTGATTACATCAATTCAATGAAGTCATGAAAATAAGCACACTGTTCTACTAAGAAAGCAAAGATAAACTTACCTTCCATCAATTTGTATAACTTGTTGAATACATTCCAAAGCCTTTTTAGAGTTCGCCAGATCTAGATACAACTGTCAGCAAATCATATAGTTATACCGCAAGACATTTAAAGAAGCTTAATAGAGAACTAATTTTATTCACCAAAATAATAGTTTTCTCAAGATGCATACTCACTACCATACCCTGTCATCCACTACAAAACTGCAAAGGGTATCACTTAGTCTTGTAGCAATACATTTAAAGTAGCTTGATGGAGAAAACTAGTTTTACTGGACAAAGTAGTAGTTTCTAGCAAAAGGACCCACATGGTTGTCGGTGTATATGTTGCTTGCCCATACCTACAGAATCATATGAAAATTGGTATTCTTCCATCTTCATTCACCCCCTCCCCCCAAAACACTTCTTGCATCATTCATGATGCCCTGACTTGGTTATGCCAGCCAATTTTCAACTTCTCAACTGGGAAACTGTATTTACTATTTAGACTAGTAATAATTTTAGTACAAAAAAAAGGTATTTTGGTTATTTTGACACATTTTTTTATGAATAATCATGGAAGTTTAATTTTTAGAGAACTATAATTCCCTAATAGAAATTCTGTTGATAAAGCACAGTAACAGGTAATAGTTACCTGGGTAAGATGAGCCCAGGCTTCAAGAAAACTTCGGTCAAGTTGGATAGACTTCAAATGTGCCTCCTCAGCCCTTTTATATTCACCAATTGAAGATAATGCCATTCCCTACGGAGTGAACACCAGTTATGGAGACAAAATTCTAAAATGTATCAGATTCCTCCATAATCAGCAATAGAAACGTTTAATACTAACCAAATATGTGTATGCAGACTTGTTATTCTTATCAAGCTTCACACAAGCAGATAGGTCTTCGACAGCAGCATTGAAATCCTTAAACTTGAAATTTACTATTCCTGAATTAAGTACGAATTCCATAGAACACATTTAGCCACAAAATTGTCGTTATTTTCTAGTACCAAAATTCATTCGTGATATAACTGCAAGTACATGAATTGGATCTTACAAATAATTCTCATGTCCCATGTCATTGAACCGTATTTCAATAGGGATATGAAAATTTATAACTGAACAGATAGAACATGCTTTTGAATAATCAGACACATATATGACATAACTACTTTCGATATTTACATCGAGCAAAAAAAAAAGGACATGAAAGCTGAATGAAATTCCTTCAATATATGAGTAAGTTGACTCCAAGCGGGAATGTAAGGAAATGAAACTATGAAAAGACCTGGATTAAACAAGTTACCTCTTTCATGTAATATATCAGCTGAATTTGGATCAAACTCCAATGCTTTGGTCAGGTCTTCAATGGCCTGGCACAGAGATGCAATTAAAGATGTCAAATTTCAGTTATGACAAGCACTAAGCTCTTTTATTTCCTTCAAAAATGAAATACTCAGAAATATAGTGTAGTGACAGGCACTAAAACTTTCCATTATTAAGTTCATAAATAACAACCATAAATTGACATTTTCCATCTCTTTTTTTTATTTGGGTGCAAACCACAGGTATTCTCATTCGTTTTAACGGTTTGAGACTAATCTTGCTCTGAACTTCGTCACAGTTAAAGCTCTTCACCCCTCCCCAAAGGTGTGTTTGACATTATCCGCCTCTCTCTTGCAAACGCAAATGATTTTATGCAAAAGCTATTGTACCATGCACAAGAATATTGAGTTATAACTAAACCAAAGACTTTGCTGGGTAGGGTGGAAAGAAAAATGGAAAGATGGAAAATTGGAGGGAGAGAAAAATGAAGAGATGGAAAACATTAATTTTTTTCTTTAGGTGTGCTTGGTAGGAGAAAATAAAATTTTCTTTCCTTCCATTGCTTGGTAGAGTTGAAAAATTGAAGGAAAGAAATTTAAACTATATTAATTTACCATTATACCATTACTTAGTTAAGATAATAAAATAAAATTAAAAAAATAAAGAATAATTTTGTAAATATACTTACTTGACTCACATTTCTTTCATTTTCTCTCCATTAATCATTTTCTTTCCTCACACTTTTCCTTCCTACCAAACACTAACAAAAACCATTTTCTTTCCACTTTTCCACACACCCCTTTCCATCCTTCCACTTTTCCACCCTACCAAGCACAACCTTAATGTGGGGTTGACGATGTCAATGTACCAAAGGCAAGGATCACATGCAATTATGCAAAGACACCAGCAAGAAGTTTTCCTTTGGTTAGAGAGAAAATATGAGAATGAACTTGTAAAAGAACCTTACCTCAATAGATTCTCCTAAGGCAGCCCGAGCCTGGCCTCTCCTTTTCCAAGCCTCACCAGCTGATGGCTCTGATTGAATAGCCTAAAAGAAAAATTAATCATATGGAGCATAGAAAAATAGAAGTTGTAACTATTTTTAGACTGCCGAATCATGAAGGTTTATGTACCTTTGTAAAATCAGTAATAGCAGCTTCAAGCTCTCGTTGGAATGCGTATGCAGTCCCTCTTCCTATTAGTGCCTCAGGATATGTAGGATCCTCTTTCAGTATCTGCATGATATTAAAAAAATAAAAAATAAAAAAACATGTTTTTAAATTCTTAATATGATAAAGAAAACAGAAAAAGACTACAAAGACCACCTGGACATGGCAGAAAGTTGAAACCCACTATGAAAAGTGAAGATACCAAAATTTACCTGGTCAAATATAGATATGGCATAAGCATAATTTCCTTCATTAACCTGCAAAATGAAAAAAAAAATTGCATGTCAAATAGAATGCATGACTCGAGTGTTTTACAGTTAAATGGTAATTGCACCAGGTTGAAAACCACAATGTGTTAAAATATACCTGTGCAATGCCCCTTGATAAGCGAAAATCTACACTGATTGACTTGGTCTTTGAAATCTTAGCAAGACACAACTTCTTACTCCTCTTGGTTTCATCACTATTTTCATTATGTATGCCAGATGTGTTATTTGGCAGACAGTGACTTCCAGTTATATCACTTGAATTAGGGCAAATCACTGATGTTTTACTGCATTGTTCTGATTTCTCACTTAGATCATTACATGAATCAGAAGCATAACTTGGTTTGTCAAAATTCATATCAGTTCCATTAGTCAAGCCACAATGCATCTCATTCACACTGGTTTGATCACTTAATCCTATGTCACAATTATCACCAGAAATGCTACTGTTCTCAGAAGCATCAGCAGACTCCATGTTTAATTTAGATCCATCACTTGACACATTGATACTTTTGTAATTTTCACATGTTTTGCCATTGGTGTCAGATGCTAACTTGGATAAAGACATTGATGACTTACTCCTCTCTTCATCACTTGTTCTATTGTGTGTGTCAAAATTGTCAGTTGACTTATTGTGGAACTCTGATACACAACTATGCTCTTGAAATAATCTAGAGGTATTGTATTTATTTTGATGCTTGAGAGTTTCATTTGATTCTCCATTGACATAAGGCCTTGATTCAGATAAAGGGGTAGATAACTTAGGGTCAATCACATGGTTGTCACCGGTGAAACTAATGTCTTGTTTGCCTAGTTTCGCTACTGTCAAAAGCTCTTCCAGTTCCAGCAGTTGCTTCAGATCAGCAGACTGCCGCAGAGCGTATTCATACCCTTGCTCCCAAACAGCAATAGCATCTTCTTTCCTTCCCAGTGCAGAAAATGCACGCCCTAAATAAGGAAAATAAAAGAACCGAGTTTGAGAACGCCACCCCAAAGACAAGACAATAGACTTTGCAGTTTACAGTTTAATAAAGAGTGATGACTCAGAAAAAAGTACCAAGGATGCCCCCAAAATGTGCATACCAAGACATCATCAATTGCACAAAGCATACACAAAATTCTATAGAAAACCTAAAGACAAAGGAAACACCACTTTAATCACAAATTCTACATTAGACCAGTAAATTTTATCATTGTGTTATTATCTTAAAAGTTTTAAGTCTAAACTGAATGCAATACCACAATTGAGTTTTCAAATTTGAGGGAGGTAGAGTACTTGATCTATGTTCTTGACTATATTATTACTTGTAAATTGCACCCTGAAATTATTAGTTCTTACTCTAACTAGCATCAATTTGCTAAAACTTGGACCCTAGAGATACATTGTGTAGAGTACGACTTAAATGTTGGCAAAGAGGATCTACAAAACCGTATTAATTCATCTCTGTCCCAGCCTATAAGCATGTCGATGCTCTGTAATAGCAAACTAAATTTCAAGAAGTCAAACTCAAACATTAGGTTTCGATGTTGAAACAAAATGCATTGCGTGACTCATAAGCAAATATTAAACCTAACAGAAGCCCAAATTCTCTAACTTATAGCAAAATCAGCTGAATTGAAAGATTTGGTATAGTACTGCAAACTCACAGTCCTAGAACTCAATTTTTGGACCGAAAAGGGATGCAAGAATCGGGAAAACATCTCCAATTCAAATAACAACAAACTAAATTGATTAAAGGAAAACCAAGAGCCAAACAATGCAATTAACAAGTCAAATAAAACACGAACACTAGGATATTTGAGGATCAAATAAAATAACAAAAACACCTTTAAGATTATTTTTTTTTTGAAAGGAGAAACACCTTTAAGAATATAAGCTTGAAGAAGCGGAGGGTCGAGCCGAAGCGCCTTATCACAGTCTTTAATCACGTGCTTATGAAGCTCCAATTGACTATAACAAAACGCTCTATTGCTATTATCAAAAGAAACATCGATCAGAGAAATGAAAATGTAAAGAAAATTTTTTAAAAGAATTGGTTAGATCGACGGGGATAAAATCGGGAAAAGTTAACACGGACCAGATGTCCTGAATTGCGCAAGAGTGAGAGAGGAGCGAGTCGAGGACTCGGATTGCCTTGGACCAGTCACGGGAGCTGCAGTGTTTGGCGAGTTCGACTCGCTCGGAGATAGCTGAGATCATGGTGAGTGACTCAGGGAAGCGAGTTGGCGAAAGGAGTTGAAATGGAAGCGGCGAGGAAAGTGAGTGGGGAGGGAGCAGTAGTGGTGAAGAAAACGAACACTGTGAGGGTGGGGAGGGTTTTATTGCACGAGCGGGTGAGACGTGTAGAACTGGCTGTGACCCGTTTTAATATTGGTCTTTGAGAATTTGTTAACCGAGAGCGCACCTAGGCCTCGTCTCGGTGTGCGTGGGCTGCAACTTGGACGTTAACGGTCCTTATCTTACGGTCTCCGATCGGGACTTAATTACTGCTTTGTCCTTTGCCTTTGCTAAATGGCTTTTTTTTTTTTATGAAAAATTATCCTATACACTGTCAGTAGAGTTTTTTAATTTCATAAGCGGGGTTAGGATGATGACATGTGTCCCATTTTATTTATTTTTTATTTTCTTAATATTTTTAAAGGACACATGTCAATATCCTAATCTCTCTTGTGGAGTTAAAAAACTCCACTGACAGTGAATAGGATAATAATATCATTATATCTAATCAAACACAAATTCATGTCATAAATCATGCACTATTCTAATTCAAATTCGAATATTTATATTCTATGATCAATTTTACGTATGCAATTTTTTTCCTTTTTATTTTCATGTTCAACTTTTTACAATACTCAATTATAATATGCTAAATATGTCTTTTTAATTTTGAAGCATATAATAAATCAATATATTAAATCAAATAAACAAATCAACCAATAAATACATCAACATATGATTAATTAAATAAATATGTTATAAAATTGAACTAAATCCATCCATTATCCATTATGAAATTTGCACCTTGTTAGACTCAGCATTCTCTAAAATTAAAGCCTCGCAACAAAATTAAGTGTATGAGACTAACAATAAGAGGTCACTTCAAGAACGATCACTTATTTTAATCATATTTAATCAAGTCGAAAGAAGGCAAGCATACATGTTGAATCTATGTAGCTATAGGTATAAACAAAAAATTTAGATCAAAAAAAAATACAAAAACAAAATATTGAGAAAATTAAGTTAACTTGCGTCAGTCTCACTTTTACATTTTTTTTTATTTTTACAGTGTTTTCTCTTATACAATTATTGACTTAAACTTCAAAACATGACTTAAAATTCAACATAACTTGAAATTCTTATTTCATATCTTACTAACTGGGAAATTCTATAGTAAAATCACAAATTTTGACCTTATTATAAGGTCAACGTAAAAAATATATGATTAAGCGTAAATTTAAAGTCATTAGGTATAAAAAATGTTAGACGTATCGTAAATATTTGATAATTAACTTAAAATTAATGTAAACAACACATGATTTAGCATAAATCTAAAGTTATTAGGTGTAAAATATGTTAGAAGTATGTAAACACATGATAATTAACATAAACATACATTATAACAAAATTATCATGTGTTTAAATCAATTGACACTAATATTTATATTGATAATCACATTTTTACGATACATCTAATATTTTTTATGCCTAATGACTTTAAATTTACGCTTAATCATATATTTTTGACGTTACCCTTATAATAAAGTCAAAATTTGTGACCTTACTATAAAAATTCCCCTTACTAACTTTTTCGTCTTTTTTGACAATTTAGACTAATCTTTATGTCCAAACATCTTACAGTCATTTCCTCTCTTAAAAAACATGAATAAACCTAAAAATAACCGTATTAATTTCAACTTTTTCATTTTTATTTTAAGTTTAAACTAGTCCAATCAAGAGGAGTTCTAATTAAGTAGGGAAAATTGGAGTGATTAATATTTTCTTAAATAGAAGAAGAACAAGATGATATAATTTATATCTTTCTCCAAGTCACTATTAAACAAATTGAAGGATTCGATTAAAAATTGTCTATATGTTGTTTAAGTACACTAAAATACTATCTAAGAAAAAAATACATTTAATATATTATTTTCACTAAATAAAAGAAAGTGTTAATTATATATATTTTAAATATCACCTTAACCAACAATACCATTAACTAACGAAATAAAAATACAAATGATTTTAAACTATAATTTTTTATTAAATTATATGCATTTGAAATCAATTTTGGAAACAACAATTATCCCTTTGGCACGTGATGTGGCGTGCATTTTGGTGCATTGAGATGCTTTTTCCCGCAATGCAAGCAAAGTTTGAAGCAAAAATTCTCTAAAAGCAGAAAAAAGGAAAGAAAAATGTACACATGGTTACAGGCTAAAGTAGTTATAAACGAGTATTAATCCTCCAACAAGTTATGTTAAAGATATATGCATGTAATTAAACAAGCATGTTTCTCTTTCTCTTTTTTTATATGAACTGTATGAACTTAATTTGTATTAATAAAATTGGTCTGAACTCAAAAAATAAACTTAGAAGATATTTATGCGTAAGTAAAAATGTTTAAAATAAATGTGATAGTTTTAGATATTAAACAATTATATGGTATAAAAATGATACAAAATACAAAAATAACATGAATTAAAATTTTGATAAACATTGCATATGAATTAACAAAAGTTAAAAAATGTTTTGTGTTTGATGTATTTTCACAAATTTTAACATAATAATTTTTATGTTTTACATAATTTTATAAATATAAACACAAAATATACAGCCTCATTATCAGATCTAATTTAAATGATTATTTAGAAGAACATGCAATAACTTTCTAAATTAAAATATGTTCATGTTCAATTGAGAAATTGTTACAATGGCTAGGAAACGCATGCGCTTAGAGTTGTACATACAATGCGGCTCATGCCAGCGCGAAGGACCTTACTGGTGCAATTGAATCGATGATGGAGTACAAAACCATGTTGAAATAGACAATGGCTGATGACACTGCGGTTATCATGAT
The DNA here is from genome assembly GCA_032173925.1 of Heritiera fomes. NCBI lineage: Eukaryota > Viridiplantae > Streptophyta > Magnoliopsida > Malvales > Malvaceae > Heritiera > Heritiera fomes. The sequence goes on along the minus strand of JAPDPM010000017.1, from coordinate 25,261,299 downwards.
TACAAGACAATGCTTTTATATATTTTGTATGAAAATCTAGGTAAATGATAAAGTAGTCAGAAATGCCAAATTTAATGAGACAGAAGCCATTATAATAGTCAGAAAATGCCAAATTTAACCCACATTACATTGCTTAATTTGAGCCAAGTCATAAAATGGTTTTATCTCACGTTATTTAAATTTTGTGTTCTCTATCATTTTATATTTAAATTGGATCTTTTCATTTACAATCAATTGATTTTAAATTGGATACTTTAACATAACATCAAAATCAAGATTTTGTTATTTGATTTTTATATCTTGTAATATTGTTACCTAGTCAGCATTTAATGGACACTTGTTAAAGTTATATTATTTCATATCAATTAAATTCTGAATTTTTTGTGATTTTATATTTAAATTAGACCCCTCACTTATAATCAATTGGTTTTAAGTTAGAAGCTCTAACATCTTAAATTTGCCAAATTTTTTTATAAAGGATTATAACTTCTTTTTCACTTATCAAGGACCGTGTTCCAATCAAAACCTAAGTTTATGTCCCTAAGCATGCAAGCCACCTAATTGTTGAAGGAAATATTAGAGCTAGGATTCTTCTCATCACTTGTTCTCACTTTATTGAATTAGCATGTGTTTCTCTACTGCCCTTAGACCAGTAGGGCGAGAAAACTTCATCGAAGTGCCTTGTATCAAAGCAGATATTTGGCTTAAAGTTTAAAGTTTTCCACGCCTCTGTTGATATTTAGGTTTCTTTTCTCTTTGCTTTGATAGTTTATACCCATTTTGTACTAGAGCAGATCTTTTTGTTGTTTTCTCTTGTCTGCCGCTTGCAATTTTTCAGTGTACTTTGTGGTGGGCTGGCTAGCAAGATTATCCTGCTTTATTGACTTTGTTCACAAATTGAATGGTACGAACGATAAGAAATGGGCTTTTAGGGATTAGGCCTGACTTCAGTTTCGAAGCTAGTTGGGCCAACTTGGCCTAATTCTTCTGAAGTAAGTAGGGATGATGGGAGACGTTACAGATTTCCTTGATTCTTCGTTTCACCAGACAATAACTTAAAATTAAAATATGCCCACGTGACGTGAACCAGGCTCCAAGGAGACATTGCTGTCTTTGATGCACCATGTTCGCAATGAGCTGGAATCCACCTAACTTCAATAATTAGAATTTCAAGAATCATTTAAGTGTGTATATATATTAAAAAATTGTATGGAACAATTATATCATATTAACACGTCACTTTCCCTTAAATCAAGTTACATAATGACATTATTAAAAAAATCTATTAAAATAAAATTTTTTCTTTCAATTATAGCCTGTGAAAAACTATTCAATTCTTTTTATATTTCTTTTCCCTAAAGAGGCCCTACATATTGTGTTGAGCAATCAGCTTTTTTGGTTACGTATTCGAAGCGTGTTTTCCGCACCTTGTCGAGGCCACTGGCAATGAGAGTATTGGAGTAGAGGTAGGCCTTACTGCCTTAGCGGATAGAACCCCAAACCTGCAGAAACACCAGAAACCATCCAAATCAAACAACATCAGCACCAATTTCAGTCGAGCCGCTCTAATCCATGAATCAAGCTGCTCAAGTTTTCAGCCTTGGGCCCTTGGCCATGCTTATATACTTCAACCTCTCAACCCTTGACTTGCCAAAATCCAAATCAAAGCATTAGCCGCTGCTGCCGGTCAACACATAATTCGATTTACTTCAAGAAGGAACAAGTACTTGTCCACCCAAAAGCCATGGAAAGAATCAGACAAATCATATCAGACCTTCCGGAAGATGATGGCTGGAGACATATGCAGTCTTTTCGCTTATACCAAGGCTTTTGGTCTATGCCCATTTTCCTGGAAGGTATCATGCTTGCTCAAGCACGTTTCAACGCTCAATCGAGTGATATCATTGTTTGCAGCACTCCAAAGAGCGGCACCACTTGGATTAAGGCACTTACTTTTGCAGTTGTGACTCGACACCATTTCGACGAGTTAGCAAATCCTTTGCTGTTTAAAATGCCACATGACTGTTTGCCTGAATTCGAGCGAATGTTTGACAACAAGCCCGACGAACGTGAGCCATGGATCCCGCTCATTGCCACGCACACTCCCTACGCTTCATTGCCAAAATCTGTGCATGATTCTGATTGCAAGATTGTCTATATTTGCAGAGAACCAAAGGATACGTTTGTTTCCTTGTTTCATTTTTCAATCAAGCGGATGCCCGAGGAAAAAGAACCCATTTCTATCGAGGAGGCTTTGGAGCTGTTTTGCGAAGGGAAATCTATTTTCGGACCGTGGTGGGACCATGCTTTAGGATACTGGAAGGCAAGTTTGGAACGACCAGACAAGGTATTGTTCTTGAAATATGAAGATCTATTAAAAGATTCTGTGTTTTATGTGAAGAAATTGGCAGAATTCATGGGCTATCCATTTTCTTTGGAGGAAGAAGAAGCTGGAGTAGTGGAGAGAATAGTAAATCTGTGTAGTTTTGAAAATCTTAGCAATTTGGAGGTGAATAATACTGGGTTGCAGCTGCTGGTTGATCGTCAGTTAAGTAACAAAGATTTCTTCAGGAGAGGCAAGGTTGGAGACTGGAGAAACTACCTGACACCCCAGATGGCTAATCGCCTCGACAATATAATAGAACAGAAGCTGAAAGGATCAGGTTTGACATTCAATTGCTCATAAACTAGTGTTGGGCAATTAACATGACATGCCTTTTCAGTCTGCAGTCTTGGCCTGCCTTTGCCTTATGTTAAGCTCCATAAGCAGTGAAGTTACCAATTGGCTTGAATAATATGTGAATTCTTGTGTTTTTTTTCTTTTATAATCGGGGTTAGGTTAGGGATGAAGTTGTTTAAGTTTGAACTCCAACCTTGTAATAAGCTACTAACACTTTCTTAACTTATCGGTTAAGAGGTTGTTGGAAATTGGGATTTGAAAGCTTGTGTTAATTGCATTTTCAGCATAATTGGTTCTTTGCAATTGATGGTTTTGGTTTCTAATTATTATTTTTAGCTGTTAGATTTTGAGATTTTAACTTGAAATTGTGAATTTCCAATCTTGGAAAATAAGGGGTGAGATTTATAAGAAAGCGAATGACACATTTCATTGTGCAAAACTAACAAGGGGTGACTGCTCTGCATCCCTTTTTTGAGCTTTACAACGGATGAACACTGTTCTACAGTCACATGGGGAGTTGATAACATCGCACAGATACCATATCCAAGCATTTCACATAGATTTATATACACCATATCGACTTATATCATGTTTCTCACTTTCCAACAAGGCAACACCATCCAAAATTTAACTAATTTCTTGCCCTTCAGCAAACAACAACGTCTGAAAGTATCAAAATACACATGTAATGTCCCATACGGACAAAGCATCAAATCTTGGTTTCTGTCATATCTAGATAATAGTTATTTCTTACCTTGTGTAAAGTTTTATGTAAAGTCTGTCAAAACTTAGTCTAATAATTGTTACTCCCTTTTCTTACTCGTTTTTAATAGGATTAGATCAGAGGGTGGAATCTTCTTCTCTTTGTACTTCTCAGTGATGTCTAGCAATAACACACATCTATGAGATAGCATTATGAAAGAAGGTCTCTTATTTCTTTGCTTTTATAATTTATATTTGCATTAGGGCAGAGATCTCTTTTGTTGTTTTCTCGACTGCTGCTTACACCTTAAAATTTTTTAGTCTACTTTGTGGCTGGTTAGCAAGATTATCCTGCTTTATTCTTCAATTTTCTTGACTTTGTTCACAAATTACAATACACAAAAGAAAAGAAATGGGTATCGTTTAAGCCTTAGTTCATTTTCCAAGCTAGTTGGGCCAACTTGGCATAATTCTTCGAAGTGGAGTGGAGTTGATAGGACATAGACATAGTCTAACTAACTATGCTATTCATCATTCTTTGCCTTGCATCTCAAGCTTGACCCTTCTTATTTGTTAGAATTGTTATGTAATCCTGCTGCCATCTTGGAACTTGGCGGTTGCGACTTGATTGCCTCCTTTCAATGCCCCTACCTTGTGGTGCCATATCGTTGCCCCACCTTTCAAGATTGACCTTGCCCTCAAGGTCAAAATCTGGAAAAGCCTTGCAAAAGTTTGCATAAGCAACCCAGGTAGCATCTTCTAGTTTTAACCCCTTCCACTGGATTAATAGTTGTAGCTCTTGTTTGCCATGCACTTGAAAAAAATGTTGCTGCAAAATGTCGGTTGCACCAAGGGATGGTTGTCTACAAACTAAATTGGTAATTGGGCTGGATGATAAGACAAGTTCTGGCAGTATGGTTTAAGAAGAGAAACATGAAACACATTGTGAATCCTCGGATGAGCAGGAAGATCTAAATGGTAAGCCACCTGCCTTACCCTATCCAGCACTTAAAATGGACCATAAAACCTTTTGTTGAGCTTAAAGTATGGCTATTGCAACAAAGAAGTTTGCTTGTAAGGTTGTAATTTTACTAGAACCAAGTCACCTTTCTGAAACATCACTTCATTCCTGTGTTTATCAGCTAACCGTTTCATCCGATTCTTGCTATGAATCAAATTCAGCTTGAGTTGCCTTAATAGATGATCACGGTGCCGCAATGTTTCTGCTACAGCCTCGACTGGAGAAGAATTTCCTACAAAAGGTACAATTCGAAGAGGCTACCAACCCTAAACCACTTCAAATGGAGAGTAGCTTGTAGAAGAGTGCCAAGCAGTATTGCAGGAAAATTCAACCCAAGGAAGATACTGTACCTAAGTAGTTGGATTGTCCATTACACAACATCACAAATATTGCTCCAACACTCTATTAGTAACCTTTGTTTGCCCATCAGTCTGTGGGTGATGGGAAGTGCTATGGCACAACTGGGTACCATTGAGTTTAAATAATTCCTGCCAGAATAAACTCAAAAACAAGGGACCCCTGTCACTCACAATGGATTTTGGAATTCCATGTAGTTTCACAATAGCTGCTACAAATACTTGAGCTACTTTCATAATTATGAAGTTTCTAACACGTAGACATCCAATTTTATCCGAATCGATAATACTACATTTGAATAAGATTAATTTTGTTAATTTAAAATTCATGTTAGAAAATAATATGATCCAAATCTAATATATTAGGCCACAAATGTTGTGATAAATCCAAGTGGGTCTTCAAAACCCAAATTATAATATTGAGCTTCAAGGCTTATTCAAATGGACTGAATTTGTTTTGATTTGATTTTTTATTTTTATTTTATTTCTATTATTATCTTTTATTTATCTATTTATTATTATCAATATTATTTTTTCATTATTATTATTATTATTATCTGTTTTATTATTTTTATATTATTTTTTATTATTATTATCTATTTTTATTATTGTTCTTATTATTTTTATTATTATATGTTTTTATTATTGTTATTATTATTTTATTTATTATTATCTGTTTATTATTATTATTAATTTATTTCAATCACATTTAATGGGAATAGACATTCCCATTATCGGTTGCATGTTTAGGCCAAGATCTTTGCCCTAGCCGCCGGTGCAGTTCGAGTCCCTCTTCCTAGGCCTCAAGTTTCACCAAAGATTCACCTTCCCCATGTTGTCAATCCCATCCTTGACCATTGCCTTTGATTACCGGGAAACAATAGGAAGAACATAAGGTTGATTCTGGAAGACTAGACAAAAAGGTGTTCCTAAATCTGTTTAAAAGGAACCAAGTGATTCAGGCAAAATGATCTTTTTTTTAGACTCTTGAACTCTGAAAGTTGCAGAAATTCCACCAAACACCACCACCCAAACACCATTCATCATCAACAAGACACCAAACCCCCACCATCGAGACACCACTCACCATCACCGCACGCCACTACCTTTGGCCACCATAACCTAATCACCACCACCAAAATAGCCATTGCCTTCCATCCAAAAGCACCAGCGCAAATTGAAACCCCAAAACCAGATCTCATACCCGAAACTAACACTCAAAACCTAGTTTTCAAACATAAAAAAGAAAGAAACTGCTGGAACCCGAAAGCCCTAAAACCTAGATCTAAGATCTAAACACATAACACCTGCAAAAAAAGAAAAACCACAACAAACCACAGCAACCTCGAGTACTTTCCAAATCATCAACACAAAAAAAATAAAACAGAAAAGAAAAGGGGTAAGGTGGTTTCAGCCTAGGTTAGATATAGGGAGTTAAGGTTGTTTTTAGGAGAATCGGTGGCCAGATCTGGTTAGAGGAAGATGGGGGGAGTATTTTTAGGGTCTCGGAAAGACCATCGGTGACTGAAGTACAGCAGCATGTGGCTGTCGGCACGGCAGTAGTTACTCAGTGTTTGGAGAAATTGAGAGTGTTTTTTTGAAGGTTTTTGGGCCTTTTTTTTAGAAGAATCGGTAGAAATAAGGGGCTAAAAAATTGGGACTTTTATAGGAGGTCGAAACGCGGCGTTTTGTAGGACTTTGGATCTGTGTGTTGCCCTGACCCGAACCGATATCTACGCGATCCGCTTCTCGGCCCAGTAGATTAGACCCTTTTGGTGTGGGCCCTTTGGTGTGGGCTTTGCCTTTCGGGTTATTTGGGAAGGCTTTTTGGGTCCCAAGCCCAAATCCACTTAGATATATCTTTATTCCTCTTATTTATTTATTTATTATTTATTTTGTTAAATAATTTATTTTGTGTGTTTTTAATATACTTTCATAATAAAAATATATATTTATTGGTATATAAAATTCTCTAAGATCTATAATGATTTTAAGTTTGATCAATTTAATTGTATGGAATTAGTTTTAACAAAAAGCATATAGTTTTAAAATATATAAATAAATATATAAAATATATAAATAAATATAGGAAATATATATAGTTTAAAATGTATATAAATAAATATATATAAAATATATAAATAAATATATAAAATATATATAACCATATAGTTTTTAAAACAAAATAAAATTCTTATTAGACAATTTACTATAAAAAATGTATTTTAGGAAGCTTTAGTAAAAATAAACATGAAATTCCGATGATAAGTTTTCGCAGAAGTCGCAAGTAGCGATTCTTCGAAAAATTTTAGGTGAGAGGAATTTATCGAATGTTATCAAAGTATTGGGATATTTGATATAATTCTCCAATATTCAAATTCATGTTTATTTTAAGAAAATATATAATGATATATTCTGTAATGTCAAATAGAGAATATTTAGAAAAATACTAATTAAATGAAGATTAATAAAAATAAAATAGGTAATGGAAATAGTTAGAAGAAATTAATTAAAAAGGAGGTTTTAGAAATATATAATAATAAAATAATTAAACCAATAAGAATTGACAATAGTAAAATTTCAAAAGGTAGAGAATAGTGATAAGATTAATTAAAATAAAAAACAAATAAAGAATAGATGATAATAAAAATTTAATAAAGGGAAATAGTCAAAGGAATTAAGTTAATAAAAGTAAAAAAAAAAACAAAAACGAATGATGGTAAAATAATCAAGTTATTCACATAAAATAAATATGGATCACTGATGATGAAATTTTATGAAATTCGCAAGAAATTATTCTTAAAAAATGTCTAGGTGAGGAGAATTTTACCAAATATCACAAGAGTATTGGGATATACAGTTTAAATTCTTCAATAAAAAATAATAATAACATAATGTTTTTTTATTAGAATAAGTTAAATAAGAAAATAAAATGATAATAATAATACTAATAGAAAATATAATAAAAAAATTAGATAAAAGTGAGATAATAAAATAATGATATAACTTAATATAGTTTAATTATATATAACTAACAATAAAATAAAAACAAATATGAATCCTCTCATGATGAGACATTATAAAAATCACAAGTAGTGATTCTTTAAATATCTCTAGGTGAGAAAAATTTTCTGCATATTACCAAAGTTTTGGAATATATGGCATAATTTTTCGATAAAAGGATTTACTTTTGTAATATAAAATAATGAATAAATCATTTTTTATGAAAACAAATAATATAAGAAGAACAACTAAATGATTGCATTAATAATAGGATGAATTGGAAACAAATAATAATCCGTGAATAAGAATCGTGCATTTCTTTTTACATTATTTCTGAAAATTCCGATGATGGGATGTTACGAAAGTCACAAGTAGTGATTTTTAACTAATCCTTAGGTGAGAAGAGTCTACTAAATGTTACCAAAAGTATTGAAATATTTAGTGTGATTTTTTAATACATGATCTTTTATTCTTAAAATAAAAAAATAAATAATAATAATAAACAATGAATGTGTTAAATAAAAAAATAGAAATCCATGTGCATCATATACTATATGCTAGCATCATATCCATAAATGTTAATTTCAAAATAAATGAAATTCTTCCGATTATAAGATATTGTAGAAGTCACAAGTGATTCTTCAAATATCTCTAGGTGAGAAGAATTAACTAAATGTTACCAGAGTATTGGGATGTTTAGCTAAATTTTTCAATATTGAGAGTTTCATTAAGAAAATCAAAATATATAAAGTTCTTTTTATAAATCCATGTGCATCATACATCTTTTATTAATATCATATGCATCCATAATCAGTTATAAAAATAATATGAGCCCTATCGAGGATGAGATTCTATAGAAGTCACAAGTAGTGATTCTTAAGAAATCTCTAGGTGAGGAAATTATTTCAAATATTACCAAAAGTATTGAAATATTTGGTTTAATTTTTCAATAAAAGGGGTTCACGCTTATTTTTAAAATAAAACTTATTTTAAAAATATAAATATATAAAATAATAAATTTTAATCAATTATGCAAATAACGTGAACTCCACCAAAGATGAGATTCTATAGAAATCACAAATAGTGATTCTTAAAAAATCTCTAGGTAAGAAAAATTACTTTAAATATTACCAAAAGTATTGGAATATTTGATTTAATTTTTTGATAAAAAGGGGTCCATGCTTATTTTCAAAATGAAACCCTTTTTGAAACATGTAATAGTAATTCTTAATCAAATGTACAGATTTCTTTACAACAAGCACATCAAATTTAAGCCAAGACTATTTTATTAAAATTAAAGGATACCATGTGGTTGGATGGTGTTGTTTTCTAACGGGCGTTTGTAAGGGTGCTAATCCTTCCTCACACGTAACTAAACCACCAAACCCTAATTTTTGTTTTCAAGGACCAAAAATTGTCTTTTTAATAAAACTTAAATATTTTAAAGGTTTTGTTGAAAAGATAAAATTTTAGGTGGCCAATCACAGCTAGTAAAAAAAGATTGGTAGTGACTCTCTGTTTTTAATCTTTTCAAAATCATCGAGCGGTTGAGTCTTCAGGTGAAATCATTACGACACAGCCAAAGCAGAAAAATGGGTATACTTAGATAGGCGATCAACGACAACTAAAATTGCAGTCTTTCCTTGCGACACAGGTAGCCCCAAATGAGACTTGGAATATGGAGTGGTTGCAACAGTTTTACTGAAGCACGGGTCTCATACTTAGAAGCTTAGCACACAAGACAACTTTGTACAAATTCTCTGATGTCACCTTTCATTTTAGGCGAATAAAACTATGGCATTAATTGTGCCTGTGTCTTTTCGATACCTCTATGTCCTGCACTTAGCTTGCAATGAAACTCTCTCATGATGTCAACCTTACATTTAGAAGAGGGGCTTAACACAAGACATCCTTTATAGAACAACAACCTATCTTGATACTGATGAAAAGGATATATCCATGGATTGGCTTGAACCTTAGCCACTTCCTATTGCATCTTGCTCAACTATGCAGTTTCAGCTCTTAAGTCATCAATGAGTGAACAAACCACCTGTGTCATCATTGCTAACGTTCCACTCTCCTGCTGTGGATCTCCATTAGCCACTTTCGTACTTTCATCTACTTGAACGTCTGATTTTGAACGTGATAAGGCATCTACCACCTTATTGCTAGCACCAGGCCAATATTGGATATCAAAATCAAAACCAAGCAACTTCACCAAAAATTTTTGTTGTTCTGGAGTCTGCACTACTTGTTGCATTAGCTCCTTTATACTATTTTGGTCAATGCGTATAAGGAACTTGGACCCCAGTAAGTATTGCCTCCATTTGGCTACTGCTTCTGTGATAGCAAAGAGTTCTCTTACATAGGTAGAGGCTTTCTGCATTTGGGGCATCGATTTCTTACTGAACAAGGCCAAACGTTGACCTTCTTGTATAAGTACAGCTCCTATGGCTAATCTAGAAGCATCAATCTCCATAATAAAGGGGTTGGCAAAATTTGGTAAAGCCAAAATTGGGATGGTTGTCAAAGCTCTTTTCAAGCCGTGAAATGCTAACTCCATATTCTTTGTCCACTGAAAAGCATCTTTTTGCAACAAGCTAGTTAAAGGTGTTGCTATGGTTGCATATCCTTTTACAAAACGCCTGTAATACCCTGATAGCCCTAAAAAACTTCTTAATTGCTTGACATTTTTGGGAGAAGGCCAAGTAATGATGGCTACATTTTTTGTTGGATCAGGTTCGACTCCCCCTTTATGCACTATATGCCTAAGGTACTTAATCTGGTTTTCGCCAAAACCACATTTGCTTTGCTTGGCTAGAAACTTATTAGTGTGCAAACATTCCAGAATAATTCTCAAACGACCAATGTGATCTTCAACAGTTCTATTATATACCAATATGTCGTCAAAGAAAACTAATGCAAACCTTCGTAAGAAAGGTTTGAGGATTTTATTCATAGCTCCTTGGAATGTGGAGGGCGTATTTGTCGGCCTAAAAGGCATGATAACAAACTCATAGTGTCCCTCATGAGTGCGAAAAGCTGTCTTGGCAATATCTTCTACAGCCATCCTTATCTGATGATACCCCGCCTGCAAGTCCATCTTTGAAAACATAGTAGCTCCGTGCAACTCATCTAGTAGCTTATCAACGGTAGGAATGGGAAACCTGTTAGGAATGGTAATTTGGTTCAAGGCTCTATAGTCAAAACAAAAATGCCATGAGCCATCTTTCTTTTTAACAAGCAGTACTAGTGAAGAATATGGACTCCTACTAGATTGAATTACCCCTGTCTTCAACATATCCTACACCAGTCTTTTAATTTCTATTTTCTGAAAGTAGGGATATTTATATGGTCGTACGTTCATTGGTTTGGAACCAGGGATAAGATGAATTTGATGATCTATAGCCCTTATTGGTGGTAACTGACTTGGCTCTTGAAAGACATACTTATACTCCTCTAAAACCTGTCTTTGCTCCTCTTGTATTTTTCCTTCACTACTAACCTGTCTATCTGAATTAGTACTTAGGGACACCAACTAATAGCACGAGCTAATAATGTGCAGCTCATTCATTCTACAAAGTTAAGAAAAATGAATAGGTTCAACTACCTCTCCTTGCTCACCACACAACTTCACATTTTGGCCATGCCACGAAAATTCCATAATAAGGTTCTTGTAATCTGTCGTAACCTTGCACCCCTAGAACAACATCTGCCCCTTGTCCTTGCAACACATAACAGTCAATCTCAAATGTCTTCCCTTGCATTACTATAGGCAGCTAGAATAGAACAAAACCTCCCTATTCCCAACCATTACTTTGAAACATTTAGTAGGTGTAACTAGCAAACTAAGATGTTGTACTATTTTTCTTCAATAAAATTGTGAGTCGAACACCCGTCGATCAATACTCAAATTGGCTGACTTCCTATTCTTCCTTGCACCTGTAATGTATGAGGTGAATTGTGCCCAGCTAACACATGTCAACTAATCTCAGGTATTTCCTCATCCACTTCAGGTAGATCGTCCACATTATCTCTAATCTCTTTGTCATTCACCATTAACACAAAAATCCAGCCCTTACACACATGTCCCTTATGAAATTTTTCATCACAATTAAAGCATAATCCCTTCTCTCTACGATCTAACATCTCGGCCATAGTTAATCGTTTAATAGTAATTGAAGGTTTTTGAGTACTAACCTTCGATGTAGGTAAAAGCCCTTGCTGCACATTGGCACCACCTCTAGCAACTCCTCTGTCACCAATTTATGCAACATTGTTATCCTTCAATTTGTCTTCAATTAGCTTAGCTAAACTAGTTGCTTGCATCAAAGATTTTGGTTGGAAAGCTCGAATCTCTTTACAAATTTTTGGTTTCAGGCCAGATTCAAAGCAACTTTGTAAAAATGAATCAGGCACACCAGATACTTGATTTGATAGTTCTTCAAATTTATCAGGATAAGCATCAAACGTTGTCATTTGCATTAGTTTAGTCAACTCACCAGGAAGATCACGGTACTCAGAGGGACCAAATCGAGCTTTCAAAGCATCTCAAAATCCTTTCCATGAATGGATATGTTGATTTCTTTGCATCCACTAATACCAAGCCAATGCTCTACCATCCATGTAAAATGAAGAAATCGCCAATCGCTACTCGTCTATTGCTTCATGGAAATTGAAGTATTGCTTAGCCTGAAAAATCCAACTTATTGGATTTGATCCATCAAACCCTGGCATCACTAGTTTGATTGCTTGCAGCATCTGATCACTACCATGGCGAGTGCCTTGCGATGACTCCTCCGTTCCATCAGTATTCGCAGAGCTCTCAAATATTAAGGGGGCCTTATTTCGTGGCCCCTGATCCAATTGACCCTCCAAATAAATGAGTTTCAAACTAATTTCCTCAAGCATAGCCCCATAAGCAGTTAATTGATCCTCACAAACCGTCAATCGACTCATGCAATTCTCTGTAAGCCATGTCAAAGCTTTGGTTCCCTCAGCCATGTCAAAGTCTCTCAACGAGAGCACCAAATGATAGGATGAAACTAGCAGAAAAGATGAAAACTAGTAGAAAAAACTGAGGCAATTCGAGAATGCCCCCAACTCTAGAAATTTCAAGAGAGAAAGATAGAAGTTGTTTGGTGTAATTTTCATGCCTTTTCCCTCCAATTCAAATTCCTTTTAAAGGTTGTTCATAAGGTCCCTACTGTATAACATGTGTCTATACCATATTCTACTCTAAGTTGTTACAAAATTCATGCACACACATGTCACGGAAAGCACACGTACAAACCAACAAAACTAACTAACTATGCTATTCATCATTCTCTGCCTCGCATCTTAAGCTCGACCTTTCTTATTTGTTGGAATTTTTATGTAATCCTGCTGCCACCTTAAAACCAGGCGGTTGCGACTCGATCGCCTCCTTCCAATGCCCCCACCTTGTGGTGCTATATCAGATTTCCTTGATTCTTTGTTTCACCAGACAACAGCTTGAAATCAAAATATGCCTACTTGAGCTAGGGTCCAAGGAAACATTGTTGTCTTTGATGAACCATGTTTGTAATGAATTGGAACCATCATAGATTCAATAATTAGAAACTTTCCACTTTTCCAAGAATTGGCTATGCATATTTCTTTAATTTGCCTACAGAGGGCCCAATGAATGTTGTGGATAAGCATTCTTTGGTTGAGCAAGTTGTTTTCTTGGTAACAGAGAGCATGCTTGAGAGACCTTGTCTAAGCTTCTAGCAGTGGAATGTTGATGTAAAGGTATGCCTTAATGTATTCATATTTAACTATCCATGAATCTAGTTAGCTAGTCATGAAATCAAGTCATCTAGTCATGAAATCAAGTCAGGTAGTGTTAAAACTCGAATTTTAGATTTATAAAATTCTCGCATAAGAAAAAATATGATCATTTGAATAAATACTAATATTGACTCCTCTTCTCTTTTCTTCCTTGCCTGAACTTTTTTTTGAGTGTCTGCTATCTTCCAGTATAGCAGCAGATGAAGCTGAAAAGCCACTACAGTTTGACATTCCCTTGTTGAAAACAGTAAAAAAACATCGATTTCCATATCTGGGTTCTAAAAAAGGCTGTCATGGTTTAACTTAGACAACTACTAAAGTTTACTGTACAAGGAATTAAAGTCTAGACATGGTCTTAAGCTTCACTGAGGATTTGTTTTTCCATCCAGTGATTGAATCCGTGACACTTACAGACATACGCAAATATAATTGTCTTTTTCCTATACTCTTCAGTTGGATAGTTGGAGAAAACGATTTAAGATGGAGATGAGCACTCACATTAGTGGGATTTGCTGTCCAATTGATGAGAAGGCTTTTGAAAAAGCAAATACTGAAGATCTAACCACTCCAATCTTTATAAGATTATCTTAATCTTGAAAGCAAAAAAACATACCTACCATTTGTTAGGAACTAATTTGACAAATAAATAAAAGAAAAATGACAATGACACACATAAAGGTTAAGATTTTCGTGATTCAAAAATTTGTCTATGTTCACAGTAGCATTTTTCTTATAATTTTTTGAAATATTTTACAAGAAGAAAGCTACATATATATATATATATATGATATAATGAAATTAAGACAACTTAAAATAACTGGTTTAACTACATTTTTGCATATAAGACCTTTTAAAGGTTGTGCCGTAGATCTCTATAAAGGGCTTTGCTCCTTTGACCTCATTTGCTGACTAATCAACAAAACTGCGTGTCATATGAGTTGAGCCTTATCAAACTACAGAAACTCAAGACAAATATCCAAACAAAATGGGCAAACAAAACAGTGCAAGAAAAGAATTATTGGATTCTCATTGTAATAGCTCGTTACCACACTTTTCACGTATTTCTATACAACTTTACCGGTTGGGCTGTTTGTGATGCCATTAACATTTAACAGTGACAGTAATAAATGATGAACATTTATTAAACAAATATGGAATATGAAATTCTTTTCATTATTCCTTACATCTGACATCCCCTATTTTCTTTCCTTAATAATGTAGTACTGTATACATATGTCTGAAACGTAACAGAGAAGTGGCTGTACCTGTCATATTTGACATAAGTTGCCCCAGTGCTTTATATGTAGCTATATCCATTTGGAATATAATTCTCTAACTCCGTGTCTTTTATCTATGGAGTCAAAACAAAGGAGTGAGCGATTCATACGCTCAGTAAAGGAGACGTATGCTGTTTTAAATAAAGCAAAAACTATATACCACAAAGTATTTATTTTTCCTAAAACCATACCAAGTAGGAAAACAGTGGATATAGTAAAAAGTACTCTCAATACATCATTTGCTTAACAATTTACAATAAAATGAATTAAACAGTAAATAGGATTTAAGAAATCCTCTCAGTAAACAGAAATCAACAAGTTGAGACTAGGCATCACCCTATAAATAAGTCATGCTATCATCGTTCCCCCTCCCCCTTGCGAGAACGGAATAATCATCCCAAAAAGGGATACAATAGATCTATGGCCACAATCTCTAGGTGGTCCTCGGGTCCACTTTCCAAGTGACCTCGAGATCGCTGATGACTTGGCGGGTCCATCAGCCCTGTGACGCCTTGGGGTGCACCCGTTGGTCCATCGACCCGAGCCATCGCCCCAGGCGGGTCACGCAATAGTAATGCATAAACTAGGGGCCTAACGTCTCAAAATCAAATTATATCTCATGAAAAACCTTTAAGGAATCATTTCATAATGTCATCGTTTTCTTTCCAAAAAGGTTTTAAAAACAGCTCGCAATCTCACTGAATTCCGTGTGAGAAAGGCACGGGTTAAACTGACTCGCCATGGCTAGTTCGCCCATGGTCAACTCGCCCAAAAAGGTTTTATGTTTTCTATTTACAAAACATAATGAAAACAATTCATTTTTCGTTGAGAAAATTTGGAAAAGCGAAACCTGTTCGTCATGGTCAGCTCGCACGGATTTCTATTTAAAACAGGGTCACTCGCCCAAGATATCATAAAAAGGGTTCTTCGCCTAAAACATCAGAAAAAGTTTGGCTCGCCCGCCATTACCAGTTCGCTTAACAAACAACATAGGGGTCGGCTATCTCTGTAGCTCGCCCAAGTCAAAATAATTTATCAAATAAATGCATGTCATAAACCAAAATAGTTTCTCAATATTTTCATAATATTTTTACTCTACAGGACATGCATTTTACTTCACATACAACTCCCTTACCTGGTCTTACGAAGCCTAGCTTCCCAATCGCCTTTACTGAGTTCTCAATTCCCGACAGTCTTTTGAAGTTGAGCTCCCTGGTTACGTTTACCGTATTCCGTCAACTCGGGCTGCAAAATAATTTTTATTGAAAGTTATTAATAATTTTCTTCTTATTTTTAAGCCACTATTATTCGCAAAATGCAGCCACTAACTTCATGTTATGAGCACAACTAGTATAAATTATACTGGTGCTAAAATTCAACTCGTTCACTTAGGCTTCTTTTTTCGGTTTTAAGTTCACCAATTCTCTTCTTTTAATTCTTATAATTATTTCTCACCAAAATCTATAATTTTCAGCAAAATTTCCTTGTCCAATTGTCATGGCCGAACCTCTCAATGGCCATGGTCATTGACTTTTCAATATTTTTCTTCTACTTGCATGAAACCACAATTTTCTTTCATCTTTTCATGCCAACCGAACCTTCCAAAATTTGTCAAATTTTGGATCCTTCATCTTTTCAAATTTCCAAGCTTACTCTTCATTTTATTTATACTCGATACTTTATTTCTTATCATCCTATCAAAATTTCTAACCTATTTCCTTTAGTTCTTCGACTAACTCAATACTTTAACTTCTTCCAATGTCATACTTTGACAAGATTTAACTAAGACTAATCTTATAATCATATTAACTAAGTCATAAAACATGGAATTTTATCCTTAATATCAAGAAGCACAAAATCATGGAAGCTCACCTTAACTAATTGGTGGACTGCCAAACAGAACAAGTTGTTTTTATTTGTTCCTTCTTCCTGTTAGCCTTCTATCTTCTTGATCCTTTGAGGGTTCTTCAAATAGGTAAGGATTTAGTAAGCAAGGATGAGTATCAAGGTCTAATGTTTTTGCTGAATTTTTCTTGGTTGAATATAGGCTGAAACAGAACCAAAAATGAAATCACTTCTGCCTCTGGTAGAACAGCAAGTTCGATGGTGAGGGAGGCAATTTGCTGAGGTCTTTGTTCTTTTATGTCTCCATATATTCAAGACAACCAATAACACTTAATCACCTAGCATCTTATCTATTTTATTTCATCATTCCTTTGTCTTTTCATGAATTAAAGTCTTGTAGAAAAACTACATCCAACACAGACGGCGTGGAGTTCATTTTCTCCACCCGACTTGACTTATTTTGATGTCTTTATTTTTTTTCTCCATCTAAGAATTTGATCACCTGCTAAGCATCAATTTCTTCTCTTCTCTTAAGTAACATATATTATATTTTATGAGACAAAAATCTGCATTTCACTTACCTTTATTGAGTGAAGCCGTGTGATACCATCAACAACAGAAAAAGTGGCGTTGATGTCCACTTTGGCTGCACAATTGTAGACTTATTTCACTCCTTTTTTTTTCAAAGCCTCTACCAATGAGCCTTTAGCTATTATTTCATGTGTTAAACTTTCTTTATTGTATGTTATTTTATTCTATCAAAGTTTACTATTTCAACTCTTTATATGACTTAACCGTGCAACACAAGAAGCAAGTGGCGTGAAAGTCCACCTTATTGGCTGCATGGTTTAGTCTTTCTTTCCTCTTTTCTTATGTGTTCCATCCGATAGAATAACTTGCATGTGTACACATTTAATCCGTCTTCTTTTCAATATTATTTTATTGAATTTTACATTAGGAAAAGTCTGTTTTTCACACAGCTTTGGTGACGAAACCGAACACCCAGTGAAACAAAATTATTGGCGTGAATGGCTGCCTCTTTTTTTTTGACTTTTCTTATTCTTTCTTTGCATAATCTTCAGCCTACTTATTTTAATATATAATACCATTGAATGTTATATCTTTAAATACCATTTTTCATAGTCCAACAGCCTTTAAAAAGGCTGAAGAGAGACATGTATCAGCAGCAAAGTGGCGTGGAAGTCCACTTTTGCTGCTCCCTTAGTGACTTCTATCCATGCCATCCAATAAGCATTTCTTTTCCTTATTTTACATTGTGAAAAAAACATATTTTTATCAGCCTTTTAAGACTAATCCAATCGGTCTTGCATAAAAAGAAAGTGGTGTGAAATCCACTTTGTAGCCATCTTTCTTGACTTCTTTTCACCCTTCTTTTTCATACTTCAACCAATAAGATTACTTTCCTTGTGTAACATTTACTTTAATTTCTTTGAATTCTTTCCAACTGAATACTTTCTATTCATCTCTTAAATTTTCATTCTAATTCACACACACCATATGGAAATTTAGATTCCGAACATTCCATAAATTAAAGTGGGATTTCATATTTATATGTTTTTTTTATTCCACTCAATAACTTATTTTTATTGTCAATCATTTATAATATGGTGTACAGTATATAAAAATTTGGGTCTCACACTCAGATACTTGATCAAACTTTCCTTTTGAGAGATCAAGTAATGGAATAGTATAAGAGATAGACAAAAACCATTGCTCCTCCCTTTGTAATCATGAAATCATCAAAAGAACAAATGGGATTGAAGTTGAAAGAATTATCCAAATTCCTTCCTTCTAAATTCTACTTTTTCTGTTTTTGTTGGGCTAAATTGCTTGCTTTTAACTTTCTTTTGCCTTTCCATGTTTGCCTTTCTATTTTAGGTGTCGTTGTGTGCTTTAGTGAGATTCATGAATTGCCATTTTCATGTCCTATTAAAGTTGACACTTTAATCATGATAAGCTCCTCCACCACCATTGCAACCATTGATCATGCTCATCATTTCGCACCCATCGCGGCTGCTACTATTTTTCAATCATTAATTTACATCAGAAATATGAACTGAGAAATTATAGTAAATAAACAAAGAGAAACCAATGATTAACAAACATGAAATCTCTCAAGAGACAGAGATTTTATAGGCGCAAAAGCTTGCACTTTGAAGAGTTTCAATATATTAAAATAAACCAAAACTAAACAATGATAATCATGGAAGAAAGGAAAAAGGAAGTGTTGACACCTAATTTTGTCCTATTATTATTATTATTATTATTATTATTATTATACATATATTTGTATTTATTTTCATTTTTATTATTTGTTTTGTTATTATTTATATTATTATTATTCTTTTTTGTTTTTCTTTTATTTTTATTATTATTATTATTATTATTATTATTATTATTATTATTATTATTGTTATTTTGTTATTATTATTATTGTTGTTGTTATTATTGTTGTTGTTGTTATTATTGTTGTTGTTGTTGTTGTTGTTGTTGTTGTTGTTGTTATTATTATTATTATTATTATTATTATTATTATTATTGTGTTTTTATTATTGTTGTTATTGTTGTTGTTGTTGTTTTATTATTATTATTATTATTATTATTATTATTATTATTATTAATATCAATGCATGTTGTAAAATAAAGGTTTTTGAAAAATTTTCTTTTATTTGCATTTTCATTAATTATTATTATTGATTAGAAAACATATTTAAAAATAATGAAATTTAAATTTGAGTAAATGATAAAATTTAATTAAACAATGGTCCGATGATGGGATGCTACAGAAGTCACAAGTAGTGATTCCTAGCTGATCCCTAAGTGAGAAGAGTCGTACTAGATGTTGCCAAAAGTATTGGAATATTTGGTGTGATTTTTCAATAATTTATTTTTTTTTGTTGTAAAAAAGGAAAATAAATAATTCTTTTTAAAGAAAATAGAAAAAGGAAATTAATAATAAAATTAAAATTTAATTGGATAAATGACCGATGATGGGATGCTATGGAAGTCACAAGTAGTGATTCCTAGCTGATCCCTAGGTAAGAAGAGTCGTATTAAATGTTGCCAAAAGTATTAGAATATTTAGTATGATTTTTCAATAATTTAATTTTTTGCTAAACATAAAAATAAATAATTTTTTTAAAAGAAAATAGAAAAAAGAAAATAATAATAAACTCTAAATTTAATCAAATGAATGTATGATGATGAGACGTCATGAAACTCACAAGTAGTGATTTCTTGACTGATCCCTAAGTGAGAAGAGTCGTACTAATTGTTGCAAAAAGTATTGAAATATTTAGTATGATTTTTTAATAATTTAATTTTTGTTAAAAATAAATAAGTTTTAAAAAAAATAGAAAAAGAAATCAAAGAAAATTTAAATTCAATAAATTCCGATGATGGGATGTCATGAAATTCACAAGTAGTGATTTCTTGATTGATCCCTAGGTGAGAGAAGTTTACTAAGTGTTACCAGAGTATTGGGATACTTAGTGCAATTTTTCAATAATAAAAATTTTTATTTAAAATAAATAAAGAAATATTCATATAAAAAAGTTAAAAAATTCATTTGCATCATTTATTATCTGTTTGCATCATATGCATTCATAATAATTTTTGAAGTGAGTGTGAATCTTTCGATGATGAGATTCTATAAAACTCACAAGTAGTGATTCTTAAAAAATCTCTAAATGAGGAAGTTATCCGAAATGCTACTAGAAGTATTGGGGTACTTCGGAATAATTTTCAATACAAAAGATTTTCACTTATTTCAAATGAAAAATAAAATTTAATTGTTTCAAAATTAATACAAATAAAAATGATTTCAAAATAAATGGAGTTCTTTTTAAATGTTAAATTAAGACCATTTTATTAAAACCAAAGGATAACACATGATTAAATTTGTACCGTTTTTGAAATGGGCGTCGTAGGGGTGCTAATCATTCCCCACACGTAACCGTACTCTCGAACTTGATTTTTGTTTTCGTAGACCAAAATTGTCTTTTTAATAAAACTGAATTAATTTTGAGATTTTGTTAAAAAGATAAATATTTTTAGGTGACCAATCACACCTAGTCAAAAAAGTTGGTAGCGACTCCTTGTTTTTAAACGTTTTTTTCAAAATAGTCGAGCGCAAAACCGTTACGACAGTTTGGCGACTCCACTGGGGACTTTTTGAGGGTCAAGCCATACATTAATTATGTGTTATCCAAAGTTTTAATTTAATAGTCTTGATTGATATTTAAACTTAATTCACTTGGATTTTGAAAATAATTTTATTTGCATTTGCTTTTATGTTATTTATTTTATGTTTTATATTTGTATATATTAATAAATTGTTTGGACATATAGCATAAGAGTCGTAGTGTGATGAATAATTGATGTGTGATGAATAATTGATGTGTTCCCTCATACACACACTTGCGCTTGCATTTGCATTTGCATTTGCATTTGCATAACATGAGCTTTATACCTTAGTTCTGTCCTTCTTAGGAGGGAGTAGAGTACCTTTGCTCTTGTGAGATAATCACCTCTGCAATGGCAATCGAAATACTCCTACCCAAATTAAATCTTACTAGTTTAGTGTGGATGACAGTAAGGTATAATTTAGGAACCTTTTGGCCTTTTAGAGACCTAAACCAGCATATAAAGAATCTTAAGTCTAATCTTAGGTAGAGCCATGCCCAATTTTTGAAATTAGGACACAAGAGGGAACATTATTTCACCCCATTTCTTGTATCATTAATAAAGGTACTATGGATTTTGGTTTGAATTGTCCATAATTTAAGTCTTTGAAATTTTTCTTGTTTTTCAAAAAGGATTTTTTTTAAAAATAATAAAATTGTGGAAAGAGATTTTGTAAAATAAAAAGAAAGAAATCTAAGTTTCTTAATAAAAAAAAGTGTGGGAAAAACAATAAAACAAGTTTTTCTTTCAAAATAATGGGAATAATTTTTCTTAGAGAAAAAAGAGAAGAGGGATTTTTTTCAAAAATATGGACATAAAAATGGGAATAAATAGAAAAATGCGAATAAATAGAAAAATGCGCTTTATAAAGCAATAAAAAAGAGAGTTGACATTTTTCTAAATAAAGGTAAAATAGAGTCAACAAAATCTTTCCTTGATTTTTTTTCTATTTTTCTGAATAATTCAAAGAATAAGTTGACATGCAAAAAATAAAAAATAAAAAAAATCTTTTTTTGAGGTTGTATAGGAATTTTAAATGAGAGTCTAAAAATGCTAAAAGTTTGAAAAAAGGTTAAAAAAATGTTTTTTTTCCTTTTCTTGATTATCTCATTGAAAAAAAAAAGTTTATTGAACAAAAAGATGTCAACAAAAAAATTGTTCTTGAATTTGTTTGGAAAAGAATTCAACAAAATAGTTTGATTTGGTTAAAGTGAAGACATAAATACCTAACAAGTAAAATCAAGAAAGTTATGCAAACTAACAAAATAAAAAAAAATTGTTCCATTTCATGTTTCAAGATAAAAAGAATAGATTTTTGTCATACGTATCATTTGCATACATATACAAATAACATGATTTTCATAAAATTCACATCATACACTTGTTATACTTCAGTAAATATATCAATACTCTTTATTTTTTTATAAAAAAGAAGAAAAATTTGTTTGTTCCAAAAATTTTTGAAAGAAATAAGAGAGTTTTTTTTAGACAAAAGCAAGATAATAATGTGGATTTCTAATAAGAGAAAATGGTGGTAATAAGGTTCAAGGCCTTTCGACCATCAAAGGTTACAAAGCAATTCGAAACTCTCGCAAATATAGGTCATGGAAGAAGGACAAGCTAGCCGAATTGAGAAAATAGAAAAGGCATAGGAAGAGATGAAGGGGCAATTGGCTGTAATGCTGGAGATTATGACTAAAATGAATAGAAGAAAGGAACCAGTAGGGGAAGCAACTACTCAAGAAAGGTGTGTACAAGATGGTGAACGTTCATATCCACATAGTCCCATTTTACCCTAAGTTCGTACTTCACAACATCCACTATTTTCGGGGCATGACATTCTAAACCCTAGGAGGAAGCCATCAGACGCAATCCATGTCCATGATTCCGACAATCCTAAAGAACAAGAGAAATTGAAGATGGGTGTATCAACAGTGAAAGAGAATTTAGAGCCTCGAACAAAGTTAGATCTCCTTGAAAAAAGGTTACGAGCTATCGAAGGGATGGATTTATATGGTTCTATGGATGCGAGCGAGCTCTGTTTGGTACCGGGTGTAGTTATCCCACCAAAGTTCAAAGTTCTAGATTTTGAAAAGTATGATGGGACCAAATGCCCGGCAACTCATATCAAGATGCATTGCCAGAAAATGGCCGCCTATGCTCAGAATGATGAATTATTGGTGCATATTTTTCAAGACAGTCTAACCGGATCAGCTGCCAGGTGGTACACCCAACTAGATTGAGCCCATATACGCTCATGGAAAGAATTGGCTCGAGCATTTATTGCTCAGTACAAGCACATTGAAGATTTGGCACCAGACTGCTTATCCTTATAGAGCATGAGGAAGAAACATGAGGAGAGCTTTAGAGAATATGCTTAAAGGTGGAGGGATGTAGCTGCCCAAGTTCAATCACCCCTCACAGAGAAAGAAACTGCCATCTTATTTGTCAACACACTCTCAGCACCGTTTTTTGAAATGATGGTTGGAAATGCCACAAAGAATTTTGCAGATATGGTGATTTCTGGTGAAATAATAAAGAATGTAATCGGGAGTGGCAAACTTGTAAGAGATGATGCCATGAATGCAAGAAACGGTGATACATCAAGGAATGAAGAAGATGTTTGTGCTATGAATTATAAAGGGCAACATGCGGGAGACTTTGCTCTATACCACCCTTATCCAATGTACCAAACCCATTACCCCATCACAAATAATACATTTCCAAGCTTGAATACTCATCAGCCAATCCCACAGTCTAGTTGGCAAATAGGTCTTCAAACACCTATGCCTACCCAAAGTAACCAAAGAGGATCTCGAAACAAACGAAGAAGGACTGACATTGATCCAATTCGTTGGTCCTACACTGAAGTATTTCAATACTTTATCGAGAACCAACTTGTTACCCCAGTCTAATTAAAGCCTTTGGAACCTCCATATCCAGAATGGTATGACCCAAATGCTCGGTGTGACTATCATAGTGAAAATATGGGTCATTCAATAGAAAGTTGCCCTGCTTTCAAGCATAAGGTGCAAAGTTTGATTAAATCTGGTTTATTGGATTTTGGGACAAAAGAAGGAACGAGTTAACCATGCTACAGTATGATTGCAAAAGAAGACTCTTTGGTTGGTCATTCATGATGGTGTAAAGTTGTTTCTTTTTGTAATGCTCATGAACTGAAAAGCGCTTTTTGTGTATTGACTTTCATTTATTTTTTGTCATTTCAACGAAGTAACTGATGCATTTTCATTAAATTTTTCTCTCGCCTTCGAAATCTTATGTTTTTTTTTTGTGCATTTGCCTATATTTTACCCCTTTTTTGATTAACTTCCATACTTGCCCAATTTTGTTGTTAAATGATGAATATAATGTTGATTATAATAATAATCTAGGATAAAACTTTAAAATTCTATTTGTATTGACAATTTTGTCCCCCTTGATCGATGGGAATGTTGAAGTCAATAGATGGAGTGTACACAAGGAAAGTCAGAATTGATGTGCAATTTAATAGTAGATTTTCCACAAGATTCTGTTGGCTCAATAAATAATTATTTGATAAGAGTATTTACATTTGAAATGAGAAATGACCATCTTTGGTTTACCTTTCACATATGAGAAAAATTATCCATTGTTATCCGTTTTGAGCCTCATAGTTATATATGTTTTTAAAGAAACCTGCCAAGGATCACCTTCCATATTGGGGGGCAAAATTGAGAAAAATGAAATGAGATTTGCCCACGAAAAATTTCAAGTCATTAGAAACCTTAAGGGCAAGATAAAGAAAAAGATATCTTTATGCTTGAATTCCTCAAAAAACGAGGAAAAGAGAGAATCAAGACAAAAAAAAGAGAGATGAATGGAAAAGAACGGAAAGAGAAACAAGAAACAAAAGAAGAATAAACAAAGAACAGGGTAGAATGCTAAAATTCTCAATATGATAAAAATGATCTTATGGCTTGATACCCTTGAAACACGTATTCTTGGCCTTATTATCCATTCTTTCAGAACCTCAAAACCCGGCCTACATTACGTACCTTAAAAGTCTATTTTGATCGAACTTGAATGCTTGAGTTAAGGAATCATATATTGAGCCTAGACGTGTTATAAGTTCATGATTCGGAGCTCGATAAGTGTGTTGATTAGGAATAAGTATGGTCTTTGAATAAGAATGAAAATGTAAAAAGAAAAATGATGAAAAAAATGAAAAAAAAAAGAAGAAAGAAGAAAAATGAAGAAAAAAAATAAAAAAAGAGCTAAAAAAAAGAAAGAGAATAAGAAGGGGCTCAAGTTGAAAACCTGAAAGAGCGATTTAAGTTAAAAGAAGAATGGGAGATTCGGCTGAAATCTCGGGAAGATAGCATTTTATAAGGGAAACTAGTATTGTTCGAAGATTTCATGAAGTGGGGGGCAAAGCATTGATGAAACCAAAATGATTAGAATGTCAATCAAATAGAATTTTGAAAAAATCTTATATTAGTTTATCAAGATCGATTGAATATTCATTGTTAGATATTGTTACCTTCCTTGGCCTTTGGAAATTGCCTATTTTTCTTAGTTAAATTTGTTCTTGTTTACTTCATCATAAATGTCTTTCCTTCAACTTTCAACTAATCTGCATCTTTATGATTATTGAAAGAAATGTAATGGCATTGCATTCGTTATGAAATTGAAATGACAATAAATAAATAATTGACAATATGTGTGAAAGCCTAATGCATTACAAAAGAGGAAAGTCGAAAATGATTGGGGCAAAGAAGGAAGGGATGAGAACCATGGGAAGGTTTGTAAGTGCGCTGAAAAAATACAAATGTATGATCAAATGGTGAAGAATAAATAAGAATTAATGGTGTTTTGTGGAATTAGCAGATGTATGGAAGCTTATGATTTGAAAAGATTCAAAAATGGTAAGAAAGATGGTCTTGTGAACCTTGTTACTGTAACTTTTGATTTCTTTTATTTTCTTTTTCTTTCCCTTTTCTTTTCCTCCTTTTTCCTATTTCTCGACATTTGCATTGCATTCATCACATACATTAAAAAAAAAACAAATGAAAATTTCACCTTTAAGTAACAAAGTTTGTACATTCTTTCAAACAAAAAAAAGAGGGGGCAAAACACAAGAAAAAAGGAAGGAAGCGAGATTCTGAAAATTTTAGGATAAGATGAGAAAATTGTTTTTCAAATGAAGAGTGATGTATCAAGAAACTAAAAAGTTTTCTAACGTGAATATTTGGATGTAAATCTCCAACTCAAAATTTCAGGTGAGAATCTCTGAAATTTTAGATGCGAATCTCTAACATGAATATTTAGATGTGAATCTCTAAACCAAATCAAAATTTCATATGTGAATCTCTGAATTTCAAGTTAAAATATTGGATGTGAATCTCCAAATCAAAATTTCAGGTGTGAATCTCTGAATTTCAAGTCAAATATTTGGATGTGTTTCTCCAAATAAATTTTCAAATGTAAATTTCTGAATATTTGGATGTGAATCTCCGAATCAAATCTTTGGATGTGAATCTCCAAACCAAATCAAAATTTAAGGTGTGAATCTCCGAATTTCAAGTCAAATATTTGGATGTGAATCTCCAAATAAATTTTCAAATGTAAATATCTAAATATCTTTCAAATGTGAATCTCTGAATCAAATCTTTGGATGTGAAACTCCAAACCAAATCAAAATTTCATGTGTTAATCTCTGAATTTCAAGTTAAAATATTGGATGTGAATCTCCAAATCAAAATTTCAGGTGTGAATTTCTGAATTTCAAGTCAAATATTTGGATGTGAATCTCCAAATAAATTTTTAAATGTAAATATCTGAATATTTGGATGTGAATCTCCAAATAAATTTTCAAATGTAAATATCTGAATATCTTTTGGATGTGAATCTCCGAATCAAATCTTTGGATTTGAATCTCCAAGTTAAAATTCCAGATGTGAATCTCTGAATCTGAATATTTGGATGCGAATCTCCAAATCAAACCTTCAGATGTGAATTTTCTTGATGCAAATACCTATCTTTCGAATGTAAATCCCTGAACAAATTTTCTGAATGTGAATTCCTAGATTTTTGAATGTGAAATATTTCAATTTAAAGTTTCATGGCCTTTACTGCAACAGGAGCACATTCTAGAAAAAAATGTTAATTTAAAGTTGTATCACCTCTGTTGCAAAAGGAGCATATTTCACAAAAAAAATTTTAAGTTTCATTGTCTCTGCTGCAAGAGGAGCACATTTCAGGAAGGAATTTAAAGTTTCATAGCCTCTGCTGTAAGAGGAGCACGTTCCAAAAAAAAATTAAAGTTTCATGGCCTCTACTGCAAGAGGAGCACATTCCAGAAAAGAAATTTAAAGTTTCATTACCTTTGTTACAAGAGGAGCACATTTTTAAGAAGAATATTTTAAAGTTGCATCACTTTTGCTGCAAGAAGAGCACATTCAAAAAAAAAAAAGAGAGAAAAAGGAAGGGAATTTAAAGTTCTATGGCCTCTGTTGTAAGAGGAGCACATTTCAGGAAAAAAATTTAAAGTTTGAATGCCTCTATTGTAGGAGGAGCACTTTTACAAGAAGAATTAAAAAAAAAGAGAAGAAAAAGAGAGAAGTGGGTCGTAAGCTGGACAAAATTATTGTCTTTTATCTTTACTCTATTCCTGATTCTCAGTAATGACCAAAGAGGAGCAGCTATTGACACCTAATTTTGTCATGTTATTATTATTATTTTTAATTTCATTTATATATTTATATATTTGTATTTATTTTCATTTTTATTATTTGTTTTGTTATTATTTATATTATTATTATTATTATTATTATTTGTTTTTCTTTATTATTATTACTATTATTATTATTGTTGTTGTTGTTGTTGTTGTTGTTGTTGTTGTTATTATTATTATTTTTATTATTGTTGTTGTTGTTGTTGTTATTGTTGTTGTGTTGTTGTTGTTGTTGTTATTATTATTATTATTATTATTATTATTATTATTATTATTATTATTAATGCATGTTGTAAAATAAAGGTTTTTGAAAAATTTTATTTTATTTGCATTTTCATTAATTATTATTATTGATTAGAAATCGTATTTAAAAATAATGAAATTTAAATTTGAGTAAATGATAAAATTTAATTAAACAATGATCCGATGATGGGATGCTGTGGAAGTCACAAGTAGTGATTCCTAACTGATCCCTAGGTGAGAAGAGTCGTACTAGATGTTAACAAAAGTATTGGAATATTTGGTGTGATTTTTCAATAATTTATTTTTTTGTTGTAAAAAATGAAAATAAATAATTTTTTTAAGAAAATAAAAAAGGAAATTAATAATAAAATTAAAATTTAATTGAATAAATACCCGATGATGGGATGTTATGGAAGTCACAAATAGTGATTCTTAGCTGATCCCTAGGTGAGAAGAGTCATATTAAATGTTGCCAAAAGTATTGAAATATTTAGTATGATTTTTCAGTAATTTAATTTTTTGCTAAACATAAAAATAAATAATTTTTTAAAAGAAAATAGAAAAAAGAAAATAATAATAAACTCTAAATTTAATCAAATGAATGTCCGATGATGGGACGTCATGAAACTCACAAGTAGTGATTTCTTGACTGATCCCTAAGTGAGAAGAGTCGTACTAATTGTTGCAAAAAGTATTGGAATATTTAGTATGATTTTTCAATAATTTAATTTTTGTTAAAAATAAATAAGTTTTAAAAAAAATAGAAAAAGGAAATCAAAGAAAATTTAAATTCAATGAATTCCGATGATAGAATGTCATGAAACTCACAAGTAGTGATTTCTTGATTGATCCCTAGGTGAGAGAAGTTCACTAAGTGTTACCAGTGTACTGGGATACTTAGTGCAATTTTTCAATAATAAAAATTTTTATTTAAAATAAATAAAGAAATATTCATATAAAAAAAGTCAAAAAATTCATTTGCATCATTCATTATCTTTTGCATCATATGCATTCATAATAATTTTTGAAGTGAATGTGAATCTTTCGATGATGAGATTCTATAGAACTCACAAGTAATGATTCTTAAGAAATCTCTAGGTGAGGAAGTTATCCGAAATGCTACCATAAGTATTGGGGTACTTCGGAATAATTTTCAATACAAAAGATTTTCACTTATTTCAAATGAAAAATAAAATTTAAATGTTTCAAAATTAATACAAATAAAAAATGATTTCAAAATAAATGGAGTTCTTTTTAAATGTTAAATTAAGACTATTTTATTAAAACCAAATGATAACACATGATTAAATTGGTACTATTTTTTAAACGAGCGTCGTGGGGGTGCTAATCCTTCCCCACGCGTAACTGTACTCCCGAACCCGATTTTTGTTTTCGCAGACCAAAATTATCTTTTTAATAAAACTGAATTAATTTTGAGATTTTTTTAAAAAGATAAATATTTTTAGGTGGCCAATCACACCTAGTCAAAAAAGATTGGTGGCGACTCCTTGTTTTTAAACGTTTTTTTCAAAATCGTCGAGCGCAAAACCGTTACGACAGGAAGCATGTGACAAATTTTTCATGGGTCTTTCTCTTTAAGCCTCATCAACATAGCTTGCATGTGAAAGCTCTTTTAACCATTCAAACGTTCGATAACATGACAAAGCTCGCTTTTCTTCTCCCTTTTCTTTCATTTTCTTCTTCATCTTCAATTCTTGCAACAGCTTGTTTTTCTTTTCCATGGCGTCATGTAACATTATTGCTTTCTCTTTGATGATGACTATGTTGTTCGATGGATCTGTTTCAATTGCATCAATTGAACATTT
The DNA here is from genome assembly GCA_032173925.1 of Heritiera fomes. Taxonomy (NCBI): domain Eukaryota; kingdom Viridiplantae; phylum Streptophyta; class Magnoliopsida; order Malvales; family Malvaceae; genus Heritiera; species Heritiera fomes. The sequence continues at coordinate 25,231,617 of JAPDPM010000017.1, read as the reverse complement.
ACATCTACTAAACAACCTTATGCTTTTCTCGAAGAATTCTTTGCTCAAATCTTGCTGATTCTTTTACCACTGATTGAGCTTTGTATTTTACTAATTTTTTACCATTCTTTTTCAACATGAACACTTATTTGTTCTTCAATGGTCTTTTCCCTTTTTGAAGCTCAACAAGATCATAAGTATCATTTTTTTGTAATGAATCCATTTTTTCTTTCATTACCTTTAGCCAACACCCTCTATCCGGAGTATCATGCACATCTTGGAAGCTATCTAGCTCCCTCTCACTTGTGACCAAAATATATTCTGAATTAGGATACCAGGTAGATGGTCGACGCTTCCTAGTAGATCTTCTAACCTGAGACTTTACACTTCTCTGTATTGGGGGTAACTCCCTCTGCTCAACATTTCTTGGTTGAGAGGGTTGCTCCCTTTGCTCAAAACCTATTGCACCTAGCTGTGCAATGTCATTATTGGCATCTATCCCATCACCAACTGTGGCTGGCTCATCTGTATCCCAATTCTATATCTTGTACATTTCCACCATTTATGGCACCTTTAGGTGGAATCCTTGCAGGTGTTGAGTCATCATACTCAACCTTAATCTGTGTAGTCTTCCCATTTTTCTCAAAGTCTATGATAAACTCATTTTCATGGACAGTCACATCCCTGCTTCTAATTGTCTTTTTCTTCTTTGGATCCCATAGCCTATAACCATATTCCTCATCACCATGCCCAACAAATACATATGGAGTAGCCTTGCTATCTAACTTTGATCTCTACTCCTTTGGCACATGCACAAATGCCTTACAGTAAAAAACCTTCAAATGTGAGTATGGAACCTTTTTCCCTGTCCATACCCTTTCTAGAATATCAAAGCAAAATGGTACTGATGGTGATCTATTAATTAGATAACAGGCTATATTAATTGCTTCACCCCAAATTGCTTTTGGCAATTTCGCCATCCTTAACATGCATCTGACTCTAGCTATAACAGTGTGGCTCATCCTTTCAGCTACACCATTATGTTGTGTTGTCCAAAGTTTTGTCCTCTCATGCCTTATCCCATGCTTTAAAAAATAAGCTTCAAAGTCTTTTGATGTGTACTCACCACCATTGTCTGTACGAATATACTTTAAGGATAGTCTTGTCATTCTTTCCACCATGGCATGAAATTTTTGAAAATACTGCAGTACCTGGCTTTTGTTTTTCAACATATACACCTAAGTTTTTCGTGAAGCATCATCAATAAAAGTAACAAAATATCTATTACCACCCCATAACTCTACCTCTATGGGACCACATACATCATAATGAATCAAGTCAAGTCTATTTTTCTTTCTTTTAGAAATTTGCCAAAAAGAAACTTTACGATGCTTACCAAATAAACAATAATCACATCAGTTAAGAGAAGTACCTTTGGCCCAGCGAATGAGAGACTACCTCGGCAAAGCCTTTAATGCTTTCTTAGTCATGTGTGCCAACTTCTTGTGCCACAAATTTGCTGAAGCATTGTCCTCAACTATATTTATTTAACTATCGGTCAACTTCATTTAAGTTTTGTATATAGTGCAACACAACTTTTCTTTTGCAACTATCAAAGACCCTTTGAGAAGCTTCCACGTTCCACCACCCATTTTTCTACTGACTCTCATATCCTTCTTTATCAAGGACATTCATTGCAAGTAAGTTCATCCTCAAATCTAAAATGTGTCTGACATCCTTCAAATTCAATGTACAACCAGTCTCGTTTGTACCACTATGTCACTAATTCTAACAATTAGCGACATACTCTTGTTTCCCATCTTGTTATAACCAAAATCACACTCTATAGGTTGTAAACAACTCCTTATTGGGAACACAATGATATGAAGCTCCGGTGTCAACTATCCACTCAATGCCAGAATCCCCTACACGGTTACATTCACCATGTGTACAAATCAAAGAAACTTATTCACTATCAAAATTTACGACTGTAACATTTTCATCATCTGAGTTATTCTTACTTATCTCATCTTTCCGCTCTTGCTTCAAGATCCTGTAGATTCATTTTATGTGACTAAGTTTGCCATAATGAAAACACCTCTCTCTATCTTTGGACTTAAATCTATTCTTGGATTTGCTGTGACCTCTAGAATCTTTACATTTGTCTTTAGTTCTACCCTTGTTCTCTATGACAAGAGCTTCATTCCTAGAGTTGTCTCCTTTCACCTTGCTTCTTCATTAAACATACTGTCTTTTACCATCTTCAAGGTCACCATGCCGTTAGGAGCTGAATTAAGAACAGTCACAACTAGTGTCTCCCAACTATTTGGCAATGAGCCTAGAGGAAATAACGCTTTCATCTTATCATTCATTTGTAGTTTCATAATGGTCATTCGATTAAATAGATCTTGAAAGTCACTTAAATGCTCAGAGATAGATCTTCCCTCCTTATACTGTAGAGTAGCAAGCTTCTTAATAAGCATAGCTTTATTTAGGACAGTCTTTCTCTTATATAGTGATGCTAATTTTTCCTAAACATGAGGAGCACTTGTTTCTTGTGCCATATGATGAAAAACACAATGTCTACCCCTCTTCTAATAGTTCCCAAAGTCTTCCTATCTAACGTTTTCCATTCATTATCTTTCATATCTGTTGGCTTAATAGAATCATATAATATTGGTTATATAGATCTTTGTAGTATAGATGATCATCCATCATTGGTTTCCAAATTGAATAATTTAAAGCTGTCAATTTAATCATGGATCTTGTATCTCCTCCATGATCCTGAAGCACTAACTCAAGCTCTTGATGCCAGTTGTTAGGCCTCAAATGACAAATACGCGAAATCAATGTCATAATAATAATACCAACAACAATTAATTGCAATATCCCAAGCCAATAGCAATAACAAATCAAGCTACCAAACTACAAATAATATGCAGTCAATAAAACGTAAATAAAACGACATAAAAATTTAACTAGGAAAACTCTCCAGTGTAGAGAGAAAAATCACAGGGCAAACTGAATAAAAATCCATTATGAGAAATAAGCAAATTACAAAGTTTCAATACCCTAAGCTTTTTGCCCAAAGCACATTGTTTCAACAATTGGCTTAAAACAATAAAGTTTACCTGTTTGGATTCACCAAGATAATCTACCCAAAGAATACCAAATTGTTATACAAACACATCTCTCCCCTTGGTCTCTCTATGGAACAAGAAAAATACCCAAAGCTCTAAACTTTCTTTTTCTCCTTTGTGTCGCCTCTCACCAAAGAAAGAACCTCTTACACACTTTTATAAATTGTTTATGCAACATTTTATATAGAGAAAACTAAATTCCTAACTGACTTTAAGTAGAACTCTAATAACTAATGTGGGCTAGATCCCACACATCTACCATAAACAATAATATGGTATAAAAATGATATAAAAATACAAGAATGATCTGAATTAAAATTTTGATAAACATTACATACGAATTTAACAAAAGTTAAAAAATGTTTTGTGTTTGATATATTATCACGAATTTTGATACAATAATTTTTATGTTTTACATAATTTTACAAGACATAAACACAAAATATATACCCTCATTATCAAATCTAATTTAAAAGATTATTTAAAGGAACATGCAACAACCTTCTAAATGAAAATATGTTCATGTTCAATTGAGAAATTATTACAATGGCAAGGAAATGCATGCGCTTTGAATTGTACATCCAATGGGGTTCACGCCAGTGTATAGGACCTTACTGGTGCAATTGAATTGATGATAGAGTACAAAACCATATTGATCCACAAGTTAAACAGACAATGGCTAATAACACTGCAGTTATCATGATTACAAGATAATGCTTTTATATATTTTGTATGAAAACCTAGGTAGATGATAAAGTAGTCAGAAAATGCCACATTTAATGAGATAGAAGCCATTTAGCAGTCCGAAAACGCCAAATTTAACCCACATTACATTGCTTAATTTGAGCCAAATGATAAAATGGTCTTATCTTTCGTCTTTTAAATTTTGAGTTATCCGTTACTTTATATTTAAATTGGATCCTTTCACTTATAATCAATTGATTTTAAACTGGATGCTTTAACATAGTATCAAAATCAGGATTTTGTTATTTGATTTTTGGACTAATCAGCTTTCAGTTCTTCGTCGACATTTAATGGGCGCTGTTAAAGTAATGTTATTTCATATCAGTTAAATTTTGAATTTTTTATGATCTTATATTCAAATTAGAGCCTTCACTCATAATTAATTGATTTTAAGTTAGAAGCTTTAACATCTTAAATTTGCTAGATTTTTTTTATAAAGGATGGTATCTTCTTTTTCAATCATCAAGGACAATGACCCAATCAAAACCTAAGTTTATGTCCCTAAGCATGCAAGCCACCTAATTGTTGAAGGAAATATCTGAGTTAGGATTCTTCTTATCACTTATTCTCACTTGATTCAATTAGCATGTGCTTCTCTATTGCCTTTAGACCAGTGGGCAAGAAAAATTCATTAGAGTACCTTGTATTAGAGCAGATATTTGGTTTAAAGTTTAAAGTTTTTCCATGCCTCTGTTGATATTTTGGTTTCTTTTCTCTTTTCTTTGATAGTTTATACTCATCTTGTATTAGAGTAGATCTCTTTTGTTGTTTTCTCTTGTCTGCCGCTTGCAGCTTACAATTTTTTAGTATACAAAGTGGTGCCAAGTTATCTTGCTTTATTCTTTAGTTTACTTGACTTTTGTTTTTGTGTAAATCATAGGTATCTTTATTCATTTTAACGATCTGAGACTAATTTTACTCGGGGTTTCGTCACAGTTAAGACTCCTTATCGCTTTTTAAGGATGTATTTAGTAGAAGTCGAACCCGAGAACTCTTCCCACAAATTCAGCTTACGATACCAACTCACAAATTGAATGGTGCAAAAGATAAGAAATGGGCTTTTATGGATTAGGCCTGATTTCATATTCAAAGCTAGTTGGGCTAACTTGGCCTAATTCTTCAAAGTGAAGTAGAGATGATGGGACATAGTACAGATTTCCTTGATTCTTCTTTTCACCAAACAATAGCTTAAAATCAAATCATGCCCACGTGAGCCAAGGTCCAAAGAGATTATGCTTTCATCGACGTTTGTCGTATCGAATAAACAGAGTTTGACATCTTTAAGTAAAATTTTGAGTTCAAATTTTATAAATGAAAAAAATAACATTAAAAAAACTCTTCGCATCGAATTTGAACATAGCTCAATTCCAAAGTTGTAGAGGCAAAAAATGATTTTCAAATATCAAAAAAATTTCTAAAAAAAAAGGCAAACATTGCTATCTTCGATGCACCATGTTTGGAAGGTGTTGGAATCCTTGTTACTTCAATAATTAAAAACTCTCCACCTTTCTGAGAATCATTTTGGTGTATATATATATATATGTCAAGCTTTGGCTTTTTTTCTTTTTTTTTTTCAATTTTTCCCTTTTTTGGTTTTTCAACCTTTTTTATTTGTTTTTTTTTTCATAAATTTAAAGAACAAAAAAAGTTATTTATATGTGAATTTTATTTTTAATAGAGAAAAAAATAAACAACATAAAAAATTGATCTTTAAATTTTATATATTTATTTTCATAAAAAATTATTCGTTCAAATAATAAATTTTTATATATTTATTTTAATATTTATCAATAATGATAATAAATTTTAAAAATATAAAATCAATATCCAAAAATATTGTTTAACTAACACATAACAATTAACAAATACTCAATAATTAAATAATTCTTCAAATGCATTTACAGTACATTTTTTTTAACGATAGATTACATTTACAAATGCATTTATAGTATATATTTTGTAGATCATTAATTTCTATATATTTAATGTTGATAATTAATAAAATAAAAATATTTTAATATTAAATATTTATGTTAAAACATTTTAAAAATTAATTAAGTTAATAATTTTTAATATTATTTAAATTATATAAAAATCACTTTTTTTTGCTCCACGTCCAGCTTCACATTGATTCTGTCATTCACTCATTTTCTTTCACCTTTCCAACCCATACCATTCAATGTTTTATCTCCCATACGAGCCATGTGTCATGTCTTAATTGATTTAGCATTTTATTTCTGTTTTTTTAAATATTTTTTTATTATGCCCTCTAATTTATTTTTAGGTTTTCATTTTTTAGTTAAGTTCTTTAATTTTATTTTATTTTTGAATTTTTTTGTTATGCCTTTTAATCTATTTTTAAATCTTCAATTTTTTTCTCCAGCAATAATATGATTCGGCGCATAAATTAAAAAAATTCTAAATAAAAATATGATAGAGAGTTTAACAAATGATGCATTCTAAATATAAAAAATTAATAAAAAATAAAATTAAAAAATTCATTTATCTTTGAGTTGATTTTTAATCAAGGAAAAAAAATCTAATAACACAAAAGCTAATTAATTTAGATGTTTTTAATTAAAAAAGTTTAGATCTAATTTCTCTAAATCTATTTTTTAAAATTATATCTCTGCTAGCATATTTAAACTTACTAAATACGAAAAATATACTAGCTATATAAAATCAATCTCAAATCACAATAATAGGTTCTTCTCTCGCCTCATAATAAAATTTTTAAAACATTTTTTATATTTATTAATAATGATAATAATTTTTAAAATATAAAAACAATATTCAAATATATTATTTAACCGACACATGGCAAATATTTAAAAATAAATAATACTGCAAATACATATAAATTATGTATTTTCCAAATTTTGCTTTCAAATAAAAATTATTATATGAAAATGTTTTTTTTCTCTAACTTTTCTAGGAAAAATAGTTTTACTGTACATATTGTACTTTGGAGTAAATATAAATAATTCAATTAGTTATTCTTAAAATAAAAATGTTTACAGATGGGTTTAAAACCTTACACATAATTAATAATATGAACAAACATTCTTACCTAATTTTTTCTTACTTCTTTTTTAAATTGTCTGAACCATTATGCCGTATATAAAGATATATATATTAATGCTTTAGTTTTTATTGTTGTTGTATTATTATCTTAATTTGTTTGTTTCTAACACAAATTATCTATTTGTCATACTATTTAATTTAAGTATTGTGTATTTTTTTAATCCAAGCTAATCTAAATTTTTCAAAAAATTATTTTTGGATATGTTGTTTGATATATAAACTCTATCATTAGTAAACACGTTTCTTTTATAAATCTTTCCTTAGTAAACATATTTCTTTTTTGTACTAAACATTATGAAGGAAATAAATATTTTTTATGTCCAATAACTCTTATTTAATAATCAACTTAACTAACTTTAAAAATTACAAAATAAAAATAGACCCGCAGCATTGCGCTGATTTATATATATATATATATATATATATATATAGAGAGAGAGAGAGAGAGAGAGAGAGAGAGAGAGAGAGAGAGAGAGAGAGAGAGAGAGAGAGAGAGAGAGAACAATTATTTCACATGTATCTTTCACTCAAATCAAGTTATATAATGACACAAGAATTTATTATTTCCATTGTTTTTGAAAATTTGTTTTCATTTCTGGTACCGTTTATAAGTAAGTAAATGGTATTTATATATTAATATAATACTAATATATTTTCATAATAAATATATAAAACAAAATTAATTAATTTTTTAAAATAAAAATAATATTAAAATTTGATATAAAATATTATTTAATTAAAAATATATTTTTTAAGTTTAATATTTTTTTAATATAGAAAAGTTGAAAATGTAAAAAGCAATTAAATATAAATTATATTAAGCTATAATATCATAATTTTATTTAATTTAAATTGTATACTAATTTATTAAATATATATTAAATATTTTAAATAATGTAATTTATTGTAATTTTGATTTGTTAAAAATTAATATTACTACTAAGTACTATTATCTAATATAATTAATCATTATTTGACTAAACAATATTATTATTTAATATTTTTTAATTAAATTTTAAATATATCACTACTACTATTAAATAATTTAATATTATTAATTTAATATTTAAACAAAGAAGTAAGAAAAATTATCTAAGAATGCTTTGTTCATATTATTAATCAAGTGTAAGATTTTAAATCCATCTGTAAGCATTTTTATTTTATGAATAACTAATTGAACTATTTTTATTTACTTTAAAGTACAATATGCAAAGAAAAATATTTTTTTAAAAAAAGTTAAAAGTAAAAAAACCTTTCATATAATATTTTTCATTCGAAAGTAAAAACCTTTCCACACCTTGTTCATTGTCTGGGCCACTGGCAGTGAGGGTATTGCGGTAGAGGTAAGCCTTAGCCTATTAGAAGTTGAACTTGAATTTATTTTATGTATTCATGTGTTAACTTTCCATGAATATAACTATATGTAAATTTAATTAGTCACTAAATCAAGTTAAAATATTAAGTCAACTAACTTTTATATGATCCAAGAGACTTCTTTTTTTAGACCTCTGTGGAGCTATTACTTAGGATAAGAAAGTATTGCTTTTTTGTTAGCTTAACTCCAAAAATAATTCATGGCGAAGTATCCCATCAATATAAGTATGTCCTAAAGAGAAGAGCACAACATAATTTGATTTATAGTTCAAGAAGGAAGAAGTACTTGTCTCCCCGAAGAGCCATGGAAAGAATTAAGCAAATCATATCAAACCTTCCGGAAGAGAATGGCTGGAGAAGTTTTCAGCCTTTCCGCTTATACCAAGGCCATTGTTTTAAATTGCGGTCGCGGCCGCGTTTTCGGTCGCGTTGCGTTTATCGCGGTTGCGGACATAACGGCGGTAATTACGGTCATCGCGGTCATCGCGGTCGTGAATTTTTTTTAATTTCGCACAATTCTATATAAAGTGTAGTAATTGTAATTATAATCATGTAAAGTCTTATTTTATAGTTTTTAAAGTAATTTATGATACCTCAAGTCTATTATTTATGTGAAAAAAAGTTATTTATAATTTTTTGAATTATAATAAAACATTCATATTTAAAAAATTACTTATGATTTTTTAAAAAATAACAAATATTGAAAATAGAGATAAATAATCATGTACTAATTATTTAGCATTAATTATTTTTTATCTAAATTATTAAGGAATTTTTTCATCTAAATTTTGTCAAATCTTTTTTTACCTAAATTAATTATGTCAATATTTTTCTTTTTTTCTCTTCCACATGAATTTCTACGAATATTAATAATTAACAAATAGAACTTGTTAAATTCAATTCAAGGAAACTTAAAAAAAAAAATACACTTTAAATCTTACTGATTACCACATAGTGGAATGACGAGGAGCATCAAATTCTCCCTCTTCACTTTCAGAACCATGGCGACTCGATCTTCGTGACCTTTGTCCAGAATTCGAACCATATCCTTGTTCTTGATACAATTGTGGTGGTGGTGGATACATTTGGGGTGGTGGATACATTTGGGGTGGTAGTGGATACATTTGGGGTGGTGGATACATTTGGGGATAATAGGGCATGGGATAATTAGGATATGGCTGGGGTGGATAATAACCTTGTGGAGGTGGATAGTAACCATAAGGAGGTTGAAAATGTAAAGGTGGTCCCGATGGATAATAGCCTTGACTACCAAACGATTCATTACTAGAAGTTGATCTTCGAAATGAAGAGCCTCCAGACGTATCATGTTGGTGCTTCTTGGCTTTTCCCTTTGATCGAGCTCTATCTCTACTTCTATCCCCACTAGATTCAACAGATGGATGTACTCCGTATTCTGACAAATCAAGGAATAATCCACCGGTAGCAGCAAGCCCAAGTTCTCCGCCAAGTGGACTAAAAGGCCTATTTTCATTTGCACCACCACTATAATCAGCACCACTACCATCACCACCGAGTCCATCACCACCAGTTGGACTTGAACCCTCATCAGCATCACTCTGAGTTGGTGATCGGCTTGTACTTGAGTGAGGTAGATTTTGTTTTCCTGATTGATATGATTGTTCAACATTCATTTCATCATCAGAATTATCAAGAGGCAACCAATCAGAGTTTTGCCCATCTAACAAAGGATTTTCTTTCTCTTGTAGCCATTCTGAAAGTGGATCATCTTCTTCAAAGATATGGTCTAGGCTAATAGGATTGAAACTATCATTTATCTCATCAATACTCCTCCTTTTTTGATGTCTCATCCTTAGCCTCATATTGTAATAAGTGTACACCATCTTATGAAGTCTTTCATATTTCAACCTGTTTCTTTTGTTGGTGTGTATATAGCTAAATGTGCTCCAATTTCTTTCACAATTAGATGTAGAAGTTGTCTGACTAAGCACTTTAATTGCTATTCTTTGCAATTCAGGAACACATGTACCATATATCATCCACCATTCAACTGTATAAAATAATTTAAAATAAATTTAATACCAATATATAAATAATATTAAAGAAATTAAAACTATTTAATTAATTATTTACCTGGATTCATTTGCTTCCAAGCTCTCTGTGCTTGTGGCGTACCGAATGTTTCTCTTTTATCTTGAAATACAAACAACTACATTGATAAAACATTACAATTATTAAATAAATGTAAAAAAGTAATTATATTTCTAACACATAAAATAAAATTTTCAAGTATAAAATAGTAGTAAACACTAACCTGATTAGTCATCTGGATTTGATTATCCATAGAAGGTTCTAGTCTTTCTATCACTGCTTTTATACCTTCTCTTGTTTCTATTAACACATCCGACGAAGATTTCACACCATATTGAAATTGGGGATTAAGATAATAACCTAAACATAGTTCATAACAATAAAAAAAATAAGCAATAAAAAAATATATAAGAAATTTAAGCATATAACACAAAAATGTTATTTTAATTACAATCCACATTTTTAGTCTACTTACCAGCTGAATGCAAGTGAGAATGCATAAATGTCCATCTATTATCGATAATCCTTTCATATTCAGTGAAGTATCGACATTCTTGTTCAATTGCCCGTTTAGCTCTATCCATTGCCTCATAAATAAAGCCCATTGTTGGTTTTTCATCACTGTCCGTAAGGCGCAATACTTTTACCAAAGGCTCATAAACTTTTATTATTTCACTTGCTTTTTCCCAAAAATCTTTTCCCAAAATAATTTTTTTTGCTTCATAAGCAGGTCCCGACTTTTGTTGCCCCCATTTAGATTCTTTAAATTCCTGCATATTTTAAATTAAGATTTAAACAAGATATCAAAAAAAAAAAAACTAGACTTAAATAATTGTACTAATTATTAAATACTAACCTTTGAATTGAACATTTCTCTTAGACCTTGTTTATGCTTTGTTATTTCTTGCAATTGGATGAAATGGGTAGCAAATCGAGTGAGAGCAGGACGAAGTATTTGCCTTCCTTGAGTATATTTCTTCATCAAGTCAACTGTCCAAATATGATTGTATATGAAACAAGTGACTTTCTTCGCCTCGTCCAATACTTTTTCCACGCTTTGCTTCTTCCCAATATCTTCAAGGCATAAATCCAAGCAATGAGCTGCACAGGCAGTCCAAAACAAATGTTTTCTTTTCAACATTAATTTTTTTCCAGCAGCCTTAAGTGCTGCCTCATTGTCAGTGACTATTTGAACAATATATTGCTCTCCGATTTCTTCCACAACTTGATCTAATAATTTGTAGTAAAATTTAGTATCTCTAGTCTGAACACTAGAGACATCAACAGATTTCCAAAAAATGGTCCCTTTACTACAATAAACTAGAAAATTTATTATATGCATTTGATTCAAGCTATTGGTCCACCCATCACACATTAAGGTAGCACCTACTTCACTCCAGTGAACCTTTAATCCATCAACCCATTCTTTGACTTGTTGATACTCTGATTCCAAATATACATCAGAAACCTCATAAGGTGTTGGAAGCTTTACATTTGGCCCAATTTCTGCTGCTACAGAAACCAAATTGTGCAACCATGGAGAGTTTGCTAAATGAAAAGGAAGTCGATCGTGTATCAAAAATTTAGATACTGATTCACCCAGCTTCTTTCTTAATGTCTTCATAAAAGAATCACTTAACTTCGGTTGCTTTAAACTCTTGCTTCTAACCAATTCAGGTACTGCTCCCCTTAAAGAAATTTCAGAGTCACTTGGAGTAGATTTCCTTATTCTTTGATCAAAATAGTCAGCAACTGAGCCATGAGAGCTTCGTCCCTCTTCATAAGTATTATTAAAACCACTAGTTCTTTGCCTAAATTCTTGCCTCATATGCCACTCACGTTGTGATTGAACACTTTCTCGCATGGCTTGTCTCATAGCATCATCTTCGTCTATGAATCCTTCATAATCATAATCTTCCTCTCCTCTTAATTGAGAAAAGAATTCATCTTTTCTCTTTTTGTTATCAATTTTTTTCTTTTTACTTTCTTGGAGGAGTTTCATCATACTTTCTCTAACAGTACCTTTTAATAATACAGTTAAGAAAAATAAAAAAAATTAGTTGTACATGTTAATGTAATTTTATAATCTTTATTTAAAACTTAACATAATATTTATAACATACCAGTAACATTGGGGCATGGTGCAACATTGCCAGTCTTATGAGCAATATGCTCCTTGAAGCGTGTTATTCCTCCTCTTACAATTTTCCCACAAAGTTTACATGACACATTTCCTTTTGAATTTGGTACAGGTATTCCGAAATGCCAACCGATATCATCACTTGGCGCACCTTCTAGTCCCTTACTTGGAAAATCCTCACTTCGTGGTATGCTTGACATTTTCTGTTAAACAAATAAGTATAAACAAATGAGATAGAATTATCACATTTTTTTATACAAAAAAATTGAATCTGAATCATTAATTAACCACATGTTCAATTGTTTAAGAAGTAATAATAATTTATTAATTACATTTACATTATCAATATTTTTCTTTAATTACAATAATGTTCAACTATATCAAAAAATTAATATTAATTTGCCACAATCAATTAACTTAAACAAATATATTTATATATGAACATCAAATTATCAATATTAACTTTTTCTTAAGTTATAATAATATTTAATACAATATATTTAATTGCACTACAAATTTTACTTTAAAAATTAAATTAATAATTTAAATTCAACCTTATCTATTTTTTTTAAATTCAAATTACTCATTTCATAATTTTTTTTAATCATGATTCATCCATTCTTAAACTTTTAATTTAAAGTCCATCACTATTAATAGTTTAATACATATTAAAACAAATTTTTTTTTGGTTTGCTGATGATGATTGATGATGGCAACGACAGTAGCAAATGCTCAAAATAAATTCTAGCTAAAAAAATTGCTCAAAATAAATTCTACCTAAAAAAAATGCTCAAAATAAAGATAAAAAATAATATGCTAAATAAAAGTAAAGACTAATTAAAATTAACATGATATTATATCTCAAAAAAATCTAAACCTTTAACCAAAAAAAAATTCTAAACCGGCTAACCCCTGGCCCTTCAGTCTTCTTCACTCTTTCAGTCTTTCACTTCACAACCCAACAAAAACCGACACAGTCCCCAACTCTCCACCCACCCAAGTTCCGTCCGTCTCCCAACCCAACCGAACCCTCGATCCTCCTCAGTCCTCTCAGTGGCTCAGTAACGAGCCGCCGGCAGCCTCCCTCGGCCTCCCGATCACGTCCTCAGCCCCTCAGGCCCTCACCTTAGCGGCTAGCCTCCTTTTTTCCTTTCACCTCCCCTCACGCACGGCCTCACGTCAGCGCCTCAGCCAGCTGCCAGCCTCACGACGCCGGCCTCAGCTTGCCTCCGTCTCCGTCGGCTTCGTTTCGACTTTCACCGTGACTCCCTCGGTCCCTTCCTCCCCTTCTGTCACGGATCCAACCGCCATGTTCGTCGGCATCAGCGGCGGCGCCTCCTTTCATTTCGGCACCAGATCTGACTCTTCTGATATGATCTGATCTCAATCTCTCAAAGACTCAAACATCCACACCGCCCTTGCCATCACCCACTGTCCCACGCCATCACCCACTGTCCCAACTCCCAACTCCCACGCCATCACCTTCAGCCTTCTCATTCTCTGATCTGATTTAAGTTTAAAAACAAAATGCTTAGTTGCTTACCTTTCAAAGATCTTGCTATGTTGTTGTCGGTGAGTTGTGATTCTGTGTGAGTGATCTCTGTTTGCTTGAAGGATTTTTCTTTGTTGTTGACTTGTTGTCTCTCACTCTGTTTGCTTGAGTTGTGTTGTAAATGAATTGAGTTGTTGTGTAACTTGTGTTGTGTGTGACAGTTCGTGTGTGTTGTGAGAATGAGAATATGGTCTGTGTCTGTGAGCTTTGTGAAATTGTGAATCTGTGACTGTGAGCCTGTGCTGTGATCACTGATGAACTTGTGTTGTGAATTGTGATTTGTAAATTGTTTTTTTGATTCGAAGCTGAATATATTTTAGGTTGATGATTGATGTTTGAAAGCTTGGGCATTGTACTTGGGAATCTGATTCTTGCTGTCGGGCCGACTACTCTGCTTCTGAAATTCTTTTTCTTTTTTTTTGGTCTTCTGTCTGAAAGGTAACGGTGATAGCGGCGATAACGGACCGCTATCACCGCTAACCTCCGTTATGGCGTTATAAAACGCCCGTTATCAGCCGTTATGGGTGTGAGCCATCCTCACACCCGTTATACCTGCAATAGCGGTGGCGGCCACCGCCGCTACCGCTAGATAGCGGCCGCTATTTGACATAGCGGCCGCTATTTGAAACACTGACCAAGGCTTCTGGTGTTTCCCATTTTTCCTGGAAGGTATCATGCTTGCTCAAGAATGTTTCAACGCTCAATCAAGTGATATCATTGTTTGCAGCGCTCCTAAGAGCGGCACCACTTGGATTAAGGCACTTACTTTTGCAATTGTGACTCGACGTCGTTTCAACGAGTCAGCAAATCCTTTGCTATTTAAAGGGCCACAAGACTGTTTGCCAATGTTGGAGACAATGGAACGGTTAGACAACAAGACGGACGTCCGTGAGCCAGGGATCCCGCTCATTGCCACGCACACTCCCTACGCTTCCTTGCCAAAATCTGTGCATGATTCTGATTGCAAAATTGTTTATATTTGCAGAGAACCAAAGGATACGTTTGTTTCCCTTTTTCATTTTGCAGGCAAGCGAAGGCCAAAGGAAAACGAACCCATTTCTGTAGAGGAGGCTTTGGAGCTGTTTTGCGAAGGGAAATCTATTTTCGGGCCGTGGTGGGACCATACTTTAGGATACTGGAAGGCAAGTTTGGAACGACCAGACAAGGTATTGTTCCTGAAATATGAAGATCTATTAAAAGATTCTGTGTTTTATGTGAAGAAATTGGCAGAATTCATGGGCTATCCATTTTCTTTGGAGGAAGAAGAAGCTGGAGTAGTGGAGAGAATAGTAAATCTGTGTAGTTTTGAAAATCTTAGCAATTTGGATGTGAATAATACTGGGTTGCAGCTGCTGGTTGATCGTCAGTTTAGTAACAAAGATTTCTTCAGGAGAGGCAAGGTTGGAGACTGGAGAAACTACCTGACACCCCAGATGGCAAATCGCCTCGACAATATAATAGAACAGAAGCTGAAAGGATCTGGCTTGACATTCAATTGATCATAAACTAGTGTTAGGCAATTAAGAAGACATGACATGCCTTTTCAGTCTGCAATCTCGGCCTGCCTTTGCCTTATGTTAAGCTCCATAAGCACTGAAGCTATCTATTGGCTTGAATAATATGTGAAATCATCTATGTGGTTTTTTTTTTATTACTTAGGATTGACAATAAAGTTGTTTGGATTTGAACTCAAATCTTGTAATAAGCTACAACACTTTTTGAACTTATTGGTTAAGAGGTTGTTGGGATATGAAAGCTTGTGTTAATTGCATTTTCAACCTAATTGGTTCTTTGCAATTGATGGTTTTGGTTTCTAATTATTAATTTTAGCTGTTAGGTTTTGAGATTTTAACTTGAAATGGTGAATTTCCAATCTTGGAAAATAAGGGGAGAGATTTGTAAGAAAGAAAACGACACATTTCATTGTGCAAAACTAACAAGTGGTGACTGCTCTGCCATCCTTCTTTTGAGCTTTTCACCGGATGAACACTGTTCTACAGTCACATGGGGAGCTGATCACATTGCACAGAAAAATCTCGAGTTACCATATCCAAGCAGTTCACATAGATTTATATACACCATATAGAGTTATATTAGGTTTCTCACTTTCCAACAAGGCAAAACTATTCAAAATCTTATAACTTAAAATTGGTGATAAACTCGAATTCTCGTGAAGCCACGCTTGTGTGTTCACTGTTGAACGTATTTTTACCCTCTCTTAATGCCACGTAGTGCTTTTCTTTTTAATGTTTTGACGATTTTAGTTTTTTTTTTCTAAGTCTGCAATGTTTATGTTTATCTTATGGAAAAAATATTTTTTTGCTATCCATTGTTGTATTTTTATTACCAATCCTGATTCATCCTATCATGGGGGGCCCGTTATTTGTTCGTGAAATGTCGCCTTTGTGCTTGTTTCTTTTTCCTGTCCCATTTTGCAAATAAGTTATAAATTTGTATGCTTTTTAGTCATTTTGCTTTTAAGCAATTATGGGATTAGGTGTGAAAACAACTGTGTTTCTGGCAGTGTCTTTCTTTTGCCCCCACTTTTTGCTGTTAAACGTGTTAGCTGCTATGTCAATTTTGAATCTATCAAGATTGTTGAAGAAATAAAAATATAGAAATGATAGAAAAAATAATAAAGAGATGTGATACATACATACATGAGATAAAAGAGAGAGGATAAGAAAAAATAAAAAAAAGGAAAAATATTTAAAAAAAAGAAACCTTGAGAAGGAAATAACAGAGGAGAAAATGATCCATTTCAGAAAAAATGGGTTAGAAAAGGGTTAATTCTATTTTCTCACACAACGAGTATCCCGAAAAGAGAGGGAAAGAGGCAGTCAAAGAAAAAAATTAGAGAAAAAAGAGGTTTTTCATCGACAATGGCTATGGGTTTGTCACTAGCTCATGAGGCAAAATTCAAGAAACAAATAGTGGAAGCTTTCCTTGCTTTTTTTTTTTTTAAAGCTTCCTTGCTTTTTCATATGCGTTCTTTTCTTATTTTATTTATTTTTTTAGGTTTCTTTTATGATAGGAGTATCTAATTCCCATGAAAAATGGGGAGAGAGACCGAGATAACAAGGTGAAAAAATCATCTTACAGGGTGTCGTAACGATTTCATCTGAAAACTTGACTGCTCGACGATTTTGAAAACATTAAAAATAATAAGGGGAGTCAGTCATCAATCTTTTTTGACTAAGTATCATTGGTCACCTAAAATATTTATTTCTTTAACAAAATCTCAAAATTAATTAAGTTTTATTAAAAAGACAATTTTTGGTTTGCGAAAACAAAATCAGGTTCGGGAGTACGATTACGCGTGAAGAAGGATTAGCACCCCCACGATGTCCGTTTAAAAAACGATACCATCTTAATCACATGTTATCCTTTTTCTTTTAATAAAATGGTCTTAACTTAATATTTAAAAACAATTTCTATTTTATTGCAATTAATTTTATTCTTTTTATTCAAAGTCATTTTTTTATTTGTAAAGAAAAAAAACATTTCTTTCTTATTTTAAAAAGTTAAATTTTATTTTCGAAAATGAATGTGAATCTTTTTGTATTGAACAGTTAAATCAAATATTTCAATACTTTTGTTAATATTTGAAATAATTTCCTTACCTAGAGATTTCTTAAGAATCACTACTTATGACTTCTATAGAATCTCATCTTCAGGAGATTCACAATTTTAAATTTACATGAATGTATATGATGCAAACAGATAACGAATGATGCACATGCATTTTTTAATAATAAATTTTTTACAAAATTTTATTTACTTATTTATTTTAAGTAAAAACAATATTATTGAAGAATCACACTAAGCATTTCAATACTCTGGTAATATTTAGTGAACTTTTTTCACCTAAGGATCAGTTAGGAATCACTACTTGTGACTTCCGTAACATCCTATCATTGGAAGAATTTACATTAATTAAATTTAAACTTTATTATTAATTTCCTTTTTCTATTTTCTTTTAAAAACTTAGTTATTTTTATTTTTTTAACAAAGAAATTAAATTATTGAAAAATTGCACTAAATATTCCAATACTTTTGGTAACATTTAGTGGACTCTTCTCACCTAGGGATCAGTTAGGAATCACTACTTGTGACTTCCGTAACATCCCATCATCAGAATTTTTTTATATTTAATTTAATTAATTTTTAATTAATCCAATTTGTTTTTTTACTTTTTACTTTCTACATATTTTGAAGCCTAGCAATTTGTCTTAAAAAAATTTATTATTGTTGTTGTTGTTGTTGTCGTTGTTATTATTATTATTATTGTTGTTATTATTATTATTTTGAAAGAAGTATATAACTTTGTTATTAAAACTAATCTCATGTAACTAAATAAATTATGCTTACAATTATAATAAATAAATAGATAAATAAATAAACAAACAAATAATTAAATAAATGTGAGGAAAAAGGTATACCCAAATTAGCTTGGGCTTATGACCCAAAAAAGCTTTCCCAAATAGCCCAAATTCAAGCCCAACAGCAAGCTAGATTGGGCCGGATCTCGCTGGGCCAAGAACGGATTGTCGAACGAGTTGACAGCCGGGTTCCGCGGACTTCGAATCCGGGTCGAGGCAACACGCGAACCCAGGGGCTTCAAAACGCAATGTTTTGCTGCTCTATAAAAGACTACTTTTTTTTCTTTCACTCATTTTCACCGGTTTCCAAAAAAAAATTCCAAAAATCCTCCAAAAACTCTCTCAACCTATCCTACACCAAATGGTTGCCAGCCACCGTGTGTCGCCGTACGCCGATCGTCGGTGGTCTCCCCAACACCTTTAAAATATTCCCCTCTTCTTCCTCTAACCAGATCTGGTCTCCAATATACCTAAAAGCTCCTCTAACCCTATAGATCTAACCTAGGCCGAAACCCTTTTCCCCTTTTCTTTTCTGTTTTATTTTTTTTTGTTAATGGCTGGAAAAGTATTTGAAGTTGATGTGGCTATTTTTTTTTTTGCACGAGTTAGGGGTTTAGATCTCAGATCTAGGTTTTGGGGTCCTTGGGTTCTTTTTTATTTTTGGTCTGTGTTTGGTAGTGCTAAGGGCTATGTGTGTGGTGGTTGTCCTAGCAGTGGTTGGTTGCCGGAATAACTTGGGGTTTCGGGTTTATGTGTAGAATTTGGTTGATTGATGGTGGGTATTGTGTGTTGGGATTTTCGGGGTACTGTATAAGTTGAGTTAGGAATCTACGTTCGACTGGATGGTGGGTTTTTAGATAATGGTTGCTGATGCCGAATGTTGCTGTCACGATGGTGGCTTGGTTTAGGGCATTCGGCTTAAGGAATGAGGCAGAGGGTTGTGGTGTTTGGTGGTCTCGACAATGGTGAGTGGTGTAGTCTTTGCCGATTTTCAGTGTTCAAGAGTCTCTCCCCCCTTTTACGAATAGTTTACCCATTTGAAAGCCAATTGGGAATTCCTTTTTACTCGGGCCCTTTAGTTAATCTTTTGGTCTGTAGCTTATATTTTGGTCACCAACGGTGACTGGTGTGACATGATATAGGGAAGAGTAGTGTGCATGTGATTGAGAAGATGAAAATCCAGCTACAAGGACGGCAAGGGGTGGCAATGGGTGTGGAGAAGGGAACCCCATTAAATGCACTGATATAAAAAAATCAAAAATCAAAAATAAAAAATAAAAAATCAAAATCAAAATAAAAATCAAATCAAATCAAATAAAAGAAAAAAAGAAAAAAAAATAAAAATAAGATAAAATAAATAATTAAAAATGAAAATTAAATAATTAGACATCAGCCCATTAAGATTTGGGCCTTAAAGCCCATACCTTAATTTGAATTGGGCTAGATCAATGAAGCCTAAAATCTAAAATGGACAAATGATAAGTATTAAATTTATCAAAATGGTTTGTAAATTCGGACAAAATTAAGTGTCCACACAAAATTTTCTAATTTTTCATCTGTCGCGTATCTTCATCTCGCTCTAATATGGTATTTGTTCTTTCACTTTTATAATCTCTTTCCCTTTGTTTTTCTTTTATTGATTCTAATTATTTCTTTTTCGTCTTTGAACAGTAAGATCAGAGAATGGCTGATGGAGGTTGAATTTGCTGTGAAGATTGCGTCCTTCTTGTTTCAGGCTAGTTCTCAGCACAAAAAGAGACAAAAAAACTGCTTTGTCTCCAATTAAAGGTGAGATATGTGTGTAACCAAAAAAAAGAAAGAATGTGGGAGTTGTGGATGCATGTAAGTTCTTCCTCCATCTATGTTTTTGGGTCTTTCATTTTTTTTTCCTCCATTTCGAAAACTTGGTTAATGAATTTCACATTTTTCTTTTTGTTATTGATTTATTATTGCTAACATTCATCAGTTTTTATTTTATTTTATTTTTAAATACACTAATTTCTTTGAAAACAAAATGAAAAAGCATTTTAAATTGTTAGAACTTTTTGGTTCTGTTTAAAAACTTGTAAACTTTTTTGGATTGCTTTAAAGGGTTTCCTTATTATATTTTTTTGGTGCTTAAAAAAATTTTTTATTGGGTTAAAATTTGATTATCTAAACAAGTTTGAAAAAGAAAATTAATTCAAGACATAATTGGTTTTTTTAAGTTCTGATGCAACATTCAAAATTTGGGTTTTCTTTTAAAAAGATGAAGACATGTATGTGTAAGCCAACAAAAGTCCTTATGGTGCCTAAGATTTTTCAAGTTCCTAGTCTCAACACATATACATTGTTATGGTCTTTGTTGACCTTCACATTGTTTATTGCATATTTATCACTAAAAAATCTACTATTTGAATGGTTGAGGGTTGCAGGAGGTCTTTGAATCCTCATATTCATTCACTGCTACCATTTAATTAAGAGATTGCAAGTTAAAGTAAGCACGCTTGATATCAAATTGCATATCATGCCAGGAATTTAGGGCAATAGTCATCCTCAATCTCCTGAACTCTATATAACACGATGAACCTATGCACTTGGCTAGCCTTGCCCCAGCAAAACATCAAAATTATGATCCACATAAAAGCTACTTATCTTCTTAATATGAAAACCACAGTTCTCAAGAACCATGCTCCTTTATTTAAGTTGCAATTGTGTGGTCTACCAAACTTTCTCTATTTGATTTGTGGGAACTTTAAAATTTAACGGCATGGTTAATTATTACGATTTAATGATTTCAATTGCTGGTCAATAAAGCTTTAATGTAATTCTTATTATGTTGTAGCATATTGTACCTCCTTATGCTATCCCATGACATTTGTATGTTTTGATGTACATCAAGGTTGAATATGTGTGCATCCTTTTTCTTTTATTCTCTATTTTTTTCTATTTACTTAATTTTTGTTTTTGTTTGCAGATAGATTGTTTCTTTTCTAGGTTTTTTTTTTTGCAGGTGTAGAAATGAGTTTTCTATATAAAACTTAAGGTATTAATTTATAACTTTTTTTTCTTGAATACAAGATTATTAGAAAAAAATCTTTGATCGTTTTTCAACTTTGTGTTCGATTTAAATAATAAAACGGCTGCTGATAAAAAAATGCAAGATGCATCGAGGTGAAAACTTTCTTTTGCTGACAAAAAAAATGCAAGATGCATGGCTACTAAACTCATGTGCAGCCATTTTGTTGATTTTGTCTATGACATTTATTGCTAAATATTTTTTATATTAACATCTCCACTTATTACTGTAAATCAAGCCTTGCGGTTATCATTTTTGTTATTGGAGCAATGTTTGAAATATCCAAGGTCTGTTTTTTCCAATAGCTGAAGCCAAAATTTCAATATTTATGTGAGCAAGGTTGTTAAATTCATGTTTCAGGAACATATTATTTAAAGTAATTTTGTTTTGTCTACGTCAAGCTTACCTTGAATGAGCTTACTGATTGAGGGATTGTTCTTTCTGTCTTTTTTTTTTGAGGTAAACATTTAAGTTTTGCTGTTTTTTTCTTTGCAAAAATAGGGCATAGCCAAGTATGATGCATTGTGAGTGAGTTTGATCTGCTGGCAATGTGTGATGAGGTATAAATGTATATATAACAATTTATATAAACTGCGATTAAATGATCATTTGATGCTAAAATGATCATTTTTGTGTATGAACCTGTTGCAACGCACGGGTATTTTCTAGTATTTCATTAACAACGAAAGAATATGACAGAATAATAAAAGCCTAACAATGAACTGCATTTCTGAATTATGATGTCCTACTTCTTCCACTTGAGATAGCTAAAAATGGGCTTCTCGGGAACCGGAATGCACTTGGCAGCCCAACAATGGGCCACGGGGCAGCTGCAATTGCGACGCAGGCAATTGGCCCCAATTCAACTTCTCTGTGTCAGCAAAGCGTTTCAGAAATTCTACCATCACCACTTGAAGAAGAATGGTTACGGCAATGATTCCCATAAACAACTTATTCTTGTGTATCCCCTCAAATACGTTCTTCTTTTCTAGCTTCCTTGCGTTAAATTCGTTGAATACTTGGCAAAGAATAAAAATATTGAACATCAAGGTATCATTTACCTTCTCTGTTACGCCAAAGATTGATTCACCGCTGAATTGTAGGGTCAGAAGCACTGCTATTTGGTATAAAGCTTCAGCTAGTAGGTTCCTCCACATGATATTTGTGATAAGCGGCTCTGTTCGACCAACGGGTGGTTTCTCCATCAACTCCTCTGTAGGCGGCTCTGTTAAAAGAGCCAGAGCACCCAAGATGTCCACAATCAAGTTCACCCACAATAACTGGACTGTTGTTTCACTTGCTGAAACTGCTGCTACGAAGTTCATACAAAGTGCAACAACATTTACAGTAAGCTGGAATTGAATGAATTTCTGAATGTTTGTATAGACACATCTGCCCCACCTCAAGACAGTGGCAACAGACGCAAAATTATCATCCAAGATAAGAATATCTGAGCTCTCTTTCGCCACTTCGGTGCCCTGAATGCCCATGGATAGCCCTATATCTGCTTCCTTGAGTGCTGGTGTATCATTTGCGCCATCACCGGTGACAACAACTACATGTCCTTTCTGTTTCAAGCACTGTACCATGAGAAGTTTATCGAAAGGAGACGATCTTACCATAACTCGGATTTTGTCAACTTTTTCCATCCTCTCCTGTGGTGTATAATTTCTGAATTCCTCACCTTCCACGGCCACACCACTGGACATGTATTCACTAGGCCTGAGAATCCCACATTCGGTAGCTATGGCTCTTGCAGTGAAAACATTGTCACCGGTGATCATTTTGACGTTTACTCCAGCATATTGGCAATCTTCCACAGCTTTCTTCACTCCAGTTCTGCATGGATCCTTTATTCCCACAAGTCCTAACAGGGTCAAGCTGTCTTCTCTAAAATTTTTCTGCTCTTTCAGAGTTTCGTACTCCTCTTCTGGAATTTGCTTATGGGCAAAAGCAATGCACCGGACGCTGCTGGCGGCCATGCCTTGAATGAAATTCTCGAACTTCATCCTTTCGTTGTCATTGAGATCTTTCACGATTCCAGAAGCATCATAGTAGCTCGAGCACATAGCTAGTATCATCTCTGCGGCTCCTTTCCAGTGAACATGGATAGAGTCATCACTATTCTGCCTAATCAAAACCCCACTTCGTTTTTTCTGAGAATTGAAGGCTTCAACTTGTAGTATTGCACGACCCTAATTCATTTTCTCCATATCCATATTCAGTTCCAGGACCGCCCAAGAAAGGATTGCCTTTTCTGTAAGACTGCCTGAGAATTCAAATTCTGTACCTGAGGAAGCTCCGTAAACACTGCCAGTGGTGTTTAAAGCAACTCCCTGGTGGATCAAGTCAACCACAAACGGAGATATTTGTAAAGAAAGAGATTATATAAAAAAAAAAGAGATAAAGAAAAGAAAGAATGAAAGAATGAATTATATTTCTAATGATACATTACAAGAAGGTTAAAGGCCTTTATTGTTTAGTATAAAAGAGAAACATGTTTACTAAGTATAAAGTTATATATTGAACAAAATGTTTAAAAATAATTTTTTTGAGAATTTTGGATTAGCTTGTGTAGACACCCTATTTTGTCCGGAGTCTTAATTTGTATAAATAATTAATTGGGTTGGGTGACATTTATATTTTAATTTAACAATTTAGAATTAGGCTAGAATTAAATTAGAATTTTTAGATTTAGAATTAACATTAATTAGGAAATTAAAATTAAAATAGGATTTAGGAATAAAAAAAAAGTAAAGAGAGAGAAAAGTTAAAAAGAAATAAAAATAAAATTAATTTTAGGATTAGATAATTAGGATAATTAGATATTTTAGGATAATTATATGGATTAATATTAAATTTGATAGAGTTAGATTAGGATTAATATAAGAAATAGATAAAATGTTAAAAAATAGGAGATAATTGATAAAATAGGTAGAGTTGTATTAGGACTCAAATAAATTTTTTATTATAAAAAGGGGAGCACTCTTGACTGTAGGGAGGGAAAAAAAAGAAAACCCAATCTTGTGTCTTCAATATAAAACCCATTCTTTGAACCTTGCCATCAACCATCTTCATAGCACCTTCAAGCTGCCATAGCCACTCTTTCTTTTTGTAATTACAATCCATCTAAAGCCATTACCACTGCTGCAAAAATCGTTAGCTATCGCTGTTGTTGTTGACCTCTAGAATTCACCCGTGTCGTGAAGTCCTCTTGCAATCGATGTGTATGACGTCATTGGCCTCCGTTTGTTGCACCTTGTGTTAAAGAGTGAAGGAGAAGATTTGAGAGGTTTGTCTTTCCACGTGTAAGTGAGCAGTGAAGTGAAAAAGGTAAGTATAGTTTGCATTCTTTTGTTGTTTTTTTACTTTACTGTTTTGTTAGGCTAGTTCCAAATTGATTGACTAATTCTAGTTTTAAATAAATTGATTAACTCTTGAAGTCTTTAGCTAAGATTAAAATTAATTAATTAATTGATTAGTTAATTTGGATATTCATAATTCTTAATAATAAGATAATTCTTTAGGTTATAAAAATGAAATAAATAAATTTAAATAAAACATAAAGTTAAAATAATAAAATACTAACAAGATTAGTAAATAAAAAATAATAAAGGTAGACAAGATTTATTCCGATGATGAGATTCTAAAGAGGGTTACGCTTAAGTAATACTTTGGAATCTCTAGGCAAGAGGATTTCCTTCATAATCTGACCAGCTTAATAGAAGGAGCTAAAGGGAATTTTCAATAAAAAATAATTCATGTACATTTTTTAAAAATAAAATAAATAATAATAAAAGAATATGATAAATAAAAATATAATTATGATAAGAGTCAGATAATAATAATTCATGAAAGTGAGTATCGATTATTCCGATGATAAGATTCCGAAGAGGGTTACGCTTAAGTAATACTTTGGAAATCTTTAGGTAAGAGAATTTCTTTTAAATTCTACCAGCTTAATGGAGGATTTTAAGAGAATTTTTGATAAAATAATTTATATTCATTTTATAAAAAATAAAGATAATTTATATTCATAAGATAAATATAACAATAAATAATAGATAAAGATATTAGTCATGAAAATAATAGAAAATAATAAATGATAAAAATAAAATAAGATAATTTGGGTAGAGGAGTCAAAGTTAGGAAATTTCCATAAAATACTAAAATTCATCCGACGACGGAGCCTCTTCAAGCAAGTCACATAGTACTACTTGAAAACTCTTGAGGTGAGAAGGATTTTTTTTAAGTTATCCCACCAGCTTAATGGAGGATACTTAGAAATATTTTTCAATATTAAGCATATCGAAATTAAAGATTAACCTAAGCAAATTTAGAAGATAACCTAAGACTAAGTGGTACCATTCTAGGATGGGCGTCGTGGGGGTGCTAATCCTTCCCTACACGTAACCGTACTCCCGAGTCTAAGAATCTTTGAATGTAGACCAAGCCTTATCTTTAGACAAGAATAGGTGACCAATCACACCTTAGGTTTGAATGGTTGGTGGCGACTCCTGAATTTTAAAGTCTAGCGGTTAGGTTCACGGACCTAGACGTTACGACAGTTTGGCGACTCCACTGGGGACCATAGAGAGTCAGGCCGATACTTGGTTTTAGGTTATCTTGGAATTTGCTTGGGAAATCATAATTTGGAAAATTTTAATGAAACATTGTTCCTTCAACACACACATCACTTGCATGCATAAGCCCCCGACTTGGGCTCCGTCCTTCTTAGGAGAGAGTAAAGTACCTACGCCCTCGTGAAGTAAATACCTCCGCAATGGCTATGAAATACTCTCGCTCAAATTGAACCTTTCCGTTTGTAGCCTGTCATGGGTGAGGATTGGGTGCCTTACTAGTCTTGTGTGGACGACAGTAAGGAGCAATTTGGGGACCTTTAGAACTTTAAACTACCCAAGCCTAGCATGTAATAAAACATAAGACTCAGCCTTAGGGTGGAACCATACTAGATTGAAATATAGACTCAGACCCAAGATAGGACACATGAAGGAATAAGTTTTACTTCCTCTTTTGTACATTGTTTTTTTTAAAAAAAATTCAAGAAAAATATAGTTTTTTTATTTTCCTTTCCAGTTTTAAAAAAAAAAAGAGTTTGTTTATGTCATTAAGTCATGCATCTTTACATTTGATTTTGCATTGCATAACATGTTCTTTACATTGGTCTTATCATGGAACATTCTTTTAATTGTTAGGAGAGATTGCAAGACTTTAGTGCATCCCATGTAGTTCATTCATTTGTATGTGCATAAACATATCATCACATGAAAAATAATTTCGACTTAATTGTGACATTCAAGGTGTCAAGATTGAATCTACTAGACGGTCTGCTCTCCATAAATATCATACAAGGTATCAAGCACGCATGATGGAAGAGGATCAAAATAGTAAGATAGAGAAGTTAGAAAGGGAAAATACAGAGATAAAGGGGCAATTAAGTGAAATTACTCAGTTGCTAAAAGCCATGATTAAAGGAAAGGAAAAGATGGGTAATCAAGAGGAGTCTATCCAAGAGGCTCAGCCAAGCATGCGAGACAACCCCATTTTTGTTCCTGAAAGAAGTACTGTCAAAGCTCCAACACCTCCACAGATACAAGTTCAAAACCCAGTGGAGGTGCCAAATTTAGATGATCCCACAGAGCTAGAAAAGTTGAAGCATAAGGAAGAATATAGTGGTACTAAAGCCCAACTGAGCTTGATAGAGGAAAGACTAAGTGCCATGGAAGGAGTTGACTATTTTGGACCCATTGATGCTGAAAGGTTGTGTTTGGTACCGGGTGTTGTCCTTCCACCAAAGTTCAAGGTGCCCGAATTTGAAAAATTCAATGGAACATCGTGCTCAAAGGATCATCTCACCATGTACTGTAGAAAGATGGCGGCGTATGCATGGGATGACAAGCTATTAATTCATGTTTTTCAAGACAGTTTGACTGGGTCAGCTGCTAAGTGGTACAACCAATTGGAAAGGAGCAAAGTTTCTTCTTGGTCTGAGTTGGCAAGAGCTTTTATAGCTCAATACAAACATGTGTCCGATGTAGCTCCTGATCGCTTATCTCTCCAAGTTATGGAAAAGAAGAGGGATGAGAGCTTCAAAGAATATGTCCAACGGTGGAGAGATATGGCGTCGCAAGTTCAACCTCCTTTAACCGAAAAGGAAGTCACCATGTTCTTTTTGAACACTCTCAAGGCACCCTACTATGAACGTATGCTTAGCAGTGTAACTAAGAACTTTGCAGACATAGTGTTAACCGGTGAAGCCATTGAGAATGCCATCAAGAGCGGCAAGATCGAAGCACCAGTGAATGATAGTAGGAAGGGTGGATTCTTGAAGAAGGAAGGAGATGCACAAGCTGTCTCTAGTAACTCACGTCGCTCCTATACCCCTTATTCACCTTCAGTAACTTACGCTTATTCTCAACCCCACTCATAAACTCATCATCAAAATGCTTACCAGCCCATTTCCCATTCACAAGCCCATACTTTTTCACCTAATGACCAAAAGAATATTGAGCTAGCTGAAATGTCACCATAGACCCTATACCAATGACATACACAGAGCTGTTCCCACAGTTGGTAAGGGGTCACCTTATTGCTCCTGTTTATGTAGAGCCCTTGAAGCCTCCCTACCCAAAGTGGTATGATCCGAATGCAAAGTGTGCTTATCATAATGACAATGTTGGTCACTCTATTGAGAATTGTATGGGATTGAAGAGGAAAGTCCAAGCACTTGTCAAAGCTAGAATTTTGAGTTTTGGGGCAAATAATGACCTAAATGTGAATGATAATCCTCTGTCAGATCACACAAAGGGTAGCGGTTAATGCTGTGGAAGAAAGTGGATGATATTGATTGATTCATTTAATTTGAAGATAATGGTTGTTTCTAATTTCATTCATCTTAGAATCTTTCAATTTTTAGATAATGTAGGAGTGCTTTTGCCCAAAAGCACTAAGAGTTTCTTTTATGTATTGGGCCAACTTTCATTCATTTTCATTTTCAATAAAGGATTAGTGTGATGCATATTTCTTAATTCCTCATTCCAATCTTGTTCTTTAATGCAAAACACCAATACCCATATTCTCTACTTTGTTACCAAGCTTAAAAGTATCCAAATAATGAACATGATAATGATGATGGCAATGAATATGAAACTCAATTTTGAAAGAACTACTTTGTTTGGTTGGATGGATTTCCAGTTTGCTAAGATTGTTCAAGCAAGAAGAGAATAAGAAGATATTTACAAGTAAATGTGAGTCTCTACATGAAATTCTAATAAGTTTGTCTTTGTTCGATAGATGACCTTTAATGAGAGTACTTGTGTTGAGATGAGAAATGGCCTTCTTTCATTACCTTTCAAGCATGAGTAAAATTATCCATTGATTACCCCTTTTGAGCCTATTATATTCTTTTTGATATAACCCACCAAGAATCACCCTCCACACTGGGGGACAAAGAGAATAGAAGATGAAAGATCAGTGGGGCAAAGAAAAAAACCTTTAGTGAAAAAAAAAAGAAAAAGAGAATGAAAAAGGAAAGAGGGTTTGAATCAAGAAAGTGAAAACCTTAGTCACATTTGAATAAAAAAGAGAGAGAAAGCAAATTAGAATGGGGGCAAAAGTCAAAATGCCTGAATGATTCATGAAAAATGATTCTTGGTTTGATGAACCCTGAAACACTTATTTTGGGCCTATATTATCCTTTCTTTCATGAACCCTCACCTGAGCCTAAATTACGTGCCTTAAAAGTCCATTTTGATCAAATATGAGTACTCCTATTGAAGAATCATGTGTTGAATAAAGGCATACTTACACAATGAGATGATGATCCTTTGGATGGAATTAGGACAAGCAGATCAAGATAGGCAAAAAGATTTCATCTAGATGGAAGAAGTGGGATTTCAAAGACTCTCTTGGATCGATGTAAGCATTCAATTGGGTGAAGAAATATCTGATGTTGGGGCATGAATCAGAATGGAGAACAGATAAGAGAAGTTTCATCAAGGACAATGAAGTGGAAAATGAAGAGAAATGAATAAAACAAGAAAGAAAAGAAAATGAAAAAGAAGAAAAAAAAGAAGAAAAAAGAAAAAAAGAAAAGAAAAAATGAAAGGAGGATTCAAATCGAAAACCCAAAAAGGGCGGTTTGGATCAATGGAGTACACCTAAGTTGAAAACCTGAAAAGGCGGCTTAGATACCAAAAAAGCTAGATGTCAACGATACTAGAGCAAGAAGATATCTTGATGAACTCAACGTGAACAGAGTAATGGACCTTTGAAGGGGATTTTGTATTCATTGATCGGAATTGCTTAAACTGTTGTTATTTGGATACTATTACCTGAAACTTAATCCTGAAAATTCTTGCTTTTCATTCAAGCCTACTTTCCTTTTAAGCCTGGCAATTTCTTTGATATATCCTTACCTTGAGGGATTGAGAAATTGTGTTGCATCGATCTTGAAATTAGAATGGTAATGAATGTTTGCTTGGCAAAATATGTGAAAGACTCCTATATTATTTAGGAAAATGAAAGAAAAGGAAACTTGTGGATGAATGGAAATTGGAAATCAAGAAAAACCAATGAATAAGAAAGAATGAATGATGAGGTCTCAGTAAACATTTTAATGAGTAAATAAGTGACCAGATAGAGAGGAAAATAAAAAGAAGAATCAAGGGAGAAGATAAGATAAAGAGGGCATGAAGACAAGAGTTTCATTGGGCAAGAAAAACGGAAGAAGGAAAATGAGGAAAGAAATAAGAAATAGAAGGACAAGAGGATAGATGAAAGAGAAGAATGCATGAGATGGATTGATAAAGAATAACCTTGTTGTTGCCACAATTGAGCTTGAAATGTTTTTCGAAAAAACATTGCATGGATAGAGTAGATTGCATCATAGAGATAAAACAGATTGCTTGAATGACATTGCATGGATAAAACAGACTGCATTACATGGATAGAATTGATTGCATCAATAACATTGCATGGATAGACTAGATTGCATGAATGATATTGCTTGAATAAGATAGCTTACATGAATGACATTGCATGGATAGAACGGGTTGCAATTGCATGGATAAGATAAATTTCCCAAGATCTCAAATTTTAACAAGACAAGAAATTTTAGAGGGGTTTTCTAAAATTTCAAAAATTAGACAAGATAGAAGTCTTGGAGGAGTTTCCCAAGATTTCAAATTTTGGACAAGAAAAAGAAATTTTAGAGGGGTTTCCTAAAATTTCAAAACTTGGCAAGAAAAAAAAAGTTTTGGAGGAGTTTCCCAAAATTTCAAAATTTGACAAGAAGAAAATTTTAGAGGGGTTTCCTAAAATTCAAAATTTGACAAGAAAAGAAATTTTAGAGGGGTTTCCTAAAATTTCAAAATTAGACAAGAAAAGAAGTTTTGGAGGGGTTTCCCATAAATTTCAAAATTTGACAAGAAAAGGAATTTTAGAGGGGTTTCCTAAAATTTCAAAAATTAGATAAGAGAAGTTTTGGAGGAGTTTCCCAAAATTTCAAATTTTGGACAAGAAAAGGAGTTTTAGAGGGGTTTCCTAAAATTTCAAATTTTGATAAGATAAGAATTTTAGAGGGGGTTTCCTAAAATTTCAAAATTAGAAAGGAAAAGAAGTTTCGGAGGGGTTTCCCAAAATTTCAAAATTGAATAAGAAAAGGAATTTTAGAGGGGTTTCCTAAGATTCTAAATTTTGACAAGAAAAATTTAGAGGAGTTTCCTAAAATTTTCAAAAAAAAAATTAGAGCTTTTAAGACAAGATTTTAAAGTTTGACTGCTTGCCTGTTTAGGAGGAGCATTTTCGACAAGATTTTAAAGTTTCACTACCTGCCTGTTTAAGGGGAGCTTTTTGGACAAGATTTTAAAGTATGACTGCCTGCCTGTTTAGGAAGAGCATTTTAGACAAGATTTTAAAGTTTGACTGCCTGCCTGTTTAGGGGGAGCTTTTTGGACAAGATTTTAAAGTTTGACTGCCTTTCTGTTTAGATGGAGCTTTTTCAAAAAAAAAATTAAAAAAATTAAAAAATAAAAAAAGTTAAAAGCAATAAAAAATAAAAAAATTAAAAAAAGAGAAGTTAGACAAAATAGGTGTCTATGTCTTTGTGCAATTACTGTTTCACAGCAAATGCACAAAGAGGGGCAGCTGTAGACACCCTATTTTGTCCGGGGTCTTAATTTGTATAAATAATTAATTGGGTTGGGTGACATTTATATTTTAATTTAACAATTTAGAATTAAGCTAGAATTAAATTAGAATTTTTAGATTTAGAATTAACATTAATTAGGAAATTAAAATTAAAATAGGATTTAGGAATAAAAAAAAGTAAAGAGAGAGAAAAGATAAAAAGAAATAAAAATAAAATTAATTTTAGGATTAGATAATTAGGATAATTAGATATTTTAGGATAATTATATGGATTAATATTAAATTTGATAGAGTTAGATTAGGATTAATATAAGAAATAGATAAAATGTTAAAAAATAGGAGATAATTGATAAAATAGATAGAGTTGTATAAGGACTCAAATAAATTTTTTATTATAAAAAGGGGAGCACTCTTGACTGTAGGGGGAAAAAAAAGAAAACCCAATCTTGTGTCTTCAATATAAAACCCATTCTTTGAACCTTGCCATCAACCATCTTCATAGCACCTTCAAGCTGCCATAGCCACTCTTTCTTTTTGTAATTACAATCCATCTAAAGCCATTACCACTGCTGCAAAAATCGTTAGCTATCGCTATTGTTGTCGACCTCTAGAATTCACCCGTGTCGTGAAGTCCTCTTGCAATCAATGTGTATGACGTCATTGGCCTCCGTTTGTTGCACCTTGTGTCAAAGAGTGAAGGAGAAGATTAGAGAGGTTGGTCTTTCCACGTGTAAGTGAGCAGTGAAGTGAAAAAGGTAAGTGTAGTTTGCATTCTTTTGTTGTTTTTTTACTTTACTGTTTTGTTAGGCTAGTTCCAAATTGATTGACTAATTCTAGTTTTAAATAAATTGATTAACTCTTGAAGTCTTTAGCTAAGATTAAAATTAATTAATTAATTGATTAGTTAATTTGGATATTCATAATTCTTAATAATAAGATAATTCTTTAGGTTATAAAAATGAAATAAATAAATTTAAATAAAACATAAAGTTAAAATAATAAAATACTAACAAGATTAGTAAATAAAAAATAATAAAGGTAGACAAGATTTATTCCGATGATGAGATTCTAAAGAGGGTTACGCTTAAGTAATACTTTGGAATCTTTAGGCAAGAGGATTTCCTTCATAATCTGACCAGCTTAATGGAAGGAGCTAAAGGGAATTTTCAATAAAAAATAATTCATGTACATTTTTTAAAAATAAAATAAATAATAATAAAAGAATATGATAAATAAAAATATAATTATGATAAGAGTCAGATAATAATAATTCATGAAAGTAGTATCGATTATTCCGATGATAAGATTCCGAAGAGGGTTACGCTTAAGTAATACTTTGGAAATCTTTAGGTAAGAGAATTTTTTTTAAATTCTACCAGCTTAATGAAAGATTTTAAGAGAATTTTTGATAAAATAATTTATATTCATTTTCTAAAAAATAAAGATAATTTATATTCATAAGATAAATATAACAATAAATAATAGATAAAGATATTAGTCATGAAAATAATAGAAAATAATAAATGATAAAAATAAAATAAGATAATTTGGGTAGAGGAGTCAAAGGTAGGAAATTTCCATAAAATACTAAAATTCATCCGACGACGGAGCCTCTTCAAGCAAGTCACATAGTACTACTTGAAAACTCTTGAGGTGAGAAGGATTTTTTTTAAGTTATCCCACCAGCTTAATGGAGGATACTTAGAAATATTTTTCAATATTAAGCATATCGAAATTAAAAATTAACCTAAGCAAATTTAGAAGATAACCTAAGACTAAGTGGTACCATTCTAGGATGGGCGTCGTGGGGGTGCTAATCCTTCCCTACACGTAACCGTACTCCCGAGTCTAAGAATCTTTGAATGTAGACCAAGCCTTATCTTTAGACAAAAATAGGTGACCAATCACACCTTAGGTTTGAATGGTTGGTGGCGACTCCTGAATTTTAAAGTCTAGCGATTAGGTTCACGGACCTAGACGTTACGACAGCTTGGATTAAAAAAAATAAACAATACTTAAGTTAAATAGTATGACAAACAGATAATTTGTGCTAAAAACAAACAAATTAAAATAATAATGCAACAACAATAAAAATAAAAGCACCAAAACTATATATATACTGCATAGTGGTTTAGACAATTAAACAAAGAAGTAAGAAAAATTATCTAAGAATGTTTTGTTCATATTATTAATCAAGTGTAAGATTTTAAATCCATCTGTAAGCATTTTTATTTTAAGAATAACTAATTGAACTATTTTTATTTACTTTAAGGTACAATATGCAAAGTAAAAGTATTTTTTTAAAAAAAGTTAAAGGTAAAAAAACCTTTCATATAATATTTTTCATTCGAAAGTAAAATATATACAATAAAAAAAACAAATATATAACAATATAAAGCAATACTACAAAATAATAATAGAGGATTTGATTAAAAAGAGTTAAACAGTTATATAAAAAAATATGTTAAAGATTTAACTAAAAAACTGTTGAAAAAAATAAAAAGGCTTAAGTAAAAAAAAGTTATTGATCAAAAAATAAAATAAATGGACATGTGTTTAATAATGAAAAAAAAGATAAAAATATATAATAATATAAATTATTAAAAAGTTATTAAAATAATATTTATTATTTAATTATTGCACGGAAACAACTATTTCTATTTCTTTTCCCTAAGGGGCCCAACATATATGGCTGAGCAATCAGCTTTTTTGGTTACGTACACGGAGCACGTTTTCCACACCTTGTTCATTGTCTGGGCCACTGGCAGTGAGAGTATTGCGGTAGAGGTAAGCCTTAGCCTATTAGAAGTTGAACTTGAATTTATTTTATGTATTCATGTGTTAACTTTCCATGAATCTAACTATATGTAAATTTAATTAGTCACTAAATCAAGTTAAAATATTAAGTCAACTAACTTTTATATGATCCAAGAGACTTCTTTTTTTAGACAATTATACAAGTTAATAATATACAAAGGAAAATTAAGCCTAATTAATCATGTATTTTCTAATTGAAACCATTTCAACAATCCCTTGTTATTTATGAAAAAAAAAAGTATAGAAACACAATATGAACAATTTTAGTTTAATATTTTAGAGTGTTTTTGTTATCCTTTCATGGGAATTAAAAACATTCCATCTCTTATCTCTAGACATTGCCTAAAATGTACCTAACAACTGCATCCATCACTTTCTTAGTTTCCCCTTACTTTCCTTCCCTTTGCTCTGTTACCAAAATCACTAAATCCATCATTTCTTTTATTTATATATTGTGGAGGTCAAGATTTGACGATTTGTGTAAATAATTTATGTTTGTCATGTAAAATCATATTTGTATATTAATATAAAATATGAAAGTTTTGTGTTAAAATTTTCGTCGAAACGTTAAACACATTTTTTAAAAATTTTTGTCATTCATATATAATTTTTATTAAATTTGAGCTCGTATGGTCTTTATGCCTTCTATTCATATCTTATCTAACATTGTTAAATCTAATGCTATGATACTCATGTTTGGTTGAATATTCCATGTGGAGAAGGTTCTATGAAGGTATATTCTACAATAACAAAAAAAATAGTTATAATGCCTTAATCTCATTTAGAAATATTATGATATTATGCTACAATATATACATACGTACAGATTTGAACTTAGGCTTGCGAGACACTTTTTATAGGATAAAATGGATAGACTTTGGAATCAAATTACTTTTTGGTGGTCCAACGGCATTTGTCTCGTACCTCTGTGGAGCTATTACTTAGGATAAGAACGTATTGCTTTTTTGTTAGCTTAACTCCAAAAATAATTCATGGCGAAGTATCCCATCAATATAAGTATGTCCTAAAGAGAAGAGCACAACATAATTTGATTTATAGTTCAAGAAGGAAGAAGTACTTGTCTCCCTGAAGAGCCATGGAAAGAATTAAGCAAATCATATCAAACCTTCCGCAAGAGAATGGCTGGAGAAGTTTTCAGCCTTTCCGCTTATACCAAGGCTTCTGGTGTTTCCCACTTTTCCTGGAAGGTATCATGCTTGCTCAAGAATGTTTCAACGCTCAATCAAGTGATATCATTGTTTGCAGTGCTCCTAAGAGCGGCACCACTTGGATTAAGGCACTTACTTTTGCAATTGTGACTCGACGTCGTTTCAACGAGTCAGCAAATCCTTTGCTATTTAAAGGGCCACAAGACTGTTTGCCAATGTTGGAGACAATGGAACGGTTAGACAACAAGACGTACGTCCGTGAGCCAGGGATCCCGCTCATTGCCACGCACACTCCCTACGCTTCCTTGCCAAAATCTGTGCATGATTCTGATTGCAAAATTGTTTATATTTGCAGAGAACCAAAGGATACGTTTGTTTCCCTTTTTCATTTTGCAGGCAAGCGAAGGCCAAAGGAAAACGAACCCATTTCTGTAGAGGAGGCTTTGGAGCTGTTTTGCGAAGGGAAATCTATTTTCGGGCCGTGGTGGGACCATACTTTAGGATACTGGAAGGCAAGTTTGGAACGACCAGACAAGGTATTGTTCTTGAAATATGAAGATCTATTAAAAGATTCTGTGTTTTATGTGAAGAAATTGGCAGAATTCATGGGCTATCCATTTTCTTTGGAGGAAGAAGAAGCTGGAGTAGTGGAGAGAATAGTAAATCTGTGTAGTTTTGAAAATCTTAGCAATTTGGAGGTGAATAAAACTGGGTTGCGGTCGGTGGGTGATCGTCAGTTAAGTAACAAAGATTTCTTCAGGAGAGGCAAGGTTGGAGACTGGAGAAACTACCTGACACCCCAGATGGCAAATCGCCTGGACAATATAATAGAACAGAAGCTGAAAGGATCTGGCTTGACATTCAATTGATCATAAACTATATTCAAGTCAGAACTCAAGCGGACTCGACCAGTCTACAATGAAAAAAGCGGGTTCCTGTTCCTTAAATAGTTGAAGAGTGGGAACATTCTATTAGCTAACTCTAGCTGTAGCAGCGAGGGGCAAAGCGGTATTCTAGTGAAGTGAAGGTTCGACGAAAGAAAATAGGTTGTTGTGAAAGCCTTCCTAGCAATTGAATCAACTCCTGGTGATGACTGGAATTCAGTGAGAAGGAGGAAGAAGGCTGAGGAATGGTGGAGAAGAAGGGCCGTCGGAGCTAGCTGATGGGTCCGGCTGAGAGGGAGAAAAATGATTTATTGAATGGAGGTTAAACTTGTCATTTCAGGGAGTAAATTTAGGTTTTTTTTTTGGTAGTGTAAAGAACAAAAATTGTGGTGCAAATAGAAGCTCTCCACATTTCATTGTGCAAAACTAACAAGTGGTGACTGCTCTGCCATCCCTCTTTTGAGCTTTTCACCGGATGAACACTGTTCTACAGTCACATGGGGAGCTGATCACATTGCACAGAAAAATCTCGAGTTACCATATCCAAGCAGTTCACATAGATTTATATACACCATATAGAGTTATATTAGGTTTCTCACTTTCCAACAAGGCAAAACTATTCAAAAGTGATAAACTCGAATTCTCGTGAAGCCACGATTGTGTGTTCACTGTTGAACGTATTTTTACCCTCTCTTAATGCCACGTAGTGTTTTTTTTTTTTAATGTTTTGACGATTTTAGTTTTTTTTTCTAAGTCTGCAATGTTTATGTTTATCTTATGGAAAAAATATTTTTTTGCTATCTGTTGTTGTATTTTTATTACCAATCCTGATTCATCCTATCATGGGGGGGCCCGTTATTTGTTCGTGAAATGTCGCCTTTGTGCTTGTTTCTTTTTCCTGTCCCATTTTGCAAATAAGTTATAAATTTGTATGCTTTTTAGTCATTTTGCTTTTAAGCAATTATGGGATTAGGTGTGAAAACAACTGTGTTTCTGGCATTGTCTTTCTTTTGCCCCCACTTTTTGCTGTTAAACGTGTTAGCTGCTATGTCAATTTTGAATCTATCAAGATTGTTGAAGAAATAAAAATATAGAAATGATAGAAAAAATAATAAAGAGATGTGATACATACATACATGAGATAAAAGAGAGAGGATAAGAAAAAATAAAAAAAAAGGAAAAATATTTAAAAAAAAGAAACTTGAGAAGGAAATAACAGAGGAGAAAATGATCCATTTCAGAAAAAATGGGTTAGAAAAAGGTTAATTCTATTTTCTCACACAACGAGTATCCCGAAAAGAGAGGGAAAGAGGCAGTCAAAGAAAAAAATAAGAGAAAAAAGAGGTTTTTCATCGACAATGGCTATGGGTTTGTCACTAGCTCATGAGGCAAAATTCAAGAAACAAATAGTGGAAGCTTTCCTTGCTTTTTTTTTTAAAGCTTCCTTGCTTTTTCATATGCGTTCTTTTCTTATTTTATTTATTTTTTTAGGTTTCTTTTATGATAGGAGTATCTAATTCCCATGAAAAATGGGGAGAGAGACCGAGATAACAAGGTGAAGAAATCATCTTACAGGTGTCGTAACGATTTCATCTGAAAACTTAACTGCTCGACGATTTTGAAAATATTAAAAATAATAAGGGGAGTCAGTCATCAATCTTTTTTGACTAGGTATCATTGGTCACCTAAAATATTTATTTCTTTAACAAAATCTCAAAATTAATTAAGTTTTATTAAAAAGACAATTTTTGGTTTGCGAAAACAAAATCAGGTTTGGGAGTACGATTACGCGTGAGGAAGGATTAGCACCCCCACGACGTCCGTTTAAAAAACGATACCATCTTAATCACATGTTATCCTTTTTCTTTTAATAAAATGGTCTTAACTTAATATTTAAAAACAATTTCTATTTTATTGCAAATAATTTTATTCTTTTTATTCAAAGTCATTTTTTTATTTGTAAAGAAAAAAAACATTTCTTTCTTATTTTAAAAAGTTAAATTTTATTTTCGAAAATGAATGTGAATCTTTTTGTATTGAACAATTAAATCAAATATTTCAATACTTTTGTTAATATTTGAAATAATTTCCTTACCTAGAGATTTCTTAAGAATCACTATTTATGACTTCTATAGAATCTCATCTTCAGGAGATTCACAATTTTAAATTTACGTGAATGTATATGATGCAAACAGATAACGAATGATGCACATGCATTTTTTTAATAATAAATTTTTTATAAAATTTTATTTACTTATTTATTTTAAGTAAAAACAATATTATTGAAGAATCACACTAAGCATTTCAATACTCTAGTAATATTTAGTGAACTTTTTTCACCTAGGGATCAGTTAGGAATCACTACTTGTGACTTCCGTAACATCCTATCATCAGAAGAATTTACATTAATTAAATTTAAACTTTATTATTAATTTTCTTTTTCTATTTTCTTTTAAAAACTTAGTTATTTTTATTTTTTTAACAAAGAAATTAAATTATTGAAAAATCGCACTAAATATTCCAATACTTTTGGTAACATTTAGTGGACTCTTCTCACCTAGGGATCAGTTAGGAATCACTACTTGTAACTTCTGTAACATCCCATCATCAGAATTTTTTTATATTTAATTTAATTAATTTTTAATTAATCCAATTTATTTTTTTACTTTTTACTTTCTACATATTTTGAAGCCTAGCAATTTGTCTTAAAAAAATTTATTATTGTTGTTGTTGTTGTTGTTGTTGTTATTATTATTATTATTATTATTATTATTATTATTTTGAAAGAAGTATATAACTTTGTTATTAAAACTAATCTCATGTAACTAAATAAATTATGCTTACAATTATAATAAATAAATAGATAAATAAATAAATAAATAAACAAACAAATAATTAAATAAATGTGAGGAAAAAGGTATACCCAAATTAGCTTGGGCTTATGACCCAAAAAAGCTTTCCCAAATAGCCCAAATTCAAGCCCAACAGCAAGCTAGATTGGGCCGGATCTCGCTGGGCCAAGAACGGATCGTCGAACGAGTTGACAGCCGGGTTCTGCGGACTTCGAATCCGGGTCGAGGCAACACGTGAACCCAGGGGCTTCAAAACGCAACGTTTTGCTGCTCTATAAAAGGCTACTTTTTTTTCTTTCACTCATTTTCACCGGTTTCCAAAAAAAAAATTCCAAAAATCCTCCAAAAACTCTCTCAACCTATCCTACACCAAACGGTTGCCAGCCACCGTGTGTCGCCGTACGCCGATCGCCGGTGGTCTCCCCAACACCTTTAAAATACTCCCCTCTTCTTCCTCTAACCAGATCTGGTCTCCAATCTACCTAAAAGCTCCTCTAACCCTATAGATCTAACCTAGGTCGAAACCCTTTTCCCCTTTTCTTTTCTATTTTATTTTTTTTTGTTAATGGCTGGAAAAGTATTTGAAGTTGATGTGGCTATTTGTTTTTTTTTTTTTGCAGGAGTTAGGGGTTTAGATCTCAGATCTAGGTTTTGGGGTCCTCGGGTTCTTTTTTTTTTTTGGTTTGTGTTTGGTAGTGCTAAGGGCTATGTGTGTGGTGGTTGTCCTAGCAGTGGTTGGTTGCCGGAATAACTTGGGGTTTCGGGTTTATGTGTAGAATTTGGTTGATTGATGGTGGGTATTGTGTGTTGGGATTTTCGGGTATTGTATAGGTTGAGTTAGGAATCTACGTTCAACTGGATGGTGGGTTTTTAGATAGTGGTTGCTGATGCCGAATGTTGCTATCACGATGGTGGCTTGGTTTAGGGCATTCGACTTAAGGAATGAGGCAGAGGGTTGTGGTGTTTGGTGGTCTCGACAATGGTGAGTGGTGTAGTCTCTGCCGATTTTCAGTGTTCAAGAGTCTCTTCCCCCTTTTGCGAATAGTTTACCCATTTGAAAGCCAATTGGGAATTCCTTTTTACTCGGGCCCCTTAGTTAATCTTCTGGTTTGTAGCTTATATTTTGGTCACCAATGGTGACTGGTGTGACAGGATATAGGGAAGAGTAGTGTGCATGTGATTGAGAAGACGAAAATCCAGCTACAAGGACGGCAAGGGGTGGCAATGGGTGTGGAGAAGGGAACCCCGTTAAATGCACTGATATAAAAAAATCAAAAATAAAAAATAAAAAATAAAAATCAAATCAAATAAAAGAAAAGAAAAGAAAAATAAATAAAAATAAGATAAAATAAATAATTAAAAATGAAAATAAAATAATTAGACATCAGCCCATTAAGATTTGGGCCTTAAAGCCCATACCTTAATTTGAATTGGGCTAGATCAATGAAGCCTAAAATCTAAAATGGACAAATGATAAGTATTAAATTTATCAAAATGGTTTGTAAATTCGGACAAAATTAGGTGTCTACACAAGATTTTCTAATTTTTCATCTGTCGCGTATCTTCATCTCGCTCTAATATGGTATTTGTTCTTTCACTTTTATAATCTCTTTCCCTTTGTTTTTCTTTTATTGATTCTAATTATTTTTTTTTCCTCTTTGAACGGTAAGATCAGAGAATGGCTGATGGAGGTTGAATTTGCTGTGAAGATTGCGTCCTTCTTGTTTCAGGCTAGTTCTCAGCACAAAAAGAGACAAAAAAACTGCTTTGTCTCCAATTAAAGGTGAGATATGTGTGTAACCAAAAAAAGGAAAGAATGTGGGAGTTGTGGATGCATGTAAGTTCTTCCTCCATCTATGTTTATGGGTCTTTCATTTTTTTTTCCTCCATTTCGAAAACTTGGTTAATGAATTTCACATTTTTCTTTTTGTTAATGATTTATTATTGCTAACATTCATCAGTTTTTATGTTATTTTATTTTTAAATACACTAATTTCTTTGAAAACAAAATGAAAAAGCATTTAAATTGTTAGAACTTTTTGGTTCTGTTTAAAAAATTGTAAACTTTTTTGGATTGCTTTAAAGGGTTTCCTTATTATATTTTTTTGGTGCTTAAAAAAATTTTTTATTGGGTTAAAATTTGATTATCTAAACAAGTTTGAAAAAGAAAATTAATTCAAGACATAATTGGTTTTTTTAAGTTCTGATGCATCATTAAAAATTTGGGTTTTCTTTTAAAAAGATGAAGACATGTATGTGTAAGCCAACAAAAGTCCTTGTTGACCAGATTGGTTCTGCTTCTGTGTTGAACCTCCTTGGTGGATATGAAGATGACCTTGAGTGTTCTTAAGTGCCTTGAATAACCTTGAATTTTGATCTCCTTGGTAATCACGAACAAATGCAGAAATGGCTTCTAGGCGTGTTGCTATAATGCCACTTTCCTTAGGATTATTTCGCCCCCACCAATTACGGCATGCAACAGGGGTTTATCGAATATCCCTAGGATACCAAGAAGCCCTTGTTTAAAATCACTTTGCACTAGTGAAATTAAACCACTAATTACCCTTGACAAGTACAAAAGTATCTTGTCTTAGTCACTATCTTCTGCAGCAAATAATGCCTAAGAAACTTATCTTTAGTTTGAGAGTGAGAGGGAAGAAAGAATATCAGAATTATTCTGGTATATTTTGATCATCATCTCAAGTATGAACTTGACATCTCTATTTATAGAGATTAATTTCAAGTGATGCAACCTTTAATCAAGTGATATGATTTTTCAATTGTGTTGTTTGATTCATCAAACACAATTGTTCAACAAGGTCCCAACCTTTGGAGACAAATGGTAATGTTGCTTAACCATTCAGAAGTTGAATAACATCTTTTGGATGAGCTTGTAACTCTTTAATCAAGAAACTATCCGTTGTATACACTTTTTATACTGGGCAGTCGGATGCCCGAAAATGGCAGTCGAATGCCCTAGTGTATTTTTAAAACAGTAAGCAAGTCCAGGTATGGCAGTCGACTGCTCTCTCATGGCAAGTCGACTGCTCTAACATAAATCTTATACAGAAGCTTGATCGTATTATGGGCAGTTGACTGCCCTATAAAGGCAGTTGACTGCTCCCCAAGGCAGTCGACTCCCTTCCCAAGGCATCCAACTACCTTAGTGTAAATTTTATAAAGAATGTTTTCTGCACAAGGGCAGTTGACTGCCCTACCAAGCTTCAATTTATCGAGTTTACTTCGATTTTCTTAACCCGGAACCTTACCGAGGCATTAGTTTCTTAATTCCATTGATTAAACTTTATATTTAATCAATAATTCATCCACTTTTTGAAAATATTCTAACAATCCCCCACCATTTTCAAAATAAAGTAAATCCGATACTTAAGGAATCCTTATGCATAAATGAAGGTATCAATCCTGATTTAAAACCTCCACTTTAGTGAATAAATGCTGTTGAGTTAATCAGAACGGCATGGTAGAACTAGTTCTTTGAACCAGCGGTTCTATACGATTAGTCATACATTAATTCACACATAAGACTTCAAAACTGGTCAAGAGTCATTTAGCAAAAGCTCGACACGTTTACTAGCCATGTGTCTTGTATCTATTCGTGAGTGCTTGAGAGCCAAGCCCTGAGCTCCTAAAAGCGGCACCACTTCCACTCATATAGGTGAACTCTATCAAGAATACAACTGTATAAGCATTCCAACACTATATTTACGTGTTATGGGTCCATTAAGAGTAAAAACTCAACCTCCTCCTTTATCATACAATTTCTAGAACTTTATCACTTGGGAATGATTATTTAAAATATGTACTTGCAGCCACATTCATATGATGTACTTGGACTCGTTAAAACTCAAGACTTAATGTCCAATTAAGCGTTGAGTTGAGGTTCCATCATGTGTGACTAAGTTAATGGGCTTGAGTCCCATCCCCTTGGAAGTCTTAGACACAACTTCTCTTGTAAGTCCTTTTGTCAATGGATCCGCCAAGTTTTCACTAGACTTGACAAAATTTATGGTGATCACCCCATCTAGAATAAGTTGTCTAACATAACTATGTCTTAGACCAATATGTCTAGAGTTCCCATTGTAAACTTGGCTATAAGCCTTTGATAATGTTGCTTCACTATCACATCGAATTGAAATAGGCAACATTGGCTTTGGCCATAAAGGAACCTCATAAAGTAGATTTCTCAACCATTCAGCTTCCTTACTTGCCGAAGCTAATGCCACAAATTCTGAAGCCATAGTAGAATCTGTTATGCATGTTTGTTTCTTAGATCCCCAAGAAACTGCACCCCCACCAAACATGAATATCCATCCACTTGTGGATGAATAATCGTCCATGTTGGTGATCCAACTTGCATCTGTATATCCTTCTAAGACCGAAGGTTCACCACTATAAACAATGCCATAATCAATGGTTTTCTTTAAGTATTTTAATACTCTAGAAATGGCATTCCAATGCAAGTTACTAGGGTTGCTAGTATATCTATTAAGCTTGCCAACGGCAAAAGCTATATCCGGTCTTGTGCATGTCATAGCATACATCAAACAACCTATAACTCTTGCATATTCAAGTTGTGCAACTGGCATTTCCTTATTCGAAGTTAATTTCAAATTAGGATCATAAGGTGTTGCAACCGTTGCACTATTAAAATGATTAAATCTTTTGAGAATCTTCTTAACATAATGTGATTGAGATAAGATCAATTTATTATCCATTCTATGAATCCTTATACCCAAAATCACATCTGCAACACCCATATCTTTCATGGCAAAGTTATTTGACAAAAAATTCTTGGTACTTTCCACTTGTTCTAAGTCCGTACCAAAAATTAACATGTCTTCAACATACAAACAAATGATGACACCTTTACCATTTTCAAACTTACTATAAACACATTTATCGGATTCATTAATAATAAATCCGTTTGCTAGAACAGCCTCATCAAATTTTTGATGCCATTGCTTAGGGGCTTGCTTAAGTCCATACAAAGACTTAATAAGTTTACACACTTTCTTTTCTTGTCCTAGAATCACAAACCCTTCAGGTTGTTCCATATACACCTCTTCATCCAATTCACCATTTAAGAATGCAGTTTTTATATCCATTTGGTGAATTTCCAATTTATATATAGAGGCCAATGCCATAAGCATTCTGATTGTAGCAATTCTTACTACAGGTGCATATGTATCAAAATAATCGATTCCATGCTTTTGTGTAAATCCCTTAGCAACAAGTCTAGCCTTAAATTTGTCTATAGTACCATCCAGTTTCATTTTCTTTTTGAAAATCCACTT
The DNA here is from genome assembly GCA_032173925.1 of Heritiera fomes. Taxonomy (NCBI): domain Eukaryota; kingdom Viridiplantae; phylum Streptophyta; class Magnoliopsida; order Malvales; family Malvaceae; genus Heritiera; species Heritiera fomes. The sequence continues at coordinate 25,186,887 of JAPDPM010000017.1, read as the reverse complement.
GCAACCTATTGGTTTGCAACTTGGAGGCAAATCTACTAAAATCCATGTATTATTTCCCATAATTGATTCCATCTCATCACTTATAGCTTCCTTCCAAAAAGCTATATCTTGAGACTTCATAGCCTCTTCAAATGTCCTAGGATCGGATTCCATATTGAAGCAATATTCAATATGATTATCTATATTTTCTTTTGTTCCTTCAACAAGAAACATGTGAAAATCTGACCCATAAGTTTTAGCTTTTCTAGCTCTTTTACTTACTCTAGGTACAAGGTTTTCTTCTTCTTGAAATTTGGAAGAATCATTTTCAAGATCTTTTGAACTATTTTGAGCAATATCTTTTGCATGAGGAACTGAATTAAATCTTCCTTCATCAAATAAGGCATCTTTCGATTCAATAACTGTATTAATTGAAATCGAATCATTTGGTTCAATGACCAAAAACCTATAAGCCTTACTATTTTGTGCATAACCAATAAATATGCACTCAACTCCCCTTTCACCTAATTTCTTTCTTTTAGGTTCAGGAACTTTAACTATTGCTCTACAACCCCATACCTTAAGATAACTTAAGTTGGGTTTCCTTTTCTTCCATAATTCATATGGGGTTACTTTGTTCCTTTTGCTTGGAACTCTATTTTGAATGTGACATGTAGTCAACATTGCCTCACCCCAAAAACCTTGTCCTAATCCGGAATAGGACATCATGGCATTCACCATTTCAGTTAGTGATCTATTTTTCCTTTCAGCCACACCATTAGATTGAGGACTGTATGGTGGGGTTAGTTCATGTACAATTCCAACAGATTCAAAATATGATGGATCAAAGTATTCTCCTCCCCTATCAGTTCTCAAGGTTTTAATTCTAGTATCACAATGCAATTCTACTTCATTCTTATATGTTTTGAACTTTTCTAATGCTTCATTCTTAGAATGCATCAAATAAACATAGCAAAACCTAGAGAAATCATTAATAAAAGTAACATAGTATTTCTTTCCTCCTATAGATGGGGTTCCATGCAAATCACCTACATCACTATGTACTAATTCAAGAAATTTAGAACTTCTTTCCACCTTAGGAAATGATTTCCTTGTTATCTTTGTAAGCATGCAAGTTTTACATTTTCTATCACTTGTTTTTATGAAAGGAATCAAGTTCGATTTAGACATGTTAATCATTCTAGCATAATGTACATGACCTAATCGACTATGCCATAAATCAAAAGAGTCAACCATATAAATAGAATCATTCATCTTATTATTGATGGAAGATACATTAAGTTTAAACATGCCTTCATTGGCATAACCCTTCCCAACAAAGATTCCACCCTTGGATAATATAAATTTATCCCCTTCAAACACTAACTTGAAACCAAATTTGTTGAGCAAACTTACAGACACAAGATTTTTCCTAACTTCTGGAACATAATAAACATTAGTTAAAGTTAATATCTTTCCAGAAGTAAAATTTAAATCTATTGTCCCTTTGCCTTTGATTTCAGTTGTTAAAGAATTCCCCATGTAGAGCACATTGCCTTCCTCTTCCTCTTGGAAAGTTTTGAACAGAGCTTTGTTTGTGCACACATGTTTTGTAGCACCGGAATCAATCCATCATGCTTCCTTGTCTTCAAGGACATTGATCTCAGAAATTACAGCAACAAAGTTGTCCTTGGTTGCCATGGATGCACCTTTCTTCTTTTTGAAGATGTAGCAGTCCTTCTTAAAGTGCCCTTGTTTTCCACAATGGAAACATGCACCCTTTTTCTTTTTGAATTTCTGACCTTTGATGGAATGCTCCTTTTTCTTTGTGGATTTCTTGCTGGGTTGAACATCCTCCACCACATGGAACTTGGAGATGTTAGTCTCCTTTTCTTTTTCATTTTCCTTGCGATATTGTTCCTCTATCCGAAGATAGCTTGCAAGGTACTCAAGAGTTATATCTTCCTTTTTATGTTTCAAGGTCCTCTTGATATCTTTCCATGTTGATGGGAGTTTATCAATGATAGAAGATACAATAATTGATTCATCCATAGACAAATTATATTGCTTGAATTTATTTAGGATGATTTCAATCTCAGCAAATTGTTCCATGACAGATTTGGATTCATTCATTTTGAAAGAATTCCAACTTGTCACTAGAAACTTTTTGCTAGTTGCATCTTCTGCCATGTACCTTGCATCTAACTTATCCCACAATTCTTTTGCTGTAGTAACTGTGATATATGTATCAAATAGGGAATCAGACATACCGTTTAAAATGCAACCCCTACAGGTGTAGTCATCGTTTTCCCATTTCTGTCTTTGATGAACTTCCTCACTTGATTCATTTTCTTTCTCTTTTGGCTTTGGAGTAGTGAGGACATATGCAATGTTGAGTGTGGTGAGGAGAATCCGCATCTTTTGTTGCCATCTTAGAAAATTCCCTCCATCAAATCTTTCCAATTTCTGAAAGTTGGTAACCGTCTCTCTCAAGGAATCCATCTTCATTACAGCCAAATTAATCCTAAGATTGTTGACCAGATTGGTTCTGCTTCTGTGTTGAACCTCCTTGGTGGATATGAAGATGACCTTGAGTGTTCTTGAGTGCCTTGAATAACCTTGAATTTTGATCTCCTTGGTAATCACGAACAAATGCAGAAATGGCTTCTAGGCGTGCTGCTATAATGCCACTTTCCTTAGGATTATTTCGCCCCCACCAATTACGGCATGCAACAGGGGTTTATCGAATATCCCTAGGATACAAAGAAGCCCTTGTTTAAAATCACTTTGCACTAGTGAAATTAAACCACTAATTACCCTTGACAAGTACAAAAGTATCTTGTCTTAGTCACTATCTTCTGCAGCAAATAATGCCTAAGAAACTTATCTTTAGTTTGAGAGTGAGAGGGAAGAAAGAATATCAGAATTATTCTGGTATATTTTGATCATCATCTCAAGTATGAACTTGACATCTCTATTTATAGAGATTAATTCCAAGTGATGCAACCTTTAATCAAGTGATATGATTTTTCAATTGTGTTGTTTGATTCATCAAACACAATTGTTCAACAAGGCCCCAACCTTTGGAGACAAATGGTAATGTTGCTTAACCATTCAGAAGTTGAATAACATCTTTTGGATGAGCTTGTAACTCTTTAATCAAAAAACTATCCGTTGTATACACTTTTTATACTAGGCAGTCGGATGCCCGAAAATGGCAGTCGAATGCCCTAGTGTATTTTTAAAACAGTAAGCAAGTCCAGGTATGGCAGTCGACTGCTCTCTCATGGCAGTCGACTGCTCTAACATAAATCTTATATAGAAGCTTGATCGTATTATGGGCAGTTGACTGCCCTATAAAGGCAGTTGACTGCTCCCCAAGGTAGTCGACTCCCTTCCCAAGGCATCCAACTGCCTTAGTGTAAATTTTATACAGAATGTTTTCTGCACAAGGGCAGTTGACTGCCCTACCAAGCTTCAATTAATCGAGTTTACTTCGATTTCCTTAACCCGGAACCTTACCAAGGCATTAGTTTCTTAATTCCATTGATTAAACTTTATATTTAATCAATAATTCATCTACTTTTTGAAAATATTCTAACAGTCCTTATGGTCCCTAAGATTTTTCAAGTTCCTAGTCTCAACACATATACATTGTTATGGTCTTTGTTGACCTTCACATTGTTTGTTGCATATTTATCACTAAAAAATCTACTATTTGAATGGTTGAGGGTTGCAGGAGGTCTTTGAATCCTCATATTCATTCACTGCTACCATTTAATTAAGAGATTGCAAGTTAAAGTAAGCACGCTTGATATCAAATTGCATATCATGCCAGGAATTTAGGGCAATAGTCATCCTCAATCTCCTGAACTCTATCTAACACGATGAACCTATGCACTTGGCCTGCCTCGCCCCAGCAAAACATCAAAATTATGATCCACATAAAAGCTACTTATCTTCTTAATATGAAAACCACAGTTCTCAAGAACCATGCTCCTTTATTTAAGTTGCAATTGTGTGGTCTACCAAACTTTCTCTATTTGATTTGTGGGAACTTTAAAATTTAATGGCATGGTTAATTATTACGATTTAATGATTTCAATTGCTGGTCAATAAAGCTTTAATGTAATTCTTATTATGTTGTAGCATATTGTACCTCCTTATGCTATCCCATGACATTTGTATGTTTTGATGTACATCAAGGCTGAATATGTGTGCATCCTTTTTCTTTTATTCTCTATTTTTTTCTATTTACTTAATTTTTGTTTTTGTTTGCAGATAGATTGTTTCTTTTCTAGGTTTTGTTTTTTGCAGGTGTAGAAATGAGTTTTCTATATAAAACTTAAGGTATTAATTTATAACTTTTTTTTCTTGAATACAAGATTATTAGAAAAAAATCTTTGATCGTTTTTCAACTTTGTGTTCGATTTAAATAATAAAACGGCTGCTGATAAAAAAATGCAAGATTTATCGAGGTGAAAACTTTCTTTTGCTGACAAAAAAAATGCAAGATGCATGGCTACTAAACTCATGTGCAGCCATTTTGTTGATTTTGTGTATGACATTTATATTGCTAAATATTTTTTATATTAACATCTCCACTTATTACTGTAAATCAAGCCTTGAGGTTATCATTTTTGTTATTGGAGCAATGTTTGAAATATCCAAGGTCTGTCTTTTCCAATAGCTGAAGCCAAAATTTCAATATTTATGTGATCAAGGTTGTTAAATTCATGTTTCAGGAACATATTATTTAAAGTAATTTTGTTTTGTCTACGTCAAGCTTACCTTGAATGAGCTTACTGATTGAGGAATTGTTCTTTCTGTCTTTTTTTTTTTTTGAGGTAAACATTTAAGTTTTGCTGTTTTTTTCTTTGCAAAAATAGGGCATAGCCAAGTATGATGCACTGTGAGTGAGTTTGATCTGCTGGCAATGTGTGATGAGGTATAAATGTATATATAACAATTTATATAAACTGCGATTAAATGATCATTTGATGCTAAAATGATCATTTTTGTGCATGAACCCATTGCAACGCACGGGTATTTTCTAGTATTTCATTAACAACGAAAGAATATGACAGAATAATAAAAGCCTAACAATGAACTGCATTTCTGAATTATGATGTCCTACTTCTTGCACTTGAGATAGCTAAAAATGGGCTTCTCGGGAACCGGAATGCACTTGGCAGCCCAACCAATGGGCCACGGGGCAGCTGCAATTGCGACGCAGGCAATTGGCCCCAATTCAACTTCTCTGTGTCAGCAAAGCGTTTCAGAAATTCTACCATCACCACTTGAAGAAGAATGGTTACGGCAATGATTCCCATAAACAACTTATTCTTGTGTATCCCCTCAAATACGTTCTTCTTTTCTAGCTTCCTTGCGTTAAATTCGTTGAATACTTGGCAAAGAATAAAAATATTGAAGATCAAGGTATCATTTACCTTCTCTGTTACGTCAAAGATTGATTCACCGCTGAATTGTAGGGTCAGAAGCACTGCTATTTGGTATAAAGCTTCAGCTAGTAGGTTCCTCCACATGATATTTGTGATAAGCGGCTCTGTTCGACCAACGGGTGGTTTCTCCATCAACTCCTCTGTAGGCGGCTCTGTTAAAAGAGCCAGAGCACCCAAGATGTCCACGATCAAGTTCACCCACAATAAATGGACTGTTGTTTCACTTGCTGAAACTGCTGCTACGAAGTTCATACAAAGTGCAACAACATTTACAATAAGCTGGAATTGAATGAATTTCTGAATGTTTGTATAGACACATCTGCCCCACCTCAAGACAGTGGCAACAGACGCAAAATTATCATCCAAGATAAGAATATCTGAGCTCTCTTTCGCCACTTCGGTGCCCTGAATGCCCATGGATAGCCCTATATCTGCTTCCTTGAGTGCTGGTGTATCATTTGCGCCATCACCGGTGACAACTGTAAAGAAAGAGATTATAAGAGAAAGAGATAAAGAAAAGAAAGAATGAAAAAAGGAATTGTATTTCTGATGATACATTACAAGAAGGTTAAAAGCCTTTATATAGGCAATAGAACATGACAATAAAGGAAATACAATCTGGAAATAAAATCGTAATAAAGTCCTAAAATCAATCATAATCAATTAGTCAACTATAATAAATTAGTCTAAGGTAACTATAATATTACAATTGATTGTAACATTAATTGTAATATTACGTTTACATTATCGTAATCAATTAGTCAACTGTAATCAATTAATCTAAGTCAACTGTAATATTACAATTGATTGTAACATTAATTGTAATATTACGTTAACATCCTCCCGCAAACTCAAGGTGGTAATGTGGAAGCCAACTTGAGTTTGGAAACTTGTGCAAGAAATTGTCCAGGTGGATGTGCTTTGGTGAAGATATCTGCTTTCTGATCTGTGGTAGTGACAGGAACAAGACGTAGAGTTTGGCTAAGCAAATGATGACGAACAAAGTGACAATCAATCTCGATATGTTTAGTACGCTCATGAAAGACATCATTATGAGCTATTTGAATAGCACTTTGATTATCACAATGGATTGGAGTACCGAAACGATGAGAAACACCCATGTCTTGAAGAAGCCATCGTAACCATAGGAGTTCAGATGTTGCATCTGCAAGAGCTCGATACTCAGCCTCAGTACTGGAGCGAGAGACAACAGTTTGTTTCTTACTACGCCAAGAGATAAGTGACGAACCAAGAAAGAAACAATAACCAGTGGTAGAACGACGATCAGTAGGATCCCTTGCCCAATCAGCATCACAATAACATTGCAAATCAAATGATGAGCTAGAAGGAAAATGCAGTCCATGAAACATAGTAAAATTGATTATTAGATAAAAGTTGTTGGTCATAAAAATATTTATTTCCTTCGTATTGTTTAGTACAAAAGAGAAACATGTTTACTAAGTATAAAGTTATATATTGAACAAAATGTTTAAAAATAATTTTTTTGAGAAATTTGGATTAGCTTGGATTAAAAAAAATAAACAATACTTAAGTTAAATACCAACGGCATTTGTCTCGTACCTCTGTGGAGCTATTACTTAGGATAAGAACGTATTGCTTTTTTGTTAGCTTAACTCCAAAAATAATTCATGGCGAAGTATCCCATCAATATAAGTATGTCCTAAAGAGAAGAGCACAACATAATTTGATTTATAGTTCAAGAAGGAAGAAGTACTTGTCTCCCTGAAGAGCCATGGAAAGAATTAAGCAAATCATATCAAACCTTCCGCAAGAGAATGGCTGGAGAAGTTTTCAGCCTTTCCGCTTATACCAAGGCTTCTGGTGTTTCCCACTTTTCCTGGAAGGTATCATGCTTGCTCAAGAATGTTTCAACGCTCAATCAAGTGATATCATTGTTTGCAGTGCTCCTAAGAGCGGCACCACTTGGATTAAGGCACTTACTTTTGCAATTGTGACTCGACGTCGTTTCAACGAGTCAGCAAATCCTTTGCTATTTAAAGGGCCACAAGACTGTTTGCCAATGTTGGAGACAATGGAACGGTTAGACAACAGGACGTACGTCCGTGAGCCAGGAATCCCGCTCATTGCCACGCACACTCCCTACGCTTCCTTGCCAAAATCTGTGCATGATTCTGATTGCAAAATTGTTTATATTTGCAGAGAACCAAAGGATACGTTTGTTTCCCTTTTTCATTTTGCAGGCAAGCGAAGGCCAAAGGAAAACGAACCCATTTCTGTAGAGGAGGCTTTGGAGCTGTTTTGCGAAGGGAAATCTATTTTCGGGCCGTGGTGGGACCATACTTTAGGATACTGGAAGGCAAGTTTGGAACGACCAGACAAGGTATTGTTCTTGAAATATGAAGATCTATTAAAAGATTCTGTGTTTTATGTGAAGAAATTGGCAGAATTCATGGGCTATCCATTTTCTTTGGAGGAAGAAGAAGCTGGAGTAGTGGAGAGAATAGTAAATCTGTGTAGTTTTGAAAATCTTAGCAATTTGGAGGTGAATAATACTGGGTTGCAGCTGCTGGTTGATCGTCAGTTTAGTAACAAAGATTTCTTCAGGAGAGGCAAGGTTGGAGACTGGAGAAACTACCTGACACCCCAGATGGCAAATCGCCTCGACAATATAATAGAACAGAAGCTGAAAGGATCTGGCTTGGCATTCAATTGATCATAAACTAGTGCTAGGCAATTAAGAAGACATGACATGCCTTTTCAGTCTGCAATCTCGGCCTGCCTTTGCCTTATGTTAAGCTCCATAAGCACTGAAGCTATCCATTGGCTTGAATAATATGTGAAATCATCTATGTGGTTTTTTTTTTAATAATTAGGATTGACAGTAAAGTTGTTTGGATTTGAATTCAAATCTTGTAATAAGCTACTAACACTTTCTTAACTTATCGGTTAAGAGGTTGTTGGAAATTGGGATTTGAAAGCTTGTGTTAATTGCATTTTCAACCTAATTGGTTCTTTGCAATTGATGGTTTTGGTTTCTAATTATTAATTTTAGCTGTTAGGTTTTGAGATTTTAACTTGAAATGGTGAATTTCCAATCTTGGAAAATAAGGGGAGAGATTTGTAAGAAAGAAAACGACACATTTCATTGTGCAAAACTAACAAGTGGTGACTGCTCTGCCATCCCTCTTTTGAGCTTTTCACCGGATGAACACTGTTCTACAGTCACATGGGGAGCTGATCACATTGCACAGAAAAATCTCGAGTTACCATATCCAAGCAGTTCACATAGATTTATATACACCATATAGAGTTATATTAGGTTTCTCACTTTCCAACAAGGCAAAACTATTCAAAAGTGATAAACTCGAATTCTCGTGAAGCCACGATTGTGTGTTAACTGTTAAACGTATTTTTACCCTCTCTTAATGTCACGTAGTGCTTTTCTTTTTAATGTTTTGACGATTTTAGTTTTTTTTTTCTTAGTCTGCAATGTTTATGTTTATCTTATGGAAAAAATATTTTTTTGCTATCCATTGTTGTATTTTTATTACCAATCCTGATTCATCCTATCATGGGGGGCCTGTTATTTGTTCGTGAAATGTCGCCTTTGTGCTTGTTTCTTTTTCCTGTCCCATTTTGCAAATAAGTTATAAATTTGTATGCTTTTTTAGTCATTTTGCTTTTAAGCAATTATGGGATTAGGTGTGAAAACAACTGTGTTTCTGGCATTGTCTTTCTTTTGCCCCCACTTTTTGCTGTTAAACGTGTTAGCTGCTATGTCAATTTTGAATCTATCAAGATTGTTGAAGAAATAAAAATATAGAAATGATAGAAAAAATAATAAAGAGATGTGATACATACATACATGAGATAAAAGAGAGAGGATAAGAAAAAATAAAAAAAAAAGGAAAAATATTTAAAAAAAAAAGAAACTTGAGAAGGAAATAACAGAGGAGAAAATGATCCATTTCAGAAAAAATGGGTTAGAAAAGGGTTAATTCTATTTTCTCACACAACGAGTATCCCGAAAAGAGAGGGAAAGAGGCAGTCAAAGAAAAAAATAAGAGAAAAAAGAGGTTTTTCATCGACAATGGCTATGGGTTTGTCACTAGCTCATGAGGCAAAATTCAAGAAACAAATAGTGGAAGCTTTCCTTGCTTTTTTTTTTAAAGCTTCCTTGCTTTTTCATATCCGTTCTTTTCTTATTTTATTTATTTTTTTAGGTTTCTTTTATGATAGGAGTATCTAATTCCCATGAAAAATGGGGAGAGAGACCGAGATAACAAGGTGAAGAAATCATCTTACAGGGTGTCGTAACGATTTCATCTGAAAACTTGACTGCTCGACGATTTTGAAAACATTAAAAATAATAAGGGGAGTCAGTCATCAATCTTTTTTGACTAGGTATCATTGGTCTCCTAAAATATTTATTTCTTTAACAAAATCTCAAAATTAATTAAGTTTTATTAAAAAGACAATTTTTGGTTTGCGAAAACAAAATCAGGTTCGGGAGTACGATTACGCGTGAGGAAGGATTAGTACCCCCACGACGTCCGTTTAAAAAACGATACCATCTTAATCACATGTTATCCTTTTTCTTTTAATAAAATGGTCTCATGTAACTAAATAAATTATGCTTACAATTATAATAAATAAATAGATAAATAAATAAATAAATAAACAAACAAATAATTAAATAAATGTGAGGAAAAAGGTATACCCAAATTAGCTTGGGCTTATGACCCAAAAAAGCTTTCCCAAATAGCCCAAATTCAAGCCCAACAGCAAGCTAGATTGGGCCGGATCTCGCTGGGCCAAGAACGGATCGTCGAACGAGTTGACAGCCGGGTTCTGCGGACTTCGAATCCGGGTCGAGGCAACACGCGAACCCAGGGGCTTCAAAACGCAACGTTTTGCTGCTCTATAAAAGGCTACTTTTTTTCTTTCACTCATTTTCACCGGTTTCCAAAAAAAAAATTCCAAAAATCCTCCAAAAACTCTCTCAACCTATCCTACACCAAACGGTTGCCAGCCACCGTGTGTCGCCGTACGCCGATCGCCGGTGGTCTCCCCAACACCTTTAAAATATTCCCCTCTTCTTCCTCTAACCAGATCTGGTCTCCAATCTACATAAAAGCTCCTCTAACCCTATAGATCTAACCTAGGTCGAAACCCTTTTCCCCTTTTCTTTTATGTTTTATTTTTTTTTTGTTAATGGCTAGAAAAGTATTTGAAGTTGATGTGGCTATTTGTTTTTTTTTGTGCAAGAGTTAGGGGTTTAGATCTCAGATCTAGGTTTTGGGGTCCTCGGGTTCTTTTTTTTTTGGTTTGTGTTTGGTAGTGCTAAGGGCTATGTGTGTGGTGGTTGTCCTAGCAGTGGTTGGTTGCCGGAATAACTTGGGGTTTCGGGTTTATGTGTAGAATTTGGTTGATTGATGGTGGGTATTGTGCGTTGGGATTTTCGGGTACTGTATAGGTTGAGTTAGGAATCTACGTTCAACTGGATGGTGGGTTTTTAGATAGTGGTTGCTGATGCCGAATGTTGCTATCACGATGGTGGCTTGGTTTAGGGCATTCAGCTTAAGGAATGAGGCAGAGGGTTGTGGTGTTTGGTGGTCTCGACAATGGTGAGTGGTGTAGTCTCTGCCGATTTTCAGTGTTCAAGAGTCTCTCCCCCCCTTTTGCGAATAGTTTACCCATTTGAAAGCCAATTGGGAATTCCTTTTTACTCGGGCCCCTTAGTTAATCTTCTGGTCTGTAGCTTATATTTTGGTCACCAATGGTGACTGGTGTGACAGGATATAGGGAAGAGTAGTGTGCATGTGATTGAGAAGACGAAAATCCAGCTACAAGGACGGCAAGGGGTGGCAATGGGTGTGGAGAAGGGAACCCCATTAAATGCACTGATATAAAAAAATTAAAAATCAAAAATAAAAAATAAAAAATCAAAATAAAAATCAAATCAAATAAAAGAAAAGAAAAGAAAAATAAATAAAATAAGATAAAATAAATAATTAAAAATGAAAATTAAATAATTAGACATCAGCCCATTAAGATTTGGGCCTTAAAGCCCATACCTTAATTTGAATTGGGTTAGATCAATGAAGCCTAAAATCTAAAATAGACAAAAGATAAGTATTAAATTTATCAAAATGGTTTGTAAATTCGGACAAAATTAGGTGTCTACACAAGATTTTCTAATTTTTCATCTGTCGTGTATCTTCATCTCGCTCTAATATGGTATTTGTTCTTTCACTTTTATAATCTCTTTCCCTTTGGTTTTCTTTTATTGATTCTAATTATTTCTTTTTCCTCTTTGAACGGTAAGATCAGAGAATGGCTGATGGAGGTTGAATTTGCTATGAAGATTGCGTCCTTCTTGTTTCAGGCTAGTTCTCAGCACAAAAAGAGACAAAAAAACTGCTTTGTCTCCAATTAAAGGTGAGATATGTGTGTAACCAAAAAAAGGAAAGAATGTGGGAGTTGTGGATGCATGTAAGTTCTTCCTCCATCTATGTTTATGGGTCTTTCATTTTTTTCCTCCATTTCGAAAACTTGGTTAATGAATTTCACATTTTTCTTTTTGTTAATGATTTATTATTTCTAACATTCATCAGTTTTTATTTTATTTTATTTTTAAATACACTAATTTCTTTGAAAACAAAATGAAAAAGCATTTAAATTGTTAGAACTTTTTGGTTCTGTTTAAAAAATTGTAAACTTTTTTGGATTGCTTTAAAGGGTTTCCTTATTATATTTTTTTGGTGCTTAAAAAATTTTTTTATTGGGTTAAAATTTGATTATCTAAACAAGTTTGAAAAAGAAAATTAATTCAAGACATAATTGGTTTTTTTAAGTTCTGATGCAACATTCAAAATTTGGGTTTTCTTTTAAAAAGATGAAGACATGTATGTGTAAGCCAACAAAAGTCCTTATGGTCCCTAAGATTTTTCAAGTTCCTAGTCTCAACACATATACATTGTTATGGTCTTTGTTGACCTTCACATTGTTTGTTGCATATTTATCACTAAAAAATCTACTATTTGAATGGTTGAGGGTTGCAGGAGGTCTTTGAATCCTCATATTCATTCACTGCTACCATTTAATTAAGAGATTGCAAGTTAAAGTAAGCACGCTTGATATCAAATTGCATATCATGCCAGGAATTTAGGGCAATAGTCATCCTCAATCTCCTGAACTCTATCTAACACGATGAACCTATGCCCTTGGCCTGCCTCGCCCCAGCAAAACATCAAAATTATGATCCACATAAAAGCTACTTATCTTCTTAATATGAAAACCACAGTTCTCAAGAACCATGCTCCTTTATTTAAGTTGCAATTGTGTGGTCTACCAAACTTTCTCTATTTGATTTGTGGGAACTTTAAAATTTAACGGCATGGTTAATTATTACGATTTAATGATTTCAATTGCTGGTCAATAAAGCTTTAATGTAATTCTTATTATGTTGTAGCATATTGTACCTCCTTATGCTATCCCATGACATTTGTATGTTTTGATGTACATCAAGGCTGAATATGTGTGCATCCTTTTTCTTTTATTCTCTATTTTTTTCTATTTACTTAATTTTTGTTTTTGTTTGCAGATAGATTGTTTCTTTTTTAGGTTTTTTTTTTTTGCAGGTGTAGAAATGAGTTTTCTATATAAAACTTAAGGTATTAATTTATAACTTTTTTTTCTTGAATACAAGATTATTAGAAAAAAATCTTTGATCGTTTTTCAACTTTGTGTTCGATTTAAATAATAAAACGGCTGCTGATAAAAAAATGCAAGATGCATCGAGGTGAAAACTTTCTTTTGCTGACAAAAAAAATGCAAGATGCATGGCTACTAAACTCATGTGCAGCCATTTTGTTGATTTTGTGTATGACATTTATATTGCTAAATATTTTTTATATTAACATCTCCACTTATTACTGTAAATCAAGCCTTGAGGTTATCATTTTTGTTATTGGAGCAATGTTTGAAATATCCAAGGTCTGTCTTTTCCAATAGCTGAAGCCAAAATTTCAAGATTTATGTGATCAAGGTTGTTAAATTCATGTTTCAGGAACATATTATTTAAAGTAATTTTGTTTTGTCTACGTCAAGCTTACCTTGAATGAGCTTACTGATTGAGGAATTGTTCTTTCTGTCTTTTTTTTTTTGAGGTAAACATTTAAGTTTTGCTGTTTTTTTCTTTGCAAAAATAGGGCATAGCCAAGTATGATGCACTGTGAGTGAGTTTGATCTGCTGGCAATGTGTGATGAGGTATAAATGTATATATAACAATTTATATAAACTGCGATTAAATGATCATTTGATGCTAAAATGATCATTTTTGTGCATGAACCCGTTGCAACGCACGGGTATTTTCTAGTATTTCATTAACAACGAAAGAATATGATAGAATAATAAAAGCCTAACAAGGAACTGCATTTCTGAATTATGATGTCCTACTTCTTCCACTTGAGATAGCTAAAAATGGGCTTCTCGGGAACCGGAATGCACTTGGCAGCCCAACCAATGGGCCACGGGGCAGCTGCAATTGCGACGCAGGCAATTGGCCCCAATTCAACTTCTCTGTGTCAGCAAAGCGTTTCAGAAATTCTACCATCACCACTTGAAGAAGAATGGTTACGGCAATGATTCCTATAAACAACTTATTCTTGTGTATCCCCTCAAATACGTTCTTCTTTTCTAGCTTCCTTGCGTTAAATTCGTTGAATACTTGGCAAAGAATAAAAATATTGAAGATCAAGGTATCATTTACCTTCTCTGTTACGCCAAAGATTGATTCACCGCTGAATTGTAGGGTCAGAAGCACTGCTATTTGGTATAAAGCTTCAGCTAGTAGGTTCCTCCACATGATATTTGTGATAAGCGGCTCTGTTCGACCAACGGGTGGTTTCTCCATCAACTCCTCTGTAGGCGGCTTTGTTAAAAGAGCCAGAGCACCCAAGATGTCCACGATCAAGTTCACCCACAATAACTGGACTATTGTTTCACTTGCTGAAACTGCTGCTACGAAGTTCATACAAAGTGCAACAACATTTACAGTAAGCTGGAATTGAATGAATTTCTGAATGTTTGTATAGACACATCTGCCCCACCTCAACACAGTGGCAACAGACGCAAAATTATCATCCAAGATAAGAATATCTGAGCTCTCTTTCGCCACTTCGGTGCCCTGAATGCCCATGGATAGCCCTATATCTGCTTCCTTGAGTGCTGGTGTATCATTTGCGCCATCACCGCTGACAACAACTACATGTCCTTTCTGTTTCAAGCACTGTACCATGAGAAGTTTATCGAAAGGAGACGATCTTACCATAACTCGGATTTTGTCAACGTTTTCCATCCTCTCCTGTGGTGTATAATTTCTGAATTCCTCACCTTCCACGGCCACACCACTGGACATGTCCTCACTAGGCCTGAGAATCCCACATTCGGTAGCTATGGCTCTTGCAGTGAAAACATTGTCACCGGTGATCATTTTGACGTTTACTCCAGCATATTGGCAATCTTCCACAGCTTTCTTCACTCCAGGTCTGCATGGATCCTTTATTCCCACAAGTCCTAATAGGGTCAAGCTGTCTTCTCTAAGCTTTTTCTGCTCTTTCAGAGTTTCGTACTCCTCTTCTGGAATTTGCTTATGGGCAAAAGCAATGCACCGGACGCTGCTGGTGGCTATGCCTTGAATGAAATTCTCGAACTTCATCCTTTCGTTGTCATTGAGATCTTTCACGATTCCAGAAGCATCATAGTAGCTCGAACACATAGCTAGTATCATCTCTGCGGCTCTTTTCCAGTGAACATGGACAGAGTCATCACTATTCTGCCTAATCGAAACCCCACTTCGTTTTTTCTGAGAATTGAAGGCTTCAACTTGTAGTATTGCACGACCCTAATTCATTTTCTCCATATCCATATTCAGTTCCAGGACAGCCCAAGAAAGGATTGCCTTTTCTGTAGGACTGCCTGAGAATTCAAATTCTGTACCTGAGGAAGCTCCGTAAACACTGCCAGTGGTGTTTAAAGCAACTCCCTGGTGGATCAAGTCAACCACAAACGGATATATTTGTAAAGAAAGAGATTATATAAAAAAAAAGAGATAAAGAAAAGAAAGAACGAAAGAATGAATTATATTTCTAATGATAAATTACAAGAAGGTTAAAGGTTTTTATTGTTTAGTACAAAAGAGAAACATGTTTACTAAGTATAAAGTTATATATTGAACAAAATGTTTAAAAATAATTTTTTTGAGACATTTGGATTAGCTTGGATTAAAAAAAATAAACAATACTTAAGTTAAATAGTATGACAAACAGATAATTTGTGCTAAAAATAAACAAATTAAAATAATGATGCAACAACAATAAAAAATAAAAGCACCAAAACTATATATATTGCATAGTGGTTTAGACAATTAAACAAAGAAGTAAGAAAAATTATCTAAGAATGCTTTGTTCATATTATTAATCAAGTATAAGATTTTAAATCCATCTGTAAACATTTTTATTTTAAGAATAACTAATTGAACTATTTTTATTTACTTTAAAGTACAATATGCAAAGTAAAAGTATTTTTTTAAAAAAAGTTAAAGGTAAAAAAACCTTTCATATAATATTTTTTATTCGAAAGTAAAATATATACAAATAAAAAAAACAAATATATAACAATATAAAGCAATACTATAAAATAATAATAGAGGATTTGATTAAAAAGAGTTAAAAAGTTATACAAAAAATATGTTAAAGATTTAACTAAAAAACTGTTGAAAAAAATAAAAAGGCTTAAGTAAAAAAAAGTTATTGAGAAAAAAATAAAATAAATGGACATGTGTTTAATAATGAAAAAAAAAGATAAAAATATAAAATAATATAAATTATTAAAAAGTTATTAAAATAATATTTATTATTTAATTATTGCCCGGAAACAACTATTTCTATTTCTTTTCCCTAAGGGGCCCAACATTTATGGTTGAGCAATCAGCTTTTTTGGTTACGTACACGGAGCACGTTTTCCACACCTTGTTCATTGTCTGGGCCACTGGCAGTGAGAGTATTGCGGTAGAGGTAAGCCTTAGCCTATTAGAAGTTGAACTTGAATTTATTTTATGTATTCATGTGTTAACTTTCCATGAATCTAACTATATGTAAATTTAATTAGTCACTAAATCAAGTTAAAATATTAAGTCAACTAACTTTTATATGATCCAAGAGACTTCTTTTTTTAGACAATTATTCAAGTTAATAATATACAAAGGAAAATTAAGCCTAATTAATCATGTATTTTCTAATCGAAACCATTTCAACAATCCCTTGTTATTTATGAAAAAAAAAAGTATAGAAACACAATATGAACAATTTTAGTTTAATATTTTAGAGTGTTTTTGTTATCCTTTCATGGGAATTAAAAACATTCCATCTCTTATCTCTAGACATTGCCTAAAATGTACCTAACAACTGCATCCATCACTTTCTTAGTTTCCCCTTACTTTCCTTCCCTTTGCTCTATTACCAAAATCACTAAATCCATCATTTCTTTTATTTATATATTGTGGAGGTCAAGATTTGACGATTTGTGTAAATAATTTATGTTTGTCATGTAAAATCATATTTGTATATTAATATAAAATAAGAAAATTTTGTGTTAAAATTTTTGTCGAAACGTTAAACACATTTTTTAAAAATTTTTGTCATTCATATATAATTTTTATTAAATTTGAGCTCGTATGGTCTTTATGCCTTCTATTTATATCTTATCTAACATTGTTAAATCTAATGCTATGATACTCATGTTTGGTTGAATATTCCATGTGGAGAAGGTTCTATGAAGGTATATTCTACAACAACAAAAAAAATAGTTATAATACCTTAATCCCATTTAGAAATATTATGATATTATGCTACAATATATACATACGTACAGATTTGAACTTAGGCTTGCGAGACACTTTTTATAAGATAAAATGGATAGACTTTGGAATCAAATTACTTTTTGGTGGTCCAACGGCATTTGTCTCGTACCTCTGTGGAGCTATTACTTAGGATAAGAACGTATTGCTTTTTTGTTAGCTTAACTCCAAAAATAATTCATGGCGAAGTATCCCATCAATATAAGTATGTCCTAAAGAGAAGAGCACAACATAATTTGATTTATAGTTCAAGAAGGAAGAAGTACTTGTCTCCCTGAAGAGCCATGGAAAGAATTAAGCAAATCATATCAAACCTTCCGCAAGAGAATGGCTGGAGAAGTTTTCAGCCTTGCCGCTTATACCAAGGCTTCTGGTGTTTCCCATTTTTCCTGGAAGGTATCATGCTTGCTCAAGAATGTTTCAACGCTCAATCAAGTGATATCATTGTTTGCAGTGCTCCTAAGAGCGGCACCACTTGGATTAAGGCACTTACTTTTGCAATTGTGACTCGACGTCGTTTCAATGAGTCAGCAAATCCTTTGCTATTTAAAGGGCCACAAGACTGTTTGCCAATGTTGGAGACAATGGAACGGTTAGACAACAGGACGTACGTCCGTGAGCCAGGAATCCCGCTCATTGCCACGCACACTCCCTACGCTTCCTTGCCAAAATCTGTGCATGATTCTGATTGCAAAATTGTTTATATTTGCAGAGAACCAAAGGATACGTTTGTTTCCCTTTTTCATTTTGCAGGCAAGCGAAGGCCAAAGGAAAACGAACCCATTTCTGTAGAGGAGGCTTTGGAGCTGTTTTGCGAAGGGAAATCTATTTTCGGGCCGTGGTGGGACCATACTTTAGGATACTGGAAGGCAAGTTTGGAACGACCAGACAAGGTATTGTTCTTGAAATATGAAGATCTATTAAAAGATTCTGTGTTTTATGTGAAGAAATTGGCAGAATTCATGGGCTATCCATTTTCTTTGGAGGAAGAAGAAGCTGGAGTAGTGGAGAGAATAGTAAATCTGTGTAGTTTTGAAAATCTTAGCAATTTGGAGGTGAATAAAACTGGGTTGCGGTCCGTGGGTGATCGTCAGTTAGATAACAAAGATTTCTTCAGGAGAGGCAAGGTTGGAGACTGGAGAAACTACCTGACACCCCAGATGGCAAATCGCCTGGACAATATAATAGAACAGAAGCTGAAAGGATCTGGCTTGACATTCAATTGATCATAAACTATATTCAAGACTATTTGCCGATATTGGAGACAATGGAACGGTTAGAAAACAAAAAATCCTTTCTGAGAATCATTTTGGATATATATATATATATATATATATATATATATATATATATATATATATATATATATATATATATATATATATATATATATATATATATATATATTGTCTCCAAACCCTCCACATGTTAAGCTTTGGCTTTTTTTCTTTTTTTTTTTCAATTTTTCCCTTTTTTGGTTTTTCAACCTTTTTTATTTGTTTTTTTTTTTCATAAATTTAAAGAACAAAAAAAGTTATTTATATGTGAATTTTATTTTTAATAGAGAAAAAAATAAACAACATAAAAAATTGATCTTTAAATTTTATATATTTATTTTCATAAAAAATTATTCGTTCAAATAATAAATTTTTATATATTTATTTTAATATTTATCAATAATGATAATAAATTTTAAAAATATAAAATCAATATCCAAAAATATTGTTTAACTAACACATAACAATTAACAAATACTCAATAATTAAATAATTCTTCAAATTCATTTACAGTACATTTTTTTAATGATAGATTACATTTACAAATGCATTTATAGTATATTTTGTAGATCATTAATTTCTATATATTTAATGTTGATAATTAATAAAATAAAAATATTTTAATATTAAATATTTATGTTAAGACATTTTAAAAATTAATTAAGTTAATAATTTTTAATATTATTTAAATTATATAAAAATCACTTTTTTTTGCTACACGTCCAGCTTCACATTGATTCTGTCATTCACTCATTTTCTTTCACCTTTCTAACCCATACCATTCAATGTTTTATCTCCCATACGAGCCATGTGTCATGTCTTAATTGATTTAGCATTTTATTTCTGTTTTTTAAATATTTTTTTATTATGCCCTCTAATTTATTTTTAGGTTTTCATTTTTTAGTTAAGTTCTTTAATTTTATTTTATTTTTGAATTTTTTTTGTTATGCCTTTTAATCTATTTTTAAATCTTCAATTTTTTCTCCAGCAATAATATGATTCGATGCATAAATTAAAAAAATTCTAAATAAAAATATGATAGAGGGTTTAACAAATGATGCATTCTAAATATAAAAAATTAATAAAAAAATAAAATTAAAAAAATTCATTTATCTTTGAGTTGATTTTTAATCAAGGAAAAAAAATCTAACAACACAAAAGCTAATTAATTTAGATGTTTTTAATTAAAAAAGTTTAGATCTAATTTCTCTAAATCTATTTTTTAAAATTATATCTCTACTAGCAGATGTAAACTTACTAAATACGAAAAATATACTAGCTATATAAAATCAATCTCAAATCATAATAATAGGTTCTTCTCTCGCCTCATAATAAAATTTTTAAAACATTTTTTATATTTATTAATAATGATAATAATTTTTAAAATATAAAAACAATATTCAAATATATTATTTAACCGACACATGGAAAATATTAAAAAAAAATAATACTGCAAATACATATAAATTATGTATTTTCCAAATTTTGCTTTCAAATAAAAATTATTATATGAAAGGATTTTTTTTTCTCTAACTTTTCTAGGAAAAATAGTTTTACTTTACATATTATACTTTGGAGTAAATATAAATAATTCAATTAGTTATTCTTAAAATAAAATGTTTACAGATGGGTTTAAAACCTTACACATAATTAATAATATGAACAAAACATTCTTACCTAATTTTTTCTTACTTCTTTTTTAAATTATCTGAACCATTATGCCGTATATAAAGATATATATATATATATGTATATATTAATGCTTTAGTTTTTATGTTGTTGTATTATTATCTTAATTTGTTTGTTTCTAACACAAATTATCTATTTGTCATACTATTTATTTTAAGTATTGTGTATTTTTTTAATCCAAGCTAATCTAAATTTTTCAAAAAATTATTTTTGGATATGTTGTTTGATATATAAACTCTATCATTAGTAAACACGTTTCTTTTATAAATCTTTCCTTAGTAAACATGTTTCTTTTTTGTACTAAACATTATGAAGGAAATAAATATTTTTTATATCCAATAACTCTTATTTAATAATCAACTTAACTAATTTTAAAAATTACAAAATAAAAATAGACCCGCAGCATTGCGCGGGTTTTTATATATATATATATATATTTATATATATATATATATAGAGAGAGAGAGAGAGAGAGAGAGAGAGAGAGAGAGAGAGAGAGAGAACAATTATTTCACATGTATCTTTCACTCAAATCAAGTTATATAATGACACAAGAATTTATTATTTCCATTGTTTTTGAAAATTTGTTTTCATTTCTGGTACCGTTTATAAGTAAGTAAATGGTATTTATATATTAATATAATACTAATATATTTTCATAATAAATATATAAAACAAAATTAATTAATTTTTTAAAATAAAAATAATATTAAAATTTGATATAAAATATTATTTAATTAAAAATATATTTTTTAAGTTTAATATTTTTTTAATATAGAAAAGTTGAAAATGTAAAAAGCAATTAAATATAAATTATATTAAGCTATAATATCATAATTTTATTTAATTTAAATTGTATACTAATTTATTAAATATATATTAAATATTTTAAATAATGTAATTTATTGTAATTTTGATTTGTTAAAAATTAATATTACTACTAAGTACTATTATCTAGTATAATTAATCATTATTTGACTAAACAATATTATTATTTAATATTTTTTAATTAAATTTTAAATATATCACTACTACTATTAAATAATTTAATATTATTAGATAAGTGAATACTTGACATTAAATAATATTATTTATATTAAATATAATAAAATTTAATTACTATATATTTTTTTATAAATTAATAAGTTAAATATATATTAGTTAATAATTTAATATTATTAAAATTAAACTAAATAATATTATTAAATATAATTTATAATTATTAATTCATATTATTATTTAATATATAAATTTAAAATTTTACTAATCTCAATTATTATCTATAAAATTAATATCAAAAAATTATTTAATAATATTATCAAACAGTATAAAATAATATTATTTAATATTATGTACATAATATATTTAATAAATATATTATTACGTTTATTTGATTTTTAAAATTTTATTTTTTAAATCAAATTATTACATTTGAATCAATTTTTAAAATTTTTGTTTTCAAAACATGATAATATTAATTAAATTTTTTTTCAGAATTTAAAAATAAAACAAAAATAAAAATTTTTAAAAACAGAAAATCAAAAACAATATCAAATTACCGCTAATATAGTCTCTGTCTCTAATAAAAAATGATTGTATACGGAGATGTTGTCAGTAATGTATTAAATGCCTTATTTAATGCTGGTCCTAAATTATAGGGAAAGCTTCGGAAAAAAACACCGTCACCTGTTTGAACACAGAAATTTTGGGAAACTATTTTTCAATGGAAAAAATTCTCATGTTCACATTTGCAGGGCTGATTGGAAGGTTGTAATTAATCTGGCAGTCTCTGTCAAGCCTTAATCATCACACCAATCTTCTATACAAAGAAAAAGTTGGTATAAAATTATTACTTGTTATTAGGGCATATTATTACATTCAAATTATATAACGTATTTACATTAATTAAAAAGCTAATAATTTATTATTAAAATAATGAATAAAATTTTTAAAATAAATATTTATTGTTTAATTATTATATATTATGTAATAAATATAATTACGTGATATAATTTAAATGAAAAAAAATATATTTTGATATAAAATAATAATTTCATATGACTCTTTTACCTTCTTATCTTCCTGTCGTTCTCTCTATATATAATACTAGATACAAACCCACATGATGTTACAAATCTATTTTTATTTTACAATTCTTAAAATTAGTAAAATTGATTATTAGATAAAAGTTGTTGGTCATAAAAATATTTATTTCCTTCGTATTATTTAGTACAAAAGAGAAACATGTTTACTAAGTATAAAGTTATATATTGAACAAAATGTTTAAAAATAATTTTTTTGAGAAATTTGGATTAGCTTGGATTAAAAAAAATAAACAATACTTAAGTTAAATACCAACGGCATTTGTCTCGTACCTATGTGGAGCTATTACTTAGGATAAGAACGTATTGCTTTTTTGTTAGCTTAACTCCAAAAATAATTCATGGCGAAGTATCCCATCAATATAAGTATGTCCTAAAGAGAAGAGCACAACATAATTTGATTTATAGTTCAAGAAGGAAGAAGTACTTGTCTCCCCGAAGAGCCATGGAAAGAATTAAGCAAATCATATCAAACCTTCCGGAAGAGAATGGCTGGAGAAGTTTTCAGCCTTTCCGCTTATACCAAGGCTTCTGGTGTTTCCCACTTTTCCTGGAAGGTATCATGCTTGCTCAAGAATGTTTCAACGCTCAATCAAGTGATATCATTGTTTGCAGTGCTCCTAAGAGCGGCACCACTTGGATTAAGGCACTTACTTTTGCAATTGTGACTCGACGTCGTTTCAACGAGTCAGCAAATCCTTTGCTATTTAAAGGGCCACAAGACTGTTTGCCAATGTTGGAGACAATGGAACGGTTAGACAACAAGACGGACGTCCGTGAGCCAGGAATCCCGCTCATTGCCACGCACACTCCCTACGCTTCCTTGCCAAAATCTGTGCATGATTCTGATTGCAAAATTGTTTATATTTGCAGAGAACCAAAGGATACGTTTGTTTCCCTTTTTCATTTTGCAGGCAAGCGAAGGCCAAAGGAAAACGAACCCATTTCTGTAGAGGAGGCTTTGGAGCTGTTTTGCGAAGGGAAATCTATTTTCGGGCCGTGGTGGGACCATACTTTAGGATACTGGAAGGCAAGTTTGGAACGACCAGACAAGGTATTGTTCTTGAAATATGAAGATCTATTAAAAGATTCTGTGTTTTATGTGAAGAAATTGGCAGAATTCATGGGCTATCCATTTTCTTTGGAGGAAGAAGAAGCTGGAGTAGTGGAGAGAATAGTAAATCTGTGTAGTTTTGAAAATCTTAGCAATTTGGAGGTGAATAAAACTGGGTTGCGGTCCGTGGGTGATCGTCAGTTAGATAACAAAGATTTCTTCAGGAGAGGCAAGGTTGGAGACTGGAGAAACTACCTGACACCCCAGATGGCAAATCGCCTGGACAATATAATAGAACAGAAGCTGAAAGGATCTGGCTTGACATTCAATTGATCATAAACTAGTGTTAGGCAATTAAGAAGACATGACATGCCTTTTCAGTCTGCAATCTCGGCCTGCCTTTGCCTTATGCTAAGCTCCATAAGCACTGAAGCTATCCATTGGCTTGAATAATATGTGAAATCATCTATGTGGTTTTTTTTTTTTAATAATTAGGATTGACAATAAAGTTGTTTGGATTTGAATTCAAATCTTGTAATAAGCTATTAACACTTTCTTAACTTATCGGTTAAGAGGTTGTTGGAAATTGGGATTTGAAAGCTTGTGTTAATTGCATTTTCAACCTAATTGGTTCTTTCCAATTGATGGTTTTGGTTTCTAATTATTAATTTTAGCTGTTAGGTTTTGAGATTTTAACTTGAAATCGTGAATTTCCAATCTTGGAAAATAAGGGGAGAGATTTGTAAAAAAGAAAACGACACATTTCATTGTGCAAAACTAACAAGTGGTGACTGCTCTGCCATCCCTCTTTTGAGCTTTTCACCGGATGAACACTGTTCTACAGTCACATGGGGAGTTGATCACATTGCACAGAAAAATCTCGAGTTACCATATCCAAGCAGTTCACATAGATTTATATACACCATATAGAGTTATATTAGGTTTCTCACTTTCCAACAAGGTAAAACTATTCAAAATCTTATAACTTAAAATTGGTGATAAACTCGAATTCTCGTGAAGCCACGATTGTGTGTTCACTGTTGAACGTATTTTTACCCTCTCTTAATGCCACGTAGTGCTTTTCTTTTTAATGTTTTGACGATTTTAGTTTTTTTTTTCTAAGTCTGCAATGTTTATGTTTATCTTATGGAAAAAATATTTTTTTGCTATCCATTGTTGTATTTTTATTACCAATCCTGATTCATCCTATCATAGGGGGCCCGTTATTTGTTCGTGAAATGTCGCCTTTGTGCTTGTTTCTTTTTCCTGTCCCATTTTGCAAATAAGTTATAAATTTGTATGCTTTTTAGTCATTTTGCTTTTAAGCAATTATGGGATTAGGTGTGAAAACAACTGTGTTTCTGGCATTGTCTTTCTTTTGCCCCCATTTTTGCTGTTAAACGTGTTAGCTGCTATGTCAATTTTGAATCTATCAAGATTGTTGAAGAAATAAAAATATAGAAATGATAGAAAAAATAATAAAGAGATGTGATACATACATACATGAGATAAAAGAGAGAGGATAAGAAAAAATAAAAAAAGGAAAAATATTTTAAAAAAAGAAACTTGAGAAGGAAATAACAGAGGAGAAAATGATCCATTTCAGAAAAAATGGGTTAGAAAAGGGTTAATTCTATTTTCTCACACAACGAGTATCCCGAAAAGAGAGGGAAAGAGGCAGTCAAAGAAAAAAATTAGAGAAAAAAGAGGTTTTTCATCGACAATGGCTATGGGTTTGTCACTAGCTCATGAGGCAAAATTCAAGAAACAAATAGTGGAAGCTTTCCTTGCTTTTTTTTTTTTAAGCTTCCTTGCTTTTTCATATGCGTTCTTTTCTTATTTTATTTATTTTTTTAGGTTTCTTTTATGATAGGAGTATCTAATTCCCATGAAAAATGGGGAGAGAGACCGAGATAACAAGGTGAAGAAATCATCTTACAGGGTGTTGTAACGATTTCATCTGAAAATTTGACTGCTCGACGATTTTGAAAACATTAAAAATAATAAGGGGAGTCGTCATTAATCTTTTTTGACTAGGTATCATTGGTCACCTAAAATATTTATTTCTTTAACAAAATCTCAAAATTAATTAAGTTTTATTAAAAAGACAATTTTTGGTTTGCGAAAACAAAATCAGGGTCGGGAGTACGATTACGCGTGAGGAAGGATTAGCACCCCCACGACGTCCGTTTAAAAAACGATACCATCTTAATCACATGTTATCCTTTTTCTTTTAATAAAATGGTCTTAACTTAATATTTAAAAACAATTTCTATTTTATTGCAATTAATTTTATTCTTTTTATTCAAAGTCATTTTTTTATTTGTAAAGAAAAAAACATTTCTTTCTTATTTTAAAAAGTTAAATTTTATTTTCGAAAATGAATGTGAATCTTTTTGTATTAAACAGTTAAATCAAATATTTCAATACTTTTGTTAATATTTGAAATAATTTCCTAACCTAGAGATTTCTTAAGAATCACTACTTATGACTTCTATAGAATCTCATCTTCAGGAGATTCACAATTTTAAATTTACGTGAATGTATATGATGCAAACAGATAACGAATGATGCACATGCATTTTTTTAATAATAAATTTTTTATAAAATTTTATTTATTTATTTATTTTAAGTAAAAACAATATTATTGAAGAATCACACTAAGCATTTCAATACTCTGGTAATATTTGGTGAACTTTTTTCACCTAGGGATCAGTTAGGAATCACTACTTGTGACTTCCGTAACATCCTATCATCGGAAGAATTTACATTAATTAAATTTAAACTTTATTATTAATTTCCTTTTTCTATTTTCTTTTAAAAACTTAGTTATTTTTATTTTTTTAACAAAGAAATTAAATTATTGAAAAATCGCACTAAATATTCCAATACTTTTGGTAACATTTAGTGGACTCTTCTCACCTAGGGATCAGTTAGGAATCACTACTTGTGACTTCCGTAACATCCCATCATCAGAATTTTTTTATATTTAATTTAATTAATTTTTAATTAATCCAATTTGTTTTTTTACTTTTTACTTTCTACATATTTTGAAGCCTAGCAATTTGTCTTAAAAAAATTTTTTATTGTTGTTGTTGTTGTTGTTGTTGTTGTTATTATTTTGAAAGAAGTATATAACTTTGTTATTAAAACTAATCTCATGTAACTAAATAAATTATGCTTACAATTATAATAAATAAATAGATAAATAAATAAACAAACAAATAATTAAATAAATGTGAGGAAAAAGGTATACCCAAATTAGCTTGGGCTTATGACCCAAAAAAGCTTTCCCAAATAGCCCAAATTCAAGCCCAACAGCAAGCTAGATTGGGCCGAATCTCGCTGGGCCAAGAACGGATCGTCGAACGAGTTGACAGCCGGGTTCCGCGGACTTCGAATCCGGGTCGAGGCAACATGCGAACCCAGGGGCTTCAAAACGCAACGTTTTGCTACTCTATAAAAGACTACTTTTTTTTCTTTCACTCATTTTCACCGGTTTCCAAAAAACAAATTCCAGAATCCTCCAAAAACTCTCTCAACCTATCCTACACCAAACGGTTGCCAGCCACCGTGTGTCGCCGTACGCCGATCGTCGGTGGTCTCCCCAACACCTTTAAAATATTCCCCTCTTCTTCCTCTAACCAGATCTGGTCTCCAATCTACCTAAAAGCTCCTCTAACCCTATAGATCTAACCTAGGCCGAAACCCTTTTCCCCTTTTCTTTTCTGTTTTATTTTTTTTTGTTAACGGCTGGAAAAGTATTTGAAGTTGATGTGGCTATTTGTTTTTTTTTTTTTCAGGAGTTAGGGGTTTAGATCTCAGATCTAGGTTTTGGGGTCCTCGGGTTCTTTTTTTTTTTTGGGTCTGTGTTTGGTAGTGCTAAGGGCTATGTGTGTGGTGGTTGTCCTAGCAGTGGTTGGTTGCCGGAATAACTTGGGGTTTCGGGTTTATGTGTAGAATTTGGTTGATTGATGGTGGGTATTATGTGTTGGGATTTTCGGGTACTGTATAAGTTGAGTTAGGAATCTACGTTCGACTGGATGGTGGGTTTTTAGATAGTGGTTGCTGATGCCGAATGTTGCTGTCACGATGGTGGCTTGGTTTAGGGCATTCAACTTAAGGAATGAGGCAGAGGGTTGTGGTGTTTGGTGGTCTCGACAATGGTGAGTGGTGTAGTCTCTGCCGATTTTCAGTGTTCAAGAGTCTCTCCCCCCTTTTACGAATAGTTTACCCATTTGAAAGCCAATTGGGAATTCCTTTTTACTCGGGCCCTTTAGTTAATCTTTTGGTCTGTAGCTTATATTTTGGTCACTAATGGTGACTGGTGTGACATGATATAGAGAAGAGTAGTGTGCATGTGATTGAGAAGACGAAAATTCAGCTACAAGGACGGCAAGGGGTGGCAATGGGTGTGGAGAAGGGAACCCCATTAAATGCACTGATATAAAAAAATCAAAAATCAAAAATAAAAAATAAAAAATCAAAATCAAAATAAAAATCAAATCAAATCAAATAAAAGAAAAAAAGAAAAATAAATAAAAATAAGATAAAATAAATAATTAAAAATGAAAATTAAATAATTAGACATCAGCCCATTAAGATTTGGGCCTTAAAGCCCATACCTTAATTTGAATTGGGCTAGATCAATGAAGCCTAAAATCTAAAATGGACAAATGATAAGTATTAAATTTAGGAATAATAGCCAAATAAGCCCTCGACCTTGAGCCTAAAATGGAATTAAGCCCTCAACGTTTTAATCAGTCCATAAACTTTTATTTCAGGGGAAATAAACCCTCAACCTTTTAAAATTATGCAATTAAGTCCAAATCTGTTAAATGACACTAACTGCCGTTAGTGAAAGCTGACGTGGATAGCTTACTTGGCTGCCACGTGGCATGCCACGTGTGCAATACTAACGGCAGTTAGTGTCATTTAACAGATTTGGACTTAATTGCATGATTTTAGAAGGTTGAAGGTTTATTTCCACTGAAATAAAAGTTTACGGACTGATTTCCACGAAATAAAAGTTTGAGGGCTTAATTCCATTTTGGGCTTAAGGTCGAGGGCTTATTTGGCTATTTTGCCTTAAATTTATCAAAATGGTTTGTAAATTCTGACAAAATTAAGTGTCTACACAAGATTTTCTAATTTTTCATCTATCGCGTATCTTCATCTCGCTCTAATATGGTATTTGTTCTTTCACTTTTATAATCTCTTTCCCTTTGTTTTTCTTTTATTGATTCTAATTATTTCTTTTTCCTCTTTGAACGGTAAGATCAGAAAATGGCTGATGGAGGTTGAATTTGCTGTGGAGATTGCGTCCTTCTTGTTTCAGGCTAGTTCTCAGCACAAAAAGAGACAAAAAAACTGCTTTGTCTCCAATTAAAGGTGAGATATGTGTGTAACCAAAAAAAGGAAAGAATGTGGGAGTTGTGGATGCATGTAAGTTCTTCCTCCATCTATGTTTATGGGTCTTTCATTTTTTTTCCTCCATTTCGAAAACTTGGTTAATGAATTTCACATTTTTCTTTTTGTTAATGATTTATTATTGCTAACATTCATCAGTTTTTATTTTATTTTATTTTTAAATACACTAATTTCTTTGAAAACAAAATGAAAAAGCATTTAAATTGTTAGAACTTTTTGGTTCTGTTTAAAAAATTGTAAACTTTTTTGGATTGCTTTAAAGGGTTTCCTTATTATATTTTTTTGGTGCTTAAAAAAAATTTTATTGGGTTAAAATTTGATTATCTAAACAAGTTTGAAAAAGAAAATTAATTCAAGACATAATTGGTTTTTTTAAGTTCTGATGCAACATTCAAAATTTGGGTTTTCTTTTAAAAAGATGAAGACATGTATGTGTAAGCCAACAAAAGTCCTTATGGTCCCTAAGATTTTTCAAGTTCCTAGTCTCAACACATATACATTGTTATGGTCTTTGTTGACCTTCACATTGTTTATTGCATATTTATCACTAAAAAATCTACTATTTGAATGGTTGAGGGTTGCAGGAGGTCTTGGAATCCTCATAGTCATTCACTGCTATCATTTAATTAAGAGATTGCAAGTTAAAGTAAGCACGCTTGATATCAAATTGCATATCATGCCAGGAATTTAGGGCAATAGTCATCCTCAATCTCCTGAACTCTATCTAACACGATGAACCTATGCACTTGGCCTGCCTCGCCCCAGCAAAACATCAAAATTATGATCCACATAAAAGCTACTTATCTTCTTAATATGAAAACCACAGTTCTCAAGAACCATGCTCCTTTATTTAAGTTGCAATTGTGTGGTCTACCAAACTTTCTCTATTTGATTTGTGGGAACTTTAAAATTTAACGGCATGGTTAATTATTACGATTTAATGATTTCAATTGCTGGTCAATAAAGCTTTAATGTAATTCTTATTATGTTGTAGCATATTGTACCTCCTTATGCTATCCCATGACATTTGTATGTTTTGATGTACATCAAGGCTGAATATGTGTGCATCCTTTTTCTTTTATTCTCTATTTTTTTCTATTTACTTAATTTTTGTTTTTGTTTGTAGATAGATTGTTTCTTTTCTAGGTTTTTTTTTTCAGGTGTAGAAATGAGTTTTCTATATAAAACTTAAGGTATTAATTTATAACTTTTTTTTCTTGAATACAAGATTATTAGAAAAAAATCTTTGATCGTTTTTCAACTTTGTGTTCGATTTAAATAATAAAACGGCTGCTGATAAAAAAAATGCAAGATGCATCGAGGTGAAAACTTTCTTTTGCTGACAAAAAAAATGCATGCATGGCTACTAAACTCATGTGCAGCCATTTTGTTAATTTTGTCTATGACATTTATTGCTAAATATTTTTTATATTAACATCTCCATTTATTACTGTAAATCAAGCCTTGAGGTTATCATTTTTGTTATTGGAGCAATGTTTGAAATATCCAAGGTCTGTCTTTTCCAATAGCTGAAACCAAAATTTCAATATTTATGTGATCAAGGTTGTTAAATTCATGTTTCAGGAACATATTATTTAAAGTAATTTTGTTTTGTCTACGTCAAGCTTACCTTCAATGAGCTTATTGATTGAGGGATTGTTCTTTCTGTCTTTTTTTTTTTTGAGGTAAACATTTAAGTTTTGCTGTTTTTTTCTTTGCAAAAATAGGGCATAGCCAAGTATGATGCACTGTGAATGAGTTTGATCTGCTGGCAATGTGTGATGAGGTATAAATGTATATATAACAATTTATATAAACTGCGATTAAATGATCATTTGATGCTAAAATGATCATTTTTGTGTATGAACCCGTTGCAACGCACGGGTATTTTCTAGTATTTCATTAACAACGAAAGAATATGACAGAATAATAAAAGCCTAACAATGAACTGCATTTCTGAATTATGATGTCCTACTTCTTCCACTTGAGATAGCTAAAAATGGGCTTCTCGGGAACCGGAATGCACTTGGCAGCCCAACCAATGGGCCACGGGGCAGCTGCAATTGCGACGCAGGCAATTGGCCCCAATTCAACTTCTCTGTGTCAGCAAAGCGTTTCAGAAATTCTACCATCACCACTTGAAGAAGAATGGTTACGGCAATTATTCCCATAAACAACTTATTCTTGTGTATCCCCTCAAATACGTTCTTCTTTTCTAGCTTCCTTGCGTTAAATTCGTTGAATACTTGGCAAAGAATAAAAATATTGAAGATCAAGGTATCATTTACCTTCTCTGTTACGCCAAAGATTGATTCACCGCTGAATTGTAGGGTCAGAAGCACTGCTATTTGGTATAAAGCTTCAGCTAGTAGGTTCCTCCACATGATATTTGTGATAAGCGGCTCTGTTCGACCAACGGGTGGTTTCTCCATCAACTCCTCTGTAGGCGGCTCTGTTAAAAGAGCCAGAGCACCCAAGATGTCCACGATCAAGTTCACCCACAATAACTGGACTGTTGTTTCACTTGCTGAAACTGCTGCTACGAAGTTCATACAAAGTGCTTACAGTAAGCTGGAATTGAATTAATTTCTGAATGTTTGTATAGACACATCTGCCCCACCTCAAGACAGTGGCAACAGACGCAAAATTATCATCCAAGATAAGAATATCTGAGCTCTCTTTCGCCACTTCGGTGCCCTGAATGCCCATGGATAGCCCTATATCTGCTTCCTTGAGTGCTGGTGTATCATTTGCGCCATCACCGGGGACAACAACTACATGTCCTTTCTGTTTCAAGCACTGTACCATGAGAAGTTTATCGAAAGGAGACGATCTTGCCATAACTCGGATTTTGTCAACTTTCTCCATCCTCTCCTGTGGTGTATAATTTCTGAATTCCTCACCTTCCACGGCCACACCACTGGACATGTCCTCACTAGGCCTGAGAATCCCACATTCGGTAGCTATGGCTCTTGCAGTTAAAACATTGTCACCGGTGATCATTTTGACGTTTACTCTAGCATATTGGCAATCTTCCACAGCTTTCTTCACTCCAGGTCTGCATGGATCCTTTATTCCCACAAGTCCTAACAGGGTCAAGCTGTCTTCTCTAAGCTTTTTCTGCTCTTTCAGAGTTTCGTACTCCTCTTCTGGAATTTGCTTATGGGCAAAAGCAATGCACCGGACGCTGCTGGCGGCCATGCCTTGAATGAAATTCTCAAACTTCATCCTTTTGTTGTCATTGAGATCTTCCACGATTCCAGAAGCATCATAGTAGCTCGAGCACATAGCTAGTATCATCTCTGCGGCTCCTTCCAGTGAACATAGACAGAGTCATCACTATTCTGCCTAATCAAAACCCCACTTCGTTTTTTCTGAGAATTGAAGGCTTCAACTTGTAGTATTGCACGACCCTAATTCATTTTCTCCATATAAATATTCAGTTCCAGGACAGCCCAAGAAAGGATTGCCTTTTCTGTAGGACTGCCTGAGAATTCAAATTCTGTACCTGAGGAAGCTCCGTAAACACTGCCAGTGGTGTTTAAAGCAACTCCCTGGTGGATCAAGTCAACCACAAACGGAGATATTTGTAAAGAAAGAGATTATAAAAAAAAGAGATAAAAAAAAGAAAGAATGAAAGAATGAAAGAATGAATTGTATTTCTGATGATACATTACAAGAAGGTTAAAGGCCTTTATATAGGCAATAGAACATGACAATAGAGGAAATACAATCAGGAAATAAAATCGTAA
This sequence comes from Heritiera fomes, assembly GCA_032173925.1. Classification (NCBI taxonomy): domain Eukaryota; kingdom Viridiplantae; phylum Streptophyta; class Magnoliopsida; order Malvales; family Malvaceae; genus Heritiera; species Heritiera fomes. The sequence goes on along the minus strand of JAPDPM010000017.1, from coordinate 25,154,239 downwards.
TTAAGTCCTAAAATCAATCATAATAAATTAGTCAACTATAATCAATTAGTCTAAGGTAACTATAATATTACAATTGATTGTAACATTAATTGTAATATTACGTTTACATTATCGTAATCAATTAGTCAACTGTAATCAATTAATCTAAGTCAACTGTAATATTACAATTATATTACAATTGATTGTAACATTAATTGTAATATTACATTAACATCCCCCCGCAAACTCAAGGTGGTAATCTGGAAGCCAACTTGAGTTTGGAAACTTGTGCAAGAAATTGTCCATGTGGATGTGCTTTGGTGAAGATATCTGCTTTCTGATCTGCGGTAGTGACAGGAACAAGTCGCAGAGTTTGGCTGAGCAAATGATGACGAACAAAGTGACAATCAATCTCGATATGTTTAGTACGCTCATGAAAGACATCATTATGAGCTATTTGCATAGCACTTTGATTATCACAATGGATTGGAGTACCGAAACGATGAGAAACACCCATGTCTTGAAGAAGCCATCGTAACCATAAGAGTTCAGATGTTGCATCTGCAAGAGCTCGATACTCAGCCTCAGTACTGGAGCGAGAGACAACAATTTGTTTCTTACTACGCCAAGAGATAAGTGACGAATCAAGAAAGAAACAATAACCAGTGGTAGAACGAGGATCAGTAGGATCCCCTGCCCAATCAGCATCACAATAACATTGCAAATCCAATGATGAGCTAGAAGAAAAATGCAGTCCATGAAACATAGTACCCTTTACATATCTCAAGATACGAAGAACAGCATCAAAATGAGTAGAACGTGGAGCTGAAAGAAACTGACTGACCAAGTGAACAACATAAGCAATATCTGGGCGAGTAACCTTCAGATAAACAAGACTACCCACCAAAGTACGATACAAAGTCGGGTCTGGGAGAAGACTACCATCAGAAGGAGAAAGCTTGATGTTCTGTTCTAGTGGTGAAGAGGAAATCTTATTATCTGTCAATCCTACTTTGGCAATAAGATCAGAAGCATACTTTGTTTGTGATAAGTGTAAGCCCGTAGAATCAGAAGTAACCTCAATACCCAAAAAGTAACTCAAAGAACCAAGATCCTTCATCTCAAACTGGGAATGGAGAAAAGTCTTGAGATCTCGAATACCATCACTATCATCACCTGTAATAATCATGTCATCCACATAAAGTAAAAGAAGGGTGGTACCTTGGCTAGTTTTTCGAGTAAAAAGAGCAGAATCATAGGCACTGGATGTAAAACCCAACTGAGCAATAGTAGTACTCAATTTTGAAAACCAAGCTCTAGGGGCTTGCTTAAGACCATACAATGCTCGTCAAAGACGACAAACCTTGTTAGACGGTACAAAAGAACCAGGAGGTGGCTTCATGTAAACTTCCTCAATAAGATCACCATTTAGAAATGCATTCTTAACATCCATTTGATATGTTGGCCATTTTCTAGATGTAGCAATAGCTAAGAGGGAGCGAACAGATGTGAGACGAGCGACAGGAGCAAAAGTCTCTTCATAATCAATGCCATATTCTTGAGTAAATCCCCGAGCAACAAGGCGTGCTTTGTAACGTTCCACTGAGCCATCAGACCGAGTCTTGATCTTGTAAACCCACTTACAATCAATGACTGACTTATCAGGTTGTCGATCAACAATGTCCCAAGTATGTGTTTTCTCAAGAGCTTGTAACTCTTCTGCCATTGCTTGCTGCCACATAGGATTAGAAGCTGCCTCACGAAAATTACGAGGTTCATGTAATGTGGCTAAGGCATAATAACAATGAAAATCACGAAGTTGAGTATTTGGTTCCTTTACTCTAGTGGAGCGACGAAGAGGAGGAGGTAGATATGAGGAAGGCACAAATGTATCAGCAGGAGCCTCGATCAAATCAAAAGTTGAGGGAGACAAGGAAGATTGGTCACTGTTTGAGCTAAAAATACCTGCAAGATTCTCGTCAGCTGGTGAAATATCAAAAGATAGGTTTGTGAAAACCTGTGGAGAAAAAGATTAGGATGGCAATGCAGAAACACTAGTAAATGGCTTCTGCTCCTAAAAGACCACATGACGTGAGACACGAAGACGCTTAGAAATTGGATCATAACACCTATAGCCTTTATGTTCTATACCGTACCCTAGAAAACAACATAAACGAGCTCGAGGTCCAAGTTTAGTTCTTTCATGATCAGGAAGTAGAACAAAACAAACACATCCAAAAACTTTAAGAGAATAATAGTCAAGGGTCTTATTGTATAGACACTCAAAAGGAGTTCGCATGCCTAGCACTGGTGTAGGAACTCTGTTGATAGTATAAACAGCAGTAAGAGCAGCTTCGCCCCAGAATTGTTCAGGAAGAGAGGATGAAACAAGAAGGGCAAGAACAGTGTCTAGTATATGACGGTGTTTCCTTTCAGCTCTACCATTTTGTTGTGAAGTGTGTGCACAAGATCGATGAGAAAGAGTTCCATCATTTTTTAACATTTTACTGAACTCAATTGATGTATATTCACCAGCATTGTCAGACCTAAAAACTTTTATCTTGAGAGAAAACTGAGTTTGCATCATATTATTGAATTCATTAAAAATTGACAAGAGTTCATATCGTTGTTTGAATAAATAAATCTAAATATATCGTGAAAAGTCATCAATAAAAATAACAAAATAACATGAACCTCCCATAGTTGATGTTGGAGTTGGACCCCAAATGTCAGAATGGACTAAATCAAATGGTGAAGAAGAAGAAGATTCACTTTTATTGAATGGTAATGCATTTTGTTTTCCAAGTTGACAAGATAAACAATCAAAAATGTCCTGAGAAACTTTACCTAAAACACCAGTAGAAGATAGTGATTTTATTCGAGAAATAGATGCATGACCTAACCTAGAGTGCCATAACTCTAAAGAAGTTGGAATAGGTGTTTGAGATGTAGCAGCGGTGATCAAGCTTTGTGGAACTTTCAGGCTTTCAAGTTCAAACAGTGTTCCAACCTTACGCCCTGTCCCAACTTTTTGACCTGTTCGAGGATCCTGCACAATACAACCATATTGTTTTAAAAAATGTAAGTTAAGACCGAGATCACAAAGTTGGCCAACAGAAAACAAGTTAAAGGCAATGTTAGGAACAAGATAAGTATTAGGTATACAAAGAGTGGAAGTTTCAACATTACCAATATGGGTGGCTTTCAATGTGGAACCATTAGTGGTTGTAATGATGGAATTATTAGAAATAGGCATTGTATTCTTAAATAAAGAAGGATCAGCAGTCATATGGTTTCCACAAGCAGTATCTAACAAGCAAGTGTTACCTGATGTAGCAGCAGACATGGCAGTAGTGTGATTTTGAGACATTACTTGATTGATCAGAGCTTGAAGGTCATCAGTCGAGATTATAAATTTGTTAGAAGAAGATTCAGAGGTAGTAAACTCAGTGTTGGTTGCTGCAGCAGCCTTGGTGCTTGGAGAACCATCAAGACGTGTTCCATTGGCATGAAATGTAGCCTTGCATTTTTCAATAGGATGATTAGTCCTACCACATCGCGAACAAGGCATTGCCAAAGAAGATTTGGAGTCAGAAATCCGTGCTCCATTAGAATGAAATATTGCTTTACAATGGGCAACAAGATGATTGCTTCGTCCGCATCGAAAACAAGGCAGAGTGCGTTGTTTAGGAGTTGCAGCAACAACAGTGTCTGTTTGATGAGTTCGAGTCATAGCTAACCGAGTTTCTTCAGAAATCAACTCTGTAAGTGCATTATCCATGGTTGGTAGAGGGTGTTGACGCAAAAGTGAAGACCTGGTATTCTCAAAATCATCTCGAAGAGCCATGAGAAATTGAATAAGTCGAAGTTAATTCCGATAATCAATAAAAACATCTCGATCATTTTTGAATTCTGGCTCAGAATTCTCAAGCATATCCCATAAATGTTGCATTTTGGAATGAAATTCATCAATTGACTGACCTGATTCTTGGCGAAGATGAGATAAAGTGATCATAAGATGGTATTGATGAGAAAGAGTAGTAGAACTATACCGTGTTGCAATGAAATCCCAAGCTTCCTTAGCAAGATCAAAGTGTCCAAAATGTACATTGATAGAGGGAACAGTAGTGTTGGTAAACCATGTAAGGATCCGATTGGTTCTTACTTTCCCATTCTTCAAGTCGATCTGCGTACTTCTCATCAGATTCTTCTATTTGTTTGACCAGTGCCTTACGTTCTCCAGTGACAACAAGCCATAGTTTCATCCCCTTTAAATAACTGCGCATAGCTAAAGCCCATCAATTGTAGTTATGCCCATCAAGAATGACTGAGATTGGTTGCGCGGTTTCTATTTGAGTACTTATCATCGTTTTTAGATGATTGGGTTTTGAAAAAGAAAATGGAAAGAAACGAGTTATCCCAAGATGATTCACCTTCGGGATGAACAAAAAATTTGCTCTGATACCATGTAAAGAAAGAGATTATAAAAAAAAGAGATAAAGAAAATAAAGAATGAAAGAAGGAAAGAAGGAATTGTATTTCTGATGATACATTACAAGAAGGTTAAATGCCTTTATATAGGCAATAGAACATGACAATAAAGGAAATACAATCAGGAAATAAAATCGTAATTAAGTCCTAAAATCAATCATAATAAATTAGTCAACTATAATCAATTAGTCTAAGGTAACTATAATATTACAATTGATTGTAACATTAATTGTAATATTACGTTTACATTATCGTAATCAATTAGTCAACTGTAATCAATTAATCTAAGTCAACTGTAATATTACAATTATATTACAATTGATTGTAACATTAATTGTAATATTACGTTAACAATATTGAAAAAGCACCCTCTTCCATAGGTTCTTGGCCAAGCCACAATTTTGTCACCTTCATTTGGTTGAGTGTGAGAGTACCTGTTTTGTCAGTACAGATTGTGGTGGCAGAGCCCATTGTCTCACAGGCAGAGAGCTTTCTCACCATTGCTTGATCTGCCATCATTCTCTTCATAGAATAAGCAAGAGTCAATGTGACAACTAGTGGCAGGCCTTCTGGTATTACAACTACGACAATTCCCACAACAACATTTATAATACGATCTGTCTGTGTCTTGCCTCTATTGAACTCTCGGTTTCCATTCTCATTTGTGGTATTGCCTGTGAAGTAACGAACCAGCAAAACAACACGAACTAGGAATTCAAATGCAAAGCTAACCAGACCAATTGATGAGGTCAGCTTGTTTAAACGCATTTGTAAGGGTGTCTGTTGTTTAGTGTCGCAGTTGATCTGGCTCATTATTTGACCACACGTAGTATTCATGCCAACCGAAGTCACAAGCATCCGAGCGTAACCATTAGCCACCTTGGTCCCCGAAAGCAAGAACGGGTTTTGGTTGCGATTTACCTCAACATGGTCACTTTCCCCTGCCATGCTTGACTCATCTACTTGCAAGGACCCATCTAAGAACAGTCCATCAGCAGGAACTTGATCTCCAACCTTTAGCCACAATGTCTCCAACAACAATATCGAACATCGAAATTTGTTGGCGCCGACCTCCTCGTACAACATCAATCTGAATATTGTTGCTGACTTTTGATAACTTGTCAAACTGTCTGTTCTGCCTATAATTACTTACAGCAGAAACAGCAATGACAAGAAAGACAGCTACAAAAATACTTCCACCGTCGTACCAGCCTTCTTTGGGGCCATGTTCTTTGATTCCAAAGCCAAGTGAAAAAGCTGCACAGCCTAGAAGAATCATTATAGGAAGGTCTTTAAAAGCTTCAATTGCAAAATGGAAAAAGCTCTTCGCTGGCGGTTTCTTATACGTGTTGGAACCAAATGCCTCGCGTCGGCCTGCAATGTCCTGGGTGCTGCCAGAAACGCCTACTTCAGTGTCAGTTCCAAGAGTAGAAGCCACACCATCAACTCCGTCAAGTTTCTGCAACTTCTCGATGTTTTTCTCTTTCACTAGCTCAATGAGAGTTGTTTGATCGATTCCGAAGGAAGTGTTTTCTTGCTTAACAGTGATTGAAACATGAGATGGTGAGCGTGGAAAAACCTTGGTTTTTTGTTTGGCTGTAGCGGACTTGATGACAAGGGATGAAAATGCTCTAGAACAATAGATGGTAGTGAAAACCGAGTGCCATTTCTTCTTGGATTTGCCAAGGGTGGCAGGGAATTGAATGACACATTCAATCCTAGGTAAGTTCGATTGAAGAATGATAGTCATCGGAATCATGAAAAAAGAACAGCAGTGCAGAAGAAAAAGAGAAGATTATAGACATTAAAGGAAAAGAAATGTTTAGTATATTTGCTTTACAAAGATATAATGGCAAACCTTAACTTCCTTGAAATGAATGAAAACTTGGCTGACACCTTGACTTTGGTTGATCAACAGAGAGTAAGAAATTAATTGTGGAGAAGAGAAATGCGTGAGGCTTTTAATAGGCCAAAAAACACCGCGTCAGAATGACTAAATTTTTCCTTTTACTTTTTCATCGAAGTTGCGTTTTCAGAACTCCGATTGGACGTTCTTTCTCCTGAGCCCAGATACGTTTCAAGTACGTGTTAGTAACTGCATCACCCTGTAAAATTAAATTAAGTCTAAACATACTTTTAAATATATATGAAATATGTTAAAACAATTAAAGCGAAAGCAACAAGATCTAACTTTCAGTTATTGTACTCTGTAACTTAACTGTTGAAGCGATTTCTTAATCTGACGACAAGATTCTACAAGTGACAAGAGCATATTAATTATGACAATAAAATTACGTTTTAACCATCATAAAATCGTGTTTTAATAGTCAAATATTGAATTGAGATTCAACGTAAAATTATGAACCATATCCGAAATTGATCAACCAAATATTTATTTCCATAATATGTGGAGATATACTAACACACCCAACCATCTCTAATCCAATTTAAAATTTTGACAACTTTTCCTCCAATTCCCGGATATTCCTATTTACCGACTATTACTTCATATGAAAATTTTAAATTTGACAATCAAAATTAAAATAATAATACGTATTTATTTTATTTACTTTTTATTTTTTAAAATTTATATGTTATTATCTTAACTTATTTATCTTATCAAATTTAAAAATTCAACTAATAATGTATTAAATAACAATTTTTAATTTTAATGCCTTTCATAGAAATTTTCGGTACTAGAACTCCAACCTATTCCAATAGCTTTCAAGCTGATACCCGTGTTTTGTTTTGTTTTTTTTTTCTTTAAATTAAAAAAGTAGAACTTTAATCCTGTTTAAAAAATTGCAACTTTAATAGGGCAGCCACTTGCTTACCACGGATGCGTGCGGTAGAATCTTTCCTCTAGAGACAAAAAACTTTTGCTTCTAGAGACAAAAGTTTAAGGGAATGAATTCACATTTTTTTTGTCCCTTTTTTTAATATATTTTATTAAGATTATTTTTATTTAAAAATTATTTTTTTTCAATTTTATTGAAATCAATATTACTATTCATCCAAACTAACTCTAAAATATAAAGCAAATGAGTTGGTGGATATGTTTCTGGTTGGATCTCCCATCTAGGTTGCTTTACTTAAGATTTTTGAGGTTTGTTTAAGGTTCGATTTTGTTGTCCATTTATAGTCATATTATCTAAAATTATATTATTAAATATATTTAAAATCAGATTTAAATAAAATAATTATTATTTTAGAATAAGATTAATTTTCACTATCTATTTTGGATTTAAGTTTATGAAGCCCCAAATGCAAAAAAATTTGTATAAAATTTGATTCCAATCAAATCAAGGCTTAGTTTGGGAGCTTGTTAGGCTCCATTGCAGGACGGTGAAGAATTTTAACGTGCCACAATTACAATTTTATCTTTTGTTTTTATTTTTTTTGTAATTTTAATATATTTTTAATAGTCATTTTATTACTTATTTCATCGTTACCATTGCGATTGAATCAAATGTATTACCATTTAACATCAATCTCACCACCACAACTTTCTTATCGCCTATCCAATCCAATCTTATAATAGAAAAATGATTAATTCTCTTTGCAATCTAATCATCCTCTTAATATGTGAACTAAATATGAAATAAAATAATTACTCTCTTATTTTATCTATTATACGGTACTGTAGTGGCTGTGGTTATGCTCGGATGCTTGTGACTTCAATTGGCACGAATTCTATGTCACGTGATCATTACTTTCTCCTCGTAAAATCGACTTAACGTGTGTGCAGTGCCAACACTCCTCCCCTTTCCTTTTCAATGTGGGAGTGAATGCACCATGCATATCCCTACGTCGGGTCAAATGATGAGCCAGCATCTGACACTAAACAACAGACACCCTTGCATATGCGTTTAAACAAGCTGACCTCATCATTTAGTCGGGTTGGCTTAGCAGTTGAATTCCTAGTTTAACTAATTTCTTGCCCTCCAGCAAACAACAACGTCCAAAAGTATCAAAATACACATGTAATCATTTTAAAAAAATACACATGTAATGTCCCATACGGACAAAGCATCAAATCTTGGTTTCTGTCATATCTAGATAATATTTATTTCTTACCTTGTGTAAAGTTTTATGTAAAGAATGTCAAAACTTAATCTAATAGTTGTTATTTCCTTTTGTTACTCCTTTTTAATAGGATTAGGTCTGAGATTAGAATCTTTTTCTCTCTGGAATCTTTTTCTCTCTGTACTTTTCAGTGAAGTCTGGCAACAATACTCATCTATGAGATGACATTATGGAAGAAGGTTTCTTATTTCTTTGCTTTTATAGTTTATATTTGCATTAGGGCAGAGATCTCTTTTGCTGTTTTCTCGTCTGCTGGTTGCAGCTTGCAATTTTTGAGTATACTTTGTGGCTGGCTAGCAAGATTATCCTGCTTTATTCTTCAATTTTCTTGACTTTGTTCACAAATTACAATATACAAAAGAAAAGAAATGGGTATGGATATGGATTTGTCAAAATGGAATGTCAATTATTTCCTTAATAAAAATTATTAATTCTAAATTTAATAATTACGCACCTTTAATTGTATTAGAGATGGTTGGGTGATGCATTTACTAACACGTTGCTTTTTGGTTTTTTAAGGTTTTCTTTTCGTGTAAGTGAGCTGATCAAACAAAAAAAATCAATATTAATTAACTGGAAAATTTGTTTTGAATTTGCATGCCGCTAAATTGAAGAATAATTAAGATGGTGGTATAATCACAAGTGGGACCACGGAGAAACGAAGTTTTCTCAAATTTTTAAGTGTATATTTGAAGTTATAATTATAATTAACATTCTATCTTTAATCAATTAATAATTTGATCAACAAGTAAATATCTACAACAATAATAAACAAATAAATAACAATTACAAACCAAATTTAATCTCACGTTTAATGAGACTTAAACTTAAGATCTTAAAGTTTAAAAACTTTTTTTTGTCACTCAATCAAAACTACATTGGCAGAAATCCTCGATATTAAATTTAAAAAAATTATATGAAAGGATTACCTTACATTAGTTTTTTTCTTTTCATTCAAATCATATAATACAATAACATTGTTAAAAATTAATTATTTATTACTCATCATATATATATACAATAATTAAATGATTATGTGACTTGATTTTAATAAATATATATTAATGTTGACGTAGAGTAATTGTGTTTTATAATCCTTCTCCAATTAAAATATAATAGCTACTATTTTTATCTTAAGTTCCATGCATATTAAAAGAAATAATAAATAAGCAATTTAATTCGAATCTTAAAATCGTGATTTAATTTTGTGAAATTAACCCAACTTTTTTATATTAGAAGTTCTTTTTATACATGGAGTCATGCAGTGCTGACCGTTTGATGAAAATAAGCTTCCATTTACATTTATTGTAAGCACATTTAATGATCTTGAGTTGGTGAAATTTATGCTACAACTTAGCTGTTGATGGTTTTTTAGATGGACAAGGTAGAAATTCACTTTATGTGTTGGTTGGTGAGTTGTCTCAAATTTGTCAAGAGCAAATAGAAACTTAGGTTTTGCTTGGTAGAATGAAAAGAAAAATGGAAGGATTGAAAATGAAAGGGAGAGAAAAATCGAGAGATGGAAAACATTAATTTTTTTCTTTAAGTGTATTTGGTATGAAAGATGGAAAAATGGGAAAATGGATGGAAAATATATTTTTTACTTCTTATTGCTTGGTAGAGTAGAAAAGTGATAGGAAATAAAATTAAAAAAAAGAATAATCTTACCATCTTACCCCCTATGCAAATATATCAAGTATAATAAATTTTTTTTTTCATTTTTTCAATATTTATTGAGTTTTTATTTTTTTAAAGAGATTTTTAAACAAAAATTTGTCAATCTTTTTAGAAAAAATAAATTATCTTAATTTATTTACAAATGAGATATTAAAATATAAAAAACATACCATGTTCATATAATCTTTTAATTTGGAAAAATTGGATTTTTTGAAATTAGAATCTTAAATTTATAAAATTACAATATCTTAAAGCACATAACAATTTCAGTTAAAGTCCAGAATATTTTTTACATTTTGATTTTGCAAACTGAAAATTGTTAAAAAAATAAACTTTTATTTTTTATTTGTATTCAAACAAATTTTTATTTTTGAAAAAAAAATTTATGTTAAAAGCTTATTCAAGTCAAAATTAAAGTTTAAAAGTTTTTTTGAATTTAAAATAAAAGTTAAAAATTTATTTGTGTAAATTAAAATTCGGAAATTTTATTTATATTAAGTGATAAAATTTAGAATTTCTTTTAATTACTTTAACAATAAAAAAACTAAAAATTACGTATGAAGTGGTAAACCAATAAACAAATGCCCAACCATCCAAATATCCCTAACTTTACCGCACATAAACCCTACTTTTCAAAAATAAAAATTGCAAACTGAAAGACAGCCATAGATAGAAGAGTTTGCGGTTGAAGACAGACATGGATAACCTCCGTCATCCTTCGCCAGTAAACTAGTGCCCAGTTTTGTTGATGCACATCCAAAACTTGCAAACGTAAAGACAACCATGTGTAGACACCCAATTTTGTCCAAATCGATGATACAATTGCTAAAATTTTCAGATCAATTTTTCTTGAGCCAATTGAACTTTCGAAGTCCGAATTAAGATATATGAGCTTTAAGGCCTAAAGAAAAATGGACTGAGTTTGATTTTTATTTCATTTTTATTATTATTTATTCTTCTATTTATTATTGTTACTATTATTTTTTATTTTTTATTTTTTTTTATTTTTTTCCTTATTATTATTATTATTATTATTATTATTATTATTATTATTATTATTATCAAATCAAATCCAATTTGTGCATTTAATTGCGTCCTCTGCTCCATACCCGTCGCCTCCCATCTCCCATCTCCTAAGCACAGCATTGCCTCCACTCAGCCCCCTCTGCAGACTGCATGTTCCACTAATTCCTCATTCCTAAGCAATTACCATTGAAGACCGAAATGTAAAGACAACATCCTAAAGATTAAACAGATTGTTGGATCGAAGGGATGATCCTAATCGGAGTTAAAAGCAATGTATCTGCAAAACGAGGGGGGGATTTTTTTTGGCAACCAAGCAGAACACTTGAAAATGACCCCATCACTGTGAACCACTGAACCCAGCCACCACGCACAAAGCCCCAAAGCTCTCGACACTCCGTCCCTCCCATTTCAACCTTGCAACCACCAAAAACAAACACCACCTCCAAAACCAAAACCCCAGTTCAATCCTTCTGCCTCTCAAAACAGAACCTTATACCCGTCACCTGAGAAGCCCAAAACCGAGCATCACCGCAGCTCTCACCAGCCAACACCCTAAAACTCAACCATCACACTACTCGCCATCACCATTCTCAACCCTCTTCCACTACCCAAACCCAACACTCAAACCCAAAACCGAATCCCAAAATCCGAAAACCCCAAACACAACCACCTGCAAAAACACAAAAAACAACAAAAACCATAAAACAATCATCTTCCTCACCGCATCGGTGAGAAACCACAACCAAAGAAAACTCAAAAAAAAAAGAAAAGAGAAAAAGGGGTTACGGTTTTGGTCAGATTCATAGGGTTAGAGAAGTTTTTAGGAAGATCGGAGGCTATATCTGAGTAGAGGGAGAAGAGAGGAGTATTTCGAAAGTCTCGGGAAGTCTCCGACGACCGGAGCGCGGCGGCGCTCGGCGGCCGACGCGGCGGTAGCCATCCGGTTGGGTTGAGGGAGTTGAGAGCGTTTTTGGGAGGTTTTTTTTTATTTTTTTTGGGGAAACCGGTTAAAATGAGTGAAAGAAAAAAAAAGTGGCATTTTATAGAGCACCTAAACGGTGCGTTTTGAAGCCATCCGACCTGCGCCTGGACTCGACCCGGGTCTGAAATCCACGCGCCCGACCCGTGGGAAGAAGGATCCGCGCATCGCCCATCGCCATCCCGGACCAGGAGGATCCGACCCGCTCCCAGCCCAGCTGAGTCAGCCCACTTGAACCTATTTTTGGGCTTGATTTTTTGGGCCGTTTTCTAAGGTTTTCCTTTGGGTTTAAGCCTCATTTTAAGTATATTTTTCTTAATTTAGTAATTTTGGATTATTATTATTATTATTATTGCATGTTGTAAAATAAAAGCTTTTGAAAAATTTTCCTTTATTTGCATTTTCATTAATTATTATTATTGATTAGAAAACATATTTAAAAATAATAATGAAATTGAAATTTTAGTAAATAATAAATTTAAAATTAGTTAAATAAATGTCCGATGATGGGATGCTACGGAAGTCACAAGTAGTGATTCCTAGCTGATCCTTAGGTGAGAAGAGTCATACTAATTGTTGCCAAAAGTATTGGAATATTTAGTATGGTTTTTCAATAATTTTAAATTTTTATCAAAATGAAAACAAATAAGTTTTTGAAAACAAAGAAAATTAAATAAATTATGAAATTTAAATTTAGTTAAATAAATGTCTAATGATAGGATGTCATGAAACTCACAAGTAGTGATTTTTTGACTGATCCTTAGGTGAGAAGAGTCGTACTAAATGTTGCCAGAGTATTGGGATATTTAGTATGATTTTTCAATAATTTGTTTTTATTAAAAATAAAAATAAATAAGTTTTTAAAAAAGAAAATTGAAAAAGGAAATTAATAATAAAAATTAAATTTAGTTAAATAAATGTCCGATGATGGGATGTCATGAAACTCACAAGTAGTGATTTCTTGACTGATCCCTAGGTGAGAAGAGTTGTACTAAATGTTACCAGAGTATTGGGATATTTAGTATGATTTTTCAATAATTTAAATTTTTATTAAAAAATAAAAATAATTAAGTTCTTTTTAAAGAAAATAAAAAAAAGGAAAATAATAATAAGATTTAAATTCAGTTAAATAAATGTCCGATGATGGGATGTTATGAAACTCACAAGTAGTGATTTCTTAACTGATCCCTAGGTGAGAAGAGTCGTACTAAATGTTACCAGAGTATTGGGATATTTAGTATGATTTTTCAATAATTTGTTTTTATTAAAAATAAAAATAAATAAGTTTTTTAAAAAGAAAATAAGAAAAGGAAATAAATAATAAAATTTAAATTTAAGTAAACAAATCGCCCGATGATGGGATGTCATGAAACTCACAAGTAGTGATTTCTTGACTGATCCCTAGGTGAGAAGAGTTCACTAAGTGTTACCAGAGTATTGGGATACTTAGTGCAATTTTTCAATAATAAGAATTTTTATTTAAAATAAATAAAGAAATATTTATATAGAAAATAAAAATGCATTTGCATCATTTATTATCTGTTTGCATCATATGCATTCATAATAATTTTTGAAACAAGTGTGAATCTTCTGATGATGAGATTCTATAGAACTCACAAGTAGTGATTCTTAAGAAATCTCTAGGTGAGGAAATTATCCGAAATGCTACAAGAGTATTGGGGTACTTCGGAATAATTTTCAATACAAAAGATTTTTTCTTATTTCAAATAAGAAAATAAAACTTAAATGTATCAAAATTAAAAGAATAAAATTGATTGCAATAAAAATAGGAATTATTTTTAAATATTAAGTTAAGACCATTTTATTAAAATTAAAGGATAACACGTGATTATTATGGTACCGTTTTTTAACGGGCGTTGTGGGGGTGCTAATCATTCCCCACACGTAACTGTACTCCCGGACCCAACTTTGTTTTCGCAGACCAAAAATTATCTTTTTAATAAAACTTAATTAATTTTGAGATTTTGTTAAAGAGATAAATATTTTAGGTGACCAATCACACCTAGACAAAAAAAGATTGGTGGCGACTCCTTTTTGTTTTTAAATGTTGCTTTTCAAAATAGTCAAGCGCGAAGCCGTTACGACACCATGGATAGCCACACATGCAATGAAGCAATGATCAAATCCATTCAGGGGCCATTCTCACGGTGGAAATGGCCTTGAGGTCAATGGTGGAGGATAACGATGTCTCAAACAGTGGCGGGCGAGAGAAATTGACGACAGAAGAGTGATCGAAAGACTGGTTAGAATTTTGGTGAGAGTTGTGCCAAGAGTAAACTGAAGCAATGTTGAAATTTTGAAAATTGTTAGGGGTATTTTTGTATTTTCAATTAATACACTCAGATGCTCCCATTTTCTTTTCTTTTTTCTGTCCAATTTGGATGGATTTGTTTCTTGTGTGAGGATAGAAAACTATTTTTGCTCATCTTTTCTTTCCTTCTCTTTTTCTATTCTACCAAGTAATTTTCATTTTCATTTTCTTTCCACTTTTTTCTCTATTATTTTCTTTCCTTCCACTTTTCAGTTGTACCAAGCATAGCCTTAAGAGGTGTTAGAGTGAATGTTCCACAAAGACCACAACGTTTTAAGTTAAAATTTGAAAGAAAAGAAAAATTAAAAAAAAAAGAGTTTGAGTGATTAAGAATATATAAATTGTCTGAATCATTCTCTTTCAACTTTAATCCTAGTCTTCTATGTTTTAAATGTGAAACCTTTTAGACGTGGTCCAAATATTTCACTTGCAGTCGTGTTTCATGTATGCATGCTTTGATTAGATGAGACTGATACACATGATTTCCTTTTGTAGCTTGGAGTTATTGAGGAGCCCAGCATATCAATAAAATAATTTATTCCTATTAATGTGAGAAATAAAATAAAAATAAGTGTACGTGTTGTTGCACAAAACAACAATAAAGATATGCTGACGTCGGTGTTTGTACTCAGTCTCCATGTGTCTCCAAGAAGCTTCTGTAAAACAAGAAAAGTCAGAGAGACGCAAGGGTGGTTACCTGTGTAGACACTCCGATGCTTAAGTCAGCCAAAAGTTCTTCAGGATTAGGAAGCGTAAAAGCCAGTACTCAAAAATTGGGGAATAAGATTATACCTGAAGCCTATTTATAGGCGGATATTCTAGGTTAATTACCTGAGGATAAGTACGCAACTTTGCTAAGAGTTTGTATCCAGATGTAGTACAAATTCCTTCGTAGATAAACTCGGACCCTGTCACTGGCGAGAGACCACCTCGCGAATCACGTTATGGCGACTGGGGTCTGTCGCCGATCGGTAGGCGGGGAAGATGCCATGTGTCACATTGTCACGTCAGGCGATAGGCTAGGAGCCAGTCGCCAGGTGACAGGTGTGATGCAGCAGCCAATGTGGTCTGTCGCAGATCGGTAGACGGATGATACCACGTGTCGCCTTGTCACTTCAGGCGATAGGCTGGGAGCTTGTCGCCAGGTGACAAGTGTAATACGGCAGCCTATGTCGTCTGTCGCCGAAGGCCACGTGGCATAGTGATCTCCCGCCACGTGGTGGTCTTGATGAACCTTGGGCCTGGCACAAAGAAAGTATACTTTGTCATATCAATTGCTCCCCACTCTCTTTTTGAATTTTTCTAAACAAGAGAGTATAAATATGTGTTTTTTGGGTTTCAGCCCACCGTGAATAGTTTTCTCTATTTTTTTTGCTACTTCTTCTGGTATTTTTTGCAAGTGAAAAATCTCCAATCTGCGACAGACGTGATCGGGCGCGACATTTGGCATTCCCTGTCGCGGCTTTATAAACTGCTGGGGTTCGTCGAGAGAGTGCACGAAAACCTCTGAGCAGCCGTCTGTCGCCCATCTTTCAGCTCTCTCGTCAAAAGAGTCTGTCGCCTAAAAGAGTCTGTCGCTCTCTCGTCAGGATCTCTCGCTCATCTTAGTGACAGTAAGTGCATATCTGTCACCTTTATTTATAACCTTTTCGCATTCAGATTTAGGCCTCCTGGGGGTGTTTTTAGTCTTCCGCGTTGAGCCTAGGTCTCCCGCAGGTCCTTCGTTCAGAAGGTCTGTCGCTCTAACTGGTCTGTCGCCCTAGTAGGTCTGTCACCTATTAGGTCTGTCGCCCTAGTAGGTCTGTCGCCTATTAGGTAATTCCTTCGCCATGTCTTTGCTACGTCCAGGTAAAACACTCAGAATCGGTGGTGTTTTGTGTTCTTTGACGAATGCTGACTTAGAGGATTTTAGGACTCGTTTCCCCCTTCCGTCAGGTTATAGTTATAGACTTCCAGTCCAAGGGGAGGCTACACCCGACTTGGTTAAAAATGGTGTAGTCGTTCATAAGGCCTCTTTATCCTTTGGTTTTCACTTCCTTCTTCCGGAGTTTGGTGAAGCGTTTCTTAGGTATAAGGACATCTTCCCGTGTCAACTCCATCCCCATGCGTGGGCCCAGCTGGTAGCGTTTTCCATAGTGTGTTATCACTTGGATATTGTCCTAACTGGTCCTCTTTTAAGCGCCCTTTTTAGAGTCCGTGGTTTGAAAGGGATGATAACGTTCTCTCTCCAACGGTTGAAGACCGACAAGTTTCCTAATAATAAGATCTTCTCGGATCTTCCCAATAAACTGTGTGGCTTTGAAAGTGAGTGGATCGTTGTCGAGATTCCAAGCGACCTACGGATCCGCAAGAGATGGAATCGTGATACCTCTGACCACTCACAACGCTCCGAAAGATTCAGAGCAGAAACCTTGAGAGACCAATTTCATGAGCTTATTCGGCGGATCTGTTCTACCGGGGAGCGTAACTTATTCTCCCTTTTAACCTCGGAGACTATCACCGCTGCCGGCTGGGGGGTAAGCAGGATCGTTGTTGGGACTTCCGCTGCCTCGTCTAACTTGCCTGCGACTCTGCGTGTTGATGCTGGTCCTAGTCAGCCAACTCCGGTAGTCGTAGCCAAAGCGTCCGCCCCTGTAGGCCGTCTTGTAGATGAATCCTCTTTGGATTCGGAGGATGAGACCCCTGAGGCTAGCGATCAGTCAGAGGAGAATCCTGAGTGGGCTCGGGCCGACGCCTTTGGGAGTCCCTTCGTCGATTTCCCCTTAGATTCATCCTTGAATAGTTTAGAGGATATTGGTGGTTTTTTAGTTTTTTAATTTCCCTTTTTACTTCGTGGGTGTGGCGTTTTACTTGGTCAGCTAATTCCTTCTTATGTCGTGCAGGAATGAACTTCCAGTAGTTTTTGCGTAGGAGGGATGCCAGTGATGCTACTCGAGCGGCTCCTGCTTCTCAGTCACAAGCTGGGGCTTCCTCATCTGGGCCGGCTCGTGCTCCCTCATCCGAGTCAGCTCGTGCTCCCTCCTTCGTACCAGCTCGTGCTCCTCCTGCCCCTCCTCCTGTCGCTGGTGTATCCAGCCATCCTACAGAAGAGGTCGGGAGAAATAAACGAAAGAGGCCTCTTGTCCCTGATCGTGGTTCGGATGACCGCGAGAGCTCAGATTCCCAGAGGAGTGATTCAGCCCGTCAAGAGGGTGGATCCCGTGTTGCTGAGGATAGGTCTGTTCCTCGCCAGCCTAGGCGCAAATACAGGAAGAGGCTAATTATAGAAGCCACAATGCCTACAAGACCAATTTTGCCTAAGGTGGCTGATCCGACTTTGAGGCGCTATCAAGTTGATAGCGGGGTCGTCGTTGGTGGAGAAGACTTCCAGACCTATCCCGGGGTGAATGACAACGACAGTATTGAAGATGCCGGGATAGCATCCCGTCTGGCTTGGAGTACCATTCTCCCTCATGACTAGGCGGGGCTTTTCACCAATCTGATTGAGGCGGAGGATAATTCCGACTACCTCGCGATGAAGGTAAGCTTTGTGCTTATTTGGTAATTAGCTTTTTCCTTTTCATGCTTTTTCGTCAGGTTTGTTGAGCCTTTGTTTGTTTGCTTTTTGTCTTGTCAGATGGCTCAGCAAATTGCGGCTGTTAATGCTCGACACAGGTCCCTTAGGGAGCAAGCTGATAAGGACATTCGTGAGCTTCGAGAGCAAAAAATGGATCTTATGAACGAGGTTGTCCAGCTTCGCCCCTATCCCAAAAGGATGGAGGAGCTAAATAAGAAGAGCGCTGATCTCGAGCAAAGGAATGCTGATCTTGAGCGAAAGCTCCAGGAAGAGAAAGCGAATGTGGCTTCCCTTCAGGGGTACCAAGAAGCCTATAATAAGGCTGTCAATGACCGGGGAGCCATGGAGAGACAACAGGATGAAGCCATTGAGGAGCTGCACAACGTACTGGACCGTCAGAGAGAGATTCGGGCCGAGGCCGTTCGTGAGTATCGCTTGTCCCAACATTGCTATGATAAGAAAGCAATGTTCGCGGCGGGATTCATCAAGTATGGTTTTTATTTGGCTTGTTCGTGGCTGGAGAAGCATTGGCCTGGCGAGACTTTTTCTGAGTTACTCTTTACTGAGCAGGCCAAGTACTACACAGCTCCTCCTTGGATAAGTACGAGCCCGACTCGCAAGATCCGAATGCCTATTTAGAGGAGGGTGCTGGGGATGAATTGGACAATCTTGAGGGCCCATGGCCTCCTCGACAGCCACAATGTCAGCCTGAGTCTTCTGGCGCACATGATCGAGTCGAACCTTCAACAGTGCAAGACGTTCCTGAGGCTATTGAGGCGGGCAATCAGCATGAGTCTATCGAGGCACTTCTAGGGTTGGATAGTGATGAGTGCCAAATTTTTGATTCCACAGCCGTTGATCTTGTGCCAGACTCCGCAGCTGTGGTCGGGCCCTCAAGTGATGATCCTTCACCCATGATGGCTCCTTCGGCTCCCCAAGATCCTGGTGCTTCGGTTCCTCAAGTTCCTGATCCATCGGTTATTGAGGGCTCTGGTGTCAAGGCGACTTCTTCTCAGCTGGATGACTTAGTACTCAGCGTAGATTAGGATTTTTTGTATTTTACTCGAAAAGTAAATTTCTTTTTGCAGCTTTTTGTGTTTTCCTCTGTTTGTAAATATTCAATGAATATTCAATGAAAAGCACATTTCTTTTGTAGTTTTTTGTATTTTCCTCTTTTCTTCTCTGAATGGGTGTTTGTTTTTATTCTAAGATTCTAAAGAGAAGCATAAAAATAAGAGATGATTCTGTTTTCACGGTGTAAAGCATATCTTTACACCATGTTGCTCCCCGAGTTCTACTTTGAGACAACATTGTCACTACTGTTCAAAGATGAACTTTTCCCGAGTGTTGTGCTTATCTCGCGCTCTTTTGGCTTAAGAACTTAGAAGAATAAGCAAGACTAAAATGTCCAAATGTTAACCGTAATTTGTCAAGTTATCGCGACATATTAATCTGAAGGATTTGTAATGTACCTCGTAACATGCTATATAATTTGTATATTTGTGTTATTTGATTTTCGCACATGTCTGTTTGCCTAGCGCTTGATGATTCCGCGATCGTACTTTTTTTAGGATTGGTCTTTTGCCCGTCTCGCACCTTTGTGCTTAAGGACTTTTAGATTTGCCCGTCTCGCGCATTTTTCGCTTAGGGACTTTTATGTTTGCCCGTCTCGCGCATTTTTCGCTTAGGGACTTTTGTTTGCCCGTCTCGCGCATTTTTCGCTTAGGGATTTTTATATTTGCCCGTCTCGCGCATTTTTCGCTTAGGGACTTTTGTTTGCCCGTCTCGCACCTCTTGTGCTTAGGGACTTTTGATTTGCCCGTCTCGCGCATTTTTCGCTTAGGGACTTTTGTTTCCCCGTCTCGCACCTCTTGTGCTTAGGGACTTTTGATTTGCCCGTCTCGCTCATTTTTTGCTTAGTGACTTTTGTTTGCTAGCTGTTACCTAATTTTAATTCCTGTAACACATAATTTATCTTACATATTGCGTTAGAGAATATAGGAAATGATTGGCTAACCTTTATTCATGAATCAGAAAAATAATAACATCTGTAAAGTAATGTAGCAATAGATGGGAAAGTAAGAATAAGAACAATCAAAAAGCAAAAATTACAATGTTTACTGCCAATATAGCTTAAGATGGTTGGCATTCCAAGTCTTTGAGATCTTCTTTCCTTGCAAGGTTTCCAAGGTACATGTGCTAGGTCCGACCATCTTTCTGATCCTGTATGGTCCTTCCCAATTAGCCCGGAGCTTTCCATCCTCTTTATGGGCGTTTGTGATTGCCGACTTTCTCAACACTAGGTCTCCTTCTTGCATTTCTCTGTTCTTCACCCGTGCATTGTAATAAGTAGCTATCCTCTGTTGGTAAGCAGCCAGTCTCATTTTTGCTTTGTCTCTCAGCTCGTCTAGCAGGTCTAGATTCTCCCTTAGCCCCTGAGAATTGAGTTCCTCGATGTAGGGGACCAACCGGGGTGACTCAGCTCCAACTTCTACTAGGATGAGGGCTTCAGTGCCATATACCAAATTGAATGGTGTTTCACCTGTTGACACTTTACTTGTCGTTCTGTAGGCCCATAAGACACTTGGGAGCTCATCTACCCATGCTCTATTTGCTTTGTCGAGTCTAGTCTTCAACCCGTGTAGTATAGTTCGATTGCTCACCTCTGCCTGCCCATTGGCCTATGGGTAAGACACAGAAGATATTCTTAAGATAATCTTCAGGCCACTACAAAAATTCTGGAAAGCATCACATTCGAACTGCTTCCCATGATCTGCATTTATCACACGAGGGATCCCAAATCGGCAAATTATGTCTTTCCATACCATCGCTTCCACCTTCTTCTCAGAAATTGTAGCCAAAGGCTCGGCCTCTATCCATTTTGTGAAGTAGTCTGTGGCCACAAGCAAATACTTCCTTTGTCCTGAGCCTAGGGGAAAAGGCCCCAAGATATCTAGTCCCCATTGTGCGAATGGAGTTGGTTGAAGTGTGTTCTGAAGAGCCGAAACAGGTGCTGTAGTTATAGGAGCGAATTTCTGACACTTTTCACATCTTCTCACTTTGTCTGTGGCATCCTTCCTTAGTGTAGGCCAATAAAACCCCGTGTGCAATATTTTCGAGGCCAGGGCTCGAGCCCCCAAATGCTCACCTCATACTCCCTCATGAACTTTAGCTAAGGTGTACTCAGCCTGTTGGGGCCCTAGACATTTCAACAGGGGTATTGTGAATCCCCGTTTATAGAGTTCCCCATTTACTACTGTAAACTTGGCACTTTTTAGCTTCAACCTTCGAGCTTCGTCTCTGTTAGTGGGGAGTGTACCCCCCAATATGTAGTCTTTGATTGGGCTCCTCCAATTGCCTCCGATTTCAACATCACAGACATCTTCTTCTTCAATGCTTGGTCTAGCGAGGGATTCTACTTTGACCATACCCCCTTTGACCCCTCTAGAAGAAGCCAATTTTGAAAGAGCGTCTGCATGGTTGTTCTCTGTTCGATTTATCTGAGTCAGCTGGAAGTGCTTGAATGACTGTGCCAACAATTGTACCTTCTGCAGATAAGGGACTAAGACGGGTTCTCGTGCTTCATACTCACCCGAAAACTGGTTTACCACCAATTGTGAATCGCTACGTGCCATTAAGTTGCTGACTCTTAGTTTCTCAGCCAGTCTCATCCCAGCTATCAAGGCTTCGTACTCGGCTGTATTGTTCGAACTTGGGAAATCGAAACGTAGGGAATACTCGTAGGTTTCCCCTTCAGGCGATGTTAGCACAATTTCGGCTCCATTGCCGTCCATGTTACGAGCTCCATCAACAAATAATTTCCACCAGACTACCTCTGTTTCCTCTTGGACCTCTCGGCCAGTGCATTCTACGATGAAATCTACCAATGCCTGTCCTTTTATTGCTTGGCGAGGCTGGAAGCGAATGTCATATTCACTCAATTCGATAGCCCACTTAATTAGATGTCCGGAGTGTTCTGGTTTCTGCAGTATTTGCCTGAGGAGCTGATCTGTTAAGATAGTCACCGAGTGAGCTTGGAAGTAAGGCCGTAACTTCCGAGTTGCCATCACTAGGGATAAAGCTATTCTTTCAACTAAGGGGTACCTTGCCTCGGCATCTAGCAGGACTTTGCTTACATAATAAATCGGGCAATCCCTATCACCTTCTTTCCTTAGTAGGACTGCACTTATAGCTTTCTCTTCTACACCGAGGTACATAAGGAGGTGGTTTCCGGGATGTGGCCGAGATAATAGAGGCAACTCTTTCAGGTAGTCTTTCAACCTTTTAAAGGCGTCGTTGCACTCTTCCGTCCACTTGAAGTTCTTTCCTGCCTTTATCGCCTTGAAAAATGGAAGACTTCTTTCAGCTAATCTGGACAAGAAACGACTCAAGGCTACTATTCTTCCTATTAGCCTTTAGACTTCTCTTACTGTATTAGGCGGCCTCATGTCCAAAATAGCTTGAACTTTATCTGGATTAGCCTGTATTCCTCGATTAGTTATCATGAATCCCAGAAACTTTCCAGATCTCACCCCGAATGAGCATTTGTTGGGATTCAACTTCATCTTGTATTGTCGCAGCACATTGAATACTTTAATCATTTTCTCGGCATGTGATTCTCCCTGTCGGCTTTTGATGATCATATTATCAACATAAGCTTCCATGGTGTTGCCCAACAAGTCTTGGAACACCTTATTTACCATGCGTTGGTAGGTTGCACCTGCGTTTTTCAAACCAAACGGCATTACTCGATAGCAATATGTCCCACAATCAATAATGAACGAGGTCTTCTCCTCATCATCTGGATGCATCATGATTTGGTGTTACCCCGAAAAGGCATCTAAGAAGCTAAGTAATTCATACCCGCAAGTTTCGTCTACCAACTTATCGATTCGAGGTAGTGGATATGAATCCTTAGGACAAGCTTTGTTCAAATCTGTGAAGTCCACACACATTCTCCATTTCCCGTTGGTTTTCTTTACCATCACAACATTAGCCAACCACTCCAGATAGTTAACTTCTCTGATGAATCCTGCTTGCAACAACTTTGATATTTCTTCGTTTATTGCCTATTGCCTCTCTGGAGCAAAATTCCTCTTCTTCTGTTTTATCGGTTTTGCCCCTGAGATTACGTTCAACCGATGGCAAATAACTTCTGGGTCTATTCCAGGCATATCGGCTGGAGTCCATGCGAACACATCACAATTCTCTTTTAAGCATCGGACTATCTCCCTTTTTACTTCTTCAGGCAGCTGGCTTCCTACGTACACTATTCTTTCTTCATCTTTCTCGTCCAACTGGATTGCTTCCATCTCCTCATCGGGTTTTGGCTTAGGCTTCTCTTCGATCGTAAGGGTTTCCTTCCTCTGAATCCCTTTACATGTGGTGGATGCGACATTACACGTCCGGGCTTTCCTTTGATCTCCCCTCACTTGTCCAACACCTCGGGGAGTCGGAAACTTCATTAACAAATAGCAGGGATGCACCACCGCTCTCATGTCATTTAACAGTGGCCGCCCGAGGATCATATTGTACGCCACGGAAGTTGATCTCACCACCATAAACAACGCTTGTCGAGTGACACACTTCGGGCTTTCCCCCAATGTCACAGGTAGCTGAATTGCGCCTCCCCCCTTCACTTTTTCTCCTGAAAAGTCATACAGTGGTGTGGTTACTGGCTTCAGCCTATCATTCGAGATGTTCATTTTCTCGAAGCAACCCCAGTAAATCAAATTTATCGAACTCCCATTATTGACTAAGATGCGACTCACTGGGTGTTTTGCTATTACCGCCGAAATCACCATTGGGTCATCATGAGGGATCATTACATCACCTCTGTCAGCTGGCGTGAAAGTAATGGGTTCTTCATCATGTTTTTCCTCTATCACCGAATTAATTTGATAAGCTTGTCGGGCATAGGTCTTTCGAGACGAGGAAGAAGTGCCAGCCAATGACTCACCTCCAAATATCACGTTGATAGCTGGCCCTGTGGGTTCATTATCTTCCTCTTGATTCCTTCTTTCTACCCTTCTGTCATTATCTCTTCTTTCACCTTCATTTTGTCTAACAGGTCTTCTGTTTTCACCTCTTCTATCTTTGAAATTGTTTCCTCTGTTCTGTGCAGGGCAATTAGTTTTATCACCTCTCCATACGAAACGGTTTATTTTTCCCTATCATGCTAGCTTTTCTAGCTGATTCATCAACTCCCTACATTTTTCGATAGTGTGCCCATGCGCTGAGTGATAATCGCAGTACGACCTTAAATCACGGCCCAGATTCCCTGACGCCTTCTTTGGAGTCTGTATAAGACCTGTGCCCTCAATAGCTGCCAAAACTGAAGCTCGAGGTTCGGTGAGTGGAGTATAGGAATTGTATTTCAGTGTGGGAGCTTTATCAAACTTTCTCGGTCGGCTAGAAGATGCTTCAGTGACCTCCCTTCCTCGTTTCCTTCCATCCTTGGATTCTCCTATCGCCACCATTTTCATTACTTCCTCATGGGTTACATACTTATGTGCGCGGGAAAGTAGGTCTGAGATGGTTGTTGGCTAATCTAGCGACAATGATTCTTGCAATTTCTCAAACCTTGTCCCCTGTAGCATGGCTGCCACGGCTATACCGACTTGCAGATCTCGCACCTCCAAAGTAGCATCTCTGAACCGATCCACATAACTTTTCAATGACTCCTTAGCTCCCTGCTTAATAGTGAGCAAATAGGTCGGTTCCTTCCTTCTCTGACTATTTACCGCAAACGCCTTGAGAAACTCGCTTCGTAGTTGGTTAAAAGAGATAATGGACCCTTCAGGCAGGTTATTAAACCATGTCATCGCATGTCCGGACAGAGTTAAGGAAAAGGCCCTACACATTATTTCGTCTTCCCATCCATGTAACAGCATTAGGGCCTCATAATTTTGCATATGGTCGTATGGGTCCATCTTTCCGGTGTAGGCGGTCATCTGCGGCATTTTGAACTTTGGGGGCAGAGGTTTTTGCATGATGGTCGTGCAGAACGGTACTCTTCTCCTTTGGCTCTCTTCTGCAGACACTAACTTTTTCTCTTCCAGTACCTGTTCTATCATCTTCTTCATGTCCACGGGGGGAGCGAGTTGATTTCGGGCATGAGACGAATCAGGTAGGTCTCCGACTACTTGCTTGCCCTTAACTTGAGGTGCGTTTGTCCGTACCATTTGCGTGCACCAAGTGGGGTCAAATTCTGACCCGGTTCCCCAAGTGCTTTGATCTTCGACCCCGTTCTTTCCAGCACCTCCAATACCATGGTCTAAATTAGCACCATCAAAATTTGACAAGTCATGGTGGTGGGCGGTAGATCCTGTCGCCCGGTTATCTTACTGTCGCCCAGACACCTGTCGCCCTACATTTGGAGTCTATCGCCTGACCCCTGCCGTAGGATCCAAGCATGCTGCTTCCTCAGTCTCTCGTCGGGTGCCTGCGACAGGCCTCCTGCTCCCATGTCGCATGACTCCTGTCGCGGGCTCTGAACCAATTGCTTCCTCAGTCTCTCGCTGGGTGCCTGCGACAGGCCTCCCGCTCCCCTGTCCTACCGCACCTAGACGAATGTCCTCCTGTCGCCCAAACACCTGCGGTGGGACACCTCTATTGGTTCCTCTTACCAAGTTCTGCACGGCAAGCGACAGATCCAATGCCGGGAGAACTCCTTGGAACAGATCCACCATGGCTCGCAGCGCCTGGGTAGTTTATTCGCTCTGTCGCCTCAGAGCTTCGAATTCTGTCGCCGACACAGTAATTCTTTCTTCCTCCCTGTTCACCTGGTTTGTCTGGCGAATCTATTGTTCAGGGGAGCTCACAGAGTTTTCCTCACTTCCGGTCCTTACGTTTGTAGATCTTGTTCTCACCATCTTAGAAAATCTTGGCTTTTTATACGTTTCCCACAGTCGGCGCCAATTGTTGTTGCACAAAACAACAATAAAGGTATGCTGACGTCGGTGTTTGTACTCAGTCTCCACGTGTCTTTAAGAAGCTTCTGTAAAACAAGAAAAGTCAGAGAGACGCAGAGGTGGTTCCCTACGTAGACACTCCGATGCTTAAGTCAGCCAAAAGTTCTTCAGGATTGGGAAGCGTAAAAGCCAGTAGTCAAAAATTGGGGAATAAGATTATACCTGAAGCCTATTTATAGGCGGATATTCTAGGTTAATTACCTGAGGATAAGTACGCAACTTTGCTAAGAGTTTGTATCCAGATGTAGTACAAATTCCTTCGTAGATAAACTCGGACCCTGTCGCTGGCGAGAGACCACCTCGCGAATCACGTTATGGCGACAGGGGTCTATCACCGATCGGTAGGCGGGGAAGATGCCATGTGTCGCACTGTCACGTCAAGCGATAGGCTAGGAGCCTGTCGCCAGGCGACAGGTGTGATGTAGTAGCCAATGTGGTCTGTCGCAGATAGGTAGACGGATGATACCACGTGTCGCCTTGTCACTTCAGGCGATAGGCTGGAAGCTTGTCGCCAGGTGACAGGTGTAATGCGGCAGCCTATGTCGTCTGTCGCCGAAGGTCACGTGGCACAGTGATCTCCCGCCACGTGGTGGTCTTGATGAACCTTGGGCCTAGCCCAAAGAAAGTATACTTTGTCATATCAGTACCCATATATATATATATATATATATATATATTATACACTAAGATCAAATTTTTGGACTTTATTATAAGATTAATGTCAACTTAAATACACATGATTAAACATAAATTTAATTTTATTAAGTGTAAAATATATTAGAATTATCGTAAACACATAAAAATAACCCTAAAATTAGAATTAATAGACTAAACATATACTAATTTTGTTTCAAGATGTATATTTATTTATTTTCATTTCTATACTATACTTCTGATAGATTTTACATTTAATGACGCTAAATTTACGTTTAATTATATATGTTTA
The DNA here is from genome assembly GCA_032173925.1 of Heritiera fomes. Lineage (NCBI taxonomy): Eukaryota > Viridiplantae > Streptophyta > Magnoliopsida > Malvales > Malvaceae > Heritiera > Heritiera fomes. The sequence continues at coordinate 25,127,194 of JAPDPM010000017.1, read as the reverse complement.
CATTAATTTTATTTCAGAATTATCCGTACGCATATATATAATTTATAGTAATAATTTTTATTAATGAAATAATTGATAAATTTATTTATAATTTTAAATTCATTAAATAAATATGTTATTTTATACTTTTAAAGAATGTTTTAAAAACACTTGTTAACAAAATTTTATATTGAAATACGTCAACAATGTTTACGGATTAAATAAAAAATTTTAATGATATAATTAATATATTATATTTATTAAACATAGATCAAAGCAATGTACTAAATTTAGAAAAATTAAAATAATTTTTTAATAATGTTAAATCTGATTTTCTCGTCTGCTGCTTGCAGCCTGCAATTTTTGAGTCTACTTTGTGGCTGGCTAGCAAGATTATCCTGCTTTATTCTCCTGTTTTGTTGACTTTGTTCACAAGTTACAATCTACAAAAGAAAAGAAATGGGTGTGGTTTAGGCCTTGGTTCATTTTCCCAAGCTAGTTGGGCCAACTGGCCTAATTCTTCAAGGTAGAGTGGAGTTGATGGGACACAGACGCAGCATAGATTTCCTTGATTCTTTGTTTCACCGGACAACAGCTTAAAATCAAAATATGCCACTTGAGCCAGGGTCCAAGGAAACATTGTTGTCTTTGATGAACCATGTCTGTAACGAATTGGAACCATTATAGATTCAATAATTAGAAACTCTCCACTTTTCCAAGAATCAGCTATGCATATTTCTTTAATTTGCCTATAGAGGGCCCAATGAATGTTGTGGATAAGCATTCTTTGGTCAAGCAAGCAGCTTTCTTGGCTACAAAGAGCATGTTTTGGAGACCTTGTATAGGCTTCTGGCAGTGGAATGTTGGAGTAAAGGTATGCCTTAGTGTATTCATATTTAACTATCCATGAGTCTAGCTAGCTAGCTAGTCATGAAATCAAGTCATGCAGTGTTAAAACTTGAATTTTAGATTTGTAAAATTCTCGCGTAGAAAAAAATATGATCATTTGAATCAATACTAAAATTGACTCTTCTCTCTTCTTCCTTGCCTGAACTTTTTTTCGAGTGTATGCTATCTTCTAGCATTGCGCAGATGAAGCTGAAAAGCCACCACGGTTTGACATTCCCTTGTTGAAAACAGTAAAAAAGCACCGATTTCCATATCTGAGTTCTAAAAAAGGCCTAATGTTATGGTTAAACTTAGACAACTGCTCAAGTTTCCTGTACGAGGAATTAAACTCTAGACATGGTCTTAAGCTTCATTGAAGATTTGTTTTTGGATGAAGAGCTTTAATTGTGATTAAGTCCTGAGCAAGATTAATCTCAAACCACTAAAACAAATAAAAATACTTATCGTTTATAAAAAAAAAAAGAATCTGTGAAACTTACTGACATACGAAAAGATAATTGTCTTTTTCCTATATAGTTGGACAGTTGGAGAAAACGATTTAAGATGGAGATGAACACTCACATTAGTGGGATTTGCTGTCCAATCGATGAGAAGGCTTTTGAAAAATCAAAGGCTGAAGATATAGCCACTCTAATCTTTATAATATTATCTTAACCTTGAAAGGAGAAAAACATACCTACCCATTGTTAGGAACTAATCTGACAAATAAATAAAAGAAAAATGACAATCACGCACACAATATAAGATTTTCGTGGTTCAACAATTTATCTAAGTTCACAGTAACATTTTTCTTATTAAGTTTTTGAAATATTTTACAAGAAGAAAGTACATATCTATGGTACAGTGAAATTAAAACAACTTAAAATAACTGGTTTAATTGCGTTTTCGCACACAAGACCTTTTAGAGGCAGCGCCCCAAATCCAAAGGGCTCTGCTCCTTTGACCTCGCTTGCTAACTAATCAGCAAGACTGCTTGTCATATAAATTGAGCCCTATCAAACTACGGAAACTCTACGAATCTCCAAACAAAATGGGCAAACAAAACAGTGCAAGGAAAGAATACTTGGATTCTCATATGCTTGATCAAACTTTCTTTTTGAGAGATCAATGGAACAGTACAAGAGACAGACAAAAGCCATTACTCTTCCCTTTGTAATCATGAAATCATCAAAAGAACAAATGGGATTGAAATTGAAAGAATTATCCAAATTCTTTCCTTCTAAATTCTACTTTTTCTGTTTACGTTGGGCCAAATTGCTTGCTTTTAACTCCTTTCTTTTGCCTTTCTGTGTCTGCCTATCTGTTTTAGGTGTCGTTGTGTGCTTTAGTGACAGTCACGAATTGCCGTTTTCATGTCCTATTAAAGTTGACACTTTAATCATGATAAGCTCCTCCACCACCACCGCAACCATTGTTCATGCTCATCATTTCCCACCCATCACGGCTGCTACTATTTTTCAATCATTAATTTACATCAGAAACGTGAACTGAGAAATTATAGTAAATAGACAAAGAGAAACCAATGATTAACAAACATGAAATCTCTCAAGAGACAGAGATTTTATAGGTACAAAAGCCTGCACTTTGAAGCGTTTCAATATATTAAAAAAAAACCAAAACTAAACAAAGATAATCATGGAAGAATGGAAAAAGGAAGCATGCGAGGGATTGTTCATGGGTCTTTCTCTTTAGCCTCATCAACATAGCTTGCATGTGAAAGCTCCTTTAACCACTCAAACGTTCGATAACGTGACAAAGCTTGCTTTTCTTTTCCCTTTTCTTTCATTTTCTTCTTCATCTTCAATTCTTGCAGCAGCTTGTTTTTCTCTTCCATGGCGTCATGTAATATTATTGCTTTCTCTTTGATGACGACTATGTTGTTCGGTGGAACAGTTTCAACTGCATCAACTGAACATTTACATCCACTAAACAACCCTATTCTCTTTTCGAAGAATCCTTTGTTCAAATCTTGCTGATTCTTTGTAACTTCAGCACGGCTGTTGCTAACAATCTTGCTGCTGCTGTTCTTGGCGCTGGAACTGCTGTTACTGCTGTTACTACTGCTGTTTCGGCTGACAGAATTTCTATTAGCATTGTTGTTGTTGCCACGAACTTTCAAATCTTGCAATTCAAGTTCCGGAGCTCGAACCAAACCTAACCTGACAATATCCCACACTGATGATTTCTGGTTTCGGCTGCTTACATTTACTGGCCGGGCTTTGGACAATCTCATCTGGGGTTTGGGGCTTGGATGCGTGCTGAAATTGTTTCTGATTTTAATTGGTTTAGACTTGGAATTAAAACTGGAATTGGAATTGATAATTGAATTGAAATTTCGTGCCGTAACTGTGATGGAATAGCTGCTACTCGTTGTGTAATGGCTACTTCTAGTGCTACTGCTTCTGCTACTGCTACCAACACTTGTGAACCTGCTTAATGAACCATGGTCCATGGACTCTGACCTTGAGAGGCAGCGGCTAGTGTTCAGGCTATCTTGGCGGCACCCTGCCAGGCCACTGTCTGAACCAACTGAGAGACGGAGGGGTAGAATTTGGCCCTTGAAGAACACTTCATCAGCTGCGCACATTTCTGGTTCAGCTGAAAGAGAGCCACCCCATGAGCCAAAGTTGAAATCTTCTTCTGTTTTAATGGCTTGGGATTCACCAGCTTCCTCATTCCTCGGTTGGGCTTGGTTCTCTTCTACAATCAAATTAACCGGCAGATCACACAATGACAGTGCTTCTTCTTCCTCAGCTTCCCATTTTTCTTCTGCACTCTCCATGGCTGAAAGTAAACACGAACTTCACAATTCAAACACAGTCGGGATTTATTTAGCAACAAGAAGGAAATTTTGAATAGAGGAGAGAGAGAGACAGTAGGAGGGAAAGAGGGAGACAACTGGAATATAAAGAAGTAAAGCTACTGCAAAAGGAGCAATAAAGAAACAATGGAAAATGCAGAAGTCAGTGCAGCTGTGCAGGCGAAGCAAACAGGGTCCCTTTCTTGTTTGGCAGAGAAACAAAGTGAGGGGCTATCAGGCCGGCCATTAGCCAAGCACAAGCTACTATATATGCACTCTTCACTTTGATCAAAACTATTGTGGAGGACAAAGGGGGTTAGATTTTATGCTTTAATGGGGCTAACACCTAAAGGCTAAAGCTAAAAGACAATGTTAATTCTGCTGTATTTATATTTTGGCAACTAGTTGGCATAAGTAATTAAGGTTCAAATGCTAAATGCAAAAATTAAAGTTCGAATACGCATTGTTTTTCATTGGTAGGAAATTTGCAAATTTCAAAAAATTTGCAAATAAAAATCTAATGAATCCATAAATCTTATTAATGAATTAACAATATACCCTAATCTTTTTTTTTTTTTTCAGAATATACCCTAATCTTGAAAATGAAATAATCGCTCCTACTCATGAACTTTATTAAAAAAAAGGCTAAAAGACAACCTTGGCATGCAAAATTTTATAATTTTATACTAACATCTGCTTTGGACCATGAAACTTGGAAGGAAAAGAAAAGAAGTTAAAAATGGAATGTCAAAGTTAATTCACAGTGTCAAACAATGATGGACATCTCTTCCCGACAGCAAAACAAGGTCTTGGATTCCCTCTATGAATCGAATTCCGTTGGGTCTATTCAAGAAAAGAAAACTTCAACTGTTGATAATGGCATATACGTTCTTGAGATTGGATCTAAAAGAGACTAGAGACAGGAGGGTTGGTGCTGTTTTTATTACGTAAAAAAGGAACCTTGAGTGTAGATTTGACAATTCGTGTATATAATTCGTATTTGTATCATATAAAAAACAAAAAATTTTGTTTTAAAATTCGTGTGGATGCGTTAAAAAAAAATCTTTTTTTTGTTTTTGACATAATCATGTACAATTTTCACCAACTTTTAATCTGTGTCAATTTCGTATTTTTTATTCGTATCGTGTGTAAAATTATCAGATCGACTTAGATGTCTAAAAGTCGGTGGTATTGGTTTTGGTTTTGGTTAAGTGGTAGATTGTGATTTCTCTGGTGCAAATTGGAGCTCTAAAGATTTTGAATGTCTTATGGCAATGATGTGATGAGCTTTGATAGGAAGAATGTGACACAGAGTCTCTCTTTTTAAACTTTGTTCTAGAAAGGTGGTTTTGCTTTGCTGATCAAGCAGGAAAGGAATGACTTGTATTTGATTGTATAGATTAAAGTTCTTTATACCACAGTAGATTTAAGTTCATGGACCACCTGAAAGTTGCCTGATTGGTATTGGCAGTAGCCAACATATCTGTTTGTTTGTATTTTGTAATGAAAAAAACAGGTCTTCTGCTCAAATTTCCTTTAATGTTGCCAAATCTTTGAATTTGAAAATTGAAATTGAGAAGATTGGGCGTGATAATGGAGTTTGATATGGTATTCATTTTCATTTGTTTAATGCTATTAATGAGTTTTGTATTTGAGTACGTCATTCAGTCATTTACTGAGATGTAAATTTTTACGGCAAAATGACTGGTTTGGCATTTGGATTCCTTGCAACTTCTATGTTTTTCAGAAACTTTTTGCTTTGAACTTAGTAGGAGTTTCTACACTAAGATACTTTTCTATGTCTATTCTTTCTAAAAATAAATAAATAATCGAATACACTTTTACGGGTCATAATTTATTGAGAAAAATTAGTAAAGGAATTTTTTTATAAAAAAATAAATACAAAATTAGCTTGCTTTTTAAAATTAATTACCCAAATTTGAAACTTAATTCTCTTTTTCAATTTGACACACAATTTTCTTATTTTATTCTTTTTTTTTTCAAAACCCTTCAGTATTCGAAAGCCACTTTGAGTTTAAACTAATCCAAAGTCAAGCTTTAGTCTGACCCTAAACAGGAAAGCTTTCTTGGTGTTATTTTTGTTATTCATAATGCTTGAACTTGAAACTTTACTTAAGGAACAACGAACTTCTTTTACTCAGTCCAACAGACATTAGTTTATTTTATTCTTTTGGTAATCTAGCAAATTAATTATTTTATCAAGCTAAAGCAAACTACCCTGTTTTATCGCATTGTTTTATAAGCATTTAAAAATTTAACACACCTCGACCCACATGTTCTCCTACCTAATACTATTTTACTTGCCTTTAAAGTAAAGAAAATAGACATGTTTGTGAAGTTTTTTCTTAAAAAGAGGATTGTGAAGTTATAAGAGTACAAGTAGCAAAGAAAGAAATATTATTTCGTGTTTATCACTCAGTTTGTTTTGTATTAACGCATGCAAAGGAACTTCTTGTTATTTCCTCCTCTCCTTCCTTCACTCCCTAAAATAAAAAAAATGTTATTTTTTATGTGAACAATTCAAATTTATTATGTTATTTTTTATGTAAACGATTCAAATTTATTATTCATCTCTCAATTCGTAAAATTATATGAAATCGATTAATTCAGTTATCAATTTTTAAAAGCAAACCGATCAAATGCTCTTCCTTGCATAGTTAGCTAAAATAGACAGGTTGGAGTGGTTATAGAATCATCATTAAAACATAAACCAAAACCCGGGAAATTATGGATCTGATGCAGTCGAAGGATTCAAACGGGTGAAATCTCATTCAAGTTACTAAAAATCAGAAAGCATAGCATGGTTCCTTTGAAAACATAGAATTATAGTCAATTCTTATTAGCTGCACTTTCACATCAACATAAATCCAACATAATCATGGTTGAAGACAACTACAAGTCAATGACTTCATCGTTTATCACACAAAGACAGTAGACCTGGTGATTCATGACAATCACGTTATGTAAAATTTTGTTTAGATTATGTAAAATCCAAAAATTTCATGTGACATATCAAAAGCAAAACATTCTTTTTGGCTTGCACCAAAATCATATTCAATATTTACAAAATTTTAACCCATGTCATTTTATGTCTAAGATTGCCAAGTTTACAAGATAGACATACTAAATTGTCTGATAAATACCTCCATTTTAACTAAAGAACAGTTCGAGTAATTTTCCCTTGCACAGTACTGCAAATGCTCTTTAATGCCTGCAGAACTGAGAAATCTCCTTTTTCTTCCATTCATCAACGCCTGTAAGAGTAGATGGAAAGTAGGCACGTTTGTTTTCAGATTGCTATGGCCGAGTAAAAAGAAAAAATCCTTTTTATTTCAATACGTGCGGGATTTAGCTATGCTTTTTAATTTTTCAAACTTGAACTTTTCTTTTAATTTGATATTTGCATTAAAATCTATTAACAATTCAATCCATTTGCATGTCATAGATATGTTTTAGAATTTAATTATAATAATTGAACTTTTTTTAAATCAATTCATCTTTCTAAAATAATCCATCATCTAAATTAACAATATTCATCCATTCATTCGTAAAAGTGCAATCAAATTAAGGGGAGAAAACTAAAGTAAGCACCCATGAGCAATATAGATGAGTTTGGGTAGCTGCTTCGACAACTGTTTCATACAATAGGGAAGCACATGTTGATGTATTGGAAATTTATTTTCTCAAATAAATGAAAAGATTTTAAAAATAACAAGATCTTGTATCAACGTATATAAACAATACAATAACAAACGAATCAAAACAATTGATAAGATCAACACGAAATGATGCAAGAATATTAAACGTACAATTTTTTTTTCAAAATCATTAAATCAATACGTGCCAATTTGTTATCCATTTGGTATCAATAATATTAGTATGAAGTAATTTTTCATATTTTATATGTATTTATATTTATTCATTTGTCGAGTGATTAATAGAGTAACATGTTTTCAAATTTGACATCGAGTCTAAATAATCTCATTCATGAACTCCTATTATTAAAAAAAAAATTGTAGTTAATAGCTTGCTTTGATTTTCTTTAGTTGGGCCAAGGTTAGAATTTGGGTTAGATCAAGTGGATATTTTGTTATAAACTTTCCAAACTCTGAATGAAATCCAAATTCCCAACGAGCAGCCCATTTAGCCACTTGTTTTCCTCCCTTTGTATTTTCCTTTTGTTTTATATTTTCCTCACTTTCTATTCTTCTTTGAATTTTCAATCCCTCCTTGTACTTTGGTATCTCAATGCAATTAATCCTGACAGAAAGACGAAGTTTATACATGGACGCAAAGTCTCAATGAACCTTTGCCAGGATTGGAGTTGAGTATTTTAATGACTTTCTGCAGTCCAGGATTCAAACACTGATACTTTCAGGATAAACAACCATTGCATAACCAAAATTCTGAATGGACAGTTTAGGATAAGAGACAAATTCAAATTTCATGCCAAGTGATGAAGGACTATGTTTTCTGCTTTTCGCATTCTTACTGTTTGAGCGAAGATTAACTGTCAATATCCAGAAATAAGCTCTTTTGCAATAGATCTGAACAGTACTCTATATATGGCTTAAAACTGGAAAAATTAGCAATAATTAGAACAGATCCCTCCTTTAACAGAAACATTAAGGATAGCGAATGCCTTTGATATGGCTTTCCCGTGTTGCAGTAATTGACTATTATTGATGGCATGTTTCCCTTTTTTCTTCTATCTGGTAACTGAACTTGAAAAAGAAAGCTGCGGGAAGAGCAATTTGAGGCCGGGAAAATTAATCCCCCACTGTGCCTGCGGTGGAAAGGTAAAATTATCCATTAACGACACTCGTTATTTTCTTTAATGAATATTTATTTTTCCACTACACTCATCTCATTGCTACGGCTGTACATATATAGTTATGCCATCCGATCTCACTATTACAATAATTAATCTCATTGCCACCACTATTTTCAATTTTATCAGAATAAATTTCACCGTCCATCTAAATGAATCCTCAATCTTTGTAACCAGCCTTCTACAAGGTTTCTAATTTGCATCCTTGGATCCATCCTCTGCAGGCCTTGAGATTAAGAAACGGCAGCTTGTACCTGTTGATTCAACCAGAATATACACAGCATGACCCAGGTTTTTGACATGGACACAAAAGCAGTTCAACCCCTTAATGATTCTATGTGAACTCTGTTTAGTAGTATTTGTTTATTTTGGTTGAGAACTCTCCGACAAATAACCATGTTCTTTTATATCTTAGGAGAAATCTCATTATGCCATAGCTGTAAAACCTTCTGTTCTGATCCGTTGTACCCTTTCTTTAAAAGCACAAGCTATGTACTAAAAGTGGCACTGGAACATTGAGACAACTTACAGCTGTTTTTTTTTTTTTTTGATCTGAACAACTTACAGCTGTTTATGCTACCAAAAGCATAGAAATCACATTAAAAGTTCTCGTGCCATAATTGTGCCTTGCTTACCTGGTGGCATTTCCATTCACATTTGCAATAAAACCACAGTTGACAAAGTGAAATGAAACCAAGAAGTCCATGAAATCCTTGATTGCTTTAAACCTGAAACAATCCCCTACGCAAAGCATATCCACACACTGTACACTGAGAAAGAAAACAACCCAATTTTCCTGGCTTTCATGCCTTCTCTCTCAGTGAACAACATCAAACACTTAAGAGACCCAGCTTCCATTATTTAGCTGGAGAGCAATTATAAGCTCATCAAGAATTAAGAAACTAGAAGTCTAAAACACAACAATTGCACTCAACTTTAAATTATTCCCTTTATTCTCCTATCAAGACCAGCTAATTGCAATAGGACTGCCCACAGTATACTTCCCATCAGACCATTCCAAACGAGCAAACGTATTGTAAAGCTGTGAACTTCCTGTTCCAGCGAACGTGACGGTATAAGATTTCTTCTCATTTGCTTGGCTGAAACTCAACGTCTCTGGCTGAACTGATATCTTAACACCCGGGGTTTCCGGTGATACCGACACTTTGTAAGTTCCTGGTGAGCCAACATTTGTAAGAGTTCTTGTATACTTAACCACGTTTGGGCCACCCATTGTGGTGTCGAAGTTGACAGCAAACGATGGGTAGTTGAGATCAGTAACGCTGTATTTCTTGCTAGCATCACATGAGAAGTTTCTTTTGGCGACGGATCTGATTTGGAATGCAGTGTAGTTTAAGGCACAAAGGAAACCCAGATAATCTTCAACTGTTAAATCATAGACGAGCCCCGGATTAAGCGCTGACACAGGATCAACATGCCCAGCGCCATGATCAAACGGGGTGGAAGCTTTCCCAGTTGCAATATCTTGCATTTTCTGCTTGTTTTTGTACTCTGTGTAAGCTGTAGTCATCAGAGCTGATTTGATGGCTGCAGGACTCCAATCCGGGTGAGCAGCCTTGAGCAATCCTGCAAGGCCGCTAACATGCGGGCAAGACATTGAAGTGCCTGAAATAATGTTGAACTCCACTCGCCTGGTATCCGTCGCCAACCCTGTCGGACCTACAGCTCCCGACCACCCTGCTAGAATGTTGACGCCTGGAGCAATCATGTCAGGCTTCAATATCTCCGGGGTTATCGAATTAGGCCCTCTCGAGCTAAAAGCAGCGACCACCGGTGATGGTTCGATACCCACTTTGGTTCCTTCAAAGAGAACTGTCACAGTTGGGTTGGGATTTGAAAACAAGTAACTTTTTATAGCATCGCCGGATTTTTGACCCACAGCGGTTGCCGCTAGCAAATGGGCATCCGCAACAAGCTCTTCACCGTTTGAGGCAGTGTTTGCCAAAACCATTCCAAGACCACCGGCGGCTTTAACAACAGCTCCTTTTTGAACCCTGGCGTTCATTCCACGATCGCAAAGAACTATTTTGCCGGCAACTTTTTCTGGTATCAAAGTACCCATCATACACAAATTCCCGTTCGTAGCATTACTAACATTACCGGCATAAACAAATGGTAACAACTTTCCCGGCAAGGGATTGCCTCTGAAAAGAGACACTCCGGAGTAATTTCTCCCGTTTCCGAGGCTAACATAAGCAGGGAAATCACGATCCAATGTGCCTGCACCGACGGTGGTGATCCACGGAGCCAGGTTCGATAAACTAGAAGGACTCGGACCGGCGTTTCCTGCTGAACAAGAAACTAAAATTCCCTTCTCCATAGCAGCAAATGCTCCGATTGCAACACTATCCCTGTAATAATCCGACATGCCACCGCCGAGTGACATTGAAAGTACATCAACGTTGTCGTCGATAGCCTTTTCCATCGCCGCCAAGATGTCTGAACTGAAACATCCACCGATCCAACAAACTTTGTAAACAGCAACTCTAGCGCGCGTGGCCATACCACGCGCCGTCCCTTGCGCGTACCCGAACAAGCTAGCTCCTTCCACCACCGACCCTGCGGCCGTGGACGCCGTGTGAGTACCATGCCCGTCGTCATCTCGAGGTGATTTTGATTCGTTGGACTCATTAACCGGACCCAATGTAGCCTCATACCCCTTAGCAAAGTACCTTGCACCTACCAACTTTCGGTTACAATTTGATGCGGTGAAATTAGTGCCCGATTCACACGCGCCTTTCCAACTGGTTGGTACTGGTCCAAGGCCCGCGTCAGCAAAGCTCTTACTTTCAGGCCAAGCTCCAGTGTCTAACACACCGATAACAACTTCACTCCCCGACTCAGACGCGGGGAACAAATCAGGAGCTTTACTGAGTCCAAGGAACTCCGGTGTACGAGTCGTGTGCAAATCGTATCTTAACTCAGGCAAAACTGCCAGGATACCTGGTAGGCTCTCAAGTTGTTGAGCTTCCTCATTGGTTAACTGAGTTGAGAATCCATGGATAACGTTGTCGTAGGTGTAGAGCAGTTGAGCTGAGCGGGAAACTGATTTCAAAGACGAGTCATACCAGTGAGTATGGTGCTGGAAACTCGCAGGCATCTCGGATTTAGCCATGTGGACTATGTAGGTCTTCCTCTCGATCGTCTTCTCCAATGGTGCAGCCACAGACACGTGGCAAAAACCCAGAAGAAGAACAAACATAAAGCACTTAACCATCTCCATTTTTTCCACTCTCTTCGTCGCTAGAAAGAGAAGAAAGGAAAAGGAAGGAAAGCAACTCTGATTTTATATAGAAGAAAAACAGCTAAGAATCTTTGGGTTTTCTCCTTTTTTTTTAACAATCAATCATGGAAAAGAAGAGAAAGGAACGCGTTCGTAGGGACGGTGATGGTTGTCTAGTTCTTGAATGATTGAGCAGAGACAAAAAAAAAAAGTGACGCAGAGTAAAGCTCTGAGGCAAGAGATTAGCTTTCTTTCACATGATTTCGTGCTTTTATCCACGTCTTCAAAATCGTCTCCTTTCCTCGGGAGTTCTAAATGATTCTCCCTCTGGCTGTTGATAACTGTGCATTTTCTTATTATCTTTTTGCAGATTTCAGGAGCACAGGACGGCATTAAAAAGCAGAAAAGCTTGGTTCTTTAGATATTTTTTTCCTTCAATTACACACTTTTGATTGGATTAGAGATGGTTGGGTATCAATGTTGGTTGGATCAAGTGGAATAAATTTAATGTTCCTTAAAAAAGATTTTGAGTTCGAATTTTGTGAATGAAAAAATAATATAAAAAAACTCTTTCGAATAGGATTCTATCCTGTTCGACTTTTAATTAATCAGAGTTCAAAATAATTTTCGGATACTAAAAAGTGTTTAAAAAAAAAAAGAGATGGTTGAGTGATGCATTTACTAATACTTTGCTTTTTTGGATTTTTTAAGGTTTTCTTTACGTGTAAGTGAACAACAATAATAAACAAATAACAATTACAAACCAAATTTAATCTCACATTTAATGAGACTTAAATTTAAAATCTTAAAATCTAAAAACTATTTTTTCATTAAACCAAAACTATATTAGCAAAAATCTTCAATATTAAATTTAAAAAGAATTATATGAAAGGATTAGCTTACATCAATTTTTTTTCATTCAAATCATATAATATAATAACATTGTTAAAAATTAATTATTTGTTACTCATCACATATATACAGTAATTAAATGATTATGTGACTTGATTTTAATAAATATATATTAATGTTGACGTAGAGCAATTGTGTTTTATAATCCTTCTCCAATTAAAATATAATAGCTACTATTTTTATCTTAAGTACCATGTAAATTAAAAGAAATAATAAATAAGCAATTTAATCCGAATTTTAAAATAATGATTTAATTTTGTGAAATTAACCCAATTTTTTTACATTAGAAGTTCTTTTTATAAATGGAGTCATGGAAGTGCTTACCGTTTGATGAAAATAAGCTTCCATTTACATTTATTGTCAGCACATTTAATGATCTTGAGTTGGTGAAATTTATACTACAACTTAGCTGTTGATGGTTTTTTTAGATGGACAAGGTAGAAATTCATTTTATGTTTGGTTGGCGAGTTGTGTCAAATTTGTCAAGATCAAATAGAAACTTAAGAGGTGTTAGAGTGAATGTTCCACAAAGACCACAACGTTTAAGTTAAAATTTGAAAGAAAAGAAAAATTAAAAAAAAAAAGAGTTTGAGTGATTGAGAATATATAAATTGTCTGAATCCTTCTCTTTCAACTTTCATCCTAGTCTTCTTTTTTTTTTTTGGTGAATAACGGGTCCTTACAATACAGAAAGGAAATTATCCCACCATGGGATTGCAGTTATGAATACATCTAGGTAGTGCGATACCCATACAGTCATAGATTAAAAGAGCAGCTAATTCTGAAGGAGGGGAATTAAAAAACACAAAATGTTCAACAGCAGAATTCCCCATTCGAGCAAGAGCATCCGCACAGACATTTGCTTCTCTAAACACATGGGTGATCTTGGCATTTCTCAGCTTGTGGATCAACTCCCTATAATCAGAAATGATCACATTATAAACATGAGAACTTGCCAAGGAACTAGAAACATACCTAACAACCTCTTTGGAGTCAGTCTCGATAATCAGGTTGTGGAAGTTGTTCTCTACAGCCCAACGCAACCTATCTCTAATACCCTATAATTCTGCAAGAAAACTGGTTGCATGTCCAAGTGACCGAGCGTATCCACCAATCCAACGACCATTGCTATCACGAAAAACACCTCCAGATTTAGCTCTGCCGGGGTTACTGATGGAAGAACCATCGGTGTTGAGTTTAATATAGTTGTTCGGAGGCTTGGTCCAACCAACGTGGATAGTGGACATTGTAATCAAATCCTTCTCTCTACCTACAACTGCCCAATACTCCTTGGCCTTGGTCTTGACAGTCTTGTACCATCGATCAACAGCGTCAGCATTACTTTCAAACGCCGGTTTGTTTCGATCTAACCAAATGGACCAGAAAACAAAAGAGAAGTAGACACACCAAGGAATGCCTTTAACCACAAGATTTTCATCTTTGTTAATATTAAGTGCCATCCAATCTAAGAAATCAAAGGAGAAGGAATCCAACATCTGGCTTGGAACTTCAACAGAATTCCACAGAATGCGAACTCTGCTACAATCTCTGATGCAGTGCGAGATGGATTCCTCCTCTGATAGGCATCTTGGGCAGCTTGGGTCTATATTTAGCCCTCTCCTTGCTAAGTGTTGTTTTGTAGGAACTTTGAGATGACAACATTCCCAAAGAAAGATATGGATTTTTGGGAGGGTGGGGGTCTTCCAGAGTTTACTCCATTGGAACCTCCCCGGTTGATTCATGCCTTTGGCGTTCTTATAGACCGAAAGAAGAGAGAATTCTCCTAAGGGAGAATAATCCCAAGCAATACGATCAGCTGTTCTTGCTTCTAATTGGAGTGGGATTGCCTTAATAACAAGGTTGATGACCTCTGGGATTGGTGCAGCAACTCTGCCAAGCCGCCAGTTGCCATCAGTGTCACAAACTGATTGAACTAATATGTTTTCTTCTTGAAGTGTCCAAGGGCTGAAGATAATCCTATTAAGGGGACCTAAGCCAGACTAATTATCCTTCCAAAAAGGTGTTTGATCGCCAGAGTGGATCACCCATCTAAGACCCTTCTCTAAAATATGAGCGCTTTTTCTCGTTCCAGCCCATGTTGCAAAACAGTTCTTCTCGATGAACACCCTATTCCTTGAGTATTTAGCTTTCATCACATCTGTCCAGAGACCTGAGGGTTTTGTAATCAATCTCCAGCTTAGTTTTGCCAACTGGCATCATTGAGGTACTGCATATCTCTAATTCCAAGTCCTCCGTCTTCCTTTGCATTTGTGACGGTGTCCCAACTCACATGATGTAACTTTTTATCATCTCTAGAGGATCCCCATATAAAGTCTCTAGTAATTTTATCAATTTCTTTACAAATGCTCTTAGGGAGGGGACAACCTTGCATATAATACATTGGAATTGCATTGATAGTGGCTTTTGCAAGTATAGTTCTCCTTGCCATAGTTAGCAAATTGACTTTCCATCTTGCCAACTTGCTTTTTATTTTATCAATAATGAACCTAAAACTCGTTGCTCTTCTAACTCTTGAAATGGGAATTCCGAGATACTTCCCAAAGTCCTCTGACCATGGAATCCGAAGTAATTCACTCAAGGAATTCCTTGTGTTCTCTTCAACATTATCAGATAAGTATAGTAAAGATTTCTCCATACTAACTTCTTGTCCGGACCTTTCACAGAATTCCATAATAACCTTACGCATTGTTCCACAAGATCTTTCCGATGCCTTGCCGATTAACATGAGATCGTCCGCATAGAAAATGTGGGATATTTTTTACCCTTCTCTATTAAGTTGGATGGGAGACCAACTTCCGTCTTCGCAGACTTCGAGGATCTTAAGATGAAGGAACTCCATGCAAAGAATGAAAATATATGGGGAAAGTGGGTCTCCTTGCCTTAAGCCTCTAGAAGGAATAATGGAGGAACTTTGTTCTCCGTTAACTAACACAACCATGGATGATGTAGTAACACATGACATGATAAGGTTGACCCATAATGGCGGGAAATGGAAGAAAACAAAGACCTCTCTAATGAAGCTCCATTCAAGGCGATCGTAGGCTTTCATCAAATCAAGTTTTGCAATAAGCCAACCACTCTTACCTCTCTTCCTTTTGAAGGAGTGAATTATCTCCTGAGCAATTATGGCGTTATCTTGTGCTTTCCTTCTCGCAATGAAGTTTGCTTGAAGGGGATTTATAATTCTAGAAAGGATGGGGCGCATTCGTGCCACAATTACTTTGGATATTGCCTTGCAGATGGTGTTGCACAGCCCAATAGGCCTGTAGTTGTTGATAGATTCTGGATGAGGAACTTTCAGAATTAAACAAATAAGGCAAGAGTTAACTTCTGGTGGAACTTTTCCTGAGGTAATAGCTTGATTCACCACCTCAAAGACTGAGTCTCCCACAATGTCCTAGTATTTCTGGAAGAAAATCGGATGAAGTCCATTTGGGCCTTGCGCCTTAAACAGTTTCATAGAGAGAATAGCTTTGTGAACCTCGTGCTTTGATATGTCTCTAAGAAGATGGTTTTGGTCCTCGGTTGACAAAAGTTAGCAAACCTCACTAGGAAGGATTGGTGCAGAGTGCAAACTTCCCTAAAGGTGGTATAGAGCGTAGAAAAGTGTTCTTTGATGAAGTTATTGATGTCCATCGGGTTAAAGATCCAATTCCCTACCACATCTTTTAGGCCAAGGATTTTATTCCTTCGTCTACGTTGTGTGGTGCTCAAATGATAGAATCGAGTGTTTCTATCGCCATCTAAGATCCAGTCGACTCTAGATTTCATGGCCTAGAATTTTCTTCAAGCTTAAGCACACATTGTAGTTCCTTTTCGAGATCATCCTCCAGCTTGCTGAGCCAACCTCGATGGGAATTTGTTAAAGCTTTTTGAACCCCTTCCAGCCTTGCCTGTAGTTATCGTTTTCTAACGAAGATGTTTCCGAAAGAGTTCCTATTCCAGCTGATCACGTTCTCTTTAAAGATTGGAATGGCTCGAATTGCAAAATTCTGAGCCTGTTCCCATGATGTTCGAACCACCTCTTTGAAGTCCAGATGGTTCATCCACATGGTTTCAAACCGAAAAGGCCGTTGACCAATTCGGATGTTTCTAGGATGAAGGTCGACCAGGAGTGGGTTATGGTCCGAGTATACTCGAGTGAGGTGGGTGACCTTGTGTTTGGGAACAAGAGCTTCCACGTGCCATTCGCCCAAACTCAGTCCAACCTTTCCCTGATAATTTGGCCATGACTATTCTTGCTAACCCAGGTGAATTTATGACCAATGAATCCAAGGTCAATCATGCCACAAGTGTTCATACAATATGTTTTAAATGTGAAACTTATTAGACGTAGTTCAAATATTTCACTTGCAGTCGTGCTTCATGTCAAGTGTGATGCATGCTTTGATTAGATGAGACTGATACACATGATTTCCTCTTATGGCTTGGAGTTTTTGAGGAGCCCAGCATATCAATAAAATAATTTATTCCTATTAATGTGAGAAATAAAATAAAAATAAGTGTACTCATATATATATATTATACAAAAAGATCAAAATTTTGACTTTATTATAAGATTAATGTCAACTTAAATATATATGATTAAACGTAAATTTAATTTCATTAAGCGTAAAATATATTAGAATTATCGTAAACACATAAAAATAACCCTAAAATTAGAACCAATAGATTAAACATATAATAATTTTGTTACAAGATGTACATATATTTATTTTCATATCTATACCATACTTCTGATATATTTTACATTGAATGATATTAAATTTACGTTTAATCATATATTTTTATATTGATTTTACTATAGAATTATCAGGACGCATATATATAATTTATAGTAATAATTTTTTATTAATGAAACAATTGATAAATTTATTTATAATTTTAAATGCATTAAATAAATATGTTATTTTATACTTTTAAAGAATTTTTTAAAAACACTTGTTAACAAAATTTTATATTGAAATACGTCAACAATGAGTACGGAATAAATTAAAAATTTTAAAGATATAATTAATATATTATATTTATTAAACATAGATCAAAGCAAGGTAGTAAATTTAGAAAAATTAAAATAATTTTTTAATAATGTTAATTAAAATATGAAGTCACAAGTTAATAGAACCTATATTATTTATAATATATCCTACTAAGGCAATTGTTTTAGAAAAACAACGAAATGAGAATGAATCATTAATTAAACTAGTATTTTCCTTGAGATATTTTTTTGGACAAACATGAAATTGATGACGCTATTGTTGAATGTAGACAGTCTTCAAAGTGGTGACAACAAAAAAATTTGAATTTATTATTACATGTTTTTTTTGGCTCACGGGTATATCTGTCTTTACTTCTTTATTTCTTTTGTGGCCAATTATTTTATTCAAAGGTTTGGTAATTGTTGAATGGAGGTTTACCCACCAACTGACCATCTTTTCCTCTTTCCTTATTCTTTTACGAAGCTGAATGTATCCATCCATTTTTATTTGCTTAATACACTCAATAGTTTTTAAATGCCGATACTATTTGATATAAAGGAAATAGAGTGTAAAAAAAAATGGGTGCATGTAGCAGTTATTTTATTAAATCAGTTTAAATTTAAAAAAAATCAAATTGAATCAACTTAATTATACAAATAAAAAAATTGCATTGAAATATGTCGTTTCTATTTGATTCAACTAAAATTCAAAATTTTGAATTTCGTTTTTTTAATTTTTTCTATTTGTTTAATAAAAAATTTAATTATATAAATATTTAAACATATTTTTAAAAAAATAGATTAATTTAATCTATTCAGATTGTAATTTAAAAATAAAAAATCAACCGAGTTAATCAAATAAATCAGTTTAAAAGCTAACTTAATTGAACCGACTTAATTGAAAACAGATCAATTCAACCTATTAAATCAATTTGAATTGACTTTTGCTTCCTTTTAATTGTGAGTGAAGATCTTAAATTTTATAAGTGAAGTTAATTAGATGATACATACCATTTAAAAAATATTTAAAAAATTAATTAAAAAATAAATATATGAATGTCTTTTAATTTTTCTCATAAATTTAAAAATTTTAATTATTAATATATTGAATCCGAATAATAATATAATAACCAAATAAATATAAAAGTTTCTCCCGGGTGTTCATTTAACAAAAAAAAAAGAGGGGGAAAATCCTATGTAAGATTGAATAAAATATTAATTTGTTGGACCTTACACTGAATTGTGGGCCCAGGAATCACGTGTGGCCATTGACGGTGTGACTTGAGACTAATTAATTTTAAATCGTATGATATAAATACTTTTTTGCCAGAAGATTAATCGAAAGGAAAAAGGAAAAAAAATACGTGTCCCTAGCGGCTGGTCCCTCGGATTTAAGACATCAACCGTCAAAGATTATTTTGTCTTTTGTCCTTGCTTGTGGGTCCAAGATGAGTTGTTAATGATTATTTTTTGTGTTATAAAGGAGTATTTAAGAAGGAAAATATAATAGAATTAAGGGCAGTAGAGTAAAATTAAGGAAAATTCTATCTAACCTGGATTGGATGACTAGAAACATGATTCTTTCCCATTTTGAGAAATGATTTATTTTTACATTGGTGAATTTGTTTATCACACGTGTTAAATTACGTAAAATAAAAAATTATTATGTAATGATTTATATCGATATGTTAAATATTAAATTTTTTTTTTTAATTTTTTTTTAAATCATACATAATCTTCATTAAAATTGTTGTTGCACAAAACAACAATAAAGATATGCTGACGTCGATATTCGTACTCTGTCTCCAAAGATCTCCAAGAAGCTTCTGTAAAATAAGAAAAGTCAGAGAGACGCAGGGGTGGTTTCCTGTGTAAACACTCCGATGCTTAAGTCAGAAAAAGTTATTCAGTATTGGGAAGCATAAAAGCCAGTAATCCAAAAAATTAGAGAATAAGATCGTACCTGGGGCCTATTTATAGGCGAACATTCTAGGTTAATTACCTGAGGATAAGTACGTGACTTTGCTAAGAGTTTGCGTCCGGATATAACACAAATTTCACGTACAACAGGAAAGGTTGAAGCCTGTCGCCGGCGATAGACTCATACCGCGTGGCACGTTGTGGCGTCAGGGGTTTGTCGTTAGTCGGGAGACAGAGATTGCGCCACGTGTCGCATCACTACTTCAGGCGATAGACTGGGAGGCTGTCGCCTAGCGACAGGTTTGATGACGCAAATTGTGCCTTCTGTCGCCAAAGGCCATGTGGCCCAATGACCCCCTGCCACGTGGTGATCTCTGATGCTTTTTGGGCCTGGCCCAATGTAGGTAGACTTTGTCATATCAATTGCTCCCCACTCTTTTGTTGGATTTCTCCAACCAAGAGAGTATAAATATGTGTTTTTGTGCCTCAGCCCACCGTGAATAGTCCTCTTCGTTTCTTTTTGTGATTTCTTCTGATATTTTTACAGGTGAAAAAGCTCTACTCTGCGACAGACGTGATCAGGCGCGACATTTGGCATTCCCTGTCGCAGCTATATAAACCACTGGGACCCGACGAGAGAGCGCACAAAAAACCTCTGAGCAGTTGTCTGTCGCCCATCTTTCAGCTCTCTCGCCAAAAGAGTCTGTCGCCACAAGAGTCTTTCGCTCTCACTCCAGGAGTCTCTCGCTTATCTCAGTGACAGTAAGTATACATCTGTCATCTTATTTATCACCTCTCGCAACTATATTTAGGTCTCCCGCAGGTATGTTGGTCTTCCGCGTAGAGTTTTTAGGTCTCCCGCAAGTGTCTCGCTAGCAAGTCTGTCACCCAACAAGTCTGTTGCCTATTAGGTCTGTCACCTGTTTTTAGGTTTTCCCTTATTCCTTTGCCATGTCTTCGCAATGTCCAGGTAAAACACTTAGAACAGGTGGTGTTATGTGTTCTTTGACAAATGCTGACTTAGAGGATATTAGGACTCGTTTCCCTCTTCCCTCTGGTTATTGTTATAGACTTCCAGTTCAAGGGGAGGTTACACCCGACTTGGTTAGAAATGGTGTAGCCGTTCATAAGGCTTCTTTATCCTTCGGTTTTCGCTTCCCTCTTCTGGAGTTCGGCGAAGCGTTTCTTAGGTATAAGGACATCGTCCCGTGTCAACTCCATCCCCATGCGTGGGCTCAACTGGTGGCGTTTTCCATAGTGTGTCGTAATTTGGATATTGTTCCAACAATTCCTCTTTTAAGCGCCTTTTTCAGAGTTCGTGGGTTGAAAGGGTTAATAACATTCTCTCTTCAACGATTAAAGGTCGACGAGTTTCCTAACAGTAAAATTTTCTCGGATCTTCCTAATAAACTGCGTGGCTTTCAGAGCGAGTGGGTCGTTGTTGAGATTCCAAGCGACCTGCGAATTCGCAATAGATGGAATCGTGATACCTCCGGCCACTCACAGCGCTCGGAAAGATTAAAAACAGAAATTTTAAGAGACCAAGTTGGTGAGCCTATTCGGCGAATCTGTTCTACTGGGAGCGTAATTTATTTTTCCTTTTAACCCCAGAGAATATTGCCGCTGCCAGCTGGGGAATAAGCAGGACCATTCATGGGGCTTCTGCTACCCCATCTAACCTACCTGCAACTCCACGTGTTTCTGATGATGGTCCTAGTCAGCCATCCCTGGTCCTTGTAGCCGAAGCGTCCACCTCAGTAGGTCACCTAGTAGATGAACCCTCTTCGGATCTGGAGGATGAGACCCCTGAGGTCGCAGGTACTAGTGATCAGTTAGAGGAGGACCCTGAATGGGCTCGGGCCGACGCATTCGGGAGTCCTTTCGTCGATTTTCCATTAGATTCGAACTTGAATAGTTTAGAGGACTTTGGTGGTTTTTTAGGTTTCTAATCCTTTTTTACTTCTTGTATACGCGTGCGTGGCGTTTTACTTGGTCAGCTAATCCTTTCTTTTTATATTGTGCAGGTATGAACTTCCAAGAGTTACTGTGTAGGAGGGATGCCAATGTCGCCTCTCGAGCGGCTCCTCCTTCTCAACCGCAAGTTGGTGCCCCCTCATCTGGACCAGCTTGTGCTCCTACTCTTCCTCCTCCTACTACTGGTGGATCCAGCCGCCCTACACAAGAGGCCGGGAGGAATAAACGAAAGAGGCCTCTTGTCCCTGATCGTGGTTTAGACGATCACGAGAGCTCCAAGTCCCAAAGGAGTGATTCAGCCCGTCAAGAAGGTGGCTCTTGTGTCGCTGAGGATAGGTCTGCTCCTGGCCAGCCTAGGCGCAAATATAGGAAGAGGTTGATTATTGAAGCCACAATGCCTACAAGACCAATTTTACTTAAGGTAGCCGATTCGACTTTGAGGCGCTATCCAGTTGATAGAGGGGTCATTGTAGGTGGAGAAGACTTCCAGACCTATCTCGGAGTGAATGACAATGACAGCATTAAGGATGCCGGGATAGCGTCTCGTCTGGCCTGGAGCACCATCCTCCCTCGTGATGAGGCGGGGCTTTTCACAAACCTTACAGAAGCGGAGGATAATTCTGACTATTTTGCTATGAAGGTGAGAGCTTTATGCTTGTTTGGTAATTAGATTCTCCCTTTTTAAGCTCTTTCGTTAAGTTCTTGAGTTACGTCTATTTTTTACTTTGTCAGACGGCTCAACAAATTGCAGCTGTCAATGCTCGACACAGGGCTCTCAGGGAGCAAGCTGATAAAGACATTCGTGAGCTTCGAGAGCAGAGAATGGAGCTTATGAACGAGGTTGTCCAGCTTCGCCCCTATCCCAAAAGGATGGAGGAGTTGACTAAAAAGAATGCTGATCTCGAGCAAAGGCTCCAAGAAGAGCAGACGAAGGTGGCTTCCCTTCAGGGGTACCAAGAAGCTTACAATTAGGCCGTCAATGATCGGAGAGCTATGGAGAGACAGAGGGATGAGGCCATAGAGGAGCTGCACAACGTATTGGGCCGTCAAAGAGAGGTTCGAGCCGAGGTCGTCCGTGAATACCGCTTGTCCCAGCATTGCTATGACAAGAAAGCAGAGTTCGCGACGGATTTCATCAAGTACGACTTTTATTTAGCTCGTGCTTGGCTGGAGAAGCATCAACCTAGTGAGACTTTTCTTGAATTGCTCTTTACTGAGGAGGCCAAGTACTACGTAACTCCTTCTTGGACCAAGTATGAGCTCGACTCGCAAGGTCCGAAGGCCTATTTAGAGGAGGGCGCCGGAGATAAACTGGACAATCTTGACGGTTCGTGGCCTCCTCGACAGCCACAACGTCAGCCTGAGTCTTTTGAAGCACGTGATCGATCTGAGCCTCCAGCAATGTGTGACGTTCCTGAGTCTATCGAGGCAGACGATCAGCCTGAGTCTATCGAGGCACTGCTAGGGTTAGATGATGATAAGTTCCAAATTTCAGATTCTACAGCCGTTGATCCCGTGCCAAACTCTGCGGTTGTGGTTGGGCCTTCAAGTGATGCTACTATTTCCGAGATGGCTCCTTCGGCTCCCCAGGTTCCTGATGCTTCGACTCCTCAAGTTCCTGATCCTCCGGTTATTGAAGGCTCTGGTGCTGAGGTAGCCTCTTCTCAGCCGAATGACTTGGTCCTCACCGTAGATTAGGATGTTTTGTATTTCCCTTTATTTGTTAATTCAATGCAAATATTTCTTTTTAATGAAAAGTATCATTGCTTTTTGTAGCTTTTTCTTCTTTTCTTTGAATGGATGTTTCGTTTTCATAACTGCTATATCACAAAACTCTAAAGAGCAGCATTAAAGCGTTAGAAATATCAAACAATTATATTTTTGCGGCATAAAGCGTACTTTTACACCATATTGCTCCCCAAGTTCTGCTTTGAGATAGCGTTTATTGTTTCTGTCAAAGATGAACTTTTTCTCGAGATTTGATAAGCCAGTCACAAAATATATAGATATTTTGAATCAATTGCAGCACATATGTAACGTACCTTTTACGTTCTGCTGTCTTGTATCTTTTTCGCTTAGGGTCTTATTTTTGCCCGTTTCGCGTCTTTTTCATGTTTAGGGTCTTATTTTGCCCTTTTAGCGTCTTCATCATGCTTAGGGTTTTATTTTGCCCGCTTGGGGTCTTATTTTGCCCGCTTGGGGTCTTATTTTGCCTTTTTAGCGTCTTCGTCATGCTTGGGGTCTTATTTTGTCCGCTTGGGGTCTTATTTTGCCCGCTAGGGGTCTTATTTTGCCCTTTTAGCGCTTCGTCATGTTTAGGATCTTATTTCTTCCGCTTGGGGTCTTAGTTTGCCCTTTCAGCGTATTCTCATTTCAATTCCTGTTAACACATAATCTGTCTAACAAATTGCATTAGAGAATATAGAAAGCGAATAGCTGGTCTTTATTCAGGAGTCAGATAATCACAAAACGATAATATCTGTAAAGTAACATAATAACATATGGATAGATAAAGACAAGAAGCATAAGAAGTGTACAATATTTTACTGCCAGTACAGCTTGAGATGGTTGGCATTCCAAGTCTTCGAGATCTTCTTTCCTTGCAAGGTTTGTAAGGTGCATGTGCTAGGTCCAACCATCTTTCTGATTCTGTATGGTCCTTCCCAATTAGCCCGGAACTTTCCATTCTCCTTATGGGCGTTTATAATTGCCGACTTTCTCAATACCAGGTCTCCTTCTTACAATTCTCTGTTCTTAACCCGTGCATTGTAATAAGTGACCACCCTCTGTTGGTAAGGTGCCAGTCTCATTTTTGCCTTGTCCTTCAGCTCATCTATCAATTCTAGATTCTCCCTTAGTCCCTGAGAATTAAGTTTCTCAATGTAAGGAACCAATCTGGGTGACTCAGCTCCAACTTCTACTGGGATGAGGGCTTCAATCCCATACACCAAATTGAACGGTGTTTCACCTGTTGACACTTTACTTGTCGTTCTGTAGGCCCATAGGACACTCGGGAGCTCATCTACCCATGCTCCTTTTGCCTTGTCCAGTTTGGTCTTCAACCCGTGCAATATAGTTTGATTACTCACCTTTGCCTGCCCATTGGCCTGTGGGTAAGACACGGAAGATATTTAGGAGAATATTCAGGCCTTTACAGAAATCCCGGAAAGCATCACAGTCAAACTGCTTCCCATGATCTGCATTTATCACATGGGGGATCCCAAATCGGTAAATTATGTCCTTCCACACCATTGCTTCCACCTTCTTTTCAGAAATTGTAGCCAAAGGCTCGGCCTCTATCCACTTCGTGAAGTAATCTGTGGCCACAAGTAAGTACTTCCTTTGTCCTGAGCCTAGGGGAAAAGGTCCCCGGATATCTAGTCCCCATTGTGCGAATGGAGTTGGTTGGTGAGTGTTTTAAAGGGCCGAAACAGGCGCGGTAGCTATAGGAGCGAATTTCTGACACTTTTCACATCTTCTCACTTTATTCGTGGCATCCTTCCTCAGTGTAGGCCAATAAAACCCTGCATGCAATATTTTCGAGGCCAAGGCATGAGCCCCCAAGTGTTCACCACATATTCCCTCATGAACTTCAGCTAAGGTGTACTCAGCCTATTGGGGCCCTAGACACTTCAGCAAAGGCGTCGTGAATCCCCGCTTATAGAGTTCTCCATTCACCACGGTAAACCTGGCACTTTTCAACTTCATCCTTCGAGCTTCGTCTCTGTTAGTTGAAAGTGTGTTCCCCATTATATAATCTTTAATCGGGACTCTCCAATCATCTCCGATCTCAATATTGCAGACACCTTCTTCTTTGATACTTGGCTTAGCGAGGGATTACACTTTGACCATACCTCCTTTGACCCCTCTAGAAGAAGCCAACTTTGAAAGAGCATCTGCATGGTTGTTCTCTGACCGGTTTATCTGAGTCAATTGAAAGTGCTTAAACGACTGTGCCAATAATTGCACCTTATGCAGATAAGGGACTAAAGCGGGTTCTTGTGCTTCATACTCACCTGAGAACTGGTTTACCACCAATTGCGAATCGCTATGGGCCATTAAGTTGCTGACTCCTAGTTTCTCAGCAAGTTTCATCCCGGCTATCAAGGCTTCGTACTCGGCTGTATTATTTGAACTTAGAAAATCAAAACGTAGGGAATACTCATAGGTTTCCCCTTCAGGCGAGGTTAGCACAATTCGAGCTCCACTGCCATCCATATTATGAGCTCTATCCACAAATAATTTCCACCAGACTAACTCTATTTCTTCTTGGACTTCTCGACCAGTGCATTCCACAATGAAATTTGCCAACGCCTGCCCTTTTATTGCTTGGCGAGGCTGGAAGTATATGTCATATTCACTTAATTCGATAGCCCATTTAATTAGACGTCCGGAGTGTTCTGGTTTCTGCAGTATTTGTCCCAAAGGCTGATTCGTTAAGATAGTCACCGAGTGAGCTTGGAAGTAAGGTCGTAACTTCTGAGTTGCCATCACTAAGGATAAAGCTATTCTTTTAACTAAGGAGTACCTTATCTCGGCATCTAGCAGGACTTTGCTTACATAATAGATCGGGCAATCCCTGTCCCCTTCCTTTCTTAGTAGGACTGCACTTACAACTTTCTC
This sequence comes from Heritiera fomes, assembly GCA_032173925.1. Classification (NCBI taxonomy): domain Eukaryota; kingdom Viridiplantae; phylum Streptophyta; class Magnoliopsida; order Malvales; family Malvaceae; genus Heritiera; species Heritiera fomes. The sequence continues at coordinate 25,100,982 of JAPDPM010000017.1, read as the reverse complement.
TCCTACACCAAGGTACATGAGGAGGTGATTTCTGGGCTGTGGCCGAGATAATAAAGACAACTCTTTCAGGTAGTCTTTCAACCTTTCAAAGGCGTCGTTGCACTCTTCTGTTCACTTGAAGTTCTTTCCTGCCTTTATTGCCTTAAAAAAACGGAAGACTTCTTTCAGCTGATTTGGACAAGAAACGATTCAAGGCTGCTATTCTTCCTGTCAGCCTTTGAACTTCTCTTACAGTATTGGGTGGCCTCATGTCCAAAATAGCTTGAACTTTCTCGGGATTAGCTTCTATCCCCATATTAGTGATCATAAATCCTAAGAATTTGCCAGACCTCACCCCGAATGAGCATTTATTGGGGTTTAACTTCATCTCGTACTGCCGTAACACATTAAATACCTTCGCCATCTTCTCGGCATGAGACTCTTCCCTTTGGCTTTTTATAATCATGTCATCAACATCAGCTTCAATGGTGTTGCTCAACAGATCTTTGAACACCTTATTCACCATTCGCTGGTAGGTTGCCCCCGCGTTTTTCAAATCAAACGGCATTACTCAATAGCAATATGTTCCACTATCAGTAATGAACGAGGTTTTCTCCTCATCCTCTGGATGCGTCATGATTTGATGGTATCCTGAAAAAGCATCTAAAAAGCTAAGCAGTTCGTATCCACATGTTTCATCTACCATATTGTCAATTCAAGGTAGTGGATATGAATCTTTTGGACAGGCCTTGTTCAAATCTGTGAAGTCTACGCACATCCTCTATTTTCCGTTGGCCTTCTTCACCATCACAACATTAGCCAACCATTCTGGATAATTCACTTCTCTGATGAATCCTACCTGCAATAACTTTGAGATTTCTTCGTTTATAACCTACTGCCTCTGGAGCAAAATTTCTCTTCTTCTGTTTGATCGGTTTTTCACCTGAGACTATGTTCAGTCGATGACAAGCAACTTCGGGGTTGATCCCAGGCATATCTGCTGGGGTCCATGCGAATATGTCAACATTTTCCTTTAAACATCGGATTATTTCCTCTTTTGCTCCCTTAGGCAACTGGCTCCCCACATACACCACCTTCTTTTCGTCTTCTCCATCCAATTGAACTGCCTCCATCTCTTCATCCGGTTTTGGCTTAGGCAGTTCTTCGATTGTAAGGGTTTCCTTCCTTTGAATCCCCTTACACGTGGTGGACGTGATATTACACGTCCTAGCCTTCCTTTGGTCTCTTCTCACTTGTTCAACACCATGGGGAGTTTGGAATTTTATTAACAGATAACAGGGATGTACCACCACTCTCATATCATTCAACAATGGTCTCCTGAAGATCATGTTATACGCCACTGACGTTGACTTCACCACCATAAATAATACTTGACGAATGACACACTTCGGGCTTTCCCCTAATGTCACAGGTAGCTGAACTGCACCTTCCACCTTCACCTTTTCTCCTGAGAAGCCATACAGTGGTGTGGGTACTGGCTTCAGCCTATCCTTTGAGATGTTCATTTTCTCAAAGCAACTCCATTATATCAAATTCACCCAACTCCCATTATCAACCAGGATGTGACTCACTGGATGCTTTGCTATCACTGCTGAAATCACCATTGGGTCATCGTGAGGGATTATTACATCTCCTCTGTCAGCTGGCGTAAAAGTAATGGGCTCTTCATCATGCTTTTCCTCCATTACTTAGTTAATTTGATGAGCTTGTCGGGCGTAAGACTTCCGAGATGAGGAAGATGAACCAGCTAACGATTCACCTCCGGATATCACATTAATAGCTGGCCCCGTGGGTTCATTATCTTCCTCTCTATTCTTTATATCTGTCCTCCTATCATTCTCTCTCCTGTCATCATCATTTCGCCTTACAGTTCCCCTGTTTTCACCTCTTCGGTCTCTAAAGTTGTCTCTGAAGTAGTTTCCTCTATTTCGTGCAGGATAGGCGTTCCTGTCACTTCTCCACACAAATCAATTTATCTTTCCATCACGTGCTAGCTTCTCTAGCTGATTCATTAAATCCCTACATTTCTCCGTCGAATGCCCATGTGTTGAATGGTAGTTACAGTAAGAGTCTATGTCACGGCCCATAGTCTCGGATGTTTTCTTCGGGAGTTGTATAAGACCTGATCCCTCAATAGCTGCTAACACCGAAGTTCGAGATTCAGTAAGTGGGGTATAGGTGATATACTTCGTTGTAGAGGTTTTGTCAAACCTCATTGACTGACTAGAGGATGTTTCAGGGACTTCTCTTCCTCTCTTCCTTCCTTCTATGGATTCTCCATTACACACCATTTTCATCACTTCTTCCTGGGTGACATACTTATTTGCCCGGGAAAGTAGGTCTGAGATCGTGATTGGCTGGTCTAGTGACATGGATTCTTACAGTTTTTCAGACCTTGTTCCTTGTAACATGGTTGCCACAGCTATACCGACTTGTAGGTCCCGCACTTCTAGAGTAACGTCTCTGAACCTATCGATATAGCTCTTCAAAGACTCCTTAACTCCTTGTTTAAGAGTGAGTAAATAGGTCGGTTCTTTCCTTCTCTGACTATTCACCGCAAACGCCTTAAGAAACTCGCTGCGCAGTTGGTCAAATGAGACAATAGACCCCTCAGTCAGGTTATTAAACCACTTCATTGCATACCCGAACAGAGTTAGAGAGAAGGCCCTGCACATTATCTCATCTTCCCATCCATGTAGTAACATCAGCGCTTCATAGTTCTGCATATGATCATAGGGGTCTGTCTTTCTCGTATATGCGGTCATTTCCGGCATTTTGAATTTTGGCGGCAGGGGTTTCTGTAGGATGACTATGCAAAATGGTACCCTTCTCATGTAGCTCTCCTCTACGGACACTAATCTCTTCTCTTCAAGCACCTGTTCTATCATCTTCTTCATGTCCACTGGGGGAGTAAGTTGATTTCTGGCATGAGACAAATCGGGCAGGTCTTCGACAACTATTTCCTTACCCCTTTCATGAGGTGCATTTGCTCGTGCCATTTGTGTACACCAAGTGGGGTCAAACTTCGACCCGGCTCCCCAAGTGCTTTAGCCATCACCATCGTTCTTTCCAGCACCTCCGATACCTTGTTCTACGTTTGTACCAGCAAAATTTGACAAGTCATGGTGATAGGCGAAAGACCCTGTCGTTCGGTCGACACCGTGTCGCCCAACACCAGGCACCTGTCGCCCAACATCATGCATCTGTCGCATGACCCCTGCCTCAGGTTCCAGATTTATCCCCTCGTCAACCTCCCGCTGAGTACCTTCAACAGGCCTTTGGCTCCTCTGTCCTGCTGCTTCCTGGTGAATACTATCCTTTTCTATGAGGGGATCTTCTTGTCGCCGAGAGGGATCTGCTGCTATCGCATCTTCCTGTCGCCTAGACACATGCGGCAGGGCCTCTCGACTCGTTTCTCCCACCAAATTCTGCACGGCAGGCGACAGACTCAACGCCGGGAGGACTCCTTTGAACAGATCTACCATGGCTTTCAGCGCCTGGGAAGTTTCTTCACTCTGTCGTCTCAGAGCTTCGAATTCTGCCGCCGACACAGTAATCCTTTCTTCTTCCCTGTTCACCTGGTTTCTCTGGGGAATCTGTTGTTCAGGGGAGCTCACAGAGTTTCCTCACTGTTGGTCCTCACGTTTGTCGATCTTGTTCTTACCATCTTAGAAAATCTTTATTGGCTTTTATATACGCTTCTCACAGACGGCGCCAATTGTTGTTGCACAAAACAACAATAAAGATATGCTAACGTCGATGTTCGTACTCGGTCTCCAAAGATCTCCAAGAAGCTTCTGTAAAATAAGAAAAGTCAGAGAGACGCAGGGGTGGTTCCCTACGTAGACACTCCGATGCTTAAATCAGCAAAAAGTCCTTCAGTATTGGGAAGCATAAAAGCCAGTAGTCCAAAAAATTAGAGAATAAGATCATACCCGGGGCCTATTTATAGGCGAACATTCTAGGTTAATTACCTGAGAATAAGTACGTGACTTTGCTAAGAGGTTGCGTCTGGATATAACACAAATTCCACGCACGATAGGAGAGGTTGAAGCCTGTCACCGATGAGAGACTCATACCGCGTGGTACGTTGTGGCGTCAGGGGTCTGTCGCTAGTTGGGAAACGGAGATTGCGCCACGTGTCGCATCATGACTTCAGGAGATAGACTGGGAGGCTGTCGCCTAGCGACAGGTTTGATGAAACAGATTGTGTCTTTTGTCGCCGAATGCCATGTGGCCCAATGACCCCCTGCCACGTGGTGATCTCTGATGCTTTTTGGGCCTGGCCCAACGTAAGTAAACTTTGTCATATCAAAAACTTTAACTCATATTACTTTTATATTTTTTTATTTTTTATCATTAAATTGTTCCATGTCTAACAAAGTTTACTAATTTAGTTTTTTTTTTGTTACAAAATTTACTAATTTAGTTATTTCTTAAGATTACAATCAAATCGTAAATCGTATTGCAACTCCTTTCGAAATATTAAAAAATTTAACAAAGATATTGAATGTTAATTATTCATGCATTATTCTCTTTAATGTAAACTTGAACATATTTTTTTTATTCATAGGAGTTACAAGGGAAAAGTAGGGAATTAAACATTGGACCTAATCCTTCCAAAGTAGTGAAAACAATTATTAGGCCAAGTGTTGGTTTTTAACTTAAAGGACATATTTTCACAAGTACACAAATTATCTTATGTTGTTATTTTTGTGTGTGTTGATATGTATGATTTAATTGTCAAATATATTATCAACTTTTTATAAAAATGGATATAAATCCTCAACATTTTATTACATACAAATCAGTTTATAAAAATTTTTATTTTAATGTAAACAAATTTCTAACCTGTCAAAATCATGAAAGTAAGTTTAAATTTGTTAAATGATCACTTCCGTTTGTATATTGCAAATGTTACATGCAAACCATGTGACAACTCACAAAGCTATTCATGTTGGCTATCACGTAAGATATCCAAATAATGTTAGTATCATATAACAAATTTAGATTTAATTGTATTTTTTTGAAGGATTGAATGTTTATTTATAGTAAAATAAAAGTTTATGAATTGATTTGCATGCAATAAAATGATAAGGCCGTTTATATTCAGTTTATGCAAAAGATTGAAGGGTATTTGGTTACTATTCAATAATGAAAATTTTAAGATTTTTTAAATCAATTAATATATTATTATAATAATTTTGTGTTAAATATAAGAGTTGCCAGATTTATTAATGATTTTTAATGTATTGATTGAAAAATATTATTTTACACAATAATGTTAAAAATTAATCTTAAAGCCTTCGTTAACAAAATTTAATATACAATTGTAAAAGAGTTGATGGCTACTTTATTAAAGCATGAGTGCACATAAATGTAGTTTCAAAAACATTATTGATTTATTAACTGATAAAGCTTTGAATGATTTATGGAGATTAATTGACTATAAATTCAACCCAAAGAAAATGATTATTGGACTATCTGGACCAGTAGCAGTACCAGCAAATTGCAATTACAATTTGGATTATCTGGAGTAATATGTACGTGGGAATGGGGGTTACACGGCGAAGGAAGAAAATCCCCTCATATATATATTAAAACGATATTATCGTACATACATTAAATATTAATTTTTTTGTTTTATATTCAAGTTAAACTTTTCCATTTATTATTAATTGATTTTAGGTTGGATGTTTAACATGATTTCAAATAATAGTATACGAATCTCTCCTTCTATATCGGCATAGAAACGCTCCTCTCAAAGCTTAATCTGTGAAATTTGAGATTATTAGAGTTTTCCTATATCTATTGTGAAAGGGATTGAGTATGTTTTTATAAGTGTGAGGAAAAACCTTACATTTCAATATAATTTTTGGTTGAGAAAACCCAACAACACTCAATATGCTATCAAAATAGGTTTGATTCTATTCTAATTCAAAATTTTAATGTGGTAAACTTTTATATCTCTGTCTACACCTAATGGCTACATATTTTAATATTGAGTTTCATGTACTCTTATATTCAAATTGAATCACTCAATATGTTGTCAATTGATTTTAAATTGGATGCCTAATAATGTCAAACAACTTTACAATGTCAACGCATCCGGTAAAAATTACAATCAAGTTCAATAATTTGAATCATTTCATTTATTATCAATTGATTTTCGATTGAATGTTTAACAGCGTCAAACAACTTAGCAATATTATAGTGTTTGGTGAAAGATGCAATCAGGTTCAGCCGCCACCAAGTGGAGGGATGGCAACGATCAGCAAAGATAGAAGCAACCTGCCACTACTTTATACAAAGTATGGAGTAGAATAAGTGTATCCTCTATTAGAACTTTGCTAAGAGCATGTACAGTACAATATCATCCTTCAAAATATATATATATATATATATATATATGAATTATGTGGCTATTGTGCCCATTGGCACGAATGATCAATTTTGTTGAGAACTTGGTGCTTAGTTTAACGAGTAATTTTGTAATGAAGATTGTTAGCACTTTTTATGAAGTTTATCGTATGAATATTGCCTTATTAATTAAATGTTCAATGTTGCATGTTAACTTGTAGAATGAATATTGCCTTTTTTCTTTTGCATTTGTAGGTAAAAAATTTAATAAAAAAGCAAGATGTTTGCTGTTGGAGTTGGTAATGGATTTCATAATGGATCAATTGTTGGATTTGATAATAGATCAGCTGTTGGAGCTAATAAAAGATGTGATGTTACTATTTTTTTTTATTGTTTATGTCGTAATTTCAAAATTTTGTAAGATTTTATAATTTTCTAGATGATTAATGTTGTGTGTGAGTTGTGTTCTTAAGTTACATTTTTTTAATGTAAGGTTTTCATTACTGTTGATGCTGTATTGTTATTATTATTAAAAATTATTATATTTTATTATTTTTAATTAATAATATTTTTATGTATATAAAATAAATTCGAGCTCGAGTTTGAACTGGAATAGTCCAGCATGAGAATTGAATTCAAATAGTCGAGTCTAATTGAGCGAGCTCAAGTAACTTGTTTTTGATCTCAAGTAGAGCTTGAACTCAAAAAATAAGATTCGATCAAGCTTGAATCGAGTACCGAGCATAGACCTGACAATTCGTGTCTTTGTGTTATGACATGACACGAATTATTAAAACACGAACACGACACAGATTATAAAACGTGTCAAATAGTAAACACGAACACGACATGTATTTTTTACGTGTAACACGTGACACGACACAGTTAACACGATATTGACACGACACAAATAGACGCGACACGAATGACACGATTAAAAATCAAAACATAATAAAAAATGATAAAAAAACATCATATTTATATTTATTCATATCTATATTAATTAAAATTCAAATATTAGTAACAAATATAACAAAATAATAATATCTTCAATCCATACAATCCATAATATATATTGAAAATTGCAAAAATATACAAACAAAACATAACTAGTTAACATTAAGTCAACAAACATAAATAATTCAACAACACATTCAAACATTAAGTCATTAACAATGCAAGAAACAATAATTCAAGGAGTTAACACAACTCAATATTATGTTAGTATATTAATATCTTATTCGTATTATAATAATTTGTATGTTAGTATTAAAAAAATATTAGTATTTGTATGTTAGTATACTGAATAATGTAATTCTGTAAAGTGTCAACTCTTAATTTCTTATCAATATCATGTAATACAATGTCAATGATATTTTATACAATATCTTATTAGTATAATGCATGACTTATATTTAATACATTATAATAAAAAATATCATATATATTTATACATTAAAGTATCATATATGTAATGTAAAAAATTGATAATTGTATCTTAAGTTCTTAACTTACAATAAATTTTTCTTAAATTCAATACTTTATTTTCCAAATTTTGAAATTTTATTATCTTAATCATAATTAACAAATTTAATTTATTAATTTATTTTTTTGCAATATTTATTAAAGCATTAATTTGTTTTAAGACATAATAAATTATATCAATATAATACACCTGTTCATTTGGCAAGGCAATTAAGTATTTTTGTATTTGGTTAATGTTCAATTCCCATTTGGTTAATGTTCAATTCCCACTAAAAGCATATATGATTATTGTATCTTAAACGTGTATTCGTGTATCGGTGTGACATGATTTTCTTTAAGTATGTTTTTATGTTGTGTACGTGTTATTCGTGTATTCGTGTGACACAATTTCTTTAAACGTATTTTCGTGTCTTACACGTGTTTAGTTGTGTCTGACACGGTTAAACACGAAAATTGTTATGTCAAAATTCGTGTTAACACGAACAAATACGAAACACGAATTTCTCAAGCACGGATACGATTTTTTCGTATCGTATTCGTGTCGTGTCTAGTTTGTCAAATCTAACCGAGGATCGAGTTTTCGAGTTGAGCTCGAACATCTCACTATATCGGCTCGACTTGATTACACTCTTGCTCTGGACAGGAAAGAACATATCCTTTCATTGTGGAAGCCATTGCATACATTCGAGCTCTGCAAGGATAGTGGCGGAGGATGATGCATTACAAATCTTAAAGCAGCTGCGGACAATGGAAGTCGATCACCCACCCACAACACCACACCCCCCACCCCACCCCCCCCCCCCCCCCCCCCCCCCCCCCCCCCCCCCTCTTCTTTTGAAACAGTTGTCGATGAGGCCGAGAGCACAATCCCAAAATTTTACACCTGTATGCATGGGCAAATGGCAAGGCTAGTCGCTGTCATGAAACAGGTAATTTGAAAATATTATTTTATATAAGAGATTTTATTCTCGGTTTGTTTTATTAAAGAGAATTTAGTTTTCTTAATTAAATATCAACAAATATTGGTTCAATGGGCATATTAATTTCTTGGTTTTGATGTAAATGATTATGAATTTAAATTTTTTCATAATATGTATTTAATGATAGTCTCGAATGTGTAAAAATTTTATGAGGTATAATTAATATATTTTACTTTAATTTAAAAAATTGAATAATTTATTTACTTTTGAATTTTATATATTGATTTTTTAACAAACAATCGCATGCATTAGTTATGGAATCAAATATTTTTATACATAATTTATTATTTTGTTGAATATTCAATTATAATTTTTAATTAGTAAAGGCGAGTCATTATGGTCAATTACCACGAAATTAAATTTCTTAACTGTTTGGGTTGGTTGGGCAGAAATTAGATGGCTTGTCACAGATCAGGTCTAACCTGCTAAATGCGCAACCTTTTCTTTTCTTCCCTACTACAACTAATGTTGCCTACGTGGCAAGCTCTAATTGGATAAGGAACAAAAATTACTTTCATCTCAAGCAGTTGAAATAAAATTCTACTTTCATCCCTAGGTAGAATTTATTTCATTTTTACTTTTCTTATTTACTTTTTGGTAAATGTCTTTTCGACATTTTTTTATTTGGTTTTCTTTTTTCAAATTGTGTGATAAAAAATAAAAGTAGATTCTAAATTGTAAAATCATATTTAATTAAAAATCAGTAATTAATTGTCTAAACATATTTTAATAATATTTGTTAAATAAATAGCATAGCATTTTCATATATGCAAAAGTCAATTATGAATTTTATTCATAAAATAAAATCTTAATCTCTTAGCATTAATCAAAAATTTACTATTTATTTTAAATGCAGATGCTGTTTTTATTTTCTGACTTTGAAACATAAAAAAAATGTAACCATAGTGATAAATCAATTCACATATACTGTCAGTGAAATTTTAAATTTCATCAATAAATTTAATAAAACGACACATATTTAAAAAAATTAATTAAAAATTAAGTGAAATATGTGACAGTCTCTTAATTAAAAATTTTCAGTATCAGTATATAAAAATAATTCAAATTTTATAATATAACGAAAAGGAATTCTAGAATATTTCAAATGAAATAAAAAAAATTAAATCCTACTAAGTTTACTGTCACCCTTTCCTAAGGCAGGTTCACTACTAGCTAAAAAGCTAGCAGTCATGAATAAAAAAAAAAAGGGCTGGCAGTCATGGATTTATATAAATATGGTGAGATCCCATCTTCTATCTTCTCACAATAATTTGGAGGAAACAATGATGTTAACATGATTTCAAGGCATTCTCAAAGCATGGGCAAAAACTTTATGTTGCTTCAAAAATTGCTATGATTATAATTTTCTCTTGCTTTTGGTTTGATACTTATAGTATTGAGTTTAGGTTTAACACTGAAACTTATTACCATTTTGTTATTTGATTATGTTCACTTGTGAAATTGTCTAAATTTGTAAGAAGGAAGCAACTCAATTCGCAATACGAGTAATTGAAAGATAACAATATTACAAAAGATTCTCAGTCAATGATCTCCTTGCTATAAATCAGCACTACTTAAATTTAATTGTAATTAACTCTAGACAATTCTTGTAATTAGGCAATCAAAGATTTATTCCTTTTCTATTTACTGCACCTCTTGTACATATTGATATGCTTTGTAATGTAAGTTATGTACCAACCATAATAATATTTTTCAACTTTCCCAAACTCTTTATGGTATCTAAGCAGTAACTCACGCAAGTTCATCTCGATCCTCCATTTTTTTTCCCAAATGTCCTACTCATTTTCAACCTCTACTAACACCCAAAACCAAACCTCTACTATGGCAGCCTCTCAAACCCAACCTTCTATACCCAATCCCCTAAAGAACACGTCATCTCTCTTCTCAATCAACACCACCACACAAATATCAATTATACTAAACTCTTCCAATTGTAATTCCTAGTGTTTCCAGTTTCAAGCCATCCTCTTAGGATATGATCTCATGGGATTTGTCGATAGCTCTCGTCCTTGTCCTTCACCTACTGCCACAGCTGATCATTCACTTTAGATTCGCCAAGTCCAATTGATCCTTAGTGCCATTGTTGATTCTCTTTGGTTTGTTAATTCCAAGTCTGATACTTCTTTGTTTATATTTCAACAAGGTCAATTAACATGCATTTTTTAGTGTATGTTGATGATTTGATCCTTACAGGAAACAATGATGCTCTTCTTTGTCGCTTCGCTTCACTTCAACTCTTAATGACAAGTTCTCTATCGAAGACCTTGGTTCCCTATCATACTTTCTATGTGTGGAAGTCATTTCCATTTCCTCTGGCATTCTCTTATCTCAGCAAAAATACATTCATGATCTTCTAGAGAAGACAAAGATGCCCAATGCTAATGACACTCATACACCTATGGCAATAAACACTCCAAAGCTTGATGATGGCGTCTCTCTCACTGATACTAATGAACATAGGTTTACTATTGGTGCCTTACAATACCTATTCCTCACTAGACCTGACATCGCTTTTATTGTCAACAAGCTCTCTCAATTCATGCATCATCTCACTTCTTTTCATTGGTCTGCTATCAAGTGTCTCCTTTGCTACCTTCGTGGGACTATTACTCATGGTTTGTTTCTTCGTCATCATTCTCCTTTCCTTCTATACGGCTACTCTGATGTTGACTAAGCCAAAAATCCTAATGATCGTACCTCCATAAGTGCACATGTCATGTTTCTTGGTCATAATGCCATCTCTTTAAAGCTCAAAGAAGCAACTATCCGTTGCTTGCTCGTGCATCGAAGCTAAGTATCGTGCTATCGCTTCCATCAATACTGAACTCACTTGGATTCAATCTCTTCTTTGTGAACTAGGAGTATCACTACCTACTACTGTTGTCATCTACAATGATAATTGGTGCTACCTATCTTTGTGCAAATCCAATCTTCCATTCTTGAATGAAGCAGAAGCATATTGCCATTGATTTCTTTTTGTTCAAGACAAAGTCCAGACTGGTGAACTTCGAGTGTCTCGTGTCTCTTCGGTAGATCAACTTGTGGATGCTCTTATGAAGCCACTCGATTGCCACATTCACTGCATATCAAGATTGGTGTTCTTTCACCGACCACCATCTTGAGGGAGCATATTACAGAACATTCTCAGTCAACAATCTCCTAGCTATAAATCAACACTACCCATATTTAATTGCTATTAACTCTAGGCACCTATAATTAGGCAATCAAAGATTTATTTCTTTTCTATTTAATACACCTCTTGTATATATTAATATGCTTTGTAATGTAAGTTTTGTACCAACCATAATAATATTTTTCAACTTTCCCAAACTCTTTAACAAAAGATTAACGATCAAAGTTTGATCCAAAAATCGAATCTTCATTCTCCCTTTGCCTTCCTAGGAATCAAAACGAGAAAGAAGGTGTATCTAATGCCAATGATTGCTGAAGTTCCCATCTCTATATTATGCCTTAATTCCTAATGAAATTAAACAATTGATAGCTACAATTGTAATTATGCAAAACAGTTATAAACAGAGAATAGTGATCCATAGCATTATTTTGTTCTCTTTTCTTTATCAACTAGAGAAGTGCAGCACCACAAGAATTGATTTCCATGTCTAGTTTTTTCAATGCTTAGAACAGGAGATATTATTATCCTACATATCTTCTTTACAATTTTCTTTTCTTGTGGAGGATGGAGATCATTAATTCGAAGGGAAAGAAAGTTTTTTGCAAGTTGGCCAACAAAAAGAAGGATGGGGACCCTAAATTATTGAACAATGGATAAAGGGCAGGGACCCTCCCCCACTGAAAAGAAAACAATAGAACCCTATACTCCATTTGCTTTACTGGTCAAAAATTAAGAGTATTGGGATGTGGTGCCACTAGAGAGCAAAGAATTTTAAAGCTGCTTCCCAAATGCCAATCAATACTTCAATTTTATGGTTTTGGATAGAAGTTGAAAGATTCATTATTGAATACCCAGGCTTGTCAAATTGTCAATAAGATCCTCGTTTCAATTATTAGAAGAAGACATTAATAATAATATTATTAATATTATTATGTAAAAAAGAAATCGCACTAAGAGAATAAAAGAAAAGAGTTGTGGGAGCTAATTTGAATTTTAAACCTGTTGAAAATCATCACTTAAAGAACTGCATAAATCAATTAAGTTAAATCTAGAATTTAAAATCTTTAATTCTCAATTTCAAATTTCATAAAAGGTTTAGTCGAATTTAACGTTTATCATATCTATTTATTTATTTGATTGATTTGATTATTATTATTTTTAGTTTATATACTATTTAATAAAAAGCAAACAGAGTGCATAAAACTTTCATAGTGTGAATCTGAAAAAAATTTTATGTATACAGCTTTTTTTTTTTCGCATTAATAGAAAAATTATTTTTATGACTTGACAAAATGACTTTCAGATCGCAAAGGAATAAATCAAAACTTACTCTCAAATTATTTAATTATGATTGTAGTTTCAACTCTACTTAAAACAAGCTTTAATTATGATTATAGTTTCTACTCTACTTAAAACAAGCTAAAAACAGTAAAAAAAAATGATCTTCAGAGGTAGAAATGAGAAGCAAAAGTTGAAGTTTTGAGTTACAATGCTTATTACTATTAGAGGTGTAACACCTAACCACGATACAAAAGCTTTCGTTGTTCATTTCTTGAGTCATAAAGAGCAGTTGGGATTAAAAACGATAGGTGTCATGTCAAAATAATGGCTTTAAAGCCTGTATGGTCCTTGAGCTGATTTTCTTGTGGAACATGTTTGCTTAAAGTTCTTCCACCGAAAATTTCCAAGTAATGTTCAATGGTTCAATGGCGGTGGGGCTTCGAAGGATATAGACATGTTGAATTTCGAAAGCATTGAAGACGAAATATGATGGTGTACCACAATTATTATATGACATGCCTCAATTATTTTGTTATTTCTGCTGCATTATTTGTAAAAGTATAATTTTAGATTAATTTTTGTTTTAGTGCTCTGAGATGGACTTTTAATGATCTTTGAATTCGATTGATTTGCCAAAGAAAAAATGGTTTCCCAATGAGTTAAAGATTTTGAAATGCGTTTTCAAATGCTAAAATCAATAATCTAAGAAATGAAACGTAATACAAGTGTTGGATCAAAAAAAAAAAAAAGAAAGGTAATACAAGTGAAGAAAGAAAAAGAAAAACCTAAAAGTTGGATCGAGAATATCTAGAGATCTCCTTCCGAGTATTTATTTGTTTTTTATAATTTTGAGTGAAACTTGTCAAGTGTGCTACAAATGTTTTACATGCAATCATTTGTCATATCAAGAATTGTTTAAATGTCATTTAATATCAACTAACAATAATTATCGAAGATAACTATTTTTCAATTGTACAAAACAGTTTTTAAACTTTTGAGGGAGAGCTTTGTCGCTCTTTGAGTCCTGTCCGGCTCGAATCCGGATTAGTCCTATACCAAAAGTATGGGGATACCGGATGGTTTAGACAAAAAAAAACTGCTTATTGTTTTCAAAGTCCAAAATGTTGGCATATCCCTTGATCTCAGGTTGACCAAATCAGTTTATTACCATATACAACCTGGGATAATCAATGCCAAGATTATGGTCCATAATTTCACATTAATATCAACAGATTCTCTGGCCTTTTAAAAACACGTTCTATGATGGTAAGAACTGTGATTGAGTTTGTCAGAAAAATTCAAGCTTTGAGTTTATAAAACAACAGAGTGATTCCGGTCCCCAAGCGCAATTACCACTATAGCTAGACACCATCGAGAAGCGGTTCTGAGTGCTTGGAAGGCTTGGTAGTGATCACAAACGACTGTAAATCCAGGAACTGTTGAACAACAAATAACAGAGTCCAATGGCTGGAGGTTAGATCCTATCGCTTCCGCATTTGATTGTTTTAACATGTTTCATATTGTGTAGAAGCATGTTTAGGATTAATTTAATCTTACATTTGGCATCAGAGCCGTATTAACCTCTGTTTTGCGTTAAGATGTATACTCTGTATCTTGTTGATTTGTCAAATTGTTTGCCTCTGTTTTGTAAGTTTTGGTTATAATGGATTCTTGGAAAATTGGAATTATATGTTTTAAGACATTTTCAGCCAAAACCAATTTCAAAACCTGTTTTCGCCGTAAAGGAATGGGCCAACATAACGAGAAGGTTGTTTAGCAAACGGGTGGTAAATCGGGTTGAAAACCAGGCATTCGGGTGATAAAGGAAAGGCAGGCACTGTTCTCCATAAGAGGAAGGCTTGTGTCCATTTGCCATTCAACAAGGGGCGAATGGCGAGTACTCAGTTCGCCATTCCAGTTAGGCGAAATGGGCTCGCCATTCGCCATTCAGCTAATGGCTAATTGACACGCTGTTCGCCATTCAACTAAGGGGTGAATGGCGAGTACTCAGTTCGCC
Source organism: Heritiera fomes (assembly GCA_032173925.1). NCBI lineage: Eukaryota > Viridiplantae > Streptophyta > Magnoliopsida > Malvales > Malvaceae > Heritiera > Heritiera fomes. Next base: position 25,085,705 of record JAPDPM010000017.1, on the reverse strand, counting down.
ATTCCAGTTAGGCGAAATGGGCTCGCCGTTCGCCATTGAGCTAATGGCTAATGGGACACACTGTTCGCCATTCAACTAAGGGGTGAATGGCGAATACTCAGTTCGCCATTAAGTTAAGGCGGACCTACTTCCTTAATCGCGTTGCGATTAAAAGGGCAGGCATAGTTCGCCATAAAATGCCTGGCGAGCACTGTTCGCCGTAAAGGAATGGGCCAACATAACGGGCACTCAGCTCGCCATCGTTAAGGCGAAATGGTGGACATGCTATTCGCCATTCGGTTAACGCGAAATGGCGAGCACGTTCGTTTGCCTAACGACTAGATCGCCGTTCGCCATATAGACCGCCTGGAACTTAAAAAAAAATGAAAGGGCATTTTGGCATAATTTTAATATTTAAAATTTTTTTTATTAATTACGTGCTTATTATGATTATATATAATCTTGTTATGTACATACTATGATTGATTTAAGCACATGTAATAGAGTTTATTCATATTATTAGGAATTAAATTGCCTTATGTTGATTGCAATTTTAAAATATGAATAAACTTAAAAAAATTTGATGATATGTCTAAGTGATCTATAATTTGTTTGATTAGGGCTTAGCCACAGCAACCTTAATTAAATAAAATTATATTCGTCAGAATCACTTAAAGATATTAGACATAAATTGTAATTAGCTATAAGGTTATGGTAAATTTTATCCCACAGGAATTTTTATTATAATTTTATAACTAATTAGGATAAAATATCAAATTAGTTTCTTAATTTACCCACAGGGATTAGGAAATGATATAATTTGATAGTTTTATCATTATGATATGAATCTATTAGAATTAGAACTTTAGCCCACAGGCAAGTTTTATGTCTGAGATTCATTAATAAAATATGTTTACATTGGTAGACATAATTAAGTTTGCCTCAAAAATTCTAGATACATGAGCATGTTTGTTTTCTATATGCAGTGTTTCCTCAGGCTAGTATTAACCTAGAAGTTCCCGAGCTGGATGGAGAGAACTACAAGGTTTGGAAGGAGAGAGTTCTCCTTCAATTAGGGTGCATGGATATAGACTATGCTATAAGGAAAGACGAGCCCGTATTGACTGAGACCAGCACTCCTACTGAAGTAGCTTTACATGAATGCTGGGAGCGATCCAATCGTCTTAGTGTCATGTATATTAAGACAAAAATATCTGCTGGGATACGTGGTTCTGTCGAACAGCATACCAACTTTAGGACCTTACTGAAGGCCATAGATGATCAATTTGTCACTTCAGACAAAGCGTTGGCCAGCACCCTAATAATGAAGTTCTCATCGATTAGGCTCACCAATGTCAAAGGAGTGCGCGAGCACATAATGGCCATGAGAGATATAGCGGCCCAACTCAAGAAGCTAGAGGTGGAGATGTCTGAGTCTTTTCTTGTGCACTATATATTGAACACTCTGCCAAAGCAGTACGGACCATTCAAGATATCCTACAACACACATAAGGATAAGTGGACCATCAATGAATTGATGACCATGTGTGTTCAAGAGGAGGGAAGGCTGCTTATGGAATCGGGTGAAAGTGCATTTTTTGCAAGCCAAGGAAAGACCAAAGATCGAGCCAAGAACAAGGGAAAAGGGAAAATCCCTGCCCAAGCTGACATTAAGAAAGAGTCCAAGTGTTTCTTCTGTAAAAAGAAGGGACACATGAAGAAGGACTGTGCTAAGCTTCAGCAGTGGCTTGTTAAGAAAGGTAATCCACTCTCATATGTTTGTTTTGAATCAAATATGGTTGAGGTTAATCATAACACATGATGGATTGATTCTGGATCTACAATTCACATTTTGACTTCTTTACAGGGTATGACAAACCTAAGGAAGCCAGTGGGAAATGAGGAGAGCATCTATTCAGGAAACAAGATGTGCTCGCGTGTTGAAGGCGTTGGAACATGCACTTTAGTTCTTAGGAGTGGTTTTGTTTTGCAATTGGAAAAGACCTTTTATATTCCTAGTTTCTCGAGAAATTTAATCTCTATTTCTAGGCTGGTACCTTATGGATATTCCTTTCAATTTTCAAATAAATCAGTATTGATATATTTTAAGTCTGATATTGTTGGGAATGGTACCTTATGTGATGGTCTTTTCTCTATTGATTTGCAAAATGACACTGCTCATAACGCCTTGCATGTTCAAACTGGCACTAAAAGATGTGTTATGAATGAGGACTCCTCCACGTTATGGCACTGGAGATTAGGTCATATCTCCATAAATAGAATTAAGAGATTGGTAAATGACGGAATACTTAGTACTCTCGATTTTACAGATTTCGACACTTGTGTGGATTGCATTAAGGGTAAGCAAACCAACAAGTCTAAGAAAGGTGCCAATAGGAGTTCAACCATATTAGAGATCATACATTCTGACATATGTTGTCCAGACATTGATGCATATGGTCAGAAATACTTCATCACCTTTATTGATGATTACTCGAGGTTTATGTATCTCTACATGCTTCATAACAAGAACAAAGCATTAGACGCCTTTAAAATATTTAAGGTTGAAGTAGAGAAACAATGTGGAAAACCCATAAGGATAGTAAGAACTGATAGAGGTGGGGAGTATTACGGTAGATACACTGAAGATGGACAAGCACCTGGACCATTTGCGAAGTTCCTTCAAGAAAATGAGATTGTTGCCCAATATACCATGCCTGGTTCACCAGATCAGAATAGTGTTGCAGAAAGAAGGAACCGAACTTTGATGGAAATGGTGCGTAGTATGCTTAGCAACTCGAAGTTGCCAAAGTCTTTGTGAATTGAAGCTCTTAAAACGGCAGCGTATATATTGAACCGGGTTCCAACCAAGGCTGTTCCAAAAACACCTTTTGAATTATTCAAAGGTTGGAAACCGAGTTTGCGTCATATGCGCGTTTGGGGATGCCCTTCTGAGATAAGAGTTTACAACCCACAAGAAAAGAAACTGGATCCTAGGACCATAAGTTGGTATTTCATTAGATATGCCGAACGGTCCAAAGGCTACAGATTCTATTGTCCATCTCATAGCACTAGATTTGTGGAATCAAGGAACGCCAAGTTTCTTGAAAATGACTTAGTTAGTGGGAGCGATCAATCTCAAGACCTAGTTTCCGTGAGAGATCAACCCTCTACCTCGAGTCAAGGATTGGTTATCATGAACAATGTCCCTTCAGTACAACTGGACATTGAACAACCAATCGTTGAAGATCTACAAGTAGCTGATAACTTACCAGTAGACGAGGCTCCTCTGGATACACCAAAATTGAGTGAGCAACCAGTTGAACAACATGATCCTTCGGAGAGTGTTGAAGCAACATTAAAAAGGTCTACTAGGGAAAGGAAATCAGCTATTCCTAGTGATTATATTGTGTATCTACAAGAGTATGATTTCAATATTGGGCCCGTTAATGATCCAGAGACGTTTTCACAAGCCATGAACAGCAAAGAATCAAAACTTTGGTTCGATGCTATGAAGGATGAGATGGATTCGATGGCATATAATGAAGTATGGGATCTTGTCGAGTTGCCTAATGGGGCCAAGGCTATAGGCTGTAAATGGGTCTTTAAGACCAAGACTGACTCATTAGGCAACATTGAGCGTTATAAGGCAAGACTCGTAGCCAAAGGATTCACTCAAAAGGAGGGAATCGATTACAAGGAGACCTTCTCTCCTGTATCTAAGAAAGATTCTCTCCGCATCATAATGGCACTTGTTGCACATTTTGACTTAGAGTTGCAACAAATGGATGTGAAAACGGCATTTCTCAATGGTGATCTAGAGGAAGAGGTTTACATGAAACAACCTGAAGGTTTTTCCTCTAGTAATGGTGAGCATTTGGTTTGTAAGATGAAAAAATCCATATATGGGTTGAAACAAGCATCCCGCCAATGGTATCTAAAATTCCATGAAGTCATCTCTTCATTTGGTTTCGTTAAGAACATCATGGATCAATGTATATACCAGAAGGTCAGTGGGAGCAAGATTTGTTTCCTTGTGCTATATGTGGATGATATTCTACTTGCAACCAATGATAAGGGGATGCTACGTGAGGTGAAACAATTTCTTTATGAGAACTTTGATATGAAGGATATGGGCGATGCATCTTATGTCATTAGCATTAAGATCCATAGAGACAGACATAGAGGTATATTAGGTTTGTCACAAGAAGCCTATATTAATAAAGTCTTGGAAAGATTCAGAATGAAAGATTGTTCACCAAGCCCAGCTCCTATTGTGAAGGGTGACAGGTTCAATTTGAACCAGTGCCCGAAAAATGATCTTGAGCAGGAATAGATGAAGAACATTCCATATGCCTCAGCTGTTGGAAGCATTATGTATGCACAGGTCTGTACCAGGCCTGATATTACTTTTGCTGTGGGAGCGTTGGGTAGATACCAAAGTGACCCGGGGATGGACCACTGGAGAGCTGCGAAGAAGGTGCTTAGATATTTTCAAGGCACTAAGGATTACATGCTTATGTATAAACGGACTGATGAGTTGGAAGTGATTGGCTACTCAGACTCAGACTTTGCTGGCTGTGTTGATACCCGGAAATCAACATCCGGTTACATCTTCATGCTTGCCGGTGGAACTATTTCATGGAAGAGTGCTAAGCAGACACTGACTGCCACTTCTACTATGGAGGCCGAGTTCGTTTCCTGTTTTGAGGCTACCTCACATGGTGTATGGCTTAAGAGTTTCATTGGTGGGCTTAGAGTTGTTGACTCCATATCTAAGCCATTGAGGATATATTGTGACAATTCAGCTGCGGTATTCATGGCTAAGAACAATAAGAGTGGAAGTCAAAGTAAACATATCGACATTAAGTACTTGGCCATTAGAGAACGTGTTAGAGATAAAAGAGTGGTTATTGAACACGTTAGCACTGAATTGATGTTAGCTGATCCTTTGACTAAGGGCATGCCACCGTTTAAATTTAAGGATCATGTAGAGAGAATGGGACTTGATCCCACATTGTGATTGTAATTGAAACTCTTAATAATGATGTGATGTTTCTCATTTTGATTTGTGTACACTTTAATTTTTACTTGAGAAATATCCTATTGTTTGGACTGAGAATAAACATAGGGTTTATTCGTTAAGTGAAAATGAGTTGATTTAGAAACATTTTACATGGTAATACATGGAAGATGATACTCACCATTAGAGGAACTATCGCCATGATTCATGTGATTTGTTTCTTCTATGAGTGAAATAAATGGACCAAATGGGAGAATGTTGGCATATCCCTTGATCCCAGGTTGACCAAATCAGTTTATTGCCATATACAACCTGGGATAATCAATGCCAAGATTATGGTCCATAATTTCACATTAATATCAACAGATTCTCTGGCCTTTTAAAAACACGTTCTATGATGGTAAGAACTGTGATTGAGTTTGTCAGAAAAATTCAAGCTCTGAGTTTATAAAACAACAAAGTGATTCCGGTCCCCAAGCACAATTACCACTATAGCTAGACACCATCGAGAAGCGGTTCTGAGTGCTTGGAAGGCTTGGTAGTGATCACAAATGACTGTAAATCTAGGAACTGTTGAACAACAAATAACAGAGTCCAATGGCTGGAGGTTAGGATTTCTTGCTTCCGCTTTTAATTTGTTTAACATGTTTCATATAGTATAGAAGCATGTATTATCTGTATGATGTACTTACACAAAATTCATATAATATATAATTCTCTTATGAAATAATTTTCAATAAATTTAAAATTCAGATTTCACTACTTACATTTTTTTTTTGCATAAACAGAACCCGACTTCTTTTGTTAAAAAAAATTACAAATTTAAATTGTAAAATTATTTTTTTTGGCCAGAAATTGTAAAAGTTCGATACCATTAATTTTTTGCTGACTCGATCATTTTTCCATACACATAAATTTCTTTTGCCCTCATCTCATTGGTTTCCTATGATTGCCAAATTAAAATGGCAAAAGCCAATACGGTACTAGGTTTGCATACACTCAAAAGTGGGGCAGCTGATGTTTATTACCAGAGTAAGGCTCCGTTTGGAATCTTTTACTAGAAGGCAAAAAAAAAAAATCACAAAAAGACAAAATAAAAATGAGTAAAATTGTTATTATTCTCTTTGATTTGTTTTTTATTATTTTATTAAAAAATTTATAGCTATTATGATCATTTCAATTTTTTTAATTTCACCGTAATGATCATTTCACTTTTTTCAATCTCATCATCAGTGGCAGAGTCATGTTGAAGCAAGTGGGGGCCATGGCCCCTCCTAAATTTTGCTAACTTTGCCTTGAATATGCATATGTTATAAGATTTAATCTAGGAGTAGCCCGTCCAAAAAAAAATGTTCTTTTCTCATAATTCTTAAGAAAAATAAAATGGCAATCTTTATAATTATAAAAAAAAATTAAATTTTAAGGCAAAAAAATTAATTATTAAATTTCCAGGGAGTATTAATATAATTTTATACAATGAAAGAAATTATTAGATTTTAGTTTTTATTAAATTATTTTATATATGTTATTAATTTAAACTTTTTACTTTAGATATATATTAAAAAACTAGTTAAGCATTTTTTATTGTTACAAACTTATAAAAATATTTTAACTTCACTTAACTATCTATTTTATACCTTAAATAAATACTTTTTTATTTGTTCATTGATAAAGGAACCTTAAATAAATACTATTATACAATATATCACTTAAAATTTAAAAGAAATAATTAATTAATATAGTTCGGGTTTTTTATTATTAATTTTTTTACATCAATTTTTTATTATAAAAAATGATTAAGTTCATGTGTATTTTCTTATTAAAAGATTGATTGATCTTATATCGACTATTTTAATTTTTACTACATCATTTTTGAAAAAACTTTTAACAATGAAACTTGTTAAAACAAGATTTCAAAACAAAATGGAGAAAGTTTTTTACTGATAATTTTTATTCTTTACATAGAAAGAAAATTTGTTGAAACTTTTGACTCAAACAATTTTTTTTGTTATGAGACATCATCAAGCACAGTTTTAAATAAAAGTATTTGACTTTTTTTTATTTTTAATAATTATATTTTTTTTATTTTAATACTTTAACTTTTTGTGTATTTGGTTTATGATTATACATAAAATGTTATATTTCACATATATTTTTTGATAAAATAATAATATATTACATGTTTTAAAAAAAATTTTAAATTACAGATTTTCTTTTAATTTGACCCCTTTTAATTTAAACTCTTAAATCCGTCATTGCTCATCATAATCAATTACACTGTCTATCTAAACTAGTCTTAAATCATAGAATAACTCAACAGCCACCAATTCTTTACTATCACAGAAGTAAATGACCGGAAAAAAAAAAAGCTTTCGGTCTTGGGGCCAGAGCTTGCTCCAATTCCTTTAAACACCTAGGTAGGAATTCTTCTTAAATGGGTCTTCATGAAGCTTTTTCCAGTTTTCGTTCATAAATGACTTTCGGTGCAAAGTGCAATAACTTCCAACTGAAAGAGACCAACCATAATTGATGAGAGTCGTCGTTGCAGTAGCGCATGCAGCGTGCAGGTAGAAGTTGCAGATTGATTGCTGGCGCTGTTTGAATGCAGAGTTTTCACATAATGAAAAAGTGGGATCTGAATCATAATTTTGCTGACAGCCTTGTTTATGATCTCTATGCTTTTCCGTGCTATAATGTTGGAGTTTTTTTTTACTCTGATATAATGTTGGAGTTGACAGCTAAAAGCTAGAGGTGAATTAAAAAGGGGAGAACATGGTCGAATTATGATCATCATTAGTCGGATTAAAGCAATTTGCAACTGGACTTTTATATCCTTTTGCTTTTTGCATCTTGCATGTGCATTAATAGCAAACTAAGGGAAACTACATCTTATTCTGCAAAAAAAAAAAAAAAGGAGAGAGAAGTTTACATCCAACCCTATATCAATGGATAACATTTTTTTAAGCTCGAATTTTAAGAATAGGAGCAAGATATGTAAATATTGAAATTCAAATCTCATTTTTAAAGTTGTATTCAAGTCGAATTGAGATGATTCAATAACATATTCGAATTCAGTTCAATTCAAAATTTTGAGATTTAAAGCTCAATTTAAACTCGATCGAATTTAATTTTTGAATTTCGAGTTCGATTTAACAGAATACTCAAATTGCTCAAACGCGACACAATAAGCTTGAACTTGATTCAATGGATTCTATTTGTTATTCTTCAACCATATATTTATGAAACTAAAGTGATAAAATAATAATAAAAGATAAAAAATATATATTAAAAAAATCGGATAAGGCTCGCAAATTAGTCGAGTCAAATATCAAGGGGTTGTTTGGGATTGTTGTGTGTTTTATGTTTTATGTTTTTGTAAATTTTATTTTGTTTTGTTTTCATTTTATTTTCAATTTATTAAATTTGAAATATGTTTGGATATGAGTTTTTGTTGCCAATTTTGATAAACTGCCAGAGGTGAGGGAAGGTGGTAAAAGCTTTGGAGTAAAAATTGGCATGAGTTCAAAACGCACCAGTCACAAGCTTAAAAGAAAGGTTTCAATTTTTCTCATTCAAACAAGCTACTGTAGCCGCACGGATGAACAGTAGTAACAGTAAAAAATTGTTTCCAAATGTATGGAAATACCAATTTTCTGTTTTGTAAAATTTCCAAAACAACGTGTTTTCTTTTCGTTTTTTGGAAGCAAAACACAGCAAACGAACATAAATTTACTTCTGTTTCTAATAGAATGAAGACTTTCTTCAAACCAGAACTTCAGGCTTCAATTCTCTTTACGTGTGACAGTTATCAGTTAACTAGTTGTTTTACCAGAATAATTAACTTAGTTAGTTACCAGCTCAGTTAGTTAACTCATGTTATTATAGTGATTAACTAACTTCTAATCCCTGTATATAAACACACATGATGTACACTGAGAATAATAAGAAAGATGGATTTGATCATCTTCTACATCTGAGCTTCTTCCTTCCTGTTTTGGCTTCCTACTCGATCTTTCTCAATAATCCAACATGGTATCAGAGCGTGCAATTTTCTCCTCTTGATTTCCATCGAAATTCTTTTTTTTTTCTAGAAATCTTGTTTGTCTTTGTGCCATGGTTGATGCACCAGAAACAATGGTTGCCAGACCTCAGATCACGACCCCTGTTGTCAGACAAGAAGACTCACCCTCTAGTCATTTCTTTCTTCACCCAAATGAAAATCCATCATTGATTCTTGTATCACCAGTGCTATCCGGCTCCAATTATCATTCTTGGCATTGAGCAATGAAGATGGCACTTTTATCCAAGAACAAGTACCAGTTCGTCAGTGGTTCACTAACACCACCTTCAAAAGATAACCCTCTATTCTCAGCCCGGGAAAGATGCAACACCATGGTGTTGTCCTGGATTCTTCATTCTGTCTCGAATTCTATTGCCAAAAGCATCATATGGTTTGATCTCGCATTAGATGTCTGGCAAGATTTGAAGGATAGATTTTCACATGGAGATGCTTTTAGAATTGCTGAACTTCAAGAGGAAATTTACTCTTTCCATCAAGGTAATCTGTCAATTACTGATTACTTCACAAGATTGAAAATTTTTTGGGATGAGATGATGAACCTTAGGCCCATCTTGAACTGCTCCTGTAATCCGAGATGCAATTGTGGAGCCTTAGATGTTGCAAGAAGGTACCAAGAGAATGACCATGTTATCCGTTTCCTCAAAGGCTTGAATGATAACTTTGCTGGTGTTAGGTCACAAATCATGCTAATTGAGCCACTGCCACCTATCAACAAGGTGTTTGCCCTTGTTTTACAACAAGAACGACAGATCAGCCCACCCTAACACATTGAATCCAGTGCTTTTGCAAGTAAAGCTATTCCCAACTCATCTTCTGCTCATCCAAGTTCCTTTCCTAGAAGGAATGTCTCCAATGTGAAGAGACCTGTGTGTACCTATTGTGGCTATACAGGACACACAGTTGAAAAGTGTTACAAAAAACACGGGTACCCTCCTGGATTCAAACCAAAGAGCAGAACAGTGGTAGCCAATCAGGTTAATGCCAACTTGCCATGTTCAGGTCCACTCAAGGAACCAGAGGATCAGACAGTAGACTTGGCCTTTGAGCCATTCCCAGTTTCATTCACCAGAGAACAGTACACCAAGCTGCTTGGACTACTTCAATCCGTTGACATCAACTCATCTCCAGTGCCTCATGTTAATGCCTCTACTAAGGTTGTATATTCTGACTCCCCAAACACAGAACTTCCTCAAAACAAAGGTAACATAGTTGCGAGGAAACAATCCCAAACACCCTCTAAGATACTCAAATTTGACTAGTTTAGTTACTTGAGTAGCTTGTATTCAACTCGAAAATTAATAAGTTAAATTCGAATAATCATTAAGATAAGCTCAAGCAGCTCATTAAAAACTTAACTCGCTTACATTTTCATACCTATTTAAAATCATATTTAAAAAAATTATATGAATCAATTGAAATAACTTATGGATTCACCAATTTTAAATGTTTTACTTTTAATTTACTGTGAAATTATATACATGTGCCAACTTCATTTTTTAAAAAAAAAATTACGTGAGCTTATAGTTAAGCTAAATGTTTGGGTTTAAGAAATTGATTTATAAAGTTTTATTATAAGTAAAAATATTATTTAAGTGTTTTACTTTTAACAAAAAAATTTATTTTAATTAAAATTCAAGCCCATAAGTGATTCAATTGGGTTCACTTTGTTTACTGGCCCGTAAGTGAATGGCACCCATTCTCCTGCCTTAGCAGCCCGTGGTATATAACAATTAGAATCGTATCTCAAAGAAAGATCGCGCAGAAACATTCCAGACAAGGTTAAACTCTGTACATGTACAAATCCCATACAACAATGAACAATTAAGCAGATGGAAGTTGTTGAATGGTTAAAGTATATAGATTCGCTATAAATGATATAAGGTCCATTGGATTGATGGTAGGATTGGTTTTGGTAAGATTGAAATCAGATAAACATATGATTCAGTGGGAAAATATTAAGAACACAACTTCAAGAAGCATGGAAAAGCTGAAAGCTGTACAAATGTAATCCTTTATTGTCCTTCTCTTTCTCTACAGAGGAAACTCCTGGCCCTAGCTAGATCTGAAATGAACATACATAAATTTACTGGCTAACTAGTGGGAATCAGGAATGAAACGTATGTTATTTGACAGATAAATTGTTAGTTCTTTATTAACACTGTAATATATACTTTGGATGTAGCTAAGCAGAAGCTTAAGGTAAACTCCTCAGCCATGGTTGATTGAAGATGAGGGATTTTTGAGATGAAAGATGGTTGATGAAGATCAAACCGGCACTGGAAGTAATGCTCCTATTGCTTGTCCTGAATCTGTGAACACATGAAAGTCTTGAAGGACTTGATTTCGAATGCAACTCTAACCACATGCCTGTAGTTCATACAATCACATACTAATCTTCTGAAAGTTAGATCCTATGGAAATGAAATGCTGAAGATGCATTACTATAATGGTTGCATCAGGTGATTTCATAGTCATTTGGCCGTAACTATATGGTAAAGTTCTAGTCCACTGTGTCAAGAAGTTCAAGCCATCAATGGCAGAGAATTGGTTTTATCAAGGGTGCATATTCACAAATTGACAGTATAAATGTGTGTGTTGTGGTAAAACTGTTGAAATCAAAGACAAGAACTCAAGAGATAAAATCACAGAGGATATGGAAAAGAAGGTAATTTCTAGTAGGTTTCTGTTTTCTGAGCACATTAGTGGGAATAATGATGAAATTAGTTTCATCTATAAAAGCATGCAGAATCATTAGCTGAAATTACAGCAACACGAAATACCTTGTTCAAGGAGTGTCGACAGCAGACCTTGTTCTGTCAAAAATTTAAATTTGTGCCTTTAGGTCCTTAAAAGTCCTGTAAGAGTTGTCACCAGTGGAAGATTAAGCCAAGCAGAAAAAGAGAATATAAGAATTCTTGTCTTGAGTCAATCCTAGATGAAATTACTTTGTAATGTTACCTATAATCCACCGCTATTGCTTGACTTTCTGGCATTTTTTTAACATCCAAAGGCAGTTTCCAGGAAGCTTTTACATCTGCAGAAGTCTGCTTATTATCCCCCTATAACATCAAAACAAGCAAAGAACATGAATGGTGAATCCGCATTCTCCCATGATGGAAAATCACCCAAGTTTCCAGAAAACCACAGGATATGAAAGCAAACTTACACAAATGTCATCTTGCATCCACCCAGGGATGCTTCTTGAAAGAAGGTTGATGTACTGCTCCATGGCGGCTTCTGGACTCATGTGCCCAAGTCTTCTCCACGCATTCCTATCACAACATAAGTCAGTTTTTTCGATCACTCAAATCAAACAGTTAGATCCTAAAATTATGATGAGCAATCATCCAGAAATTCAGATGGAAGATTATAGAAGGCAACAAAGGATCTAAATCAGCTATGATAAAATGAACCAACAAAGAAATTAGGAATCAAAATGATTCAATCCATCAATCCACAACCGTTATGCTTTTGCCTAGTTGTTAGTATACTTCTATTCTTTGCTATCAATCTTTATCAAGTCAATTCTATTCATTATTCTTTATGCATTATGATTCCATTGTCCATCAGATTAGCTATCAAGTGAGGCAAAACCCAGAAGTTCAATGTCTACAATCGTATAGATAGTTAAATTTAATCCTCATTCACTAGCTTATAATTGAAGTTCAAAGGAAAACACCTGAAATGTTTTCTTTTTCAAATTCAATTGAGAAAGAACAGGTAAGATATACAAAATCAAACCCTCCAAATTCAGAGAACTTTACCATTTTGCACGAGCAGACAATTTGAATGCAGTAGGCTGAGGCTCATGGCAAGGCCCCTCAGTGGCCATCTTGTGAAGTCCATACAATTGCATCTTTACATCATTGCCAAGTTTCAAGGTTTCATCAGCATTACTTCTACACTTCAGAAAACACACTGCCGCACCAAATTCCTTCTCCAATTCAGTTCTTTCAATTTCCTCCCAATCACCATCCTCCTCATCAGAAAACCCTTTCTTTAAGATATCCCCGCCATTCTCTTCTTCACACTCCAAAACCTCAATCTCTCCTTCATCCTCTTGAGCTAGTTTAATCTCAGTGGTTTCATTAACAAAATTCTCTTCACCAGAACTACTTTCTTCAATGGTTTCCTCTGTTATTTCTGTTGGCTCATAACCACCATTGAAAGGCTCTTCAAGGGTACCCTTTTCTTCCACAGATTCACCTAAAGCATCAACCTCTACACTTCCGAAACAAACCCAAGTCCCTTTTTCACATTCAAGAACAGATTTTTCTGATTTATTTGTGACTTCCAAACATGACTGTGACCCAGCCTCGAGATGTTGATCAATGACAGACGAGGAAGAAAGAACCTTAGCAAGAACGAAGGAAAGAACAAAAGAAAGAGAAACGGTAAACACAAATTCAAGAAAAAGCTCCATGCTACCTTGGCTTTTGGTTAAGAATGGGAATGACAAAAACAATGGGAGGAAAATAACATAGAAGGGGTAGGAGAAGTAGGATTTTGAGAAGCAGAGCAAAGGATATTCTGGTTCTTTTATTGAACTACAAGGGCTGGTATTATGGCAAATGTGTCGGTCCCAAATTGTCATATTAGAGCTCAAAGTTTAAAGAAGAAGAGCTATTTTGAAAAGGACTCTTCCGCTAACTGCTCTGTGTGATCTCCTGTTGTCCTCTTGGTACCATTGTCTGGATCTAAACCTATCGAATTACTGTTGAAGTTCTACTCCATGACTATTCGATTTTATATAATTCACTTTTGAGTTTGTGTTCAACTTCCAATTATTTAAATAATAAGTTGAATTGAATTTGAGCTTTTATATTTTTTATATATTTGTTTATATCTTATTATTAATTTATTATTTCATTCTCATAATACATAATTAAAAATAATAAATTAAATTTGTTAAATTGAGCTCACTGGAATATCTTATTGAATTAAGCTTAAATTGCAAAAGCTGATTTTAATCAAATTAGAATCGAACTCAAATTTTGAAATTTTTGAATAAAATCAAATTTAAATTTAATATTAAATTATCTTCATTCATCTAGACTAAATCACTAGCCACCACCAACTTTGAGAGGTGTTTTTTGCTTAAATAATCAATGGCCATCCTCCCTGACCCAAAATAAAGACGAATATGTTTCCTTTTCGGCCTGACCTCAACCAGGACTTCAGGACAGGCTGCCAGCCAGCCCCATTAGTCAAAAGCTGATAAATAGCCAAAGGGAAAACAAAAAACAATTCCTCCGGTCCCTGTAACTGCACAGACTTGTCACTTTGTCCATTGTCCAATGCATAATCAGACAACAGCGGAAAACAAAACAATGACACTAACATTACCAACACTGATAGATTAAGCAATTGAAACATACTTTAAAAAGTAAACTAATTCTAGATTTGTAACAGGATGTTAACAGAGCAAAGTTTTGAGAGATAGGTAATCAAAAAATCAGCAGGTAGATTTCAGTTGCCTTGTCAATTTCAGAAGGTGTTTTGACAAGTGACAATGGCTTGACCACATTAGCAATGATCTGTACTGAACATTGCTTGTGGTTAATGTGCATCTATTAGGCAATAAATTTAGAAATTGGGAACTAATGTCCTTGCACTGCACTTGGGCATTTGTAAAGCCCACCCTCCTATGTTTCTCTGCAATTTCTTTTTCTCTGTCAGCATTGTTAGGTAGTGTGTCGATTGGTGGAGAGTATTGTCAGTGGTAGCTTCAATTTTAGAAATCTATATTGAAACCTAAAAAATTGTAATGATTAAGATTTCGAATATTTAATTTAATGATTAGGGTACAATCTGACTCGAAGTAGAACAGAATAAGAACTTGTCTGTTTACTTTGGGTAAGAGATAGGAGAGTCCTCCATGCGCCATTATAACGAAGATAACACCAAACAAAATTTTCAATCAGATTACAATGTTGCCATCAACTAATATTAACACTTTATTGTTAATGGATTATTATCTAATACATTATTAGCGAATATTTTAAACTTTACATGTGAATTAAGATTGTAACATATATCCTTTAAAGATATTAAAAAAATAAAAAAAAATATGTGTTATTATTTTAATTTCGTTATGAAGTTTAAAATCTTTACTAATAATATATTAAATAATAATTCACAGTTAAACTATAACTTGGTTGCCTTTATAGCTTATGCAGGAAAATCTAGCATTAGAAAGTCCAAATTTATATACAAGTTATACTGATAAGGGTTAATTTGGATAGATGATGGTATTGATTCCGATGAAATTGAAAATAGAAGTAGCAATGAAATTGATGTAAAACAATGATACGTGTGAATGCAATTGCAACAATAATGATAAGTGTAATCAAAAGAAAAAATGATCATAAAAAATATTATATTAAAATAAAAAATTTAAAATTACGACACAATAAAAATTCTCACTGCATAAAACAAGCTCAATCCTTCAATGAAACTAAGCATAACATAAGGTTTTTGGTTTTTTTAGTGCTTCTAAATACACCCAAAAAAAAATACTACACACAGCCCATTTTAATGATTTTTTTAAAAATACCAAAATAACCTTATAAAAAATTACAAAATTATCCTTATTAATATTTTTAAATATACAATAGAAATCTCAAAAATGAATTTCCGCAAGCTCTATAAAACTTTTGGAAATGGATTTATGAGAACGCAACAAATTTATGCTGCTTGGCAGCGTGTGCAAATGTTTGCTGCCAGCTAGCATAAAAAACATTTGTTTAAGCTAGGAAGCACTTGCATGCTGCCGGCAACTCTTGCATGCTGTCGGAGCACTTTCCGGTGAGCTTCATTGGAGACCTCGCCGGAATTTGTAAAAATGGGTCAGTGGGTATGGTGTTTTTGGTAGAAAGTACAAAGTAGGAAAAATGTAAGTTTTTAGATTGTGAGAAGTAATTTTAGAGAAGGGTTTTAGGGTTTAGGTTTTTTTTTTGTAAATAGGATATAAATAGTATTTGATTTGTTATTTTTTTTGTTTATAGAATTAAGGACATGTTCGTTAACTTTTTCAATGTTATTAAGTTTTATTCTTGTGCAAGGGTAACAGAAATTAAAGAAATTTAATGAAAATGAACTTAATTTTGTTATTTTGAAACGTTTAGGAATGATTTTCATATAATTAAATGTTGATTGTTTAATTTCATTTTGTGACAAATATAAAAAGTATATTTGAATATTAAACATTTTTTTAATTTTTTTCATCTTTTTCATTTATGAATTTGATTGTTTTAATCAATTTTCAATGTTTCCTCTCTTGATAATTTTTATTCTTTCGTTAAAACGTCACAGTCCAGCAAAATAAGTGGTCCGTGACAGACAGGTTAGTAATTTTATAACCATCTCTCACCGCTTTACGGATACTCTTATTATTTCTTTTATTCATTTTTGGTATTTATTTTGCTGAAGCAAATAATTGAATTTGAGTCTCCTCTCGTCTCACCTCACCTTAACGAAATTAGGGTTTTTGAGGTTCGTCTTCTTCTCGCCAAATCGATCAGACATGGGAGGAGGCAATGGTCAGAAGTCCAAGATGGCGCGTGAAAAGAACGTTGAGAAGGCTAAAGCCGTTAAAGGTTTCGCTTTTCTATTTTCTTTTTCTAATCATGAACTAGAAAAATAGTGAAAATTAAGAAAGTCTTTATTTTCATATGAATTGCTCTTCTTATCGATTATGTTTTTTTTAATGTTTTTTCAGGAAGCCAGCTAGAATCAAACAAGAAAGCTATGTCGATTCAGGTAATTTTGGTGTTTATTTATTTATCAATCATGATTAATTCCCTCGTCCTTTGTTCTAAATTCTAATAATGTTGTTTATCTTGTTTTATTGCTGTTTGCTAATTTTTATGTGGGTTGAAATTGCTTTACTTTTGCCCCATTTGTTGAAAAATGAAATATGAAGAGCCTTTTGGTCTTTGTAAAGACAGAGGAAATTGTTCAAATAAGTTAGGATATCTTGTATCTTTGTAGCTTTTAATTGTGGGATTGTTTTAAATATAGTTGGGACGACTGTGTTAGATTCTAGAAAAGATTGGATGAAGTCTGTAATTGAGTTTTTTCAGTGATGGGTGGAAGAGAAATGTCTTAAAACTAACTTGACCTCTTTTAAAGCAGCATCAGCTGCTATATTCTTCCATGGAATTAGTTTTCATGTTGTAGAATAGTCTGCATGCTTGGGTTTTAACAATGACAAATTCTATCTACCGCCAGTAACTGAAATTGTCCATGCAATTCTTTGTTGACATGCTATAGTTGGTTTGCATGTAAATTTTTAATCCATGCACCCTTACGTTCAATGTGTTTCCATTAGGCACCATTTGTGTGAGTGGGTGCTGCATTGTTGCTTGTTCTTGTCCTTCCTCTCTTCCTCTTATTTTGCTTAGTTTATGAGAAGGAAAAAAGGTTGAGAAAAAAGAAGGGTGAGAGAAGTAGCAAAGTGATGGCAGTGAGTTCATAGTTCCAGTTACATTTTCTTTACACCAAGGTGACTATATCCCTGTGTTGGCTATGGAGGAACCTCTTGCTTTGGTAATTGGTTATGCATGTACTTACTAGGCAACTTCATGATGATATCCTTCACTGCCTGCTTTTAGTGCATTTTAAACCTTTAGCAGATGGGACTAAAGTGAGTACTTTAGCATTTATTGGAACTCTGTATGAATACTTTAGAACCTAAAGTCTTAGCATATATGCATGGAGTGCAAGGATTTTTTATGATTTAGCAATTTATCTTCATCATCTGCTTGATGTACTTAATAATTGGTGATTGTTCACTAACATTTATTTACTTAAAATGCAGTGCAAGGTATGCATGCAGACATTTATGTGCACAACATCAGAGGTGAAGTGCAGGGAACACGCTGAAGCAAAGCATCCAAAATCTGATTTGTATGCCTGCTTCCCTCATCTGAAGAAGTGATGTTGTTGGAGCAAGAAGATGCTATGTAGACTTGTCTGGAATATCGTTTCTTTGTGTAAATTCACAACCATGATTTGTACACACAGGACAATGTGTGCTTCAGAGTGAGGAACTGACTGATTCTCGTGTTTTCATTTGGAGATTTCAATTGGAGATTAATTCACTCCTGCAGCTCTGTTGAAGTGAACATTGTTTATTTGGGCTTTTTGTTTCTGAAGAAATGCTATCTTAACGTGTCAAATTCCGTGGCGTCATCTTTTCTTCAACGGGATACTTTCCTTTTGCGTATCAATTATGTTGAGCGATATAACGTCATTTAAAAGATTCTTAAAACTGTAATGAGACTAGGCCTATACGCAATGTTTGGTAGCAGGGAAAGTAAAAAAAAGTTTAATTAAGAGGAAATAGCGGTGTTGTTAAATATTAATTCAAATGATTATGTTTTTTAATTTTTTAAGGTGTGAGTTTCATAGATTTAATATTTGAATTTCAGTATTTAAAGGTACAAACAAATCAAATTACTTGTGAATTGTTTAAGCTCAATCAAGTGATTATTTAAATTTTAATTTGTTTATTTTTCAGTTGATTTTGGATTAATTAAGAGGAATTAGTAGCGATTTTAAATATTAGTTCGAATGATTATATTTTCTAATTTTTAAAGTGAGTTTTATGGATTTAATATTTGAATTTAAGTATTTAAACACACAAACAAATCGAATTACTTGTGAATTGTTTAAGTTCAATGATTATTTAAATTTTAATTTGTTTATTTTTCAAACAATTTTCAATTATTTAAATAATAAGTCAAATTAAATTTAAATATATTAATATTTAACAAATCAACTTTATTGAATCAAATTTGAACGATTTAAATGTTCCATAAATTCGAACTCAAACTATAAAATTAAACTCAATCAAGGTTAAAACAAACTTCAAATCTCAAAATTTTTAATCAGATTGATTTCAAAATGTAATTCTAAATTATTCGACTTACCTTGATTACACCTCTACCAATGCCTTGCCTTTTAGAAAATTTCTCATTTCTCCCGCCAGAAGCCTCTGTAGTATTAAAAAAAAAAACTGTAGTAGCCTACTCCGGAGAAGTAAAGCACTAGATTCCTCGTAATTGAGCGTGACGTGCAGAATTTGAAATGTAAGAAAAAAAAACTGTATACTCTCTCAAACAAAATAAGTTACTTAGGCGAAAAATAATGACAGTAAATATTTCATACACAACCGTTCAACTGCCTGACACCGACGATGGCAGCCACAATATTTTGTAGTCTATGTAATATTAAGCACAATAAATCTCCCCAAATGAGTCTGGTCTGATTTGCAAACTAACCCCAAGTGACCGAGTTACTGAGTCCGCATCCTGCTACTTTCTGCAGCCCTGACTTGAGAGAAGTATGGGTGGGCCTGCAAAGGAAAACATCACAGCACAAGCTTAAAATAGGCAGGCACCTCAGATCAGGAATAAGTCTAGACTACATGATATGCATTTCATATATATATATATATATATATATATATATATATATATATATATATATATATATATATATGAACATAAAGATAATTCTAATCAGCACAGAGGAAAATGTACAATTCATGTTTTACGAGTTATAACTCTCATTCAACAAAAGAAAAAAGGAGAATGAAATTGAGCATCATAAACCACTTTTAATTAAACCAAAGGAAAAAGAAAAGCTAGTAGCAATAATAAGCTTATATAGACCTACCATGGCTTCTCTTGCAGTAAGCCTATCCTGGTGGTCGTACCGAAGCAACTTATCAAGAAAATCAATTGCCTGAAAGTCAAAGAGATCAAAGAATGAATATCACGTAAAAGGCATTTGGTGCACTGTAACTGAGCTTATAGTACTCAATTTCCTAGATGTTTGTCTAAAGAAGAAGAATGACCTCCGGAGAAACAAGATGCTGATTATCTGTATTAATGAATTTGGACCAGGGTTTGCGGCTGTGCCTGAAAAACAACATATCAATACATTAGTGGACAAAGAGTTAACACTTCGACACTATTAATATGTCTATCGGAGCGATTTCATCTGTATGTGGAACTACAGCACCTCTGGGGGTGCATTGCCATGGTTTAATGCATAATGGATGGGTTCATGTTTATAGTACCTTCCAACTAGAGCTTCAAGTTGAGGATCAAGCTCCAAATGGTATTTGTTCAGATATGCATTTAACTCATCAGTTCCAAGCACCTGAAGTTACATTAATAGCAGTCAATAGGTTTGTCACATCCATGAAAATTGGCAAAATTTTGTTAGGGAAAGCATGTAAATAAGTGAAAATAGAACTTGTTGGAAAGTGCATGTAAAGATGCCCCTGCTACTATCCCCCATCTAGTGATGGTCACGAAGGAATAAATGTTTAAATCAAAACCTGCAAGGTTAACTCCACGTCTTGAAAAGTATAGTGGGTAAACAACAATAAGACGTGCAGAAAAAGGTTAAGAAGTGATGCTCCAAATGTAGCTTGTAAAAGCCAGATAGATACTATGAAATGGACAAGGTACAAAGATATAGACTAACACATTATCCTAATAGCAGTCAAAATGATGTATTATCCTAACCAAAATGTTAATTTAACAAATATGATAAGAAATTTAATCTTCAGCAACGATAATAAAAAAATTCACCAATTATTACCTTGGCAATTTTAACTAGTTGATCATGGTTGTCATGGCCATAGAAGAATGGTTCCTTCCGGAATATCTACACAATAAACAAGTAAAACAAACAAATCAAGCAACATAGATATTCTATTACACACCCAAAATTGATCTTTCAAATGAAAGTTTAATACATTTAAGCAATGATAATGGTATTCTCACCATTCCAGCAAACATGCAGCCAAGGCTCCACATGTCCAAAGAATAATCATAGTCCTGTAAATCTACCAGAAGCTCGGGCCCTTTAAAGTACCTGAGAAATAAGGAGCGAAATCAAATTTCCCAATACTGAATCCAGATTGTAGATGGCACAGAAAACTGAAAGAAACATTCACAAAATACTAAGATACCAAATCATCCAAAGAACCTGAGCTCTTTGAGAATCTGGATTTTTAACTAATACTGTGAGTCTGTAAACAGTAAAAGAAGAGGCAGACGTATTCTTGAAGGAGTCCAGTTAGTACTTGTTCAAAAGAAAATTAGATGTAGTACCTATCTAATTTCCCTTAGCTTGACTTGTTTAATGAATTTTGTGATAAATTTTGCATCTATATGCCTGTCATACCAACCAGATTCAGTTTTTGAGGGAAGCCAATTTTGTGATAAATTTTGCATCTATATGCCTGTCATACCAACCAGATTCAGTTTTTGAGGGAAGCCAATTCAAGGGGTAAGCACAACAAGCATACAAGAATTAACACCAAAAGAATTTTCTCTTTCTTTTTCAGAGATGGACTAATATTTAAGAGTCTGTTTTAAGATCTCGAAGGAAAAACAATCTTGAAAATTATTCATATGATTCATGAAGTCTTCAAAACATTACCTAGAAGCCACACGGACATTATACTCTTTGCCAGGATGGTAAAATTCAGCAAGTCCCCAATCTATCAAGCGAAGTTTGCGCAGCTCATGGTCAATCATGACATTGTGAGGCTTGACATCTCTGTGCATGATTCCTTGTGAATGGCAGTAATCTAATGCCTACAAAGCAGATAAATCTTTTCCTATCATCCTCTGATGCAAACATGTAAACTAAAAATACTTCAAAAGCTTAAGAGAGAGAGTCAATTTTTCAAAACCAATCAAGTAACGAGTATAACTAAAAACAATCACCAAACCAACACCATAATGGCGCATAGTTCTATATATGAAAGTTTGAATTAGGGGCATAATATTACCTTGAGAAGTTCATATATGTAGTAGCGAATGTCATAGTCTGTCAAAGTAGGGTAGAGAACTTTGAAATCCGTACTGTTGACATACTCAAATATCAAGCTAGGCGTTTTGGAGTGCTGATCTCTTACAATGTCAAGAAGTTTAACAATATTCGGCCCACCACATAGATTCTGAAGGATTTTAATCTCTCTCTTAATCTGCCAACAATAAAAATAATAAAGATTACATTTATAATCATCGTGAATAAGCCTTAACATTTATCTCATACAAATCTACTTGAATACTAATCAAATCTGACAGATAATAATAAGTACTAACCTTCTTTTTCTTGACAGGTTTGAGGATCTTGATTATACAGCGCTCATTGTTATTGACATTTATGCCCTCGAAAACCTCACTGTATTTTCCCCTTCCCACTTTCCGAACAACCTCATAATCATCTTGATCACTAAAACAGAATACAGTAAAACAAAAACAATAAAAAAAATCAATTTACGCCGATTACGAACCGAATTGAACAGTTAACATTAGGATTATATTACAGAAGTTATAGAAATGCATAAGTGCTGGTAGTAAGATTGGAAGATCGCGTTAATTGAAACTAATTACAGAATATTGAATTCGTATTAGTCGATGTAAGCTAACTTAAATTTTAACTAAACAAATCAAGAATAAAGCTAATCAACGATCAACGATAACTTCCGAGGAATTAATTGAAAATTTACCCCCATTGAACAGTGAGGGACTCGTAATCCCAGTACTCCTTGGGACGAAGGACGTTGACGTCAGGATAAACGCGAGATTTGGACATGATTTGTCGGCGATTGGGACAGGAGATCTCGTCGATCTTACGGTTATCGTGACAGTCGATGGCGAGGGGAGGGCGGGAGGCGACGATGGCGCAAACTAGCAAGAGGCGGAGTAAAAGCGGAGACTTGGTGATGCGTCGGGCATAATATTTCATCCAAGCCAGCCCATTTCTTCTCTTTCTTTGATGGATTTTGGCTGAAGCTTCGGCAGGATAGCTGGATAGATATAGACCTCTTTAAAAATCGGGTTATTTGTCTATTGGTTCAATTTTTATTTTTTTATTTTTAGTTACAATTCAATTTTTAAATTGACTTGGATAAAATTTCAAGTCCCTTGTATGAATTTGGAACTAAAAACTTGAATCAAGTTTTAATTTATTATTTCAAGTTCACATCGTCCTATAATTATAATTTTTTTATTTTGATTTTTAATTATTTTTTTAATTTAATTTGAACTTGTATTTTTTAGAATTTAGTTTAAATTTTTCATTTTTAATGTTTTTGTAAAAATTTATTTTAATTTATTGTGTTATATTAAAAGATTATTAACTATTTTATATTTTAACATTTTATATGTTATACTTATAAATTATTATATATTTTAATATTTTATATTTTATTACAATTTAAAAAATTAATTATATTAGGATGAATTTAATTTATTGATTATATATATAAATAAATTTAAATAAAAATCTAAATTCGAAAAATCCAATCAAATTGAATTTGAACTATTTAAATCAAACTTGAGTTAATTTTAAAACCCTTAATAATTTATTTAAATTCGATTTAAATTTAATTTAATCCGACTCATGAATACCTTCTTTGGGAACAATAGAGGTTTTGGCTTTGGAGGGAAAGGAGGGATGAGTTGTTGTGGGTGCGCCCTTGTTGTTGGCTGCGACTAGACCTGCTCAAGGGCTGGGTTATCCGCCCAAGCCCGAAGCCCCGTTCGATATTTGGGAGGGCTTGGACAAAAATATTTGATGTAATTATCGGGCTTGGACAAAAATTTTAGGCCCGTTTAAAAACGGGCCCGGGCTTAGCCTTTCAAAGCTCGGGCCCGGCCTTGCCCGACCCGATATTAATATTAAATATATATATTTTAATATATTTATAATATTAAGTATGTTTTTAATATATTTATTAAGTATAATCTAATTTTATATATATAAAAAACATTATTAATTAAAAAACATGATTATAAAATTTTTAATATGAGAATTGATAGACAAATTTTAACAAATTAAATTAAATTTTAAAGGAAATAAAATAATAAAAAATAAAAAATAAAAAATAAATAATTAAAAATATAAAAAATTAAATTCGGGAGGGCCGGGCTCGAGCTTATTATATAAAAAATAAAACGGGCCTAAACTAAAATATCAGACCCGTTTTATCGGACCGGGCCAAACTTGAGTATTACTTATAATTCTTATTACCTGTTATGAATCCGGCCCGAACCCGGCCTGGCCCGGCCATGATCAAGTCTAGCTGCTACGAGCCGAGCTGGGACCTGACTTTTCTTTTTTGTTTTGGAAATATCGGAGGGTGTTTGGGGGTAGATTTTTATTGGGTGTGATGTGATGGTGTTTGGTATGGAAACATTGGGGGTTTGGGTGGAGAATCTCGTGATGTGGCAGTTTATTATTGGATTGGTGAAAAGTTTTGCAAGATTTTTGTTTTTGCTTTCCTTTATAGGGTTTGTCCTGATTCACTTTTTTTTTCTTTTTAACAAGAATTAGAAGGAAATTCATATGCAAATAATAAGATTAGGTATGTATTTTTTATATAGGATTATCAATAATATTTTAAAGTTTTATCTGAATTTTTTCAAACTAGAAGAACATATTTTTTTATTCAAAATTAAAAAAAAAAAATCCTCAATAACCCTTACAGAACCCCCTATGTATGCATGCACATCATAAACGATTTTGAAATTCGACTATGAAAAGTTAAATGTTAATTTTTGGTGTAAATCATGAAATGTCTTATATCACATTAGATGCGTACTTGACTAATAATAATTTAACATGAAATTTTTCATTATGAATTGTCTTCGTTACAAGCACTGAGAGCTGCTGACAAATTGCAGAAAGATCTGGTGCAAATTGCAGTTGAAAATTCAGTGGATAGCGGGGATGGCGAAAACTCAATCATTAGAGAGATGCCAGCTTATGAGGCTGACTGAATCTGTAACCATGGATAAAGTTTCTGAAGAGGACGTCAGGAATCTGCATCAGGATTTATATTTGATGTTGTAGACTATAGTCAGCTTCAAGCTTCTGAGGAGGTTTAGGTTGAACTGAAGGCTAACAAAAATGATCTAAGCTTTTACTTCCCAGATGTTTACACAGATTTAGGTTGAATTTGCTCGAAGTCGAAAACCTCAAACATCAGGCGTCTAACATCTGGCTTCCCATAGACAGTGTATGAAAGGCCATGGAGGGCTTGTTGAACAGCAGTTGTGGCGGGATTTCTGAGTCTTCGGTTGTGCTCATATGCATCTTGAACCTGCTCTGAAAAGATGATAAAACGATGGAGATATTTTTCCCTCAAATACCTCCCGCAGAACTTGTTCATAAGTAGACGGCGATGCCTCTCTTGTAGCCATCTTCCAGGGGCATCTAGGTGCTTCATCAGCAACCTCTCAGCCATAACAAGATCCTAAAGAATTGACAACGATTGAGTTACTGAACAAGATTTTGCTACCATATCCTTCTTTTTCTTCAAGTGTTGTATACCAAATAATAGAAAGGAAATACAGGTTTAATAAACAGGGGGCTTATTGTTGCTTAAAAAGGCCAAAACATACCTGGATCTTTTGGCCAACATATTCCAACCGCTCAAAGCAAAACCGAGGATGTTCAAACTTGTATTTTGACGGATGCATAAAGCAAAGCTGTAAACCCAGAAACGAAACAACACATGACATGATGATCAAACAAAACCCAAATCAAGAAAACATAGATATGGAAAATACACACACAATATGCATTCATGAAAGACTAAACAGTCAAATTACCTGTAGCCCCAGTCCGAGTTCAATGTTCCTAGCTTCAGTAATTTCATGAATTCTATCCTTAACTGCCAGGGGATATTGTAGTATCTGCATAACTTGTGGTTTGCTGTTATAATCCCAGATATTTCCCCGAAACCGATGCATACCTGGTGGCACACAAGCCCTGAATAGCCTTGGATGAGCAAAGAGAGCATCTTCAGGTGGCTGCCAAGAAAAATGAATTACGTTAAGTTTCCTCACAATATAAATGTAAATGAAATGCTTCTCCAGGCTACTTTACAGTGAAACATAGCACTAAAACATAATCCCAGTTATCCACCTATTTTCTTTTCTTTTTGCTCTCCCTTTCATGTTTTCAATTTTAACTACTAAGTAATAAGCTATCTACAAATGAAGGAGAACAAATCAAAGCTTGCCTTATAACTAGCAACATCTTGCCAACTGAGCTTAGTCCCTTCAAATTCAATAGAAACGTAATCTACATCTTCAAGTTGTCTCCTTAACCGTGGCTGGCAGTCCTCAGCTTCTGGATCCATTCCAAATACTTCAAAAAGAACACGATATACTTCTGGCATACCAAAACATAAATATATTGCCCCAAACAGAGCCCAAAATACAGACCTGGCCATAAGAACAAAATTTAGTAGTCAAAATATATGCATTATTAGTCAACTACAGACCACAATGTCACTGCTCAAATGCATCAAATGATACAAGCTCTCGAGATGCTCATGTGTATTAGGTATTTAGGTACGTACATGCAGATGATATTACCTATACATGTTTAACAGTTTCTCATACGAAAGCTAACAGTTCCTGCCAGTAAGCTAAGGGTCTGTTTGGCCTAGCTAGAGCTGTTGTAAAAAGTACTGTTTGAGTAGAGCTTTTTTAAAAGTGCTGTTAAGAGAAATTAAATTAATGTTTGGCAAATTTAGTATAAAAGTACTGTAGAATATTGAAAACTATTTATTAGAATTTTTGTATATTTTTGATAAATGAAAAAAATAGAATAATAAACTTTATTAAATTAAATCACAAGTTTTTAAGTGAAAAAAAATAAAACTAAATAAAATTTTTTGTTAATTAAAATTAAACAAATAAAATAAATATAAAAATAGCACAAAATAAATAAATTATTATAAAATAATATGAATCCTCTTTTATAATTTTGTAAATTATTGAAAAACAAAGTAAAAATGTAAAAATTTCACTAAATACACATTATTAATAGTAGCACTTTTTGGAAAAGCTTCAATTTATAGCTTCATCAAAAAGCTCAAATATGCTTCCCGCATAAGTTAAAATGTTTAAAAATTTGAAAGCCAAACACCTGACTTCTGCTTATAAAGTAGATAAGCTCTTTGATAAGTTAGGCCAAACATGCACTAAGGCTCACTGGCATGTTACCTATCAAAATATAAAGTACATATCAGCCATCTAACTATTGCACGACAAGGTATCTATCAGCTTTCTCGCCTCGGCCCTGACATTTTTACTGCATTGTTGATCAAAATTAGCAGAGTTCCATAACTTCTAAGCTTTCAGGTCTTTTCGTCCCGATGTTCTTACCATGCAATTTGTTCTTAGAACTTAAATATAAAATTTGCGACATTTGCGATCAACTTAAGCCTTTAGGATCATGGGTTACCCGACTATCTCTTCAATGTGTTATACATCCTAATGAAAGGATCATAGTCAAGCGAATTTAATGTGCAGAACCCTTTCTCAACTTCACACAATAAAGCATTTAAATAAAGTGTACCAAAGCATGTTTAGTGCAAAAAAATACACGTTCATTTGGTAGCTTCATCTTCATCACTAGCAGATAACACAGAAAGAATACGCATAATAATGGTGGCAGCCCCATCCTGCTGCAGTCAACTTATTATAATAATATGTTTGAGCAAGTGCAGCTGCAACAACAGAGTAGCTAAGTTCCAACCACGAACATCTCACTTCCCTAACAAGCGCCTGTAGTCTTTCTTTGTCTCATGCTATCAATTGTCAAATCACATTCCTATGCACAATGGGTAGCCAATCACGAAGATGGCAACCACCATAACAACAGAAGAATGTGCATACTGCAAATTGATGCCTTGCTTGCCAAAACATAGCATCCAAAGTCCAAGCTAAAAACTAAATGCAAAAGAGTAATCCTTAACTAACTTGGCATAGATTCAAGACTTAGAAATTCTACTCATACAATGACACTTACTATAACTGAAATGCAAACAAATGAACTGTTCCCTCAATTTTAAAGTAACATACAACATTGAATAGATTTGTGAATCCTGCACATCAGTATCTATTGTATTATGCATATTATTCATCAGATTATAAACAGAAGAAGAACTTACTTCACAGGAGGTTCCCGGTCTTTCCTAATTAACTTGTCCATATCATCATAAGGAAAAATCAAATTCTGCAAGCTAGCGGCTTTAATCCACTTGGGCAAATTCCTCTTCCCAATCAAACCAAACACTCTTTCCCTCATAGGCCCTGGAGACTCCCTCGGATACCTCTGCAAGAAAAACTCCGCCAAAGCCAATTCCAGTACATACTGCCCCAGAAACCAAAGCCTGGAATGCGCGGACCTGACGTGCCTGGCATTAGTCCTATCGCAAGAAGGATGCTGAAACGCCAAATACAATAAAGTATCAAACTGTTTCGCGGGATTATCATCTCCCAATTCATCAGATTTATCCAAAGGGTACCCCAAAGCTTGCTTAGCTTCAAGCAAATACTCGTCTATCCAAGTTTTGTCGGCATTGTTAAGCTTTGAAGAAGGCAAGCAAGAGCTTAACAATGGGAATTGTTTCAAGGATAATTGTGGGCTGTTTAGGAATCTTTCTGTCAACTTTTTGTCATCAAGTGGAGGCTTTAGTATGAACCTCTTTGGGGGTAGTTTTTTCCTTGGAGCTGTCGCTTTTTTACGTTGGGCTAGCTCTTTCAGGAGTCTTTGCGGGCTGTTTCTGGGAAGCTCTTGCGGTGGGTCTATCGCAACAGCGAAAATGCGGAGGTTTTTGGGTTTTGATGGTTTTTGCTGGAGTTGAAGAGGGAAGGGAGAGAGAGATGAAGAGAAGGAGATTTCGGCGAGTTTTTTTGAGAAGGGTGTGAGAGAGGAAGAGAGTTCCATCGAAGGATTCGTTGAATTAAGGGATTGAAGCATCTTTTAAAGTGTTAGATCGAGGGAAATGGCGGTTTTGGATTTGGTTGCCATTGAAGAGTGGGGTTGTTTGCAGCGGTTTTAGGGGGGATTTAGATAAGGTGAAGAAACGTGGCTGGCTTTGCAGAATTGCAGGAGGCTATCTCCGGCGGGGGAGATATTTTTGTTTTTATTTTTCTCCTCCGTTTCTTTTACCGAAAATGATTTTTAAAAAATAAATTTTGAAAATTTTATATTTTTAAAAAAGTTGATATTTTTTATTGTTTGACTGGTATATTGGAAAATATTTTTTATTATTTGATTATTTTTCTGAAATTTTTGCATTTTTTTTAAATTAATGTTCTTCATATAATTAGATATTTTAATAATATTTCTAAATCAATAATAATAATAAATATGAAAAAACAATTTAATAAAATTAAAATCATAATAATAATATTGTAATGAAATCCTTAAACTTATAATATAATAAAATAGTGTATATTTTATTTTTACACAAAAAAAATAATTCAATGAAAGGTAAATTGCGCAAACAGATTAGACCCCTATTTAAGATAAACAAATCATCAACAAACTTCAAACAATTAGCAGTTACAAAATCAAAATGCTTTGAGGTTCAAGTACAAATATTATTTCCTTTTTAAATTAATTTGTTCAGATAATATGTAAATCAATGAAGGAGGGATTGTCATTAAGCTGCACACAGTTTCATATAAGCCTAAAAATTAACAAAAGAGGAGGCAGTTTTCTTGGCACAACAAGTGAATCATAAAGAAATAGTAAAGTGACATTTGTTGCAGAGCTTAAGGGCAGAGGCAGCAATGGCCAGTAAGGGTTAAAGGAGTTTGCAGCACAGAGATCTATTTTGTTTGGATTTTCGAAGGATTTCAGCAAGATAGGATTCGAAGGATGCCGACAAGAGAATCAGCAACGTCGAAATAGATGATCGACAGTGCCAATAAGAGGATAGGCAATGCCGATAAATGCAGGTGCAGCGACGAAAGGGTTTTGGGTACAATTAGTGGGTTTTGCTTCAAAGGATAAAGTGATGGCAGTAGTAATCGTGTAGTTTAGGAAAATGTATTTCGGTTTTTAAAACGGGGAGACAATTTTTTAAATTAGAAGAATATTTTCCGTTAATTTGAAGTCCATTTTCAGTTAATTATTTTATTTTACACGAATCAAACATATGAAAACGTGAAAAATAATTTCTGAAAAATGGATTTCAGAAACCAAAAACGGCCTTCGTTTCTAACGAAAATATACAGTATACGACGTTGCTTCTGTTTGGTAATTTGGTACTACGCAAAATTTCAATTTTTTTCCTAATAATTGAAGAAGTGTTTAAATTGAAATTCTCAATGATGTACTATTTTAGGAAGAAAATACAAATACTTATGAGAAAGTGGGAATTTCTTTTTGGTATAATTATATTTTTAGCCTTCAAATTATACCAAAATAGTTATTTTGACCCTCCACATATTTTTTAAGTTATTTTAAGTTTTCATTTTTATTTTAAATTAATTTAATCACATTTTAACGATGTAAAAATAAAATTATCAAATAAATCACATCAAATGTTATATTACTCGGGATGTCACTAACTATGTCATCATCATGTAAATTTTAAATGTATCCCACATAACATCGTCACATAAATTTTTTAATGTCACATCGTTATTTCATAAGATTTTAAAGACGTGGCTAAATAATAACAACGTTTTTTTAAGATAAAAGTGATATAATAATTGAAAAGAAAAACTCTAAAAAAAATTGAATTATTTTTGAAAATTTTAAATTTTTTGACATTGATAAGCAGTCGTCAATGGCCGACCATTGTCGCCCAATTGTGAATTATCGTTTTGAGTTGTCTGCCAATCATGAATTATCGATTTGAGTTGGCTTGAGTTTTTTAGTGAAATTTGGTTTTAAATAAGATCAACAGAATTATTTTCTTATAGATATTTTTGTCTTAATATTAAAACAAAAAAATTAATTGTGAGTAGCAAAATTTAAGTTGTTAATTAATTTTTTTTCTAATGCATAAGGTTTTTTTCATTAAACATTGAAAATACGTGAAAGTATTAGAATTAAATAAACACATGACTTTAAATAAAAATATGTAAAAAAACATACAAATAATTTAACATAAATTTATATATTAATTCATATAAACTATATCAACTTCTTAAAATAAAAGCTTTGACAATTATTACGAGCATAAAAGTTCCAACTGCCAAGCATTACGAAGGACCAAAACCGAGAGAGTCCATTCTTTCAAGGGGCTACTACGACTTATTCAAGTAAATAAGAACTCAAAATTCAAGGTCCCCTGATTCAATATAACAACAAACAATATTGGTCAAGCCCAATACGAAAATGAGCTGAGGACATGGCTAGGGTGGGTCTTTGGGCCAATGGATAAAACTATAGTGGCAAACAGGGTTAACTTTGTCCTTTAACCCTTCCACGTAGATTGTGATGAGCTACACGGTTGAGCCAGGATTTGAGTGAGTTTTCAATTCTTCCAACACAACTCATTGCCTTGGCATCTGTCTTGACCCTTTCAGACCTTTCTTTCTGCCAATTATTACAGTGCAAACCATGCATACAAACGACAAGTAATTTGGAGTTTTGGACATGTTCCCACTTCTCACATGGACCTCTTTGCAGCTTGACGTGACTTCCTAGTTTCCTACTCTTAGCTGCTGGAATTTTTAGACTCCAATAAACCCCACCATCAACATCACAACATCACAAACAACAAAGAAAAACATAAAGCCAAGCTTGTGCCAGAGCCAACTTTAATTAATCCAAGATTTTGTACATGATTTTCATGTCTGTCTACATCTAGTCTTTGCTTAGCAATGTTTTTTTGTGGAGTGGAATTGTAAATGAATATATTTTTATGTTACAAAATGTTTAGTAAGCCAAGTTTTTCATCTATAAAATCAGAATAAATTGTTAATCTATTTTGAGATTTACGAATTCATTAAATTTTTATTTACAAACTTTTTGAAATTTATATATCATCTATACATAAAAAAATATGAGAATTTGAATTTGAATACTTTGTATTTATTAGCATTCGAACATTAATCATATGTGTCAAATTCGTTGGCTACATATATACATCTTCGGAGAAGCATGAGAGACACCCAAAAGCAATATCTTATGTATACATACAAAAGATGTTGCATTTTGCTTCTCTTAGGGGAGTCATTTTCATTGATAAAATAGCCTCTGCCATCTTGTTCTTCGCTCTCAGCTTCATCATTGTTTACATCTTACATATATTAAAAAGTTCACTCTATCAGATAGTTTCATTTTCCGTAGTGATTCGATGAATGAACTGAGACAAGAATTTTTCTGAGGGTTCATTTTCCAGAAAAGAACCTGGTGCATAGGATTGAATTCTTTTCGCATTTTTCATCTTGACCGGCATCCAAAAGAACTGCTTTTTCAATTTCTATGATGGTCACTATCCCAATTGTATTGATGTCTGCCCCTTTTTTATCTGATCAGATAGTGACAATAAACTGTTGGCATTTCTGTCACGGTAATGTCCTAATCAACACAGCTACATGCCCTATTTTTGCAGGCTCTAACATTGACTAGTTCACTTTGTTTGTACTATTCGCAGGAACTTTGAGATTGTTGATTAGGACATTGTTACAGTCTTTTTTTACATCTTTACATTGGCTTTTTTTACAGTCTTTTCTGACCTGCCAAAAGGATTAATGAAAAAGAGCGTCGAAGCTGTGCCTTCAACACGTGTTCCAATGCGCAATTTAATAAAGAACCTAAAAGATAATGAATAAGGAATGGAGAAAAACAGAGGAGGAGGAGCTAAAGCTCTTGGAAAGAAGAGGAAATAACAAGTTGCTGTGGAAATTAGAATCCTAGCGTTCAGATTATTCTTGGCTCTCAAGGCTCTAGCTCTTATATATTTGATTGGTGTAGCGTGACCTTTTTTTTTTTGGTTACAGTGTAGCGGGACTTCACTATAAACGTCCCTTCTCACCAAATTTTAGGTGTTAACCAAATAGCTCATGCGTTTGTAGCCTGTTGCATTAATAAGGTGAGCTTTGCCAAATGCCACCTCTTAAGTAGGAGTTACAAGTGGTCGGCCAATCAATAAATAGTTAGAAGAAATAAAAGTAGATTTTTATTCAAGTATTTAAATAAAATTTGAGTCTTGAAATCTTTATTAATGGAAGGAATTTATCGTTTACTACTTTCGATTCGAATAAAATTAATTTCAATTCGTATAACGGATGAAAATACCAGTATTTAAAAGAAAAAAAAACAAATGGTCGGCTAGGCTATTGGCGATTGTTTCATTTATCTTGCCTGTGACATGAGACAGTGATGTAAGCTTTAGTTGATGGGGTTTGAACCTTCTTATGAACCATTTCCATTTGAGCTTTTGGACTAAGTAGTCTTATGGGCTATAAGACCTATAAAGATAAACAAACAGGTTTATCAGAATTTTCATGGCTATTTAAATCTTGATGCGTTTCTTGCATGTAAAGCTAGGAGAGGATGACAGAAGCGTCAGCTGCCACCGAAGTTTATGAAGTTACTGCATATCTGCTGCTAGTTTTCAAAGCAGCTGTTTCAGACTTAAGGTATGTTGCTTGCTTCTGAGGCAGATGGGGAAGTGCAATCTTAATTCCAAATTAGTCATCGAAATCAAACTATTAATTTAGTAGTAAAGTTTGGAGCCGTTCACGTGGGATGGGGACAATCTCTGAGGGCATTGGGCTGTTGGCCAGCATGGCTCTTTTTCCTTCGAGAGGTTCACCATTATTCTTGTGGTTGAAACTTCAAGCAATTCTTTTTCCTGGAATTAAGTGAAAATGGGGACAGACGCTGTCTTGACGTGACAGGTCGCAGATCAACAAGTGGTGGGACGATGGTGTTTATGCAAACAGACTGCCTCGTATTTAGAGGTTTCTGAAATCTATGGATCCCAACTCAGCAGGAATCCTAATTCCCGGGTGGTATTCAAAAGCATTGCTTTGATTGTGGGCCTTGCTAAAACTGTTGCTTGCTAGCTGCAGAATTTTTGCATAAATTTGATTTCTTCCTCTATAGCAACGTTAAATGTTATTCTTTTATAATCTGATCATAACAGATTTAAATCACAGAAACATATTCTGCAATTTACTTACGTCCTATGAGCTGAATCTTATCAGACTCCGTAAATTCTGAAACTAAACTCTAGGAATTCTGTATGAATTATGGAGATTGAACAAAGAGCTCTGTAACAACCCTACTTCACCCATCAGCTTTCCTGTTTTTCCCTCTTTTTCCATGGGTTTTGTCAAATTTGTTGAAAATATTTCGGATGGACCAGTACCAGTAGACAGACTGGACAACTGCCTGCAACTAAATAAGAAAACCTTGAACCTAAACAAGAAGTCCACCGAATGGGACCGGAAGAGCTGTGAAGTGAATATGAATTATGAACCCGGTGCAGATACTACATGTGAAATCTTACAAAAGATTGGAGATCGAGTGCTAAATTTTCTGCCCAATGAACTATCAACGTGTGAGACCCAGCAACCAATATTTCACTTGCAAATTTCACAATTTTGTCTCTCACAAAAAGCGCTTCGCAAATGAGTTCAACTCTTTACGTATAAATCAAATGGAAAGCTGATAGGAACAAGAGCAGATGTTTTCATTGAATTTCAGGACCTCATTTATTGCATATAGAAATAATTGTGTAATAATACAAGGGAACCCAGTTATCTGCCGTCTTCTAAAAGAGATAGCAGAGAGGTTAGGTAATGATAGATTTATCAGAATTTCTCTAATTTTGGCATTTAGAACTTAAAAGATCTTATTAAGCAAACATCTCCATCTTCCATAGCAAAAACAACCCAGGTAGGATAAAACGTATCTGTTACGATCCCATATCGACTCTACGAGTAATTGTGGAGAGATATTTAAGCTTGAGAGATTTTTTTACCTACTAGACAGTCGATGTAACGGAGGGAACGTTGCTACTTGGTGTCGAAAAGAGTTCGGAATGCAAGCCATATAAAGTGGACCATCGTAAACGTCGGCTTCTTAAGGGATGGGCAATGATCTTTTGAGCTAGGCTCTCCCTTTGGCCTTTTGAGTACCTAATAGTATCCCAACCAACAAGCATCTTCTTGATTTCACGTGCGTTTGCAATAAGATAAATGTGCACCAGAGAAATTCACTCTCTTCTGCAATGCAAGAAGTAGTTCAATCTTATGTTTTCTTTAGTTTTCAAACCCTTTGCTTTCATCTTCTAAGCTAAACCTTCGTATTAATGGTGATTGAATCGATTGGAAAGTGGTTAGTGTGGTGAACAAGTTGTCACTCACATGTATACAGATGTGTTTCCGGATTACCGCGGGTCTGGACTTGAGTATCGGATCTGACGTCTTGAAAAGCAGCCTGGAGCAATGTTCTGTCCATAATGTTCCTATTATTACTCTGTAAGGAAGCATGTGAAGCAGAAAGTAGAACACGAAATTTCATGAGAAAAACTCTTTTTGAACTATAACATTAACAACCCACGGTTGCTCATGATTATGAGCGCCATCTAACTTGAAATAAAGACCTAATTAAGGAAATCCAGATTTAGACATGGTATCTTCTTTTACATTCCATATTCCTTTTGAAGGTTTTGAATGCTACATTTAAAGTGTTGGTGTTTGTGTAGTCTGATAGAATCCAGTTCATGCACCTACGTTGAGCTAGTATGGTAGTTTCTTTGGTCGGTTAGCGAGCAGAGTCAAAGGGGTAGAGCTCCTTGCGGAGATTGAGGACGAAATTCTTGAAAAGTCTAAGGTGCAAAATTTCAGTATATAAGTTCAATGAAGCTTAATTATTCATGTTGTTTTAATTTTGTTATATTATACATACGTAATCGTGAACGTAATCAAATTGCAAAACCAAATAAATTTAGTATTGTGTGTTTGTGCTTATTTCTTAGCAAGTGCAGTGAAAATCGACTGAGAAACTGAAGATGGATACTTTTGTGGGTGGGAATGTTCCCCACGTGGAGGCTTCTACCTTTAGCCGCCAAGGAACATGAAGCCATCTCATCTCTTCAAGAAACCGCACACTATTATTTTCATCTATCTTCCTATATTCACCTCATTTCATTCCTTTAATACCCAAAATGCCACTTATTTTAAATGCCGTACACCTTACATGAACATCCTCAAGTTTTCTTGGGAGGCCTACTTTTGGCAATTCACCAATTCTGATGACTGTTCGTGAGGCTGTAGCTGGATAATGCAGTTATTAGAGATATGAGAGCTTCAGCTTGGAAAACTATTTTAAGTTTCAGCTTCTCAGCTAACATTTGAAAACATGGTCATAAAGAAACAAAACAGTACAGGAAATGACATGTTCTCTTGCTTCACCACAGCCTTGTAAATTATAAGCACCGCTGCAGAATTCCCCTGTTTCCAGGCACTCATTATGATCAATAATGTGATGGAGATGCAGACATGATCATGATAAAATTCCTTCCGTCTCTGCCATGGTGGATCTTGATCAGGAGGAAACTGCACCCACCACTCTTAACATGTCCTCTAAAAAGAAGGAGCTTCTGTCCACGGCCATGAAGAGAACCAGCGAGTGGTATGATTAGTGCCTTTGTTTCATCCTTAAATTGCTTTTCAAATAGGAAAAGAGAAAGAGAAGGTAAGGGAACTGAAGTTAATTATTCTTTTTCCAGGATTTTCTCTCAGGAGATTCCCAGTGATGTCACTGTTCTTGTTGGAGGTGCTTCTTTTTCACTGCACAAGGTAGAATTCAAGTACTTGTATGATTCCACTTCCATTCTTGCAGTTCTTGAAACTTGATTTTTTGCTACGTGAATTGTAGTTTCCATTAGTCTCAAAGTGTGGACACATAAGAAAAGTGGTATCAGAGTCCAAAGATGCTGATCTTTCAGCCATAGAAATTCCTGGTGTTCCTGGTGGAGCGGAATCATTTGAGCTTGCAGCTAAGTTCTGTTATGGGATAAATTTTGAGATAAGCACTGAAAACATTGCCATGCTAAGATGTGCGGCAGAGTATCTTGAGATGACTGAGGATTATGCGGTTGGAAACCTTATGGGAAGAGCTGAAGCCTACTTGAATGAAGTGGTGCTTAATAGCCTAGCAGGAGCAATATCTGTGTTGCATGCTTCAGAAAACCTCCTTCCCATTGCAGAGAAAGTTAAATTGGTAGGACGCTGCATAGATGCCATAGCATATTTAGCTTGCAAAGAGAGCCAGCTTTGCATGTCTGGCAGGGCTGAGAGTGGCAATGACAGTGCAATTTCTTCAACAATCTCTAACTCAAAGCCTATTGTCGATTGGTGGGCTGAAGATTTAGCAGTCCTTAGAATCGACTTCTTCCAACGGGTCCTGAGTGCATTGATAGCAAGAGGGTTTAAGCAATATGCTCTTGGTCCTATGCTCATGCTTTATGTACAGAAAGCTCTTAGAGGTTTGGTGAGACTCCATGCCAACACAACTCACTAGTTTACCTGCCATGGTTAATGTCTAAAATGCTTATTCTTTTTCATGCAGGAGATATTTGGAAAGGGGAGGATGAAAATTGAGCCACGAGAAGAGCATGAAAAGAGGGTTGTCTTGGAAACCATAGTGAGTCTTCTGCCAAGGGAGAAAAATGCAATATCTGTAAGCTTTCTGTCTGCGATGCTTCGAGCAGCAATATACCTTGAAACGACAGTTGCTTGTAGACTTGATTTGGAGAAGAGGATGGCCTTGCAATTAGGACAAGCTGTTCTTGATGATCTCTTGATTCCTGCCTATTCTTTTACTGGGGATACACTGTTTGATGTGGACACTGTGCAGCGGATCATGATGAATTTCCTTGAATATGAAACTGAAGGCAGCCATTTTGGCTACAAAGAAGAATACATTTCTCCTCCACCAACTGACATGGAAAGAGTGGGAAAGCTAATGGAGAGCTACCTAGCCGAAATAGCATCCGACCATAATCTTTCTGTCTCAAAATTCATAGGCCTCGCTGAACTCATTCCAGAACAATCGAGGGTTACAGAGGATGGGATGTATAGAGCCATAGATATCTACCTCAAGGTACAGTCACTTTATTGTAATGCCCTAATTTACTGTCACTATGCTAGCTATTTCAAGACTCTGAACACTTTGCAGTAATGGTGATTTAGAAGCATTCCATACAAGAAACATTAGTATAAAGACAAACCCAGTGGACAAAACTCTCACATTATGGGATTGTCATATATATTCAGTCATCTCTCCGCATTAACAGAAAGGTTGTTTCTGTTAGTTAAATCTGTGACAAAAGACTAATCTTTACCGTTAAAACCAGGCTCATTCTCGTACAAGATATATTAGTATTTAGATTAAAAAATTTCCAATATAATTGTCAACATTAAGATCTTTTTGATCCACTAGTGTAGTGAATCTGCTTTGTCACAGGACTTTTCCTTACTTATGAATAGTTCTCTTGTTTCTTAGTGGATTCCTTTATTGAATGCTGCCTTTTTTTTATCGACCTTTTGATGATGATTGCCAGGCTCACCCCACAATAACTGACTTGGAGAGGAAGAAAGTCTGCAGCCTGATGGACTGCCAGAAACTCTCTCGGGAAGCCTGCGTTCATGCTGCTCAGAACGACCGTCTTCCTGTGCAGACAGTTGTTCAAGTTCTTTACTATGAGCAACAACGCCTTCGAGATGTCATGAATGGAAGCATCTCAAGTGGAGATTCCCCCGCCATCTCCTCCAGAGTGAATTTATACCCTACGGCTACAGATATCCACCCAGTTTCAGATGAACTTTCCAGCTTGAAAAGAGAGAATGAGGACCTGAAACTAGAGCTACTGAATATGAAAATGAGATTGAAAGAGGTAGAAAAATCATCATCAGCTAAATCAAAATCAGCAGTAAGCAGTCCTACGGGAAACCTTCTGTCACCATCTGATAAGCCTCGTTTGCCCAGAAAATCATTTATTAATTCAGTTTCCAAGAAACTTGGGCGGCTTTATCCATTTGTGCGTTCGGATGGAGTTTCCCCTTCCGGTGCCAAAGGTCGAACGAGACCCAGCAAAGACAGGAGGCACTCCATATCTTGACACATTGCTTTGTCTCAAGCAGTGCTTTTCTGAAGAGTTTAATGCCTGTGTTGCTTTAAGAATTGAAAAAACGTGTAGCTGCCATCTCTATCTGTCTTTCTCTTCTTATTTTTGGCTGTGCCATCCATAGCTCTTGGACCCCTTCTATATCTGCTTCTTTTGCGTGGTGTCTCTGTAAATAATATCATCTTTATGTTTGATAAACACATTATTTAGAGGATGGTCAAATTTAGGAAGTGATCATGGAGGTTTTTGCCTCTTGAAAGGCCACTTCTCTATAGCTGTTAGCAAGACATAGTATAGTAGGAGTGTAAAAGCTATGGTGAGCCATTCAAGTTTGGCTTGTTTATTTTGTTAGCAGAGTTGAGCCGAAGCTAGAGCTGATAGAGAACAAGATGAGTCAAGTTTGAATATTTTTTATATCTACCTCGAGCGATTTGTGATTTTAATCGAGTTTTTTAAATATATATTTTATATTTTATTATAAATTTATTATTTTATTTTTGTAATATATGATTAAAAAATAATAAATTAAACTATCAAATTGAATTCAAGCGGTTCGAATATTTTATCAAATTGAACTCAAACTTTAGACACTGAACTTGAGTCCAACTTCAACTCTTGAATTTTTGAGTTGAACTGAACTTAAACCTGATTTTGGATCATCTTCACTCAATTCGATTACACTTCTAATAAATACACAAGTCTTTAAAGTTTGAAATATAAATTAAAGTTTGAAATATAAATCAGGGTTTGGATTCGGAAATCATACTATCCATCTGGATGTTAAGCAGAACAAAAGAGAGGATTTGAACATGCAACTGTACAAGTAACTGTAACCGAAAAAAAACTATACAAGTAATTAGGGAAAACATTTTCTTGAACTGTCAGAAGGTTCAAAGTTAACAGCATGTTTATATCTGACAAGTCTCCTGGAGAAAAGAAAACAAAAGAAATTATTTGCCTCTTTGAAGACACTTGAACTCAAAATTGTCAAAACCTATGACACATGAGTAAATAACAAGTTCTGAAAGGGTTAGAATCTTAAACTTATCTTAGTCCAAGACAGACCATTTGTACTGTTAATACAGAGTGTGGGATCTGTAACTAAATTATTGACACCTTTTGTATAAAGAACTTTGGAAAAGCAATTGTAGCTTAAGGTACAGGCTAGCAGTTGTACATTTTGTTTGAGGCAAAGCATCAGTGACATTGAAAGATGGTTTCTGAATGTTCTAGTTTTCATGGCTTCAGACCTCTTAAGCTAGGGATAATTGTTCTCATATTACAGCCCCGGTTCTTCATTCTTGTAACAATACGTGGTGTGAGGAATATAATAAATACCGGAGAGAACTAAAAACAAAGCTCTTTCATGGTAAAGAAAATGCTTCATTTACAGATTTCTTCAGCCTGGTTTGGTCATTGATGGCAATTTGGAAAATAAGTTGCCATGGAAATCATGTATGGAATAATGGAACTCTGTTTCCAGAAGCACAGCAGCCCCATATGACATGGGCCTGCTTCTCTTTTTAGATTCACTTTGTCTCCTGAGTTATTGTAGATTTTTTTTCTCTTTCTCCAAGAGCAATGCTGAACAAAGAGCAATACTGTTATACCATCTGTTGGGTTGAGTGCTGTTGGTACTTCACACATCGGGTTTTAGAAGGAGCGTTTATTTGTTCGAAACAGAGGAAGATGTTGACGATCCAAGCTTTGATCATCATTATTATCATCAGAGTCTTTATCCCAATAGATTGGGATAGACTATATGAACCAATATCTAAAATCACGTTAGATCGTCCGTCCATATGTATTATCTGCCTCCATAGATTTCTATTCAAGGCCATTTGCTCATCTAATTCTAAAACTTCTATGTCTTTCCAAACTACTTCCTTCCAAGTCTTTTTCGGTCTTCCTCTAGTCGTAACCCTTCTCTCAACATCCATAGCCTCTATTCTCCTAACTGGAGCATCTACAGGTCTACGTCTTACATGTCCAAACCAACGTAAACGATTTTCACACATTTTGTCTTCGATAGGTACCACTTCAATCATCTTACGAATATCATCATTTCTCATTCTATCCTTTCTTGTATATCCACATATCCATCATAATATTCTTATTTCTGTTACACTCATCTTTTGTGTATGTAGCCTCTTAGTCGCCCAACATTCACTACCATATAACAATGTTGGTCTAACAACTGTCCTATAAAACTTGCCTTTCAACCATGTAGGAATTCCTTTATCGCACAACACATCTGTAGCACTTCTCCACTTACTCCATCCAGCTTGGATCCTATAGGTCACATCACCATCAATCTCTCCATCCATCTGTATTATTGATCCCAAGTATCGAAAATGATCCCGCTTAGGTATCGCCACCTCATCTAACTTCACTACATCATGCTCTTCCAGTCGGTTAGAACTGAATTTACACTTCATGTATTCAGTCTTCACTCTGCTTAGTTTAAATCCTTTTGATTCCAACGTTTGTCTTCATAATTCCAACTTTGTATTGATCTCCACTCTAGTTTCCGCACATAAGACAATATCATCTGCAAACATCATACACCAAGACACCTTATCCTGGATGGATTTTGTCAGTTCATCCATAACTACCGCAAACAAGAATGGACTCAATGCTGACCCTTGGTGTAATCCCACTGTGATAGGAAACTCACTTGTTTGCCCCCACCTGTCCTCACATGTGTCCTTGCGCCTCTATACATGTCCTTAATTAGTTTAATATATTTCAAAGGAACTCTTTTCTTCATTAAGGACCACCAGAGTACCTCCCTAGGCACTTTATCATATGCTTTCTCCAAATCTATAAAGACCATATGGAGATCTTTACCCATTACTCGAAAGCGCTCCATAAGTTGTCTAAGCAAATATATTGCCTCCATAGTTGATAGACCAGACATAAAACCAAATTGATTCTCCGATATCTCTACATTCTTTCTTAATCTCCGTTCTGTCACTCTCTCTCATAGTTTCATCGTGTGACTCATCAATTTTATGCCTCGGTAGTTGGCGCAACTTTGAATATCTCCCTTGTTCTTATATAAAGATACTAAGACACTCTTCTTCCATTCCTCTGGCATTTTGTTAGTGTGCCAAATCTTATTAAATAGATTTGTCAACCACCTAACTCCTAAATCTCCAAGGCATTTCCAAACTTCAATTGGGATGTCATCAGGTCCAACAGCTTTTTCATTCTTCATCATCTTTAGTGCCTCTTTTACCTCTGTCTCTTGGATTCTACGCATAAAGCACCGATTTAAATCCTTAAGAGGCACCGAAATATTATCCAAAATTTTATTTTGTCCGTCATTAAATAATTTGTTAAAATAATCTCGCCACCTATCCTTAATGTCATTATCTTTAACGAGAGTTTTTTGATGCTCATCCTTAATACATTTCACGACTCCTAGGTCGCGACTCTTCCTTTCTCTTGCTCGCGCCAAGCTGTATATCTTTTTCTCTCCCTCTTTTGTGTTCAACTTGTCGTAAATCTCTTTCGCAACCTTCGTCTTAGCTTCTGCCACAGCCTTCTTTACCTCCTTTCTTGCTACCTTATATTCCGAAAAACTCTCTTCTGTATTGTTCTTCTTCAAAGCCTTGTAACGCTCTCGCTTAGTCTTTATAGCATCTTTTACTACTGCAGTCCACCATGTTGCGTTCTTTCCAGTCAGCACTCTTCCGTTTGATACTCCTAATGTCTCTTTGCCTACCTCCCGAATACATTTTGCCATCTTATTCCACATTACATTTGGGTTCTCTTATGTTGTCCAAGTCTCTTTTTAAATCCAACTATCTCTACATGTTGTATGACAATCTTCTTTTAGCTTCCACCATCAAATCCATTCAATTCCTTTTGTTGGTTCCTTCGATGTCGTCTATCTATCTTCATATCTAGAACTAAGAGTCTATCTTGCGCGATAACACTCTCACCCTGGATAACCTTACAATCCAAACATCTATGTCTATCCTTACTCCTAGTTAAAAAGAAATCTATCTGATTTGCTCTTGGTCTACTTCTAAAGGTTATAAGATGAGAATCTCTCTTCTTAAAAAATGTATTTGCTAGGATTAGGTCATAAGATAAAGCAAAATTTAAGATAGCATCTCTTCCCTTGTTTCTTACACCATAACTAAAACCCCTATGTACTCTCTCAAAACCCTCTCTACTTGTACCTACATGTCCATTAAGATCACCGCCAATAGAAAAGTTTTCTCCTATGAGTACCAGGGGCAGACGGTAGTTTACCTTAGGGGAGGCCATGGCCCCCCCAAAATTTTTAAAAATCCTTTTATGTGTATTATAAGGGGTTGCTCTTAATCTATGATGGGTAGGCATTGCCCCCCCCCCCCCCCCCCCCCCCCCCCCCCAATATTTTTGCAAAATTCATGTACTTATTTATATGTATAATATATTAAATTAAATAAATTTAAATTGGTCCTTCAAAAAATAAAAAAAATAAAATTCTATTGATATTTATTTATTTATTTACTTACCAATCTCTTTAACAAATATTTAAAATTAATTGGGTTATCACAAATATTATGTCACAATCATGTGTACTTAAAAAATCCAATTAAACTTTCAATCAACTTAAAAAACAAATAAACCTAGAATATTTTATAACTCATCAACCACCCAACATAACTTCCTCTATTTTATTTTTTTTCCCATATACTTCGCACTCTTACTTATAATTTTGCGCATCATTCTCTCAAAAGCAAGACTATCAAAATTATCAAGGTTGACCATTGATTAGATTTGTTTTAACTCTTGCGGTGTCTATTGCAACTAGTGAGCGAGCATTTTCAGCTATGAAGATTGTCAAAACAAAACTAAGAAACAAGATGGAAGACGAATTTTTTGCAGACAATTTGGTTGTTAACATTGAAAGAGAGATTGTTGAGACATTTAGTTCAGTCTCAATTCTTAAAGATTTTGTTTCTTTAAAAGAACATCGCTCACAATTTTAGATAAAATTATTTATTTGATGTATTTTCTTTTTTTATACTTTTCTATATTATTATTTAAATTTATAATTTCTTGCATATATGTTTTATGTTATTAATACATAAAGATAGAACTCAACTATATATATAGTTTTACATTTTTAGTTGGCCCCCCCAAAATCAAAGGTCAAGATCTGCCACTGATGAGTACTTCTTGTACTACCTTATTTAAATCCTCCCAAAACTGTCGTTTACTAACCTCATCAAGTCCTATATGGGGTGCATACACGCTAATGACATTCAACACCTCTTCTCCTAAAACTAGTTTAACCAAAATAATCCTATCCCCTTGCCTCTTAATCTGTACAACATCCTTATGGTACTCTTTATCTATAATGATACCTACTCCATTTCGGTTTCTATCTTTCCCTGTGTACCAAAGCTTATATTGCCAAGGTGCTATCTCTCTAGCCTTTTCCCCAACCCATTTGGTCTCTTGGAGACACAAGATGTTGACCCTCCTCCTACTCATAACCTCACAAATCTCACCTAACTTACCACTAAGCGTACCTATATTCC
This sequence comes from Heritiera fomes, assembly GCA_032173925.1. Classification (NCBI taxonomy): domain Eukaryota; kingdom Viridiplantae; phylum Streptophyta; class Magnoliopsida; order Malvales; family Malvaceae; genus Heritiera; species Heritiera fomes. The sequence continues at coordinate 25,041,129 of JAPDPM010000017.1, read as the reverse complement.
AAGATCCTAACCTAAGCTTATGGTTATGGACTAACTTCTTTACCCACCCCCGTCCATTGTGGTGTGGGAACCTTTGCTTATTTAACACCACATCCAGGCGTCGATGTGGCGCGTCACTTCCAGGCGACGACCTAGCAACCCTTGCCCACATCCAGTGCGTCGCTGTGTAGGGGACGCCCCAACTATGTTTTGATATTGGTTCATTTCGATCTTCTTAACTTCAAAAACAAAGAGTAGATTCAACAACTCCTCTTCTCCTTGTGGGGAATATGGCATAGCAGAAATCAAGAACTACATGAAGAAGTGACCACAACTCCCTCAGTGTTGGTATCCTATATAAAGCAGTATATGGAGGATTTTAACAGAGCTCAAAAGGCATCGCAACCAAGGGATGTGAACGAAGAACAAAGGTGACGACCTCCTTCAAGGGATTGTTATAAAGTTAATTTCGATGGGGCTGTTAATAAACAGGAGCAGAAAGGCGGATTTGGGGTGGTCATACGTGATAAAGATGGATATGTCATGGGCGCACATGCGGGAAACTTTGAATGGAAAACAGACCCAAGATTAGTTGAGACATTGGCGGCTTTAAAAGCATTAATATTTGCTGAAGAGATGGGATTCCAACAAATAGAATTGGAAGGAGATGTGTTGGAGGTAGTCATGAGTTTGAAGAACGACAAACAAGATCTATCCTCTATTGGTTTAGTAACAGCAGATGTTCGGGAAAAGATACGATCATTCCAACGATGTACCCTCAGCCACACTCCAAGAGGAGGAAACAGAGTTGCACATGAACTCTCAAAGATAAGATTATGCCTCAGTGAAGATAGATATTGGATAGAGGAGTATCCTAGTTCTATTAAAAATGTTCTGGGCATTGATGTTGATTATTTGAGTTAATAAAATGAAGTTGATTATTTTCAAAAAAAAAAAACTAACTTAAGGAATCAGATTTTTTCTCACACTTATAAATACACTCAATTTTTTTCACAATCAATGTGGAAAACCAAAACCATCTTATTGTCAACCTAGAAAGATGAACAAATTAGCTATTAAAAAAAAGATTTATATATGATGCACTGACAGTGTATAGTTTCTATACACTGTTAATGCACGTTAACACCTCATCAATAAGCCCTTATTAGCAAATTAAAAAAAATTATTTATATTTACTTTTAAGGGCTTGACATATTTTTTAATTTACTAATTGATGAGGTGTCAACCTCTGATGTATTGACAGTGTATAAAAATTATACATTGTCAGTACATCATATACAATCCTTCAAAAAAAAGCTACTTAGAAAGATGCCAGAAATCTCTTTCTGGGATCAGACTTGCACTTTTAAATGTTGCATCATTCAACATAAATTCCCTTTGACAAACTTTCACAGATGTGAAGATTCCTGTTAAGCAATAAAAAGTCCTCTAAATAGATTTTAAACAAAAACAATGGTTATATAGCCGAGGCTGATCAAATAAAGGTGTGCCTGTCCGGCTTCCCAAGTCTTCCAAAGAGGAACTTGAAAGGATTGACTGATTGGAAAGCTGAGTCCTCTCAACAAAATATCAAGTCAAATCTGTATAGTAATGGGTTTTGCAAGTCAGGGAAACAAGTGATCTTTACAAAACACTCCATCCATCCCCATTTTGCTAAAAGAACTAAGCAGAAACTTCCACACAAACATCAATCACAGAGAATTAGTCAATAAGAAGCAGTCTAAATTCTAATCATAAGGCTTGGCAGATATTTTCTTTTCAAATTGTTTTTCAAGTCATTTTCATACTAACAACTTGGAAAAGCCAAGGAGGCTGTTTTAATGTCTTCTGTCTCAATTGTTCTTCAAGATCAATACTGTTTTTCCTTCCATTTTTATACCCCAATGTCATGTCAGTGACTTGGAGGAGTCCCAGCTCACGGGCACTGAATTCTGTCTTCTGTTTTGTCATGGAACTAATTGTCTTGTTCATATGGCTGGACTCAGTGGAAGAAGAAGAGAAGCTTGGTCCAGAATCCGAAGTTAGAGCAGGATTCCCATGTTTCTTCCTTGACAGCTCGTAGCTTGCGGGCCCTAACGTCAGCTCAATCTCGCTCTCATCTATGAATTCTGCAATATTATATTCCTGGACAGCAGGGCTTTCCAAGTCAAGGCTTGTTCTTGAACTCTGAAGCATATTCCCATGGTGATTATTCTTTGATCTAAAGCTTCCATTAGACCTGCTGCTTTCAATGCTTTCCATCAATGTCCTCTGGATTCTATATATACGATGGAGCTCGTAGAGCTGAATACATTGCTTCAAGCTCAGAACAACAACTACCATACTTATAACAGATAATTAAATATAGCTAAAAACAAATGAGAATTAAGCAATATCTACCTGCTCTTTGAATGTTTCTTCATGTTTTAACATTTCCATCCTCATATACTCCTTGTCGTACGGCCTAAGAAGCTTCTCCATTGGAGTTTAATGTTGCTTGTATTTGAACTTTGGATTTGATCCCAATCTTTCCAAGAAATTTGCTCAATCACCTTTCACTATTCCACCTGTAAATAAGCAAAATTGATTGATGATGGATTGTTTTTATTCACCATAGAAAAGGGGATGACAGCATTAATGTTTCCAACACTAACATGAAATTGTATGATAGCATCAAGTACTTTGAGTGTAATTTGTCTGCTTGTTCACATGTTCTTGGGCCACACTCATAACCTTCCATACGAAATATCTTCCATTTATGCTGCTTTGTCTATGGTATATATTCTGATTCCAACACTTCTTTTTTCTGGTAAACATTCTGAATTAGCCTTTTTTTATAACCACAACAAAATGATAATAATGTTTCACTATTATTAATTTCCTGATCTTCTGGTTTATTTGACAGTGAAATACCATTCAGATTCTGTCTTACATGCATGCTGATCTTACATATATGGCTTGCCAGAAAAACACCAAATTAATTATTTTCAAAGGACTTTTAATTATTATGTCTTTAAATTTATTCAAGCCAAATATTTATTTCAGGGATGAATGAATTATAACTTTCTGCTATTTTTATCTGTGTCTGACATAAATTTCAAACTACACTTGCATGTAGCATCCATGAAAGTAATTATGATCTGTAAATGAAATTAAAATCAGTCTATATATATGAAATTTAATTTAATTGATCATCCAAATTAAATCAGAAAATTGGTTTTTTATTAGGATCATTATCATGTTGAAAAGAAATTCTTAAAGAATTCTTCTGAGTTGCATGAACCTGTCAGAGATTCCAAAAGATTAATGAAGAAGAAACCAAATGCATCAGCAATTGAGCATCTAAACAAATTTACCATCTCTTTGTTCTCTTATTATTGCAATGAATTCATGCATGAGAAAAGAGAAAAGGGTAGTAAAGAATTGAAGATCAGCATACATATTCTGACCTGTTAGAGATTCTTCAACAGCAATTAAGAAAGCCAGTTCAGTTTTGTGTTGCTATCTAGCAGGAGAAGAAAAGGGAAAAATTGAAGGGCAGAAAAGCTACTCAACTTGAGCTACAGCGTGGTTTGACAGAGAAAGAAGATGACTTTGCCCTCACATTCCCCTTCAGTATATACTGCAGAGAAGTTTCATATAAACAATATAAAATATAAAACTGAAGGAGAAGAATTTAAATTCTCTCTTTCACACAGAAACCAAAGTGTTGGTGCAGCTGGGGTTTGAGGCATGCTAAACAAATCCCAGTCCCTTAGCCAATGCCATTCAAGTTTTGTGGCAGAGATGCCTCAGACAAGTCCAGCAATGCAGTTTATATAATATTAGATATAATAATAACACTCAAGGCATATACGTATTTGCCTACATGTATAATTTGAATATATATTTACTTTTCTATAATGATAATTCCATTATATAATTCACCATGTTATATAAAATTATTTTGGTATAGTGTAAAATATGAAAATTTTGTGTTAAAATTCATATCATCATGCAAAACATAATTTTTTTCATATTCCTATATAGTTTTTATTAAATTTTAATTCTTATCATATTTATGTAATGTTATCGTATTATGTCACAGTATTATACTACTTTGAAAAATCATAAAACAGAACTGCTTGGCTTTGCTAGGGTGAAACTGAATCATATGCACCCAAGAATTCTATATCCTATTAACAGTTGTCTCTCATATGTACAAAATTAAATGTTTATATTTTTATGTTGGCGGAAACTGGAAACTGATGCGAAGGAGCTTAAAGATGGCAATCCTGGCCCGCCGACAATTACATCCCTGTCGTACGATAAGTGGGTATCCCCTTAAAAACTATACCAGAAGTTAAACACTGGCCATAGGATCGCAAATCCAACAGAGACAGAAATCTAAAGATCTTGATTCTTGAATTATATATAGATAAAATCTTTGAACATTATATTTTATTTTATAGTATTATTATTAGATGATTAGAAGAAGGATTGGTGAAGCCTAGCAAGATGATGGATTCTATCTGTACGGAAACATTGGATGAAGACACCAACAAAATGATTCTAGCCGCTCATTGGTCATGTGACGAGGGGTTATTAGAAATCAATCAAACATCGGACGGTCCAGATAAGTGAACCTCAATATTCCCAATAAAAAAAGTACATATAAAATGTACTAAAAAAAAGCAAGTTAAATGTCATAATGTAGTGATAGAGAAAAGTCACGCGTAAACAGTCTCCTCCCCATTAAAAAAAAATTTAATTCTTGAATTAAATTTGTAATCATTAAATCACAAAAAACTTCGAAAATTAAATTTGTAATCTTCAAATCACAAAATAATCTTTATTATTGTACTCGTATAAATCTTTAATACAATGATTTTTATTATGGCATAAGTAGGTGTATGGATATAGGATGATAATGAATTATGCATTAGAAGAAAATAAAAAAAAAAGGAGGGTGAAAGGTTGAGAGAGTGACATGGTAGCACGCGGTGCCGGTAAGGGGAGGAGCAACCGTATGGGGCGGTGGGTCCATTGGGGTTGCTGAAAAGGCTGAACCAAAGTAGCAGAGAGGGGGGACCAGGCAGGAGGCTTGTGTTGTGTTGCCTTTTGGTCCAACGTTGATATGGAAATTTAAAAACAAGCAATCACTCTTACAGCACTCTTACTACATGAAAGAAGAGAAGAAAGGGCAAAGAAAACTAAAGAATTGTCAAAATTTTCAAGTTTTAGTCTCACTATTTAGAAAATAAGTGGTTGGAAGGAATAAAAATGAATATTTTTTTCAGATATTGAGATTGAGTTAAAGTCTTAAAATTTTTATTGTTAAAAAAATTTTACTTATTATTTTCGGTTGGAATAGGATTAACACAAAATGAGAATTCTGGTACTAAAAAAAAAGAAAACAGGGTATAAACTACAACTAGAAGCACTTTTTTTTTCAATATTCTAGTTTTTCTCCTTCCCAAACCCCATCAATTCGTGTTGCAGGATTTCAAAACATGACTCATTGTGGAATCTGATCGCTGCCATTTCTGTTTCCTGCATGCCCTCCCTGGATATTCGAGCTTTAGCCACACATCAAAGTCTGAGTCACAATACTAAAATACCTTTCAAGATATTAAACAATGGAATGCGTTATGCGTGTCATCTGCGGTTGGGAAAGATTAGGTAGAAACTTTGGGGTTTCTAGATTACTTTTTGAAAGATAAAAAGGAAGAATCATTACTTATTCGAAATTTCATTTGGATGGACAATGAAATTCACTCTCATGAAATCGAAAATAATAAAATGCATGCCGTGTGCTAGAAAAGATAGCTAGAACTTTGGGGTTTTATTTCAAGTCTACTTTTTCAAAGAAAAATCATCATTGATTCAAAGAATAGAAGCATTTTTGCAGAAAAAGAAAAGGTGTAACATTAATCTGATCAGTTTGGTGTTTACGCAGTTGACAAAATCTTCCACCAAAGAAAACACGTTCTTGTTTTCTTTTGTTCTGACATTCTAATTGATGATTTGATGACAGTGAGATTAAGGGAAAACCAAAGTCACAAAACGTGAGAAACTGAGTGTGTCCACGACCCCATGTTGTCGGATACTTAATAACTAAGATCTGACCAAGATGTAGTGATCTGACCAAGATGTAGTGCCAAAGAAAATGATCTCTCAAGTGACTTGATTCCACTACAACAATTTCTACTAAAGGATGTGTCTTCATCGGCCAAAACTTACTGATTTTCTGGTATTATCTGAACTAACTCGAAAGTTTTACGGTTTTATTTATAAAAATACTTTTTAAATATAAATTTAAATCTTTACATATGTAATATAGCAAATTTTCAGAACTTTCGAATGTAAAATTGGAACTTACAATCATCTTTAAAAAATTGCTGTATGAAGATTGAGGACAACCCCAAGAATCTCCCTTTTTCGATCATATAAAAATTACTTTAAATGATCTGAATTCCTGTAGATTGAAATAGTGACGATGTTCTTAAATAATGTAAATTTATATGTTTTATTCATGCTCAAACTATTGATCAAATCATTTTTTTTTGTGTAAATTACAGGTATTCTCATCCGTTTTAACGGTCTGAGATTAATCCTGTTCGGGGTTTAGTCACAGTTAAAGCTCTTCACTCCTCCCCAAAGATGTGTTTAGTGGGAGTCGAACCCGAGAGTTCTTCCCACAAACTCAAACTGCGTTGCCAACTGAACCACAACCCTTTGGTATTGATCAAAACATTTTATTACTCTTTTATTGCCTTTATCTGAATTGCAATTAATCTTTGCTAAATCTTGAGTTACTGAAAAGTTGTTAAGCTAGATTAAAAGTTAATTAATACAAGAGTACGCTCTTAAAATTGTAATAAATAAATAAAACCAAAACTAAACGTGAAAATTCCTATGATCGATTCATAAAAAAAATAATTAATTAATAGAAATATTATATAAACTACCTAATCATGTAGTTTTGAAATAGTGTGAAAAGGAGTTTAAAAAATTAAATTATTCTTAATAGGATCATGAGTTCCAAACCCTTTAATTTGACGTCCTTAAGAGACGTGATTATGTCATGACCTTTTAAAAATTTAAAAAATTAATGGTGTTTCATGAGCTATTGAGAAGATCAAGAGTCACGATCATCTATGTTTGGGAGACATGAATTATTGCTTTGCTTTCATAATTAATCACGAGTAAGTACAAAGATTAAACTAATTAAGTGTTAATCAATCAGATTTATTAGGCATTAAAATATTGGCAAAGATAATGATGAATGATAGTGGAATCTGAGAATCTAACCATTATTTTAATGGTTTCCAACAATTAGTATTTTTGGTGAGACTAGCTTATCATGACCAGTAACTTAAGCTAATATATATTTATATGAAAAGAGATCTATTTGTATTAGCAAAAGGTTAATTTAGTTTTATATATTTGTATTTTTCTATATTATTTATATTTTCTTAATTGGACAATTAAAATTTATATTTTATTTATGTAAATAATGCACTTCAAATTTTAAGTTAATTGAAGATATTTAAAGATTTGTTTCATAATAATAATGAAAGGATAGAAATATAAGATTGATTAAAAAATTTATATGCACGATAAATATAAGTCAATTGTTAAATTTAACAAGTAGTTTACAAAAATATTAATCATAAATACACAAAATTATAAACAATGTATAAAATAATTTATTTTACAGTAATCACTAATGTAGATAAATTTCTCATCTATATATATATATATATATATATATATATATCTATCTATATATATATATATATATCACTACAAGAAAATTGCTTTTCAGCGACGGAAATTTAGCTACGGAATTTTTCCGTCGCTGATAATTAGTATTAGCGACGGATTAGCGACGGATTAGCGACGGAATTTATAATGAATTTAGCGACGGAATTAGCGACGGATTAGCGACAGAAATTGGTCGGTAATTAGCGACGGAATATTTTCCGTCGCTAATTCTGTCGCTAATTATGGCGGGATATACTGTTTAATTGCGCCAAAGTATTAGCGACGGAATTAGCGACGGAATTATCCGTCGCTAAAGCCAAAACATAGAAAGAATTTAGCGACGGAATTTTTCCGTCGCTAATTCCGTAGCTAATGGGATTTAGCTACGGAATTAGCGACGGAAAAATTCCGTCGCTAAGTTCCCATGAATTTTCTTTCTAAAATGTTCATGGGAACTTAGCGACGGAATTTTTCCGTCGCTAATTCCGTAGCTAAATCCCATTAGCTACGGAATTAGCGACGGAAAAATTCCGTCGCTAAGTCCCCATGAATTCTTCACCGAAAAATCATGTGGGAACTTAGCGACGGAATTTTTCCGTCGCTAATTCCGTAGCTAATGGGCTTTAGCTACGGAATTAGCGACGGAAAAATTCCGTCGCTAAGTTCCATGAATTTCTCAACCGAAAATCATATGGGAATTTAGCGACGGAATTTTTCCGTCGCTAATTCCGTAGCTAAAGCCCATTAGCTACGGAATTAGCGACGGAAAAATTCCGTCGCTAAATTCCCAAGAATTTTCTTTCTAAAATGTTCATGGGAACTTAGCGACGGAATTTTTCCGTCGCTAATTCCGTAGCTAAAGCCCATTAGCTACGGAATTAGCGACGGAAAAATTCCGTCGCTAAGTTCCCACATGATTTTTCGGTGAAGAATTCATGGAAACTTAGCGACGGAATTTTTCCGTCGCTAATTCCGTAGCTAATGGGCTTTAGCTACGGAATTAGCGACGGAAAAATTCCGTCGCTAAGTTTCCATGAACATTTTAGAAAGAAAATTCATGGGAATTTAGCGACGGAATTTTTCCGTCGCTAATTCCGTAGCTAAAGCCCATTAGCTACGGAATTAGCGACGGAAAAATTCCGTCGCTAAATTCCCATATGATTTTTCGTTTGAGAAATTCATGGGAACTTAGCGACGGAATTTTTCCGTCGCTAATTCCGTAGCTAAAAGCCATTAGCTACGGAATTAGCGACGGAAAAATTCCGTCGCTAAGTCCCATGAATTCTTCCACCGAAAAATTATGTTGGAATTTAGCGACGGAATTTTTCCGTCGCTAATTCCGTAGCTAAAGCCCATTAGCTACGGAATTAGCGACGGAAAAATTCCGTCGCTAAATTCCCTCCAAAATTCCCTCCAAAATATTTTAGAAAAGGTCAAAAAATTAGCGACGGAATATTTCCGTCGCTAATTCCGTAGCTAAAGATCATTAGCTACGGAATTACCGACGGAAAAATTCCGTCGCTAATTCCTCGTATAGCGTGTTAGATCTAGTTAGCGACGGAATTTTTCCGTCGCTAATCCGACGGAAATTCCGTCGCTAATACCTCGAAATTCGTGATTCACTTTCTTTTTCTTCTTCTTCCGCCCGTGATGGTCAAATTTTCTGCTTGTGTTTCTCTTCCTCTCCCCTTTGCGCCGCCGTCCCTTGCCCCACCGAAGGTCCGAAGCTGCGCCGCCGGTCTGTTACACCTCCACCTGCCGCCGGTCACCTCTCTCCTCTCATCACCGCCGGCGCCGTCTGGTTTTTAAAGAAGAAAACCAACACAGCCCACTCCTCTGAAGCTTGCCACTGCTGCCGCCCGCCCCTGCCATCGCCGCTGCTGCCCCACTGCCCGCCGCCGCTGACCTGCCGCCGGTCGTCCTTACCGCCGGTCATACTATTGGTATATAGTAGTTGTATTATTTTTAAATTTAAAAGATATAATTATTTGTTTGGTAGTTTGTTTATGTAAAATATATATTTATTTGTATTTATAATAATATTTGTAGAAATTTTGTATTTATTGGGAAAAATTATTTTTGTTAGATTTGAAATATATAAATTTATTTATGTCAATTTAATTTGGTCATAATATTATTAATTATAAAAATTTATTGTTGTTTTATTGTATCTAATTATATGATAGTAATAGATTGATTGAACTACTATTATTAATTTTTATTTATTTGTTTAATTTGTTTATTTAAAATATATATTTAAAATGTTAATTTGTTTTTAGTTGTTTATTTTTGTTTGTCTGTATTTATAATAATATTACTAGAAATTTTGAATTTAAATGTTTAAAGTTATTTTTGTTACATTTTAAATATATAAATTTATTTATGTAAATTTAATTTGGTCATAATATTATTAATTCTGAATATTTATTATTGTTTTAGTGTATCTAATTATATGATATTAATAAATTAATTGAATTAGTATTATTAATTTTGGGATTAATGTGAGATATATACATTGTTATATATATTATTTTTTTTCATTGCATAAATGTATATATTGTTGTATTAATAGTTTTAATATGTATTATAACGAAAGTTGTATGTATTGTAATCGTTATTTTTTTATTTTAAAATAGAAAGAAAATAATATTTAATTTTTAATATGTAGTTTTTATGCTATTGTAGGTTATTTAATCACCAGCCCGCACACATGTGTACGGCCTTGGAAGCAGTTCACAAAACAGAGATATACTTGAGTCATCCGCCTCCTCAGCAAGTCCAATATTCTCGGTTTCTCAATCAACAGTAAGCCAGGATGAGCGCATCGATGTTATAGAAGAGAAACTTGATGAAGTTCTCAAATATTTACCGCAAATGCACCAATGGATGGCTGAGATGAGTAATGCATGGAAGAGTAGCAAAGGAGGCCCTTCAAATCCCGATGATAGCCAGACACCGAACCTCGGAGATGGGCCTTCTTCATAGATCTCTGTTATAATGTAAGAAATTTAAGTACTTTGTTCTTTTTATGTTTTAAGAATTTGATGGTTGTTGAGAGATGTTATGAATTTGTTTAATTTTAATCATGTTTTATGATTATGTATGAATTTTATGGAAAAATTTATGTTTATGTATTAAGGTCTTTTAAATGTTGCTATAGTCATGAATTTAGGGTTTTAACATGAATTTAAGCTTAACCTTAAATTTAAATATATTTCGGAAAACTTTTGGAAACAATTTTGGAATTTACCATTTTGGTAGCGAAATGCATAAATAATATATGATGATAAAAAAATATATTATTAGCGACGGAATTCAAAAAAATTAGTGACGGAAATAATAGCATTAGTGACGGAAATAATAGCATTAGCGACGGAATATTCCGTTGCTGATAACATTCAGCGACGGAAAATTTTTATTATTAGCGACGGAATATTCCGTTGCTGATAACATTTAGCGACGGAAAAAATTTATTATTAGCGACGGAAAATTCCGTAGGTAAAATTATTTAGCGACGGAAAATTTTATTATTAGCGACGGAATATTCCGTCGGTAAAACTTTTAGCGACGGAATATTTTCATAAAATTTAAAAAATAAAAAAAAATTACCGACGGAATTAGCGACGGAAAATTCCGTCGTTGAAATTTTTAGCTACGGATAATAGGTGACCGATTTCCATTTTAGCGACAGAAAAATTCCGTCGCTGATAACAAAAAATCCGTCGCTGATAAGGACAAATTCCGTCGCTAATTAGCGACGGAATTAGCGACGGAATTTTCTTTCAGCGACGGAATGAGCATCAGCGACATTGATTTTTCCAACGGAATTATTCCGTCGCTAATCCGTCGCTAATCCGTCGCTAAAACCCTTTAGCGACGGAATAAGACTTTTAGCGACGGAAAATTCCGTCGCTAATTCCGTCGCTGAAAGTCTCTTTTTTTGTAGTGTATATATATATATATATATATTTGTCTCCCGGCCATTAATGAGATAATGGATTTATAGATTTAATCATGTACATTTGAAGTAGTGTTGTCTTGGAACTTGGTGAGCGATATATATATATATATATATATATATATATATATATATATATATATAGATATATTGGATTTTTATATTTCTTCTATGCAATATGCATGTATATTGAATTCTTCATTTTTTTATTTTATTTATAATTTTAACAATTGGTTTAGTTGTGTTTTCAAAGTCGAGGAGAATGTCGTTTTGAAACTGATTAAAACCTCTCTCATAGAAGAAATGTATCTTGTTCTTGTTCGAAGTCATATGGTCGCATCTTTTTGTGTGTGCAATTTGACATTGGACATTATTTTTTTTGAGGATTCTAGATTCATTGTCGTCAATAAAACTTAATTTTAAGGCAGAAAAACAAATATATATATATATATATATACACACACACATATAGATTTATATTTAATGTATTATCAGTACGTTTAGTGGTTGTTATTTTTTTTTTGAAAAAAAATAAGTTTAAGGCTCGAATCTCTTTTTTTCATTATACTTCAATATGAACGATAAAAAATTCGGTTACTGTAAAGAAACAAATTGAGGAAATATCATATATCATAATCTACCTTTCATTTTTTTTAACCGAAATTAATTTTGATTACGAACATAATTAAATTATTTTATTCATAATTTTCATTAGTTGTGATTCAAAAATCATAAAAAAATAAAAATATAGTGACAAATCAAAGTATAGTGAAGATTTTCAATATTCACGCATATTATAGTTGCAAATTTTTCCTTTAATCCTATTAAGAAAAGTGTTTTATGATGTTGATATTTAATGGTTTCATATATCAATTTAAAAATAAAAATCTAAAATGTTATATATATATAATAAATTTTAATTAGATATTTTTAAACACAAGATATGTGATTTGGTGTTACTGGTGGCTTTTGGTCTCAAAATATAACCCTAATCTGGGCCCAACTTCTCATCTTTCTCAGACCGATGGCAAGGTCCAAACATAAAGGTCAAATTGATTAAAATATAAAAAGAATTGAATATGAATATAACAAAAGATAAATAATAATATTGTTTTTGACATATTCATTCGAATTTTTTGTATATGATATAAACATGGTTGAAAAACCCCATAATTGAGTAAATAATAGAATATGATTAAAGGATAATATATATAATTTTAATGCGACTGGGAAGTAAAAAGAAAACATAATCTTAGTTGACGTTTATCAAAGTAAAAAGCGACCGAAAAAGAGATAAAGAATAGGACGTTCAAGACGATAGTTTTAGTTAAGGTGGCTTTGGATTAATTTCTAACTTCATTTTATTATATATTCTCTTAATTTATATTTTTCCATGCAATTTACATTAATGCTCTTGTCTTATTTGTGGCTGACATGGTGGAACAGAAGATTAAAGAAGAATTAAAGAGAACTTTTTCCTTGTTTAATATGCAAACGCAAGTAAAGGTTTCATATATCAAAATGGTTGGTGCTAGCTCAAGATCCAAAATCCAAAGGCGTAAAGTACATATTTCTATTTTATTTTCTGATTTTTTTTCCTAGTGCTCTTTTTTATGTGGTTGAGGTTGACTCCGATGGAGGTAGGCATTTTTAGCCATCGTATTCTAATTATAAGACTGTGGGCCAAGGTTAGTCCGAATTCATGATAAAACAGCCAAAAGTAAGAAAAATGCAGTCCAAAAACCAGGAGTGCAGAGAGAAAATGCCTTTGCTCACGTTGTTTTAATTATTAGAAACATGCTTTTTACCGGTGGTGGTGCCGCAAAGGGTTCTTCTTTTGCATGATTTTGTTTCTGAGAATTCGTACAATTTTTAGCGTCTCATGACTATAACTATTTAATTCTAACCGTGTTAATGAACAGTCCAAGCTGCAATTCTTGAAAGCTTTCACTAAGCTGATGTATATTTTGACAGAAGATGCAAGAAGTTTACTTACAATAGTTAATTGTAATTGTGTTAATGAACAGTCCAGAAATCTCTCTTGTATCAATAGAGGGTTTAGTGTACTTATTGCTTAAGATTTTCATTTTCTTCGACCTCGTATTTTCCTGTAAACCAAACAGGACCGTAGAGTTGGCTACTTTTTCTTCATCAGTAATTGATTGCGCCTGTCTAACTTATCAAATCTTTTTATCCTATATAGTACATAAACCGTCGTTTATTTTGTGCATCATAATCACATATTAGGCTTGTACATTGCACACAAGTTCATTTTCCGTAACATTCATTCATTCTTGCAATAAAGAATATTGAAAAAAGGCTCGCAATTCTGCACCAGTTCACATCAGCATTATCGGAAGATTTTTTCTCTCCTTTGCGTTTTTCACGTTCTGTGTTGTCGTTTTGTACCCAACAAACTAGTATACATACAGCTGATCGATGTTCAAGTCTTCAAGCACAAACACAACACCTACAAAGAAGATAAACCAACCACCACCATTTTGAATGTTACAAACACTACCGACTCAACACTCATATTTCTTGATTCTGCCGAAGTTCAAGGGCATGTTAGCAGAAACAGCTCTTTTCCTAGCCAAATCCCATCTAAAGCTACGGTTACCTTTTATCATGTTGGAAATCCAGGTTCAGCAGGAGTTGTTCTGTATCGGTGCATAGTTAGCACCGACAAAGCTTTTGACATAGCCATGTTGAATTAACTCTATTAATGTGGACTAGTTAAGTGTAATTGAAATCATATAACATTTAATTAGTAGTATATTTTGTATAAAGTGTGACCATATATATACCGTTGGTATATTCTTATTACTTATTCTAACGGTTTAGATCGTCAGTATATAGAAAGGAGTTATGTTGATGGGTATGGATTTATTAACGGACTTAAACCGTTGGCATAATTCTCATACTTATTCTGACGATTAAAAATCCGTCAGAATAGGTCTATACCGACAAGATATATATCATGGCTAAAAAACTGTCGGAATAAATATTTTGACCGTTGGTATAGGGTCGAATGAACTATAGCAACGATTTTTTGGGTTTTAGTGACGTTTTTTTGAACGTCAGTATATGGCAATTTTCTTGTAGTGATGACAAATAAAACACTATGGAAAACGGTAAGAGCTTTTAAATGATTGATGATTATTTTTTTTTCTCCTTATGTCATTTTCTCAAATATTGCTTAAATATAAACCGGACAATTTGATTTAGTGGTTAAGGATGAGTTGTGATATATTGTAAGTTTTGAATTCGAATCCAAGCACCTCATCTCTAGTTATTTAATATTTCTCTTGTAACAAAAAAAAAGTTATGACGATGGAGGAATTAATTACCAAATGGGGCCATTTTCAGCAAGGCTTGATTAATAAATTAGTCTAATCTTACGATTGTTTTTTTATTGGCATGTCCCATTTTTTATGCACCCCCTTCCTCCAACAACTCAATATTTATTAATTTTTTAAAAAAATTTAGTTCTAATTTAACCACGATCTCTGTATCTATTTAACTAATAGTTTCATATAATATTGCAATGACATAATTATAACTCCAAAAGCCTACTAAAACTTACAAAAGAAAAGAGAAAAGCACAGAGAGGGATCTTTGCTCCCAAAGGATTAGTTTTTTTTTTTTGACAATTCGAAGCAATGGATGAATGGATGAAGTTGCTTGAGACTTGAATTCAAATTTTACAACATGTCACAACTTTTTTTTTAATCATTCGATTAGGAAGTTGTTGACATTCACAAATATTAGTTGATCAATTGGTAAGGAAAGCATTTTTTGCCAATAATCTCTTAATCGAGTGATTAAAAAAAAATTATGTTATATTATAATATTTGAGTTTCGATCTTCAATTCCCAAATATATTTCTTGTATTGGACATATTGACACAAATTTTCATATACGATATAAACATGATTGAAAACCCCATAATAGAGTAAATAATAGAATATGATTAGAGGACAATATATGTAATTTTAATGTGACTTGGAAGAAAAAATAAAAATTTATAATTTTAGTTGACGTTTACCAAAGCAAAAAGAGACCAGAAAAGAGATAAAGAATAGGAGATTCAAGATGACAGTTTTAGTTACTATGGCTTTAGATTAATTACTGTCTTCATTTTATTATAAATTTCAATAATAAATTGACATTTGCCCTATGCTTAAAAATAAAATATCTTCTCTTACTCTTAAACTTTTGTTCGCCAAAAGAAAATCCAATTATATTCATTTTTCTATCATACTTTGGCCAGGATAAAACAGCCAAAACTAGGAAAAATACAAGCTGAAAACCAGATGTGAAAAGAGAAAATGCCTTTGCTCACGTTGGTTTAATTATTAGAAACATGCTTTTATGATTTTATCTGTGGTGCCGTAAAAGTTTACTTCTTTTGCGTGGTCTGTCTCCGAGAATTTGTACAATTTGTAGCATCTTACTATTTAATTCTAACTGCGTTAATTAATTAATGAACAGTCCAAGCTGCAATTCTTGAAAGTTTTCACTTAGCTGATGTATTGTTTTGACAGAAGATGCAAGAAGTGTACTTATAAATAGTTAATTATAACTTTGTTAAAGAACAGTCCAGAAATCTCTCTTGTATCACAAAAATTTATCAAATGTTTCTTGCTCAAGATTTTCATTTTCTTCGTCCTCGTATTTTCCTGTAAACCAAACAGGACCATAGAGTTGGCTGCTTTTTCTTCATTCAGTAATTGATTTCCCGTCTAACTTGTCAAATCTTTTTATCCTATATATAGCACATAAATTCAGAACCACGTTTATTTTGTGCATTATAATCACATGTTAGGATTGTACATTGTACACAGGTTCATTTTTCATAAAACACATTCATTCATCCATGCAATAAAGATTGAAAAAAGGCTTGCAATTCTGCACCTGTTCACATCAGCATTATTTGCGTTTTTCACGTTTCTATGTTGTCGTTTTGTACCCAACAAACTAGTATATATACAGATGGTCGATGTTCAAGTCTTCAAGCGCAAACACAACACCTTCAAAGAAGATTAACCAGAGAACACCGCCATGTCTCAAGACCCCACCACCACCATTTTGAATGTTACGAACACTACTGACTCAACACTCATATTTCTTGGTGCCGCCGAAATTGGGCATGTTAGCACAAACAGCTCTTACCCTAGCCAAATCCCATCTAAAGCTACGGTTACCTTTTATCATGTCGGAACTCCAAATTCAGCAGGAATTGCTGCGTATCGAAGCATAGTTAGCGCTGACAAAGCTTTTGACATATTCATTTTGTGGTCCAATCAGTCCAATATCTCTAACGGGGTATGTGATAATTCTAAGTTTTACTCTTTTAGTAAAAAAAAAAGAAGAATTAAACCATCCTATTTGATTGTTTTTATAATGCAGGTCTGGACTTCGGTTGCAACACCTGAGTACGTTTCTCCGGAGCGTCGGGGTGCAATTTTTCAGCAAGGGCTGCTGAAGGCTACACTCACCACCAGCGTCAGCACGCACGACGGATTAACCTTAGCCGCTGAAATTGAGCAGACCGGAAATTTCCCAACACTTTCTGCTGCAATCAGTTATAATCCTTAGTTAGTAGCCTTGGCTTGTAGATGCATAATAGGCTATCAAAATAAGTAAGTAAATAAAGTGCCGCATGCATGCACTACCACTCTACAATCTACACTCTTAGAGTGAATTCGGCAGCCAATATTATGCTGTAATATTTAGTTTTTTATTGCGCCCGTGTGGAATTTTTAAATGTTAATAAAAAAATAACACCCTTTGCTTCGTGGTAAATTTATCTTTTAAACCTATTAATAAATGTATTTATTGTGTTGGTATTCAATGGTTTCATATATCAATTTAAAAAAAATCTAAAATGTGATATATATTGAAAAATAATTTTTAATTAAATATTTGTAATTTATATTAAGTAACATAAGATATGTAAATTGGGCTTTCTGGTGGCTTTTGGACTCAAAATACAATCCCGATTTGAGCCCAATTTCTCGTCCTTTTCAGGCCTAATTGAGAGCATTACTCAAACTGATGCAGGCGAGAGGCTAGGTGAGAATGGGGATCCCCCATTGCCCAAGTAGTGAAATGGGTTATCAGCCTAAAAGCGATTACCTAACAATCGCTAGTATTGGACTATTGGGTAATGGCTGGCTGGCTGACTAGCTTCCAAGAAAAATCAGCATCGCCATTTGCTTTGGTTGATTTTGGCATGTCTTTTTAGGTAAACTGAAGTATTTGGTTAACCTTATCAAATATTGGTTTTGAGTATTAGTTCAAATGATTGTGTTTTAATTTTTAAAATATAAAAAATTTGCAGGGCTGAAATTTAAATCTGAAATTTATATTCTTTTTTCTTTAAATAAAAAATTCTATTGTATCAAAACTAAATATTATCAAACAAACTATTATCAAATATTACTCAAGATTTTTGACTAAAGGATAATTGTAGGAAACCATATATGGCTTAAAAGAGAGAAGTGAACCGCTGATGCAAATACATTGTTTTTTTTGGTCGAAAACCCTCCAGTATCCACCTTCGATGACTAATCCGGAGTCGGAAGAAGCAGAGCGTGATTAGACAGTCCTCCTCCCAACACTGATACTCCATACACAAGTCAAGATTCAAAATTTTATTTCTCAATAATCTTTTAATTGAACGGTTAAGGAAGAGTTATGTTTTAATATAATGTTTGAATTTAAATCCAAACAATTTCATTTTCACCCCAATTTATAAGAAGATCCCCTTACCTAAGGAATTTTTTCCCAAATCAAGATAGTTTATAATCTTATTTCCTTAATAAGAGTACTTTTAAACTTTATTCCAAACAAAGGTATTTTGAGTCTATAAACTCCACATCAGCATTATTGTCCTCTTTCTTCAATTTATCTGCTTTCTCTCTCCTTAAACTGCGATACATACATTATTTAGAGAAAAGAAAATTTCTGGAAGTGAAAAAGAAGTTGAACGAGGAAATTGAATGAAGGCTCTAAAAGCATGTGTAAGGTGAAAAAGATGGGGTTTCATTTTGCTAATCTATTAGATCGACTTTCTTTTGAGGTTCCAGATATGAGGTTCATATATACATCCTCACACCCT
This sequence comes from Heritiera fomes, assembly GCA_032173925.1. Lineage (NCBI taxonomy): Eukaryota > Viridiplantae > Streptophyta > Magnoliopsida > Malvales > Malvaceae > Heritiera > Heritiera fomes. Next base: position 25,022,317 of record JAPDPM010000017.1, on the reverse strand, counting down.
AAAGATTTTCTAGATGAGTTAGTGTATTTGATCAGAGATGGCCGTAATATCTTCAAGTGTATACATTTGCTAGCACAAACAGGGAGTACCACATGCTTGAAAGAATGGCTATAGTAGAGAAGCTTATTTAGAGCTTGTTCAGAACATAAGCAGAATCACTCCAGATGTAGGAATAAACAGTTATTTTAGATGTGGTTTCTGTGTTGAAACAAGAGAGGAATATGCAGATAGACTAAGCCTAGTAAAGTCTGTTGGTTGGCATACATGTTTTCATACAGCATGAGGCAGAAAACTCATGCCACAAAAACTACTCAGATGACGCCCCTGAAGAAGTAAAACAGAGGAGACATATTGAACTTATCGAGGCTTTCCGTGCCACTGCTGGTCAGCACTGACTCTCAGGTGGGAACCTTCCAACTTGTGCTCATTGAAGGACCATGTCGTAACGGCTTCGCGCTCGACGATTTTAAAAAAAACAACATTTAAAAACAAAACATGGGAGTCGCCACCAATCTTTTTTGACTAGGTGTGATTGGCCACCTGAAAACGTTTATCTTTTCAACAAAATCTCAAAATTAATTAAGTTTTATTAAAAAGGTAATTCTTTGGTCTGCGAAACAAAAATTGGGTTCGGGGGTACGGTTACGCACGAGGAAGGATTAGCACCCTCATAACGCCCGTTAGAAAACGGTACCATCCTAACTACGTGGTATCTTTTGATTTTAATAAAAGAGTCTTGATTTAACACCAATTTGCTTATTTAGAAAACTCGTGTATCGGCTTAAAAGTTGCTATTACATGTATGTTTAGAAACTTCTTTTGAAAATTAACATGAACCCCATTTATTGAAAAATTAAATCAAATACTCCAATACTTTTGGCAACGTTTGAAATAATTCTTCTCACCTAGAGATTTCTAAAGAATCACTACTTGTGACTTCTATAGAATCTCATCCTCGGAGGATTCACATTTTTTGTGTAATTGAATAAAAAGTTATTATATATTTTAAAATAAGTTTTTATTATATAATTAAAAATAAGTTTTATTTTAAAAGTAATATGAATCCCTTTTATTGAAAAATTAAGTCGAATATCCCAATACTTTTGGCGACATTCGAAGTAATTCTTCTCACCTAGAGATTTCTAAAGAATCACTACTTGTGACTTCTATAGAATCTCATCATCGGTGGGACCCACATTATTTAATTCACGTGAATGCATGCGATGTAAACAGATAATGATGCGCATGCATGTCCATTCATTTATTATTTCTTTATTCTTTATGGTATTTGTGTTTTTTTTTTTTTTACTTTTAAAAAAATGAAAATTCGTGTATTGAAAAATCCCACTAAATATTCCAATACTTTTGTCAACATTTGGCAGACTCTTCTTACCTAGGGATCGGCTAGGAATCACTACTTGTGACTTCCGTAGCATCCCATCATCGGACGAATTCCATTCTTTAATATTAACATTTGAAGCATATGATGCAAATATATAATGCATATAGATTTTTACTTTCTTATTTGACGTATTCATCGTTTATTTTGTTATTTTACATTATTTATTTTGTTATTTTTGTCGATATTATTAATATTTATTTTTTTATTTATTATTAAATACTTTTAAGATAAAAACTTATGCATTAAAAAACCTCTCTAAATATTCCAATACTTTTGGCAACATTTAGTGAAATTTCTCTTACCTAGGGATCAATTAGGAATCACTACTCGTGACTTCCGTAACATCCCATCATCGGGCATTAGCTTTTACCTCTTATGAAATTTTTTATCTCCATAACTTCTTGTCTTCATATATTCAGATTTATTAACTTAATCCTTTTTGTTATCTTCTTTTATTAAAATCCTCTTACCGTTTATTTGGTTAATTTAATCATTTTTGAAACTTTGTTATTATTACTTTTTATTGGTTTAATTATTTTGTATTTATATGTTTCTAAAATCCCCTTTTTCACCTATCTCCATTACCTCTTTTATATTTATTAATTTTCATTTAATTAGTATTTTTTTCTAAATATTCTTTATTACAATATATATTATTATATATTTTTAAAATAAGCACGAATTTGGATATTGAGAAATTGAATCGAATACCCCAATACTTCTGGCGACATTCGATAAATTCCTCTCACCTAGAGATATTCGAAGAATCACTACTTGTGACTTCTACGATATCTCATCGTCGGACTTCATGCTTACTTTATTCATTTATTTTACTTTTGTATTTTTATTTTATTTTTAGCTTCTAAAAATATATTTTTTTATGGTAAATTGTTTAATAATAAAAGGAAAAAAATTAAATATTTTATTTATTTACACATTTTATATATCCTATGTACATTTTAAAATTATGTAAATTTCCTAACTTCCTCAAAAGATTTTTATATTAAATTGAAAAAACATTTATTACACACAAATAACTATATGGTTATGTGTAATTTATATACCTATTTTATGTATTTTTATTTATATTTCTACATATGTATTATATTTCCATATCTATTTTACACACTTTATATATATTTGTTTTACATTTTGAACTATATATATATATATACATTTCTTTATATTTATTAATATATGCCTTTTATGTACATAAAATTTATATATTTTCTTTTGAAATTATATGTGTATTTTATTTTTATATATGGTATTACTTCCTTATTTATTATTAATTTATTTTTTTTGGCCATAATAATACATTTAAAAACACCTAAAACAAATTTATAAAACAAATAAATAAAATGGAAAAGAAATATACCCCACAGCCCAAAAAATGGGCCTAAAATCGAGCCCAAACAGCAGGGCCCAAGCTTGCCAAGGTGAACGGGCCGGAGCGGGTTGGATCGCGGATCCCGGGTCGCAGGCGGTAGTGGAGTCGGGTCTGGCCTCCAAAACGGTGCGTTTTGCACCTCTATAAAACCCAAATTTTTTTTTTCAAATCGTCATTTCCACCGGTTCTTTAACAAAAAGACTCCAAAAATTCTCTCAAGCCTCCTCAGCCCCGGACGATTTCCGGCCGCCGTGCGCCGCCGTGCGCCGGTCGCCGGTGAGCTCTCCGAACCCTCCGAAACTCTTCTCTCTCCTTTCTCTTCCCGAATCTGAACTTTGTTTCCCCCAAAAATCACCCTAACCTCACAAATCTAGCTTTCCCGAAGCCTTTCCCTTCCCCCTTTTTTGTTCTTTCTTATCTCTGTTTTTTGGTTGATGGTTTTGGCTATTGAGGTTGCTGTACTTTGCTTGTTTTCATTTTTTTTGCAGGTGGTGGTTTGGATCTCAGATCTGGGGGCCCCGGGGTCCTCGGATTCTAGGGTTTTCGGATCTGGGCTAAGGGGTTTGTTTGTTTTTTTTTTTGGTTAGGTTTTGGTAGATGATGTTGGCGGTCTGATGGCTTTTGAGGGTTCTGTTGTAGTTTGGTCTAGGGTATGGGGGAGTGGCGGTTTCGGTGGTGAGTGGACAGTGATGATGGTGATGAACGGCGTTTTTAGGGTTGTCAGTTGGGTGTTTTAGGGTCGCGTGATGTTGGTTGTGGTGACGGAGGTGGTGTTTGGGGTTGCTGGTTGCCGAGTGATTGAGGATCGGTGATGGTGTTTGGGGTTTCTGTTTTTTTCGTTCTCTCCTCCTCCTCTGTTTCAGATCTGGGTTTCGGTTTAAAACCATTTTCGAGCCTCCCCTTCTAGCCTTTCAGAGTCACCAAATCCATAGGTCTCTGTTGAAGCGGGATTCACGGGATGGGGAAGATGATTTTGCCGAGGGTTGCGGCGCCGGCGGCTGGAGCAGGGAACCGGCAAATCCGAAAAATCCGAAGCATTTAATGCTTCAACGGGACTGGTGATGATAATGATAATAATAATAATAATAATAATAATAATAATAATAATAATAGAAATAACAATAAAAACAAAAACAAATAATAATAATAATAAAAATAATATTAATATTAGAAAAGATAATAATAATAAAACTAATAATAATAGTAATATGAATAATAACAAAATAAATAAGAAAAATGAAAATAAATGAAAATAAAAGAAAATAATAACAAAATTTTGTCAAAATAATTTGTAAAATTCGGACAAAATTAGGTGTCTACAGCTGCCCTTCTTTGCTTATTGCTGAGGATCAGGAATAAAGCAAAGACAATAGACAACAATTTTGTCCAATTCAAAACCTAATCTTTTTTCTTTTTCTTCTTCTTCTCTTTTTTTTTTCTTTGTTTTCCTCTTACAGCAGAGGTAGCGAAATTTTAAAATTCTTCCTGAAAAGCTCCTCTTGCAACAGAGGCGATGAAACTTTAAATTCTTTTTTTTTTTTTTGAAATGTGCTCCTCTTGCAGCAGAGGCGATGAAACTTTAAATTCTTTTTCTGAAAACGTGCTCCTCTTGCAGCAGAGGCGATGAAACTTTAAATTCTTTTCTGAAAATGTGCTCCTCTTGCAGCAGAGGCGATGAAACTTTAAATTCTTTTTCTAAAAGGTGCTCCTCTTGCAGCAGAGGCGATGAAACTTTAGATTCTTTTTCTAAAAGGTGCTCCTCTTGCAGCAGAGGCGATGAAACTTTAAATTCTTTTCTGAAAATGTGCTCCTCTTGCAGCAGAGGCGATGAAACTTTAGATTCTTTTTCTAAAAGGTGCTCCTCTTGCAGCAGAGGCGATGAAACTTTAAATTCCTTTTTTCTGAAAGGTGCTCCTCTTGCAGCAGAGGCGATGAAACTTTAAATTCTTTTCTGAAAATGTGCTCCTCTTGCAGCAGAGGCGATGAAACTTTAGATTCTTTTTCTAAAAGGTGCTCCTCTTGCAGCAGAGGCGATGAAACTTTAAATTCCTTTTTTCTGAAAGGTGCTCCTCTTGCAGCAGAGGCGATGAAACTTTAGATTCTTTTTCTAAAAGGTGCTCCTCTTGCAGCAGAGGCGATGAAACTTTAAATTCCTTTTTTCTGAAAGGTGCTCCTCTTGCAGCAGAGGCGATGAAACTTTAGATTCTTTTTCTAAAAGGTGCTCCTCTTGCAGCAGAGGCGATGAAACTTTAAATTCCTTTTTTCTGAAAGGTGCTCCTCTTGCAGCAGAGGGGATGAAACTTTAAAAATTTTTTTCTAAAAGGTGCTCCTCTTGCAGCAGAGGCGATGAAACTTTAAATTCTTTTCTGAAAATGTGCTCCTCTTGCAGCAGAGGCGATGAAACTTTAGATTCCTTTTTGTTTGTTCTTTTGTCTTTCTCTTCTTTCTTTTCTTTCTTTCTTTTCCTTCTCTTTCTTCTTTTCTTCCTTTCTTTTCATTTTTTCATCATTTTCATTTTTTTTTATCCAAAATCTCTTATATTCACATTTTTCAATGTTTGGCTGATGCCATGATCACTGATGCGAATGCAAATGTAATATCAACAATGCCAATGCACGTTTCTTTATCAATGATGATGATTTTTTTTTGAACGTTTTTTTTTTGATTTTTTTTGTTTTGTTTTGGTGCTTGAATTCTTATAATGTGGATGAAATGCAAATGCATGTATTGACAAAGTCATGCAATTCCTATTGTGGTAATCAAATTCTCAGAACTGTCTTTTTTGTGTCTTTTGATCCTTTTACTCGTGCTTCATAGAATAGTTGTCACCGACTTTGAATCGGAGCTGGTTCACAACATGTACTTGTCACAATTTTCAATCTCCTTTGTTTTATTCCTTTATTTCTCTTTTCCTTTTTCTTCCTTTCTTCTTTTTCTTTCTTCTCCTTTTTGTTTTTCTTTGGTAATGTTAGCAAGTAGATCCTTATTTTGATCATCATCTTCATTTCATTTTGTTAACAAGAGCAATGCATTCTTGCACTTTATCGGTTGGTTATGGAATGACCAAAAGAACAACCAAATTTAGAAGAAAAGCATTTGTTACTGAGATGACAAGAGACAACGACAATAAGAGTACAATTGGGTAGCGAATGCTACAAGGGTCAAGTGGTGAATTTCAAAAAATGAATGTCTAGATAACCCTTCACGAACTAGACCGGTGCTTTCTCTGGAAAAAACTAATCCGTTGATGCACCCTGTCACGCTGAGTTCATCCGACTGAAGCCATGCTCCGTACGATTTTGATCCAGGTGTTGATCTTTTCTGCATCCAAGCCGCCTTTTCAAGTTTTCAACTTAGATACTCCCCTTTTATTCAACTGCCCTTTTTGGGTTTTCAGTTTGAATTCTCCTTTCATTTTCCCCTCTTTTTTTTTTGTTTTTTTGTTTTTTTTTTGTTTTGCTTTTTTTTTGTTTTGCTTTTCTTTTTTGTTTGTTTTCTTGCTTCTTTTTTTTTTAGGCATAGTATTTCTTCACAGCATCGGAATTTATCGGATTAGGCAGATCATTCCCATCCATCTCTGTCAAGATCAACGCTCCACCTGAGAACGCTCTTTTCACTACATAAGGTCCTTCCCAATTTGGTGTCCATTTGCCCCGATTATCGTGGTGATTTGGGAGGATCTTTTTCAACACCAATTCCCCTTCACGGAAATGCCTGGGTCGAACCTTTTTATCATGGGCTCGCATCATTCTCTTCTGGTACATCTGACCATGACATAGTGCTGTAAGCCTTTTCTCTTCTATAAGATTCAATTGTTCGAAGCGACTTCGAACCCATTCAGCTTCGTCCAAGTTTAGCTCCATTAAAACTCTTAGGGAGGGGATCTCTACCTCAACAGGCAGCACTGCTTCCATACCGTAAACCAAAGAAAAAGGAGTTGCCCCAGTAGAAGTGCGCACTGACGTTCTATAAGCATGCAAAGCAAATGGTAGCTTTTCGTGCCAGTCTTTGTATGTGCTGGTCATCTTCCCCACAATCCTCTTAATATTTTTGTTGGCGGCCTCAACGGCTCCATTCATCTTCGGGCGATATGGGGCTGAGTTGTGATGCTTGATTTTGAACTGTGCACATACTTCCTTCATCATGTCATTGTTCAAGTTGAGGGCATTGTCTGATATGATCCCTTCTGGGAGCCCGTACCGACATATTATCTCCTTCTTTAGAAACTTACAAACAGTAGACTTAGTCACGTTCGCATAAGAGGCAGCCTCGACCCATTTTGTAAAGTAGTCTATCATCACGAAAATGAATCTGTGCCCATTTGATGCCTTGGGAGAGATGGGTCCAATCACATCCATTCCCCACATAGAGAAAGGCCACGGTGGTGACATGACGTTTAGTGAAGTTGGGGGAACTTGAATCTTGTCAGCATAGATTTGACACTTGTGGCATTTTCTAGCATAATCTATGCAATCTCTTTCTAGTGTAGTCCAATAATAGCCTGCCCTCATAATCTGTCTAGCCATGAAATGACCATTTGGATGTGCCCCACAAGTTCCATCGTGTACCTCCTCCAGAATCCTTTTGGCTTCAGACGCTTTTACACATCTCAATAACATCTGATCTCTACCTCTTTTATACAAAACGTCTCCATCAACGAGGAATCCCATTGCCAATCTTCTAAGGATCTTTTTATCATTCTCCGACGCATGCTCTGGGTATTGTTGACTCTTAAGGTATTGCATGATGTCATAATACCAAGGTTGTCCATCCGCTTCCTCTTCAATACTAGAACAGTGGACTGGAGAATCTCTCATGCGCAGTTTGATTGGTGAAACATTTGCTTCCGTCTCTATTTTAAACATTGCAGCTAGTGTTGCCAAGGCATCGGCAACTTGATTTTCTTCTCGAGATAAATGCTGGAAGACGATATCGTCAAATTGTCGTACAAGGTCAGCTATGTACTTCTGGTACTGAACTAGCTTCTGATCCCTTGTTTCCCATTCACCTCGTAACTGATAAATAACCAGTGCTGAATCTCCGTAGACTTCCAAGCTCTTGATTTCCCTCTCGATTGCAGCTTCTAAGCCCATTGCACAAGCTTCGTATTCAGCCATGTTGTTGGTGCAGTTGAAATTTAATCTGGCTGTGGACGGGTAATATTTTCCATTTGGAGATATTAAAACTGCTCCTATCCCATGCCCTAAGGCATTGGACGAGCCGTCAAAGAACATTCTCCACTGTTTGCTATCGGGCTCTTCTTTCTCCACTTGAAAGACAGACATTATATCTTCATCTGGAAAATCTAGCTTGATAGGCTCATACTCGTCAGTAGCACGATCCGCCAGGAAGTCGGCTATTGCCCCACCTTTGATTGCCTTTTGGGACACATACACAATGTCATATTCGGATAGCATAACTTGCCACCTAGCTAGTCTTCCTGACAATGAGGGTTTCTCAAAGATGTATTTGAGGGGATCCAATCTAGCTATCAACCAAGTCGAATGATACAACATATACTGCCTCAATCTACGAGCTACCCAAGCCAATGCGCAACACATTTTTTCTATTGTAGTGTACTTGGCCTCGTAATCAGTGAACTTCTTGCTCAAGTAGTAGATAGCCCGTTCTTTCTTGCCTGTATCATCATGTTGGCCCAGTACGCATCCCATAGAGTGTTCATTGACAGTCACGTATAACAACAAGGGTCTTCCAGCCGTCGGCGGTACTAGAACAGGTGGATTTGACAAGTACCTTTTCACCTTTTCAAAAGCCTCTTGGCATGCCTCATTCCATTCTCCCGGATCTTGTTTCCGAAGCAACTTAAAAATAGGATCGCATTTAAGCGTGAGTTGCGAGATAAAGCGGGAAATATAGTTCAATCTTCCCAAAAAGCCTCTTACTTCCCTCTGTGTGCGTGGAGGCGACAGATTTTGTATCGCGCTGATTTTGTCTGGGTCCACTTCAATTCCCTTTTTGCTGACTACAAACCCCAACAACTTTCCCGATTTAACGCCAAAAGTGCATTTGGCGGGGTTCAACTTGAGCTGAAACTTCCGTAGCCTTTCGAACAGCTTTTGAAGGTTGGCTATATGATCCTCTTCTCCTCGGGACTTGGCAATCATGTCATCTACATACACCTCTATCTCTTTATGCATCATGTCATGAAAGAGAGTTACCATTGCCCTTTGGTAGGTGGCCCCGGCATTCTTTAGACCAAAAGGCATAACTTTGTAGCAAAATGTGCCCCAGATTGTCACAAAAGTGGTTTTCTCCATGTCATCCTCAGCCATTTTAATCTGATTGTAGCCCGAAAAACCATCCATGAACGAAAACATGTAGTGTTGGGCTGTATTATCCACCAGGGTATCAATATGCGGCAATGGAAAATTATCCTTGGGACTAGCTCTGTTTAAGTCCCGATAATCTACACACATCCTTACTTTCCCATCCTTTTTTGGTACCGAGACTATATTAGCCACCCATTCCGGATACTTGGCTACTTTTAAGAACCCTGCATCGAATTGCTTTTTTACTTCTTCCTTCACCTTCAACAACATCTCCGGCTTCATGCGCCTAAGCTTCTGTTGTACTGGCTTACATTCCATTTTCAAGGGCAGACGGTGCTCCACAACGTCAGTGTTTAACCCTGGCATGTCTTGATAAGACCAAGCAAACACATCAACGTATTCACGAAGTAATTCCTCTAGTCTTTGCCTCTCAACCAATGGAAGTGCTGTGCCCACTTTGATTTCTTTGATGTTCTCATCATCTCCTAGGTTGACTATATCGATTACCTCTTTGTGGGGTTCAATTGGCTTTTTCTCTTGCTCAATCATTTTCAATAGATCTGGTGACAAAGCATCATCGTCTGAATCTTCATTGTTATTGAGTTCACCAACGTGCATAGGATTTTCAAAATCAAACCCCGGATAGTTGCTAAGATTATCTTCACATTCATTATTCATTTTCCTGAAAAAGTAAAGATTTGGCAGATATGGTTGGTTGTTCTTACCAATTGTAGTGAAGGAAAAGGAAAACAAAACAGTTATAGATATGATGAGGGATGAGAAGGAAGTGCTCAAAATGCATTGAAATTGTTAATTTATTGAAATGATGATGAAGATCAAGTTTACAAAAAATCTTCTAGAGCTCTCTAGACCGAGATGTTGATAATCTACCTCACTACATTACAAAAGAAAAACAAAAGATGGAAGGTATCCTTTCAACAATTCAGTCTTTCAGCTCTGTGCCCCATCAACACAATCATTTCTATAACAAAAGTTGTCATTTTCCCATGCACCATTCAGACTATGAACCCATGCGAGGATCATTTCATGGGTCTCGCTTCCATTGTCTCTAACGAATCAGGGTGGTAACATCCGCCAAAGCGGAAAGTGTCATAGAGGTACGGGATCACCATCTTCTCTGATTCTTCTTTGTAGCATTGGAGGCGGGCTATTCTTTTCTTCCTTCTCTCTTCTAGAATCCTCTTTCTTTCTGACCTAGTGGCCTTGTATCCGAGGCCGAACCTATCCTTGTTCTCCTCAATCTTCACAGGCTTCTTTTGCCCTTGGAGATTTTTCCCTAAGCCTCTTTCGACACGCCAGCCCTTTTGCAGTGTCTGTTTAACGATCATCTTAGCAGTGGTTGACAACCGAGGGGTGGGTATTCTTGATCCTTCTCCCACATATGTTGCATTCACTATCTCAAAAGCCCTGAAAGAACACTCTAACGCTTCCTCGGCTGCCTCAATGTAGGGCACAGATAAGGGCTTGGTGATCAAAAGATCTTCTTCTCCAGAGACAGAAATTTGCTTATCACCGACGACAAACTTCACTTTCTGATGCAATGATGAAGGAACAGCACCCGCCGTGTGGATCCATGGTCTCCCTAGTAGGAAGCTGTATGACGGAGAAATATCCATAACTTGGAATTGGACATTAAAAGTGACCGGCCGTATTTCAATTGGAATTTCAATATCACCTACAACATCCCTTCTAGAACCATCGAAGGCCCTCACGACCATGTTACTCGGTTGTATGTAAGACAGGTCAACCGGCATCTTTTTTAGTGTGGCCATAGGCATGACGTTTATCGATGAGCCATTATCAATCAACACCTTGGCGATCGTATGGCCCTTGCAGCTGGTAGTGATATTCAAGGCCTTAATACTCCCTCGCCCTTCCGGCGAAATTTCGTCATCGGTAAAAGATATGAAGTTTGCCGCTGTGATATTCCCCGCCAACTGGTCCATACTGTCAACCGGGATGTCATGAGGCACATATGCTTGATTCAACACTTTCATTAAGGCGTTCCGATGCGATTCTGAATTCAGTAGCAAAGATAACAGCGAAATCCGAGCAGGCATCTTATTCAATTGCTCAATTACACTGTATTCGCTGTGTTTGATCAACTTTAAAAATTCCCTTGCATCCTCATCCGACACCGGCTTTTGCATGTTTCCTCCTTGGTCTTTGGATAACGAGGCCTGTTCCTTTTCTTTCTCCGCCTGGTTGTCTTCCTCTTTCTCCTTTCCTTTCCCTTTTCGGGCCCTGTCTAACATTTCCGGCGTGTAGCATCTTCCGCTTCGTGTGATTCCTCCTACCCCACTTATGTTGGCATTATTGGGCATATCTGACTTGTCTGAGCTCATGTCGCTAGACCCTTCCATCACTGCTTTGAACTCATACTTCCAAGGGACAGCATTATTGCTCTTGTAAGGGAAAGAGCTCGGAACTTTGATTGTCATGGTCGGAGGAGTGACAAGGCTAGATTCCTCCTTCTTGGGACTCGACTTTTCTTTGTAAAAAATCGTCAGCGGTTTCCCCCAAGGGTAATCATACCCCAAAGATTCATTCGAGGCAGTGCTCACTACATCTCCCTCTTCCTCCGTATAAAACTCTATTAAGAATGAATCCATCACCGATTGGACTACTTGTCGAAAATGAAGGCAGTTTTGGATAGAGTGGCCCACAGATCCCATATGATATTCACATGCTTGATCCGGGTCGAATTCATCTTGATGGACTTTCGATTCCAACGGTGCAGGTGCAGGTGCAGGCTGAATCATCTTGGCCTTGGTCAGAACATCAAATACTAGACTCATTGGAGTCTTAACCTTTTCCACGTGTCTTTTTATGCAACACTTCCCCTGAACTTCGGTTGCACTAACTGATCCTCCACTGTGGCTGGGCAGTGGGTTAGCATTGATACTGGGTTCCACCTCCTTGGAAAAAGTTAACCTTCCTGACTTGACCAAATCTTGTACCTTGTATTTCAAAGCCATGCAATTCTCCGTAGAATGACCCGGGTTTCCACCATGATAGTCACATCGAGCGCTGGGGTCATACCATCTTGGAAAAGGTGGCTTCATTGGCTCCATGTAAAGTGGTGCGATCATGTGACCTTTCACCAATTGTGGGAATAAGTCTGTGTATGACATGGGGATAGGATCAATAGGAGGCTTTTCAATAATTCTTCGAGGAGGCCTTTGGTTAGCAGCTGGGTTACTATTTGGTTGGTAAGGCGGGGCAGTAGGTGTTGGTGTATAGTACGGTGCTGGAGGACGAAAATTTGGCCGAAAAGTTGGTGGTTGTAATGGCTTTGGCAGGGAGCAGGAGAGACATTGTTTGAGGCCGGGAAACAAGGTTGGTAATATGGGTAAGGCTGAGGCTGTGGTTGAAATCGAGGTGGGTAGGGTGCATACCCCCTATACCGAGGTGTTGTATGGGTGACTGCTTGGGTTTCAACCTCTTTCTTCTTGGATAACCCACCTTTCTTTGAATCACTGCCTTCCAACTTCCCGTTCTTAATTGCGTTCTCGATTATTTCACCCGTGATGACCATGTCAGCGAAATTCTTTGTTGCGTTCCCTATCATACGTTCATAATAGGGGGCCTTCAGAGTATTAACAAATAGCACCGTAATCTCCTTCTCAGTCAGAGGTGGCTGGACTTGTGCTGCCGAGTCTCTCCAACGCTGAGCATACTCCTTGAAGCTTTCATTAGCCTTCTTCTCAATGTTCTGCAAGGACAATCTGTCTGGGGCCATGTCTGTGACATGCTTGTACTGAGCAATAAATGCCCTAGCCAAGTCGCTCCAACTATGAATACGCGTCCCATCTAGCTGCATATACCATCTAGCAGCGGACCCCGTGAGGCTATCCTGAAACACATGTATCAACAGCTTGTCATCATGGTTATAAGCGGCCATCTTGCGACAATACATTGTCACATGAGTGATGGGGCACTTGGTCCCATCGTACTTCTCGAACTCAGGAGTCTTAAACTTAGGAGGGATCACCACATCTGGAACTAAGCACAATCCCATTGCATCCACTGACCCATAGAAATCACTGCCCTCGATGGCCCGCAGCCTTTCCTCTATAATGCTGAATTTTTTAGAGTCGGAATCGCCTTTTACCTCCGACACGCTACCCTTCAATTTCTCTTGCTCTCTTGGATCATCTAAGTCAGGGACTTGAATTGGATCCACAGGTCTTGTCCCTTGAGTGAGAGGTATAGGCACTGTGATATGAGGCTGTGCTGAGGTGCTCGGTGCTCCCGGGTACACATAAGCGTAGCTGCCCATAGGCTGTGGAGCAGGTGGAGGTGGAGGTATGCCTTGTGAGGTTTGGACATAAGGTGGAGGTGGAGGTATGCCTTGTGAGGATTGGGCGTGAAATGGGGTAAACCCTGGAGGGTATTGGGGGTCATCATCTTCTCGGGGCTGATCTGTCCCTGGGTTAGGTGTTTCTCTAGCCACTTCCTTCTCTCGGTTCATCCTTGTCATCATTTCCATTAAAGCGGCTAACTGCCCTCGGATATCTTCTTGCGCTTTCTCCATCCTATCCATCCTGTTACCATGTTCTTCCTCCATTGCTCTTGAGCGTGACCGGGTATTGTATGAGTGTTTGGGAATTTGGGCTGGAATCTTGAATGTTGAAGTTACCCTTGAATCTTGATTACCACAATAAGAAACTAATTACTACATGATGCAATATTTTATTTAAACTATATGAAGGAATGAATGAATGTGATGTTAGATGAATGAATGTGATGTTAAGTAAATGATACTCTAGGGGATATTTAAGCCATAACAATTTCAACAAAAAAGAACTTTCATTCATTCAAAAAGTCACTTGTTACATTCCGATCATATTTTGATTAAAGCCATAAAAACGACTAACTTGCTGATATTGATCCCTAGCCTCGTCTAAAAAGTTCAGCAGCCTTTGCCCATATTTTTTTGTCGGAAGGATTTCTCGTCTCAGAGCTTCAGCTTTATCAACCATTTCCCTTGCCTTTGTCACGGCCTTGCAAATTTGAGTGGCCATATGCTCAATATATTGCTGTCTCCCCAGATTTTCTACTCTCCATGTCATGCTTGCATCTTGTGCCATGTCATATCCATAACTCCAGTTGTTTTCACTTTGTTCCCAATCTTCTATTATCACTTTGATGTGGTTCTTATGTTCTTGTAGCTATTCCTCTAACATCTGAACCTTTTGTTGCAATGTAGCTTTTTCATCATCTACTTCCACTTGCTTTCCTTTTTTCAATTTCTCTTTTAGTTCCTCATTCTCCTTTTGGTATTGATTCAACTTTGTTGCACTTGCTGAATACATGCTTTCCCATTTTTGCCGCTCCCGAGACAGATAGGCAACTTCTTCTTCACTTTTCTTTGCTTTGTGTGCCCAATGTTCGGCTCTTTTGTGCAAGTCTTCTAATTCCCTTTTCCTTTCATTTGAAGTTTGCATAATCCCTCCAACCCTCATTTCAGATCTCAACTTCTTGTTCTCTAGGTGCAGACTTCTGAGGTCCTTGCTGGTGACATTGTGTTCTTGTTGGACTTTCTTGAGCTTGGCTTCTCGCATTTCCGCATCATACCTTAGCTGTTCCATCTCTTTTCGAAGCCTCAAATTCTCTTGTCTCCACCTTTCCTCCTCTATCTTGTATTGCTGCCTAGCAATCTCAACCTCAGATATTTCTAGTTCCGGTTCAAGAGGCATGTTGCATTCTCTTGGGAGAAAGACTATCTCCCTCACTTGCTTTGTCCTCCACACCAAGTATTCTGGGGTAGCCTTATCAGAGAGGGGTCCAAGATTGACTCTTCGGGTTTGTTTCCACGATCGAACAGCTTGCTCGACTTTCTTCATTGCCTTTGATTCACCATAGGAAAATTCCACGTCATTGAGTCCATGTGTCGGGGGAATGAATTGTTTTGCTCCGAATTGTCGTAGTACCATAAGCGGTGCGTAGCTCACAATTCCCCATGGTC
This sequence comes from Heritiera fomes, assembly GCA_032173925.1. Classification (NCBI taxonomy): domain Eukaryota; kingdom Viridiplantae; phylum Streptophyta; class Magnoliopsida; order Malvales; family Malvaceae; genus Heritiera; species Heritiera fomes. Next base: position 25,007,243 of record JAPDPM010000017.1, on the reverse strand, counting down.
CCAAGAGTTGTACCCACGACTCTTCTCCGCATCGATATAAGACAGGTACATGAGGCATCCATGGTGCCATCCACACTACTTGATTTTCCCTGAGTCTTTGCAGAAAATCGACCCATTCTTCTTTGTTCTTCGGTGTCGGCCACTTGCTGTTGCAAAACTCTTTGACCGGGGCACGGTGATGGATGAATGTTCTCTTGAACGCTTTTCCCTCGCACTTGAAATGGCTCTTCACCCAAACATGAAGTAACTGTATACACCCCACAAACCGACCTTCTTCATTTCGCCTACAATGATTCAGAGATCTAAAAGTTTCAGCTAGAATAGCAGGCGATGGATTTCCATTATTCTCGATTTGCTCAAAAAGATCTATTATTGCTATTTCAATGTGTCCTAGTACCTTCGGGAAGATAACCAAACCATAGACTGCCAAAGCAAAAACTGTCAACCCTTGCTCGTCATTAATATGCCCCTTGATGAATTCATGAAGAAAATCCCACGGCACACAGATGTTGGACCCTTTATGCTTCACATGGAGATCTACATCCTCCGGTCTGACTCCCAAAAGCTTAGCTAGCTTCTTACGAAATCCGGACTTTGGCTTCCGAACGTATATCTTATCCGGACTTTTCAAATCTATTCCCAACAAAACGGAGTATTCCTCGACCGTAGGTGTTAAGTCTAACCCATTGAAAGAAAAGCACTTGTGAGAAGGATCCCAAAACTGTATGGCTGCTCTAATCATAGGTTCTTCAACTTTCACAGCAATCAAAGATTCTATTTGGCCATATTTCTCTCGAAAATCCTTCTTCCCCTCCTCACTGATTTGATTCCATAAATTGGCTAAGTCTATTAGGTTGTTTTGTTTCAAATTCAAATTCACCTCTTGCGGTAGTGGGGACACAAAATCTCCAGTCAAACAATCTCCTTTCACTTGCTGGACTCTTTCGGACCACATTTGCACTTCTCTATAGGAATCACACGGAACATTCACGGATGATGAACAAGCCAACCTTTCTATGGATTCTGTGAAAAATTCCTCGTTGAAGAGAGCCATGACTAAAAACACCCCTTATGTGACTATGTGATGCAAGGTGATTTTATGCAAAAGAAAACAGGAAAACAAATACGAATCAGTATGTGTATAAAACATATAAACAAAAGAAATAAAAGCAGATAAAAAATGAAATGCTTATTTATGCCCTATCAAAGGTCACTCTCAAAAAGGTGGAAATGGCTCTATCCTAGGTTGGTCTCCTCACAACACACTACATGCTTGTTTGAGGTATCACCCATCTAACAGGTTCCCAAACCATTCTCTACTGTCGTCCACACTGGACTAGTAAGGAACAGATTTGAGTGGGAGTATTTCGCTTGCCATTGCGGAGGTGATTACCTCACGAGAGCATAGGTACTTTACTCCCTCCTAAGGAGGACAGAGCCCGGGTATAGAGCTCATGTTATGCCAATGCATTTATGTATGTAAAATGAATGAGCATATATTCTACTTTATTTACAATACCTTCACACACAAAGAATGTAATGAATCAAGAGTTCAAAAAAAAATGGATGAAAGGATTATTATTTTTGGTTCTAAAGAAATTTGTTTCAAAATGAACAATTAGCCTTAAGTGTTAACCAAGACTATCAGATTAAAATTTAAGACACCACATAGTTAATTAATGGCTTGACCCTCTTAGCGTCCCCAGTGGAGTCGCCAAGCTGTCGTAACGGCTTCGCGCTCGACGATTTTAAAAAAAACAACATTTAAAAACAAAACATGGGAGTCGCCACCAATCTTTTTTGACTAGGTGTGATTGGCCACCTGAAAACGTTTATCTTTTCAACAAAATCTCAAAATTAATTAAGTTTTATTAAAAAGGTAATTCTTTGGTCTGCGAAACAAAAATTGGGTTCGGGGGTACGGTTACGCACGAGGAAGGATTAGCACCCTCATAACGCCCGTTAGAAAATGGTACCATCCTAACTACGTGGTATCTTTTGATTTTAATAAAAGAGTCTTGATTTAACACCAATTTGCTTATTTAGAAAACTCGTGTATTGGCTTAAAAGTTGCTATTACATGTATGTTTAGAAACTTCTTTTGAAAATTAACATGAACCCCATTTATTGAAAAATTAAATCAAATACTCCAATACTTTTGGCAACGTTTGAAATAATTCTTCTCACCTAGAGATTTCTAAAGAATCACTACTTGTGACTTCTATAGAATCTCATCCTCGGATGATTCACATTTTTTGTGTAATTGAATAAAAAGTTATTATATATTTTAAAATAAGTTTTTATTATATAATTAAAAATAAGTTTTATTTTAAAAGTAATATGAATCCCTTTTATTGAAAAATTAAGTCGAATATCCCAATACTTTTGGCGACATTCGAAGTAATTCTTCTCACCTAGAGATTTCTAAAGAATCACTACTTGTGACTTCTATAGAATCTCATCATCGGTGGGACCCACATTATTTAATTCACGTGAATGCATGCGATGTAAACAGATAATGATGCGCATGCATGTCCATTCATTTATTATTTCTTTATTCTTTATGGTATTTGTGTTTTTTTTTTTTACTTTTAAAAAAATGAAAATTCGTGTATTGAAAAATCCCACTAAATATTCCAATACTTTTGGCAACATTTGGCAGACTCTTCTTACCTAGGGATCGGCTAGGAATCACTACTTGTGACTTCCGTAGCATCCCATCATCGGACGAATTCCATTCTTTAATATTAACATTTGAAGCATATGATGCAAATATATAATGCATATAGATTTTTACTTTCTTATTTGACGTATTCATCGTTTATTTTGTTATTTTACATTATTTATTTTGTTATTTTTGTCGATATTATTAATATTTATTTTTTTATTTATTATTAAATACTTTTAAGATAAAAACTTATGCATTAAAAAACCTCTCTAAATATTCCAATACTTTTGGCAACATTTAGTGAAATTTCTCTTACCTAGGGATCAATTAGGAATCACTACTCGTGACTTCCGTAACATCCCATCATCGGGCATTAGCTTTTACCTCTTATGAAATTTTTTATCTCCATAACTTCTTGTCTTCATATATTCAGATTTATTAACTTAATCCTTTTTGTTATCTTCTTTTATTAAAATCCTCTTACCGTTTATTTGGTTAATTTAATCATTTTTGAAACTTTGTTATTATTACTTTTTATTGGTTTAATTATTTTGTATTTATATGTTTCTAAAATCCCCTTTTTCACCTATCTCCATTACCTCTTTTATATTTATTAATTTTCATTTAATTAGTATTTTTTTCTAAATATTCTTTATTACAATATATATTATTATATATTTTTAAAATAAGCACGAATTTGGATATTGAGAAATTGAATCGAATACCCCAATACTTCTGGCGACATTCGATAAATTCCTCTCACCTAGAGATATTCGAAGAATCACTACTTGTGACTTCTACGATATCTCATCGTCGGACTTCATGCTTACTTTATTCATTTATTTTACTTTTGTATTTTTATTTTATTTTTAGCTTCTAAAAATATATTTTTTTATGGTAAATTGTTTAATAATAAAAGGAAAAAAATTAAATATTTTATTTATTTACACATTTTATATATCCTATGTACATTTTAAAATTATGTAAATTTCCTAACTTCCTCAAAAGATTTTTATATTAAATTGAAAAAACATTTATTACACACAAATAACTATATGGTTATGTGTAATTTATATACCTATTTTATGTATTTTTATTTATATTTCTACATATGTATTATATTTCCATATCTATTTTACACACTTTATATATATTTGTTTTACATTTTGAACTATATATATATACATTTCTTTATATTTATTAATATATGCCTTTTATGTACATAAAATTTATATATTTTCTTTTGAAATTATATGTGTATTTTATTTTTATATATGGTATTACTTCCTTATTTATTATTAATTTATTTTTTTTGGCCATAATAATACATTTAAAAACACCTAAAACAAATTTATAAAACAAATAAATAAAATGGAAAAGAAATATGCCCCACAGCCCAAAAAATGGGCCTAAAATCGAGCCCAAACAGCAGGGCCCAAGCTTGCCAAGGTGAACGGGCCGGAGCGGGTTGGATCGCGGATCCCGGGTCGCAGGCGGTAGTGGAGTCGGGTCTGGCCTCCAAAACGGTGCGTTTTGCACCTCTATAAAACCCAAATTTTTTTTTTCAAATCGTCATTTCCACCGGTTCTTTAACAAAAAGACTCCAAAAATTCTCTCAAGCCTCCTCAGCCCCGGACGATTTCCGGCCGCCGTGCGCCGCCGTGCGCCGGTCGCCGGTGAGCTCTCCGAACCCTCCGAAACTCTTCTCTCTCCTTTCTCTTCCCGAATCTGAACTTTGTTTCCCCCAAAAATCACCCTAACCTCACAAATCTAGCTTTCCCGAAGCCTTTCCCTTCCCCCTTTTTTGTTCTTTCTTATCTCTGTTTTTTGGTTGATGGTTTTGGCTATTGAGGTTGCTGTACTTTGCTTGTTTTCATTTTTTTTGCAGGTGGTGGTTTGGATCTCAGATCTGGGGGCCCCGGGGTCCTCGGATTCTAGGGTTTTCGGATCTGGGCTAAGGGGTTTGTTTGTTTTTTTTTTGGTTAGGTTTTGGTAGATGATGTTGGCGGTCTGATGGCTTTTGAGGGTTCTGTTGTAGTTTGGTCTAGGGTATGGGGGAGTGGCGGTTTCGGTGGTGAGTGGACAGTGATGATGGTGATGAACGGCGTTTTTAGGGTTGTCAGTTGGGTGTTTTAGGGTCGCGTGATGTTGGTTGTGGTGACGGAGGTGGTGTTTGGGGTTGCTGGTTGCCGAGTGATTGAGGATCGGTGATGGTGTTTGGGGTTTCTGTTTTTTTCGTTCTCTCCTCCTCCTCTGTTTCAGATCTGGGTTTCGGTTTAAAACCATTTTCGAGCCTCCCCTTCTAGCCTTTCAGAGTCACCAAATCCATAGGTCTCTGTTGAAGCGGGATTCACGGGATGGGGAAGATGATTTTGCCGAGGGTTGCGGCGCCGGCGGCTGGAGCAGGGAACCGGCAAATCCGAAAAATCCGAAGCATTTAATGCTTCAACGGGACTGGTGATGATAATGATAATAATAATAATAATAATAATAATAATAATAATAATAATAATAGAAATAACAATAAAAACAAAAACAAATAATAATAATAATAAAAATAATATTAATATTAGAAAAGATAATAATAATAAAACTAATAATAATAGTAATATGAATAATAACAAAATAAATAAGAAAAATGAAAATAAATGAAAATAAAAGAAAATAATAACAAAATTTTGTCAAAATAATTTGTAAAATTTGGACAAAATTAGGTGTCTACAGACCAAATAGGAGAGCTCCAAATGCAGAACTTATTAGCAAAAGTTATAGAGGCCATAGAGTTTCATTCGTTAATTTTCCTTTGCTAGATCGAGATGGTCAAGTGGAAAACAAAAAGGAATCCTGTTGTTGGTGATTATGTACAAGTTCGTATAACAAAGTTTACTTTTTGGAGAGGCACTTGCTATAACTAAATTAAGCACAGTTTACAGCAATGTGGAGGAAGCAGCGCCTTTGGTAGTAGAAGTTGAAACATACTGTCTTTTACTATTGTGCGCACGTTAGCTTCTCTTTCTCTTCTTCTAACTAGTTTCCTTTATTTGCGAAACTACAAGCAGTTTCATTCTTGTTTCGTAATGCTAGAATAGCTTCTTGCTGTAAAATTGACATTTAATTTGTTGCTGGGCGATTAATAGCTTTTGCAAGGGAAAGAGTTTGGGCACGAGAGCTTAAGAAAATGTCGAGTAGGGTCTGAAATTTGCTATTTGGAGCAGCTGCTTCAAAACGGCTTAGAGGTGCATGTTTTTGTAATTTTTTTCAAACCGTGGTAGAGATTCTAGAGAATATGTCAATATAACAAATGCCATAAAGAAAGGATAAAGGCAATTGTGGCCGCATATTTTTCTTCCAATCTTTTGTTCTTGCTCTAAAAAAATTAGATAAAAAAAGTACATAATGAAAATCAATTCTCTTAAATTATTAATGAAATTTCCTATCAGTTTCATGAATTTTGATTATCTGAAATTGATTTGGGAAAAACTAGTTTTTTTTTTACAAAAATGGAAAATCTAATTATTATAATGATGGAGAATAAAAATTAATTAATTTTGGCTAGACTGAAGGAAGAAGACACTAATTGCAATGCTGACATGGGATCCAATTAAGTCAATATACCTTTCTTTGGGAATAAAATTTAAAAGTATTCTAGTTAGACAAATGAAATTTTAAATTACCCTTGTTTGGGAAAAAACTCCTTACTTAAGTGTAGCAAGTTGACAGTACTTAATTAAAGCTGCCCTTCAACTCATTATTATTTCTCTCCAGCCCTAGTCATGGCACCTGATGGCACTAATTAGATCACTTAGTCACCCTTGCCTACCCAATAATAACTTTCCAAATAAAAATTTAACTGGAAGTTTCCTCAGATACATACTCAAATTTTCCTGAACCAAACTGGACCTTAGAATAGGCTACGTTTTCTTCATTCAATAATTAATTGATGCTTGTCTATCTTGGTTATTTTAACGAGCTATATTATTTGCAAGCTCAAGTCTTTTTATCCTACAGTACATAATGCATGTGATACTTAAGAAATAATTCAGACCCACGTTTATTTTGTAGTTTACTATCACATTTTTTGGCTTGTACATTGGCATTAATGTCTCATTTTCCATAACACATCAATTATAAATAATAGAATATGATCAAAGAATTATATATATATATATATATATATATATATAAAATATTTCATGTGACCCAGAAGAAAAAAATAGAAAATTATACTTATGTGACATTTACCAAAACAAAAAAGCCGAAAAAAAGAGAGAAAGAATATGAGATTCCATATGCTAGTTTTAGTTATGGCGACCTTGGATTTTTTTATGTCTAAAGTTTATTATTATATGTTCCCCTAATTTTTATTTTGACATTTAGTAGTGTCACTTAAATGTCTATGGATTATACTATCATATGACAGCAGTGTAAGTAATTCTTGGACTTGAAATGTTAAATCATAATTCTTGGACTTGAAATGTTAAATCATCTTATATGTGCATATATTTTGATTTCATCTTTACGGTTTGAAAGTGGTCAAATGGTTAAAACGGATGTTTTAGGGTATGTTTCGAAGCATATAAAGATGGATGAGTAATCAAGATAATGATTTATCTTCTCGAGTCACTTAAGAGAACAATAACTCATCTATCCTAGCTCACATTAACTTAAAGTCATTGGCCAAGATAAAACATGAGTTAGAATTATTGTGAATAGAGTAGAGATTGAGGCAAACTCTATCTATTTCTTAGATATTGAGATGAAAAGATTAAATTACACTAAGATTTTATGCATTGAATAAATTGGTCAAACCATTTTGACCTTTCTAACATTTGGGTGATCATGATGCATTGGTAGATGCCACTTTTGATATATGAATTAAATGGATAGTTTAATTCATTACCAACTTGTTGGAGAAGTCACACACAATAAGATAATCTTATGGAATATACTAAATTGACAGGATTGGAAATTTGAAATTTCTTAATTGGGCTTATTAAAAGAGAATTATAATTGAGCTTAATTAAAATGTTTAATTAAATGGATTTAATTAAAAGAGTTTAATTAAATTGTAGATCAAATTATAATTATAATAAATTTCAAGGCCAAATGGTAATTATACCAATTAAAATGGAGACACAACCCTACCTTATAGCCTCATTATGACCAGCCATCAAAAGTAAAGAAAACCCTAGGCATAGGTGGCAAAACCCTGTGGAAGTGTTCCCTTGCCGACACCCATTCTATCTCATGTATTCTTGGTTTCTGAAATTCTTCTAACCAATTAATAATTAAAAAATTGTTTTTAAGAGCTAGATGATTAAAATCGAAATAAGATGGTGAGATTATAAATCTCAATCTATTAGTATAGAGACAATCATAATACAATTTAATTTTTTGTAGAATCCATTAGTTATATGTATAGATTATCATTAGAGGCCAGACAATTTAACAGCTATTGGTGCGATCTAGCTTGTTTAGTGCACGTGATTGGATTGAGTCTTCATAATTTTGAAGTACAAGTCCTCAAAATTAAGGTATGATATTATTCAAAAATCTAAATTGTTCATGTGTATGCCAATTTTATTAGGTATTGTGTAAGATCATTTGTTTTGGTTTCGATATTATATGTTTATATTTTCATTGCATATATATATATATATATATATATATATATATATATATGTGTGTGTGTTTAATTTAATTGAGTATGAACGGAAACCAATAGATCTATCCCAAAATAGTCATCAACAATAAATATTTTTAAAAGTTTGGAGGAGGCCCCTAAGCATGCAGACGTTTCGCTCGTGCTTATTCACTTTTACTTCCAAAAGCGAAGACTTAACGAGGTGCTTTTTTTATAGAGAGACACAAAAGGAAGATACGGAATAGGTTAAGGAGTAACAAAACAGGGTCTAACCTTGGTTGTTGACTTAACAATGTGTTTGCTTCATCAATTCACCTCTTTTTTCAAACCATATATACTTTCATACAATTATCCTTTAGTCCATGAAAATCTTGAGTAAAAAATATTTGACAATTTTTTTTTGAAACAATAAAAATTTTTGGTTTAAAGAAAAGCGAATAAAAGTATTAAAATTTTAATTTCAGACTTACAAAATTTTTATATTTTAAAAATTGAAACATAACCATTTAAGCTAATACTCATATATGAGTGAGTATTGAAATTATCATAAGTACATTTTTATTAACAGGGTTAAAAGATAAATTTACCATCGTAATATGAGTGAGTATTGAAATTTATCACTATACTTTGATTTGATTGAAATCTATCATTGTATTTATTTTTGGAAATATAATTTCACATATTTCAATAAATTCTTATTTGTTAGTAACAGAAAATGTTTTATAGTTTTCGTCTTAATGACAAGCAAAAATTAATTGAAAATGAAAATGTATAATTCAATAACTAGAAATTGTGCTTTTTTTAAAAACCAAATAAAACTATAAACCAGCAAAGGGTGTTATTTTTTGATTGATATTTGAAATTTTCACATGGACCCAATAAAAAACTAAATTATAACCTCACACGTAAACCCAGTAGTCTATTGGCTGCCAAACTCACTCTAATCGTGTCGAGTGGTAGTGCACGCCTATCATACATAAATAATTAACACCGCCAAGGGCCAAGCCAACGTTAACAACTTATTGTCCGAAATGTTATGGAAATGTTGTGGCAAGTCGTAAAGCTTGAATTTGAGCCTTAACAATCTCACCTCATTTCCGCAACAGCCAAGCCAACTAAGGTTTATAACTGATTGTTGCCGAAAGTGTTGGGAAATTTCCAGTCTCCCCAGTTTCAACGGCCGAGGTGCATCCGTCGAGTGTGTCGACGGCGCTGGCGTTAAGCAACTGTTGCTGAAGAATTTGCACCCCGTCGCTCCCGAGGAACGTACTGAGCTGGAAAAATCAAAGTATACACCTGCATTATGGAAATAATCATATAGGATGGTTTAATTTATCTTTGTTTCGAAATCTTTAAAATACTAAAGGAGTGAAGACTTAGAATCATTATTATCATATACCCCGTTAGATTTATTGGGCATATTGTTCCAAGTAATGGCTATGTCATAGGCTCTTTCTGCGCTAACTATGCTGCGATACTCAACAAGTGCCATTGAACCTGGACTTCCAACATGATAAAAAGTAACCGTAGCTTTAGATGGGATTTGGCTAGGGTAACAGCTGTTTTCGCCAACATGCCCTTCACCATCAACGTGAGAAGTTAATATGATTGCCGAGTCCGTAGTGTTGTAACATTACAAATGGTGGTTGTGTCTGGAGACATGTCAATTTGACAATTCTAAATAAAATATAAAAATGATATGAAAAAAAATGATATAAACTAAAATTTAATGAAAACTTGTGAATAAATTTGTTAAAAATTAAAAAATAAAAAAACATTTTTTTTATAAACACAAATTTGAAACAAATTTTTTATATTTTATACTTTACAAACATAACTTTACACAACATGATACACACGAATAGCAAAATCTATGGTATTCTCTAGTTAATCTTCTCTGTGGGCGTTGTGTTTGTGCCTGGAGAGACTGGCTCATCTCCTACTACATACATACTAGTTTGCTGCGTAGAAAACAACAACTCTACGTGAAAAACGCAAAGGAGAGAATTTTTTTTTTTGGGTTATAAGAGAATCTTAAATAATTAAAAATACATACTAGTTTGCTGCGTAGAAAACAACTCCTCTACGTGAAAAACGCAAAGGAGAGAATTTTTTTTTTGGTTACAAGAGAATCTTAAATTATTAAAAATGATGGTACTTTGATTTGAACTTAAAAATTATAATATGTCACAATTTATCTTTAATTATTAAATCAAAAGATTGTTGACTAAAGAAAAGATATTTCACTCGATGCGTTAAAATATCTTGTTAAAATAAAGTATGTTCCATCAATAATTATTTGATGAGTATCTAACTTTGATATTTTGACAAGATATTTTATTTGCCAGCTCAGGTCTTTTTATCCCATAGTACATAATTGTCACGTCCTACGCAAGTCTAAGGTTTGATTGACGGGTGCAGGCTAAATCCGATCCCAACCCAAGTGATTAGAGGTTGGTTGACCAACCCCAGGCAGCCCAAGGTGGTGGGCGAGAGGCAAGCTTGGCGAGCAGCAGAGTAGGCGAGCTAGCTCATAAAGGCAAGCTAATCAGGCAAGTGGCGATCGGCGAGATCATAAGGAAGGAAGGCGAGTTGAAGGAACAGGCGAGCGAGGAAGCAGGATTGGGTAAGACCCGACTAGCCCAAGCACGTATCCAGATGCGAGCCCGGTCCAGTTCGACTTCAGTGGCTTCCAGCTGGCCAACACAATCGAAGGGCTTTCCAAAGCAATCTACCAACCATACACTTGGCCAAAATACTACCACACGATTGGGTGAGGGTTTGCCTATAAAATGGGTGTCTCCCCCACACTTGGGGCATTAACCAGAGAAGCGGAATAGTGAGGTCTCAAGTGTGGGTGCAGGAGAGAGCTGCTAAGTTAGTTGGAGCACTAGTGCTCCTCATAGGTGGACTGAGCCCCCTTGTGCGAGTCTCCTAGGCTGTGTAAAGCTCCCAAGGGTGTGCTCCTCCAACGTGGGTAGTTCTAGATTGGTCTCCCTTCTTGTAAAGCTCCTGTACAGTGTATTGTTTGATAATAATGCAAGTGTACAGTTTCTCCCACATGAGTGTGTCTGTGTTTGTGCACGTGTGCGTGTGTGTTTGTTTGACTTGGCTTGTGTTGTTGACGGGTACTACAAGGTTATCCTGGGCAAGGCAAGGCTGACTTAGGGACGTGGACGTGGACGTGAGTTTCCCACCCTAAGGTCGCACTATAGCTGGGCTTAAGCTCCCGGGATGTGACAGTTGATATCAGAGCAGGCGACCAAGCATGGCAATGGGCGATCAGCATTCGTGGACGATCAGAAGACCCTGACCACGTGAGCGCTGCACGCTCCAAAGGGCCCACTGAGAGCGGAAAAGGAGTAATGGGCACGTGGCAGCTGGTGTCAAAGCCGGCGATCAGGAGTTGGCGAGTGGCGATCAGCGTACGGTGGCGATCTGATCGATTTTGCGTGGAGCCGCCAGTGCCTGGTGTAGTCAAGACGAGTTTTAGACTAGTCAACTGAGTAAGCAGACGACGTGAGCAGAAGCGTGCCAGCACACTGAGGGGCAGGAAGCCTTGTGAGACTTTCGAGTGGCGAGGAGAAGCCACATTCTGTAGACTGGGTCCTCAAGGGCGAGCAGAGACCTTGGTGTGTGGACCGCCCAGAGCGTGGGAGTGCCTAACAAAAGTAAGGCTCGTAGCAGTAGCCAAGGGTGGTGAGCAGCAGTTGGCAGAGGATCAAGAGAGATCACCAACTTGGTGTCTGAGGTCAGTAGGCGAGCCAGGGACGTTCGGCGACCAGGCGCCATGTGAGCAACTGTTGGGTGCGCAGCTCTTAGTCAGGGGATATGGGCGAGGTCCAAGGTCAAAGGAAGTAGTCAGACTTCTCTGGCGTGGGCGAGCAGTAGCAGGAGTGGTTGGCATCGCTCAAAGAGGAGAGCCCGAAGTGCGCAGACGAAGGGTTGGCGCTCCCCTAGCAACGAAGCAGCGAGGGCGTTGCTAGGACAGGTGGGGGAGAATGTCACGTCCCACGCAAGTTTAAGGCCTGATTGACGGGTGCAAGCCAAATCCGATCCCAGCCCAAGTGATTAGAGGCTGGTTGACCAACCCCAGGCAACCAAAGGTGGTGGGTGAGAGGCAAGCCTGGCGAGCAGCAGAGCGGGCGAGCTAGTTCATAAGGGTGAGCTGGTCAGGCAAGTGGCGATCGGCGAGATCATAAGGAAGGTAGGCGAGCTAAAGGAACAGGCGAGCGAGGAAGCAAGATTAGGTAAGGCCTGATCGGCCCAAGTGCGTATCTAGACGCGGGCCCGGTCCAGTTCGGCTCCAGTGGCTTCCAGTTGGCCTCCAGCTGGCCAGCATAATCGGAAGGCTTCCCAAAGCAGTCTGCCAACCATACACTTGGCCAAAACACTACCACACGATTGGGTGAGGGTTTGCCTATAAAATGGGTGTCTCCCCTACACTTGGGGCATTAACCAGAGAAGCGAAACAGTGAGGTCTCAAGTGTGGGTTCGTGAGAGAACTGCTGAGTTAGTTGGAGCACTAGTGCTCCTCATAGGTGGAGTGAGCCCTCTTGTGCGAGTCTCCTAGGCTGTGTAAAGCTCCCAAGGGTGTGCTCCTCCAACGTGGGTAGTTCTAAGTTGGTCACCCTTCTTGTAAAGCTCCTGTACAGTGTATTGTTTGATAATAATGCAAGTATACAGTTTTCCTCACATGAGTGTGTCCGTGTTTGTGCAAGTGTGCGTGTGTGTCTGTTTGACTTGGCTTGTGTTGTTGACGGTTACTGCAAGGGTATCATGGGCAGGGCAAGGCAAGGCTGACTTAGGGACGTGGACGTGGACGTGAGTTTCCCACCATAAGGCCGCACGGTAGCTGGGCTTAAGCTCTCGGGATGTGACATAATGCATGTGATACTTTAAAAAAAATTTCTGACCGGAGTTTTTTCTTATAGCGAGATATTTTAAAATTTTTATCCTTTAATAAAAGTAATTTTAAACTTATTTTCTTAAATTAAGTATTTTAAGCCATGTCATCATCTCCTTTCTTATGTTTTTTTTATTCTTTTACTGTAATTAAAAAAAAACTAAAACATGCAATAATTTTTCCAACACTCAAAGCAGTCCATTTTTTTGAATAATAAATAACAGTACTACAACATAAATTATGGCTTGAATGAATAAATACAAAAAAAAAAGTTCGAACTTTTCAGCTTTGACACCGTAATTTTGCTTTCTCCATGTGAAAGCCTAAGATATCTTTTCAGAATGAGAATAATCTATTTCAAGTCATTGGCGATGAAGAAAACAAGTCTGCATCAATCAAATGGCTAAAAAACTCAGCAACATGGTGGTGACTGGCTCAATAAATAAAAAAAAGGTACATGCGTAGCTTTTTCTTTTATTTTCAGTCATGTACCGTAGCTTTGATCTCCTACATCACTAAGTCCAGGAATTATAAACCCTTTCTCGTTGATGGTGGGATCAATAATTCCAGTATACACATGAAGCTCAGGGAATTTCTCGCTGAGTTTTTGAAGGGCAGTAGGAGTTGCCAGAGCAGATTTCAGTGGTTGAAACTCTGAACATTTTGACTGTCATACCTTCACTGCTTCACACACGTCAACCACAAAATTTTTAACGGGCTTCGTATCAGCCTTTGGCTGAACATCCTCTCGATAACATAGATCAACTTTAGTTTACATCATTTCTAAGGCAAAAATACAGTTTAATTGGACCCAACGCTTAAAATCATAGGTTTAAAAATATTTGAATATTCTCTCAAAAAAAATTAGTTTGAATATGTGTATACATTTTAGAGTAGTTAAAACTTAAAGGAGTTTGAATATGTGTCTTCTTATTCAAACAATTTTAAATAGATTTTGAGAATTTTTTAAAAATAAAATAATCTGAAAAACGCATACAATAATCACAGGAAAAAAAAAAGAATAAGACGATGTTGCTTAAATACATTGTTTAGGGAAATTAGTTTAAAATTATTCCTATTAAAGAATAAAGATTTTAAAAAACCTCTTTGTGAGAGAAAAACTCGTTTATCTTGTAGTTTATAATCACTTTTTTTTGGCTTGTACATAGGCATTATTGGTTCATTTTCCATAATATATTAATTGTAAGTAATAGAATATGATTAAAGGATAATATATATAATTTTAATATGACTCAAAAGATTTATAATCTTATTTGAAGTTTACCGAAACAAAAACGCCGAAAAAGAGATAAAGAAATAGGAGATTCATTACGATAGTTTTAGTTATGATGACCTTGGATTTATTTCTATCTTCATTTTATTAACTTTTGCTAGCTAGATAATTGTTGTTAATAAAATTTTAAATTTAATTAATTGTAATGACATAAAGTTATTAAATAATATATTCAACTAATTAATTTATAATAAATTATATAGTTATTATAATTGTTGTTGCACAAAACAACAATAAATGATTGTTAATGTCAATGTCTGTCTTCTCTCCCCACGCTTCTCCAAAAAGTTTCTGTAAAACAAGAAAAGTCAGAGGAATGCAGGGGGTGGTTCCCTGCGTAGGCACTCCGATGCTTAAGTCAACCAAAGATTCTTGAGTATTGAGAAACATAAAAGTCAGAAGTCAAAAATTAGAGAGTAAAATAATACCTATGGTTTATTTATAGGCAACTAAGTTACCAATACTGCAGAGTAATTACATAAGGGCAATTTCATCCTTTTAAAAGAGTTTGTGTCCCAGCACGACTCTAACACCTTCAATCTGAGGCGACATATGTGTGTTGCATGGCGGGAGATCACAGACCGCAGCCACACTCATCCGGCAGCAGGCATAACGCGAGTGGTCTTCCGAGATTTGTCGCATGCAACAGAGTCCCTTCCGCTGGCGAGAGGAGTCTCCCACATATTGAGCTAGGATTCGAACGATGCCTCTCGCCTAATACCACGTGGCCTAATAACTTTCTGCCACGTGGAGGTCCTTCTAGTTATTGGGCCTCGACCCAGTGTAAATAGGCTTTTGCCATATCAATTGCTCCCCACTCTCTTATTGGATTTCTTCCAATACAGAGAGTATATAAATACTTGAATCCGGGACATTTTAGTCTTTTCTTGATTTTTTTATTGTTTTTTCTTTTTTTTTTGCAAGTAAAAAGGTTCAACTCTGCGGGAGGTGTTTCCTGGTGCGCGACGTTTAGTATTCCCTGTCGCAACTATATAAGCAACAGAGGCCCAACAGAATCACGCAAGAAATCCTCTGTACCAGCACTCTGTCGTGCTTTCTAACTCTCTTGCCAAACGTTAGTCTGCCGCATCACTTAGCCTCTCGCGAACCTAGTCTCTCGCCTCTCATACAGAGCCTTTCGCTCGTCACCCGTCGCCAACAGTTAAGTCTCTCGCGTAGTTTTTCATCTCCCACGAATCTAGTAGTCTCCTATAGGTCTTTAGGTCTCCCGTAGGGTGTTAGGTCTCCCGCCTTTGTCACCTATCCTCCTTACTTTATTATTCCTTAGACATGTCTTCTTAACGCGTAAGTAAGAAAATACTGAGGAAGGGCGGTGTTAAGTGTTCGCTATCAAACACGGACTTAGAAGAAATCAACACCCGTGTTAGCTTTAAATTGACATATATATTTTGAAATGACAAAAACTTAAGTAAGCTTTAATGTTTGAATTCATATTGTAAATTTGCCTTATCACACATGATTTTCTCAATCCATTTTCAAGTGATCATATCAAACATTAAGACCATGATTTAATGATGCATATTCTTATTGGTCTTAATACTTTATAAATGTTTTGAATACTTGAGAAAATTACTTGATGAATATTTAGACTATGTTTTCATTTGAGAATGTCAAGAAAAACTCCCACAAAAATGCCAAAATGTTTTGGGTTGAATTAGGATCAAAGGCCATATCATTTCTAACCCAAAATAGTGCAGGAAAAGCTTTCTGGAGGCATGGGATCAATTCCCTAAGGGAAGGGATCGATCCCTTTATGGTAGAATGTCTTCCCAAGGTCCCTCAAGCCAAGAATCAAGGTTCTGGACAAAAGGGATCGATCTCTTTGGGCATGGGATCGATCCTTCGGGACGAAAAAGTGCTGTAACGGCTAGTTTTTGTGAGACAACGGTCATACTCAAGTTTTGGCTCCACCCAACGGCTAGAATACATCCAAGGGACTATAAATAGAGGCTTAGAAGCTAAAGAAAGTAAGGGGAACTATTTAGCAACTCCAAAACACATATTCCTCAAATCTTCAAGCCTCAACAACAAATCAAGAGCTACAAATTCCTTATTTTCTATCATTCACATATCTCTTGTATTGTTTAGCACAAACATTGTATAGGCTTTTCTTTGTGCCTAATTTCTGTAATCACTTGCCTATCTAGAGGCCCTTCTTTGATTACATTATTTGTAACCCATCATTCCTTGTAAAGGGGAGGTTTCTCTTAAGCCTAGAAAAAGAGAGAGGTTTCTCTTTAGCCTAGAAAAAGAGGGAGTGTAACAAATTCAAGGATAGTGAATTTGGGAAAATCCTTGGGAGCGTCTCAAGGTAGAGGACAAAGGCAAGGTAGCCGAACCTCTATAAATCGATTGTGTAAATCTCTCTCTCCCTACTCTTTATTTACTTGCGATTATATTATGTTTATTGCATTGAACTTGGATTGCATGCTTGCCTAGCTTAGAGAACTTAGAAAATAATCAAATAGGCTAGAGAATTTAGAAGAATCCAAAAACGAGCTTAAGGGTAGTTAAAAACCGATTCACCCCCTCTCGGTATAGCCTATAGAGCCAACAATTGGTATCAGAGCTTGGGCTCGAGATTGATTTAGACTAACCTCTATCGAGCAAAACGATCATAAATGGCTCACTTGAATGTAGGCACACCCCTAGGAGAAGAGGGACACTCATTAGTTAGACCTCCCCTCTTCAATGGTGAAAATTACTCTTATTGGAAAATTAGGATGATGTTATTTGTGCAATCCAACGATTATGAAGTGTGGAGAGTAATAGTTAATGGCCCTAGAATCCCAATAAAGAAAGTAGATGGAAAAGATGTCCCTAAGAGTGAAGATGCGTGGGACACCAATGACATGAGATTGGCACAATTGAATGCCAAGGCTATGCACACACTCTTTTGTGCATTAGGTCCCAATGAGTATAATAGAGTATCCTTATGTGAGAATGCTAAACAAATATGGGATAAACTAGCCATCACACATGAAAGGACAAATCAAGTTAGAGAGACCAAAGTAGGAATGCTCACACATGATTATGAGCTATTTAGGATGAAAGAAAATGAGTCCATTAGCGAAATGTTCACTAGGTTTAATGATATAATTAATGGACTTAAGGCTCTAGGCAAGGCTTATTCCAATGTTGAAATGGTGAAGAAAATTTTGAATAGCTTGCCTAAGTCTTGGGAGGCAAAGGTAAACGCAATAGAAGAATCTAAAGATCCTAACACCTTGTCTCTAGATGAACTTATGGGCTCCCTACTTACATATGAAATGAAATTAAAAAGAAATGAAGAGCCTTCAAAGAAAGTAGGGGTAGCACTTAAGTCTTCCACTCATGAGGTCATTAAAGATGATAGTGATGAGAGTGGAAATGAGGAAGAAAAGGAAATGGCAATGTTTGCCAAAAGATTCAATAGGTTCATGAGAATGAATGAGAGAGAGCAAAAGAGGAGACATCATAGGGGAGAGTCAAGTAAAAGAGAAAAAGACCCCTTAGTGTGTTATGAGTGTAATGAACCGGGTCATACTAAGTTGGATTGCCCTTTACTTAGGAAGGAAAAGGATAGTAAACCTAGGAAGAAAGCATTTGTGGCTGCATGGAGCGATAGTGATAGCTCCGATGAGGAAAACATAGATAATGAGGTAGCCTACTCATGCTTTATGGCTATTAGTGACGATGATGCTAGTAGTAGCTCTAGTGAAAATAATGAACATTTGATGAGCTACAAAATGCCTTTAATGATTTAGCAAATGAATTTCAATGCATGAACTCCAAATATAAGAAAATCATTGCTAAATTGAAAATACAAAATGAAGCCTTAACAAATGCTAAGATAGAATTTGAAAAGAAATTAGAAGAGGCTAACTTAGAGATAAATGAGTTAAATAAAAAGAATACAAATTTGCATAACTCATTCTCTAGGTTTTATATGGGTCAACAAAAATTAGATCACATGCTTGAGACCCAAAGAGCTTTCTTTGACAAAGATGGGTTAGGATATAATGCAATACAAAAAGAAACTCATCTAAAGAATTTCCTAGTGAGCAAAAATACTATGCATGATTTATCTCTTACATGCTCACTATGCAATATGATAGGCCATTCTTCACAAGCATGCACAAATAGAAAAACCACATTTAGAGGAAGAGTAGTTAGAAAATTATGGGTGCCAAAGCATGCTATGAATAATGATGAATTATGCTTGAAATGTATCCCAAAAGGATCAAAAATTATTTGCACTAACTCTCATGGACCCAAGAAAATTTGGGTACCAAAGCATGCTTGAAATTGTTTGACGTAGGAGTGTTAGAGCATGAGAATACAAAGAAACAATGGAGTTCAAATGCTCTACACACACCCCCATGGAGATTGCTTATGCCAATGAGAAAGAGGAAGAGCTTAAGAATCCATACTTGACAAGGTCACAACAATTCTTCAAAGAATGGCATAAGGTGGATTCAACTATTCAATGCAAAGCATTCTCTAGCAAAGGAGTTTTGTAAGCTTAAATCCTATCTCTTCAAAACTCATTTTTGCTAAAATTATTTATATGTTTTATTGATGCACTTGGTTGATGATTCTTGATGCATTGTGAGTTGAATGATTGAACAAAAAGGCATGACAATGATCTTTGAATGTTTGATGAATAGTACTTGATGCATTGAATAAAAAAGCATGATTTATGATTTTGAAATGATTATTGGATTTCTGCATTTTGAGCAAGTTTTCTATATGTTGATAATGTATTTACTTGCCTCAAATGATCAAATATGTCATTTACACAAAATGTCATGTCATGAGCAAGAATGAAGAACTTGTATGATGGAAATTATGGCATGTTGTTCACAAGATGTATGCTTTAATAATATATGTGCTTAAAACCTATGTGAACAAATTTGTTTTGACATATTTGTGGTATCCAATGCTTTGGTTTTGTCAAATTATGCTTAACTTTCAAAATAACCTCCTTTGAGGCCAAAAATGCATTTTATTGTGAAAATTCTTCCAAAATTACAAAATCTTTTGTAAAATGGTTTTTGATTCATGTTTTTCATTCATACAAGTCCAAAATCATGTTTTACAAATGTTTAAACCCTTACTTGGACTTAAAATACTCAAAAACAAACTTTTGGTACCTCAAAGGTTGGATTTTCTATCAAAAACTACAGAAACAGAATGAGGGATCGATCCCTCAACAAGCAGGATCGAACCCCCTTGAGCAGAATGCAGGAAATCTGCATTCTGGAGTTAAGGGATCGATCCCCCTCCGCTAGGGATCGATCCCCCTGGCCAAAATGGGTTTTCTGTACTTTTTCAACTAAAATTGAGAAGAACTTTTCATTGTTTTGATACTTTCTCTCTTCTCAACTTAAAATTCATTGGTTTAACTCCTTTTTGATGAACTTTAAACTATGAAAAATCATTTTTCATTGATATCATGCCTTAATTCCATCAATTTGTATCATTTCCAACAAATGGTATCACTTTCAACAATCAATATCATTTTTCTTGATGTCACAAGTGCAAAATTAGTTTTCTCATTGAAAATGGTCATGAATTGCATAAATCTTGAAATAATCTTGAAACATACTTTCAATGAATGCTTAAACATAATTTTGAGAAATATTCCAAGAATTTATGGATATATTTGAGAATTTGATGAACTTGTGCATAATGAATATTCTTCATCTCTTTTGTTCATCTTAGTCAAGCATGCTTATAGGATTATGTTTATTAGCTTGACTCAACTACTCCACTCTAGGTTACATGATAATTATACATCTAGTGAATTGATTTCAAATTTAAATTCAACAATTGGTAATGGTCATTAGCCTATAATTAGTGATGATAAATGAATCCTAAATGTTGAGTTACATGAAAATTTATCATCCATGTACTTAAATTTTTCTTATGGCCAAACTATTAAAGAACTTGAGCTTTAATGACAACACCAATAATTTATATACATGCATTGAATCTTGATTCTTTTGATGTTGAACATGCATGTTTACTTAAGTTGAATCAATAATCATGCCTATGAGATGAGAATAGTTGTTTTCATGATATTATGTGCTTAACCTCACTCATAGTTTATGGATTTTAATGATAAAATATATTTTAGCTTGATAATATTGATTCACTTAGGTGAAGCCATTTTAGTTAAAATAGCATATACCCTCTAGAACGTTAAATGATGATAACAACTAGGGATATGGCTCTTAATTGATTAAAATGGTAATTTTGAATCTTTCCTTGCTCATAATTGGTTAAGGACTTGAATTGGAAAATGAGCATAGGATTTTTGTGCTTGAAACCATGGAAGAAAATGTGTTTGCTTGAATTCCTTGATTTTTTGAATCTTCCATATGGTATAAATTTGTGAATATGAATATGGATTAATACTTTATGATAGTGTGCTAATGATTAATTGATCCATATGCATATTTGATGATATGTGTTGTGTTCTTGCATATTTAGAATGATTATTTTCTTGACATGAACACACTACACATAGATATTGGATTCATGCAAAAGGCCTAAGTCAACCATTAGTAACAATTGGCATTTAGATTGAAATAACAATTAGTATCATTGGCAACCATATTTTCAACAATTGGTAAGCCAAAACTAAATTGCCAATTAGTATGAGCTTTAAATTGACAATTCTTCTCATACTCTTTAGATTGAAATGACAAATAGGGAAGAATTCATATAGGATATTTTTGCATGAAACTCTTGTGTGCTAGAATTTGTAGTTAATTGCTAAATGTCTTAATTCTTTGCACATTTTTGATTGAACATGATTCATGAGCTCATGTATTCATATGTCATCTACTGTTAGCTCATAATCATGATGTATTACCATGCACCTTAGTTAGACTTTAGAAAGAACAATTGATATACTTAGGTGCTTAATAGGATTGAAATGAGCAAGTCATAGACCTTAGTAGATATTTTTAAACAACTTGCTTCCTTATTTACCAATTGAGAACTTCTTGCAAAATTATTTATAAACAATTGGTATAGGAATATAAGTCTTGTCCTTTGCATGCCTAAATATTTCATAATCTTTATAGACATTGACTTATTTATTTGTGCTATGAGTCCCTTGTACTAACACGTTTCTTGTTGGATGGAGCATCTTTATCTCTTCCACATAGCCATAATTTTAGGGGGAGCATATTTTTTCTTATTTTTTCCTTCTTTTTGCTATGACAAAAAGGGGGAGAGATAGATATTAAAAGGGTGAGATATAAAGGGGGAGAGATAATGGGGGAGAAATAGTTTGAAAATTCATTTTCAAAACCCATGCTTATATTAAGGGGGAGCTTTATAAAATCCTGCTTTATTTGAGGGGAAGTATTTTATTAAAGAATTTTCAAAGTAAATTTACATTAAGTTTTGTCATATCAAAAAGGGGGAGATTGTTAGCTTTAAATTGACATATATATTTTAAAATGACAAAAACTTAAGTAAGCTTTAATGTTTGAATTCATATTGTAAATTTGTCTTATCACACATGATTTTCTCAATCCATTTTCAAGTGATCATATCAAACATTAAGACCATGATTTAATGATGCATATTCTTATTGGTCTTAATACTTTATAAATGTTTTGAATACTTTAGAAAATTACTTGATGAATATTTAGACTATGTTTTCATTTGAGAATGTCAAGAAAAACTCCCACAAAAATGCCAAAATGTTTTGGGTTTAATTAGGATCAAAGGTCATATCATTTCTAACCCAAAATAGTGCAGGAAAAGCTTTCTGGAGGCATGGGATCGATCCCCTAAGGGAAGGGATCGATCCCTTTATGGCAGAATGTCTTCCCAAGGTCCCTCAAGCCAAGAATCAAGATTCTGGACAAAAGGGATCGATCCCTTTGGGCATGGGATCGATCCTTCGGGACGAAAAAGTGCTGTAACGGCTAGTTTTTGTGAGACAACGGTCATACTCAAGTTTTGGCTCCACCCAACGGCTAGAATACATCCAAGGGACTATAAATAGAGGCTTAGAAGCTAAAGAAAGTAAGGGGAACTACTTAGCAACTCCAAAACACATATTCCTCAAATCTTCAAGCCTCAACAACAAATCAAGAGCTACAAATTCCTCATTTTCTATCATTCACATATCTCTTGTATTGTTTAGCACAAACATTGTATAGGCTTTTCTTTGTGCCTAATTTCTGTAATCACTTGCCTATCTAGAGGCCCTTCTTTGATTACATTATTTGTAACCCATCATTCCTTGTAAAGGGGAGGTTTCTCTTAAGCCTAGAAAAAGAGAGAGGTTTCTCTTTAGCCTAGAAAAAGAGGGAGTGTAACAAATTCAAGGATAGTGAATTTGGGAAAATCCTTGAGAGCGTCTCAAGGTAGAGGACATAGGCAAGGTAGCCGAACCTCTATAAATCGATTGTGTAAATCTCTCTCTCCCTACTCTTTATTTACTTGCGATTATATTATGTTTATTGCATTGAACTTGGATTGCATGCTTGCCTAGCTTAGAGAACTTAGAAAATAATCAAATAGACTAGAGAATTTAGAAGAATCCCAAAACGAGCTTAATGGTAGTTAAAAACCGATTCACCCCCCTCTCAGTATAGCCTATAGAGCCAACAACCCGCTTCCCCCTCCCTCCTGGTTACCAATATAGACTTTCAAGCAATAAGGAATATTCTCCTTACCTAGTTACTAGTAGCGTAGCTGTACATAAAGCATCCTTAGTCTTTGGTTTTCGCTTTCCTCTTCCCGAATTTGGTCTAGCTTTCCTTAGGTATAAGGATATTGTCTTGTGCCAACTCCATCCTCATGTGTGGGCTCAAATAGTAGGATTCTCTGTAGTTTTCCATAATTTAGGCATCGTTCCTACCGTTCCCCTTATAAGTGCATTTTTTAGAGTTTGTGGGTTAAAAGGTTTAGTTACATTCTCTCTCCAAAGTTGATGGGTTTCCCAATAAGATTTTTACGAACCTTCCCAATAAGTTACGCAAATTCGAGAGTGAGTGGGTCGTTGTTGAGATTCCAAGAGATTTGAGAATCCGTACTAGATGGAATCGTGATACTAGCGACCACTCAAAGCGCTCGAAAAGGTTTGGTTTAGCTACATTAAAGGACCACCTAGGCGAGTCCAAACAACTTATTTGTTCTACCGGGGAGCGAGATTTGTTTTCCCTTGTAACCCCCGAGAACAATACAGTGGCCGGTTGGGGAGTAAGCAGAGTTATCCCTGAAACTCCCACTATTCCGTCAAACCTTCCCTCATCCTCGCACACACCTCGTCCCAATTCTAGTTGTCCGCCCGTGGTTCCTGTAGCCGAACCATCTAACCCCGTAGGTCGTTTAGTATATGAGTCTTCTTCTGACTCGGGGGATGAAATACTTGGGACTGCGAGCGCTGATGATTTATCTGAGAAGGATCTTGAGTGGAACCAAGGCAACGCATTCGGGAGTCCCTTCTACGACTTTTCGTCGGATTAAAACTTATCTAACTTAGACGGTTTTGGTGACATTTTAGGTTTTTAGCAATAATTCTTTTTATCATCATCGCATACGTGGTTATCGTCTTTTGACTTGATATGCTAATTTTTCTTCTTGTGTTATGCAGATATGAGCTTCTTAAATGCCATGCGTCGAAGGAAAGCCACTGTATCCTCCTTTGGAGTTCCACCAGAAGTTCCTTCGCCACGTAAATAGCCTAGGGTTGAGGCTTCTGCTTTGGAGAACCCACGTGCTCCTCCTCCTCCTCCCCTAACCACTGGTGAGTCTAGTTACCCTGCTCAAGAGGCTGGAAGAAGCAAGCAGAAAAGGCACCTTATCCGTGACCGCAGCTCAGACGATCACGAGAGCTCGAGGTCACAAAGAAGTGAGTTCGCTACTCAAGAGGGTAACCTCGAGCGTTCCGAAGGTGCACTCGTACCTCGCAAGCCTCGTAGGAAGAACCGAAAGAGGCTCAACATTGAAGATGCTATAGCTGCGAGGCCAATTTTGCCAAAGGTAACGCCTCTTACTCTCAGGCGTTACCAAGTGGACGGAAAGAGGGTAGTCGATGGAGACAACTTCCAAACCTACCTCAGCGTTAACGACAACGACAGTATTAAGGATCTCGGGGTAGCCTCTCGTCTGGCTTGGAGCATTATCCTCCCACGTGATGAGAATGAGATCTTAAAGAATCTTTCCACGGGTGAGGACACCTCCGGTTACCTCGTGATGAAGGTAAGAGCTTCAAGCTTCTTTTGGAGTGCATATGTTTTATCTTTTTCTGTCTGGGTTTTTGATCACTTTCTTTGTGTTTTGTCAGGCTGCTCAACAAGTGGTGGCTGTCAATGCGCAGCACCGGACTTTAAGAGAGCAAGCTGAGAAGGGGCTAAATGATCTTCAAGAGAAGTACACAACACTTCAAAACGAGGTCGTTCAACCCCGTCCGCTTTTTAACAGGGTGAATGAGTTGAGGAGGGACAACGAGGCGCTGAAATGACAAAATATGGACCTCGATCTGAAACTTAAGGAAGAGCAAGCACAAGTTGCTTCTCCTCAAGGGTACCAAGAGTCTTATAATAAAGCAACGCACGATTTTGAGGCCATGAGGTCACAACGGGACAAGACTATCGAAGAAATGCAGAATGTGCTAGATCGGCTAAGAGAGGTCCGAGCTGAAGCTGTCCGTGAATACCGCCTATCCCAAGATTGCTTTGAAAAGAAGCAAGTTTATTCAGCGGGATTTGTCAAGTACTGCTTCTATCTTGCTCGTTCTTGGCTAGAGAAGCAGAGGTCTAATGAGACCTTCCCTGAGCTGCTATTTACTGAAGAGGCCGAGTTCTACGACGCTCCTTCTTGTATTAAATATGAGCCTGACTCGAAAGATTTGGAGGATTACTTGGAGGAAGGGGCTGTGGATGACTTAAAAAACCTCGAAGGTCCCTTGCCCCCTCGCAGGCCATGCGATCAGCACGAGTTTGTTGAGGCACACGATTAGCCCGAGTCTGTTGAGGCACGTGACTAACTCGAGCCTATTGAGGCATTGCAAGGATCAGACAGCGAAGATCTTCAACTTTCCAACTATACTACTATCGATCCCGTGCTAGACTTCGCGGTTGTCAAGATTGCGGGGCCTTCAAGTGATGTTCCCCTTTTTGAGGCTGCTCCTCCTAAAGATCCAAACGCAAGTCCAGCTCCCCAAGATCTTAATGTTGTCACAGCGCCTTCCCTTCTGGCTGACTCAGTCCTCACCATAGACTAATTAGGATGCTTTTCTTTTTCATTTCGTTTTTCATTTCAATTGTAATTCATACAAGCAGTATAACTGTAAATGATTCATTTCTATTTAATGAAAATTAGCATTTCCTTTGCGATTTTTCTTTTCTTTGTATGCTTGTAATATAATACAAACTGTTTTTACGCATATTATGTTATTACGATGCGATTTTAGTTGAGATATCATCATCTTTATTGGAATTTTAGCAATTTATATCCACAATGCTATATAGTATGCTAAAATATTATAACATGAAGACATTCTATATCATCATCTTCATTGGAATTTTAGCAATTTATATCCATAATGCTATACAATACACATGAAGACATTCTATTGATAACATAACATACTTTTCAGCATACCTTTTGTCATGTCATATTGTATTGCTCCCTAAGTTTTTCTTTGAGACAGTGTTACTTCCTGCTCAAAGACGAACTTGTACTCGAGTATAATGTCTGTCTTGCGCATTCTACGCTTTAGGACTTGTGTACTCTGTTTGCCCGTCTTGTGTATTCTTCACTTAAGGACTTGTCTGTTTGCCCGTCTCGTACTTTTTTTGCTTAGGGACCTTTTTGATTTGCCCGTCTATCGCATTTTTCGCTTAGGGACTTTTTCATTTGCCCGTCTCACACCTTTTTGTGTTTAGGGACTTTTTATTTGTCCGTCTCGCGCATTTTTCACTTAGGGACTTTTTCATTTGCTTGTCTCGCACCTTTTTGTGCTTAGGGACTTTTTATTTTCCCGTCTCGCGCATTTTTCGCTTAAAGACTTTTTATTTGCCCGTCTCGTACCTTTTTGTGCTTAGAGACTTTTCGTTTACCCATCTCGCACCTTTTTGTGCTTAGGGACTTTTTATTTGCCCGTCTCGCGCATTTTTCGCTTAGGGACTTTTTATTTGCTTGTCTCGCACCCTTCTGTGCTTAGGGACTTTTTATTTGGCCAGCTTTTGCCCACATCACTATTATTCCTGCAACACGCTTATAAGTTAAATTGTCACTTGCATAAAACATGAAATTATGAGTAATTGGTCTCTTATTCATAAGTTTATCAATAACATGACATGATATTTTCCATTTATGCAAAGTAATGTTTTAAAATAACGACAAGAAAATAAAGCGATAAAATGGAAAATACAACTTTTCTTATTACCAGTACAACTTTAAATGGTTGACATTCCAAGTCTTTGATATCTTTTTTCCCTATAAAGTCTCCAAAGTGCATGTGCTTGGTCCAATCATTCTTCTGATTCTGTAAGGTCCTTCCCAATGGGCTCGGAATTTCCCATCCTCTCTTTGAGCATTTGCAATGGCTAACTTTCTCAGCATAAGGTCTCCTTCTTACAATTCTCTGCTCTTAACTTGAGCATTGTAGTAAGCAACTATTCACTGCTGATAGGCGGCTAACATCATTTTTACTGCATCCCTCAGTTTATCTATTAGATCAAGATTCTGTCTAAATCCCTGAGAGTTGATTTCTTAAACGTAAGGGATTAATCTAGGCAATTCCGCTCCAATTTCAATCGGGATGAGGGCCTCAGTTCCATATACCAAATTAAACGACGTTTCTCCTGTTGACACCCGACTAGTCGTCCTATAAGCCCATAGAACACTTGGGAGCTCATCCACCCAAGCTCCATTTGCCTTGTCCAATATGGTCTTTAGCCCATGCAGTATGGTTCGATTGCTTACTTCAGCCTGCCCTTTGGCTTGTGGGTAGGATACAGACGATATCCTTAGTTGAATATTTAGGCCTTTACAAAATTCTTAAGATGCATCACAATCGAACTGTTTTCCATGATCGGCATTCAACGCCTAGGGGACTCCAAATTGGTAGATAATATCTTTTCATACCATCGCCTCCACCTTCTTTTCAGAAATTATGGCTAACGGTTCTGCCTCTATCCATTTCGTAAAGTAGTCGGTAGCTACCAGTAGGTATTTCCTTTGTCCAGTCCATAAAGGAAAGGGTCCCAAAATGTCGAGCCCCCATTGTGTGAATGGTGTTGGTTGAAGAGTGCTCTGGAGGGTTGAGACAGGTGCCAGTGTTATTTGAGCAAATTTCTGACATTTTTCACATCTTCTCACTTTCTCAATGGCATCCCTCTTCAACATTGGCCAGTAAAATCCAGCTCGAAGTATTTTTGAGGCTAGTGCTCTAGCTCTCAAATGTTCACCACATACATCTTCGTGGACTTCTACTAAGGCATATTCGGCTTGATCAAGGCCTAAGCATTTCAACAAGGGCATAGTAAACCCACGCTTGTAGAGCTCACCATTAACCATCGTAAATCTGGCACTTTGCAATTTAAGCCTCCGAGCTCCGTCTATGTCATCGGGGAGTTTTTCTTCCAAAATGTAATCTTTGATTGGGTTTCTCTAATAATTCCCGATCTTGACTTTGCAAACTTCTTCTTCTTCAATGCTTGGCTTGGCTAGACACTCCACTTTTACAACTCCACTTTTTATTCCCCTAGAGGAGGCCAGCTTTGAAAGAGCATTTGCGTGACTGTTCTCAGACCGGTTTATCTGAGTTAACCGGAAGTTCTTAAATGCTTGTGCCAGTAACTAGACTTTCTGTAGATAAGGGACTAGACCAGGCTCCCGTGCTTCATATTCACCAGAGAATTGATTTACCACCAACTGTGAGTCAGTATGAGCCATCAAATTGCTGACTTCCAATTTCTCGGCTAGGTTCATTCCGGCTATCAAGGCTTCGCACTCAGCCATATTATTTGAGCTTGGAAAGTCAAAACGCAAGGAATACTCATAAGTTTCCCCTTCGGCTAAAATCAACACAATTCCGACTCCACTACCATCCACGCTACGGGCTCCATCTACAAACGTTTTCCTCCAAACTATTTCTGATTCTCCGTGGGCCTCCCAACCAGTGCATTCTACAATGAAATCCACCAATGCTTACCCTTTTATCGCCTGACGAGGCTGGAAGTG
Organism: Heritiera fomes; assembly: GCA_032173925.1. NCBI lineage: Eukaryota > Viridiplantae > Streptophyta > Magnoliopsida > Malvales > Malvaceae > Heritiera > Heritiera fomes. The sequence goes on along the minus strand of JAPDPM010000017.1, from coordinate 24,978,505 downwards.
TATGTCATATTCACTAAGCTCAACCGCCCATTTAGTTAACCGCCCCGAGTGTTCTGGCTTCTTGCAATATTTGCCTTAAAGGCTTATCAGTTAGGACAGTCACTGAGTAAGCCTGAAAGTACGACCTTATTTTTCGGGTTGACATCATAAGCGATAAGCCTACATTTTCCACTTGGGGATATCTCTTCTCAGCATCTGGCAACACTTTGCTCACATAATAGATTGGACAGTCCCTGTCTCCATCTTTCCTCAACAAGACTGCTCTTACTGCCTTTTCGCCAATACCCAAATACACAAATAGCTTGTCTTTAGGTTGAGGCCGAGACAACAGTGGCAACTCTTTTAAGTAATCTTTTAACTTCTCTCATTACACTCTTCGGTCCATTTAAAATTTTTCCCTATCTTTATCGCCTTAAAGAACGGCAAACTCCTTTCTGCTGATTTAGATAAAAAGTGGTTCAAGGCTGCTATTCTCCCAGTTAGCCTTTGAACTTCCCTGACAGTGTTGGGCGGCTCCATGTCCAAGATGGCTTAAACGTTCTCGGGATTAGCTTCAATTCCTCGATTAGTGATCATGAAGCCCAAGAATTTTCTTGACCTCACTCCAAATGAGCATTTGCTGGGGTTCAGCTTCATGTTATACTACCGTAATACCTTCGAACACCTTTGACATTTTCTCAGCATGCGACTCCTCCTTACGGCTTTTTATGATCATATCGTCCATATACGCTTCCATGGTGTTACCCAACAAGTCTTTGAACACTTTGTTTACCATCCGCTGATATGTAGCCCTTGCATTTTTCAGCCCAAAAGGCATTACTCGCTAGCAGTCTGTTCCGCTATCGGTAATGAAAGAAGTTTTCTCCTCATCATCTGTGTGATACTTGGGCCCAATATAATAAAACAAAATGAGTAAATAAACAAATAAAGAGAGGCCCAATAAGAATAGAGGGCACCGGCTGTAGTTTAGTTAGGTTAAAATATATATAATATATACATATATAAGAAACAAACAGTGTTGTGAGCGGCGAGAAAGGTTGACGCCGAAAAGAAAGAAAAGGGTGGTTTGGCTGCTGTGTGCCAAGTCGAAGGAGAAAAGAAATTTAAAAAAAAAGAAATATAAAGAAAAGCTAGGGCGGCGTGAAGCTTTGGAGGCAGAAGCAGTATAAAGCCAAAAAAAATAGATAGGAGAATAGAAAGCTTTAAGCAGCATTGAAATAGAAAAAAAGAAAGAAAAGAAAGTGGCGTGAGTGAGACAGTAAGCACGCAAAGTAAAAGAAACAGGAAGGAAATTGAGCTGGTTCTATCATGTCCAAAGAAAAAAAATGAAAGAAAGAAAGATTGAAAGAGTGCGTGAAAACACTGTTGCGTCGAAGGAAGAAAGAGATTTTGAGAAAGTTTCGCCATTGCTGAGAAAAATAAAGAGAAAAAAATTAAAAAGGAGATTTGGAGTTGCTCTTAATGTGAGTGCAAGAAGACCAAGGTGAGTAAAGGTACCCCTTTAATTTTTATTGTTACTTCGTGTAGTTAGGGATTTAGTTTTGAGGAAAAAAAAAGAGATTTAAAATTTGGGAAAAATTTGTATTGTGAAGAGAGTACAATTTTTTTTTTGCTTTCATCAAATAACGTTAATCACACTAGTTCACAGTTTATCGAGTTATAATTGTTTAGCGAATATAATATAAGTTGTCAGCTTCTGTCAGATAGTGTAACTCACGTCTAATTGATAGCGTGTGTAGACACCTAATTTTGTTCGGAATTATAAATATATATTTGGATTGGATCTTGTTTCAGTCTTAGTAATTTGAGATTGAAATTTGCTCGATTTAATCGTGTGTTTGAATTAATTTCGAATAATTTGGCTTTCGAGATGAATTTAAAGCAGTTCAAGTATCATGAAAATCGAATTTTGTCTTTCAAGATCAATTCCGGATTTATCCTAAATAATTGGGCCTTTTTCTTGATTTGTGAAAATTAATTGGGCTGAAGCCCAAAATCCAATAACCCAAATTAATTGAAGTTGGATTGTTAGATTTAAAGATCTAAGCCCATATGTTTTATTTTATTTTATTTTATTATTTAATATTTTAGACAATTTGTAACAAAACAATAATAAATAAAAAAATAAAAAATAATGAATTAAAAAAAAAGAAGGGCTAATGCTGGTGCCGGTGCCGACACCAGCAAAGAAGGCTACAACCGGCCACCCCAAAAATAACCCTATCATCCCACCAACTCTATTGACAAATACCATCTGCATTTAAAGCCCAGTTGCATGTTGATTATAATATTTGAACCTCAAAGATTTAATCCGTTTTTATTGACTAAATACACACCAAAAGCTGCTCGAGGAGAGGAAGGAACACGGAAGAGCACTGGTTTCAGAAAAACCATGGTCTAAAGATCCTACAGACCGTCTTCTTTAGCCATGGCCTTCACGCAAGAGCCATAATTTTCAAATCGATTTTCGTCGACATTTAAGAAGAGCTAGCTTTTCTGAAGATCATCGGTCAAAAAATGAATTATAATCCCTGGATCTCAAGGATTTTATGTCTTTTTGGACATCAAATGCCTATTTAAAGAGGAGAAGAACACAGAAAAAAGAACATACACCGAAAAACAGAGAGAAATACACAGAAAAACACAAAAAAAACCCAAAAAATCCTCTCTGCCTTCAACCAAAATAATAATCTGAACAACACAGATTAATAAAAAAAACCAATCTCAGCTCAAAAATCAACAACCCAAAACACAATCTCAGATCCAATCGAAATAACCAAAACACTGTCCAAAGAAGTATAAAAAAAAAAGGAAGAGAACAAGAGCAGAACCGACGAAGCAACTCTGCTTGGAGGAGATCTCGTGGAAGTCGTAACCAGGAGAGGAGCAAGTGACGTCGCCGTAGGTGATTTACCTGCAAGGAGAAGAGACCTATTTAGAAAAAGGAAAAGAACGACAAAAGGAAAAGAAGGAAAGCTTCACCCGATTCTGTGAGCCAATTAACTTCAGTTTATTATTTGGATTTTTGTTTCATTTACAATCTGTGACTCTTTAGATTTGGGCTATATAAAAAAAATGAAATGGATATGCTTTGGGTTGGGTACACGTTGCTTCCATTTTTTTTACTTGCCTTTTATTCTTTGTTTTGGACGCATTTGCTTGGTTTTGTAAATTTTGTTCCATGTAAAAAATGTGATGGATTTGGGTTTGGGCTATCCACACGTTTTGCTTGCTTTGCTTTGTAATTCTTTGCTTTTTATATTTTGTTTCATATTTATTTGCATTGCTTTTTGTTTACGTTGATTTTTTTTTACAGCTTTGCTTTTATATATTGTATATATATTATATGTTTGGGTTTGTAACTTGAATGCCAACTTCAAAACATATAAAATAAAATTTAAGTAATAATAATAATTTCACATAAAATAAATAATCATACTAAACCCAAAAAAATAAATTGAGTAAAATTTTTAACAGTAAATTAAATTAAAGTTCCTAAGTGAGGGGCTTACTCTAAAACCTTACCAAAGGTGTTGGAAAGGTTTAATGAAATTTTTACAAACAAAATATATCTTAAAATTGGTTATTTCAAAATAAAAGATTTTTGGTAGTCAAATTAAAAGAACATAATAAGTTTTTAAGGAAGTCCCCAAGTGAGAGACTTACTCTATGAATTTTCCCAAAGTGTTAGGATATTTAAATAAAAATTTATAAAAGGATTTATATAGCATAAAATATTAATAAAAAATAATAAATATAGAATTTCAACTAAGAAATAAAATCCGCTAATTAATAACATTTAGCTATTTTCCCAAAAAGTTCCTAAGTGAGGAATTTTTAATTAAAGCTTTCCAAAAGTGTTGGATGGTTTGTTTCAAAATAAGATTTATGAAAAGTTAATTTAAAATGAAACAAAATTTGCAAACGAAAAATAATAAAATAAAATAATTTTTATAAACTTTAATAAAATTTATTTCAATTATAGAAATATAATAATGTTCTAAAAAATAATAAAAAGGTTCCTAAGTGAGGGACTTTCTCTAAATACTTACCAAGAGTGTTGGTAAGGCTTACCTTTTAATAAAGAAAATAAAAAAGGCGTAAAAGTAATTTGAAAATATTTTTAAAATAATAATATGGAGTTTTCCATTAAATATAATTGGAACTAACTATAATTTTTTTTTGGAAAAAAAATTTTTTAAGTGAGAAATCATGTTTAAATCTTTTCAAGGTATGGAAAGATTTTAAAATATTTTAATAAAATAAAAATAAAAATATATCAGAGGCTAATATGATCAATTTACCTTAAAATTTTTAATAAATGCCATTTTCTAAAAAATAGATAAATAAAAAATAAACAAATATTGATTTTCTTAAAAGTCCCTAAGTGAGGGATTGGTTCTATAATTTTCCAAAAGTATTGGGAAATACAAATAAAATTTTATAATATGATTTATATAAAATAAATAAAGAATTTATCATAAATAATAAAATTAATTATAAAATCTCAAGTAATAAAATTAACGATAAAATCTTATTTTTAATAATTAAAATCTAAGAATTTTCATATAATGATTTTCTACGGAAGGTTCCTAAGTGAGAAACTTTATCTCACCAAAAGTGTTGGAGAGATTTTAAAATATTAAAATAAAAATAGAATATTAAAAAAAAGGAGTAAAATATTTAAAGTTAAAGTACAAAATGAAGTAAAAGTCTTTTATCTAAAAAATATTAAAATTAAAACCGACGACGGAGCCTCTTCAAGAGAATAAATGATTTTCTTGAATACTCTTGAGATAAGAGAATTTCTTAAATTATACCGAAAGTGTCGGAATATATTTAAGAAAATTCTCAATATTTTAAAAATAATAAATAAAATAATAAAGAATAGAAGACCATTTTAGTTAAGACCTTTTAGGATAACATGTGATTAATTGGTACTGTCCATCGAACAGGCGTTGTGGGGGTGCTAATCCCTTCCCTACATGTAACTGTACTCCCGAACCTAATTTTCGGAATGTAGACTAAGCTTTATCCTTAGAGTCAAATAGGTGGCCAATCACACCTAGGTAAAAAAATTGGTGGCGACTCCATAATTTAACGTCTAGCGATTAGGTCCCCGGACAAAAATCGTTACGACAGCGTGTTTTTCTAATATTAAATATTTTTAAATAATAGGCTTCAAGCGATCTTAAAGCTTTGTTTTGGATTCAATTTAGTGAGTTCAGGTAAGTGACTTGATATCCCTTCGGTGTTTTGACATCCTTGAAATTAACCTCAATATGAGTTATATTTACGTACAACTGAAATGTTTTGTCCCTTGATTTTTTTAAATTGGGTTAAGCATGCAAACGTATGTATATGTAATTTACTTGTTATGAATTATGAAAGTGATTTTGTATTGACTTTTCGAATATAATTTTATTAAGATACATTTTGGATGATACATGATTGGGTCACTTTGATCTTTGAAGTATGTTATAATGTACTTACATATATTTTTATTTTGGAAATACGAAATCTGCTTTGGGATGACGAACGAGATTTGCTTTGATTGATTTACAAAATTTGTTTTGTATGAAAATATGTTATAAAATTTGTAGTACTGCTTTGTATATTGGGTAATCTGAAAATGTTTTGTTTTATCTCCTAGTATGGTTGTGCTCTAACCCTGCCAATGGGGGTTAAATGTTGGCCATGTCGATATGTATTCTATTAAATGAAACTAGTTTCTAACCGAACCACTGGTTGAGAATAGTGGCTCTCTGTTATGTTTCTGTGCAACTATTAGTTGCTTCTGATATCTCTTACTCGAGCCACCAGGGTTAATTGTGGTTTTTGTTCTGATTTTGACCTGTGCCACAAGGGTTAAGCATGGCCATGGCATGTTACAGGAGACCTGAAAATTTTGATTTGTGAAGCTTTTGCTCAGTTTTGGTATCTGTGAAATTCTGTTTAGTTTGAAATCTGAATATATGGATTTGAATAAATTATGTGATTAAATATGAGATTACCCAACGTTGATTTTGAATCCTTACATTGATATTTGGCTTAGTGTTTTTATAGCATGCTTAGTCCAACTGTTGGGATATCGGTTACTTACTGAGTGGTTGTACTCACCCCCCTTTCTTAACATCTTACAGGTTTTGATGTTGATAATGTGTACGGGAATGTTGGGGAGTGACGCTTTAGAGTTTAGGATATGTTTCAAGACTTTTAAGCTTATGATTAGATTGAGACTTAAGAATCTTTTAAAGTTCTTTGTTGATTTTAAGCAATATGTTGAAGTTTTGTAAAACTTCTTTTGATCATTGGTGGTATATTTCAGTTTAAATATTCGAAAGGATGAATTTTAGTTTGATAAATGCCTTGCATGTCTGTGAGATTATTTATTACAGGTGCGGCGTTTGTTATGTCCCAAGTTCGAGGTGTGACAATCTGGGTGCATCATAATTTGGTGGTACCCTAAAAAAGCATCTAGAAAACTAAGCAGTTCATATCCTCAAGTCTCGTCTACCAACTTATCAATTCGGGGTAATGGATACGAACAATTTGGGTAGGCCTTATTCAAGTCAGTAAAGTCCACACACATCTTCCATTTGTCATTGGCCTTCTTCACCATAACTACATTGGCCAACCATTCAGGGTAATTAACTTCCATGATGAACCCCGCTTGTAATAACTTTGAGATCTTTTCGTCTATGACCTTCTGCCTTTGTAGAGCAAAATTTCTCTTCTTTTGCTTGACCGATTTTGCTCCTGGAACAACATTCAACCGATGACAAGCAACTTCTGGGTCAATTCTCGGCAAATCATCGTGAGTCTTAGAAAAAACGTCAGCGTTCTCTTTCAAGCACCAAATTATCTCCTCCTTTGTCTTGCTTGGTAATTGTCTCCCGATGTAGACTACTTTTTCTCTATCAATCTCCACTAATTGGACTACTTCCATTTCCTCATTTGGCTTCTGTTTAGGCGACTCTTCAATCGTGAAGGTTTCCTTCCTCTGAATCCCCTTGCATGTGGTGGACGCGATATTACACGTCCTAGCCCTCCTTTGGTCTCCCCTCACTTGACCTACACCTTGAGGAGTTAGAAACTTCATCAATAAATAACAAGGGTGCACCACTGCACTCATGTCATTCAATAGTGGTCATCCAAATATCATATTATACGCCATTGAAATTGACTTTACCACCATAAACAGCACCTGCCGGACGACACTTCTTGGGTTCTTTCCTAACATGATAGGCAAGTGAATTGCTCCTGCTACTTTCACCTTTTCACTAGAGAAACCATACAAGGGTGCAGGCACTGGCTTGAGTCTATTCTCCGAGATGTTCATCCTTTCAAAGCAATTCCAGTAGATTAAGTTCACTGAACTCCCATTATCGACTAGGATTCGACTTACTGGATGCTTTGCCACCACTGCTGAGCTCACCATCGGATCATCATGAGGAATCGTAATATCACCCCTGTCGACTGGCGTGAAGGTGATGGGTTCCTCATCTTACCTCTCTTCCATCACCGAGTTGACTTGAAAGGCTTGTCGGGCATAAGACTTTCTAGACGAGGAGGAAGCGCCAACCAATGATTCCCCTCCAGATATAATGTTGATTGCTGATCTGTGGGTTTGTTGTCTTCTTCTTGATCTCTCCTATCCCCCCTTCTATTCTCATTTCTCCTTGCATCTCCATTTCTTCTCACATTACCCCTATTCACATATCTTCTATCCCTTGGGTAGTTTCCCCTGTTCCGCGCAGGATAATTGTTTCTTTTACTCCTCTACACGAATCGGTTTATCTTTCCTTCCCATGTCAGCTTCTCAAGCTGATTTATGAACTCCCTACACTTCTCTGTAGAGTGTCCATGCGCCGAATGATAATCACAGTATGAATCCAATTTGCGACCCAGAATCCCGAAGGTCTTCTTCGGAAGTTGTATAAAACCTGACCCCTCAATAACTGTTAGCACCGAAGCCCGAGATTCAGTTAGCGGGGGTGTAAGTGGTGTATTTCAACGTATGGGCCTTCTCGGGTTTGCTTGATTGGCTAGAGGACCCTCTGGAGATTTCTCTCCCTCGCTTCCTTTCTTCCTTATGCTCCCTATTGGATACCATTTTCATCACTTCCTCTTGATTGATGTACTTATTTGCTCGAGAGAACACTTCTGAGATTGTGGTTCGTTGGTCTAATGACAGGGACTCCTGCAACTTCTCAGACCTGGTCCCTTGTAACAAGACTGCCACGGCTACTCCCACTTGCAAATCACGTACCTCCAAAGTGGCATCTCTGAACCGATCTACATAACTCTTCAAGGACTCCTTAACTCCTTGCTTCAGGGTGAGCAAATAAGTTGGCTCCTTCTTCCTTCGACTATTCACAACAAACACCTTGAGGAACTTGTTGACACCTAATTTTGTCCCATTTTTTATTTTTATTTTTATTTTTATTTTTATTAGTATTATTATTATATATATTTGTATTTATTTATTTTTATTTGGTTTGTTATTATTTATATTATTATTATCTGTTATTATTATTATATTTTTACTATTATTATTATTATTGTTATTATTATTTTTCTTTTCTTTTTATTATTATTGTTATTATTATTATTATTATTGTTTTTGTTTTATTTTTATTTTTTATTTTGTATCTCCTATCAGCATTTAATGGGGTTCCCTTCCCCAAAACCACCGGCCACCACCTTAAGCCCTTTCCCAGGTCTCGGTCTTCACCCATCAGTCAGCATTCACCTCACATCCTTTCCCATCCATGGCAGCCACCATGGGTGACCAAGAAACAATAATCAGACCCTAAGAGTTGAATCTAATACACAGGATTAAAAAATGCTTCTGAACTGGCTTAAAAGATGAAAACGACGCAGGCAAAGGGGGATTTTTTTTTGGGCTCGGTTCCGACCCTAGATTCTGAACCCTTTTCACCACCCGAGACCACCACCACCACCGTGAACCATCAACCCCAAGCCATTCGGCCTGACCACCAAGCTTTACCAAACCACTAAACCTCAACTCCAACTAGCAAATCTCACAAAAAAGGAAGACCAAAACACAACCCCATAAACCAAAGCCTAACTCAGTCTCCTAAACCCCAAACTAAGCCCTGAATCATCTTCATCGGCCACCGTTCACAACCCCAGCACACCCGATCCCATAAACAGCCCTCGTATCCACCAGAAACCACCGAAATAGTCATCATTCATCACCTGTCAACATAACACAAAAAAAGAAAACAACAAAACCCAACTCAGATCTCAAACCTGAGCCCCACCGCCGAAGCACTCAGACAACCACTCACACTCAGCCTTCACCAAGACCCGCACCATCATCACCGAACCCTTTTGAAACCTTCATTCACCACCATCACCAAAATCATAAAAAAGGAAAAAAAACCGCAAATCCGAAACCCACTGAAACCCCAATAAAAAATCCTTGTCCTAGATCTAAGAAAAAGAGATATAAGGACTAAACATCAGCAATCACAACTTTCACAAAAAAAAAAGAAAGAAACAAAAAAGGAAGAGGGTTTCGGTTTGATCAGATTTATGGAGTTAGGGATCTTTTCGGGTGAAACGAAGGCTAGATCAGAGTAGAGGGGGAGGAGTAGAGTACTTTTAGGGTTTCGGGAAGGTTATCGTACGGCGGTGCATGGCGGCCGGCGGTGGCGGATGGTGGTGCCAGCGGCGGCTCCGACCTGATTTTGGGTAGAAAGGCAGAGAGGGGAGAGAGTTTTTGGGATTTTTTGTTGTGAAATCTGAAAAAGTGAGACAAAAAAAAATAAAAGGGGTATTTATAGGAAAAACAAAACTACGTCGTTTTGGTAAGCCCAGAGGACCCCCGGATCCGACCCGCTATCTGCTCGCGACCCACGCGGCGACCCGACCCGCATCACGATCCGGCCCGTTTTGGCTGGCTCCGGCCCAGCAGTCTTAGCCCGCTTCAAGTGACTATTGGGCTTAACTTTTGGGCCAAGTTCAAAGGGCTCCTTTGGGTTTTAAAACCCAATTAATTTTGGTATTTTTTTTCTCTAGCCTTTTTTTTGTTTTATTATTATTATTATTATTATTATTATTATTATTATTATTATTATTATTATTATTATTTTTGTTTTATTATTATTATTATTATTATTATTATTATTATTATTATTATTATTATTATTATTATTATCATGTGTGTTTTATTATTATTATTATTGTATTATTATTATTATTATTATTATTGTTGTTGTTGTTGTTGTTGTTGTTGTTGTTATTATTATTATTATTATTATTATTATTATTATTATTGTTATTGTTGTTGTTTTCATTATTGTTATCAATGCATGTTGTAAAATAAAAGTTTTTGAAAATTTTTTTTTATTTTCATTAATTATTATTATTGATTAGAAAATGTGTTTAAAAATAATGAAATTTAAATTCAAATAGATAATAAAATTTAAATTTAATAAAGACCGATGATGGGATGTCATGAAACTCACAAGTAGTGATTTCTTGATTGATCCCTAGGTGAGAAGAGTCGTGCTAAATTTTACCAGAGTATTGGGATATTTAGTATGATTTTTCAATAATTTATTTTTATTAAAAATAAAAATAAATAAGTTTTTAAAAAGAAAATTGAAAAAAGAAATTGATAATAAAAATTAAATTTAATTAAATATTTTTTCGATGATGGGATGTCATGAAACTCACAAGTAGTGATTTCTTAATTGATCCCTAGGTGAGAAGAGTTGTACTAAATGTTACCAGAGTATTGGGATACTTAGTGCAATTTTTCAATAATAAGAATTTTTATTTAAAATAAATAAAGAAATATTTATATAAAAAATTTAAAAAATTCATTTGCATCATTCATTATCTGTTTGCATCATATGCATTCATAATAATTTTCGAAGCGAGTGTGAATCTTCCGATGATGAGATTCTATAGAACTCACAAGTAGTGATTCTTAAGAAATCTCTAGGTGAGAAAAATTATTTCAAATGTTACCAGAGTATTGGGATATTTGATTTAATTTTTCAATACAAAAAGGTTCACATTCACTTTCGAAAAATAAAGTTTAACCTTTTAAAATAAAACAAAATAAATTTGCAAATAAAAATGATTTTGAATTAAAAGATTGCAATAAAATAAGAATTATTTTTAAATATTAAATTTAGACCATTTTATTAAAATTAAAGGATAACACATGATTATTATGGTACTGTTTTCTAACGGGCATAGTGAGGGTGCAAATCATTTCTCACACGTAACCGAACCACCGAACCCCCGAACCCAAATCTTGTTTTCGTAGACCAAATTTGTCTTTTTAATAAAACTTAATTCATTTTGAGATTTTGTTAAAAAGATAAAAATTTTGAGGTGACCAATCACACCTAATCAAAAAAGATTGGTGGCGACTCCCTTTTTGTTTTTTAAATGTTTTCAAAATCGTCGAGCGCGAAGCCGTTATAACAGCTTGGCGACTCCGCTGGGGACGCTTTTGAGGGTCAAGCCATTCATTAATCATGTGTTATCCAAAGTTTTAATTTAATGGTCTTGATTGATATTTAAACTTAATTCACTTGGATTTTGAAAATAATTTTGTTTGCCTTTGCATTCTATGTTATTTATTTTATGTTTTATATTTGTATATATTGTTATTAATAAATTGTTTGGACATATAGTATTAGAGTCGTAGTGTGATGAATGATTGGCGTGTTCCCTCATGCACAAACTTGCACTTACATCTGCATAACATGAGCTCTATACCCGGGTTCAGTCCTTCTTAGGAGGGAGTAGAGTACCTTTGCTCTCGTGAGGTAATCACATCCGCAATGGCAATCGAAATACTCTCACTCAAATTAAATCTTACTAGTCCAGTGTGGACGACAGTGAGATATAATTTGGGAACCTTTAGATTTGAAAACCCAGCTCAGCATATAGAAAAACCTAAGAGGCCAGCCTTAGGTAGAGCCATGTCCAATTTTTGTAGAAATTATCCCGATATTAGGACGCAAGAGGGAACATTATTTGACCCAAGTTCTCGTATCAATAATAAAGGTACTATGGATTTTGGTTTGAATTGTCCATTGTCATAACGTCTAGGTCCGTGAACCTAACCGCTAGACTTTAAAATTCTAGGAGTCGCCACCAACCATTCAAACCTAAGGTGTGATTGGTCACCTATTCTTGTCTAAAGATAAGGCAGGGTATACGTTCAAAGAATCTAGGGATCGGGAGTACGGTTACGTGTGGGGAAGGATTAGCACCCCCACAACGCCCATCCTAAAATGATACCAACTAATTTTGTGATATCTTTAATAATTTTCAACTAAATGGTTTTTAATCTTGTTAAATTTAAATATTTAAATATTGGACAATTTTTAAGAAACTCTCCATCATGCTGGCGGAATTCCTTAAATTTCATCCTCACCTCAAGAGTATCCAAGAAATCCCATTCGTCTTTCTCGGAGAGGCTCCGTCGTCGAATTTGTTAAATCATTTATGAAATATCATAATTTTTATTTTCCATCTTTTATTCTTATTTTTATCTTCTTTTTATTTCCTTTTTAATTATCCTTTATTTTTTATTTTTTTTATCTTTATTTTAATATTATTTATGTTTTGAAAATAAATGTCGATTATTCTTCTTGAAAATTTTCTTTAAATCTTCCATCATGCTGGCGAAATTTAAAGAAAATATCTCACCTAAGAATTTTAAAATGTCAGCCATTCGTGACACCTTATAATTCCATCATCGGGATAACCTCCACTTATTCTCAATTTATTATTATACCTTTATTTTTTTAATCATTATTTCCTAATTTCTTATTAATATTTATGTTTATTTTATTTTTAATAGAGATTGACTATTAATATATATTTATGTTTTTAGAAATAAATATCGATTATTAATATTGAACACTTATCTTAAATCTTCCATCATGCTGGCAAAATCTAAGGTAAACATCCTCACCTAGGAATTTCCAAAATGGCAACCATTCGTGACACTTGGAATTCCATCTTTGGAATAATCTCAATCTATCTCTATATTTTATAATTTATTGAATTATTTTATTACTTATTATTTATAATTCTAACTATATTTCTCTCAGGGATCTTATTTTCTAAATTCAAATCCCATTGTTTAACTAAATTCTAATTACACATGCAAACTAAATTAACGCATTATAATATTCATCACGCAAGCAAATTACATCATACAAAATTACATACCATGCCAAATTATTTTAATATATTATTAATATTATCACATAAATTCATATTACTTGAATTAAATTAAATTATTAAATCATTAAAACATTAAATTGACATGCAAGTCAAATTAATTAACATACCAATTATTACTAATCCAAATGGGAAGGATGACCTGAAGTTGGGTAACCAATGCAGTGGTTTAGTTGCGGATGGAGCGTTAGACGATGGCCCAAGGACGATCCGTTTTGGGGACAGCTTTGGAGCAATAACAATGGCTGCAGAAAGGAAAGTGGCTCGGGCGTGCGGCAACGTCAAACAGATCAGGCGTGAACGGCGTAGCAGCAAGCAGGCTATGGGACAGAGCAGTGATGAGAATTTGGAGCAGTGAGTGACTTCCGCCAGATAGATGAAAGTGCTCAGGTTGAGTGTTTGATTGTGTATGTTTTAGTGTGTCCTCTAAATCATGAGCCTTGATCCCTTTTTATAGCCAGAAATCTATTAGAGTCCTAATACAACTATAGCTATTCTAATAATTATCTCATATTTTTATCTTTTATCTATTTAATTCTTATGTTAATCCTAATCTAATTCTATCAAATTTAATATTAATCCATATAATTATCCTAAAAAATCTAATTATCCTAATTATATAATCCTAAAATTAATTTTATTTTTATTTCTTTTCATCTTTTCTCTCTCTTTTCTTTTCTTTTTTTTTATTCCTAAATCCTATTTTAATTTTAATTTCCTAATTAATGTTAATTCTAAATTCTAATTTAATTCTAGCCTAATTCTAAATTGTTAAATTAAAATACAAATGTCACCCAACCCAATTAATTATTTATATAAATTAAGACCCCGGACAAAATAGGGTGTCTACAGCTGCCCCTCTTTGTGCATTTGCTGTGAAACAGTAATTGCACAAAGACATAGACACCTATTTTGTCTGACTTCTCTTTTTTTTTTAAATTTTTTATTTTTTTCAAAAGCTCCCTCTAAACAGAAAGGCAGTCAAACTTTAAAATCTTGTCTAAAAGCTCCTCCTAAACAGGCAGGCAGTCAAACTTTAAATCTTGTCCAATAGCTCCTCCTAAACAGGCAGGCAGTCAAACTTTAAAATCTTGTCCAAAATGCTCCTCCTAAACAGGCAGGCAGTCAAACTTTAAAAATCTTGTCCAAAAGGCTCCTCCTAAACAGGTAGGCAGTCAAACTTTAAAATCTTGTCCAAAAAAAGCTGATTTTTTTTTAAAAAAAATTTTAGGAAACCCCTCTAAAATTTTTCTTGTCAAAAAAATTTGGAATCTTAGGAAACCCCTCTAAAATTCCTTTTCTTATTCAATTTTGAAATTTTGGGAAACCCCTCCAAAACTTCTTTTCCTTTCTAATTTTGAAATTTTAGGAAACCCCCTCTAAAATTCTTATCTTATCAAAATTTGAAATTTTAGGAAACCCCTCTAAGACTCCTTTTCTTGTCCAAAATTCGAAATTTTGGGAAACTCCTTCAAAACTTCTCTTATCTAATTTTTTGAAATTTTAGGAAACCCCTCTAAAATTCATTTTCTTGTCAAATTTTGAAATTTTGGGAAACTCCTCCAAAACTTTTTTACTTGTCAAATTTTGAAATTTTAGGAAACCCCTCTAAAATTTCTTTTTCTTGTCCAAAATTTGAAATCTTGGGAAACTCCTCCAAAACTTTTTTTTTGTCTAATTTTTGAAATTTTAGGAAACCCCTCTAAAATTTCTTGTCTTATTAAAATTTGAAATCTTGGGAAATTTATCTTATCCATGCAATGTCATTCATGTAAGCTATCTTATTCAAGCAATATCATTCATGCAATCTAGTCTATCCATGCAATGTTATTGATGCAATCAATTCTATCCATGTAATGCAGTCTGTTTTATCCATGCAATGTCATTTAAGCAATCTGTTTTATCTCTATGATGCAATCTACTCTATCCATGCAATGTTTTTTCGAAAAACATTTCAAGCTCAATTATGGCAACAACAAGGTTATTCTTTATCAATCCATCTCATGCATTCTTCTCTTTCATCTGTCCTCTTGTCCTTCTATTTCTTATTTCTTTCCTCATTTTCCTTATTCCGTTTTTCTTGCCCAATGAAACTCTTGTCCTCATGCCCTCTTTATCTTATCTTCTCCCTTGATTCTTCTTTTTATTTTCCTCTCTATCTGGTCACTCATTTACTCATTAAAATCTTTACTGAGGCCTCATTATTCATTCCTTCTTATTCATTGGTTTTTCTTGATTTCCAATTTCCATTCATCCACAAGTTTCCTTTTCTTTCATTTTCCTAAATAATATAGGAGTCTTTCACATACTTTGCCAAGCAAACATTCATTACCATTCTAATTTCAAGATCAATGCAACACAATTTCTCAATCCCTCAAGGTAAGGATATAGCAAAGAAATGATAAGTGAAATGAAGAGAGTGGTATTATTCAACATTTGGAAAGATTTAACAAGAAATTGTCAGGCTTAGAAGGAAAGTAGGCTTGAATGAAAAGTGAGAATTTTTAGGATTAGGTAATAGTATCCAAATAAAAACAATTCAAACAATTTTGATCAATGAATATAAAATTCCCTTCAAAGGTCCATTAATCTGATTATGTTGAGTTCATCAAAACATCCTCTTTGCCCCAATATCATTGACATCCAGCTTTTTGGTATCTAAGTCGCCTTTTCAGGTTTTCAACTTAGATGCACTCCATTGATCCAAACCGCCCTTTTTGGGTTTTCGATCTGAATTCTCCTTTCATCTCTTTTTTTTCTTCTTTTTTTCCTTCTTTTTTCATTTTCTTTTTCTTTTCTTTCTTTTTTTTATTTATTTCTCTTCATTTTCAACTTCATTGTCCTTGATGAAACTTCTCTTATCTGTTCTCCATTCTGATTCATGCCCCAACATCCGATATTTCTTCACCCAATTTAATGCTCACATGGATCCAAGAGAGTCTTTGGAATCCCACTTCTTCAATCTAGATGAAATCTTTTTGCTTATCTTGATCTGCTTGTCCTAATTTCATCCAAAGGATCACCATCTCATAGTGTAAGTATGCCTTTGTTCAACACATGATTCTTCAATAGGAGTACTCATATTTGATCAAAATGGACTTTTAAGGCACGTAATGTAGGCTCAGGTGAGGGTTCATGAAAGAAAGGATAATTTAGGCCCAAAATAAGTGTTTCAGGGTTTATCAAACCAAGAATCATTTTTCATGAATCATTTATGCGTTTTGACTTTTGCCCCATTCTAATTTGCTTTCTCTCTCCTTTTTTATTCAAATGTGACTAGGGTTTTCACTTTCTTGATTCAAACCCTCTTTCCTTCTTCATTTTCTTTTTTTGTTCTCTTTTTTTTTCACAAAAGGGTTTTTTCTTTGCCCCACTGATCTTTCATCTTCTATTCTCTTTGCCCCCCAGTGTGGAGGGTGATTCTTGGTGGGTTATATTAAAAAGAATATAATAGGCTCAAAAGGGGTAATCAATGGATAATTTTACTCACACTTGAAAGGTAGTGAAAGAAGGCCATTTCTCATCTCAATACAAGTACTCTCATTAAAGGTCATTTATTGAACAAAGACCAACTCATTAGAATTTCATGTAGAGATTCACCTTTACTCGTAACATTCTATAGGTGAAGATTTTAGACAAATATCTTCTATTCTCTTCTTACTTGAACAATCTTGGCAAATTGGAAACCCATTCAACCAACCAAAGCAACTCTTTCAAAACTGAATTTTATACTCATTACCATCATCATTATCATGTTCATTATTTGGATACTTTTAAGCTTGGTAACAATGTAGAGAATATGGGTATTGGTGTTTGGCATTAAAAGAACAAGATTGGAATGAGGAATTAAGAAATATGCATCACACTAATCCTTTATTGAAAATGAAAACAAATGAAAACTGGCCCAATACATAAAAGAATTCTTAATACCTTTTGGGCTTAGGCACTCATATATTCCCAAGAAATTGAAATGTCCTAAGATGAATGAAATTAGAAACAAAGAAACAACCATAATCTTCAAGTTAGTGAATCAATCAATATCATCCACTTTCTTCCATAGCATTAACTGCTACCCCTTGTGTGATCTGCAGAGGATTATCCTTCATATTTGGGTTATTCTTTGCCCCAAAACTCAAAATTCCAGTGTTGACAAGTGCTTGGACTTTCCTCTTCAAGCCCATACAATTCTCAATAGAGTGATCAACATTGTCATTATGATAAGCACACTTTACGTTAGGATCATACCACTTTGGGTAGGGAGGTTTCAAGGGCTCTACATAAACAGGGGCAATAAGGTGACCCCTTACCAACTGTGGGAACAACTCTGTGTATGTCATTGGTATAGGGTCTATTGTGACATTTCGGCTAGCTCGAGTATTCTTTTGGTCATTAGGTGAAAAAGTGGGGTCTTGTGAATGGGAAATGGGTTGGTAAGCATTCTGATGATAAGTTTGTGGGTGGGGTTGAGAATAAGTGTAATTCACTGAAGGTGAATAAGAAGTATAGGAGCGACGTGAATTATTGGAGACAGCTTGTGCATCTTCTTCCTTCTTCTTTGAAAACCCATTCCTCTTGCTATCATTCATAGATGCTTCAATCTTACCACTCTTAAAGGCATTTTCAATAGCTTCGCCTGTCAACACCATGTCTGCAAAATTCTTGGTCACACTAC
Source organism: Heritiera fomes (assembly GCA_032173925.1). NCBI lineage: Eukaryota > Viridiplantae > Streptophyta > Magnoliopsida > Malvales > Malvaceae > Heritiera > Heritiera fomes. The sequence continues at coordinate 24,960,585 of JAPDPM010000017.1, read as the reverse complement.
TAAGCATACGCTCATAGTAAGGAGCCTTGAGAGTATTCAAAAAGAACATGGTAATTTCCTTCTCAGTCAAAGGAGGTTGAACTAGTGATGCCACGTCTCTCCATCGTTGGGCATATTCTTTGAAGCTCTCATCTTTTTTCTTTTCCCTACCTTAGAGAGATAAGCGGTCAGGAGCTACATCGAACACATGTTTGTATTGAGCTATAAAAGCTCTCGCCAACTCAGACCAAGAAGAAACTTTGCTCCTTTCCAATTGGTTGTACCACTTAGCAGCTGACCCAGTCAAACTGTCTTGAAAAACATGAATTAATAGCTTGTCATCCCATGCATATGCCGCCATCTTCCTACAGTACATGGTGAGATGATCTTTTGGGCACGATGTTTCGTTGAACTTTTCAAATTCAGGCACCTTGAATTTTGGTGGAAGCACGACACCCGATACCAAACACAACCTTTCAACATCAATGGGTCCAAAATAGTCAACGCCTTCCACGGCACTTAGTCTTTCCTCTATCAAGCTCAGCTGGGCTTTAGTACCACTATATTCTTCCTTACGCTTCAACTTTTCTAGCTCTGTGGGATCATCTAAGTTTGGCACTTCTACTGGGTTTTGAACTTGTATCTGTAGGTGCGTTGGAGCTTTGGCAGTGCTTCCTTCAGGAACAAAAATGGGGTTGTCTTGCATGCTTTGTTGAGCCTTTTGTACAGACTCATCTTGATTACCCATCTTTTCCTTTCCTTTAATCATGGCTTTTAGCAACTGAGTAATTTGGCTCAATTGCCCCTTCATCTCTGCATTATCCCTTTCCAACTTTTCTATCTTGCTATTTTGATCCTCTTCCATTATGCGTGCTTGATACCTTGTATGATATCTATGGAGGGCAGATCGTCTAGTGGATGCAATTTCGATACCTTGAGTGCCACAATTAAGTTGAAATTATATTTCATGTGATGATATGTTTATGCACAAAAATGAATGCACATGGAATGCATTTAGGTCTAGCAATCTCTCCTAACAATCAAAAGTATGGTCATTCTCATGATAAGATAGGTGCAAACTTACATGAATGATATGTTATGCGACACAACTATGCATGACTTAATGATACAGACAAACTCTTTTTTTTTTGTTTTTTTTTTTTGAAAAATGGAAGAAAGAAAAACTACATTTTTTTGAAATTTTTTTTTTGTTGAAAAACAATGTAAAAAGGAGGAAGTAAAACTTATTCCTTCATGTGTCCTATCTTGGGTTTGAGTCTACATTTCAATCTAGTATGGCTCCACCCTAAGGCTAGGTCTTATGTTTTATTACATGCTAGGCTTGGATAATTCAAGGTCTAAAGGTTCCCAAATTGTTCCTCACTGTTGTCCACACAAGACTAGTAAGGCACCCAATCCTCACCCATCACAGGCTACAAACGGAAAGGTTCAATTTGAGTGGAAGTATTTCGCTAGCCATTGCGGAGGTTACCACCTCACGAGAGCGTAGTTACTATACTTCCTCCTAAAGAGGACGAAGCCTGGGTAGAAGGCTCATGCATGCTCATGCAAGTGATGTGTGTGTGTGAAGGAACGAGACTCCATTTTAAATGTCCCTCAAATAAAGATAACATAACAAGCAATATATACAACAAAACAAGATAAAAAAAACATTTAATCAAAAATTCAAGATAATCACAAAATTTCCTATTGGCCTGACTCTCTAAAAGTCCCCAGTGGAGTCGCCAAACTGTCATAACGTCTAGGTCCGTGAACCTAACCGCTAGACTTTAAAATTCTAGGAGTCGCCACCAACCATTCAAACCTAAGGTGTGATTGGTCACCTATTCTTGTCTAAAGATAAGGCAGGGTATACGTTCAAAGAATCTAGGGATCGGGAGTACGGTTACGTGTGGGGAAGGATTAGCACCCCCACAACGCCCATCCTAAAATGATACCAACTAATTTTGTGATATCTTTAATAATTTTCAACTAAATGGTTTTTAATCTTGTTAAATTTAAATATTTAAATATTGGACAATTTTTAAGAAACTCTCCATCATGCTGGCGGAATTCCTTAAATTTCATCCTCACCTCAAGAGTATCCAAGAAATCCCATTCGTCTTTCTCGGAGAGGCTCCGTCGTCGAATTTGTTAAATCATTTATGAAATATCATAATTTTTATTTTCCATCTTTTATTCTTATTTTTATCTTCTTTTTATTTCCTTTTTAATTATCCTTTATTTTTTATTTTTTTATCTTTATTTTAATATTATTTATGTTTTGAAAATAAATGTCGATTATTCTTCTTGAAAATTTTCTTTAAATCTTCCATCATGCTGGCGAAATTTAAAGAAAATATCTCACCTAAGAATTTTAAAATGTCAGCCATTCGTGACACCTTATAATTCCATCATCGGGATAACCTCCACTTATTCTCAATTTATTATTATACCTTTATTTTTTTAATCATTATTTCCTAATTTCTTATTAATATTTATGTTTATTTTATTTTTAATAGAGATTGACTATTAATATATATTTATGTTTTTAGAAATAAATATCGATTATTAATATTGAACACTTATCTTAAATCTTCCATCATGCTGGCAAAATCTAAGGTAAACATCCTCACCTAGGAATTTCCAAAATGGCAACCATTCGTGACACTTGGAATTCCATCTTTGGAATAATCTCAATCTATCTCTATATTTTATAATTTATTGAATTATTTTATTACTTATTATTTATAATTCTAACTATATTTCTCTCAGGGATCTTATTTTCTAAATTCAAATCCCATTGTTTAACTAAATTCTAATTACACATGCAAACTAAATTAACGCATTATAATATTCATCACGCAAGCAAATTACATCATACAAAATTACATACCATGCCAAATTATTTTAATATATTATTAATATTATCACATAAATTCATATTACTTGAATTAAATTAAATTATTAAATCATTAAAACATTAAATTGACATGCAAGTCAAATTAATTAACATACCAATTATTACTAATCCAAATGGGAAGGATGACCTGAAGTTGGGTAACCAATGCAGTGGTTTAGTTGCGGATGGAGCGTTAGACGATGGCCCAAGGACGATCCGTTTTGGGGACAGCTTTGGAGCAATAACAATGGCTGCAGAAAGGAAAGTGGCTCGGGCGTGCGGCAACGTCAAACAGATCAGGCGTGAACGGCGTAGCAGCAAGCAGGCTATGGGACAGAGCAGTGATGAGAATTTGGAGCAGTGAGTGACTTCCGCCAGATAGATGAAAGTGCTCAGGTTGAGTGTTTGATTGTGTATGTTTTAGTGTGTCCTCTAAATCATGAGCCTTGATCCCTTTTTATAGCCAGAAATCTATTAGAGTCCTAATACAACTATAGCTATTCTAATAATTATCTCATATTTTTATCTTTTATCTATTTAATTCTTATGTTAATCCTAATCTAATTCTATCAAATTTAATATTAATCCATATAATTATCCTAAAAAATCTAATTATCCTAATTATATAATCCTAAAATTAATTTTATTTTTATTTCTTTTCATCTTTTCTCTCTCTTTTCTTTTCTTTTTTTTTATTCCTAAATCCTATTTTAATTTTAATTTCCTAATTAATGTTAATTCTAAATTCTAATTTAATTCTAGCCTAATTCTAAATTGTTAAATTAAAATACAAATGTCACCCAACCCAATTAATTATTTATATAAATTAAGACCCCGGACAAAATAGGGTGTCTACATCCATAATTAAAGTCTTAGAAATTTTTCTTGTTTTTCAAAAAGGATTTTTCAAAAAAATAATAATAATAATAAAATTGTGGAAAGAGATTTTGTAGAATAAAAAGAAAGAAATCTAAGTTTTAATGAAAAAAGAAAGTGTGAGAAAAATAATAAAACAAACTTTTCTTTCAAAATAATGAGAATAATTTTTCTTAAAAAAAAGGAGAAGAGGGATTTCTTTCAAAAATATGGACATAAAAATGGGAATAAATGGAAAAATACGAAGAGAGCTGACCTTTTTTCTAAATAAAGGTAAAATAGAGTTAACAAAATCTTTCATTGATTTTTCTTTTTTTCTTTTCTGAATAATTTAAAGAATAAGTTGACAAAAAAAATAAAGAAAAATATTTTTTTTATTTTTGGGTTGTATAGGAGTTTTAATGAAAATATAAAAACAAAAAAAAATTTTCCCTTTTCTTGATTATCTCATAAAAAAATTTTTTGAACAAAAAGATGTCAACAAAAAAATTGTCCTTGAATTTGTGTGGAAAAGAATTAAAAAAAATAGTTTGATTCGGAATAAAAACGAAATAAAGTTAATTTTTGAAAAAAGAATCGATAGGGGATGTGAATTTTAGGAAAAATAAAAAAATAAAAAGAAAATTTTAGTGATAAAAGAAAAAATTTGATTTGGAATAAAAATGAAATAAAATCAATTTTTGAAAAAAGAATAGAATAGGGAATGTGAATTTTATTTTTTAGAAAAAAATAAAAAAAAAAATTTTTGGTGATCAGAGAAAAATGATTTCTAGAAAAATGAAGAAGAATGCTCAAGTTTAGTTAGGAATTCCATCTTTCTTGCATGATTGGATTAAGGAATAATAAGATTAGTGTCTAGGTATTGTGAATACAAATATTCGTTTTTCTCAAACATGTTAGGGACATATATCATTTTAATTCATTTCATCATCATTGTGTATACATATATTGATAATCATGTCATGTGCATTTTAGAATCATGAAGGTTAGGTGAAATAAAATAGAATTTTATCTTCATTGTAATTGCATTTTGCATAAATTGCATTTTGTTTGAACATGTCTTTCAACAATGTCTTGTTATTGTGTCATGTCTTGAACATTTTACATAGAATTTCATGGTTAATAATGTTTCCTCTCACCAAAAATTAAAAAATAAAAAGAAGAGAGAGATTTTTTGAAACAATTTTGATATGGTTTAAGATTACTTTTCAACTTCTCTTAATTGTTTCGGACTTAACCTCTTAAGTTAATAAGTGAATATGATAAGTAAGGGGCAAATTTCAGTTTGAACTTTAGTATGCATTTTGCATTGTTGCATCACATTTCGTAGATAAGTCTTTGAGAAACTAGACTGAGTCTTTTACGACCTTGAATTTGTTTATTCTTTCAATTTTCTTTTCTATCAAATTTGTATACATGTGCTATTGATTGATTATTTTCGTTGAAATTATTCTTCCCTAAGATTTGGTTAAAGTAAAGGCATAAATACCCAACATGTAAAATCAAGAAAGTTATGCAAACTAACAAAATAACAAAAAAAAAAGGAAAGAAAGGAATAAAAATGAAAAAAGGGAAAAGAAGAAGAAAAATTGTTCCATTTCATAGATTTTGTCATACATATCATTTGCATACATATACAAATAACATGATTTTCATAAAATTCACATTGTATACTTGTTATACTTTAGTAAACACGCCAATACTGTTCATTTTTCAAAAAATTTGTTTGTTCCAAAATTTTTTGAAAGAAATAAGAGAGTTTTTTAGACAAAGGTAAGATTACAATGTGGAATTCTAATTAGAAAATTGTGGTAATAAGGTTCAAGGCCTCTCGATCATCAAAGATTACAAAGCAATTCAGGACTCTCACAAGCTTAGACCATGGAAGAAGGATAGGCTAGCCGAATAGAGAAAATAGAAAAGGCGCAAGAAGATATGAAGGGGCAATTGGCTGCAATGATGGAGATGATGACCAAAATGAGTAAAGGAAAGGAACCAGCACAGGGAGTAACTACTCAAGTCCATACTTCATAGCATATGCCATTTTCGAGGCACGACATTCCAAAACCCAGGAGGAACCCATCAGACCCAATCTATGTCCATGATTCGGATAATTCTAGAGAACAGGAGAAATTGAAGATGGGTGTATCAACAATGAAAGAGAATTTAGGGCTTCAAATAAAGTTAGATCTCCTTGAAGAAAGGTTATGAGCTATCGAAGAGATGGATTCATATGGTTCTCCGGAGGCAAGCGAGCTCTGTTTGGTACCGGGTGTAGTTATCCCACCAAAGTTCAAAGCTCCAGATTTTGAAAAGTATGATGGGACCAAATGCCCGGCAACTCATATCAAGATGTACTGTCAGAAAATGGCTGCTTATGCTCAGAACGATGAATTGTTGGTGCATATTTTTCAAGACAGTCTAACAGGATCAGCTGCCAGGTGGTACACCCAACTAGATCGAGCCCATATCTGATCATGGAAAGAATTGGCTCAGGCATTCATTGCTCAATACAAGCATATTGAAGATTTGGCAACAGATCGCTTATCCTTACAGGGCATGATGAAGAAACATGAAGAGAGCTTTAGAGAATATGCTCAAAGGTGGAGGGATGTAGCTGCCCAAGTTCAACCACCCCTCACAGAGAAAGAACCGCCATCTTGTTTGTCAACACACTCCCAGCACCATTTTATGAAATGATGGTTGGAAATGCTACAAAGAATTTTGTGGATATGGTGATCTTTGGTGAAATAATAGATAATGCAATCAAGAGTGGCAAGCTTGTAGGAAACGATGCCATGAATGCAATAAAAGGTGATACATAGGGGAATGGAGGAGATGTTCATGCTATGAATTATAAGGGGCAACATGTGGGAGACTTTGCTCCATATTATCCTTATCCAATGTACCAAACCCATTACCCCACCATAAATAATATCTCTCCAAACTTGAATACCTGTCAGCCAATCCCCCAATCCAGTTGGCAAATAGGTCTCCAAACACCTATGCCTACCAGAAGTAACCAAAGAGGATCTCGAAACAAACGAAGGAGAATCGACATTGATCTGATTCCTTGGTCCTACACTGAAGTATTTCAATACCTCTTCGAGAACCAACTTGTTACCCCAGTCAAATTGAAGCCTTTGGAACCTCCATATCCATAATGGTATGACCCAAATGCCCGGTGTGACTATCATAGTGGAAATATGGGTCATTCGATAGAAAGTTGCCCTGCTTTCAAACACAAGGTACAAAGTCTGATTAGATCTGGTTTGTTGGATTTTGGGACAAAAGAAGGAACGGGTTAACCCTGCTGCAGTATGATTGCAAAAGAAGACTTTTTGGTTGGTCATTCATGATGGTATAAAGTTGTTTCTTTTTGTAGTGCTCGTAAACTGCAAAGCGCTTTTTGTCTATTGACTTTCATTTATCTTTTGTCATTTCAACAGAGTAATCGATGCATTTTCATTACATTTTCTCTCCCCTTCGAAGTCTTATATTTTTTATGCATTGACCTATATTTTACCTTTTTCTCTTTCTTTTGGCTTCTAAATGATTAATTTCCATTCTTTGCCCAATTTTGTTGTTAAATGATGAATATGAAGTTGATTATGATAATAATCTGGGATAAAACTTGAAAATTCTATTTGCATTGACAATTTTGTCCCCCATGATCGATAGGAATGTTGAAGTCAATAGATGGAGTGTACACAAGGAAAGTCAAAATTGATGTGCAATTTAATAGTAGATTTTCCACAAGGTTGTGTTGGCTCAATAAATAATTCTTTGATAAGAGTATTTACGTTCGAAATGAGAAAGGGCCATCTTTGGTTTACCCTTCACATACGAGAAAAATTATCCATTGTTACCCCTTTGAGCCTCATAGTTATGTATGTTTTTAAAGAAACCTGCCGAGGATCACCCTCCACATTGGGGGGCAAAATTGAGAAAAATAAAGTGAGATTTGCCCATGAAGAAATTTCAAGTCATTAGAAATCTTAGGGGCAAGATAAAGAAAAAGATATCTATACGCCTGAATTCCTCAAAAAAAAATGAAATTGAAAAAAATGAAATGAATGAATGATGATAAAAATGAGGAAAAGAGAGAATCAAAAGAAAAAAGGTGGTGAATGAAAAGAATGGGAAGAGAAACGAGAAACCAAAGAAGAATAAGCAACGAATGGGGTAGAATGCTAGAATGCTAGAATTCTTAATATGATGAGAAATGATCCTATGGCTTGAAACCCTTGAAACAGTATTTTGGGCCTGTTATCCATTCTTTCAAAGCCCTGAACCATGGCCTACATTACGTACCTTAAAAAGTCCATTTTGATCGAATTTGAATGCTTGAGTTAAGGAATCATATATTGAGCCTAGACATGTTACAAGTTCATGATTTAGAGCTTGATAAGTGTGTTGATTATGGATAGGTATGGTCCTTGAAAAAGAATGAAAATGTAAAAAGAAAAATGATGAAAAAAAATGAAAAAATGAAAAATGAAAAATGAAAAAGAAAAAGCTAAAAAAAAAGAAAAAAAAGAGAAAGGAAGGAGAATAAGAAGGGGCTTAAGTTGAAAACCCGAAAGGGCGATTTGAGTCAAAAGAAGAACGAAAGATTTGGCTGAAATCTCGGGAAGATAGCCTTTTATAAGAAACCAGTACTATTAGAAGATTTCATGAAGTGGGGGGCAAAGCATTGATGGAACCTAAATGATTAGAATGTCAATCAAATAGAATTTTGAAAAAATCTTAGATTAGTTTATCAAGATTGATTGAATATTCATTATTTAGATATTGTTACCTTCCCTCGGCCTCTGGAAATTACCTATTATTCTTGGTTAAATTTGTTCTTGTTGACTTCATCATAAATGTCCATCCTTCAACTTTTGATCAATCTGCATACTCATGATTATTGAAAGAAATGTGATGGCATTGCATTCATTATAAAATTGAAATGACGATAAATAAGTGATTGACAATGTTTGAGAAAGTCCAATGCATTACAGAAGAGGAAAGTCGAACATGATATGGGGTGAAGAAAGAACAGATGAGAACAGTGGGAAGGTTTACAAGTGCGCCAAAGAAATATGAATGTATGATCAAATGGTGAAAAATGAACAAGAATTAATGGTGTTTCGTAGAATTAGTAGATGTATGGAAGCTTATGATTTGAAAAGTTCAAAAATGGTGAGAATGATGGTCTGGTGAACCCTATTACTGCAACTTTCTTTTATTTTTCCTTTCTTTCCCTTTTCTTTGTTTCTTTTTTTTTCTATTTCTCGACATTCGCATTGCATTCATCACATGCATTCAAAAAAAAACAATTGAAAATTTCACCTTTAAGTAACAAAGTTGGTACAGTCTTGGTCAAAAAAGAGAGGCAAAACACAAGAAAAAGGAAGCGGGATTTTGAAATTTTAGGATAAGATGATAAGATTTTTAAAGTGAAGAGTTTTAAAAGGATGATGCATCAAGAAACTAAATCTTTGGATGTGAATCTTCAATTCAGAAAATTTTAAGCAAGAAGCTGAATATTTGGATGTGAATCTCCAATTCAGAAAATTTCGGGTGTGAATCTCCGAATCAAATATCCGGATGTGAATCTCCAAATCAAAATTTCAAGTGTGAATCTCTGAATTTCAAGTTAAAATCTTTGGGTGTGAATCTCCAAATCAAGGTTGAAATTTCGGGTGTGAATCTCCGAATCCAATTTTCGGATGTGAATCTCCGAGTTAAAATTTTGGATGTGAATCTCCAAATAAAAAATTTCAGGTGTTAATCTCTGAATTCCAAGTTAAAATATTGGATGTGAATCTCCAAGTCAAACTTTCTGGATGTGAATCTCCAAATCAAATTTCAAGGCAAACTTTTCGGATGTGAATCTCCGAAACAAAGTTAAAATTCCAGATGTGAATCTCCGAATCAAATTTCTGGATGTGAATCTCCAAGTTAAAATTTCGGATGTGAATTTCCGAATCAAATCTTTGGATGTGAATGTCCAAGTTGAAATTTTGGATGTGAATCTCCAAGTTGAAATTCCAGATGTGAATCTCCGAATCCTAGATCTTTGAATGTGAAATTTTTTAAATTTTTAAAGTTTCAATGCCTCTGCTGTAAGAGGAGCACTTTCCAGAAAAAGCATTTAAGTCCTCCGGGCATAATTCTAAGACCTCCAGGCATAAATCTCAAGTCCTCCGGGCAAAATTTTTAAAGTTTCATTACCTCTGCTGCAAGAGGAGCACATTTTCAGAAAGGAATTTAAAGTTTCATTGCCTCTGCTGCAAGAGGAGCTTTCTCGAAAAAAAAAGAAAAAAAACAAAACAAACAAAAGAAAAAGGAATTTAAAGTTTCATCGCCTCTGTTGTAAGAGGAGCGCATTTCGAAAAAAAAAAGAAAAAACAACATTTTAAGTTTCATTGCCTCTGCTGCAAGAGGAGCTTTCTCGAAAAAGAAAAAAAACAAACAAAACAAAAAGAAATTTAAAGTTTCATCGTCTCTGCTGCAAGAGGAGCACATTTAAAAAAAACAAACAAACAAACAAAAACAAAAAACAAAAAAATGGATGATTTAAATTTAAAGTTTCATCGCCTCTGCTGCAAGAGGAGCGCATACAAAAAAAAAGAAGAAGAAAAGAAAGAAAAAAATAGATTAGGTTATAAGCCAGATAAAATTAGTGTGTCTATTGTGTTTGCTCCATTCCTGATCCTCAGCAATGAGCAAAGAGGGGCAGCTGTTGACACCTAATTTTGTCCCATTTTTTAATTTTATTTTTATTAGTATTATTATTATATATATTTGTATTTATTTATTTTTATTTGGTTTGTTATTATTTATATTATTATTATCTGTTATTATTATTATTATATTTTTACTATTATTATTATTATTGTTATTATTATTTTTCTTTTCTTTTTATTATTATTGTTATTATTAATATTATTATTATTTTTTGTTTTATTTTTATTTTTTATTTTGTATCTCCTATCAGCATTTAATGGGGTTCCCTTCCCCAGAACCGCCGGCCACCACCTTCAGCCCTTTCCCAGGTCTCTGTCTTCACCCATCAGTCAGCATTCACCTCACATCCTTTCCCATCCATGGCAGCCACCATGGGTGACCGAGAAACAATAATCAGACCCTAAGAGTTGAATCTAATACACTGGATTAAAAGATGCTTCTGAACTGGCTTAAAAGATGAAAAACGACGCAGGCAAAAGGGGATTTTTTTTGGGCTCGGTTCCGACCCTAGATTCTGAACCCTCTTCACCACCCGAGACCACCACCACCACTGTGAACCATCAACCCCAAGCCATTCGGCCTGACCACCAAGCTTTACCAAACCACTAAACCTCAACTCCAACCAGCAAATCTCACAAAAAAGGAAGACCGAAACACAAACCCATAAACCAAAGCCTAACTCAGTCTCCTAAACCCCAAACTAAGCCCTGAATCATCTTCATCGGCCACCGTTCATAACCCCAGCACACCCGATCCCATAAACAGCCCTCGTATCCACCAAAAACCATCGAAATAGCCATCATTCATCACCTGTCAACATAACACAAAAAAAAAGAAAACAACAAAACCCAACTCAGATCTTAAACCCGAGCCCCATCGCCGAAGCACTCAGACAACCACTCACACTCAGCCTTCACCAAGACCCGCACCATCATCACCGAACCCTTTTGAAACCTTCATTCACCACCATCACCAAAATCACAAAAAAAGAAAAAAATCGCAAATCTGAAACCCCTATAAAAAATCCTTGTCCTAGATCTAAGAAAAAGAGATATAAGGACTAAACATCAGCAATCACAACATTCGCAAAAAAAAGAAAGAAACAAAAAAAGGAAAAGGATTTCGGTTTGATCAGATTTATGGAGTTAGGGATCTTTTCGGGTGAAACGAAGGCTAGATCAGAGTAGAGGGGGAGGAGTAGAGTACTTTTAGGGTTTCGGGAAGGTTATCGTACGGCGGTGCATGGCGGCCGGCAGTGGCGGATGGTGGTGCCAGTGGCGGCTCCGACCAAATTTTGGGTAGAAAGGCAGAGAGGGGAGAGAGTTTTTGGGATTTTTTTGTTGTGAAATCTGAAAAAGTGAGACAAAAAAAAAAGAAAAGGGGTATTTATAGGAAAAACAAAACTACGTTGTTTTGGTAAGCCCAGAGGACCCCAGGATCCGACCCGACTCGTCCGGATCTGACCCGCTATTTGCTCGCGACCCGCGCGGCGACCCGACCCGCATCGCGATCCGGCCCGTTTTGGCTGGCTCCGGCCCAACAGTCTCAGCCCGCTTCAAGTGGCTATTGGGCTTAACTTTTGGGCCAAGTTCAAAGGGCTCCTTTGGGTTTTAAAACCCAATTAATTTTGGTATTTTTTTTCTATAGCCTTTTTTTTGTTTTGTTGTTGTTATTATTATTATTATTATTATTATTATTATTATTATTATTATTATTATTATTATCATGTGTGTTTTATTATTATTATTATTATTATTATTATTATTATTATTATTATTATTATTATTATTATTATTATTATTATTATTATTATTATCAATGCATGTTGTAAAATAAAAGTTTTTGAAAATTTTTTTTTGTATTTTCATTAATTATTATTATTGATTAGAAAATGTGTTTAAAAATAATGAAATTTAAATTCAAATAGATAATAAAATTTAAATTCAATAAAGACCGATGATGGGATGTCATGAAACTCACAAGTAGTGATTTCTTGACTGATCCCTAGGTGAGAAGAGTCGTGCTAAATTTTACCAGAGTATTGGGATATTTAGTATGATTTTTCAATAATTTATTTTTATTAAAAATAAAAATAAATAAGTTTTTAAAAAGAAAATTGAAAAAGGAAATTAATAATAAAAATTAAATTTAATTAAATATTTTTCCGATGATGGGATGTCATGAAACTCACAAGTAGTGATTTCTTAATTGATCCCTAGGTGAGAAGAGTTGTACTAAATGTTACCAGAGTATTGGGATACTTAGTGCAATTTTTCAATAATAAGAATTTTTATTTAAAATAAATAAAGAAATATTTATATAAAAAATTTTAAAAAATTCATTTGCATCATTCATTATCTGTTTGCATCATATGCATTCATAATAATTTTCGAAGCGAGTGTGAATCTTCCGATGATGAGATTCTATAGAACTCACAAGTAGTGATTCTTAAGAAATCTCTAGGTGAGAAAAATTATTTCAAATGTTACCAGAGTATTGGGATATTTGATTTAATTTTTCAATACAAAAAGGTTCACATTCACTTTCGAAAAATAAAGTTTAACCTTTTAAAATAAAACAAAATAAATTTGCAAATAAAAAATGATTTTAAATAAAAAGATTGCAATAAAATAAGAATTATTTTTAAATATTAAATTTAGACCATTTTATTAAAATTTAAGGATAACACATAATTATTATGGTACCGTTTTCTAACGGGCGTAGTGAGGGTGCAAATCCTTCCTCACACATAACCGAACCCCCGAACCCAAATCTTGTTTTCGTAGACCAAATTTGTCTTTTCAATAAAACTTAATTCATTTTGAGATTTTGTTAAAAAGATAAAAATTTTGAGGTGACCAATCACACCTAATCAAAAAAGATTGGTGGCGACTCCCTTTTTGTTTTTTAAATGTTTTCAAAATCGTCGAGCACGAAGCAGTTACGACAGAACTCATTTCGCAACTGATCGAAAGAGACAATGGACCCCTCAAGCAAATTGTTGAACCACTTCATCGGATGCCTAGTTAGAGTAAGCGAAAAGTCCCTGCACATTATCTCGTCCTCCTATCCATGTAACAACATCAATGCCTCACAGTTTTGCATGTAATCATAAGGGTTCATTTTCTCTGTGTACACGGTCATCTACGGCATTTTAAACTTCGGGGGCAGTGGTTTTTGTATGATAACCATGCTGAATGGTACTCTTCTGCTATGGCTTTCCTCTGCCGACATCAGCTTTTTCTCTTCCAGCACCTGTTCTATCATCTTTTTCATGTCCATAGAAGAGTGAGTTGGTTTCTATTCCTTTCAGCATTGGACAAATTAGGCTGGTCTTCAACAACTATTTCCTTTCCTTTACATCAAAGTGCACCACCTCATGTCATCTGTGTGTTCCAAGAAGGGTCAAACTCCGACCCAACCCTCCATGTGCTCTCATCCTCAACACCGGTCTTTCCATCACTTCCAATACTGTGTTCCAGGTCGGTCCCGGCAAGATTTATCGGAATCCAACATAGAGCGGAAGACCCTGCCGCACACTCAGTACCCTGTCGCCCAACATCAGCCCCCTGTCGCCTAGGCCCTACTGCAGGTTCCAACTCTATCGCATCCTCACCTCCAGTTGAAAACCTGCAACAGGCCTCCGATTTCTTAATCCTGGCACATCCTGGCAAATGTGATTCTCTCCCGTAGGAAGCGTCTCCTATCTCAACGAGGGGTTTGCCGCCTATTGAGTGCCCTGTCGCTCTACCGCCTACGGCAGTACCCCTTGGCTAGTCTCTCTTACCAGATTCTGTACGACCTGCTGCAAACTCAATTGCGGGAGGACTCCCTTGAAAAGATCCACCATAGCCCTCAGCGCCTGAGTTGTTTCCTCGCTCTACAGCCTCAGAGTTTCGAATTCCGCCACAAACACCGCCACGCTCTCTTCTTCCCTGTTTACTTGTGTTCTCTGGCAAATCGGTTGTTCAAAAGAACTCACAGAGTTCTCGTCACTTCCATCTCTCACATTAGTTGATCTTGTTCTCATCATCTTGAAAGTTTTGACTGGCTTTTATTTTGTTTTCCACAGAAGGCGCCAATTGTTGTTGCACAAAATAACAATAAATGATTGCTGATGTCAATGTCTATCTTCTCTCTCCATGCGTCTCCAAAAAGCTTCTGTAAAACAAGAAAAGTCAGAGGAACGCATGGGGTGGTTCCTTGCGTAGGCACTCCGATGCTTAAGTCAGCTAAAGATTCTTGAGTATTGGGAAACGTAAAAGCCAAAAGTCAAAAATTAGATAGTAAAATAACACATGGCCTATTTATAGGCAAGTAAGTTACCAATACTGCAGAGTAATTACATGAGGGCAATTTCATCCTTTTAAAAGAGTTTGTGTCCCAACACGACTCTAACACCATCAATCTGAGGCGACAGATGTCGTCGCATGGCGGGAGATCACAGAACACAGCCACACTCATCCGGTGGCATGCATAACACTGGTGGTTTTTCGAGATCTGTCGCACGCGACAAAGTCCCTTCCGCGGGCAGGAGGAGTCTCCCGCATATTGAGCTAGAAGTCGAATAATGCCTCTCGCCTGATGCCACATGGCCCAATAACTTTCTGCCACATGGTGATCCTTTTGGTTATTGGGCCTCAGCCCAGTGTAAATAGGCTTTTGCCATATCAATAATATATTATATTTAATATAATTATATTATCTAATGTTAAGTATTTATTTATTTAATAATATTAAATTATTTAATTGTCGTAACAATTTCATCCAAAAACTTGACCACTCGACGATTTTGAAAACATTTAAAAACAAAAGGGAGTCGCCACCAATCTTTTTGGTTATGTGTGATTGGCCACCTAAAAAAAACTTGTCATTTTAACAAAATCTTAAAAGTAATTAAGTTTTATTAAAAAGACAATTTGGGTCTGCGAAAACAAAAATCGGGTTCGATAGTACGGTTACGCGTGGGGAAGGATTAGTACCCCCACAACACCCATTAAAAAACGGTACCATAGTAATCACGTGTTATCCTTTGGTTCCAATAGAATAGTTTTAATTTAATATTTAAAAATAGTTTCCTTTTTATTCTATTTTTTCTCGAGTCATTTCTATTATTTGTCGAAATCATTTTTTATTTTAAAAGGTTAAATTTTATTTTTTGAAAATGAATGTGAACCCTTTTTATTGAAAAATTAAATCAAATACTCCAATATTTTTGGTAATATTTGAAATAATTTTTCTCACCTAGAGATTTCTTAAGAATCACTACTTGTGACTTCTATAGAATCTCATCCTCGGTAGGACTCATGCTATTTGTATAATTGATTAAAATTTTTTATTATTATATATATTTTTAAAAAAAAGGTTTCATTTTTAAAATAAACATGAACCTCTTTTTATTGAAAAATTAAATCAAATACTCCAATACTTTTGATTATATTTGAAATAATTTTCCTCACCTAGAGATTTCTTAAGAATCATTACTTGTGACTTCTGTAGAATCTCATCCTCGGTAGGACTCACATTATTTTTATAATTAATTATGGATGCATATAATGTTAATAAAAGATGTATGATGCATATGGATTTATAAAAAGGACTTTATATTTTGATTTTCTTAATGAAACTCTTAATATTGAAGAATTTAGCTAAACATCCCAATACTCTGGTAACGTTTAGTTAATTCTTCTCACCTAGATATGTTCGAAGAATCACTACTTGTGACTTCTACAAGATCCCATCATCGGAAGAATTTCATTTATTTTGAAATTAATATTTATGCATATGATGCAAACATATAGTATATGATGCACATGGATTTTTAATTTTTATTTAACACATTTATTGCTTTTTTATTATTAGTTTTTTTATTACTTGTTTTTATTTTAAGAATAAAAGCTCATGTATTGAAAAATCACACTAAATATTCTAATACTTTTGGTAACATTTAGTAGACTCTTCTCACCTAGGGATCAGTTAGGAATCCCTACTTGTGACTTCCATAACATCCCATCATCGGAGATTAGCTTTTACCTTTTGTGAATAAATTGATTGTTTCATCTTCATTTGTTTTCATTTTATTTAGCTTTATTAACTTAATTCCTTTGACTATTTCTTTTTTGTTAAAATTCCATTATCATCTATTTAATCACTATTTTCTACCTTTTGAAACTTTACTATTATCAATTTTTATTGGTTTAATTATTTTGTATTTATATATCTCTAAAATTCCCTTTTATATTAATTTCTCCCAACTATTTCCATTACCTATTTTGTTTTTATTAATTTTCATTTAATTAATGCTTCTCTAAATATTCTTTATTTGTCATTACAGAATATATCATTATATTTTCTTAAAATAAACATGAATTTGGATATTGAGGAATTATATCGAATATCCCAATACTCTGGTAACATTCGATATATTCCCCTCACATAAAGTTTTTCGAAGAATCGCTACTTGCGACTTCTACGAAAACTTATCATCAAAATTCATGCTTATTTTATTTTTTTATCATTATTTTATTTTTTTCTAAAGCTTCCTAAAATATATGTTTTTTTTTAGTAAATTGTCTAATAAGAATTTTATTTTATTTTAAAAACTATATGGTTATATATTTTTTTACATTTATTTATACGTTTTATATATATTTATTTATATACATTTTAAACTATATATATTTCCTATATTTATTTATATATTTATTTATTTATATGTATATTTATCTTAAAACTATATATTTATTGTTAAAATTAATTCCATACAATTAAATTGATTAAACTTAAAATTATTATAGAGAATTTTATATATATAAAAAATGTTTTTACCATGAAAATATGTTAGAAACACAACAAATAAATAATTAAAAAATTAAATAACAAGATAGGAAATATACCCCAAATCAATTTGGGTTTAAAATCCAAGAAAAGCCCAAAATCCAGCCCAAACAGTGGAGGCCCAAATCTGCCAATGGGAGCGGGTCGCGAACGAAGGGTGGAGCCGAGTGCGCGGATCTCGGGTCGAGTCGGACGTGGCACGTGGGTCGCAGGCGGGTAGGGAGCGGGGTCGTGCGGATCTCGGATCCGGGTCGGGGCGACATGCGGGTCGGCTAGCCTCCAAAACGCTGCGTTTCGATCCTTTATAAAAAGCCCCCCCCCCCTTTTTTTAGTTCTTCATTTCAGCCGATTCTCCCAAAAAAATACCAAAACCTTCCAAAAAAATCCTCTCAACCTCCCCTCTTGCCGAAGGCAACAGGCCATAGTGCACCGCTGTGCGCCGTCGCACTTCGATCACCGATGGTCTCCTCGAAACGTTAAAAACACTCTATTCCTCCTACTCTACTCCGATCTAGCCGTCGTTTCACCCGAAAACAATCCTAACCCCATAGATCTAGACCTTATCGAAACCATCCTTTTTTTATTTTTTTTGTTTTTTGTTTTTAGATCTAGTGTTTAAGGTCTTCAAACTTCGTGCTTTTTGTTGTTGTTGCTGGCTTTGTGTTTGGCAGGTGGGGAATAGTGGCTGTTTCTGTGGTTTTTGATTCTTTAGGGTTTCAGCTTAGGGTAAAGGGGTAGGGGGTATGTAGTGGTTTCGGTGGTGGCTTGGTTTCATTGGTGGTAGTGTTTAGGTTAGGATGGTGTCTCGATGGTGAGGATGGTGGTGGGTTGTGAGTGTTTCAGTGATGGCTTGGTGACACAGTGGGGTTGTGTGGTGTTTCGATGGTGGTGATTGGTGATAGCTTGATGGTAATGGTAGTGGTGGTTTAGAGTCTCGGTGATGAGGCTAAGGTAAGGAAGGTGGTGAGGCTGAAACCGGGAGGGTGGTGGTGTTTGGTGGTTTCGGTAGTGACGAATGGTGTAGTTTCTACCGATTTTTAGTGTTCCTCGAGTCTAAAAAAAGAAAGATCCTTCTGCCTGGTCCTTTTAAACAGATTTAGGAACACCCTTTTGTCTAGCATTTCAGAATCAACTTCAGGATCTTGCTATTGTCTCCCGGTTATCAAAGGCAATGGTCAGGGATGGGATTGACAGCATGAGGAAGATGAATTTTGGTGACACTCGAGACTTAGGGAGAGGGGCTGAGGCACCGGTGGCTGACAGCACCAATTTTGGCCTACAAGTGCAGCCGACAAATGGGAACATCCAGTCCCATTAAATGCGATGGACAATAAAATAGATAATGAAACAAATAATAATAAAAATAATAATAATAAAAGAAGAAAAGAAAAGAATAATAATAATAATGAAGAAAAGAAGAAAAGAGAAGAAAAAAAAGGAAAAATAATAATACTAATAATAATAATAATAATAGTAAAATGAATAAAAAAGGAGAATAAATAAGTAAGAAAAAGAAAAGATAAAAATAACAAATTTCAATCCTTTTTTTTGGGCCTTGGAGCCCATACATTTTGATTTTGGACTTTGAAAGTCAAATTAGATTTATTGCACAATATTTGATATAAGATTTTCAAGCAACAGTACTATCAATTCGAACAAAATTGAGTGTCTACATTAATAGTAGTAATGATATATTTTAAATTTAATTCAAAAATATAATACTTATTATCCTTAAAGCCTTTATCTTAAAATATTGAAATAGATTATATAAATCAATATTTAAACTCACGTTATATTATTTATATATATTCTTTTCCTTCGCATATTTTTATCCAATACATTTATCCAACTTTAATATTTTAATATCTTTTTAAATTACTTAATTTTATTTTTTTTATCTTCTTTATTTTCTTCAAATCTTAATCATTCTCTTACTATTCAAAGCCTTTATTCTTTTAATCGGAACATCCATACCTAAGCCAAATTCAAACAAGAAAAAAAGAGGAAAGGATTCGGAGAAAGTCTGATGGAGTCCAAACCGTAGCAGCAAACACGTGGTGGCCGGAATTGAGGGCCACGGCCGAAGCCCGCTGAAGGGGCGGCTAGACGGTAGCACGGCAGAACGGCCGTGCTGGTCCGGCCGGCGGCTACAGCCAAGGTGGAATCGGATTTGGAGGAGAAAAAGGAACACGGGAAGCTTGCTCTGAGTCTGTGACCGTGAGCCTTTTTTTTTTTTAATATGATGCCGACTTTTACGAGCTTGTTCGGTTTTTCGCTTGTTTCCTTTTAATATTAATATATTATCTTTTTGGACACGTGGGTTTGGCTGACCATTTCACACGTGAATGCTTTTTATTTGATTGGTTTCTTTATACGTAGGCTTGGGTTATTGTAAAAGCATTTTGAGTGGGCCTAGTATATGCTGTGTGCTTACGTCACTTATATGGATAGGTTGTCTGTTTGGGCCACTTTGATGTCAAATCAAAATAAATAAGATACAACAACAATAATAATATTAATTAATAACAAGCAACGGCAATGAAAATAAAATTTAATAATAAATTAAAAAATAATTTTTATATACTTAATTAATCGAAGGATAGAACCCCTAAAAAAAACGTGTGTATCTTAAAATATTTCTGGGGTGAGAAATTTTTTTTAAAAATTCGATCAAAGTGGAAGATTTTGGACTTTTATGAAATAATATATACATTAGGGACTAAATTGAAACCCCAAGTGAAACGTTTGGCATTGTAATTAAACAGTTTAATATCCAAATATACCTTCCATATATATCATAAAATGAAATTATACCCTCAAGCCTCAATGTTTAATTAATTTTAAACGTTTCAAAATAATAAAATTTCATTAATTTCTTCTAACGCTATTAAGTTTTATTAGTGTGCAAGAGTCACAAAGAAGGAAGAATTTAATGGAAATATACTTAATTCTGTTATTTTAAAATATTTAAGACTGATTTTCATACAATTAAACATTGAAAGATTAATTTCATTTTGTAACAAACGTAAAAGGTATATATGGGTATTAAGCCTAAATAAACTTTACTCTATTCTTTTATTTCAAAAAAAAAATTAATACTTATATTCTTCTTTCTCTAAACTATAAATTTCTATTGTATAAAAGAAATTATCAATATTTTCATGGACTAAGGATAATTGTAGGAAAAAATATAGGGCTTGAAAAAGAGAGATGTACTTATGAAGCAAGTACGTTGTTAAGTCAAAAATTAACGTTTAATCTAATAATCGTTATTGCTTTTTTGAATGCATAATTTCAAAGGTTGATACCTCTATTTTCTAAATGTATCTCTCTGTTAAAAAAACGCCTTAAGTCTTGGCTTTTCGAACTAAGAGATAAGACAATTGAACAATGTTTTTCCCATCAAGTAGAACTTTGGCACTCTTGACTTTTAGTTTTCTTAAATCACGTGGTATTTTTATATCACATTAAATATGAGATTAATCTTCATTTTATTTCGTAATTAGCATTAACCTAAAAAAATTTAACTTAGTAAAAATTCGAACACGAGACTTCAATTTATAGATTGTTCTCATTTAAAAATTCAACGAAATTTTATACTATTGAATTAACCCTTTAAGTTTGCTAACTTTGTTTCTTCCCTTAACAGATCAGACCAACCCAAAAACCTAGCTTTCGCTTCAGCTAGCCTCACTTACACGAAAAAGACCTTAACAAATACAGTGAAGAGAAGGATATTATACCACCATTTTTCCTGTTAGAATTGGTTTGGCTGGGGTTAAATAGTCTCTTCCTCATTGAAAAACCCCATAGCCATAATTGACAGGAAGATTCTTTGTAACAAGACTCCTTCACTTCTGCAAACATTAAGGCAGCATATTACAATTAGAAATATTGCTTAATTGTCATATTAGAGCAAGTTGACCGCAGCTGTGTATTCGTGGCACCTGACAGAACTAATCGCCCTTGCCTTCCCAGTAATATACTTCCAAATGAAAAATTGACATAGTTAATTGGAATTTTCCTCAAAAAATTATTGATAGGAAACTTTGAGGATTTAATTATCTTTTTCCTCATATTTTCCCTAAACCAAACAGGACCTTAGAGTAGGCTAGTATTTTTTTAATTCAATAATTGATTGATGCGTGTCTAACTTCGTTATTTTGACAAGATATATTATTTGCCAGCTCAAGTCTTTTCATCCTACAGCACAGAATGCATGTGAAACTTGAAAAAAAAAAATCAGAGTTTACAATCACATTTTTTTGTTGGGCTTGTACATTGGCATTATTGGTTCATTTTCCATAATATATTAATTATAAATAATGGAATATGATTAAATGATAATATATAATTTTAATGTGACTCGGAAGAAAAAATAAAAATTATAATCTTATTTGACGTTTACCAAAACAAAAAAGCTGAAAATAGAAATATAGAATAGCAGATTCGAGATGATATTTTTAATTATGGTGTGATTTATTTATTTATTTATTATTATTATTATTATTATCCTCCTAATTTCTATTTTTACATATGATTTTTTTGGTACATTTATTTTTACATATGATTTATATAAACAAAGTTGATGCAAAAATGTACCCCACCCCCATTTCTTTTTTTAATCTTTTTTTATAGTTATATTTATATTCTGGTCTTATTTTTGGCTGACATGGTGGAACAGAAAATTAAAGAAGAATAAAAGTGAAACTTTTCTTCTTTTTTTTTTTAACATGCAAATGCAAGTAAAAATTGGTGCTATCTCGAGATCCAGAACCCAAAGGTAAGTGTAAAGTACTGAATTTTATTTTATTTTTTATTTTTTTATTAATGTCTTTTTTATACGGTTGAGATTGACTCCAATAAATATCAAATTTTTTTTATAATTAGCTGGTACTACTTCTAAAGGAAGAAAATAAGGTTAGGAGACACGAAAATTTATTTTCAAGATATGTTTTGGTAATCAAATTAGTGTAAAAAAAAAAAAAAAGAGCTTAAAGAAAAGAGAAAGCAGCAAAAATTTAAAGAAAGAAGATGGACGTGTAGTGTGCATGCTTTTTTCCCCAAGACTTCTGTCTTTTATTTTTACAATATGAAAGTTGTTGATAACGTCTCGTCTTATTAGTATACAGACTTAACGGTTTTATTAGGTTATTGGCGTGACACTTATAACCTCCCAAAACATTTTGTTTTTGGTCTTGTTTTTTTTTAAATGCCTATATGGGATCTTATCTTAGCATTTCCTCAATTCTCAAGAAACAAGCCCATGCATAAGAAAAGAACGTGACACCTAACAAAAGGCTGCCCTGAAAAAAGTCATAGACATGTTTTAGGCCAAGGAGGAAAAACACTCCTCTCACGGAAAAGTAAGAATAAAAGTTTCATAGATGAGTAGCCAATTATAGCCAACATATTCCAATTATATTCATTTTTTAAATCATACTCCGGGCCAGGATTACTCTGAAATCACGATACAACAGCCAAAACCAAGAAAAACACAGGCAAAAACCAGATGTGGAGAAGAGAAAATGCCTTTGCTCACGTTGTTTTAATTATTAGAAACCTGCTTTTATCGATGCTGCTGCCGTAAAGGTTTCTTCTTTTGCTTGGTTTGTCTATGAGAATTTGTACAAATTATAGCATCCCATGACTATGACTAGTTAATTCTAACTGTGCTGATGAACAGTCCAATCTCCAATTCTTGAAAATTTTTTCCAAGCAGTTGTAATATTTGACTGAAGATGCAACTAATAGTCTCCAAAATGAACATAGCATTCTTTTTTTAAAAAAACCTTAAAAGTAATAGTTAAATTTATTTTATGAATATATGTTTTTTAAGATATTTGATCACTCTATTCGATTTGATATCAAAATTTTTGAAATTTTAAAATGTAAAAAATGTTTTTTACTTAAAATGTTATTCATCATTGTTTATAAGAGTGTATTTATTAAATATTTTCTTACATGTTTAAGTTTTTGAAATAATCAATCACTCAACTTAATATTATAAAATCTGCTATTAAATTCCTAATAAAGTTGTACAGATATTCCAAGATCAATACAAGTAATGAAAAAGGAAATAAAGAGTAATAGGGTTAGTTTCTTACTATGCAATTTGTATTTTTATAAGGGTATTAGGGTCATGATAATGTGAAATTAAACATACATATATTTACATTTATGCAAGGAATAATGGGATTTTTTCTTATAATTAAAGAATTAATATTGAAAAGATCATAGCAGTAAATTAAAGAAACAATGATGAAAGATGTAATCACAAGAATAGTATTAGTAGTAGTATCCAATACATATCAATCCAAAGGAAGAAATCAAAAGCCATAAACCGAGAAAAGTTCAAAATAATGAATGACAACTGGAACACTATGGAAACGGTAAAAGCTTTTAAATGATTGATGAGTCCTATTTTTTTCCTTATGTCATTTTCTCAAATATTGCTTAAATATAAACTTGGCAAGTTATGGCAAAGTAGGAATTAACTATTAAATGGGGCTAGTTTCATCAAGGCTTGATTAATTAGTCTAATCTTATGATTGTTTTTTAATGGCATGGCCCATTTTTGATGCACCCCCTTCCTCCTACATCTCAATATTTAATTTTTTTTTAACTTAGTTCTAATTAACCATGATCTTTGCATCTATAGTTGACTAATAGTTTCATTAAGATTGCAATGACATAATCATATCGCCAAAGCCTATTAAAACTTAAAAAAGAAAAGCGAAAAGCACAGAGATCTTTGTTCATAAGGATTAATTGATCAATTGGTAAGCAAGGAGCTCTCATCCCATATCAACTCGAGATTAATTTTTATAAAATTAAAATTTTAGAACGTATTAAAGGTCCAATAAAATTAGATGTGGAACGGTGAGATTGCCTCCATCGTGCCATATTGGTATGATTTATTTAGATCATACCGGTGAGGTAAAAATTGTCCTATCTCTAAAATTAAGGTGTACTATCAACTTATTATTAAGATTTACAAATCATTAAATTTTCATCTACAAAATTTTTGAAATTTTTGAATCATCTATCACTAAATAATTATAAAAATTCGAATCTGATGCCCCTTATTGCCAAACCCAGTTGCCTATTTCTAGTATTTGAAGCACGCAGAAAACTAGCCTTAACGTGCATGCCACGAATTTAGTTGTGTCCATTTTTCAACCCCCTTTTCTCTTTATCGACCCCGCTACTCTAAACACAGTTTCTGGCTTGGCAACAAGACAGAAGTTTGAGTTTGGAAACCAACAAAGGCGGCCATTGACAAAGCTAAGCAAAAACATCAGTGTCTCTTTCTCTCTGTTATTAAAAGATTAGGCACCCCAGTGACCCCACCCATGTTTGCCGTTAAAAAAGATTCTCATCCAACCGGCTCACGCTAACTTAGAAACTTCCTTCTATGCTTTTATCTTCTCATTAACTTTTCCAAGCCTCCCTCTCTATATAACTGATCTTTAAATCTCTCTGTTTTGCCTGTGTGTGTACCAACATTACTCAGTTTCTGATCAAATGGGTCAGTTCATCAATCTTGTAGTTCTGTTGTCACTTTCTTTTTGTTTCTGTCTTCCTCACACGGCATCAGCTCAACTGAGGCGAAATTACTATGCTAAAACTTGCCCCAGTGTAGAAAACATTGTTAGAGCTGCAGTCACTAAGAAATTCAGACAAACTTTTGTCACAGTTCCTGCAACCATCCGTCTCTTCTTCCATGATTGCTTTGTCCAGGTTTTGCAGAATTTGAAGAATACCCTTTTGTCCATGCTGGCTAAATTTGCTGAGTGAAGTATTGTTTCTAATCTTTGTGTTTTTTTCCCTAACAGGGTTGTGATGCTTCGATTATGATTCAATCCTCTGGAAGCAAAAAAGCAGAGAAGGATCACCCTGACAACCTGTCATTAGCCGGAGATGGGTTTGACACTGTCATCAAAGCCAAAGAAGCAGTTGATGCATTTCCAAGATGCAGAAACAAGGTCTCTTGTGCTGACATCTTGGCCATGGCAACCCGGGATGTTATTGCTCTGGTTTGTCCCCTTTCCTTTAACCCAACATTTTTTCCCCTGTTGATATAAAATGTGGTCGGTTGAGGTGTTCTTAGATACAGCTCACGAATCAGACCTGCAGAGGAAAATACGAGATTAGAGGAGCGCCGGAGTTAGTGTTTCGGACATGCTTGACGCTCAAATTAGTGTATGCCTGAGTAAAGGAGAGAAAATAACAGAGTTTAGGATTTAAGGGGAAAGAAAAGAGCCAAAGATTGAATATACGAGGAAGAGTATGCTTGTGTGTGTCCTTGATTTCTTTCTTATACCGATTGAGCATGAACTTGAAACTTGACCTGATGTTCTGGGCCTAGTTTATTTGTTTGTCCAACAACTTTGAATCACCATGATTCTCAGCATAGTACATATTTTTATATATAATCAATCTAAAGAAGAAATGGCCTGTCAAGCTGCTAATAAAACTTGGTAAATGTGATGATAATGCAGTCTGGTGGACCGTCTTATGCTGTTGAATTGGGGAGATTGGATGGGTTAAGCTCCACAGCTGTGAGTGTAAATGGAAAGCTGCCTCAGCCATTTTTCAACTTGAATCAGCTCAATTCTCTGTTTGCAGCAAATGGACTCACCCAAACAGACATGATTGCCCTTTCAGGTTCTACCTCCCTGACTACTTCTCAATCACAACCTGACAAGATTTCTCTCAGGGGCCCCTCTGACAGGGCACTATGCCTCTTGTGAATGGATCTAATGCAACTTACATCTTATATTAGCTGGCATTTGTCACAGTGATCATAAAACAACAAAATAAGATCAAAACTTTTCAATACTACTACTTATTAAAAGAGGGTATTTGACTACTTGTAGTTATCTCGATAATTTTAAATACAAAACAATGACACAATACAAAAACAATACAAAGTGACATGTGACTGTAAGTTATATTTTGCAGCGGCACACACCGTTGGGTTCTCTCATTGCAGCAGGTTTGCAAACAGAGTATACAATTTCACCCGTCGGAGTGCAGTGGACCCAACACTCAACAAGGCCTATGCTGCCCAGCTTCGACAGATGTGCCCCAGGCATGTGGACCCCAGAATAGCCATCAACATGGACCCAAACACACCCAGGAAATTTGACAATGTCTACTACAAGAACCTGCAGAGAGGCCAGGGTCTCTTCACCTCAGACCAGGTTTTATTCACGGACCGAAGGTCTAAACCTATTGTAAACGCCTGGGCCTCCAACGTACAGGCTTTCAACAAAGCCTTTATTACTGCCATTACTAAGCTGGGCCGGGTGGGTGTCAAGACTGGGAAGAAAGGGAACATTCGTAGAAATTGTGCTGCCTTCAACTGAGAAAATTTCTTGAAGCTGAACTTTTGGTCGACAAAGTAAGGATTTGAAACATGTTTTGTTTAGTTTCTGGTGAGATTTCTTGGTGTTGTAATATGTTTGAGAAGGGTTTTTTTTTACCATTTTTCTTTATCATTTCATGGGAAAGGAGGATGAATTGGATCATAAATGTCAAATAAATAATGGTGATAGGGTGACAGCGGGCACACGTTGTTTGAGTCTGGATTGGACATTTGGACGCAAAAATGAATGTTTCATCAGTTGTGATATCACTATCAACTTTTCCTGATTCTTTAGTGGTGGATTTCTGACCATTCAGCGAATGGAGCCTAGGAAGAAGAGGACATAGGCAAATGGCTAGCCAATTATTTAATATAGAATGCTGAGCGTCATTGATCACCAATTGGATCTGGTTTCAGTGGTTTGTACACACTGTAAAGGACACCCTTTAATTAAGTTTATTATGGAAGCTTAAATCAATAAAACAGACAATGTATAAACAACAGGTTAAAAGACGAGAAGATTTGGGGAAACAATAATAATTGAACTCAAATCAAAACCTTGTTTACAAGCTGTTCTGGCTTCAATAATTTGCCTCTGCTTTCTTCTGTCATATTCAGAAAGACGAAAATGTAAGATCAGGCAGTATTACTCCTTACAAAAACTGGTATCTTTGCACATTTACATGTGCCAATAGGGCAGCTGGATTAGTTAATCACTAATTCATCTAAGACAATCCTATGAGCGGCTTCGGTTGTTGCAGGCGTATGCAAGGGGACTTCACTAGGTCATGTTGCCTTCTCTCTCATCAATCCATTTAGATTTGACAATTCTGTTCGTCATGTCATATATAAAATTATATTTGTATTATATAAAACATAAAATTTTTATGTTAAAATTTGTGTTGATATACAGAACACTCAACATTCTTTTTTAACTTTTATCAAATTCATTTTCAATTTTTATCAAAGTTTAATATGTAGCACTCGTGGAGTTGTGAGAAAATGGATATTCGGAATGGTTTTATGGTTGAGAACAAAAGAAAGACTTGGAGACTTGGGATCAGAAAGTGTCCATCCGGTACAAAATTGCTAATCTCACTAAAAGTTGTGGTTGCTGGGGAACTACAAGTCATTTTCTAGCACGTTCGTGTTATTGCTGGTCTATCATGCATTGGCCACTTTAAAGTCATCACTTAATCAGCACGAGTTTTGATGCTTTGAATGAACCAGTGACCGTCCAGACTTAGTTCAAATGGTTATATCTTCGCTTCTAAAGTGTGAAAATTCTATAAATTTAAAGTTTAAATCTCAATACCTGCATTCTGTTGCGATAATATCCAGAAACGTAACATTTTTGTCTTGAGAGCGAACTAAGAACTGACAATCACTGGTGTTGATGTCTGCACTAGCACACAGTGACAATGGAGAATAGTAAAAGACATTAAAATTGGCTTAAACAAAGCAAAGAGAGTGATGTTCAAGACTTCTCTTGACATTTTCAAACATCGTGACATAAGCACACAAGCCCTTTATGAGCAGGTTAGTTTAAAAGCTTAGAAGCATTAAATTCAATAGCCAAGCAATGCATGCCAAGTATTCAATGGACAAAAGATGTTTCTTCATCAATCTCAATCAATAGATGTCATATGATATTGCAAGAGAGCCACAAGATTATTGATGTTAAGGGAACAAGAAGCTTTGGCATCTAAAAGATGTGATAATGTCTCCTGCATAAGAGAAATAGTGCCATTTTCTTCAGATTACTCATTACAATTGCATGACAGGTAACATAATTTCCAGAATTTCCAACACATGATTTTCTCCAGTTGTCACACTTGAAATAATCCTTTTTTTTCCCGTAATAAAGTTTTGAACAAAAAAAAAAAGATAGTCAAACTCACTACAAATTCAGCTTGATGTAGATCAAAATAGCATGGAGGATTCTTAAATGGGAAAAACTAAGCAAGAACTGATAGATTTATAATACCACTTTTCTTGCACTTTTCATATGGAAAAGTAGTGTTGGGCATAGAATAAAAACACAGACCGAATGATAAACTATTTCCATGCAAGTAATTGCAGTGAAACTGGCTAAAAGAAAGTTACTCGTATCATCCAATAAACCGAATTACATGAATAAAAATAGGCTCACTTTAATTTAGAAGTGTTGTCAATTAATATGTTTGAGTCGATATATATAAACTCAGAGCAGTATACGTCTCCAGAATAAAATATGAGCAGGGTAAACTAGCACTTCTCTCAAAACAAAGGTCGACACAACAGAAAAAGGCACCTAACCTGGTCATCAGTGAGAATATTTGTCAATAAGCTCTCTCTGAGAAGAATGAGGAACATGGCACACCTTCAACCAGAGGTCCTCCAGCAAATGCCAGGGTTTTTTATAAACTAAGAAACTCTTGAAAGTCAAAACACATGTTATGATTATGAGAGAAGGTGAGATATTATGGCTCAATTTGTTTTATTCGTCAAACTGAAGTCAGAAGTTTCATGATAATTTGCATTGAAAACAAGTTCAACCATTTTATTTTTCCACTAGAAACAAATCCACTTTACATCATGCCATTGAACTTTAGTTATTCTAGCATTCCATATCAAGTCACTGTCATGACATTGAGAAATAATAGTTGCATTTGTTGCCATATTTCTGAACCTTATCACAAATATGCACTATGCAATAGTAGTGACTTTTTATATCACAGATTGATGAATAATGCATGTTGATGCACTGGTAGAGACTTTACATGCCAGGTTGCCAGCTAATCCAAGATATGAAAAAGCAAACAGTTAGGGAAAAGAAGAGCAGGCTAGACATGTGAAACGCATGAATGAATGAATGATGAATCATATTCCATATGAACAAGTACCATTAGACCACCTTGTTTGAGATAGCAGCCTCATGTTCATCTAGACAAAATTCCACCACCTACATTTTGTTTCTTCATTCCACATATGCAAGACTATAAAACAAAACCACGTTCTCTATTGTTCGATCTATGTGCCCAAATAATCCAACTAAAAAAGCCAGAAAAAACAAAAGGATTAAATTCAGCCCTCACATGCCATGAAAAAGAAAACAGACTGATCTCACAAGTAAGAGTGAGAGACTTTCACAATCATATGATTCAAAACAGTTGCAGATAACAGGGCAAGGACAAGGAAACAAGGAAATAAGATTAGCTAAAAGAATCCAATCTCATGTAAGGATATACAGCTCCCTTCAAAAGAAAAATTTTTGCATCCTAATGTTCTGATATTGATATAGAAGGAATGAAATAAATATTGCCATGTAGCACCCAAAAGGCACTAAAGTAAGTGAGTTTATGCTGGCAAGACAGTAAACAAACAAACAGAAGGACAAATCCATATAGGAAAATAATTGACCGTATCAGAGGAAAAAAAATAATAGAAGATTAAAGCTCAGATGACAAATTCAACAATAGCAGGCCTCAAAGATACACTTTATTAATTAAAACAAGAGTTCACTAAAGCAGCAGCAAACTATAGATATCAAGGTGGGATAATTGCTAACCTATTTGTAACAGATATATTCTTACTAGGTGTCAATATAGTTGGACTTCATCATGTTAGGATGTCATAACTCGAGTATAAATCAGAGTCACGACCTATATACAACCTAATCAGCTTGACCCAAACCTCCCGTAGCCTTTTACTTATTTACTTCATCTCTATAAAAATGGTATGATCAAGTTCAATGTTAGAGGGGACTTTATAATTGAAATATCTCAAAATTGCTCTGGCTGGAACCTGGTCCAACCCAAATCATTGGGCCAATCAGTTCTGGTTCACTCTTCTGAAGCAAGCAGGCACACCTTCTCAAGTTGCGTTGGCCAGTCTGCTCCAAGAATTGAGGGATTTAGCTCCATCGCAACTCGAAAATCTAACATTGATGCAGAAATGGACCCACTTTGTTTTTGTGCATGCCTTACAGGCCGCATCCCATTCAAAGAGGCCATGGACCAATTATGACCTTGGTCAATTAGTTTCTGTCCAGACCTTGAACCAGCCAGTTCCAAACAGGGTTTTATCAATCTCTTCATGAAAATATCAAGGCTATTGCTCAACAAATTGGCACAATCTACCGAGATGTTTAATCCCTCCTTCTCCAACTTCTGTTCCAACCTCTTCCTCAAAGAACTGCTATCAGGTAGCTCACCTCTGCAATGACAAGTCTCAAAAGCAGAAGGCAATCCATTCCATGGCACTTTTCTCATTCCTTTAGCATTCAAAGAGATGCCCAGTGGAGCTCTAACAGGACTCCTACTGTGAATGCTTGGACTTCCTGCAGCTTGATCAACCTCCTCTCCATCCTCCACAGAGCCAGGTGGTCTGCTACCCAAAGAAAGCAACTCAGTAGGACTCTGCTGTTCTTGAACTTTAGGACCCGCATCTTCACAAGCTGTACTATGGCTCTTCCCATGAGGCCCTAAAGGACTTGGGCGGTCCCTGAACTTGCGATCACGAAGATTTGGAGTCCTGCCCTTACGAGGGGATTGAGGAAAGTCTTTGCACAGTGACTGAAGATTACTTCTTTGATACCCATTTGCCACTTTAACACTTAAAGAACCTTCCGTTTTGTTCTCTCTTGATGGAGGAGTCTTCGAAAGTGAAGCATTTCTAATGATTGATCTGAGAAGATGGTTATGAATACGAACATTTTCTCTCCCTATTGTACCAATGCAGAGCCTATCAAACTCAGGTTTGGAAATTTTAAGACTGAAAAATCTAGTGAGCAGATTGAAGTACTTCTCCGCTTTTATACGCCCAATCTTCCTTTCAATCAGAGATTTCAGCTCCAAAGTATCTATTCGAGAAAAATGCCGACCACCGGGCATTTCTGTTTCCAAGTTCTTCACTATCATCCAAATTCTAAAATTTCAGCCAAAAAAGGAAAACCATCAATATCCAGATTAAAAATCTACTTAATTCTCAATGAAAATCACCAAAAACCCTAATGTCATCTATTAACATAGCAAGTCAACAGGGTGATCAAAGTCAAACAGTTCCTACTGAAATCACCCAAAGTTACTAAAAATTGAAACAAAATGAACAATACCCAGATAGAAAAACTACACTAAACAAAAATTAACTTCATTTAACTAATAAATCAATCAAAAATCACAAATTAAAGAGAAACCCAGACCCAAAAATCTACAAAATTTAAACATTCCAATCTCAAATTAAAACAACACAAAACAACTTAAAATAAAACATGAGCTAATTCCATACACTAAAAACTCCAACTTTGTTCACGAAACGCAGCAAAACAAAAACGCAGACGGTAAAACAGTTTAAAATAAGAAGCACAGGAAACTAAATAGAAAGAGAACAAAAACCGACCTGAATTAAAGAACTAGGTTTCTGAATTCAGTTGAATTGACTGAATTTAGAGAAAAAAAACTAACCATTATTAATACATTCGAAACTTGAGAAAGTAGAGAGAAAGGAGATTAGGGCAAGAAGCAAGCAAGAGTTCTATTCTTTTCGGAAGCTTCTTTGGAGTCATCAAGGTCAAAGGAACACGTGCGTTTCTTAGAACATGTGTAAACTGCTAACCTTGTTGTTTGGATTTGTGTTCGGTTTGTCCAATCAACGTTTGAGTTTTTGCATACTTTACACTGTTTCCGGGTAAAGGAAATAAAAAAAAAATAGTAGAAGAAATATCGTATTTTGGTCATAGAAAAACATGTGTCAACAAGTCAAAGATGAGATGAGGTTGTCAGTAGATTAGATATGTTGTTAAAATAAATTTTATAATATATATATTTGAAAATGTACAAAATTGTAAACAGAATAAATTACACTGATTCTTTATTTTTCATTTTTTTGTAAGAATTGTCCTTAGTTTTTAAAAATAATAATAAAAAAAGAAATTTATCTAAGAATGATTAATTTTTTAGAACTATGTATATTAAGCTGATTCCAATGTTTGATTTAACTTTTAACAAAAATAGGCATTACGATGGAACTGCTTAAATGGGTATTCTAACACATGAAAATTCAAAACTAAATATTGAATCATTTTAAAGTTCAATACTAACTCATATATATTTTTATAACAAATTAATGTATCTTTAAATTTTGTTTGAGTTTATTTTTTAAAAAATTAAAAAATATATTATGTACATCGATATAATTCATTTAAAATTTTATTATCATAATGATTTTTACAAAGATCAAATTGAAATTGAGAAAGAAAAAAAATTCTGGTCTTAACAATCATATTGTATGGATAAAAATCTGGGAGTAATAGAATTTAGTTGGACTTGCACCCAAAAAAAAGATGGGCTAGCCCAATAACATCTTTTTCAGTCCTGTTGCTTATTCTTAAGAGATTTAATATGCTATACTTCTGCTTCATAAAGATACAATTTTACTGTACCAAAAAAAATACAATTTTACTGTTATTATTAAACTTATTTTATAAAATAAAATCATCCAAAAAACTAGATAGATTCAATAATTTGTATAATATTCTTACCATAATTTTTCATAAATTATGAAAAAATTTAAATATCTTTCTCATAAGTGACTGTATATTTAACTATTAATAACATAAGATTTTATTCTAAGTTTTATGGTTGATTGTAATATTTATCTCTATTATGTTCTCATTTATCTTTCATCTGAATAACACATATCCATAACACTTTTTATTACTAAAACTTATATTTAATATTATTTACTTTTTAACATACTTTACAAATATTAAGATATGCTACGAGTACGTATACCATATTCACATTTCCTTTTAAGTTTTCCTTTTACCTATTAACCGGCTGCTAATCATTAAAATGCTTATGGGAAAAAGTAACTATTAATAAATAAGATTGAATTGAAAGTGAGTGTTTTGATAGCTTTTGAGTTGAAAAAAAAAATTGATTGAACTCACTTTAAGGATGGAATTCAAACATAAAAAGCCAAAATGACAATACATGCCATAACTTTTTTTTTGTGGTATCTGAATGTCACTTTGGATCTCGATTAATCCGAAGTCAAATCGGGTTGGACTCCATTTGGGGGAAGCTCTCCCACTGCATTCATAAGACTTAAACTCGAGACCTTGCTTAAGGGACATCAAACTTCTTTCACTTGACCCAACAAACATTAGTACATGCCATAACTTCGAGAGCCATTTTTTATTTTATGTCATCTGAACTAATACTAAGTTAACTGCATCTAAAACATTTTACATACTATAGCACTTCTCACATCTCTTTACACAGCTTTAAACTAAGAAGTGCGGTTCATATGATTTTAAGGAGGAAGAAGAAGAAGCAATGCCACCATTGAACATATATCTAGACTCTATACTATATGCAATATTCATAAATTGAATGTGTTTGAAGACCAAGCAGAAAGAGAAAATTGGACTTTGAGAAAGCATACGATTGCGTTGTATTTTATTGGCTAATGAGGTTCTGGATTCGTTGAAAAAGAAAAGTCAAGGAGGTGGGATGGGTGGTATCGCTCTAAAACTGGACTTTGAGAAAGCATACGATTGCGTTTCTTGGAGTTTCTTACTACAAGTGTTGGAGAAGATGGGCTTTGGAGCTATTTGGAGGCGGTGGATGATGGAGTGCATTTCGACAGTTTGGATTTCAGTTCTGGTCAATGGATCCCCAACCAATCAGTTTCACATGGAGCGTGGGTTAAGACAAGGTGACCCATTGTCACCTTTTCTTTTTCTTCTGGTCTCTGAGGCGTTACATCTGATGATTGATAAAGCTGTACAACAGAACCTTTGTAAAGGTGTGTTATGTGCTCCTGGCCTTTTTTTATCTCATTTACAATTTGCGGATGACACCATCCTGTTTTTGGAAGCTGATGTGGAAGCTATTGAAAATGTTAAAAGAATTTTGAAATGTTTTGAATTGGCATCGGGGCTTAAAATTAATTATAGGAAATCCGCTTTGGTACCGGTAGGGGTGGAGGAAAGTGTGTTAGAGATGCTAGCTGCAACTTTTGGGTGTATGAAGCTAAACTTACCCTTTAAGTATTTAGGGATCCTTATTGGGGGTAATCCAAGGAGATCTAGGATATGGGAACCTATTATTGAACGAACACAGGAAAAACTTGCTTTATGGAAGAGGAAAACGCTTTCTTTGGGAGGTAGAGTTGCACTTATTAATTCAGTTTTATCATGTTTACCCATTTATTATATGTCTATTTTTAGAATTCCGAAAGGGGTTATTAGGAGAATCGATAGGATTAGGAGGAAATTTCTTTGGGGGGGCTGTGAGGTTAAAAGAAAATTAGCTAAAGTTAGGTGGGCTTCTGTGTGCCAACCAAAAAAATGTGGGGGTTTAGGGATTGTGAATCTAGAAATTATGAACTTTGCCCTTTTATCTAAGTGGTGGTGGAGGTACGCCAATGAAGGTGATTCTTTATGGAGAAGGATGGTGGTGGCTAAATATGGTATTAACGTTCAGCAATGGATCCCAAATGATGACAAGGGTAGAAAGATCTCGAATGTTTGGCGGGAGGTGGTGAATTTGTCAAAAGAGCAAAAGGTGAGTAGGTTTATTGGCTCTGAAAGCTGTAGGTGGTTAATTGATGATGGCAAGGAGGCGCTTTTCTGGTTTGATGTTTGGTTGGATGATAGGACTCTTAAAAATTCTTTCATCAGGTTATTCGCTCTTGCAAAGGACAAACTCGCCAAGGTGTGTGATTATGCAGTGGATGGCAAGTTCTCTCATTCTGAATGGAATTCTTTTTTCAGGAGACAGTTAATGGATTGGGAAATGGGTCTTCTTGAGGAGTTAAGGTCAAAATTGGGCTGTCGTTGCTTGTATCCCACTAAAATGGATAAGATTGTTTGGGAACCTGATCCAAAAGGTACCTTTTCTGTTAAAAAAATTTCATACCTGATGAATTCTCAATTCATAGCTTCTAATACCTTTGAATTTAGCAAATTGTGGAGTTTTAACATTCCTCCTCAGGTGCATTGTTTTTTATGGTTGGTGGTGTTAGAGAGATTGCCCATTAAATCTTTCTTGACCCGTAGAGGATTACCTTTTAGTCATAGTCAATGTCTTTGTGATTGGTGTTTGGATGCTGAGGAAACTGTAGATTATATCCTATTTTCATGTCAGTGGGTAAATTCTTTTTGGTACTCCTTTGCTTTTTGGTGGGATTTTAGTTGGGCTTGTCCTGTTAATCTAAGGATTTTCATGTTGAACTGTTTTGATCCTCCATTTATTGGAGTCCTTTTCTGCTGCATTGTGGTCAATTTGGCTTGCAAGAAATGAATTGGTGTTTGAAGATAAGAAGATAACAAAGGAAGATTTGTTATTTGTGGTAAAACTTCGATCCTTTTCATGGATTAAGGCTTGTAAGAATGATTTTGAAGTCATAGAGGATAGGTGGTGGAACAAACCTATTGAATGCTGTGGTGTTGGCAATAGGAAAATTTCTCGAGTTTTATCTCAGTGGGTTCCTCCGATGAAAGGTTTTGTTAAATTTAACGTGGACGGTGCTGCAAGGGGAAAACCAGGACCTGCTGGATGTGGGGGAGTGTTGAGGGACGATTTTGGATTTGTTTCTGCTCTGTTTTCTTGTCCACTTGGTGTTCAAGATTCAAATGTTGCAGAATTAATGGCTATCAAAATTGCACTTGAGGTGTTTATGAAAACAGAACAGAAGAACAAAGTGAACTTGATTATTGAATCTGATTCTAAGGTTGCAGTTGGATGGTGCAAGGAGGTTGGTTCTCGGCCATGGAAATTATGGGACACTTTCGTTGCAATTGACTCTATGGCTGCGGTTTTAAAGGAAGTGGAAATGATCAATATATATAGGGAAGCTAATGGAATGGCTGATCACTTGGCAAAAGATGGGATTGATCGTAAAGAGATGTTCATGGCTTGGTGGTAATTGTATTTTGGTTTTTGGTGATGTTCGATAGCAGACTTCTTATTTCAGTTATTGGGATTGGATTCTGTTTTGATTGGAAGGCAGTAGCAATTGTGTTGCTGGGAAAGGCGTGGCTTTTTCGATGTGTGTGATGTTACTGTGGTGCTGGGGCTGGAGGAGTGGCTGCTTATTTGTCTGAAGCGTGGATGCTGAAGGGAGAGGGTTACGCTTGTTTTTTGAAAGTCAGGTGCATGATTGGCTTATGAAAGAATCAGTTGGCAGCCTAAGTCTGGAACTATACTGCTCCTGGCAAATTGAAATTAACGTGGATGGCTCTGCCCATGGTCCATCGGATCTGGCTGGATGTGGAGATTAATTTTCTGATTAAGATGAGATTGTTGAAAACCAGATGGTTTTATCTATTGCTCTTTTTGGTGTTTTTTTGAGTTTGGTGTTGGCTTTGTTCCGTTTGTAACTCTATGTTTTCTACTGCAGTTTTTTGGCTGCATTATATTAATAAATATCAACTTACTTGGCTGAGCAAAAAAAAAAAAGAAAGAGAAAATAGTATAGCTAATAGATATACACAGCTATCCATATTTGTAGACCATGCAAACATGCTAAGATGTAGAGAATATAGTTTGAAACATGTGCAGAAAAGTAAAATTTGTGGCTACATTGGCAAAACAGCTTCTTAATGTCTTATGCTTGTAGCAGGGAAGAGTACTGATCTTCAAATTAAGGTTATTAGAGAGGTTATACGTAAGAAAATCTATCAGACAAATTAACAATTAATTTGACAAGAACCCTCACACAAGTATTAGCTCCCACACACTCTTAAAGAAAGACTAATACTACTACTAGTAGTAGTCAAATGATAGCAGAATTAGCATAAGATTAGAGGCTAATACGAAAAAATTGATTAGATTATAAATTTAAAGCTTCAAGCAGGCACCCAAGCAGTAGCAAATACAACATTGTGCCCTTTCCAAGTAAGTACAAGATCATCTTCTTCTTTCTTTAATCCCCATCCAGCTGCATGCTCATCAAGCATTGTTTTCACTTCTGAAACGGCCTCTTCACCAAAGCTCAGCCCCCTAAAATTGGCGTTCCGCATCCGCTGCACCCACCGGTTCTTGGGTTCGAGCCTCTCAACCCGCTGCACACCTTCATGAGCTATCACATTCTCTATCTTCCAACATATATCAGCTTCATACCACTGCCTTTGCTTGCTTCCTTGTGGAAGAAATGTATCCACTGTATCGTATGGTATCCATAGATAATTGAAAGCTGACTTTAATCTGCATACCAAGTTATTTGATGTCAAATCCGCATCTTCATCTACTAGAAGAACAACTGTTGGGTCTAATCCTCGAAGCGCCCTAAGAAACATGGTTCGAAGAGATTGAGTAGAGGATGGTTCGAAAGAGTATGGGTTTGAGTCTGTGTTAGGAAGAGGAGACAATGTTTCTTCTGGTATGTAGTGAAGCATCATGTGACAGTTTATAACTAGAGCCTCACCGCTTTCTGCGTATACTAAATGTTGAACACGAAGCTGCTCGATCAAAGAGGAGAATCCATCGGCATAGCTTGAATGAACCACCCGGAATTCCAAAATCACATTGCGTGACCTAGCGAAGTTAACCAACTTGGAGCCTAACTGTTCATAAGTAAGATCCAGCATTGGGGGAACATCTTCAGTGACGCCACCAGCAACTGTGAGTTTCACCAGTGGGGGTCCCTCGAGCCTGTTAGCTATGGCGTCAATTAGTGTGGGAATTTGCATGCAATGTGTCGAGCTTAAGTCAACAATGTGAATGATCGAATACCCTTCAACAGCTTCCAGTATTGCTGCATTTGCTGCGGTGAAACCGAACCGATGCCACGGGGTTAAGTCCACAAAGTTAGCCAACTCGATGACAGAGAAAGTGTGGATGTTAATAGAAAGGTTGCAATGAGCATTCGCCATTGCTGCAAGCATTTTGCAAGTGCCACTTTTGGCCGCTCGGACAATAAGAGCTCGAAGAAAAGCACAGGTTAAGCGCTGATTAGAGTCACCATCCGGTGGTGCAATGTTGTTTAGAACCCAAAGAATTTGCTGCGCTAGAGTGGCATCATTGCTTTCTATTGCGTTTGCACAATGGACTAAAAGTTGTTCCATGCAATTGGCATCACCAAAGCTGCCTAAACCCTTCGAGGTAGGGAATCCAGGCCATGGACGAGCCCGGTGAATTTGGTTTTTGTTCATTGCGGGAATTGAAAACGAAGTGATTTGGTGCGAGGGCTGTGATGGGGTTTCGGTGAATTGCATCATGGAGAAAGAGAGTACCAAATTGAGAGTAGAACACAGGAAAATATAAGTAGTAGAAGAAATAAGGATCGGGAATCAGAAGAGAGCAGAAAAATAGAAAAAGACCAGACTAACAGTGGGTACCTTGTCATTGGGAAACGATCCACAGAGTAATGGTGAAACTTGAAAGAGTGAAAAACCACCAACTTAATTAATACAGTTTGGGGGAATTCTGCAAATGAATCACAGAAAATTGACAGTTCAGCTTTTCTGAGGATTTTATTTTCTTCCAAAGGAAAGCGAAAAGGGACTGCTCAAGGAGGAGTAATTAAACTTGGTTGAAGTCAAATTCTGCAAAAGAGACTCTTCTTGAACAAAGATCAGCCTTTTCAGTTGCTAAAGATAGAGAATACAATGAAGCAATAGAAAAACACTGATTCAGAACAACCTTTTTCATGGCTACAAAAGGGTCTAAACCCCCTATTCTGATTTCCCTTTTTGCCTTTTCTTCTTTGCTGCTATAATCAAAGAGAGAGAGAATGTGTGAGAGATAACACAAGGGAAAGCAAGAGAGAAAAGGTGGGCTACTACTGCTGGATTTTGGTGGCATTTGAGGATAGCCGGCCATGGGATTGTCTATATGTGGGAGTTGGGATTTTGTCATGTAATGAAGAGTGGGGTTTGAAGGCAGTTAAGCTTTGGCTCACTCACTCACGGGCCATATGATATTTAACTTACTCATATGATCATGAACAAATCATTTTTATGCAGATTTTTCATGTTCTCTTTTCTCTGCTAATTGTATCTCAATTTTATTTTATTTTTTCTCTTATATGTCTTTCAAATTAGCTAAACACCTTTACTTACTGCTGCTTCATTTCTACATCTAGATGGATTCAATTAGAAGAACAGTAATATTTATATTATATATTAGAATAATTATTGATTGCTGGAGTCCATTGATTTTTAGTGTTTTGATTTGTGTGAGTGAAAGAGAAAGAATGTGGAAGAGGGTCCCTCAAAAGACTCATGGCTGCCAAAATCTTTGCATGTTCTAGTGAGACAATCTCAATAAAGGAATGGTCATTGTCCAACCCAAATGAAAATTGCTTCTCTTCCATGATTTTTTATCTTTCTATCTCTCTTCATCATTTGTAGTGAAAATCCTAGTAATAGCTTAAAAGAGCAAGGCACTACGTAAAAAAAGAAATATTCTTCTTTTCACTTGCAACGATGTAAGATCAATTATAAAAATAAATAAAAAAAATTAATTGCTAACATAATTATTCAAATCTCAATCAATATTATTCACTCGTCAGTATTAATTTCAAATGTATAATTCATCCGTACCCACAATATAATTTAAATTCAAATCCTTCTTTCTTTAATCATAATGTTTAATCCTTTTTTTTGTTCATAGAAAAGTATAACGAGAGAAAAAAAATTCGAATTTTAGATCTAATGTTTTTTTAAAAAATGTAATAATCGTTAAGTAAAACCTTGGTCTTTAATCATAATGTTTAATTCAAAATCAGAAGAAAAGATACATGCATACAAATATATACGTGTGTCTCATATACATGTATGTGTAGCTGTCTTTCACATGAAAAAAGCATGAGTTTGGGAGTCCTAATATTAACATTTGTCGCCTTCCAATTTCCCATTCTAATAATGTTTGGCATAAGATCTAATGTAACACTTCTTTTTAAGTTTTAGCAAAAACATTAGAATACAACAGATATTGCTGCCCCACACGCATTGGCATCTAGGGAAGACATTTTTTAGGGTTTAGCAAATAAACTATACCCTACACACAGCAATTAATGCTCTCTAGGGTTTATGAAAATATGCTTCCAACATTCTCCAACCCTTCACTCTCTCTCTCTCTCTCTCATCTCTTTCTCTCTGCTGCTGCAGTCAGCAGAATCAAAATTTGTAAGAGATCTTATCCGGGGACCAGTTGTGGGATATCCACAAGAATTTTTTTTTTTAATTCGGAATTTTAAGAGGATTGTAATAAAAGAGGTTAAGGCACACATACACTTTGAAAAAGGATCCATGAATGCTTTCATATCACACATAGAAATTGACCTTTCTGCAACTCACACGTGATATAGTTCCTTTTGTTCCCTTGTTGAAGGACTGGTTTCCTCACCCCACCTTAAATAGACCACTCGACCATGCCAGTTGCCACCCAGGAAAAAGGGACATCTCCCTCAGTACTCCTTACCACCTCATATCACTAAATGCCTTGTGTTCATCACTCCCAGTCCTACAAATTTTTTTTGGACCTCAGCTGCATGTTTCAAATCTGTGAAACTTAGCTCTTCTTAACCATGTATGAAACATCAACAACAACCTATATAAAGATATAGGATACTTTACTCAAATCTTTGTCCACCAATCTCCACCTGTGTTGTTTAAACAATGCAACCAATCTCAAGTTCGAATAAAAAAAGGGATTGGCGATAGTTTAAGACAGCTAATTGGTAATATTTGTCCAACTTAATGAAATGAACCCGTTCATAATTGATTTATGTAGCCTATATCTGACAATCCTATATATGACATGGTGACAAAATACAAAAATGGCACAAATAAAAAACACAAAAATGACACAAGTTAATATTTGATAAAAAATGTATATGAATACGATAAAAATTTTTAAAAAATTATGTTTAGTACGTCGACACGAGCATATTTTTGTGTTACAATTGAACACGAATTTTATGCATGAATTGTTATTATAGTCCACCTAAATATTGAGATAAAAACTTTGAATATAATTATAATGATGATGAATTTTCACCCACCACTCAATTCTTATAATACCATAGTTTATCTCGCCAAGCAAAAAAAACCATAGTTTATCTGTCTTACATGAGTGCAGTCTATCAAACAGTTGTACACAAATTAATTTTACCATGCACTGAGAATCAAAGAAAGCTGACAAGCTTTTTGCTGGCCCTTTAATTAATACAAGTTATAGAAATGCATGCAGCTAAAGAACAGTATAAGAAGAATCTAAGGGAAGCACAAAAGGGGAATCATATAAGTTAAGGAATTAAGGTTTAAATATAAATCTGTGAGAATTCTGAGGAGGATTCCTAAACTTTTAGGTACAAGGACTAAAAGACATGTGGGCTGAAGAAAAATCAGGGCATGTTTATTAATTGGAATATTTTCCAAAGGGAATTCTCAGACTTCCCATGGTAGAATTTGTTTTGCATTCATTAAGACAGCATAAGAAACAAATTAGCAAGCATGAAAGTAAGGAATAAACCCATGTGCATAGGATACCTAAACTGGTAAAAACATTTGTTTTTGTAATAAATTAATGAAATTTTAAGCACACTTGGCATAGCTCTGTTTTATAAATTTCTAAAGATCTTAAGGAACATACCCAAAAGATAAGGAAGCCAAGGAAATACCAACACCAACTTCGAATGTTGAGCTACAAAAGACTACCAAGAGAACTTTTCAACTAGAGAACTTTGACTGATCAACTTGTTCAATATTAAGCCAAGTTAATCCACCCAATCATTACTAAGGGGAAACTTGGGGTTTTCTGTTGTGTTAGATGGAATTAAATAAATTAATCTCACATTATATATCCAATAGTTTTGAGATTAATTGAGGCTCCTACTGGAAGTGAATCACCAGTATTATTTTATTATAAAAAAAAAACAGAGTTGAAGATTAGAAAATTCAGCCAGAGAATGACAGGTTGGTGTACAGTGCTTATCATGCATTAAAATTATTATTTGTGCATGTTGCCTTCGAGTTTTTGTTCACTTGCAATGTCGTATGCATTACTTTTGGGATTGTATT
Organism: Heritiera fomes; assembly: GCA_032173925.1. Classification (NCBI taxonomy): domain Eukaryota; kingdom Viridiplantae; phylum Streptophyta; class Magnoliopsida; order Malvales; family Malvaceae; genus Heritiera; species Heritiera fomes. Next base: position 24,917,865 of record JAPDPM010000017.1, on the reverse strand, counting down.
TTCCCTTAATTTTTTTTTGAAAAGCCAGATATATTAGTGAATCTGTTATACAATACAGAGGATATTAGGCGTAAGATGGCCTTCACGTCCTCAAGGAAATATTGCAAACTGGAAGCAACGGTAAAAAGCACAAAAGCAGCAAATAAACCATCTATTTACAGACGACTGACCCATCAACATTGAGCTAAAGGTAGACCCAACTGATCTAGACAACCAAAAGCACGTAACACCCACACCAATTGAGAACGTCATCGGTCAACCGCTCCGCAACAATCTGACGGACAAAATAAAACCCGCCCAGGAACAAATCATGCTTAGCACTAAACCAAAGACTCAGTATTCTAAACAGGCCATCCATCAAGCACCTTCCGTGCTACTTAGCTTTAAGAGAAACTAGCAAGACACTCCCAGTTTGGCACTACTCATGAAACACAAGCAGACAGAACAGAACCGCATACAGTCAATTGATAGATAAGCGGTAAAATCCAGGGCAGAGATTGAAAAAGCAAGGAAACAGAGAGCAACTGGTTATCAAAAATCTGCAGGGGCAGAGAACCAACCAAAAAACAGCCAGCCGTACCAGGGATCAAAAATAATTAGAACACCTTATATAAGTCGACAGTTCTGAAAACACCCTGTTTAGCAAGTGTATCAGCTTCTTCATTGATTTCCCTAGGAATGTGGGAGACTCTCCAACTCAGGAACCATGGCTTAAGATTCTCAATATGTGCAATGATTTTTCTTAATTTTCATGGAACGGATTGAGGACAGTTGACCCACTTTACCGCATTAGCAGAGTCGCTCTCAAGGATAATGGAGTGGGAATTGACCCAACTTGAAGCTGCAAAGATGAGGCAAGCCTACTTAATTGCAAGCAGTTCAGCTTCGTTGGTGTAGACACCTAATTTTGTCCGGGTTATGAAATGAGTTCTTATTCTCAATTTTAATACATTCGATTTGATCTCATTTGAAAATTTTGATTAAATTTATTAAATCTTTTGATCTTAAGTCTATATATAATTATGTCTTTTTGTGTTTAGTCCACTAATGAATTGGGCATATGGGCTTAAAAGCCCAAAGTTCAATTGTGAAGTCCATTTTTTTATTTAGCCAGCCCAAAATTTATTTCAAGGCCCAATTTTATTTTATTTTATTTTATTTATTTATTTATTTATTTTTTGTTCTTCAGTATTTAATTAAATAAATTAAAAACTCAATTAAAAAAAATTTTTCTGTGGCAGAGACAAACAGACACCATTTTGTCCCTTCCCATTTTTTTTTGCTTACACCTCTCGCCCCAAAGCTCCTGCTATTCTCTTCCACCATACACAAATTCATTTTACCTTAGACTTTCAAAGGTTTACACCAATTTGATAACCCACCATTTTACCCACGTCCCTCTCAGCTATCACCTTATGAGGATTCTGTTTTTACCCCCTACATCAGGCCAATAAGCTACAAGCATAAGTCTTCACTTTTCCTTCTTCCCAAAATCCAGAACTTGCAATAACATGCCGATAAACTGGTTCCAAAGCATTGGCAGCAACAAGAGACCTTTTCATCACCACGGTTAAAAGCCAAATTCTGAGGATGCTGGAAAATCTTTCTTTTTTGGTAGTCTTGATCCTTCAACATGAGAGTCTTCTACCAACAATAAAAGACCTCAAACCATTTTGCTACGGGGGGGAGGAACAGAACTCAACCTCACGAGGAGCCCCAGTTTTTTGCTCACCATTTTCAATATCACCGAGACACCAAACCCTAACCATCGCTCAACCTTTCAGATTCACCCAGCCACACAGAACACCAAAACACCAAAACACCACCATGAACCACCTCTGTCCCACTCTCCACCACTGACATTATCACGAAACCCCAACCAACGAACACACACAGATGCGACAACCAACCGAGCCATCAACCATCGCCTACCGAAACCCTTAGCTCTCAACCATTGGACCAACACAGCATCATCTTCACTACCTGACCTTTCACTCACCAAAACCCAAACTACCCGTAACCCTCACCAAACTACCGAACTCGAGAGCCCCAAAGCGTAGATCTAAGATCTAAGCACCCCTAATACCTGCAAAACGAAAAACAACCAAACACAAACCAAAACAAGAATCCAGATCCAACAAAAAAAGAAAAAAAACAAACAGAAAATCAAAAAAGGGGGAAAGGGCTTTCGGTGAAGCTCAGATCTGTAAGATTAGAGGGCTTTTGAAGAGAAACAGAAGTCGGAATCGGAAAAAGGGTGTGAAGAAGCTTCGGAAGGCCGTAACTTTTTAGGTTTTATGCCACCGGTGACGGCGGCCGACGGCGGAGGACGGCAGTCCGACGGCTGCCGGAAATCGCCTGGAGAGGGAGGTTGAGAGAGCTCTGAAATTGTTTTAGAAAAAAGGGAAGAAAATGAGTTTAAAAAAAAAAAAAGCTAGCCTTTTATCGTGTAAAAAAAAAGGGAAAGAGAAGGAGACCCGCGCCTGGACCCGACCCGGGTCCAGGATCCGCGTGTCTGCCTGGTCCAGCAGAGGAGGCGACTCGCGTCCCGACCCACGTTCAACCCGCTCCAGCGTTTGGGCCCGTTTCAACCTTGGCCCAATCAGCCAATTCCAGCCGAGCCCACACCTGTGGGCTGTCACGTTTGGGCCTCCTTGCCATTGGGTTTAAACCCAATTAATTTGGGTATATTTTTTTAGCCTTTTATTTTATTTTTATTATTATTATTATTATTATTATTATTATTATTATTATTATTATTATTATTATTATCATTGTTGTTGTTATTATTATTGTTATTACTATTATTATTATTATTATTATTATTATTATTATTGTTATTAATGCATATTGTAAAATAAAAGTTTTTTTTTGAAAAATTTTCTTTTATTTGTATTTTCATTAATTATTATTGATTAGGGAAGATATTTAAAAATAATGAAATTCAAATTTGAGTAAATGATAAAATTTTAAAATTAGTAAATATCCGATGATGGGATGCTACGGAAGTTACAAGTAGTGATTCCTAGCTGATCCCTAGGAGAGAAGAGTCGTACTAAATATTGTCAAAAGTATTGAGATATTTAGTATGATTTTTTTTCAATAATTTAAATTTTTGAAAATAAAATTGAATTTTTAAAATTAATAATAAAATTTAAATTCAGTTAAATAAATCTCCGATGATGGGATGCTACGGAAGTCACAAGTAGTGATTCCTAGCTGATCCCTAGGTGAGAAAAGTCGTATTAAATGTTGCCAAAAGTATTGGAATATTTAGTATGATTTTTCAATAATTAATTTTTTTGTTAAAAATAAAAATAAGTTTTTAAAAGAAAATTAATAATAAATTTTAAATTCAATTAAATGAATGTCCGATGATGGGATGCTACGGAAGTCACAAGTAGTGATTCCTAGCTGATTCCTAGGTGAGAAGAGTCGTATTAAATGTTGCCAAAAGTATTGGAATATTTAGTATGATTTTTCAATAATTTAAAATTTTATTAGAAATGAAAATGAATAAGTTTTGTTAAAAACAAAGAAATATAAATAAATAAACAAATAAATAATGAAATTTGAAATCAAAAATTCATTTGCATCATTTTTATTTGTTTGCATCATGTGCATTCATAATAATTTTCGAAGCAAGTGTGAATTTTCTGAGGATGAGATTCTATAGAAGTCACAAGTAGTGATTCTTAAGAAATCTCTAGGTGAGAAAAATTATTTCGAATGCTGCCAAAAGTATTGGAGTATTCGATTTAATTATTCAATACAAAAAGGTTCACATTTACTTTCGAAAAATAAAGTTTAACCTTTTAAAATAAAACAAAATAAATTCACAAATAAAAAATGATTGGAATAAAAAAGAATTAATTTTAAATATTAAATCCAAGACCATTTTTTTAAAATTAAAGGATAACATATGATTATTATGGTACCGTTTTTTTAACGGGCGTCGTGGAGGTGCTAATCCTTCCCCACACGTAACCGTACTCCTGGACCCAATTTTGTTTTCGCAGACCAAAATTATCTTTTTAATAAAACTTAATTAATTTTGAGATTTTGTTAAAAAGATAAATATTTTAGGTGGCCAATCACACCTAGCCAAAAAATATTGGTGGCGACTCCCTTTGTTTTTTTAAATGTTTTCAAAATCATCGAGCGCGAAGCCGTTATGACAGCTTGGCGACTCCACTGGGGACTTTTGAGGGTCAAGCCATTAATTAATCATGTGGTATCTTAAATTTTAATCTGATAGTCTTGGTTGACATTTATGTCTAGTTTTTATTTTCAAACAAATTTCTTTAAAACCAAAAATAATAATCCTTTCATTCATTTTTGATCTTTTAATTCATTACATTCTTTATGTGTGAAGATATTGTAAATAAAGTAGAATATATGCTCATTCATTTTACATACATAAATACATTGGCATAACATGAGCTCTATACCCGGGCTCTATCCTCCTTAGGAAGGAGTAAAGTACCTATGCTCTCGTGAGGTAATCACTTCCGCAATGGCAAGCGAAATACTCCTACTCAAATCTGTTCTTTACTAGTCCAGTATGGACGACAGTAGAGAATGGTTTGGGAACCTGTTAGAAGTGTGAGACCTCAAATGAACATATAGTATGTTGTGAGGAGACCGACCTAGGATAAAGCCATTCCCACCTTTTTGAGAGTGACCTTTGATAGGGCATGAATAAACATTTCATTCTTTATCTGCTTTTATTTCTTTGCTTATACCTATTATACAAGTACTGATTTGTGTTTGTTTTTCTGTTTCTTTGCATAAATCATCTTGCATCACATAGTCACATAAGAGGGGTGTTTAGCCACGGCTCTCTTCAACGAGGAATTTTTCACAGAATCCATAGAAAGGTTGGCTTGTTCGTCATCCGTGAATGTTCCGTGTGATTCCTACAGAGAAGTGCAAATTTGGTCCGAAAGGGTTCAACAAGTGAAAGGAGATTGTTTGACTGGAGATTTTGTGTCCCCACTACCACAAGAGGTGAATTTCAATTTGAAACAAAACAACCTAATAGACTTGGCCAATTTATGGAATTAAATCAGCGAGGAAGGGAAAAAGGATTTCCGGGAGAAATATGGCCAAATAGAATCCTTGATTGCTGTGAAAGTTGAATAACCTATGATTAGAGCAGCTATTCAGTTTTGGGATCCTTCTCACAGGTGCTTTTCTTTCAATGGGTTGGACTTAACACCTACGGTCGAGGAATTCTCCGTTTTGTTGGGAATAGACTTGAAAAGTCCGGATAAGATATATGTTCGAAAGCCAAAGTCCGGATTTCGCAAGAAGCTAGCTAAGCTTATGGGAGTCAGACTGGAGGACATAGATCTTCATGTGAAGCATAAAGGGTCCAATATTTGTGTGCCGTGTGATTTTCTCCATGAATTCATCAAGGGGCATCTTGGTGACAAGCAAAGATTGGCAGTTTTTGCTTTGGCAATCTATGGTTTGGTCATCTTTCCGAAAGTGTTAGGACATATTGAAATAGCTGTGATAGATCTTTTTGAACAAATCGAGAACAATGGAAATCCATCGCTTGCCGTTCTAGCTGAAACTTTCAGATCTTTGAATTATTGCAGGCGGAATGAAGAAGGCTGGTTTGTGGGCTGTATACAGTTACTTCATGTTTGGGTGAAGAGCCATTTCAAGTGTGAGGAAAAAGCATTCAAGAGAACATTCATCCATCACCGTGCCCCGGTCAAAGAGTTCTGCAATAGCAAGTGGCCGAAACCGAAGAACAAGGAAGAATGAGCCAATTTTCTGCAAAGACTCGAGGAAAATCAAGTAGTGTGGATGGCACCATGGATGCCTCATGTACCCGTCTTATATCGACGTGAAGAAAAGTCGTGGGTACAACTTTTGGGACCGTGGGGAATAGTGAGCTACGCGCCGCTTATGGTACTACGACAATTTGGAGCAAAACAATTCATTCCTCCGACACACGGGCTCAATGATATGGAATTTTCTTATGGTGAATCCAAGGCAATGAAGAAAGTCGAGCAAGCTATTCGATCATGGAAACAAACCCGAAGAATCAACCTTGGACCCCTCTCCGATAAGGCTACCCCAGAACACTTGGTGTGGAGGACAAAGCAAGTGAGGGAGGTAGTGTTTCTCCCAAGAGAATGCAACATGCCTTTAGAACCGAAAGCAGAAGTGTCCGAGGCCGAGATTATCAGGCAGCAATGCAAGATAGAGGAGGAAAAATGGAGGCAAGAGAATTTGAAGCTTCAGAAAGAGATGGCACAGCTCAAATACGAGGCAGAATTGTGAAAAGCCAAGCTCAAGAAGGTCCAACAAGAACACAATGTCACCAGTAAGGATCTCAGAAGTCTGCACCTAGAGAACAAGAAGTTGAGATCTGAAATGAGGGTTGGAGGAATTATGCAAACTTCAAATGAAAGGAAAAGGGAATTAGAAGACTTGCACAAAAGGGTAGAACACTGGGCACACAAAGCCAAGAAAAATGAAGAAGAAGTTGTCTATTTGTCCCAAGAACGACAAAATTGGGAAGGCATGTACTCGGCAAGTGCAAAGAAGTTAGCCCAATGTCAGAAAGAGAATGAGGAACTAAAGGAGAAGTTGAAAAAAGGAAGGCAAGTCGAGATAGATAATGAAAAAGCTACATTGCAACAAAAGGTTCAAATGTTAGAAGAACAGCTACAAGAACATAAGAACCACATTAAAGTGATAATAGAAGATTGGGAACAAAGTGAAAACAACTGGAGCTATGGATATGACTTGGCACAAGATGCAAGCATGACGTGGAGAGTGGGAAGTCTGGGGAGACAGCAATATATAGAGCACTTGGCCACTCAAGTTTGTAAAGCCATAACAAAGGCGAGGGAGATGGTTGACAAAGCTGAAGCCCTGAGACGAGAAATCCTCCCAACAGAAAAATACGGGCAAAGGCTGCTGAGTTTTCTAGATGACGCTAAGGATCAATATCAGCAAGTTAGTCGTTTTTATGGATTTAATCGGAATATGATTGGAATGTAACAAGTGACTTTTCGAATGAATGAAAGTTCCTTTTTGTTGAAATTGTTATGGCTTAAGTATCCCTCAAAGTATCATTCATTTTGCATCACATTCATTCATTTAACATCACATTTATTCATTTGTTCATATGATTTAAATAAAACACTATGTTTCAAAGTCGCATCATGTAGTGATTAGTTTTTTATTGTGGTAATCAAGATTCGAGGATTGCTCCAACATTCAAGATTTCATCCCAAATTCCCAAACACTCATACAATACCCGGTTACGCTCAAGAGTGATGGAGGAAGAACATGATAATAGGATGGATAGAATGGAGAAAGCACAAGAAGAGATATGAGGGCAGTTGGCCGCTTTAATGGAAATGATGACAAGGATAAATCGAGAAAAAGAAGTGGCTAAAGAAACACCTAACCTAGGGACTGATCACCCTCGAGAAGACGACAATCCCCAATACCCTCCGGGGTTTACCCCACCTTATGCCCAATCCTCACAAGGCATACCTCCACCTCCACCTCCTCCACAGCCTATGGGTGGCTATGCGTACATGTATTCAGGTGCACCAAGCACCTCGGCACAACCTCATATCACAGTGCCTATACCTCCTGCTCAAGGGACAAGACTTGCGGATCCAATTCAAGTCCTTGACTTAGATGATCCAAGAGAGCAAGAGAAATTAAGGGGTAGCGTGTCGGAAGTAAAAGGCGATTCAGACTCCAAAAAGTTCAGCATTATAAAGGAAAGGTTACGGGCCATCGAGGGCAGTGATTTCTACAAGTCAGTGGATGCAATGGGATTGTGCTTAGTTCCGGATGTGGTGATCCCTCCTAAGTTTAAAACTCCTGAGTTCGAGAAGTACGATGGGACCAAGTGCCCCATTACTCGTGTGACAATGTACTGTCGCAAAATGGCCGCTTATAATCACGATGACAAGCTGTTGATACATGTGTTCCAAGACAGTCTCACGGGGTCCGCTGCAAGGTGGTATGTGCAGCTAGATCGCACACGCATCCACAATTGGAGTGACCTAGCTAGAGCATTTATTGCACAGTACAAACATGTCACGGATATGGCCCCAGACAGGTTATCTCTGCAAAACATAGAAAAGAAAGCCAATGAAAGCTTCAAGGAGTATGCTCAACGTTGGAGAGATTCGGCAGCACAAGTCCAGCCACCTTTGACTGAGAAGGAAATTACAGTGCTATTTGTTAATACACTGAAGGCGCCTTATTATGAGCACATGATAGGTAATGCAAAAAAGAATTTCGCCGACATGGTCATCACTGGTGAAATAATTGAAAGTGCGATCAAGTGCGGAAAGTTGGAAGGTAGTGATTCGAAGAAGGGCGGGTTGTCTAAAAAGAAAGAGGTTGAAACCCATGCAGTAACCTACGCAACACCTCGATACAAAGGATATGCACCTTACCCACCTCGATTTCAACCACAGCCTCAACCTTACCCAAATTACCAACCCCATTTCCCGATCACAAACAATGTCTCACATCCTCCCTACCAAAGTCCATCCCAACCACCGATGTTTCAACCGAATTTTTGTCCCCCGGTAGCTTACTATACACCAATACCTACAGTCCAGCCTTATCAGCCAAACAGTAACCCAACAGCTAACCAAAGACCACCTCGAAGAAACATTGAAAAGGCTCCTATCGATCCCATCCCTATGTCTTATACAGATTTATTCCCACAATTGGTGAAAGGTCACATGATCGCACCTCTTTACCTGGAGCCAGTGAAACCACCTTTTCCAAGATGGTATGACCTCAACGCTCGATGTGACTACCATGGTGGGAACCCAGGTCATTCAACGGAGAATTGCACAGCTCTGAAGTATAAGGTGCAAGATTTGGTCAAGTCAGGGAGATTGACTTTTTCCAAGGAGATGGAGCCTAGTATCAATGATAACCCACTGCCCAGCCATAGTGGAGGATCAGTTAATGCAGCTGAAGTTGGGGGGAAGTGTTGCATAAAGAAACACGTGGATGAGATTAAGACTCCCATGAATCTAGTATTCGACGCGTTCATCAACGCTAAAATGATTCAGCCTCTACCGTCGGGCTCGAATATTCGTCAAGATGAATTTAGCCTAAACCAGACTTGTGAGTACCATAGGGGATCTGTTGGCCATTCTGTCCAAAATTGTCCTCAATTTCGGCGTAAGGTCCAATCAATGATGGATTCATTCTTGATCGAGTTCTATACGGAGGAAGAGGAGGATATGGTAAACACTGTTGCAAATGAATCTTCGTGATGCGCACGGACAAGAGAAAACGCAGCTTGGAATTTGAAGGAACTGAAACGCAACAGGACAGACACAAAGTTGATGAATGACAACTTCTGAAAACCTAGACCCGAAGCCTAAAGAGACTCGAACCCAAAGGTATTGGACCTTGACCCTACGAATAAGAATTCGAGAACCTAAGGTATAGCAATGGTGGATGGTGACGAAGGAGGCGCCACAAGGAAGAAGACCTTGATAAGCCTAGTAGAGAGGGAACCCAAGAGAAAGGCACACTCAATTTTCTGAAAATTCAATGGATCCTTAGCATCACGAACATCACGAGCAAGTGGATCTCCATCACTTCGGGATGTGATTACCCATGGGGAAAACCAATGACAGTGTTTTACAAAGAGAAGCCAAGTCCCAAACAGGAGGAATCTAGCCTTGTCACCCCTCCAACCATGACAATCAAAATTCCGAGCTCTTTTCCTTATAAGAGCAACAAGGCTGTACACTGAAAATATGAGTTCAAAGCAGTGATTGAAGGGGCAAGCAACATGGGCTCAGATAAGTCGGCCATACCGGGTAGTGCAAACATAAGTGGAGTAAGTGGGATTACACGAAGTGGAAGGTGCTACACACCAGAGATGTTAGAGAGAGCCCGAAAAGGAAAAGCAAAAGAAGGAGAAGAGGATTGTCGGACTGAAAAAGAAGAGGAATAAGCATTGTTTTCCAAGAACCAAGAGGAAAAACTGCAAAAGCCGGTGTCTGAAGAGGATGCAAGGGAGTTTTTCAAGTTGATCAAGCACAGCGAATATAGTGTAGTCGAGCAATTGAGTAAGATGCCGGCTCGGATTTCACTATTATCTTTGCTGTTAAATTCAGAATCTCACCGGAACGCTTCGATGAAGGTGTTGAATCAAGCCTATGTGCCTCATGACATTCCGGTTGACAGTATGAACCAATTAGCCGGAAATATCACAGCGGCAAATTTCATATCTTTCACCGATGATGAAATTCCGCCGGAAGGACGAGGGAGTATTAAGGCCTTGAACATCACTACAAGCTACAAGGGTCATACAATTGCCAAGGTTTTGATTGACAATGGCTCATCGATCAACGTCATGCCTATGGCTGTGCTAAAAAAGATGCATGTCGACCTGTCCTACATACAACCGAGTAACATGGTTGTGAGGGCATTTGATGGTTCTAGAAGAGATGTGATAGGTGATATAGAAATCCCAATTGACATCAGGCCGATCACATTCAACATCCAATTCCAAGTGATGGATATTTCGCCGTCATACAGTTTCCTACTGGGGAGACCATGGATCCATACAGCGGGTGCTGTTCCATCATCGCTGCACCAGAAAGTGAAGTTTGTCGTTGGTGATAAGCAAGTATCTGTTTCTGAGGAAGAAGACCTTTTGATCACCAAACCTTTGTCTGTGCCGTACATTAAGGTAGCCGAGGAAGCGTTGGAGTGTTCTTTCAGGGCCTTTGAAATTGTGAACGCAACATATGTGGGAGAAAGATCAAGAATACCCACCCCTCGGTTGTCAACCACTGCTAAGATGATCGTTAAACAGACACCGCAAAAGGGCTAGCGTGTCGAAAGAGGCTTAGGGAAAAATCTCCAAGGACATAGGAAACCTGTGCAGGTCATAGAGAACAAAGACAGGTTTGGCCTCGGATACAAGGCCACTGGTCCAGAGAGAAAGAAGATTTTGGAAGAAAGAAGGAAGAGAAGAATAGCCCGCCTTTGAGGATACGAAGAAGAATCGAAGATGGTGATCCCATACCTCTATGATACATTTCGTTTTGGCGGATGTTATCACCCTGATTCATTAGAGACTGAGAAGGAGAGACCTATATTGCTGATGAAAGGGTCCTCTCACAGGTTCCTAGTTTAGATGATGCATGGAGAAATGGCAACTTTTGTTTTTGAAATGATTGTGTTGTTGGGCACAGAGCTGAAAAACTGAATTGTTAAATGGATATCTTCTATCCTTTTGTTCTCTTTTTGTTTTGTAATGTAGTAAGGTAGATTATCAACATCTCGATCTAGAGAGCTCTAGAAGACTCTTTTGTAAACTTGATCTTCATCATCATTTCAATAAATTAGCAAGTTTAATGCATTTTGAGTACTCTCTTTTCATCCATCATCACTTTTTACTGTTCCTGTAAAGACTGCAAAATTATGTTCCAAGTTAGTAAAGAAATAGAAGACATTAAACAAGCTAGCATTGAGATGAAGATTTGTAATTCTTGTTATGTATATGTATATACATCTAGTCGAAGCATTTAGCAATAAATGATTTATGCATGTTTATAATTTAAAAATTTTATAAAAAGTTAGAGATGAAAATATATGCATAAATCCAATGAAGTAAAACAATGGACATCTTGTACATTCATGGTACAAGTATACAAAATTAACTAGGACATAAATAAGTATACAAAATGCATAATTAAAGAAAGGATAAATAAAGAGAATGTATATATAAAATATAATATATACATATACAAAAAAAATAAATATAAATAAATAAATAAATAAAACAATATATATACACATATACACATATAGATATAAATAAATAATAATATGTATGTAGTGGTTGTGTAAATATATTTTATTAACTATATAAATATGGATATTAGAAATTAGAATAAAACAATATATATATAATATAATAAATATAAAACAAAAAAAATATACTTAGTGGGGTTTGATGGGACCTTCCCCCACCAAACTCCACTAAGCAACACAAAAAAATTCAACATTTTCGGGTGGCTTATCAGAGAAGCCACGGAAAGCAAATGAAGAGGAGATGAGAAAGGGATATACGATGGAGAAAGAAGGGCTTAACTGAATCGAGAAGAAATAGAAGGAGAGGTCGAAAGGAGAAAAAGAGAAAAGATGGAGACGTGGGAATGGAAGGAAGAAGAACTGCAGTTATGTAGTAAAGAAACGAAAAAGAGAGGAAATTCTTGATGTACAGAAGAATGAATTGGGTCTGAAGAAAAATGGGGCTCGTACGGTGATGACTACTGGAACCGTGGGTTGAAGGAGGAGATTTTATGACAATGCCATGAGGAACTTAATGGTATAGCAAGGATGTTGTTCAGAGGCCATTACTGTTAGATTTTTTTTAAGGTTAGTAATATGGGATTTTGATGTTGTTTGAGGCTGAGTTTGTGAGGCTCAAAGTAGGGAATTGAAGACTGAAATTGGCTGCTTCCTAGCTGTTAGAAGGTGACAATCACAGAGACTCTCAAGTGGCATTTAAGACTGGAGGACAGGGGAGTCTCGGGTTGGATTTACCAGCCAAGATAAACGCTGGAAGTGACATGGAAACTGAGTTTCGAAGTGGTGAAATGGAGCTGTGATGATGTTATAAAACATCAGGAAAATTAGGGCAAGGAACGTGAGGCAGCTTAGGAACCATCATTGTTCCTCTCTGCTTGGGAACAGAGCAACGAAAGGGGGTCAACTTGGCTGGGCAAGAAAACTACAGCAACTGACCAATTGGTGCAGGAAAACTCCTCCCCTCAGCACATACGGGACAACAGTAAAGAAGCTTGATTAACTTCTACCTTTTGGTCCAATAGAAACCTAGAACAAGAGTGATTCGGTTTAAAGGTTCCAAGAGGTAAGATTTTGCCTCCCTTAGTTAAGTTAATAAATGTGTTTAATATGTAAATCAATATGAAATGATGTTTTATATATATGACGAATAATATGGTGAGGATGGTGAAACAAAATTGGCTAAATGCATATACATATATACATATATGCATGTCATTAGTAAATATGAGGAATTTATTATGAGTAAGGTAAAATGATATATATATATATACGTATATATATATATATGCACATACATATAAGTATTTATATATATATATATATATATATTCAAGAAAGGCTAGAAAGAAATATCTAAGCCACAAAAAGGAAAGCCTAAAAGAGGTAAGAAAATATACATTTAATATGAGAAGAATAGAGTTGAGAACCTTAATATATCAATATTAAGTATATGAATATATGTGTGTGTGTGTGTGTGTGTGTGTGTGTGTGCATGTGTATATATTATTTACTTGGAAACAAGTAGGAAACAAGAGAAAGAAACAAAATGAAAAGAAAAGAAAATACATAGGTTTAAATGTATGTATATATATATATATATATATATATATATATATATATATATATTGCTATACATTTATATAATTGTATATTTGGGAATGAAAGAATAAAATCTAAGAATTTAGATTTCATTAGTATCAAATACCCATATATACATGTACATATATATTACTTATACATATATGTATGTATACTACTTGCTTAAAATACGGAGAAATAAATAAATATATATATATATATATGATTATACTACTCACTTGAAAATTAAACAAGAGACAAAGAAAGGAAATAGCATATACAAATTAATAAACCTCTTATTGCCTTATAAAGAATATAAGTAAAGAGTTATTAAACCGAGTAAATAATGTTTCGAAAGACACATAAAGAATCTAGTCCCTCACCAAAGAAATGAGTTAGAATAGTTTAGATCCTAAGACATATAATTGATATATGATCAAAATATAATTAAGACATGTTATTAACATAATTTGATTTAATTGTAGTGAATTTGGAGCGGTGTAGGAGTTTAGCTTGAGTTGAGGATCGAAGAAAGGTAACCTACCAAGCACCGAGGTAAGTGGGTTAAATAAATCTTACTAGTATCATCTCGTAAGAGATGAAAGAATCCTCATTAAATAACTAATTAAATTTATATAGAATTTTAGGTTGGACATTACGATTAAGTCAAATAGAGTAAGTATGGTAAGATTTTGAATTAGACATCATGCGCTTGTGAAATATACTTATTTGAAAAGTGAGCTTGTTGTGAATTGTGTGATGTGCCATGGTTTCCTTATGATTACGGAATATGTCATCGCACTGTTATGTTTCGAATAAGCATATGAGCAAAGGCTCGATTTCCGAACCGTGGGAGCCACCTCTAGAGTCCTTCGAGAACTAAGTGCTACACGAGTTTCGATGTACTAAAGGCCATATGAGCAAAGGCTCGATTTCCGAACCGTGGGAGCCACCTCTAAAGTCATTCGGGACTAAGTGCTACACGAGTTTCGATGTACTAAAGGCCATATGAGCAAAGGCTCAATTTCCGAACTGTGGGAGCCACCTCTAGAGTCCTTCGGGAACTAAGTACTACACGAGTTTCGATGTACTAAAGGCCATATGAGCAAAGACTCGATTTCCGAACCGTGGGAGCCACCTCTAGAGTCCTTCGGGAACTAAGTGCTACACGTGTTTCGATGTAAAGGCCAAGCGAGCAAAGACTCGAGTTCCGAACCGTGGGAGCCACCTCTAGAGTCCTTCGGGAACTAAGTGCTACACGAGTTCCGACGAAATATAAGAAATCGTGGAATATTGCGATGTTAAGTAAGGGATTGTAATTCATGAATGAGATGAATGCCGAAGGATGAAATGGATCTGAGGCATATGACATACGAAGTGTGTGATTATTGAATTATATTTGTACATGCCATTTGAATATATACTACTTGAATGTTTGTTTCTTTCGATTATTGGATTATGTTATATGTGCCATTTGAATATGTACTACTTGAATGTTTGTTTCTTTCGATTATTGGATTATGTTATATGTGCCATTTAAATATGAGCTTCTTGAATGTTGGTTCTTCCACATATAATCATACTGATAAAGAGAATAATACCTTGTGAAATCAAGGACGAAATGTAAGCATGAACAAGTTTATGACGTTTGAGCACTTACGGAATGATAATAAACCTTAGTATAATCCATACATGCTAATTTACAATAACTCAAGCATGTATGATCGTGTTTTACGATATGAGCCTAGTATATTTTATTTAAACTACTTACTGAGCCGTGGATTGCTCACCCCTTAATTTAACAACTGCAGATCATACGAGTTGATAGCCGGCTCAGGCTTCGCGTAGGCTCCCGGGAAACCGTACCTAGTAGTGGTACCCATTTGCGTTCTCCGGAGCTAGCATTTTGTATTTTGAGGTATACTGCTAGTATATCATTTTGATAATCATGTGTACGTTAAATTTCACAGTACTAGGAAAGTTTACGGGATGTAACTATGGATCGCACTAGATGATTATGTGAGTCTAGGTGGTTATCGAGTCGGATCCGAGTTAAAATGTATGTTTAAACTATATATGGATGAAGTGATATAAGTGAACTTAGTAATGACCTAACTCTTGGAATCTTTGATATACGTGGTTGCATGAAACTGTGGAGAATCACCAGCTGCCATACTATGTGATTTAAAATGTGTTTTGTGCAGGAAATTATACCTAGGGAAATTGATAAAATATAAAGGGGAGGTTTTCGACCTGCCTCTTTTGGGGAATAGTAAAATAAGACGAAAATCATAAGGAAAGCCTCCTTGAGAAACGTGACATAGATCGAGAAATAATATAAATAATATAGGATTGGATTTAGATACTACACTAACACCGAATACAAACCGTAAGTAGAAAAAGAAAAAAAAATTGGTTCGAAATTTTCGTAAGAAATCATATAAGTGTTAAGTGGACGTCATTGGCCTTCTGGTCGTGACAGTTCCTTCTTTTCATTCACCACCATTGGTATGAACAACCAACCATATCTATCAAATTTTTCACTTTTTCAGGAAAATGAATAATGAATGTGAAGATAACCCTAACAGCTATCCGGGGTTCGATTTTGAAGACTCTATCCATGTTGGTGAACTCGATAACAGTGTAGATTCAGACGATGATGCTTTGTCTCCAGATCTATTGAAAATGATTGAGCAAGAAAAAAAACCTATTGAACCCAACAAAGAAGCTATTGATATGGTCAACCTAGGGGATGATGAGAGCGTCAAAGAAGTCAAAATAGGCACAACACTTCCATTGGTTGAAAGGCAAAGACTAGAGGAATTGCTTCGTGAATATGTGGATGTTTTTGCTTGGTCTTATCAAGACATGCCCGGGTTAAACACTGATGTTGTGGAGCACCGTCTGCCCTTGAAAATGGAATGTAAGCCAGTACAACAGAAGCTTAGGCGTATGAAACCTGAGATGCTGTTGAAGGTGAAGGAAGAAGTGAAAAAACAATTCGATGCGGGGTTCTTAAAGGTAGCTAAGTATCCTGAATGGGTGGCTAACATAGTCCCGGTACCGAAAAAGGATGGGAAAGTAAGGATGTGTGTAGATTATCGGGACTTAAACAGAGCTAGTCCCAAGGATAATTTCCCATTGCCTCATATTGATACGCTGGTAGATAATACAGCCCAACACTACATGTTTTCGTTCATGGATGGTTTTTCAGGATATAATCAAATAAAAATGGCTGAGGATGACATGGAGAAAACCACTTTTGTGACACTTTGGGGCACATTCTGCTACAAAGTTATGCCCTTCGGTTTAAAGAATGTCGGAGCCACCTACCAAAGGGCAATGGTAACTCTCTTTCATGACATGATGCATAAAGAGATTGAGGTGTATGTAGATGACATGATTGCCAAGTCCCGAGGAGAGGAGGATCATATAACCAATCTTCGAAAGCTGTTCGAGAGGCTACGGAAGTTCCAGCTCAAGTTAAACCCTGCCCAATGCACTTTTGGTGTTAAATCGGGAAAATTGTTAGGGTTTGTAGTTAGTGAAAAAGGAATCGAAGTGGACCCGGATAAAATCAGTGCAATACAAAATTTGTCACCCCCACGCACACAGAAGGAAGTAAGAAGTTTTCTGGGAAGATTAAACTATATTTCCCGTTTCATCTCACAACTTACGCTTAAATGTGATCCCATTTTTAAGTTGCTTCGGAAACAAGATCCGGGTGAATGGAACGAGGCATGCCAAGAGGCTTTTAAAAAGGTGAAAAGTTACTTGTCAAATCCACCTGTTCTAGTACCACCAGTTGCTGGAAGACCCTTGTTGCTATACATGACTGTTAATGAACACTCGATGGGATGTATATTGGGGCAACATGATGACACAGGCAAGAAAGAACGGGCTATCTATTACTTGAGCGAGAAATTCACTGATTACGAGGCCAAGTACACCACAATAGAAAAAATGTGTTGCGCATTGGCTTGGGTTGCTCGTAGATTAAGGCAATACATGTTGTACCATTCAACTTGGCTGATAGTTAGATTGGATCCCCTTAAATACATCTTTGAGAAACCATCATTGTCGGGAAGACTAGCTAGATGGCAAGTTATGCTTTCTGAATACGACATTGTGTACGTATCCCAAAAAACAGTCAAAGGTGGGGCAATAGCTGACTTCCTTGTAGACCGTGTCACGGATGAGTATGAGCCTATCAAGCTAGAGTTTCCAGATGAAGATATAATGTCTATTTTCCAAGTTGAGGAGGAAGAGTTCAACAACAGACCATGGAGAATGTTCTTCAATGGCGCATCCAACGCCTTAGGACATGGAATAGGGGCAGTTTTAATATCCCCAAATGGAAAATATTACCTGTCCACAGCCAGGTTAAATTTTAATTGCACCAATAACATGGCTGAATATGAAGCTTGTGTAATGGGCTTAGAAGTTGCAATCGAGAGGGGAATCAAGAACTTGGAAGTTTATGGAGATTCAGCACTAGTTATTTATCAGTTACAAGGAGAATGGGAAACGAGGGATCAGAAGTTAGTTCAGTACCAGAAGTACATAGCTGACCTTGTACGACAATTCAATGACATTGTCTTCCAACATTTATCTCGAGAAGAAAATCAGGTCGTTGATGCCTTGGCAACACTAGCTGCGATGTTTAAAATGGAGATAGAAGCAAGGGTTTCACCAATCAAACTGTGCATAAGAGACTCTCCAGTCCACTATTCTAGTATTGAAGAGGAAGCAGACGGACAACCTTGGTATTATGACATCATGCAATACCTTAAGAGTCAACAATACCCAGAGCATGCATCGAAGAATGACAAAAAGATCCTTAGAAGATTGGCAATGGGATTCCTCGTTGATGGAAACGTTTTATATAAAAGAGGTAGAGATCAGATGTTGTTGATATGCGTAAATACGTCTGAAGCTAAAAGGATTCTCGAAGAGGTACACGATGGAATTTGCGGGGCACATGCAAATGGTCATTTTATGGCTAGGCAAATTATGAGGGCAGGCTATTATTGGACTACACTAGAAAAAGATTGCATAGATTATGCTAGAAAATGCCACAAGTGTCAAATCATGCTGACAAGATTTAAGTTCCCCCAACATCACTGAACGTCATGGCACCACCGTGGCCTTTCTCTATGTAGGGAATGGATGTGATTGGACCTATCTCTCCCAAGGCATCAAATGGGCACAGATTCATTTTTGTGATGATAGATTACTTTACAAAATGGGTTAAAGTTGTCTCTTATGCCAATGTGACCAAGTCTACTATTTGTAAGTTTCTAAAGAAGGAGATAATATGTCGGTACGGGCTCCCAGAAAGAATCATATCAGACAACGCCCTCAACTTGAACAATGACATGATGAAGGAAGTATGTGCACAGTTCAAGATCAAGCATCACAACTCAGCCCCGTATCGCCCGAAGATGAATGGGGCAGTTGAGGTTGCTAACAAGAATATTAAGAGGATTGTGGGAAAGATGACAAGCACTTACAAAGACTAGCACGAGAAGCTACCATTTGCTTTGCATGCGTATAGAACATCGGTGCGCACTTCTACTGGAGCAACTCCTTTTTCTTTGGTTTACGGCATGGAAGCGGTGTTGCCTGTTGAGGTTGAAATCCCCTCCTTGAGAGTCTTAATGGAACTAGACTTGGATGAGGCTGAATGGGTTCGAAGTCGATTTGAACAATTGAACCTTATAGAAGAGAAAAGGCTCACAGCACTATGTCATGGTCAGATGTACCAGAAAAGAATGATGCGAGCCCATGATAAAAAGGTTCGACTCAGGCATTTCCGTGAGGGGGAATTGGTATTGAAAAGAATTCTCCCAAACCACCATTATAATCGGGGCAAATGGACACCAAATTGGGAGGGACCATATGTGGTGAAAAGAGTGTTCTCAGGTAGAGCGTTGATCTTGACAGAGATGGATGGGAATGATCTGCCTAACCCAATAAATTTCGATGTTGTGAAGAAATACTATGCTTAAAAAAGACAAAAAAAAGAAGAAGAAAAAACAAAAAGAAAGAAAAAAGAAAAAAACGAAAAAGAAAAAGAAAAGAAGGAAAAGAAAAATGAAAGGCGAATTTAAACTGAAAACCCAAAAAGGGCAGTTGGATTAAAGGGGGATATCTAAGTTGAAAACCTGAAAAGGCGGCTTAGATGCGAAAAAGATCAACACCTGAAGATTGAAATCATGCGGAGCATGGCATCAGCCGGATGAACTCAATGTGACAGGGGGCATCAACGGATTAGTTTTTTCCAAAAAAAGCACCGGTTTGGTTCGTGAAGGGTTATCTAGACTTTTATTACTTGTTTTGGTCATCATTACTTGAAATTCACCACTTGACCCTTGTGGCAGTTGCTACCCAGCTATACTTTTGTTTTCATTGTCTCTTGTTTGCCCAATAACAAATGCTTTTCTTCCAAATTTTGTTGTTGTTTTGATCATCTCATAACTAACCGATAAAGTGCAAGAATGCATTACGTTTGTTAACAAAATGAAATGAAGATGATGATTAAAATGATAATCTACCTTCTAATATTACTAAAGAAGAAGAAGAAGAAAGAAAAAAGAGGAAGAAGAGGAAAAGAGAAATAAGGGAATGAAATAAAGGAAATTGAAGATTGTGACAAGTACATGTTGTGAACCAGCTCCGATCCGAAATTGGTGACAACTATTTTGTGAAACACGGGTGAAAAGATCAAAGGACACAAAAGGGACAGCTCTGAGAATTTGATTACCACAATAGGAATTGCATGACTTTGTCAATACATGCATTTGCATTTCATTCGCATTATGAAAAAAAACAACAAAAAACAAAAAACAACAACAAGAAAAAAACAGACAAAAGGACAAACAAAAAAGAAAAAGAAGAAAAATGTTTCAGCATACCTCAAAAGAAAGAATTTAAAGCTTCATCGCCTCTGCTGCAAGAGGAGCACATTTCCAGGAAGATTTTGAAGTTTCATCGCCTCTGCTGTAAGAGGAGCACATTTCAGGAAGAATTTTAAAGTTTCGTTGCCTCTGCTGCAAGAGGAGCACATTTTCAGGAAGGAATTTAAAGTCTCATTACCTCTGCTGCAAGAGGAGCACATTTAAGGAAAAAATTTTTAAGTCTCGTTGCCTCTGCTACAAGAGGAGCACATTTCAGGAAGGAATTTAAAGTTTCATTGCCTCTGCTGCAAGAGGAGCACATTCCAGAAAAAAAAAGGGGGCCCATTATAGGAAGAATTTTAAAGTTTCATTGCCTCTGCTGCAAGAGGAGCACACTTTAGAAAAGAATTTTAAAGTTTCATTGCCTCTGCTGCAAGAGGAGCACACTTTAGAAAGGGATTTAAAGTTTCATTGCCTCTGCTGCAAGAGGAGCATACTTTAGGAAGAAATTTAAAATTTCAGTGCCTCTATAGGAGGAACATTCTTCAAAAAGAATTTCTAAAGCTTCAAGACCTTTCAAAGGGAAATATTTTTAAAGAATTTTTAAAATTTCAAGGCTTTTGTTGGAGTCAAGTACATTTCAAAGAAGACCCTTTATTTTATTCAAAAGTTTTTGTTCATGAGCAATATTTTATAAAAAAAAGGATAGAAAAGAAAAAGGAAAATAAGAAAAAAGAAAAGGGGTAATGAGCCGGACAAAATTATTGTCTATCGTCTTTGCCCTATTTCTGAATCTCAGCAATAGGCAAAGAGGGGCAGCTGTAGACACCTAATTTTGTCCGGGTTATGAAATGAGTTCTTATTCTCAATTTCAATACATTCGATTTGGTCTCATTTGAAAATTTTGATTAAATTTATTAAATCTTTTGATCTTAAGTCTATATATAATTATGTCTTTTTGTGTTTAGTCCACTAATGAATTGGGCATATGGGCTTGAAAGCCCAAAGTTCAATTGTGAAGTCCATTTTTTTATTTAGCCAGCCCAAAATTTATTTCAAGGCCCAATTTTATTTTATTTTATTTATTTATTTATTTATTTTTTGTTCTTCAGTATTTAATTAAATAAATTAAAAACTCAATTAAAAAAAAATTTTCTGTGGCAGAGACAAACAGACACCATTTTGTCTCTTCCCATTTTTTTTTGCTTACACCTCTCGCCCCAAAGCTCCGACTATTCTCTTCCACCATACACAAATTCATTTTACCTTAGACTTTCAAACGTTTACACCAATTTGATAACCCACCATTTTACCCACGTCCCTCTCAGCTATCACCTTCTGAGGATTCTGTTTTTAGCCCCTGCATCAGGCCAATAAGCTACAAGCATAAGTCTTCACTTTTCCTTCTTCCCAAAATCCAGAACTTGCAATAACATGCCGATAAACTGGTTCCAAAGCATTGGCAGCAACAAGAGACCTTTTCATCACCACGGTTAAAAGCCAAATTCTGAGGATGCTGGAAAATCTTTCTTTTTTGGTAGTCTTGATCCTTCAGCATGAAAGTCTTCTACCAACAATAAAAGACCACAAACCATTTTGCTACGGGGGGGAGGAACAGAACTCAACCTCACGAGGAGCCCCATTTTTTTGCTCACCATTTTCAACATCACCGAGACACCAAACCCTCACCATTGCTCAACCTTTCAGATTCACCCAGCCACACAGAACACCGAAACACCAAAACACCACCATGAACCACCTCTGTCCCACTCTCCACCACTGACATTATCACGAAACCCCAACCAACGAACACACACAGATGCAACAACCACCCGAGCCATCAACCATCGCCTACCGAAACCCTTAGCTCTCAACCATTGGACCAACACAGCATCATCTTCACTACCTGACCTTTCACTCACCAAAACCCAAACTACCCGTAACCCTCACCAAACCACCGAACTCGAGAGCCCCAAAGCGTAGATCTAAGATCTAAGCACCCCTAATACCTGCAAAACGAAAAACAACCAAACACAAACCAAAACAAGAATCCAAATCCAACAAAAAAAGAAAAAAAAACAAACAGAAAATCAAAAAAGGAGGAAAGGGCTTTCGGTGAAGCTCAGATCTGTAAGGTTAGAGGGCTTGTTAGGAGAAACAGAAGTCGGAATCGGAAAGAGGGTGTGAAGAAGCTTCGGAAGGCCGTAACTTTTTAGGTTTTCGGCCACCAGTGACGGCGGCCGACGGCGGAGGACAGCGATCCGGCGGCTGCCGGAAATCGCCTAGAGAGGGAGGTTGAGAGAGCTCTGAAATTTTTTTAGAAAAAAGGGAAGAAAATGAGTTAAAAAAAAAAGCTAGCCTTTTATCGTGTAAAAAAAAAAGGGAAAGAGAAGGAGACCCACGCCTGGACCCGACCCGGGTCCAGGATCCGCGTGTCTGCCTGGTCCAGCAGAGGAGGCGACCCGCGCCCCGACCCACGTTCGACCCGCTCCAGCGTTTGGGCCCGTTTCAACCTTGGCCCAATCAACCAATTCCAGCCGAGCCCACACCTGTGGGCTGTCACGTTTGGGCCTCCTTGCCATTGGGTTTAAACCCAATTAATTTGGGTATATTTTTTTAGCCTTTTGTTTTATTATTATTATTATTATTATTATTATTATTATTATTATTCTTGTGGTATTATTATCATTGTTGTTGTTATTATTATTGTTATTACTATTATTATTATGCTTGTATTATTATTATTATTATTATTATTATTATTATTATTATTATTATTATTATTATTATTATTATTATTGCATGTTGTAAAATAAAAGTTTTTTTTGAAAAATTTTCTTTTATTTGTATTTTCATTAATTATTATTGATTAGGGAAGATATTTAAAAATAATGAAATTCAAATTTGAGTAAATGATAAAATTTTAAAATTAGTAAATATTTGATGATGGGATGCTACGGAAGTCACAAGTAGTGATTCCTAGCTGATCCCTAGGAGAGAAGAGTCGTACTAAATATTGTCAAAAGTATTGAGGTATTTAGTATGATTTTTTTTCAATAATTTAAATTTTTGAAAATAAAATTGAATTTTTAAAATTAATAATAAAATTTAAATTCAGTTAAATAAATCTCCGATGATGGGATGCTACGGAAGTCACAAGTAGTGATTCTTAGCTGATCTCTTGGTGAGAAAAGTTGTATTAAATGTTGCCAAAAGTATTGGAATATTTAGTATGATTTTTCAATAATTAAATTTTTTGTTAAAAATAAAAATAAGTTTTTTAAAAGAAAATTAATAATAAATTTTAAATTCAATTAAATGAATGTCCGATGATGGGATGCTACGGAAGTCACAAGTAGTGATTCCTAGCTGATCCCTAGGTGAGAAGAGTCGTATTAAATGTTGCCAAAAGTATTGGAATATTTAGTATGATTTTTCAATAATTTAAATTTTTATTAGAAATGAAAATGAATAAGTTTTGTTAAAAACAAAGAAATATAAATAAATAAACAAATAAATAATGAAATTTGAAATCAAAAATTCATTTGCATCATTTTTATTTGTTTGCATCATGTGCATTCATAATAATTTTCGAAGCAAGTGTGAATTTTCTGAGGATGAGATTCTATAGAAGTCACAAGTAGTGATTCTTAAGAAATCTCTAGGTGAGAAAAATTATTTCGAATGCTGCCAAAAGTATTGGAGTATTCGATTTAATTATTCAATACAAAAAGGTTCACATTTACTTTCGAAAAATAAAGTTTAACCTTTTAAAATAAAACAAAATAAATTCACAAATAAAAAATGATTGGAATAAAAAAGAATTAATTTTAAATATTAAATCCAAGACCATTTTTTTAAAATTAAAGGATAACATATGATTATTATGGTACCGTTTTTTTAACAGGCGTCGTGGGAGTGCTAATCCTTCCCCACGCGTAACCGTACTCCCGGACCCAATTTTGTTTTCGCAGACCAAAATTATCTTTTTAATAAAACTTAATTAATTTTGAGATTTTGTTAAAAAGATAAATATTTTAGTTGGCCAATCACACCTAGCCAAAAAAGATTGGTGGCGACTCCCTTTGTTTTTTTAAATGTTTTCAAAATCGTCGAGCGCGAAGCCGTTATGACAGTTGGATTCCATCACACCAACTGATTTAGAGAAAGTGATTTTCGTATTGCCGAATTCATCCCTTAAAATACCCCCGATGCCAGCATGACCAGGCTTGCCAAGAGCAAAGCCATCAAAATTGAATTTTAGAAAGCCAGGGGGAGGGACCTTCCACGCTGAAATCAATTTATGATTTTTCTGTTTTTGAGGAGCAGCAAATAAGTTAGGGAGCCTAAGAAAGTCCAACACAGAAGCATGAGCCGTGGGCCATTTAGCTTTGGAGCAAAAAGCCAATCTAACTTTAACATTGTCCATGGATTGATTCAGATTGGAAATTTTGCCATTAAAAACAACATTATTCCTATTAAGCCTGATGGTCCAGATGATGGCGAAAAAAGCCATTCTCCATACCTTGTTGCAATGGCTCTCGAGCAAAGCAGAAAACCACGCCAAGAAAAAGTGGATTGGCTTAGAATGGCACGTCCAAGAAATCCCCCAGATATTACAACAGTTGTCGTAACGGCTTCGCGCTCGACGATTTTCGAAAAAAGCGTTTAAAAACAAAAATGGAGTCGTCACCAATCTTTTTTTTGTAAGGTGTGATTGGCCACCTGAAAACGTTTATCTTTTCAACAAAATCTCAAAATCAATTAAGTTTTATTAAAAAGATAACATTTTGGTCTGCGAAACAAAAATTGGGTTTGGGGTACGGTTACGCATGGGGAAGGATTAGCACCCCCACGACGCCCGTTAAAAACGGTACCATAATAATCATGTGTTATCCTTTTTGTTTTAATAAAATGATCTTAATTTAATATTTAAAATTAATTCCTTTTTTATTCCAACCTTTTTATTCAAAATCATTTTTTATTTGCAAATTTATTTTGTTTTATTTTATTTTTCGAAAGTAAATGTGAACCTTTTTTGTATTGAATAATTAAATCAAATACTCCAATACTTTTGGCAGCATTTGAAATAATTTTCCTCACCTAGAGATTTCTTAAGAATCACTACTTGTGACTTCTACAGAATCTCATCCTCGGAAGATTCACACTTATTTGGAAATCAAATGGATGCATATGATGCAAACAAATAATATATGATGCAAATGAATTTTTGATTTTAAATTTCTTTATTTATTTGTTTATTTATTTATATTTCCCTTTTTTTTTAAAAAAACCTTATTCATTTTCTTTTTTTTTAAAAATTTAAATTATTGAAAAATCATACTAAATATTCCAATACTTTTGGCAACATCTAGTACGACTCTTCTCACCTAGGGATCAGCTAGGAATCACTACTTGTGACTTCCGTAACATCCCATCATCGGACAATTTATTCAATCGAATTTAAATTTTATTATTATTTTCCTTTTTCTATTTTCTTGTAAAAAATTATTTATTCTTATGTTTAGCAAAAAAATTAAATTATTGAAAAATCATACTAAATATTCCAATACTTTTGGCAACATTTAGTACGACTCTTCTCACCTAGGGATCAGTTAAGGAATCACTACTTGTGACTTCCATAACATCCCATCATCGGACATATTGTTCAATTAATTTTAATTTTATTATTTAGATTTTATTATTTTTAAATACGTTTTCTAATCAATAATAGTAATTAATGAAGATGCCAATAAAAGAAAATTTTTCAAAAAACATTTATTTTACAACATGCAATAATAATAATAATAATAATAATAATAATAATAACAATAACAACAACAACAACCCTAACAAAAACAATAACAATGATATTAATAAAACACCACAATAATAACAACAACAATAAAACACAAATAACAATAATAATAATAATAATATTATTATAATTTTTTCTAATTTTTAATTTTTTTTAATTTTTTTTAAAATTTTTAATTTTCTAATCAATAATTTTTTTTATTTTAAAAAAACAAATAAACACTAAAATAAACAAGAAAAGGAAAAATTTTTACCAAAATAGATTTGGGCTAGGAGCCCAAAGAAACCCCCTTCAAGTGGCCCAAAAGGACAGCCCAAAACCTAAATGCTGGACTGGGCTGGATGCGGGTCGTTGGATGTTTCCGGGTCGGGCAGGCGGATCGGGTCGCATCGCTTGGGAACGCGGGTCCTCCTTTCTCTGCGGGTTGGGCGCGGATCCTGGACCCGGGTCAGGTCCAGGCGCGGGTCTCCCTTCTTTTTTTTTTGCGCTATAAAAGCTTTCTTTTTTTTTAGTTCTTCATTTTCTTGTTTTCTTCCCAAAAAAAATTCCTCAACCCTCTCTCCTTCCCCCGATTCCCGACTGGGCGATTTCCGGCTGCCGTCCACCGCCGCTGGCCGCCGTCGCCGGTGGCCAAAATGAAAAAAGCTTCCTCTTTTCCGACTCCTCACTGCCTCCTGAACCCGATTCCGATCACCGTTTCACCAAAAGAACTCCCTAGCCCCACGAATCTGACCAAAACCGAAACCTCTTCCCTCGTTTTTGTTGGTTTTTGTTTTTTTTTTTGGTTGATGGTTTCGAATGGTTTTGGTTTGTGATTTGTTGTTTGGTTTTTGTTTTCTTTGCAGGTGACGGCTTAGATCTAGGTTTGTGGCTTACGGGTTTGGGTTTGTAGCGTTGGGGTTTTTTCTGTGATGGTTGTGGTGTTGTTGGGGTCACGGTGGCTAGTGGATCTCGGACAAGGTTTGGGTTTGGTTTCTGGGTAGTGGTTGTTGCTAGTATTCAGGAAACAGAGGGGTCAAATGGTGGTGTGAGCTGGTAGGAGCAAAAGTGATGCTCGGGGATGAGGAATGGTGTTGGCTCTTGGGTTCGTCAGCTGAGGTAGGTTAGGGGATGTCGGTTGAGTGGTGGGCAGTAGCTAGGATGGTGGTATTGGTGATGGTGACTAAGCAGTGGGGGTTTCGGTGGTGAGGTGGGTTCATCGGCGAGGGATGGGGTTGGAAAGGCTGATGACAGCGGCCATCGGTTTTGGGTTTTTTAGGTAGTATGGTTTTGAGTCTGGTAGAGGAAAAGAAAGAGCTATCGCCGGCTTTGTCAAAAATGGTTAGCAAATGGGGCTGCCCGTTTGGAGTTGGTGAGCAGAGATGGTGAATGGTAGCCGAGTGATGGTGAGGTGAGACTTGAGGTAGGGTCTTTGTAAGGGGAACTAGTATGGGGTTTAGGAATGGTGGCTGGAACTGGTGGCGAATTGACAGCCTCAGGAGAGGCCTTGGCAGGGACTGGTGGTGAATTGACAGATTGGACAACACACAAAAAATAAAAATAATAAATAAAAGTAAAAATAAAAAATAATAATATAATAGTAATAATAATAATAATAACATAAATAATAATAGTAATAATAATAATAATAAAATAAATAATAAAAATAATAAATACAAATATATAATAATAATAATAATAACAAGATGAGACAAAATTAGGTGTCAACAACAGTGTGCCCATATTCTCCATGCAAAATGACAAGCGAAGAAAAGGTGATCAACGGTTTCAATGTCTTTATCACAAATAGGACAATTTGCATCTGAAACCTGTAACAGACCTTTACTCACAATGAGGTCTTTGACTGCAACCCGTCCTCTTAAAAGTTTCCAACAAAAAATTTCGACATTGGGGGGAGCTAGCCCAGTCCAAACTAGTTTCCAGTAGTCAGATTCAAAGAATGTTTTACTCTGAACAACTTTACAGAAGTTCCTTGCTTTATAATTCCCACTTGTAGTGTGCTTCCAGATAAGAGAATCCTTAAGATTACGGCACACTTGGAAATTACTCAAGGTCTTGCAAAGAGCTTGCCAATGGGAGATTTCCCAATCGAATAATCTCCTCCTCAAGTCCACCTTCCAGTTCCAACCATTCATACTCCAGTAACCAAAGTACTTGACCATACCAGTTTTATTGATGGCGAGTGCGAATATCCTAGGAAAGTCAGTACAGAGCTGTATCCCTTCAATCCATTCATCTCTCCAGAAGTCAATGCAACCTCCATCATCGAGGGAGAAGCACAAGCCAGCAGCAAGCACAGAATGCTTTATGAATTCAGATTATAATTAAGGCTTTGCCTAAATAATTATGCATGTCGTTTACCTTTCCTAAACACCAGTAAAATCCAAAACCCTAAAGATTAATACCTAAGCTAGAAGAACTAAATGTTAAAACTTAAGACTAGCTATAAACCAAGTTAGACTGATCTATGCTTATAGCCTTTTTGCATTTATACACCAAACTTTATACATTTGTTAAAACTTGACCCCAAATCCTAATCAATGAAATTAAATGTCGGCATTCTATTAACAAATACACGACAATTGTGAGGATTTCAAGACATTAGTGGGTCGAGTACTTTTATAATATAGTATATTAAAAAATGCTTTGTCGTTTATGAAAAGGAGAAGAATTTCGTACCTTTTCAAGGCTTCTCAACAGCTTTGCTTTGATCAATTGAGTTGAAGTATTGATCGACGATGCAGGTGATTTAAGCTTGTAGGATCTATATATGATCAGATGAAATTCTATAGTCCAAAGGGCTAGTGTCTAGCTAGCTAAATCAGTAATTGTTATTAAATTTCCTCAATGATTTGATTTCTACATGTATAGGATGTGCATTTCTTATTACCATCAAAATTATTAAGGTCCCTAATGTGTTACCAATCTTTAGTATTTGCACTTTTTTAATTCTTATAAAAAATTGTTATATATCTAAAATAAAAGTAAAATAGCAACAATATTGTATATATTTTCTTTTTCTGTTTTAAACAATAAACATCATTATTTACGTTGCATGAACGAATGTGCTCAAGATGTCAAATGCTCCTAACCTAAAACAAATCTTAAATAAGAAATTATCTTATATACTATCAACAAAATTTTTAAATTCTACTAACCGAATCAGCAAGATGAGGTATTCCTCTTAGGATATATTAAAAAATATAAAAAATAGTTAAAAAAATGAGACATGTGACAAACAGTTAA
Organism: Heritiera fomes; assembly: GCA_032173925.1. Classification (NCBI taxonomy): domain Eukaryota; kingdom Viridiplantae; phylum Streptophyta; class Magnoliopsida; order Malvales; family Malvaceae; genus Heritiera; species Heritiera fomes. Next base: position 24,888,471 of record JAPDPM010000017.1, on the reverse strand, counting down.
CCTTGCTTTTGAAGTTAAAGAATTTTACTGCTCCTGTACCAAAAACTAACTCATTCTAATAATTAAGTTGAGGAATATGATCTTTCCTCATTGGCATGAATTACATGGAACCATGAAATAAACCATTCCTAAACGCAAAATTATTGGTACTATCAATTTATTGATAAATTGTCCTATATCTATGTTGGATAGGAGGGAATTATCTTTGTGTCATTAAACACACAAAAAAAAATAATCAAAAAAATTAAACAAAAAAAATTTGTTGTTGTTTAGCACTAACAATTTACCTTACAATGAATAAATCAATGAATAAGGGAATTGAACTTATTTTTCTGGTGCTATCCTATGTGAAGATGCATGCCTGGGAAAGCTAGCATTTTAACTTGTTGGCACTTCTGTTGCTTTCTTTTCAAGTTTTATGGCCGACCGGTTTTTAATCTTCCATTTAAACACATTTTTGGAGAGGGGTGAAGAGCTTTAATTGTGACTAAACTCCGAATAAGATAAGTCTCAAATCATTAAAATCGATGAAGAAACCTGTGATCAACACCAAAAAAAAATAAAATCAGCAACCATGGTTTTTGCTGCTGCACAGCAAGAGTAGGGTTTTGAACTTGGATTTCTAGCAGTGCTCTACTATGGTTCAATCCAAAATTTAGAGGCTTTGGGATCTTTTGAGTTTTGCCTATCTTTCAATGTTAACAGGCCTCAGCCCAATATTAAAAGCCCTGAAATTTTTTTTTATTTTAAAGTGTTTAATTGTTTGGATAAGTTCATTTGCAATGGCCTATCTTCCTTCTTTTGTTGGGCTTATTACCTTAGATTGAAGGCCCCATTACTTGGTTGAATCTAGATTTTTTAGAGAATTTATACATTTCCACTTTCATGTTAAACTTCTCCATTATAATCCTTCTAAAGGTCTTTGATTCAGTTTTAAAAATAAATATAGATATAGTAGACTAGTAGTACTAGGTTATAATAATAAATTATGACACTAAATGATCAAAGCCTTTGCCAATAAGCTCATTAACGAATTCGATTTCTTTTCATTTATACTCGTAATTTGTTGATTAAGCTAAATTAATAATTTTTAGTAAAATTTTAATGCTCGTTTTATAAACAAATTGATCCCGAGCAAAATGTATTTGATTCAATTATATTCACGAAAAAAATTATTTATTACTCATTTATAAATTGCTTAAAAACTCATTCAATTTATTCATGAATATAAGTGATCTTATAAGCTCATTTAATTTTATTTGTTTGTTCATATTTCTTTAGATATAATTTGCTTATTGTTTACAAACAAAATTTTAATTATTAGCAAACATGATTGATTACGTGTTCATAAACGAATTTGTTAAATGTTTTTATTTTTTGGTAAATAAAATGGTGGCAGAATACTGAGAGTAGACAACCATTATGGGAAATAGAACAGTAAGAGTACCTCTCCTTCCAATAAGAGTCCTCTCGAATCATTGGATTTTAACAAATAAGGTTCGATTGAGGCCAATATACTTCCATTGAACTAACATTTCGTTGATCATTAAGTATTTATTAATAAATTCATTTAACTTAAATGAACATAAATCGATTGTAAAGATCATACCAAAAAATTTTTTCGAACATAAATAGATCTTGACTATAATAAAATTCGATTAAAGATCACATGATTTACAATACTAAAATATGTGTTCAGCAATAACAAATTCATCATTTATTAAAAAAGAAAATTGTATGATATAAGATTGATTGTTGACATAAATTGATGCCAACGGAAAAAAGGACATATAAGTTATCGATTATTGTTCAAATCATGACTATGTTATTGAACTTTTCTCCTTTTTTTTTTTTAATCATTGGCTGTCTTATTTTTAACTTGATAAATGAGGCTCAGGTGATGTGGAGCTGACTCGTTCACGTGCAAGAGAACATTCTCCAACGTCAGCAAAGCATGCCCAGGATTTTAACAAGTCTACTTGATTCGTTTAAATAAAATTGGAATTTATATACTCGAATTTAATTAGGGTTTGAATGATAAAATTATTATTTGTCACAAATTTGGTAGGTTTTGTATAATGATTTTAGAATGCCAATTATTTGATTCTGACTGTAGATAGTTTATTAAGTATTATAATTATAATTATAGTTATAATATTAAAGATAGAAGCCATTCATTTGGGTTTTTTTTATTGCTTGTCCACTTGATTTTTTTTTTTCATCAAGTGCATTTGAAGCTAGGCAAAATTGATTTGAGCTAAAAAAATCTTCTAATTCATTAAATTTGACCTAATTTGATTTGATTAAAAAATAGCTTAATACTTAAACATGCCATTCACGTTTACCATAAAATAAAATTATACCCACAACGTTTAATTGCATAAAAATTAGTTCTAAACATTTCAAAATAACAGAATTAAAGACATTTCCGTTAACTCCCTCTAACACCATTAAATTTTATTACTGTGCAAGGATAATAAAAATTAAAGAATTTAACCGAAACATACTTAATTATGTTATTTTGAAATATTTATGACTAATTTTTATGTAATTAAATGTTGAGGGCTTAATTCTATTTTGTGACAAACGTAAATGACACATTTGGGTATTAAGCCTTAAAAAATCAAACAATTGAAATTCAATTATTTTAATGATTCCATCTAAAATTATTTAAAAAACTAATTTAATTAAACTTGGAATATTATAAATATGAAATGATCACAATTTATAATGACTACAATTTCTTATTAATCTAAATGATTCAATCCAAATTCGATTTGATATTTGGTTCAATTATCCCTCTTATTTACATCTTTGGGAGTCGGAGATCAATTAATTCACACTCTTTTGGTTATAAATTACCTTATTATTTCTTTGAATATTTGTGATAAAAAAAAGGTGTAAATGAAAATGGGATGAAGTGTTAAAATGAGTGAATACAAAGACATTCATTCAAAGAAGATTGAAGCAATGTAAATATGTATGTATGTATGTTATAATAATTTTTTTTAATGTATCAGATCGATGTGAGAGATGCGTCATCAAGATTGTCTAGAGAAGAATTAGTTTCAAAGTATGCACAAGCTGATCCCAAAACACCTTAACAATTAAATAAAAAAAAGTTATAATGAGTTTTGAACTAACGAGTGACAAGGGCTTATTCATGCCAATAAATAAAAAGATTATTATCTAGTACACAATGAAATTATTTGACTTTACAAATGAAATTAAAATAGTAATACGTATTTAAAGAATAATAAAAAAAACAAAAATAAATAAAATGAGTGCGTTACCATCTTAATATCTTTTGTAAAATTAAAAAACTCAACTGACAATAATAATACAAAAAAATCATTTTATACAATTTGGTAAACAATTTATTTACTCGAACAATAAAGTATCTTTTAAACACGAAATGGTGGCATGAAGTTTTATTTTAAAATTATTTTTATAAATCAATGAAATTAAGTCTCAAATTTAGTACTATTTCAGTATTGAAAAAACCGAATTATTGCATAAAAATATATGATGCCAACCTAAAAATGGATAATTAGTTCTTACATTTTTATCATCTCTGTCTTTATTATTAATTTTTCTTAACTATATACTCATGGTCATTAATGTAGCTTTTTGAACACATATCATCATTCTAACTTCGTTTATGGAATTAAAAAAAATTTCATTAGAAGTTGATAGAAAAATAATTCAAATTTAATTATTCATTTTTTTTATCACTCAAATGGATAGAATAGTTAAGGATCAACATAATGAATTTCTTTACTCAGGCAACAGATTAAGTAATGATTCTAGTTTGAGGGATGGCATGTCTTATAAGTGGCAGAAGCCACCGGTTTTGACTCTAAAATGTAATGTAGATGCAGCTATCTTCAAAGACCATAGGTCAGTTGGTTTTGGCATGCTTATCATAAATGATGCAGGTGAGTTTATTGTTTCGCAGACTTCCTCGAAGGCATGTATGCTGACAGTTAAAGGAAGCAGAGGCATACGATTTATTAGAGGCAATCGAATGGGTTAATAATTTGGGTTATCATCACGTGATCTTCGAACTTGACTCAAAGATCGTGGTGGATGGGGTCAGCATCTCTTCTACTGACTACTCTGAATTTGGTTCCATCATCAGGAGTTGCAGGATGTTGTTGGATCAGGCATCCAATTTCTCTGTGAAACTTGTTCGGAGACAAGCAAACGAGGTCGCTCACGCCTTAGCAAGAGCTTCTTGTTCTCATGCTATTCCCACTATTTGGTACGAGCCACCAACCTTTATAGGTGCTCTGTTGTTCAAAGTTGTACTGACAATCGACAAATAAAAGAATATCTATTGGTTTGCTCCAAAAAAAAAATTCTTGAAAACCATAGCATTCAAAATCATAAATTAGAAAAATTGTCCACAAAAAAAAATTGATTTATTAATTTCATATAAGCATGACTAATCACAAAGACGATGAAAATGGAAAATTACAAAGTAGCAAACAAGAAGAAGGATGATTTTAAGTATCACCGACACACTCTTTCTCTCTTCCACAGTTTTAACGTACTAAAACAAAAGAAAGAGAGATATCCTGCGCCGGTAATTCACAGAACTCGCCGGAAAAATATTTCCGGGAAAACCCCTCCCTAGAAGAAGTACCCAAAATTAGTCTAAAATCTCCCCAAAATCATTAAAAAAAGAAATGATAATGGTAGAAAAGAAGAAAAATATTACACCCAACTAGATCTTTCAAGTTTCAACGTTAGATTCAACAAAAACACTATTTTTCTTTTTAAACAAACAAGTTTAATAACTTTTTATCTGCTCCTCCGCCTTGTTGATCTGCAAACCCACTTTCAAAGCACGCCGTCGTGACAGATTCCTCCGAGTTCATAGACTGAGTCCCAGGTCGTCTGATATCCAGCACTCGCTTTCCTGTAAAGCTTGGAGACAAGCAAAGATCTAGATCGGACGACTGTATTTTCTCGAATTCTTCAATTCTTCTACGCTTAGGTGAAAGCATAGATGTTGAATCGGAAAACCGACAGTTTGAGTTCAGATTCCTCGCTGTTTCTTTCAACTTCCACATGTCAGTGCACGTAGCTTCGGATGCTTCATCGGATGCTGGTGTCGCAGTCGCAGCCATAAGTTCAGGCATCGCTCGTAGAGTTCCTCCTCGTAAAACAGTTTCAACCGCCGCTTGACAAACATGCCAGTTTCCTGTCCATAAAAGCCCAACAGCTCCATTCACAGGATTTACTGTTCTCCCACAGGCTTCGAACAGCAGTGATTGGAATAAAGCTGAAATAACAAAAACTTTTTAGAATTTACTATCAAATGAAAATCTAAAAATACAAGATCAAAAAAAAAAATCTATGTTCTTACCAGAGCGTTGAGATTCTGGAACGGCGGAAATGAAAGACATGAGCCCTGCACGACCAAAAAACTTGGCGACAAAAACAGTAGCGTGGCCTTGTGCTGCAGGACTATCGATCCATTGCAAGCAAGAACGTAAAATACAAGACTCGCTGCATCCTTTTCGTAAGACTCGGCACCCGTTGCAGCTCATGGTCGAACAACTACTCTTCTCTGTTTTAGCATGAATATCAAAGCTTCCCAGAATCAGCTGGCTGGCTGGCCGCTTAGTTGACTGTTAATTAGGTTACAAGAAACAGGAAAGAAAATGAAAATGGTGAAATGAAAGAAATGGGTCGGCAGAGAGCAGAGAGAAAGAGAGGTTGGGCAGATAGAAGAGGAAGGAGGGAAATGTAAGAGAGGGATTTAGGGGGTTTTAAAGGAAAAAGCGTTGAGATCAACTCGAGGTTGGGGATTGGGTTGGGCTAGTTTGGCAGTGGATGGGTGGGTGGGTGGATGCGTGGGTTAGTGTGTGTGTTGCGGTGGTGTGCGTACTGTTTCTTGGGATGGGGCAAGTGAAAAAGGTTAGATTCCAAAGTCTTGGGCGCAAGCGGCTCCGTGTTTCCGCGGATGGTTGTCGCTGCACCGTTGGATTCCTTTCTCTTTTTTTTTTTGGTTTTTCCTTTTAATATCTCATTTGAGTGGTTATTGATTATTGATGGCCTTTTTCGTTTTTTTCATTATTTATTTATTTTTTCCTACTTTCTACGATCATATACATATATAATAACTTGAAAGAAAATACTCTTAAGTCAAGCGTATATTAAAAAAAAGGGAGGGGGTTTGATTTTTGAGGGGTGATGGTATGGCATGGGCGTGGCAAGCACATGTATTGACAATATTCTTGGAATCGTGGGAGAGTTATATTATAATGCTAGTGGGAAAAAATATGGTACTTTTAGAAACTAATCAATGAGGGTTTGCAGATTATGAGACATAAGCTTTGTCAGGGATGCAATTTGTTAAGTTCATAAAAACTAATTAATCGGATTAATGAGGTTTTAGGTTAATGGTAAAAAAGAGATTTTGAGATATTGAGGTCTTAGGCTCAAATTTCATCGAATGTAATATCGAATTTAGTTTGTTAATTATTTGTTTAGTTTATTGTTATTATTTGTATTCATCAATTTATTTGTTATCGATTTATAAAATATAATATATTAATTATAATTATAATATTGAATGAGAATATATTATTAAAAAAAACTATTTAGTATTCGTGAGAATCGTGATGGTGCATAATTTAGTCTTGTAATCACTTATAACAAGCCTTTATCATTATTACTTCAGCTGTTTGATTCTGATTAGCCCACACTCCGAGCTATATATATATATATATATATATATATATATATATATATATATATATATATATATATATATATATATATATATATATATATATATATATATATATATATATATATATGTTAAAGTAAGGGACTCAACACAATAACACAAGTATAAAAGGAAAGCCCAAGACAATCACTAGGCAGGGATTCTTTCTAATATTCTCATCCTCTTGCTCAGTGGCGTAGCCACATTTGACCCCACTGAATTATTTATTTTTTACATTACATACCTTAATATAGAATAAATTAAAAATTAATCTTACAAAAATTAAAATTTTAAATAAATTGACCCCACTAAAATGAAAATTTAGGTATCAATATAATATCTAATATATAATTTAGGGTAATTTATAATTAGTAAAAAATAGAGAAATATAAGTAGTTAAGACAAGAAAAATATTAGTATATGCACTAATTTCTTTTCATATCTAAACTAATTTTGATTTTACCAATTACTACTCCAAGTACATAATATTTCGTGAAGTTATCAATAAAAGAAAAATTACGATAATATTCTAATATTTAATATAATAAATCAATAAATTACACTAAAAATAGATAAATCAATTAAACAATGAACCAACATATGATTGAATAAATCCACTATAAATTGAACCTAGTGAGAATTAAACATAAAACCTCAAAGTTCGAAAATCTTTTCCCTGCCATTGAGTCAATATTTTGTTAGTAGTATAAAAAGAAATTTTTCAAAACTGAAAATACTTAAAATTTTGTTACTTAAACCGATAGGATATAGTTTTGTGAATAATTATTTGATTATATATATATATATATATATATATTAAAGAGATGTATTTACTTTATTAATGATTATTTTCAAAATATGAAAATCTTTTTTTTTCATAAACTAAGAAATATAAAGTAATAAATGATTGCAAATATAAAAAAATTTGATGATTGAAAAAAAAAAGATGATATAATTTTAAAAATTAAAAAAATAAAAAATGTAACAAAAAAAAATGTAATTGTACTTTGACCCCAGTGAATAATATTTCCACCTACGTCACTGCTCTTGCTGTCCTCTAACCCTAATCTCTCTTAATTTTTTTCTTTTACTCAAGTATAGTTTGAATTAAGTGTCGAAGCGCATCCCAGAATCCCAATTTCGATGCCCCTGACCCTATCTTCTCTCTTGTGATCATTGACATCATCCAAGCTTGCTCATCCAATTTCGGGCTTGAAAATAGATTATGAAGGCAAAAAATAACCTCGACTTAAAAAAACTAAAAATAGTGTAAGAAATTATAGTGTTTTCTTTAATATATTTTACCGGTAAAAGTTTTAAATTTATTAGTGAATTAAGAAACTAACAAGTATATTTTTATTGTATCAAATTTTTATATACTTTAAAAAGTAATTGTTATTTTTTTTAATTCATTTGTGAAATTTTAAAATTTTGTTAATTATAGATGAAATGATTTTTCTAAATTATAATACTTTTAATTAATAATATAATGATTTTTAATAAAAATTAAAATTAGCATTCATTTGATTGATACTTTTCTTATTTTATACATGTTATCTATTTTTTATTTATTAACTATTTAAAAAATAAAATAGTAAAAACATAAAATATAAACATAAGCATCAATCTTTCCCTTTTCTTTTTAATATTATGTACGTTTTGTGCTTAAAGTAGATGTTAACTTTCATAAAAACACCGTAAATATATCTTTATTTATAGGTTGTATATCAATTAATAATGATTTCCTTTCTCTTCATGATTTATCTAACAATTCATTATCACTAGAAATGAAATTCATGCATCCAAATTAATGAATTTTTAACAATAACTGATGAAATTAATGAATTTAAATTACTTTTAAAAAATTGAAGAATTAAATTTTAAATATCATGAATAAAAATAAAATATTGCGAAGAAAAATTGGTGCTTTTACTCCACAATACTCATTGCGAGCTTGCCATTCAACTTTGTTTAATATTTATCTTTCCATTATCTCTTTGCTACGGGGGACTGGGATTATAATTAAAACTTATCCTTGGCATTTTTAAATAAGACGATTTGAATTTAATTTTATTTATTTATAAAATTACATGCATCGGTTGAAATTTTAATCATAGTCAAATAATATTTAATATGAAGAGGGATCTAATTACACATGTGTAAAATAAATTTATTTTACACAGTTTTATATCTTCATATAAGATTAATATTTTTGCAAACAAACCGTTTGATTTAACAACCTACACATATTTATTATGTATGTAAATTTTTGAATCAATATGTTATTTCTATCATTTTAATCGAGAATAGTATTTTTTTCAATATATATCAACGGTTGAAATTTTATTTTATGATATAAATAATTAGACGTATTCGATTAATTTGAAATTTGGCATGCATAATTTATGTGAATAGAACATAAAATCTAACGGTTGAATTAAAAAATTATAAATCACATAAAAAAATATGAAAGTGTGTAAAACTAAATTTGTTTTACACATGTGTAACTGGATTTCTCCTCATTTATTATATATATTGAAAAAAAAAATCAATACAATGAAAATACAAATTCGATGAAATTTAAATTAAAAATTTTTAAATTTGAAAGCTCCTTTTTAATCATTAAAATAAAATCTCAATCGTTTCGAATTTAAATATTTGAAAAGTAGAAAAAGGTGTATTAACTAATGAATCAAATGCTGAAATAAAATTGTAAAAAAATGCTCAAATAAAAAAACTCTTTGTGATAAATTCGCAACAAACTCAAAGTTTTCATAATTTTAATAAAAAAAATTCGTAATTTAAAAAAAAAATAGGCGTGACAAAATGAAAATGTAATGGTGCCTGGCAGACCTGGCATCCTTATCCCACTGTACTGTCAACCCTGTCAGTTGTCACTCTCCTTCCCCAATCCCCACCTGCCCACAACTATGAACTTCGGAACCTAGAAAGAAAGTTTACGTTCTTGTATTTCTTTGCTAGTTAGATTTAATAATTTTTAATACAATGAATGATATGATATAAAAATATATGAATTAAAATTTTAATGAAAATTATATATATTTTAAAAAAAATTTAAAAAGTTATTTTATATTTGATGTATTGATATAATTATAATATTATAATTATTGGATTTTAATGAAATAACCATGATACAAATGCACAATTTTCCAATATTGTACTTCTGTTTTCTTATTTTGGTGTGCACGGTATATAATCTTTTTTCGGCCATGAAAAACAAGATTTTATTTAGCGAAAATTGACTTTCCTCAATCATGAGAATAAAGGTGTAAAATGAGCTGATTGAATCGGATTCGATATGCAGGAATGCGAACTTAAAATTATATCTGTTTAGGTCTGTTTTTTAGCATATCAATGATAGCAAGTTCATCTATGTTTTAATTCAGATCAGATCAATTTACGAATTAGTCCCTCTTTTTCATTTGCAAAAAATAAATGTCAAAAAATAAATGTCAAATTAGGTTGGGTATTGGAGTTAGACTTTAATTTGGTTGGGAATGAACTTTGGTTAATTGGGATGAGTTAGATCGTGGGTGAATAGATCACAAGTGATTAATTTAATTTGGATTATGATCCACGTACCAATCCATTGATTTTCAATGAGTCTCGATTCATGGATTGATCTGTATTCAAGTGGATCATATTCACAAATTACAATTTATCGACCAAATTCATTTAAATTCATTACGAGTGTCTAGTAAAATTGTGAAATATCATTGATATTTAATCTCCAAATTAAGAATTCCAAGTTCTACGAATGCTTTCAATGTTAGTTCATTGAAAATGGAGTTCAGCCATTTATCATGTTTTATGAACCAGAGTTTTCTACTAAGTGATCAAAAAGTTAAATGGAGGCAATTAAGAAGGCGAAAAAAAGGAGCTTCTAGAATTAAAACTTGAAAAAGATTGAGTGGATACTGGATAAGATTAACTATACTTTCAAAATGTTTCCTCTTATCTTCGCAATGAATCTATCAAAGGGTAACGGAGAAATGTTATAGCTAGCTAGTAGAGGGAGGTAGGTTGGTGCCAGAATCTACCCTCCTATTTGTCTGTTACTTAACCTTATATAACTCAACAATCGTTATCTTAATATTGTCGTTCAAAAACTTATTTACCAATCTACTACATTTTTTTGCCATGTCATCAACATGTCATACTTTTTAACTTTCAAAATAAGTAACAAAAAAAATACCCCGTTAAACCACCCACTCCATCTTCCTGCTATAAAAGCAAAAAAAAACTTTAATTTTTATCAAGTCATAGCACCAGGTTTTGCAAGAACCAACTTTATTCTTTGCAACAAAAATAAAAGAACTTTGCTTTGTCTTTTAAACCAAAAATACCAAATTCTAACATTCGATTCCAAAGCCAAATCATAAAAAAGACGTAAGCTTTAGTTGTTTAGCATCAATGAAAATTTAGATTTATTTTCATTTTTATGATAACAGAAGATTCAATAAAATCCCATATTAGATACAATCGACACTGAGAGGATTTGATAAAACTTTATATTAAATACAATCAATGAAAAATAAGATAAACTCAGAAAAAAAGAGATAAATAAATTTCAATTTTGACTATAAATTGAAGTCAATAAACCTGACAAAAAAAAGTGAAAGATGAAAAACAAAATCAAAGTACCTCTATTATTAAAAATTGAATGCAAAGTGAAAGAAACCAAAGAAATGAAAAAAAATTAGAAAAACCAAAGAGACAGAGAAGAGAACGAAAAGTAGAGAAGAAAAAGATATTTATTTTTTTAGATTACTGTGATTTAATTTTAATTGATATATGTTTATATTTTAAAATATTAAAAAATAATGACATGGCAATGCCATGTCAAAAAATATTATACATTGAGAAATAAGTTTTCAAATATATATAATATATTGAAAAATAAGATTTTAAAAAACAATAGTTTGGTAAAAAAACTCGCATACCTAAGAAAACAAGACAAGTTCCATCATTTTATACAGAATATTATACTCTTTCGGATAGCCAGCCAATTTGCTTGTAAAATGAGAATAAAGGTGTAAAATGAGCGGATTAAACCGGATTGAGTATGCAGGAATACGAACTTAAGATTAAATTTGTTTAGGTCTGTTTTTTAACAGATCAATGATAGCAAGTTCGTTTATGTTTTAATTCAGATCAGGTCGATCTGTGAATTAGTCCCTTTTTTTTTCATTTGCAAAAAAATAAATATGTCAAAGTTAGAAATTTAGAATTTTGTATTCCTATCCACGTACAATTAGGTTGGGTATAGGATTTAGACTTTAATTTGGTTAGGAATGAACTTTGGTCAATTGGGATAAGTTAGATCATGGGTCAATAGATCATAGGTGATTAATTTAATTTGGATTATGATCCATGTACTAAACCACTGATTTGTGACGAGCCTCGATTTGTAGATCGATCTATATTTAAATGAATTGATATTCACAAATTACAATCTATCAATCAAATTCATTTGAATTCGTTATGATTGTTTTGTGAAATTGTGAAAAATCATTGATATTTAATCTCCAAATTAAAAATTTCAGGTTCTACTAATGCTTTCAATGTTAGTTCATTGAAAATTTGAATTCAACCCTTTATCATGTTTTATGAACCAAACTTTTCCTACTCAAAAAGTTCAATGAGGCAATTAAGAAGGCTAAAAAAAGAGCTTCTAGAACTAAAACTTGAAAAAGATTGAGTGGATACTGGATAAGATTAACTCTACTTTCAAAATGTTTCCTCTTATCTTCGCAATGAATCTATCAAAGGGTAACAGGGAAATGTTATAGCTAGGTAGAGGGAGGTAGGTTGGTGCCAGAATCTACCCTCCTATTTGTCTGTTACTTAACCTTATATAACTCAAGCATCGTACGGCATACCTAAAAAAACAAGAAAAGTTCCATCAGTTTACACAAATATTGTACTCTTTTCGGTAGCCGGCCAATTTGCTTGTCGGTTTGAGTTATACTAACAAGAATATTACACAATAGGAAATGCATGCTTTGTAGTATGTAAAATATTCAAAAATCTCGATACAAGCACTAGCTAACAAAATAAAAAAAACAATTTAATGCATAAAATTTTTATATAGTGGGTTTTGAAGCGAATCATGTGTACAGATTTTTTTTGCATTAACAAAAATATTATTTTTATTTGAATATGTAACTTTTAAATTACAAAAAAATATTTATTATTGTATCAAAATTTCTCTAACAAACACCTTACTATGCAGAAAAATACCAACAACAGCTGGACTGAAGGAACCAAATGAAATTTCGCATCAACTTCTCCTTCTTTGATATGGACGGATGATCAAAATATATGGCAATGGTAGCAACAGCTGACTCGCCAGCCAGTCATGAATTTCAGATCAGAATCCTTTTGAAAGTAGCACTGTCCCTAGCTAGCCGGAGAGAGTTGCTGGGACCATCCGCCAAATAAAAGCAGAAGAAAGTGACGTTTTTCTCTGCAAGAACAAACAAAAGCTCAAATCATCATGAAATGCAGGCAATATCTCAAAGATTCCGATTTGTGGGGTAGGGTAGGATGGCTGTTAGATTAGCTTGAAGGCCGGTGTTTCGTCCAAAATGAATGAAAACCAGTCCAGCTGTGCGGTTTCATTTTAAGCAATGTCATCGGTCTGCAGCCTAATAATTACATACGCATCTTTTTGTACAAAGCTTTTAAGCTAATGGATGGTCAGTGGTTACGTCAAGTGTACGACGTTGAATGAAACTAAGCACCACTCAGATACACTTGGATGATAGGATAAAAGCTCCAGGAAGTACAGGGTATCATTCGTTAATGAGTGGTTCACTCTCCGGTGCCCAAGCTTTTCAGTAACTGGCTTGATATTTTGCCCCCTGATTACCGTTGTTTTGTTTTAGTATTATGTCAAAGCTCAATCAATTCCTATTGGTCCGTTTATTTCTGTTGAAGTCGTTTTTTGTCTCGATTATAATTTTCAAAGGCGAGAGGGGACAATTAAGCATGGAAGAATTATGGTTTAGGGAAAATCAAGGTTTATCTAATTAAGGTGAGAAGAAGGAGAGGGCTTTATGATTAGAGAGAGGAGAGTTTAAGGGTCGTGGAGAAAATTCATTCCTTGTGTTTGCCCCCTAGAGTTAGACTCTTCTTTTACACTTATGTATTTGTTTGTTTGTATTCAATTCTATTAATCTACCGAGGACGCGACTCTCAATGTCAGGGTGGCTAATGCAATAATTAGATGACAGAGACTTGTTATGGACGATTAAAATGTTAGACCTTGGAGGCAACAAGCATGAGCTTGATATTTGACCTGTTGTATTCTGGACTTGGTGTATTTATGTGCCTAACAATCCCTAAATAAGAAAGTAAGAAAATGACCTAAGTCGCTAAAACCATGTGAGGTCTTGATGTAAATCTCATTGCCTAATCTTTATGCAAGTATCTAACCATATTGCAGCTAAAATTTGAAATTTCACTCGAACTAGTGCCGTGCATACAAAATTTGCAGATGCAGTTTGATTTAAACTTGCTAAAAATGGAGACTCGAGGGTAATTATTAAACATGCAATGGCTGTGTAGGTACAAAGGACACCTCTGAATGGGTAACGATAGCTAAGAGGCTGCAATGCAAAGACTGTTACAGGGGGAGAACATGAAGGGAACTGTGATACAAAATATACCTTCCTCTCTTGTGTTTGTTGAAGGAGTGAATCAGATGACCTGAAATAATGTGCAGGAAATAGTCCCGAAACAGCAAGGGTTCCAGTTAGGCTCGGCTAGTGAGAAAACCAGATGGCCTGAAAATGCACTTGTGATGGAAATCTGCCCATCACAAAGAACCCAGCTGCCTCAATGTGGCTTCAGCTAAGGAAGCCTAAAGCAGAAACAACAGGAATCTGGGATTTCATTTCCATTCCTAGCGGCCTTCTGCATATAGAAATGTATGATGCTGCTGAAACATTAATCCCAGAAATAAATTAGAAGTTAGAACATCTTATTAAGGAATTCAGACATAAGCCCCTAAAATTTAGAAATCTTTGCAGATTTACACATGCAAGAGAAGAAGTCCATGCTGTTTTTCTTTTTCTTTTTTTTTTATATAAGGTTTTTTTGGAAGAATATTGAATCTCAGGAAGACAAAGAAGCCTGCAAATGGTTCAATGCTTGGAATTGCTCTGCACAAGTATCTCAAGACATAAATTTGAATGGACTCCATCATGCATCTATTCACCCTTCTATGGCTTGGTTGACACTTGACAGCAACCCTTGGGTTCCAAACTTCCGATGCTTTCATATCTGATTAATTTCAAGTGATGACCCTAGCTCGTCACAATTAGCTTATCATTTGTCACCAAGTCAATAATACTTGATTAGATTAGCTCTATTAGGCCCATCTGTTTGATTTTAGAGCTTTTTACTCTACATGTTAGTGCAGAACTGTATAGTGTACAACGAAGATAGGTTGGGCTGTTGTATCCTGGAGGCGACACGCTTAGAGTTCCTGCTGCACCGGTGATATAATTCTCGCAGAGGTGTGAATCGTCTTAAATAGAGCGAGATATCCGTGCCTCAGTCCAACTCTTCGTGATCATAAAATAATTATAATTTATATTTTCTTTTATATTATTTTGATTACTAACAATTTCTTATTTTTGTTTCAGCTTCTAGCACCTACAACTTTTGAGAGGAATTCCAACAATCTTGAGACGAGATCCAACAAAATACTCACATATCCCTCTCCATTCATACTACTAATCAAAAGCTAATAAATCCAACACCAAAATAATTCTAGTGTTTTTCATCAAGAGTTACAAATACTCACATATTTGTAACTCATATCAAGAGTTACAAAACTCCATCAAATTATATGCTTGTACAAAGATTTGAACTATCACTACAAAAAAATGAACCTTCAGCGACGGAATTAGCGACGGAATGATAGTTAAATTCCGTCACTGATGGTCTTCAGCGACGGATTACCTACGGAAAATTTTTTGTTGGAAAAATCGATGTCGCTGATGCTCACTCCGTCGCTAAAACTTCATTTCCGTCGGTAATTCCGTCGCTAATTAGCAACGGAATTTTTTTACATCAGTGACGGATTTTATGTCATTAGCGACGGAAAATTCCGTCGCTAAAAACATAATTTCGTTTTTTATTTTACATGAAAATCCGTCGCTAAAAGGCATCAACGACGGAAATTTCCGTCGCTGATAGTTTTATTATTATTTTATTTTATAAAAAAATTCGTCGCTAAAAGGCATCAGCGACGGAATTTCCGTCGCTAATTCCGTCGCTGATAGTTTGTTATTTTTGTTAATTCAATAAATATTCTGTCACTAAAGAGCATCAGTGATGGAAATTCCGTCGCTAATGGTATGAAATCCGTCGCTAATTTGATGAATTTTTTCACTTATTTAACAGATTTTGTTGCTAATTTCTATGAATTTTATCAAAAAAAAATGTTCTGAAATTAATTATTTATATTTATATTTATATTTATATTTAGAGAGAGAGAGAGAGAAACATTTAAAATAAACCTAATATTTATACTTAAATCCATAAACATTATCTTAAAATAAATTAACTAAAAAAAACAAAAATACATTATCTTCAACATCATTATCACCACTACCACTAGCACCTCATCGTATCATCAGCATCATTTGTAAGTAAAAAACCAAAAAACAAAAATATAAGTATTAAAGTTTATCATATAAAAAAATTGACAACATAAATATAAAAGAAAATTAGAGTAAATTTACAAAAAAAAGAGGAAAAAAGTAAAAGGAAAGAGGGATAAAGAAGAAAAACTAAGAAAAAAACGAGAAGATGGACAAAAAAGAAGATAGAGAGGAGTGAAGAGGAGAGAAAACAGAGAATATGAGAATATATAGAGTCTTTGGTGCGCATACAGAGGAATTACCGACGGAATTACCGAAGGATATGTCAAAATATTTCCCGCTACACTTTAGGCGGGAAAAATTCAAAAACAATTTTTTATTTTTTTTCGAATTTAAGGCATCAGCGACGGATTTTTTCCGTAGCTAATTCTGTCGCTGTTGCTTTTTAGCGACGGAATTAGCGACGGAAAAAATCTGTCGCTGATGCTTAATGAACAAATTCATTTATTTATATTTTTTTCGATTTAAGGCATCAGCGACGATTTTTCCGCAGCTAATTCCGTCGCTGTTGCTTTTTAGCGACGGAATTAACGACGGAAAAAATCCGTCGCTGATGCTTAATGAAAGAAATTTATTTATTTTTATTTTTTTTGCTTTAAGGCATCAGCGACGGAATTTTTCCGTCGCTAATTCCCTTTAGCGACGGAATTAGTGACGGAAAAATTCCGTCGCTAATTTCCTTACATTTTCTCAAACAATATGAAGAGAAATTAGCGACGGAATTTTTCCGTCGCTAATTTCTCCATATATTTTTCACAGTGGAAGGTGAAAAATATTTATGAAATTAGCGAAGGAATTTTTCCGTCGCTAATGCCCTTTAGCGACGGAATTAGCGACGGAAAAATTCCGTCGCTAATTTCTCTTCATATTGTTTGAGAAAATATAAGGAAATTAGCGACGGAATTTTTCCGTCGCTAATTTCACTTAATATTGTTTGAGAAAATGTAAGGAAATTAGCGACGGAATTAGCGACGAAAAAATTCCGTCGCTAATTTCATAAATATTTTTCACCTCACAACGGGAAAAATATATGAAGAAATTAGCGACGAAATTTTTCCGTCGCTAATTCTGTCGCTAAAGGGCATTAGCGACGGAATTTGCGACGGAAAAATTACGTCGCTAATTTGCTTACTCTGCAAAGAAATTAGCGACGGAATTTTTCCGTCGCTAATTCCGTCGCTAAAGCAAATTAGCGACGGAATTAGCGACGGAAAAATTCCGTCGTTAATTTCTTTACATAGTTTTGGATTTAGCGACAGAAATTTCTGTCGCTAATTCCGTCGGCAATATTTGGCGCGATTGAACAGCACCTCCCGCCATAATTAGCGACGGAAAATATTCCGTCGTTAATTACCGACGAATTTCCGTCGCTAATTTCATTATAAAGTCCGTCGCTAATCCGTTGCTAATACCACTTTTCAGCGACGGAAAAATTCCGTAGCTAAATTTCCGTCGCTGAAAATCAATTTTCTTGTAGTGTATAGCCTCTTGTATTTATTGTTATATGTTTAACCACGTGAGCTAGATTGGAAATTTTTTGAGATAATTAGCTAAGATATTTAGCTTAACCTTTATCATGGATAGAACATGTGAAGTTGATTGTGAAGGAAACCGAAACAACACGCAGCGGAATTTAAATCATTCGGCCTCCACCAAGATCGATTCGTAGGGTTGCCTGATTAGGGTTTCGAGATTTTACCTAACGTTTTCTCTGAATTTTCTGTCGTTGGTCGAGTCACAAGCAGCAACTTTTCGCTCCTGCCTCTATGGTATCCACACGAACGGATCTCACGACTCTTGAACGTCTCACGATCAGAAGCCTTGAAGAGCGTTTTGATTCCTTATAACCGAACTGCTAGCTTCGATTAAAAGGAATGTTTTTTTTTTGTTTTCTGTTTTAAAAGGTGCGGCTCTGTTTTAGAAAAACTTCCTTTTTATAGGCAGTAAATTTTACCCTAAAATTTACTGCCAAACAGAACTCTAATCCTACTTAGAATAGGATTAGATATATCCTTAATCCAATTCAGAATAGGATTAGATATATCCTTAATCCAATTCAGAATAGGATTAATTAAGCTCCTCATTGATCCGTTCTAAGTGTGCGACCCAATAGGTTCTCAAAACAATGGCAATGACAAAATTGTCACAGGCAATGAGCGGTATCTAGCAACACATCATTGCTACCCATGTAACGAGAATGTCAATGACTCGACATAACCTTACTCGTGATAGATGTTACCGTGTAGTCTAATCCCTTTATCCTTTGATGTCTCGATTAGACACAAGTCATGGAATGTGTCACACTTGTATAGTCTAATCAGCGTTTCTTGATTCCTGAGTAGACTAATTAAACAAATAAAATCAATATCTCATATTGACTTATTCGAGCACGGCCATGCATTTCTTAGTCTCACTCTATCAAAGGGCCCAAGACATCACTCTTGTTATATAAGAGGGATAAATCCTATCTTGATCACTCAACATCCCTCTACATAGATCAAGGCATACCTAATTACTACCTTTATAGTCCATCCTGTTACGAATGACATCTAGCAGCATTAAAGTATGCAATTCTCTATATTGGGATCTCTGATGATCTCAAGTCAAAGGATCACATACACCATCATCACTATGAGAATCGCTTATGACACTCATATAACAATCCATGTAGCGTTCTCATGGAGGGTCGATCCAGTACATAGTTCTCTAACATGTACCTATGTGATGACTTGATATCTTATATCCATGACAATGGTCATCAGTCAACCACATACTAGTCTTATCGTATCATTGTTATCCTTATTCACAATAATACTTGACTAGGGATATTTTAAGAATAGTGTGTTATTACTATTCTAAGGACATTATCATATAAGATTATATTACGCAGTTATAAGACAAATATAATAATTATCAAAGGGCCCAAGACATCACTCTTGTTATATAAGAGGGATAAATCCTATCTTGATCACTCAACATCCCTCTACATAGATCAAGGCATACCCAATTACTACCTTTATAGTCCATCCTATTACGAATGACATCTAGCAGCATTAAAGTATGCAATTCTCTATGTTGGGATCTCTGATGATCTCAAGTCAAAGGATCACATACACCATCATCACTATGAGAATCGCTTATGACACTCATATAACAATCCATGTAGCGTTCTCATGGAGGGTCGATCCAGTACATAGTTCTCTAACATGTACCTATGTGATGACTTGATATCTTTTATCCATGACAATGGTCATCAGTCAACCACATACTAGTCTTATCGTATCATTGTTATCCTTATTCACAATAATACTTGACTAGGGATATTTTAAGAATAGTGTGTTATTACTATTCTAAGGACATTATCATATAAGATTATATTACGCAGTTATAAGACAAATATAATAATGAACTATGATAAATAAAATGTCATGATACATAAAAAATGCCAAAGTCAATCATCTAATGAATGGTTCTAAGGGCATAATCCAACAGATTGTTCACCTATCACTTAGGTAATAGCCAACCATTTCAGTTAAAGGATTGCAAACATGCAATAGATAAATGTATAACTTTAATTGTAGACTAAAAGTATATTTCACCACAAGAAACATAATATAATCTCAACTTGTTGTCAATAAACATAAAAATAGTTTCATAATTCAACAGGAATTTAATTTGAGCTGAAGAGCATCTCCATTACTAGAAAATAAAAATAATAATGAGAGAGGCTCACAATTTTTTTTCATTACAATATACAAGTAAAAACTATAATATTGTGTAACTCCAAATGCCTCTCTTCATAGCCACAAAAGGTTTCATCATCATACACTACCATTATTTATAGGCATAAGATTTCGAAGCAAACGGTTCGCCTTTTTTAAAGGTATTATGAGTATAAATATTTGTAACTTAATAATTAAGAATTTATAACTTAGTAACCAGCCTTCAAATGTAACAACAATGTAATGTTTTCATACCATAGTAATTGCATGGAAAACCATATTCAAAAGCTAATAAAACGTTATTCCTTTATTCAGCATTTTCTATAATATTGTTTTATAACGTTAAGTTCTTATATATTCTCATTAATAACTTAGCGTTAAATATTTTATTTTATTATTAAGTTACAACTATTTGTAACTCATGCTCAATAATAATATTTTTTCATTTTGTAGATCAAGAGTTACAAATATTAATGTTATCAACTAATAAACTCCTATTTAATAACTAGTCACTACATCTAAATGTCCATTGTGAATTTGACAGAAAATACTCCATATTTTGCTTTGTCATAAAAAGCATAACCGACGACAACACATTGTTAAGACAATAATATTGTAGACAAAATTAAATTTGATTATAGTAAACGGCTTAGGTTGTTATAATTCTAGTGTTTTTCAAAGCCATGAACGACTAAATATAGCAAATAAAATCTGACTATAACGATATAATAATACAAAATATAACTTGAACTTTGAAGCATGTCCAACAAATAAGCCTTATATTCTTCAACTAAACTATTAAGTCTAAAGCATGATAACGTACCTTCAGTGTTTAATTTTTTTCAAGATTTGTCTTCTTTGTAACTCATATGTTGTAGACATAATTAAATTCTTTATAATTACGTCTTAAAATTGTTGGATCTCGTCTCAAGATTGTTGGAATTCCTCTCAAAAGTTGTAGGTGCTAGAAGCTGAAACAAAAATAAGAAATTGTTAGTAATCAAAATAATATAAAGAAAATATAAATTAGAATTATTTTATGATCACGAAGAGTTGGACTGAGGCACGGATATCTTGCTCTCTTTAAGACGATTCACGCCTCTGCGGGAATTATATCACCGGTGCAGCAGGAACTCTAAGCGTGTCGCCTCCAGGATACAACAGCCCAACCTATCTTCGTTGTACACTCTACAGTTCTGCACTAACATGTAGAGTAAAAAGCTCTAAAATCAAACACCCTTCTCTTGTCCAAGAGCATTTTGAGTTGATGTAGAGAATAAATTGTGAATAGATTGGTGTTGTGCTTTGTTTGAGGTTTAGGACCTCTATTTATAACCTCACACACTTGTAACTCATATCAAATAATAATGATGATTTTAAAATTAGTTGTAACTTATATACCATAATTATAAAAAATTTAATTAGAATATAACTAACTATTAAAACAATATTAACTATTAACAACAAAAACTTATAATTTTAACATTACTTATTATATTTATTTTATTATTAAAATTACAGTTACAACACCATCAGCACTCAACTCACTCAGTAGGCTCATGGACGTCGACCAACCAAAAGGACCGGTTTTAGCCGTCAAAAAAAAGCTCAAAGATTCCAAGTTTGTGGGGTCGTGTCAGAGGTTTTGGATTAGCTATGAAAGTTTGTTTCCATCCCAACATGATTGAAAGAAACAATCCAATTGCCCGCTAAAGTAAGCAAAATAATCAATCGCAGTCCAGCATTTCACGATTTATTGAAGCAAATCAGAGTCAGACACCACTCAATTTCACTTCCATGATGCGACTAATGTTCCATCAACTACAGGGATTCATTCCCAATCGAGTGGATCAATTCCGTCATCTTCTAAGCACAAGCTTTAGGCATAGGTTCAACATTTTGCCATTGTAGTTACCCTCCGATCACTGTTATTTTGTCCTTGAAGAACATCCAAGAAGATGGAATTAAATTTATTTCATATATCTCATGTAATCTTGTTGTGGAATTAAAAAATTTTATTGCTCATACTTTGCATTGAATTTAAAAAAAAAAAACTGATGATAAAAACAAGTTAGACATGTAATGTAGTATTAAAAAATTCGAATGTCAGTGTTTAAGATAATATCCTATATAACGTCATCTAGTTATTTATTGCATCATATTAGGGTATTTTTAATAACTTACAAAAAAATATGAAATAAATTTTAAAATGTTTTGAAATATCTCAAGTAAAAGTGTGGCTGCCAAGCAAGGAATGGAATAAACAAAGAAGTTGATTATAAGATTATTGATGATAAGACCCTTAAAGCTCAAAAAAAGAAGACAAAAGGAGCTCTCTAGTGGATGTTTAAATTGATTTTGGTTTTTATTTTTTAGTTATGGCTTTATGCCTTGTTATTAGCATAGTGGCTTTCCTTTTATTTTGTTTTAGCATAGTGGCTTTCCTTTATACACAAGGATTTGTCTTTATTAGATCCCATACTTCTTTTATCAAACTCATGAAATTCATAACAAAATAATGACACTTCAGTTTATAAGAAAATGCTATGTATTTTTGTGAAATTTAATTTACAAAATAAATAACAAATTCCACTTAAATCATATTCTCCAATAATCTCTATTATTTTTTAAGTATTGTTTTTACTTTTTTCTTTTTTCTTTCACAGATATTAATTTTAGCATGTATTGCATCTCAAAATTTCAATTTCGACATTCCACTGATTTTTTTTTTCTTTTCTTAAGTAGATTCTCCACGTGAAGCTTTAGCAAACTTTTCCTTATGAATCCAAAAAGATATCAACAGCGTTAAATCGAATTATCCTACTTTACGAAAAGTTGAAAAAGAAGTCATGAATTGCAATCATCAAACAATAAGCTTTGAGTCTACAAAGTTGAACTAAAGCACATATCGTTCTATGGGTTTTCATTTCCAAGATGAAAACTTAGAAATGGAGAAGAAGAAAACAGAGGATTTCTCACATCTCATATTCTTGATTTTATTTCATCCATTTCAGAATTTGAATTTAAAGATTTTTTATGAATTTGAATTTGACACTTTTCAAAAAATTCGAATTCAAACTGTTTTAGACAAATTTTAATATAAATTAAAATATATAAAAATATTTTTAATTTTATTTGTAAAATTTAAAAATTCTATTAATGATGTATGAAACTAGACTAACAATTTCGAATGCGATACAATGACAACACAAAAATAATAAGAAAAAAGATAAAAAATAATACGGGTTAAAATTATAATAAGATTTTACATGAATTTGGTAAAAATTGAAAAATAATTTGTTATTTTACATGTAAATATGAATTATGATATGATAATTTCATGTTTTTTAAGATTTGACACAAAAAGAGATTAGATAGAAATATACAAATTGTGAAGTCTACGGGAAATAATAATCCATTTGCTAATGGATTGGGCTTCATTGGGGCATCCAAATTTTCTAGTCCGAAGTCCAGATTTTCAGAACCGCAAGCTGGCTAAGCCATGTAGTTTTATTTATCTAATAAGCGGCGTCGTTTCGGTTTTCCAAATAGGAAAAAAAAAATAAGGCGGGGCAGCGCAGCGGCGAAAAAAAAAGCCTGCCCTCCTTTTTTTGTGTGAAGCCAAGCTGTAAATGGCCATAAGGCCCCTGAATTTCACAACAGTCTCTCTTCACCACCACCGCCACCGTCTTCGCCTCTCTCTCCGCTTTTTCCCTTCTGCCTCCGCCTGCTCCTCCTCGTCTCCCCTTTCGCTCCTCCGCGGAATCGCCTCCAAAACATACTCCTTTCCCTTCCCTCAACAACAACAGCAGCAGCAGCAGCAGAAAAAGGGCCTTTGGTTAAGGAAGCTAAAGGAAGCCGAAACCCTGGCGCAAAAAATCGGAAAATCTATTAGGCGCCCTGGCGCTCCTTCTAAGTCTAGGGTTTTCACGGATGTCAACGTTATTCGTCCTAAAGAATATTGGGACTACGAGTCCCTCACTGTCCAATGGGGGTATTTATTATTCGTATTTTCCTTCTGTCTGCCATGAGTATCCTTTATACGTATTTGTACCCGTATTTTTATTTTCTTTTAATAGTTTGAATTTAGTTATTTGCTGCTTTTTTGTGCTTGCGAATTTGAATCTTAGGGTTCTATTTTGACTTTTATATTATATTGAGTTGAAATTAGGTTAAACTTTAGTGGTTGGCTAAAAGATCATAAAAATGGAGAAACTAAGTAAAAATTTGATTGATTGATTTGAATACTATATGAGCAGGGAACAAGATGATTACGAGGTTGTGAGGAAAGTTGGGAGAGGGAAATACAGTGAGGTTTTCGAGGGCTTTCATTGTAACGAGAACAAGAAATGCATTATCAAGATTCTCAAACCGGTCAAGAAGAAAAAGGTTCGTACTTGGTGGCGTTGTAGTTCTACAACTTGATCTTATCTTTTTGTTCATGTAAACTGAAACTTGGTTTGATAAAAATGACCGTCTTGAATGCAGATTAAGAGGGAGATTAAGATACTGCAGAATCTTTGTGGAGGGCCAAATGTTGTGAAGTTGCTGGATATAGTTAGGGATCAGCAATCCAAGACTCCGAGTCTTATATTTGAATATGTGAATAATACTGATTTTAAAGTGCTTTATCCGACGCTGTCTGATTATGATATTCGGTATTATATCTATGAACTTCTGAAGGCAAGTAAATGATTTGCTTGTTGCTTAATTTGTTCATATGTGCTTATTGGCATTAAAATGAAGCTTTCATGAGATGCATATTCATAGTCCTAAAAGCATGTTTTCATTTGTCTGAAACTCTTGTTGCAAAGAAAGCTTGAGTTTAAACATTTAATTTTGGAACCAGGCCCTTGGTGAAAGAAAGAAAAGTTTTTTTTTTTTTTTAATTTGTTTAAACTTTAAACTTGATATATATGTAGCAATTTTCTTTGTCAGGTCGTCAAATATTGTTTTAATTCTTATGAAATCGAGAAGGGTATTAAGACTGGCATAAATGTTGTGGAAATTATAGCTTTATCAATAACATTGACTTGGGGTAATCATTGACTCTAGTTTTGAAGGGAAAAAAAAACCTTAGAATGTACCTAGATGTGTTTGCTATATGTTGACTACCATTTTGGCAACAGATTATTATTGGTTTCTATAGTGAAAATTAAACTGTTTCTGAGTTATAAACACAAGGTTGGGAACTCTCTTAGTGTCTAAGAATGTTCCTACATGGTTTGCTCTAGTCCTCTATTTTGAATTGAATGATCTTATATGAGCATACATTCCATAGATTAGAAGTAGGCAATTGGATGACCTGGTTGTGCTTTTTATTGTGTTTGTTAGTATTTATGAAATTACATCTTCAGTGTTTGGGATGCTGTCATATATTATAGTTTTAAGGCATAAACTATCTCCTGTTCTAGTTGATGTCCTAAATTACAAAAAAAAAATGACGTTATTGTTCTCTTCATGATTGAAAGATTGCATAAAGTTCTTGTTACACTCATTGCTGACAATTGCTATTTTGTGATATGATTTATTGTATGCAGAACCATTTAGTGATGTAATCGCAACATTTTGAAATTTGGTGGATGTTTGTGCTTGTTTATTTTCTATGGATTCCAAAATTTTCAGTATGTGTAGATTTTGTTAATGAGATAGCTCTGCTTACAATTTGAATTTTGATTTTTTTTATTTCTATTCTCTTTGGAAAGAAAAAAGATTTTCAATCATTTAAGTATCGTGGGTCTTTATTTTTAGGCGTTGGATTATTGCCACTCACAAGGTATTATGCACCGAGATGTAAAGCCCCATAATGTGATGATTGATCACGAACAGCGTAAACTTCGTCTTATTGACTGGGGCCTTGCAGAGTTCTATCATCCAGGGAAAGAATACAATGTTCGTGTTGCTTCAAGGTTTGTTTCCCTTTTGACATTGTCTCTAAAATTCTCAATTGTTCAAGTGGCCATATTCTTTTTCTTCTCCTTTCTAACAATCTTTTCTAGTTTACATCCTTTTGATTGCACCAAAGTACTTATCTTCCCCAAATATAGCTTCATCAAAATTACCTGTTTATTTTGGATTATTATCCAATACACTGTTAGTGGAGTTTTTAGACTCCACGAGGGAGGTTAAGATAATGACACATATCCCAGTTTATTTATTTTTTATTTTTTAAATTTTCTATTAAAAGTATGTGTTATCATCTTAATCTCGTTTGTGGAGTTTAAAAACTCCATTGACAGTGTTTTGGATAATAATCCATTTTTTTATAGCATTTTTTAACTGGATAGCTGACTTCTGGAGATGGCATGGCATTTTAAGTTGATTTACATAAATTATACTAACTGGTTTGTAGCCATAAATTATTTGTTGAAATTTTTGCTTAATATAGTTAATTGACTTTGAAGGTAAAAGGCCTTTTTACGTGCTAATTTGTAGTGTTGTTTAAACTCATTTAATACAGTTAGGAAATCTCAGGCTACATGAGATATGATGCTGGTCAATAATAAGAGAAGTGGGTGAAGCTTATTGCTTGTTATGGTAGCTTGTAGTTTAACTTGAAACTTTAAAACTTAAAATTGAAAAGATATGGGTCTGGAAGCAATCACCAAGACTTGCAGTCCTTAGTGCATCTTGCACTTGGTTTGAGGAATATTCTATGGTAATACAACGTAACAAGGGGGGAGGGCAGAGATGTATAGGAATTCCTTGGAAGAGCAGTGTAGTGCTTTATATTTTATATG
Organism: Heritiera fomes; assembly: GCA_032173925.1. Classification (NCBI taxonomy): domain Eukaryota; kingdom Viridiplantae; phylum Streptophyta; class Magnoliopsida; order Malvales; family Malvaceae; genus Heritiera; species Heritiera fomes. Next base: position 24,861,569 of record JAPDPM010000017.1, on the reverse strand, counting down.
GCTTCCTGCTACTTATTTTAATTCTGAGAATATGTTAGTTTAATGGTTTTATTACATATTAGAAGTGGCATTTTTAGTCGAAATATTTGTTTGCATGTGACTCACAATTCTCAATACTATAGTTCTGCAAATATATCAACTTGTTTTCCAGAATTAAGGCTTTTCAGAATCAAAATTTCACCCTCCATTAATTGATGCATGACTTTTGTTTTCCTTATCATTTCTTTTCCCATATGCAGATATTTTAAAGGTCCAGAGCTTCTTGTTGATTTGCAAGACTATGATTACTCTTTAGACTTGTGGAGTCTTGGTTGTATGTTTGCTGGAATGGTGAGTACTACCTTTGGATTGTTTTACCTTTCTAGGCTTAGATCACTTCTTAAAGAGATGGGCTTTCATAGTCCTTACCTGCAGCACCTATATCAATTGCTCCTCAAGTACATTTGTGGTGTTATGCAAGTAGAGCCGGACATGTCTTTTGGAAAGCCTGATCATCATGAAGTCTTGGCTCAAAAGTCATCCTCAATAAATGGTCATTGGCAATGTTAAAAATGGACTTTGATTCTCTCAGGACCTTTTGAATGTGTTTAAATCTTAGTGTCCTACATTTTTATGGGTTAGAACATCATAATTAGATGAATATCTTGATCTGCTCGCATATTCATCCATGGGTGGCAGATAGCAGAGGATTGAAATTTGATATAACGCCAAGTTTTACGATGCTCTCTCATGAGATGCTTATTTTTGAGGGTTGTGCTATATACAGATATTTCGAAAGGAGCCATTCTTCTATGGGCATGATAATCATGATCAACTGGTCAAGATAGCCAAGGTATGTGAACTCATGCATACTTTAAATAACAGTGAACTGGCAGAACTGTATTTAAATTGTTTACATCCTCATCTTGTATGGATGATATTTTGTTTTTGAGGCTTATGTCAGTGTTCTCTTCCTCTTCACTATTGTAATATTGGTGCTGTTTTTGATGAAATACATTGCTTCTATTATGCATCACTGAGACCCAGGGAGAGTTAGAGAGTCCTATCATTCATTGTTTAAACTTGAATTTATCTGGAATATAAAAACTAATCCCCATGGTTCTTGAATAGTTTGCTTCTCTTTTGCTGTCTTAGGTTCTTGGAACAGATGAATTAAACGCTTATCTGAACAAGTACCGCATAGAATTGGATCCACATCTTGCTGCCCTTGTTGGGAGGTTGGTAAATATATTCTCTTAGTCGGACCGATGATGCAGAAGTGCTGTTATTTCCAATTGAGTAGTATATTCTTTTCTTATACAGGCATAGCCGAAAACCCTGGTCAAAGTTCATTAATGCTGAGAATCAACATCTGGCATTACCTGAGGTAGTATAACTAGCAATTTCTTACTCAATTCTTAACATTCTCTCTGTGTTGCATTCCATCTTTACCCTGTACATCTGTTTTTTCCTGTAAGGCTGTTGACTTCCTTGATAAGTTGCTTCGGTATGATCATCAAGAAAGGCCAACTGCAAAAGAAGCAATGGTAAACTCCCGATCTTTTTGAAGAATATCCTTGTTTTCTTGGACACAACTTTCTAATAATTGTCTGTGTGCCCGCATTTAAAGACACCTAGTACCATTGCGTTATCCTTTTAATGTGCCCTTAAACTCGCATATGCAGTTTCGTAATTGGATGATTTAATTGTCATGCAGGCTCATCCTTATTTTTACCCAATTAGAAACGCAGAAAGCAGCAGAAATCGGACCTAGCATGCCAAATTCATGATGCTGTCAGGACACGGCATCTTTCTTTGTGGTTTGACTGAAGCGTTGTATACGGTGGTTGGGCTTGCAGTTAAAAAGTCTTAAACAAAATGTTTCTCTGAATTTCCATTCTCCCTCAAGGGAAATTTCAGTTCTTACTTTCATATTTGTCCTGCTATTTGCTGATAAGCTTGTGTGTTCCTCAGATGAGAACAATTCCTAGATCTGATTGCAGTGTGCTCCTTATTAGTGATCTACGCTTCTGATCTTCTGCCTCAGACATATTATGCTTTCATTTCATATGTTCGTTCGGTTTTACCAGATATTAGCTTTGAGGTTTCGGCCCAAGGGATATAAATTGGGCAGCTGGCAGTTTTTCACCTAGGATTAATCTCTTCATTGAGTTCGAGCCTTAACCCACTGCCTGGATTTTATTTTTGTAAGTGAAGGTACATTTAAAAACAAGGCTAATGGGAGAAAATGGGCTAGGCTTTGGGATTACTAGGCCATTCAATCCAACCATGAATAGGTCTACGGATGATGCATGATAGAATTTTGGGTGGCTCGTTACTGGGTTTGAAACAGCAGAATTTAAGTTTTGGCTTGAAATTTTATCGGTGAGTTTTTTGTCCAAGTTGGATTTAATATATTTGTTCAAACTTTTTCAAAATTTGGGCCGACTTTTCGAGCATTATTGGGCTGCACGATCTGTGGATAGGTCTAATAATGGATGCAAGGGTTGAACTACATTTCAAGTTGAAAAGCAATGGTACTCATTAGTTAAAAAAATACGACATGCATTGATAATATACAACTGATATAATGACAATTTAAGATAATGAGATCAATTCAAAGGTCTCCATGAACACAGCAGAGCTTGATAGGTGATCTAGCTGAACGCTCAGCAAATAAGAAATCAGGATGGCGAGCACATTTAAATTTGATGATCCAAGCACACGCCCAAGTGCGTGATTTGAGCGGAACGATCTAGAATTTTCTAGACGTAGTCCGACAGAGTGTCCAAAAGCTTCTTTTGGCCCAAGAACTGTTCTAGCAACCATCTAGAAGTGGCTTAAGAGCCACACACTTGGACTATTGATAACCACACATGTGAAAGAGGGTTTATCTATATAAAGAGTGTGTCGGCTTCATAAGTCCTTTAAGCAAGACAAGGATGTGCCGGCTCAAGGTGTCGAGATCAAGGCTGTGTCTCCTTTGTAAGCTCTTATACATAGCATTCTTGAGTATCAATACAAGTGAGTGCTTGGCACAATGGAAATTGCAAACACACTCAAGCAAGGACATAAGGGCAGGTGTCCGAGGTAGGCACTAGCCACTGTCGTGAAAGGCAGCAAGCTAGGAAGAGCTTGGTTCAATCGAAAACAACTTGTGGTAAGCTCGTGAAGATAGATTGCTGGTACCGAGGCACGACTTAGTGCACAATTCATGGTTGACAGCAAAACATTACAGAACTCGTACTTTACAGATTTTTCAAAGACAAAGACTTGGAATGATACTAGTGTTAAACATTTGCTATTACTGTTTTAACATTTGTTGTAATTATTCTACTTAATTGAAAATACTACATTATGAAACGAAAGGCCAGTTATTTTTATATGTACTATGATAATCCTCCATGTTTGATAGACATGTTGCAGGAATAGAAGAAGAAAAATGCGCGAGACGGGCACAAATAAGTCCCTAAGCGAAAAATGCACGAGACGGGCAAAAATGAGACCCTAAGCGAGCAAACAAAAATCCTTAAGCACAAAAGGGTGCGAGACGGGCAAAAATACCTCTAAACGAGATACGTTACAATTTTATCATATTACATTTAACGCATTATGTTGGCATCTCGGATATAAACAATATTATATTCTAACAAGTCCTTAAGCGGATAGTACGCAAAACATGCAATGAATAGCATGACGATCTCATCTCGCTCACCATCTCTACACTTTTTTAAAATGGAAGCCAAGTACTCCGTCATTGTGAATGGATTCGAATATTATGAGAGCATGGGAAAACAGTCTCCTTCTCCTAGGTAACGGAAATGCTCTGAAAACCCCATTTTCTTACGCAAACCGATTTATTTTGGTCGGCAATAGCGGCAACCTTCAGCTTGGAGGTTTCCTTAAATTCTGAAACTCATGAATTTTTCCCACAACTTTGCAAACGAACGTTAAATCCACCTTTCGAAACCCTGTTGATTTGCAATTGCTTGCGTTTGCTCTTTGCAATTCGCAATTTTTTCTGGCTCACCTCTGGATTTGGCAACACTTGTAATCTTTGCCTTATCTAGTTTTCATGCTTTAGCCAAGGTCCTTTTTTATTCTTAGCAAGACGTTACCCTTTTAAAAAAAATATTTCTTTCCTAGAATTTTCAAATATTGAATAGAATTTTTTTTTTTATTGCAATACTGAATAGAATTATAAGACATTTTCAATCACCTAAAATTAGATTTAATAATTATATACAAGACACAAAAACGATTAAAAAACACATAAGTTAAAATTTTTACAAAAATTAAATATAAATTTGATAAAAATAAAAAAAATTATTTCTTATGTAGTATACTAACATAAATTGGAATACAAAAGGTTTTATGTTTTACATGTGTTTAACGTAAATGTACAACACATAATAAAATATAAAAATTATCGGATGTACCTACAATTAACGTTCTAAGAAACTGCAATTAGGCAAAACTTATAATAATTACAATTCTGTTTTCCTAATTTTTAATCACATCAACTTGCTTGTGGATCATAACATAATGCAAATGAGATTTGTTTATAAATTGTTCAATAAAAAAATCTGAAAATAAAAACCGGAAAAACTTTTTTAGAATATTTTGAAGAAGCGTTTTTCATGATTTATTTTGATTATTATTAAATAAAAGTACAATCCCCTTTTGGGGTTTGAATAGGAAAAGAGAGAAGAGAGAGAAGGTGTTGAGCTTCTAAAACGACAAAGATCCCTATCCCCTCCATTCCACTTCCACCAATCTATTGAATGTGAAAAGACAAAACTCCATTTAGAGCCAACCCAAATTTAGTTGAAGGACAACTGTCCTTGCTCCATGCCTTTCATATGGATATTTTTATCCTTTAGTATGCATTGAGTAGGGTACCATGGGAATTCTATCCGAATGGTAACATTATTATTTTAAGTCGATTATAAGATATTTAAATTTGACATAATGAGGTTGGATAGTGTCATATAACTAATTAAATAGTATGCATTTATATCTTTTTTTTAAATGTATGCATTTAAATCTTTAACCTTGTGCTCAGCTCTTTTTTATATAATTTTTTTATTACAAAAAGAATATTAAATAATTAGAGATTGAGATACCTGAAATCAAGTCCAAAATTTATAATATGTCACAACTCATTTTTAATCACTAAATTAAGAAGCTGTTAGACTTATATATAACTCTTTTTGGAGTTTAATTTCTTACGCTTATTGTAATATGATAATTTTATATTTTACGTGATTTAACATAAAATAAATATAATATAAATAGACTAATTATCATATATATGTATATATTTTAGATTTACGAGATATCATATTCTTACCAACTTATCAACTTGAGACGGTAATATTTCATTTATAAAAAACAATCAAAGTTTAACTTAATAATTATCACCTGTTTTTAAAAAATTTTAAGTCTAAAGTTGGATTTTCTCGTTAATCCCTTAGATTTTCTCATGAAAAAAATTCATCTATAATTTTTTATTAAAATTTTATAATTAAAAAAAAGCAATTCTAAATGTAAATGTATGAAGTCTACATAATATATATATTTCTCTCTCTCTATATATATATATATATATATATATATATATATATATATGGAACATTTATAGAAAGCGTGTCTCATCAAAAAAAATAAGCGTGTATTACAAGCTCCTAAAAACGAGAGTAAGGATTAAAGTTGAGACACAAACATAATATACATATATAAAATAAAATAGATATTGGAGACAAATTTAGGACATAGGAATCCCAAAGCTCACCTGATTGTGAGACATTTGGCATATAATCCGATAAAGGGGCCGGCATATAGGGGACCAATCCACCTCATTCTTATCTAATCATTTGCCATTTACCATACATCATGGCTAACAAATTTAGTGAAATTTAATTTTCCCACATCTATATAATCTTTCTATCAATACTCTCATCTAGATGGGATAATCTTAAATGTTATATGATGACACCATATATAAAAAAAACATAAAATATGAATTTGATATAAATTAAAATTTGATAAAAATTAAAATAAATATTTTATATTTGATATGTCAATTCAAAATTTTGATGTTTTATATAAGATAAATACGATTTGACATAAAATAAATAAAAATTTTATACATAAATTATCAATTTATTTCTAACTATGTTCATAAAAAGATCGTAACTTGAAATAAAAAGAATGATATATAAGTGGTGAAATCTAAACTCGAAATATATTGAAAATACCTTTTAAAGAGGTATGTAAATCAATCGGATTAAATCTCGAATTTAATAAGGAAATTTTTTGAACGTAAAAAGCATTTTATCTCATTCTTCAACATTAATTTAGCCGTCATGTTTTTAATAAAATATGGCCAAGATCTCTATTTTAATAAATTCAAAAGCTCGTATCGTATGCCTCCATTTTGGCTAATATTTTTGTGCATGTCAACGTCCATTATTAAGATCCTCCCTCTAGCAAGTTGTACAATAACAAAACATAGATTTATTACAAAACTGGGAAATATATAATGTAAATTAACCAACCAGCTGAGTCAAATTGCAGCTCGATCCAGTGCTGCCTGTACGCATCGTTTGTTGAAGAACTTGAAAATATTAATTACTTTACCCGTTTGTGGGCTGCCACATCATGCATTCATGGCATGGCATTGGCATTAATAGAGATTATATGGATACCTATTACATGTACGATAATAGATGTCATGATGATGATGATGAGGACGACGGTGATGGAAATGATGGTGATACCGATGGGAACTGAACAATCGACGACGTGGCAGGTGCTCTGAATTTGTTCTTATCCTTTAACCATAGCGCCCACCTTCCCCCCCCCCCCCCCCACGCTTTCAGCTTCAGGACTTTTTGTCTCTTAATACAGCTCAAGAACGTACATAATAGGATAAATGTCATAGCCATGTCCTTGTGGCTAGATATCTTATATGAGGGTTAGTTTGGTACTTTAATTTATTTTCATTTGATTTTATCTAAATTTTACAATTTATGTATGTAATTTTTATTTATATTGTGCCGTATCGTGCTTAAATTATAAAAAATATAAAAATTTTATATTAAAATTTAATTTTTTACGTTAAATCCAAAGTTTTATAAAATTTATATAAAATTGTTATCAAATTTTAATTCATATATTTCTTATTTTTTAAATCATTTCAATTCGTATCAAGGTATTATGTTTACAATTATTTGATTTCATTTTATACTTTTTATTGTGATTATATTTTAAATAGGAAAAACTTGATACTACCCCTAATTACGAAAGTGGAAAACCACAGTTGTCATTTGTCAGTGAATAGAGTCATTGTCGAAATTCGGACTTTGGGTAAAAGTTAGGCTTACCTTTTTATCCGTTGTTTTTAAAGGACTTTCTTAATTGGACCGACTATATTTTATACCCCTTTAAGATTTTCTTTTTATTCTCTAACTAAAGCAGAGAAGAACATGATCAAATATGAACACTGGTTCTTCCCGAAGGTTGGCAATGGCAAGCCTGTCCAAATTAATTTATTTTTTTTCTTAAATTTCATTGAGAAAAATGAAAGATGTGAGGCAACAAAACAAATCATCTGATTCTACTAAATACATTTGTTAATCGTAATCAAGTGTTACATGTATAAACTTATCATCACAAAAATAAATCTTGAGGATCTAATTAATTCAATGGCCAATCGACGTAAAATTTTCATTAATGATAGAACAACTTTGAAGTTAAATCCAACCTTTCATGTTCTTTTGTTTCGCGTAATAAGCTGCTACGCCTGTTATATTTTCATATTGGTTGGACTCTGCCTCTAGCACATTCAATAAAACTTAACTTTTCAAAAAAAAAATCCAACCTTTCATTTAAAATATAATTATGATAGTTGATTTGTCTATGATTTCTGTTGTAGGTTACTGCTTTTGAAAGAAAATGACGGTGCAAATCTAAGTTCTTCAGGGCATGCAATTGTTAAGATATACAAGTGCTTAGGTTGTGTTCTATATCTTCCTAACAAGTTTAATACATGGTTTAAGGTCTTCTGTCCTGTCTTCATCGACCAGAAACAAAAACCTTGAAACTTTGTTCTACATTTCCTCGTGCACCAAACTTGCGAAACATTGTGGAGTGATGATTTTATTATAATGAGAAAATGGAGTTTTTCAAATGGCAAATAAACAGTGAGAATGATCCAAAATCTCTTAGGATGGAAATAAATGTTTGTTTGCTTTTCTGCAAGTATCCAATTGCAAAAAGAAATAAATTGAAATGACCAAATGTTGCTTGAATGATTAGCATTGTCATGGACAGCAAAACTATAAATATATATACAACGTGCGGGGGGTTCAACAACTTGCTCCTCGGAGCAAAGTTGGTTTCTTTTAATTTTATTTCTACATTTGTTTTGGGAAATGATTAGAAAGTCAAATAATTAACAATGGACATGAGGGCTATTTATATAACAACCCATATAAAAGCAAAGATTCATATATATATATATATATATATATATATATATATATATATATATATATATATATAAACTAGACACAAACTCGCACGATGCTGCGGCTTTATTTTTATTTTACAATTTTTAAAGTTAGTAAAATTGATTATTAGATAAAAGTTATTGGTCATAAAAATATTTATTTTCTTCATATTGTTTAGTATAAAAGAAAAACATGTTTACTAATGATAGAGTTTATATATCAAACAAAATGTCCAAAAAATAATTTTTTGAGAAAATTGTATTAGCTTAAATAAAAAAATACACAATACTTAAGTTAAATAGTATGAAAAACAGATAATCTGTTCTAGAAACAAACAAATTAAGAGAATGATGCAATAATAATAAAAAGTAAAATCACCAAAATATATATATATATATATATATATATATATATATATATATATATATATATATATATATAGAGCATAGTGATTCAGACAATTTAACGAAAAAGTAAAAAAAATTAGCTAAGATTTTTTGTTCATATTATTAATCAAGTGTAAGATTTTAAACTCATCTATAAGCATTTTTATTTTAAGAATAACTAATTGAACTATTTATATTTACTACAAAGTATAATATGCAAAGTAAAAATATTTTTTTCTGAAAAAGTTAGAGGTAAAAACCCTTTCATATAATAATTTTCATTCGAAAACAAAATATATGCAAGTGGAAGAAGCAAATAGATAAAAATATAAAGTAATATCATAAAACAATAATAGAAGACTGGATTAAAAAGAGTTAAAGAGTCATACAAAAAACATGTTAAGGATTTAACTAAAAAAATTGTTAAGAAAAAAAATTGTTGAGAAAACAAAATAAAAAGACTTAAGTAAAAAAAAATTATTGAGGGAAAAAAAATGGACAAGTTTCACTCAAAGGAGAGTGAGAAGACAAAAATATATATATATATATATATAGATATATACACACATATATATATATATATATACACACACATGCACACATCAAAATATGGTGTATATGCGACATGAATATTTCTTTTAAATTTCATTTAAGATTGTTTTGAATATCAATTCAAATAATTGTAAAAATTTTATAAATTTGATATTTGAATATCAGCGTTTGAATTTTTATATTTTGGAGTAAAAATTTTTATATATTGTACCGAGAAAAAAGTGATCAAGTTGTGGCTAGAGGGTCAAGATTAGATTCCCAATTAAAATTTGCCATTGTAAAGTCCCATCTTGTTCCTTGCATGGATTTACTTGGAACAATATCGTCCAAAAAAAGGGAAAAAAACACAAAGTTGTTATAATAATACTAAAAATGTATGAAACAAGATCATGGACAGTTGTGGTTTTGTCTTTATGATTGCGTTTACTAGTCAAATGCATGTTCCCAACGTGTCACCATAACTTGATCTATATGAAAGGTCATTTCAAACTCAAAGGCATATATATATATATATATATATATATATATATATATATATATATATATATACAACGTATAATTGGGCATATAAATATATATATATATTTATATATATAAACAATTTACGTTTCAAGATTGGCTGAGGATCATGCATACATAATATTTTTTTTATATTAACAAAAAAATTATTTTTGTTTTAAATTCCTGATTTTTAAATAAAAAAATAATTTTTAGCATTGCATGAAAATTTATTTCGGATATATAAATATATATATATATATATATAAATGTTAAGTGCATGGTAAAGGCAGGGATGGGGAGATGGGGCAAAATTGGCACGTCTGAGAGAGGGGACATGGTGCATAATCTTGGGGATTCGACCGAGCCAGGGCCGCACCCTGGTGTTGGACTCGTGGCATACAAATTGCTCAAAACCAAACAAAATAACAATTTGGGAGAAATGACAGCTCCTCATCCCTCTCCCCAAATACGTCCCCCCGCCCACCTATCTCTGACCATTGTCTCCCCTCCCCTGCCAAGCCCCCCAACATTCAAAGCTGTACTCCAATTTAACAATTGCACTTGCCCCAAATATGGGTAGCTATTTCAAATGATTTTACTATCTATGGTAATTATCAAGTTGGATTATGAGTCTAATCGATGATTAAGTTATTGAAATACTTAATCATATTCATTTTCAAATTTTAGATTCCTTCATAGTCTATTAATATAGCTTCCAAACTAGCTTAGAGAACCAATAATATTATATTTATAGAAAGGGATAAGAATATTTTAGTTAAATAATGCGTGGTGTATAGGTCTTTGTAGAGGTCAAGCTTCTATTATGACACCGGCCCTAAAAACAAGTAACGAGAAGGAAACAAAACAAGGGTCTGATTTCAGGTCATTGATTTTGGCTTAAAATATTAGACAAATCTATAACTTTTCGACCAGAGAATATCACTTCTGTTCTCTGCCTAGGTCAAATATTTGAAGGTCTAGATGACAAAATACCTAGGTCGAGCAGGAACTGGAGCAGAAGCAGGAGCCTGTCCGAGTCATGGCCTCGTTTGTATGTTTACCATATTCTACCTAAATAAAAGGAAAGGGCAATCGAGTTGACACAAGTAATTGGAGTTCGAATAAAAAGATCAATTTGGTTGACACAAATAATTGGAGTTCGAATGTTTAGTGTAAAATACTAAAACTTAAATTTTTATGATCTAACAAGTTATATTTATTCTGATCTTGAAGATAGATAATTTTTCTTTTTCTTAAATTTTTTTTGATAAAATAAATTGAAAGGAGAGTGATAAGAAAAGGGCACCTAACTCTTACCATATCTTTCCTCGAGCCACGCCATCCCAATAACTTGTTTTTTCTTTTCTTTAATGTTTGGTGGTCAACTTGCCTAACCCTACTTTCCAACTGTCTTAATCAATTTTTAAGCAACCATTAACAAGTCTGTAATCCCTTCGTTCCCATTAGACACGACAACTTGAACGATAATGGTAAATCATGTTTGGTTTCCCACAATGCACGAGGATTCCAAAATTATTTGACGAATTTATCATTGATAATCACTTGCTCTAATCTCGTCACCCTACGGTATCTAACCAGAGATATTAGGTTAATAATAAATTAAACAAATACAACAAATGCAGGACACTAAGCTGCGACATTGCCTAATCTGAGGATTTCATGTTTCAACTCGACCCTACAACGTTAGCTGTGCTTGGAAATGCTTAGTCTTTTGTTAGTACATTATATTAAGGTTAAAAGATCCGTACGGAGCATAAACTAGATTACATGAGAGAGGGAACAAGATCCCTACAATTATTATTTCGACGAAATTGTTGTGGAATTTGTCACTAACTGTTTTATTTCACTGTTTAGTTTTTTTATCATGTGGGTGAAACATGTTAACATGATACAATGTGGAGGACCCATATTCTTCTTACATTAATTAACTTTATAAATATTTGACATCATACGTGATCACTGGTGTCATATATTCTCGGTATTAGGGTTTGTGGTCCTAATTGGTTTAAACCCTAGCTGGTTATATATTTATATATTTATTGAACATAACTAGGTATTTCGATCCATTATCGACCTAATCAATCTTTTATGTTTCTAAATCTTGACCGAGCAAGAAAATGTGGAACAAAAGCCAAGAACTTCGCGAGAATCATGTGTTTTTTAATGGTTATCGTGTTCATCAGCGCATCCGTCATCATAGATAAGCATAATTATTGTTTAATCGATTCATAGTTAAGTAAAATTCTGAACGATCTTCAATAGACCTCAATAGAAGGACAAAATTCTTCCTAGAATTATTCTCTACCCGGTCAAGAGATTAGGGGCTAATGCTTTTAATTGTTTACTGGATTAGAAATCACACCAAATATCTTCTTTGACTCGAAATCTAATGAAGGCTCAACCATCGTTTAGAGAAAGAACAATATTTCAATCATCAGTGAAAATGTATAGGTGGATTCTCAGCATCAGACACAATTTTCGAATAAGGTATTAATAAATTATAAGCAAGCAAGAATCTCATCATAACATATTTCATTGCCACTTTATATATTCTAGACCCAATACTTTTCCAAGGACGAAGCATATATATACGTAATATGCCTTCCAAATTTGACCACCAATCATTTGAAAGAACTATTTCCTTTTTCAAGCAAAGCTCTTTGAATGTATTTTTTATTTATAATTTCAATCTACTCACCAAAATTTTGATAATTAATTAATTAATTATTTTAATTTGTACACATGCATGTCTTTATATACGTATTATCTTGTCATGAAATTATGATTATGCTAAATTTGGTGTGAACACTAAGTTCATCTAAAATATCTATAATTAAACAATAATATTTAATAATGTAGTGTATATATAAATAATTTAATTATACATTGTCTCCATCGTCGACAATATCATTGTCATTATCATCATCATTGTCATGGTTAACACCACTGTCAATTTCTACAAGTTAGTGTCATCATGATTTAATTAATATCATCATTGTAATTTCATTATTCTCTTTGTCATTGTCAACACAGTCACCTTCTTGAATTTAATTTTCTCTCGTAATGGTTATAAATCACTTACTATAATAGAATTTTAAATTCAAGTTTGGCTAGCAATATAATAGTATTTTTTGAAAGAGCCATAATGTTAATTAACTTCATTTATGATATATTATTCTAAATTTAAATAATTGTGTGCGTGTGAAATCTTCAAGAAAAAACAAAAAAAGAAAACCATAGAATTTTAGCACAATTAGTTAATAATTATGTTTTAAGCCCGTCTTGTAGTGAATGATAATCTTAATAAAATATGGATGATTTAAAGCTAATTGTGTTTGATTAAATGGGAAGTGCATTGTTTTGTTTTACCCTAAATTATGTTACTTGGATTTTAAATCCAATTATCTATGTTGTTTGCAGTTTTTTTTTATGTTGAAAAAAATAAACATTTGAACCTTATTACTGATTAGGCTAATGTTCATGGTGTAACTAATTTTATTGACAAGGAAACTTTGGATGCTTAATAATAAAATTTGTGTGTGTGTATATGAACATTTTAGTTATCAAATATTAAGGACGATAAAATTACTTTAAAAAGACTTTTCTTTTATAATTGAATTGGATTCGAACATGATATAAATCTTATTTAATAACTATACAAAAAGATTTGGCACTTTGAAAATACTAGATAAGATTACCAAGGAGACTATGTCTATTTATTGTTTCTTTAAGGAAAAAAAGTATATTATTTTTGGTGTGTCAAAGAAGATTATTATAATTAAACCTAGAAATAATTTAAGCTTTGAACTTTTCCAAACAGCTAGCAAACTTTGCATATATTATATTATGCTATGCAATATTAACCATGGAGAAAAAGTACAAAAACCCTTTAATTATTCCACAAATCTTAATTAAAACAAAAACACTTAATTAGCTACAATAATTGTTAGTTAGTAGTTACCAATTGGAGAGGAGTCAAAATCAATATCCAATAATCACACACCAACTCCACCACTAGCTCACATAGATATTTCAATGGGACCCATCAAATGTAGGGTCCAATTTTCCTACTTAAAAAAAATTAATACCAATTTTTAATTTACATTAAAAATTTTGAAAATTAAACATATGAAAATTGCGTACCTCAAAAACTTGGGAAACTCAGTTCCAACTTCACATGACTTGCCAGTGACTTTCCTTTCATTTTCGTGTGTCCGAAGTGGTCCTTTTAATTAAATTAAATCCTCAATAATTTAAGGTCGTTGTCGATAAGCAATTTTTAATTATTATTATAATTATTAGTGAAAAAAATAATAATATTATTTGTTTGAAAGGATTGTTGGTTGTACCCTTTAAACAGTTACTTAAAAAACCAGATTTATTGTAGTAATGATAAGGCAATAAATAATTTTTTTTGAGAATTAGGCAATAAATAATTAATTAATCAAAATGATGACGTGTCCATTTCCCTTTAAGAATCCAATCATTGTCGAAACCGTTTTCAGCTACCAATTAAACTCCACACTTTCTCTACTTGACTACTAAAATGAGATTTTCCTAAAATGTAACGCCCTTCCATCATCAATCATGTGGTTTCGCTTGGAAACCCCACTTCCAATCTAATATATATATATATATATAAAATCCACTTGCATCTATATAAAATATTATAATTTTACAGATTTTTTTATCTTTATCTTTAGATTGAGTAAAATAAACAGTTAAAATTAAAACTCTTCATATATATAAAAATAAATGCAAAAAATTATTCTCTTTCCTTTTTTACAATATAAATATAAGTTTGTATATGATGCATTGACAATGTATAGTTTCTATACACTGTCAATGCATCAGAGGTTGACACTTAATCAATAGGGCCTTATGGGCAAATTAAAAAAATTTATTTATATTTGCATATAAGGGCTTATTGATGAGATATCAACCTCTGATGTATTGACAGTGTATAGAAACTATACACTGTCAGTGCATCATATATAAATCCTATAAAGAGTTTGTATATGATGCACTGACAGTGTATAGTTTCTATAAACTGTTAATGCATCAGAGGTTGACACCTCATCAATAGGTCCTTATGAGCAAATTAAAAAAATTTATTTATATTTGCATATAAGGGCTTATTGATGATGTGTCAATCTTTGGTGCATTGACAGTGTATAGAAATACACTGTCAGTGCATCATATATAAATCCTATAAAGAGTTTGTATATGATGCACTGACAGTGTATAGTTTCTATACACTGTCAATACATCAGAGGTTGATACCTCATCAATAGGTCTTTATGGGCAAATTAAAAAAAATTATTTATATTTGCATATAAGGACTTATTGATGAGGTGTCAACTTTTGGTGCATTGACAGTGTATAAAAACTATACACTGTCAGTGCATCATATATAAATCCTATAAAAAGTTTTCTCTTTTCCACATCTCTTTCTTCACGACAGACTTCTCTCTTCCATCTTTCGTGACTGAGGATGATTATATCTTTCTTCTACAAATCACAACACCTCTCAAGATTTAGATGAAATAAAACCATACTCATATGATTTTTCTATGAACCACGATTTAGATAACTATTCTCCTAAATTCTAGCACGGAAATAATCACCTAAATCTTACAAAAGTAAACATACCTGACACTACAAATCACAGCAGCTACGAAACTATAATTTTCCATTTATGATTGTTATTGTCTGATCATTGAACTTGGATAGCCCCCATAGCCACAAGAACAATCTCTTTACCAAATTGATGTCAGAATGTTAAAGCTTTTTGTCTTGTACTAGAATACTAGAATTACAAGAGAAATAAAAACATACGTTTTTTTGAAATTCTTCTCAACTTTTCCTTATGGTAAAACAAGATATATTCAGATATTGTCTAAACTTGTTATTTTTTTTCAAATGATTCAATTTTTGTGAAAAGTTGATTGAAAATATATTCACGAATGTATCAAATTGATGGAGAAGAATATGTCTTTATTTAAAGCATTTGAAAAAAAATAACAAGTATTTTTACATTTATTTTACATATGAAGAGTTTTAATCTTAACTGTTCAATTTATTTAATCTAAGAGTTAAAAAAGTGTGTAAAACTCTATAATTTTACATAGATATAAGTAGATCCTTCTTTATATAAATATATAATTATTATATTTAAAAAAACAAAGAAACCCCATAAAGAAACCATGTAAATGCCTATGTGGATATCTTTTTTTTAGACATATAAGATTAGGATACATGTAAGAATGAACAATTTTTTTTCTCACCCTCAAACCATGATTCCAATTCTTTCAGGTTTTTTTTTCTTTCATCCCTATCTGTACAAAAAAAAATCAGTTTTCTTTTCAGATTTTTTCTCTCACCCTCAAATCAAGTAGAATTAGGATACATGTAGAAATGATAAGTTTTTTCTCACCCTCCAGCCATGATTCCAGTTCTTTTTTTTTTCATCCTTATCTGTAAAAAAAATCAGTTTTCTTTTCAGATTTTTACTCTCACCCCTAAATCACAATTTCAAAATAAAAATTAAAAAAATGATTATCTAAATATATTACTTTTTTTAATCTAATCGGATAATATTTAAAAAAAATCCATTTCTTTACTCCCAATTATTTAGCAATATTTTCCTTCCAATTTTTCTCTGAAGCCACGATTTCAAGATGAAAATTTGAAAATGACTATCTAAATATGTAATAAATATTATCTTTCACTCATAATTGTGCATTATATCAGTTCTTATTAGTGCCCTTATCCAGCATAACTACCAACGCAGTGTTTAGATGGTAACGACTTTAATCCGTTTTGTGAATTTTCCCATTAATATGCCCACTACATGAATGAAGTTTATGGATGCATTCAACAGTTTTCATTTTTTATATGATCCCTCCACTCACTCCCTCTCTTCCTCGAGAGAAAGTATAATTTTATTTCTTTCTATATTTTTTTCTTAATATTTATTTATACTTGGAATTGAACTTTTTATTTCAATTATTTTTCTCAGGTAAGAAAGTTTTTCCTCATTTTTATATAATACTTGGATGATAATCCACAGGGAGCAATGCCAAGGAATCCAATATATATGCATATCATAAAAAAAACATATGTTTTCTCAACCATTCACCACTTTTAATCAATTTCTTTTTGTATATACAAATCTATTAATTGATTTGTGGATTATTGAACCTCGATATTTTCTTTCAAGATTGATAAAAGCATGAACGACACTTTACTGAATGTAGAGGGAGCTTAGGGGGTTTTGCTCATGTACTTAAACAACATTTTGTTTATTAATTTGGAATCAGGGAAACATAAAAATTAAATAATATTATTTTGGGTGTTCATAAATATTAAACTAGATAAAATTAATCCATGTATCGCAAGGGATAGAAACTAGTTGATTAAAAAAATCATAAACGATGGCATGTCTCATTTTTTATTAACTATTTTTAATATATTTTAAAAATGTCTTAACTTATAATTATATCAGTAAAATCTAAAAACTAATATTGTTAGTGCATGAAATAATTTATCATTTTATACTTTTATTTAAATTCTTGTAAGTTTTTTTTTTGTTCATTATGAGGTACAAAAAATAAAAATTCAAACTTTGGTCCTTAAATTATTGTAATTTAAATCTAATAAAAATTTAATAAAAAACACTTTCTAAAAATTTTCAACTATAAATCACCTTAGCTATTAAGTTTTAAATTTGGAATTTAAAAAATCTTACATTTAAAATTTAAAGTAAATATTAATTCTCTAATACAAAATTATTCCAGAAAATAGGTAATACAAAATCAATCCATCAAACATAATAGTAAATACTTATCACCTTCATTATTTTTTTATTAGCATCACCTTGATTATTATGTCATCAAATTATTGTATTTTATTAAAAATAAGTATTTTTTTTGTTACAATGAATTTTAAATTTACATGAATTTAGAATACCTTGGAACACTACTTCCAATATTCACAAAAGGTTGGGTTTGGTTCACTACTAGAAAAAGGGTTTTTCGCAACGCTTAAAATCGTTGCAAAATACATATTTATTGTTGCTAAAGCTTTTTCATAATAACTAAAAGTCGTTGCAAGGTCACTACATTTGATTTTGATGCTAAAAGTATAAGCAACGACTTTCATGGTTACAATAAAAAGTATTTATTGCAACGACTTTTATCGTTTCTAATTAAATTTGTTTAGGAACGACTTAACATTGGTTGCAAATCCTATTTGGTAATGACATTTTTATTGTTGCAAAAGATAGTTTTGCAACAAGTATCTGTCGTTGCTACAAATTTATACACAACGACAATTTTGTCGTTTCTTATTTCATTTACAACAACTATAGTTGTTGCTAAAAAATAATTATGCGACCATAAATATGTCGTTTCTAATTTTTTTAACAACAATTATAGTTGCTAAAAAATTTACGAAACAATAATTTTTTTAACAATGATCATAGTCGTTACTGAAAAATGTACGAAATAATAATATTGTTGCTTCTAATTTTTTTTAATAAAGATTATAGTCATTACTGAAAAAGTTTACGAAACAATAATCTTGTTGCTGCTAGAAAATGTAAAAACAATAAAAATTTTGTCATTCTAATTTAAATAAATATTTTCTTAACAATGATTATAGTTATTGCAAATAGTTTTTTTACTGTTTTATCATTAAAAAAATGATAATTTAAATAAATTTCAATAAAACTTAAAATTCAATAAAATTTCAAGACTAAAGAAAGACAATTTAGCCAAAGAAAATTAACATTAATAAATTAAAAATATATTTAATTTTTTTTGTTACAAAGGGAATTAAAAAATATGAAATAAATAACCCATAAATAGCTCTAAATGCTTAAGGAGAATCCACCTCCCAAACATCAGCTTTTATCTTGAATCTCGTGATGGGTCATGAAGAACCTTTAAGTCCACCTCCATTTCACACGTTGCCTTTGCGAAGCAAAACTCTAAGTCTGGACCAAAACAATGTCTACATAAATAGAGACAATATGAACAAAATTAAAAAATCATACAATAGAAAAAGTCAATAAAAAATCAATAAAATAGGCCAAAAACTAAATTTAGTATGTTTGTTTCAAACAAAATTCCCATAAGGGTATTAGTGAGAAAAAAAATCAAGCAAAAGGAAGAGAGGGAAGGAAGTAAGAGACACCAGTGTGGATCTTGAGGCGGAACATGGAGATCTCCAATCTTGTCATATGACTAATAGTAAACTCCACCAAATTTTCTACCCTCGAACATTACAAGAAAATTGATTTTCAGCGACGGAAATTTAGCTACAGAATTTTTCCGTTGCTGATAATTAGTATTAGCGACGGATAAGCGACGGATTAGAGATGGAATTTATACCGAAGTTAGCGACGGAATTAGCGACGGATTAGCGACAGAAATTCGTCGGCAATTAGCGACGGAATAATTTCTATCGCTAATTTTGTCGCTAATTATGGCGGGATATACTGTTCAATTGCGCCAAATTATTAGCGACGGAATTAGCGACGCTAAACCCAAAACATAGAAAGAACTTAGCGACGGAATTTTTCCGTCGTCAATTCTGTAGCTAATGACCTTTAGCTACGGAATTAGCGACGGGAAAATTCCGTCGCTAAGTTCCCTTCATCATTTTCGGTGGAAAAGTGTATAGAACTTAGCGACGGAATTTTTCCGTCGCTAATTCCGTAGCTAAAGGTCATTAGCTACGGAAAAATTCCGTCGCTAAGTTCCCTTTATCATTTCCGGTGGAAAAGTGTTTAGAACTTAGCGACAGAATCTTTTCGTCGCTAATTCCGTAGCTAAAGGTCATTAACTACGGAATTAGCGACGGAAAAATTCCGTAGCTAATGACTTTTAGTTACGGAATTAGCGATGGAAAAATTCTGTCGCTAAGTTCCCTTCATCATTTTCGGTGGAAAAGTGTATAAAACTTAGCGACGAAATTTTTCCGTCGCTAATTCCGTAGCTAATGACCTTTACCTACGGAATAAGCGACAGAAAAATTCCGTTGCTAATTTTCCTGCAAAATATCTAAGAAAAAGGTGAAAAAATTAGTGACGGAATTTTTCTGTCGCTAATAACCTTTAGCTACGAAATTAGCGACGGAAATATTCCGTCGCTAATACCTCGTGTAACGTGTTAGATCTAGTTAGCGACGGAATTTTTTCATCGCTAATCCGACGGAAATTTCGTCGCTAATACCTCGAAATTCGTGATTCTCCCCTTTTTTCTTCTTCTTTCCGCCCGTGATTGTCATTTTTTCCTCCTCTCCTTTTTTCTCTTCCCTCTCCCCTGTGCGTCGCCGGTCCCGTACCCCACCGAAGCTGCGCTGCCGGTCCGTTACCCCTCCACCTGCCGCCGGTCACCTCTCTCCTCTCTTCACCGCCGGCGCCTCCTAGTGTATAAGGAAGAAAAGCAAAACACCCCACTCCCCCACTGCCACTGCGCCCATAGGCGCCGCTGCTGCCGCCCGCCCCCGCCATCGTCGTTTGCTGCCGCCGCTGACCTGCCGACGGTTGTCCCTACCGTCGGTCATACTCTTGGTATATAGTAGTTGTATTATTTTTAAATTTAAAAGATATATTTATTTGTTTGTTAATTTGTTTATGTAAAATATATATGTTTATTTGTATTTATAATAATATTAGTAGAAATTTTGTATTTATTGGAAAAAAATTATTTTTGTAGATTTTAAATATATAAATTTATTTATGTAAATTTAATTTGGTCATAATATTATTAATTATGAAAATTTATTGTTGTTTTAGTGTATCTAATTATATGATAGTAATAGATTGATTTAACTACTATTATTAATTTTTATTTATTTGTTTAATTTGTTTATTGAAAATATATATATTTAAAATATATATGTGTTTATTGTTGTTTATTTAGTTTATTTTTGTTTGTCCATATTTATAATAATATTAGTAGAAATTTTGTAATTAAATGTTTAAAATTATTTTTGTTAGATTTTAAATATATAAATTTATTTATGTAAATTTACTTTGGTCATAATATTATTAATTATGAAAATTTATTATTGTTTTAGTGTATCTAATTATATGATATTAATAGATTGATTGAATTAGTATTATTAATTTTTATTTATTTGTTTAATTTGTTTATTTAAAATATATATATATTTAAAATATATATGTGTATATTGTTGTTTATTTAGTTTATTTTTTTTGTTTGTATTTATAATAGTAGAAATTTTGTAATTAAATGTTTAAAGTTATTTTTCTTAGATTTTAAATATATAAATTTATTTATGTAAATTTAATTTGGTCATAATATTATTAGTTATGAAAATTTATTATTGTTTTAGTGTATCTAAATATAATGCTTCATTGGTTGAGAAGTATGGTACGGATATTAGCAGTCAACCACACTTTGATCCTGTTGCTTGGTGTGACTGTATTGGAGGAATGGAAACAACCCGCACACATGTGTATGGCCTTGGAAGCAGTTCACAAAACAGAGATATACTTGAGTCATCCGCCTCCTCAGCAAGTCCAATATTCTCAGTTTCTCAATCAACAGTAACCCAGGATGAGCGAATCGATGTTATAGAAGAGAAACTTGATGAAGTTCTCAAATATTTACCGCAAATGCACCAATGGATGGCTGAGATATGTAATGCATGGAAGAGTAGCAAAGGAGGCCCTTCAAATCCCGATGATAACCAGACACCGAACCTCGGAGATGGGCCTTCTTCATAGATCTCTGTTTTAATGTAAGAAATTTAAGTACTTTGTTCTTTTTATGTTTTAAGAATTTGATGGTTGTTGAGAGATGTTATGAATTTGATGAATTTTAACCATGTTTTATGATTATGTATGAATTTTATTCGAAATTTATGTTTATGTATTAAGGTCTTTTAAATGTTGCTATGGTCATGAATTTAGGGTTTTAACATGAATTTAAGCTTAAGCTTAAGCTTAAATTTAAATATATTTCGGAAAACTTTTGGAAACAATTTTGAAATTTAACATTTTGGTAGTGAAATGCATAAATAATAGATGATGATAAAAAAATATATTATTAGCGACGGAATTCAAAGAAATTAGTGACGGAAATAATAGCATTAGCGACGGAATATTCCGTTGCTGATAACATTCAGCGACGGAAAATTTTTATTATTAGCGACGGAATATTCCGTTGCTGATAACATTTAGCGACGGAAAAAATTTATTATTAGTGACGAAAAATTCCGTAGGTAAAAGTCTTTAGCGACAGAAAATTTCATTATTAGCGACGGAATATTCCGTCGGTAAAATTTTTAGCAACGGAATATTTTCATAAAATTTAAAAATAAAAATAAAATTAGCGACGGAGTTAGCGACGAAAAATTCCGTCGCTGATATTTTTACCTACAGATTATAGGTGACCGATTTTCATTTTAGCGACAGAAAATGTCCGTTGCTGATAAGAAAAATTTCGTCGCTAATTAGCGACGGAATATTTTTTCAGCGACGGAATGAGCATCAACGACATTAATTTTTCCAACGGAATTATTCCGTCGCTAAAACCCTTTAGCGACGGAATCAGACTTTTAGCGACGGAAATTTCCGTCGCTAATTCCGTCGCTGAAAGTCTCTTTTTTTGTAGTGGAAGCACTTCTAACATTAAGAGGCTAAGTTTCGTCAATTGACGCTGCATTATCATAAATACGCACAGGTCTAGCTAACATTGTGAGGAACCTTTGCAATTGTATAGTATGCAAATGATAAAGGCTGTAGAGATCTTTCCTCGTAAGCTGTGAACGAAATAAAGGGTAGAGGAGGCTCCATGAGTGTTTCTTAAAATCTAAAATTCAAAAGGGGAAGATGAGGCTTAGATGAATTAGAAATGGCAATTTTATGAGTTTAAAAGCCTGTAACGTGAATTGGAAATGGAAATTTTGGATGGTGTGAAGTAATTATGGGATTTGTGTTTTATAGGGAGATGGAAAGTTTTATGAGAAAGTCAAAACATTAATTGTTTAATTTATTTTATAATTTTTATTTCTAAAAATATATAATGATTTTAAAAAATTAAGAAATAAAATTTCACGTTTTTTTGGTTAATTTTTTATTTAGCAAATTTTTTTTTGTACATGATATCGTTGTTTTTTATTAAGATGATGTGGTGAGGAAGGTCTTGAAGACTAGTGTTGAATCTCTCATGCTTTCACTACTAAGTACTTGAAGCTTAATTCGTTTCATAATCATAATCGTAATAATTTCTTATTCCATAATCATGTCTTGGTATTTAGTAATAAAAAAAATTAGAGTATTGAAAATCCCTGTGCCATGGCTATAATCGTTAATTGGAAAGAAAGAAAAGTTATTGGAAATTTTAATTGTTTGGGTTCCTTAATTATACGAACAAATTAAATGGTATATTTTAAAGATTATACTATTGATAGTTATCTAATTTTAAGCAATATAGATGGAAGTAACATATTTTTTTTTCTAATGGTTATGACATTGACTTCCTTGCCTACAATATTGTAGGATATGGATAGCTATTTGAAAAGGCATTTTGTTTTTAATCTTAATGAATTATTATTATTATAAGCATTATAAAAAAATAATAATAACAAAAAACCGAGAATGGAAGTTTGATTTATGTTTGCTTCATTAAATCTAATTTAACCAATGGCTTTAGTAAAAATACCAAGTACGGATTTAAGCAAAATTTTGACAAAAGAAATCTTGGGCATTGCGCCCCAGCATAATCTACGCGCATTATCCACTAGCAGAGCCTAGAGCATGTCGAGCATTATGTTTTGGTCCGTATATCTTGCATATATGTATCATCACGAATTTCTTAAAATTTTATATTTTTGATAGATGATATATAAATATGAATTGTGCATTTATTAAATATTGATTTATTAATAATTTCAAGACACGTGGTTTTCAATACAATACTGATTTGATGATCGAAAGAGACATTTGATTTTGAGTATCTTATAAGGATCTACAAAGATAAATGTTAATTTATGTCTTGCAATAGGTGATCAACCCTTTGAGGACCTAATGAGATACATCTAGGTTTAGTATTTTCATTGAAATGTGGTCTATTGCATACATCTAGTTAAGTATGCAAGGTAATGATTTGCGCAATTTCAATATTCCTGGTTTTGAGAAAGCTTTTTATTAATTGATGTAAATGTTTTGTTGGCAAAGTGGCTCATTTATTGACATTAGTGAATTATTTTTTAATCATAAGGATACGAGATGATTCTTGAGTTATTCAATACAATTGTATGTCCAAAGGGAGTTATTGTATTTGATAATTTCCTGCCTTTCAAAAAAAAAGAATAATTATTTTTTTAATATTTAATCATAAAAATAATAGATAATTTCATTAAAAATAATAAAAATTCAACTTTTTATTTAAATTTAATAAATTTGCGTAGCAATTACATAAAAAATAACATGGTTGTTTAGATTTGAGTTAAAATTAAGTAATTAAGCTTTTAATTAGTAGAGTTACTTTTAGAGGGATCAGTCCTAGAATTAGTAAAAGTTTTAATTAATAAGAGTTTTAATCTAAGAATAATTAGGACTTTCAATTCAAGCAAACTATGATTTTGATTTTTTTTCTTATTTTTGTTATTTATTTCTAAAATTAAAGTAATTAAGTAAAACCAAAATGAACAAGCTACTGCTTAACAAAATAGGGTGTTAATTTTAAATATAGCAATACACAAGTAAATATATATATATATATATATATAAAGGAAAAATATAACAAAATTGCAATGTTGATATTTTGAAGATAATAAAAATAAAAATTTTTCGCTCGCGTACTATAGAAAAAAATATTAATTTTGTACGAGATAAAAGTGTTAAAAATCACATTTTGCATATGAATATAATATAGTTTAAGAGAAAATTGTGTTTAGGATTATCAATGACAATGACATTGATCTTGAGATTTCATAGCAATTAAATGTTAAGAAAATTTTTAATTTAACAACAACTGTGAAAAGTCATTGCAAATTTGATAAAATTTCAAAACGATTTATTTTTATCGTTATGAATATGATATATATATATATATATATATATATATATATATATATATCACAACAATTTTTTTTGTCGTTGCATAAATTTTTTTAAAAACTTTTAAGGGTACGATAATGAAAAGCCGTTGAAAACATAATAAGATATTATAACAATTTTTTTAATCGTTGTTAATTTGATATAAATTAACAACAATAAAAAATATCATTGTGTAAAGTATAAAAAAAATTAAATAAGCAACAACTATTAAAAGTCGTCGTAAATATAATTACATTTTGCAATGACATTGTTAGTCGTTGCATAAAATATTTTAAAAACTTTTAAGGCAACCACAATGAAGAGTCGTAGCAAATATAATAAAATATCATAACAACTTTTTTTAATCGTTGTTAATTTGATATGAATTCGCAACATTAAAAAATATCGTTGTGTAAAGTATAAAAAAATTAAATAAGCAACTATTATGAAAAGTCGTTGCAAATACAATTACATTTTGCAACGACATTGTTAATCGTTACAAATCATGGTTGTTAAAGATCCATTTTCTAGTAGTGGTTATTGTCCATTATTTTTTTCTTATTATTTATTAATTATATTTGTGAATGATGATTAAATTATATATTGAAAAGTAATTAATCGAAAAACAATGAAAAAAATATCGGCTTGGCTAATTGTAATTGAAGAAAGATAAACACTTTTTTCTAGACTTGATAATTTCAGACACGACACGAATATACGACACGAACACAATACTAATAAATGACATGAAATGACACGGGGTTAAAATTAAGTAAAATTAATATATGGATATAGTAAAAGCTAAAAATAACATTTTGAGTTTTTCGTATCGACACGAATTTTGACACGAAATTTTCGTGTTTTATACGACACGAACACGGTTTTACATGACACGAAAACGAATTATGAATACGAATTATCAGGTCTACTTTTTTCTGTCAATAAGAATTTAATTTCATAAATAAATTCCTATAATAAATTTTTTAATATGTATCAAATAAACTAAAAAAACGTACCTTTCTTTTTTACAAAAAGCAAAATAAAAAAATTTGAAAGAAGGAATTTATGTAAAGTTGCCTGAAATTGTTAGCTTTGTGCCCATTCATACAAAAATTGATAGGGCTGCATCACATAGCGGATATTCCATTCAGTCTTCAGAAAAAGATGAGCATATAGACCTTTAACAACGACAGTGCCAAGAAAATGAAAGGTAGCTACCCGGAAAGGGCGCGATCATGACCGTCCGTCTGGATTCTGATCACAAAAACGTGATTTAAAATTCGGATGACGATGACAATATCTTGATCGGAAAGCTACGCTACCTACGCTACCAGTAGTGTAGTATGGCACTACCCTTTAACACTTATTCCGTTGATGTGAAAAAAAGAGAGCGACTTTTGCAGAGTCCAGTCCACTTTGAAATTTCAATCAACGGCCGACTTTCCTGGCTGCTCATCTCCTCAGTAACTAACGGTTCCCATCCCGCCACGTTACTACTTTTTCACCACCACTAATTAACTAATTAAACAGTGATCCATGCATCTATTATAATTTTAAATAAAAAACAATTATCTAATACGCTACTAATAAAAAATTAAAATGACTATCTCATGTTTAGATAAACTTTTAAATGGATTCGAATAAGCTTTATATTTAAAATTAATAAAATTTTGTAGGCTTAATACCTATATATCATATGTCTTACTCTATTAATACAAAATGAATATAAACTTTTTCGAACAAAAAAATGAATATAAAGTTTTAATTTTTTTTAGTACATACAAATCTATAAATTAATTTTTATTTTACTATAAATAAATTTTTAACATTTTAAAATTACATAATTAAATTTAAATCTTTTGAGATTAACTGTTGTTTGCAAATTTTAGTACGAAATAAATTAACTTATTTAATATTTTATTTAAAATTATAAATTATTAAAATATAATTAAAAATAAAAAATTATTTAAATATAAAAAGATAAAAACAACTCGCTTAAAAATAAATAATTCAATTTTTTAAAAATATTTTAACAGAATTTTCATGAACGGACAAGATTATGTATGTGAAAACATAGGTAATGATGATGATGATGGTGGTGGATGGATGGATGGGATGGAGAGGAAGAAAGGGATGGAAGAGGCAAAGGTAATAATGATTAGAAATGGGGTCATGATGCAACGCTTTCTTCCGCAGAAATGAAATGATTAAAATGAAAAAAGAGAGAAAGAAAAGAAACCTATAAGACTGCGCAGCCACAGCCGCCATTTCCACTTCCACCCTTTTTGTGATTATTAATAATAAAATTTTTATCATTATTTTTATTTATTTGTTTACCATCCCCATATAATTTTTTTTAATGAGGACATTTGTTAAAGAAAGAGAAAAAAAGGATATAAAGACAGACAGACAGACAGACAGAAACAGAAGAGAGAAGAAGAGATAGGGACTTCTAAAATCACTGAATTACATAAAAAAACCAGAAGAGAAAAGGAAAGGTTAAAACCTTTTATTTTTTTTAATTTAAAATCCCTAAAAGAAATCATTATTTAAAGGCAGCTTCAACCCAATTGTTTCTCTGGCAATCAACTTCTCAGTATTTTTCTCTTTCTCAATGAAAAATCCGAGAAACTTCAATCTTTTTCTTCTCTTATGATGATATACAGTTCTATATGTATATATTTGTCTGCTTTCCCTTTTCTCTGATTTTGAAGCCTCAGCTTTAGCCTTCACTGCTGTCTCCTCTTCTTTCTTGCTTGTTTCAGACGTTATTCAGGCTATTTTCTATCCTTGTAAAAGCTGCTTTTTCTCCTATATAAGCCCTTCTTTCGTTTCCATTTTTCTCCACTCGAAAACCCTTTCCTTCACTCGTTGCTTGGCAATACTGAAAGAGAATAGAGAATAAGAAACTATGGGTATGGGAGACGATGAGTTGGTTATAGTGGTGAGAGAGTTCGATCCCAGCAAGGATTTAACAAGTGTAGAGGAAGTAGAGAAAAGATGCGAAGTTGGCCCCAGCGGCAAACTCTCTCTCTTTACCGACCTCTTGGGTGACCCTATCTGCCGGGTCCGCCACTCCCCTGCTTTCCTCATGCTGGTACTACGCATTCTTTTCCCTCTCTCTTTGTCCCCTTTCGATTCTTTTTCACTCTCACTCTTTTTGTTTGTTTCTTACGTACCTTAGTCTCTAACTTCCGTTGTTTTCCTCTTTGTAATCGAGCAGGTGGCTGAATTAACCTCAACCAAGGAAATAGTTGGGATGATTCGAGGCTGCATAAAAACCGTTACTTGTGACAAGAAACTCTCTCGGAATAGCAAAGCCAATGATCCCACCAAATCGCCTCCTATTTACACCAAAGTGGCTTACATTTTAGGCCTTCGGGTTTCCCCTTCGCACAGGTATTTTGCTTTACCAAATATGGCTCAACAGATAATTTTTAGTACGTTGAAACTGTAGTAATCAATGATCTTAAGTATGGGTTTTGTCCTGTTTTTTTTCTCAGGAGAATGGGAATAGGGTTAAAGCTTGTACTTAGAATGGAAGAGTGGTTTGTCCAAAACGGCGCTGAATATTCTTACTTAGCAACGGAAAACGACAACGCAGCATCCGTCAGTCTCTTCACTGATAAATGCGGTTACGCCAAATTCCGTACTCCTTCGATTTTGGTTAACCCCGTGTTCGCTCACCGACGCCCTGTTTCCAGCCGAGTCACGGTAATCAAGCTTTCCCCTTCCGACGCTGAGTCACTATACCGCCGCCGGTTCTCCAGCACCGAGTTCTTCCCTCGCGACATTGACTCGGTGCTTAATAATAGGCTTAACCTGGGAACTTTTTTGGCTGTGCCACGTGGATGTTTTTACACGCAGGAGTCTTGGCCCGGGTCGGATAAGTTTTTATCCGACCCTCCAGAGTCGTGGGCGGTGTTGAGTATTTGGAATTGTAAGGACGTGTTCAGGTGGGAAATTCGCGGGGCGTCGAGGATGAGAAAAACGCTGGCTAAAACGACAAGGATTGTGGACAAATTGTTGCCGTTTTTGAGGTTACCGTCGATTCCTGAAGTGTTTAGGCCGTTCGGTATGCACTTTTTGTACGGGGTGGGAGGGGAAGGCCCACGCGCGGCGAAGTTGGTTAATGCGTTGTGTGCACACGCGCATAACTTGGCCAAAGACGGAGGCTGCAGTGTGGTGGTGACTGAGGTGGCAAATCATGAGCCGTTGAAAGTTGGTGTCCCACATTGGAAAAGATTGTCATGCGACGAAGATTTATGGTGCATCAAGCGGCTTTGGGAAGACTACAGTGACGGGTCTGTCGGTGACTGGACTAAATCACCTCCTGGACTTTCCATTTTTGTAGACCCCAGAGAATTCTAAAGTTAAAGTCTCAGAAAAAAAATCTAAATAGTAATAATTTTCTTTGTTCTTTTTTTTGGGGGGGTTTTGGGGGAGAGAAAGAGGGAATGAGACGATATGGTGTTTGGGTGTAAGAAAGAAGAAAAATTCTAAATATATCTACTTTTTCACTTTTAATACCCATTTGTTTAATGAACAGTAATTTACTTAAGAAATTAGAGTATAAAGAGTAAAAAGGAGAAAATTTAGAATTTTTCAAAAAAGAATATGAATATACTCACTCTTTTTGTTAGTAGATTTTTGGGTTTTGTTTTCTGCAAATGGATGTTGCTTTTAAGATCCTGTTCTCTTACCCAAACAAAGCCTAAGTTTTAGAAGTGGGGTTGGATATCTTTTTAGGGCATTTCTCTCTTTCTTTTTTACATATTCCAAAGTTTAAAACGGCTCTTTTGATAGGGATGAGAAATCATGTTGTGTAATCAGAATATCCCTTTGAAGATCAAAAGCTGTAATTAAAGAAAAAAAATTCCCCAATTGACTTTTGGCCTTATTAATATTCTTGTTTTTTTTTTCTTTTCTTATGCATATAAAACTTTGATTATACGCTTTGGATGGGGTACCCTACTACCCTTACCCTATATTAATTTTCATTGTTTAGATTAGTAGGTTTTTACTATCTTTCTAATTAAGGGTGGTGAGAACATTGGACCACCTGGCATGGGCAAATTGGCCTAAGAAATATGAATCAATGTTCTATCCCTAATGAATATTATATTAAAAATGACTAGATATAATCATAGTTGGGACCTTTGGATGAACTTTGTTGTTGTTGATGGGTTCTTTTTCATTTGGGATTCTACTTTTTTTTTTTTATATAATATAAGATTGAGATGGATGATGGGAGGTTAGGCTTTTAGCTGCTGCCATGGCTTTGGCTTAATTGGCTTTTAGAAGATTGGATTGAAATTGAAATTGATAGGATAGGACAATAGTACAAATGATATTTGAAGTGTTCATCTTTCTCTTGGTTTAGGTGGTTTTAGTTCGGAACCATGGGCCATCTATGGAGTGTTCTAAGATTGTCGTTTTCTTTTATAACAAACCCAATCCTCCTTTTTCTTACAAAAGACAAAACATAAAATCACATAATTTGATATGATGTAGTAACTTAAAAGTTAAGGTTGCTACATTTTAGTTCCACTTATTTTGCATAACATGATACCAAATGTTAGCTTATATTTATACAAGTAGATATTATTCGCAATCGATCCACGTGATAACGATTCGTTTATATAAATAGTTTCTAAATGATCGGATCGATACATTTGTTGTTATTATGTTTGAAAATTAATACAAAAATATCAAAGGAGATAGATAAATTTTCATGAAAAAAAGATAGACAATTATTTTTTCGATGGTAGGATATGAAAAGGAAAGAAAAAGAAAAATGGTGTGCCGTAGTCAATAGGTTTGTACATGCAATAAACGCCAGGGTAAAAAGGATGAAATGAATGGTGAGTTGCCAACCAAAGAAGGCAAGTTATCAATGGGCAAAGCACAGCTCGACGTTTTCTTCGTTTGTTTCTTCACGGGATTTTGCACCGAGGATTCATATGAATCATGAGGAGTGAAGGGTGACTGTGGGTCATTGAAATCAATTTGAAAGCAGAAAATTCAATAAAAATCTACAGTTTTAACTTTAATTAGAGGGCATCGTTGCTTTATGACAAGCTTAGCTCCACTCAGTGACTTACAGCTGGGAAATTTAGAGGAATTTTCAGGTCAAAAACTCACCCAAAAGAACCTTCTACCCTCGAGCAATGACTGACATTCTTTGGATCATTATTAAGAAGAAGTTGTACGTAACTGTTTTATTGGATCCTTAATAATGATAAGTGAGCACCCAACAAAAGAGCCATGACTTGACTAATATTCTGATAGAAACTTTAACTGTCCCCAAATAAAACATGGGTAATGGTTATATTTGAATATTTCATAAAGTTGTCTACCATATTTGATGATAAAGCTTTTATTATTTGTGATTGTTACTGGTTGTTGGGTAATATTGGTAGCAATAGTTGTATTTTTCAACCAAGTTGTTGAATCAAACATGCATCTCATGAAAACCACAATTTGGATTATTAATATCATGAAACATTATCCCAACATGTAATCATGGAAACAGCATTTTCATTCCAAGAATTATTCTTACTTACATATATATATATATGTATATATTATTTTATATGCTATTATTGAAATTTTTAAACTTCATTAACGGGATTAATTAGTAGGGTAATAGTAACACTGACATATATTCTTTTTTAAATTCAATAAAACATGCAAATTAACGAAAAAATATAACGATATAAAGTATATTTTATTTATAATGATAAATTTCTCACATTTTTTAAAATATTTTACTTCATAAATTTACTAAAAAAAGAGAAACTTTGGTGCAACGGTAAATATTACTCTTTTATGACCTAAAAGTTAAGAGTTTCCTATCTCTTAATGCAGAAAGAATGCTACATATAAAAAACCTTCTTCAAACCTCACAATTTGAAAATCTTATGCAGTGAGTTGTTTATATATTATATATATATATATATATATATATATATATATAATAACTGAAAAATTTTAGTAGATTGGATACAAAACAAATTCAATCTAAGCTTAGAATGGTCACCCTCGTATCCCCCACTTTCTTTCAGCAATACACAAAAAGAATACATTTAAAGGAACCTAATTGTAACATCAAGGAGACATGAAAATACAGAGCCATTGATGAATAATTGCCAAATTGGCCCAAAGCTTGTCTAGATCGATTGTTTTCTGCAGTATTCACATTGATGCATTGAACCAAACATGCTACCAACTTCAAGAGCTTTCAGGGAGTTTAGAGCTTAGCTTGATCGATCTGGACAAAGGGATGTCAAAATCCTTTTGTAATATCCTCATTGTTGTTTCTAATTATCCACTTAAGCAATGACTTCAATCAATTAAAAAAAATTTAAAGTTAATACGTTGACAAGTTTGATTAATATTAAGTTAACAAGGACAATTTAACAGTATTAAAGCTTTGATTAGGCAAAAGTAGGTGTGTGTGAAAGTGTTAGGCAAGTTTGGACCAGGGTTGATTTCATTTAAGCATGTTTAATTCAACTAATAATGATTAATTAATTCCCATATATCTTGTGTGAAGTGTGAAGAGCTACTTTCCAAATTCCCATGATGTTGCGAATAGAGGTTGACACAATTAGTTAAGATTTGTGTAAAGCGCAAAGCACTCAAACTCAAGTCATTACCATCTCTAGTTAGTAAGCAATTTGTATATTTTGAAAAATTCACAAGTCAAAGTTCATTGAATCCATAAATCTCAATAATAGATTAACGGTACGTCTAACTTTGAGAATAAGATAATAACCTCCCTAGCTTCTAAATTTTTTGTAACAAAAAAATTCCCACGGTCTTTATAGTGCTTTTCTAAGAAAAAAATGTTCCCTGAAAAAAAGAGTATACCAATAAATAAAAAGCTTAGGCAAAAGTTAGTTTGGTTCATGTGACATGTCATTCTTTTGGCATATACTTGAAAATATGTGGGTGGTTTAGGTAAGAGGAAGGTAGAGGAAGAAAGGAGGAAGCAGTGGCAAATTGTGGTCAAACTTGGTTGGCATAAAGTTTTTTATTGCTTCCTTATCTTTGATGTTTCTTCTCCTTCCAAGTCAATAGCTAAATGGTCCAAAGTTGTTTAGCATTTACACACTCCTTTTCAAAGTCTCTTCTTTCTCTAGAGGAATTGGAAATTTAAGGACGAGTGATGGTAGGTGAAGTTTGATGTGAGTGTTTGATTATCTCAGGCAAGGAAAATAAGGGTTTGTTCCAATTATTAGCATCTTTTGAGGTGAATCCACTTGGTCTAATTGCCTTGAGACGTTGGCTTTTTATATAATAATCTCTTGGAATACAAGCAAAGATAAGAGAGAATTCAATGTTATCATCAGAACAAACAACCCACATTGACTGACAATGTGTCTTGTAGGCTTCCAACTTGGTGTTTCTTTAGAGTTTGAGCATGCTTGATTTGTGGGTCAAGAGTCAATTTCAGTAATTATAAACCAAAAGGAAGTTAGGTTCAATTCCAAGCGTGAAGGCAGATGGCCTTAGTCAAAAGGACACTTTCAAGCACTCTTTCTTGGTGTCCTTTCTCTTGTTTATTGCTTATTATAATGGAGCTTCTCTTCTTTCATGGTTCTTAGATAATATGGCTTCCAAGTACAAAGTCTAACGACGAACGAAAAGAGGCAAAAAGGGTAAAACATAAAAGAAAAAACGAGGGCCAAGATAGAGCTAATGATAAGACCGACATTGCCCCAGAAGAGGGGGGGAAATTTGGACTTGACCTAGACAGAAGTCTATCTTTATCTTTTAATGTAAATACTTACTAATCTCTAGTCACATCTCTCACATCAGACCCTTTGATTTAATCAGAAAATAGAAATACGTAGGCATCAGCATCAGTTGCTGGGATATAGTGGGTAGATCAGTCTTCGACCTAGTTGATAGAGCTATCACCGACGGGTCAATACCTAATTCCATCAATGAGTACTTTATATGCCTGATCCCAAAAGTTGAAAACCCTGAGAAAATCACACAATTTCGTCCAATTGGGTTGTGCAATACAATCTACAAAATTGTTACTAAAGTCCTCGTCAATAGAATTAGACCAATATTCACACGCATCATCCACCCGTGCCAAACAAGCTTCATCGCGGGAAGAAAGGCTCATGACAATGTTATTATTGCCCAGGAAATGGTCCACTCGTTTAAGAGGAGAAAAGGCAAACAAGGTTTCATGATGGTAAAGATTGACTTCGAAAAAGCTTACGACAGAATCGAATGGACTTTTATTCGAGATATGCTTTACTTCTTTCAATTTCCTCAGAACTGGATTGACCTCATATTATCCTGCATTTCCTCTTCGACCATGAACATTCTTATCAATGGTGAACAAGGGGAAAGAATATGGCCCTCCAGAGGGATTAGACAGGGGGATCCTCTATCCCCATATCTCTTTATCCTTTGCATGGAATATCTCTCGCTTAAAATCCATGAAGCATGTGAAAGCGGGCAATGGGAACCATTTCAATTTTGTCGTAGGGGACCCAAGATATCACATTTATTCTTTGCAGATGATCTCATTCTTATTGGCAAAGCTTCGATTTCCACTTGCAATGCAATGTCGGCAATCCTCGAAGACTTCTGTAGCAGATCAGGACAAAAGATTAATTCAGAGAAGTCGGTTATCCTCTTTTCCAAAAACATGGAGGAAGCAAGAAAAGACTTTTTTAGCAATCTAGTGGGGTTTCCATATGCTGATGACATTGGGAAATATTTGGGATTCCCTATCACCAAAAAACACTGCAAAGCGAGTTTTCAGTTCATTACTGAAAGGGTTAAAAACAAGCTTGCCGGCTGGAAAGGAAAACTTCTGTCCATGGCGGGTAGGACCTTACTTATCAAATCAGTTATAGGTGCTATCCCAAATTATTATATGCAGGGAACATCTTTACCCAAAAAGACATGCGAAGAAATAAACAAATTGGCGAGGGATTTCCTCTGGGGATCCACCGAGGATAAGAGAAAGATTCACTGGGTTAATTGGGATACCACTACGCTCCCAACAAATATGGGAGGTCTTGGGATTAAAGATCTTGTCAACCTTAATGAAGCCAACATGTTAAAACTCAGCTGGAGATTCCTTACAGAACAACAAAGCATGTGGGCAAAAGTGTTGAAAGCTAAATATTCCAAAAACGAGACCTTCATAAGGAAAGCTTGTTCACCAATGTGGAGTGGTATGCGAAGGACGTCTCACATTTTAGAGAAAGGCATTAGATGGGTTGTAAGGGATGGAACTCAGATCTACTTTTGGAAGGATGTCTGGGTAGGGCTCACCCCACTCGACTCCTTTATTTTCGGACCGTGGGAACCAGGAGATGAGAAAGTGTTGGTTAACGAGGTCATCTCCCCCAGTGGGTCTTGGAACCTCGATTTACTTAATAACCACCTTCCTGAAGAGATCAAGGAGAAAATTCGAGCTGTACCCTTACAGCTTAGTGGAGAGGCTAAGGATTCTATTTCTTGGAAATTTTCGTCAACAGGCCATTTCTCTATGGGTTCAGCATATATCTTAGCAAGAAACGCCATGCCGGAGGAAAATAATACTTGGAAATCAATTTGGAGATTACCAATACTCCCAAAAATCCAGTTCTTTATATGGCAATGTATGCATGGAAGGATTGCCACAAAACTTCTGCTCGCAGCCAGGAAAATACGAACATCACCGGCCTGTCCTAAGTGCAATGTCAAAGAAGAAACGATCCTTCACTGCATCCAAGATTGTGACAAGATACGGGAATTTTGGACTAGGCCGGAATTTTTGATCAGTCAGTCGATCAACTTTAATGACGACTGCGTTATTTGGCTTCACTCTAATAGCACTTCAAAAGTTAATTCTGCAGTTGAAGGAATTCCGTGGAATGTGCTGTTCCTATTCGCTATTTGGAACTTATGGAAAGCTAGAAACTCACTTGTTTACAAGAATGAACAAGGGGACGTGAATGATACAGCTCACAAGACCATTAAAGCAGCTAAAGAGTACTGGGCGGTAATGAGACCAGATAGAGGTAAAAACACAAGAGGGATCATTGAAATTGGTTGGAAAAAACCCCCAAGGGGTTTTTTAAAACTCAATACAGATGGTTCAGCCAACGGCAACCTAGGAAAGGCAGCGGCCGATGGAGTCTTTAGGGATACCAATGGTAGCTGGATATGTGGATTCGCCAGGAATATTGGATTTACATCGAGCATTGGGGCGAAACTCTGGGGTCTGAGAGATGGACTAAAAATTGCGATAGAGAGAGGATTTCATGACATCTACATTGAAACGGACTCACAAAATGTGGTAAGCCTCGTGTCTAATGGAGTCCCTCCATCTCATGCTTACTCTACTCTTGTCTTTGATTGTAGGAACTTAATGCAGCAGCTGCGACGAGCCTCAATATCACAAATCTTTAGAGAAGCCAACATGTGTGCGGATAGCTTAGCAAAAATGGGAAACAACATGGAAGACCATTTTGTTGTTTTTGAACACCCACCGGAATGTATTAAGTTAGCATTGATGTATGATGTTATGGGGTTGCAAACCCCTAGAACTATAACTTGTAATCCCGCATAGGGACCATTTTGTTGTTCTAATATAATTCCAGTTGCTCACCAAAAAAAAAAAGTAGTCTAGTAATTTCATACCCTTTTTTTAAGTAATTTTTTTGATGAAAATGATCAATTCTACGCTTCATGGAGATTTTCTTTTTTTTTTGGTTATACATGGAGATTTTCTTTTTCCTTCTTGTCTAGTCCAGTTTTGGAACTGTGAAGTACGGATAAGAGGCTTGGGTTTGGAAAGCTGCCTGGACAGATGAGGCCTGTGAGGATGCTTGGTGATATAGGAGAACTAGCTCAAAAGCTTCTTAGCCCTTTAAAGTTATCTTGACTTTGAGCTTTGTACTTAGCCCTATGGCCTAAACTCTGGTGGGGTTTGTTTTAGCCCATAAGGTTATTAAGTTTAAAAGCTTAAATACAAGAATTAGATCACAGCCGAAGCTCAGATCAGTATAGATCAAACAATCGGCTCAATGGTCACTGGTCTAGGCCTGATCTTTCACTCGCAAACCCACTTCAGAGGTGATGCCTGGCAGAAGCATTGCCTCATTAAATGCAGCCTCTCCAAATGTTCAGCTTAAGTCGTCCTAGTTTGGGACCGTAAATATAAAACTCTCTCTAATTGCTAGTTTAGTGGCTTCACTTCTTTGCACAGACGACCTTTTGCAATCTGGCTTTACCTTTCTTAGTTGTTTACGCTTTATATGTAGATGTGTTTGCTATATGTTGACTACTATTTTGGCAACAGATTATTATTGGTTTCTAAAATGAAAATTAAACTGTTTCTGAGTTATAAACACAAGGTCGGGAACTCTCTTAGTGTCTAAGAATGTTCCTACGTGGTTTGCTCTAGTCCTCTATTTTGAATTGAATGATCTTATATGAGCATACATTCCATAGATTAGAAGCAAGCAATTGGATGACCTGGTTGTGCTTTTTATTGTGTTTGTTAGTATTTATGAAATTACATCTTCAGTGTTTGGGATGCTGTCATATATTATAGTTTTAAGGCATAAACTATCTCCTGTTCTAGTTGATGTCCTAAATTACAAAAAAAAAATGGAGGTTATTGTTCTCTTCATGATTGAAAGATTGCATAAAGTTCTTGTTACACTCATTGCTGAATATTGCTATTTTGTGATATGATTTATTGTATGCAGAACCATTTAGTGATGTAATCGCAACATTTTGAAATTTGGTGGATGTTTGTGCTTGTTTATTTTCCATGGATTCCAAAAATTTCAGTATGTGTAGATTTTGTTTATGAGACAGCTCTGCTTACAATGTGAATTTTGATTTTTTTTATTTCTATTCTCTTTGGAAAGAAAAAAGATTTTCAATCATTTAAGTATCGTGGGTCTTTATTTTGGATAATTATAACATACACTGACAGTGGAGTTTTTTTTATTCCACAAGCAGCGTTAAGATCGTAACACATGTCCTGTTTTATTTATTTTAATATTTTTATAAGACACATGTCATGATCTTAATGCTGCTTGTGGAATAAAAAAACTCCACTGTCAGTGTATGTAATAATTATCCATTTATTTTTAGGCGTTGGATTATTGCCACTCACAAGGTATTATGCACCGAGATGTAAAGCCCCATAATGTGATGATTGATCAAGAACAGCGTTGCAGAGTTCTATCATCCAGGGAAAGAATACAATGTTCGTGTTGCTTCAAGGTTTGTTTCCCTTTTGACATTGTCTCAAAAATTCTCAATTGTTCAAGTGGCCATATTCTTTTTCTTCTCCTTTCTAACAATCTTTTCGAGTTTACATCCTTTTGATTGCACCAAAGTACTTATCTTCCTTAAATATAGCTTCATCAAAATTATGTTTTTATTTTGGATTATTATCCAATACACTGTTAGTATAGTTTCTAAACTCCACGACGGAGGTTAAGATGATGACACATATCTCATTTTATTTATTTTTTATTTTTTAAATTTTCTATTAAAAGTATGTGTCATCATCTTAATCTCGTTTGTGGAATCTAAAAACTCTACTGACAGTGTTTTGGATAATAATCCATTTTTTATAGCATTTTTTAACTGGATAGCTGAATTCTGGAGATGGCATAGCATTTTAAGTTGATTTACATAAATTATACTAACTGGTTTGTTGCCATAAATTTTTTATTGAAATTTTTGCTTAATATAGTTAGTTTTTTTTATTACAAGGGAAATATTAAATAGTTGGAGATGAAGGTGCTTGGATTCGAACTCAAAACTTATAATATCCCACAACTCATTCTTAACCACTAGGCTAAGAGGTTGTTGGATTAATATAGTTAGTTGACTTTGAAGGTAAAAGGCCTTTTTACGCGCTAATTTGTAGTGTTGTCTAAACTCATTTAATACAGTTAGGAAATCTCAGGCTGCATGAGATATGATGCTGGTCAATAATAAGAGAAGTGGGTGAAGCTTATTGCTTGTTCTAGTGGCTTGTAGTTTAACTTGAAACTTTATAACTTTAAATTGAAAAGGTATGGGTCTGGAAGCAATCACCAAGACTTGCAGTCCTTAGTGCATCTTGCACTTGGTTTGAGGAATATTCTATGGTAATACAACGTAACAAGGGGGGAGGGCAGAGATGTATAGGAATTCCTTGTAAGAGCAGTGTAGTGCTCTATATTTTATATGGCTTCCTGCTACTTATTTTAACTCGGAGAATATGTTAGTTTAATGGTTTTATTACACATTAGCAGTGGCATTTTTAGTCGAAATATTTGTTTGCATGTGACTCACAATTCTCAATACTATAGTTCTGCAAATATATCAACTTGTTTTCCAGAATTAAGGCTTTTCAGAATCAAAATTTCACCCTCCATTAATTGATGCATTACTTTTGTTTTCCTTATCATTTCTTTTCCCATATGCAGATATTTTAAAGGTCCAGAGCTTCTTGTTGATTTGCAAGACTATGATTACTCTATAGACTTGTGGAGTCTTGGTTGTATGTTTGCTAACCTTTGGATTATTTTACCTTTCTAGGCTTAGACCACTTCTTAAAGAGATGGGCTTTCATGGTCCTTACCTGCAGCACCTATATCAATTGCTCCTCAAGTACATTTGTGGTGTTATGCAAGTAGAGCTGGACATGTCTTTTGGAAAGCCTGGTCTTCATGAAGTCTTGGCTCAAAAGTCATCCTCAATAAATGGTCATTGGCAATGTTAAAAATGGACTTTGATTCTCTCAGGACCTTTTGAATGTGTTTAAATCTTAGTGTCCTACATTTTTATGGGGTAGAACATCATAATTAGATGAATGTATCTTGATCTGCTCACATATTCATCATGTAAGGTTTCGTTATCTCGGTTTATCATGTAATATACGAAAATAAGCAGCGGATTAAAAAAACAATAAAACCAAAATTACCAGGATCATGCAACAAGATTGTTTTTGGAATAGAATCTAACCTTTTTGGTGTTACTCGTATAGAAATGTTTAACTTTTGAATATGGCAACCCACGAACAACCCTCAGTTTATTGTTAACTCAAGACTCCTAACTGAGAGAAGCCCTCTAATGGTATCCACGTGAGTAGGACGCAAAACAAGATTTTTGCCTAAGATAAGGTGTGATTAGAAGCAAAGGGAGGAGGAAGGGAATTGTTTTCTAAGAGTGCTAGCTCCAAGAGACAGAACGGCTATAAAAAATGTTCTATCTAACTTTTAGACTTAATGTTGTTTTTATAGTGCATCTTAACAAAACCCTAAAAAGACTTTAGCCTTAGTCCAACTAAATTAGGTCTTTTGAGCATTTTGAAATTACTTGATCTAAATCCAATTGATTGTAGGGCATACTATAACAATCTCCCACTTGCACTACAACCAATTGGTTATGCATTTGGATTAATAATTTGGTATGTCTATGAATTATTAAATTAATAATTCATAATTATAATCTCATTATAATTGAAAAGACCAAAATACCCTTTAGTAATCTCGGGCTAAAATTACCATTAATTAAATCCCGAATTCTAGTTGGAATAGGATTTTAGTCTCACTAGAAATCCTACATGTACTAGGATTCATCACACGGATCCAACTCCAATTACCTTGGTTTGGTCATACTCTTATTGTGTGTGACCCTTTTGGTTTCCATTATGTTGGCAGTGATTCAAAATCTCATTCATAAATCACAAGCCAAGATTGGCATCTAGCAATGCATCATGGCTACCCAAGTAATGAAAATGTAGGTGAGTTAACGACAACCTTTCAATGAGCAATTACTGTATAATTCGATCCTTTCGTCACCTAATATCTCAGTTGAACATAGAGTATGGAATGTGTCATCTCTATTAAAGTTCAACTACATTGTTTCTCAATCTCAAGATAAATGATTTAATCAAATAAATTCAAGATCTTATCTTAAATCTCATTTGTACTGTGGCCACAGATTTTCAATCATTAATCTCTATTGAGAGGCCTTGAGATATAAACTCTTGTTACTAAGAGAGACAAATCCTATCTTGATCACTCACAACCCTCATATGATTCATGATGTACCTAATTACTGTCTTACTTGTGACCCTCATTAAGTTACGTTTACCAGCATCAAAGTACACCAATCCACACATAGGATACCATGGTGATCTGAAGTCTAATGATCACACATACCATTGCTATTTGAGAACATCTAATAACACTCAATGTAACGATCCACATAGAGTTCTCAAAATGGGTTAATCCAGTGTATTCATTCACAATGATCACTCATGTGTTGATCTGGATATCACCATATCTATGACTTATGAGATCAGTCACCCAAAGGAATCTAACACATGTTAGTCTTACCGTATCACTGATGTCCCTTCTTAGTGATATTACGACTAAGGATATTTCATAATAGTATTCTTTGTATCATAAGGATCTCATTATCAAAGTCACTACTTTGATTCCTTTGATACGAATCCACTATTCTAGGGACTTTATCATTTGATTATGACTTGATCAAATTAAATATAGTCAATAATATAA
Source organism: Heritiera fomes (assembly GCA_032173925.1). Classification (NCBI taxonomy): domain Eukaryota; kingdom Viridiplantae; phylum Streptophyta; class Magnoliopsida; order Malvales; family Malvaceae; genus Heritiera; species Heritiera fomes. The sequence continues at coordinate 24,819,973 of JAPDPM010000017.1, read as the reverse complement.
ATAACTGTCATGTATTATTAAATAACATAAATAATCACAATGTCTTAAGTGTAATATAAGTCCAAATCCGATTGGCTCATAGTGCATACATTAACATTCTCCCACTTGCACTACAGCCAATCGATCATGTAAAGGCTTGAGTATCTGTTTGGACCATTGGTGAGATCAAGATTTTTTAGCTTGTGCAATGGCTCACAATGGAGTACCATTGGATCAATAATGAACTTCTTGATCCAAACAATTTCCTTAATTGCATCTAATGCCGCTATATACTCAGCCTTGATCATAGAATCGGCCACTGTCTCTTGTTTAGAACTTTTCCAACTTTATAGAGCCACCATTTAGGCAAAACACATAGCCAGATTGTGACTTAAAGTCATCCTTATCTGACTGGAAACTAGCATCAGTGTAACCATTTACAATGAGCTCATTCTCTTCTCCATAGACTAAGAAGGCATCCTTAGCCCTTCTTAAGTACTTAAGGATGTTCTTAACTGCTACCCACTGACGCTCACCTGGGTCATCTTGATATCTGCTCGTCATGCTTAAAGCATGTGAGACATCAAGCCTCGTACATAACATGGCGTACATGAAGATCCAATAGCTAAAGCATTGGAATCTTAGCCGTTTTATCTCTCTCATCTTGTGTTTTAGGACACATGTCCGTTGAGAGATAAATGCCATGTGACATAGGTAAGAATCCTTTCTTGGATTCTTCCATGTTGAATCTTTTCAACACTTTGTCAATATATGTACTTTGACTTAGACCTAGCAGCCTACTCGATCTATCTCTATAGATCTTTATTCTAAGGATATAGGCTACTTCTCCTAAGTCTTTCATGGAGAAGCAATTCCTTAGCCAAGTTTTGATACATTATAGGGCAGAAATGTCATTTCCTATGAGTAATATGTCATCCACATATAACACTAGGAATATGACAGCACTCTCATTAACCCTTTTGTAAACACAAGGTTCATCTTTGTTCTTGATGAAGCCAAACTCTTTCACTGTCTCATCAAAACGAATGTTCCAGCTCCGAGAAGCTTGCTTTAATCCATAAATGGTTTTTTGAAGCTTGCATACCTTGTTGGCATTTTCAAGAGTGATAAAACTGTCAGGTTGTGTCATATACACATCTTTCGACAAGTTTTCATTCAGGAACGTGATTTTAACATCCATCTACCATATCTCATAATCATGGTATACAGCGATAGCAAGCAAAATCTGAATGGACTTGAGCATTGTAACTGGTGAAAAGGTTTCATTATAGTCTATACCATGCCTTTGTTTGAAACCTTTGGCCACCAATCGGCCTTTATAGGTATGCACGTTACCATCCATGTCAGTATTCTTTTTAAAGACCCACTTGCACCCTATGGGTTTTACCCCTTTAGGTGAATCAACCAAAGTCCATACTTGGTTTGTATACATGGAGTCCATTTCGGATTTCATGGCTTCATGCTATTTCTTAGAATTTGGGCCCATAATTGCTTCTTCGTAGGTGGTAGGCTCATCATTATCCATAAGTAATACGTCATCGTGCTGAGTGGTGAGAAGGTTAAGCTTCTCAGGCTCTCGATGTATCTTATTAGACCTACGCGAGCCTTGTGTTTCTGGAGCTATTTCCTGTTCCACAACATCTTGTGGGACTTGCTCTTGTTCCACTAAAGGTTCAGTGACATTTTGTGATTCTTGAACATTTTCAAGTTCTATTTTCTTCCTACTAGTTCTTCTAAAAAGGAAGTCCTTTTCTAGAAAGACACATACCGAGCCACAAACACGTTGTGCTCTGTGGGATTATAGAAATAGTATCCTTTTGTCTCTTTAGGATACCTCAAAAATATGCATTTATCAGATTTAGGTCCTAATTTGTCTGAGACTTGTCTTTTGACATAAGCCTCACAATCCCAAATCTTTAAAAAAGACATATTAGGCTTTTTTTTTGGTCCACATCTCATGTGGTGCCTTTTCAATAGCTTTAGTAGGAACACGATTTAGTGTGAATGCTACTGTCTCTAAAGCATAACCCCAAAAAGAGACAGGGAGGTCAGACAGACTCATCATGGATCGAACCATGTCTAAAAGGTTCGATTCCTCCTCTCAGATACATCGTTCCATTCAGGTGTACCAGGTGGAGTGAGTTGTGGAACTATTCCACACTCCTTTAGATGATCTACAAATTCTAGGCTCAAATACTCTCCACCGAGATCTGATCGGAGTGTCTTGATATTCTTACCTCACTGGTTTTGTACTTCATTCTTGAAATCCTTGAACTTTTCAAAGGATTCTGACTTGTGTCTCATTAGATACACATAGCCATATCTACTGTAGTCATTAGTAAATGTGATGAAATATTGGAACCCTCCTCTAGCTTGTGTGGTTAATGGGCCACATACATTTGTATGTATGAGCTCTATTAAACCACTAGTCCTTTCACTTGTTCCTGTAAAAGGGGCCTTGGTCATTTTACCAAGCAAACAAAATTCGCATACATCATATGATTCAAAATCAAATAAATTTAAGTGTCCATCTTTGCGGAGCCTAGATATGGGTTCTTGTTTATGTGACCAAGTCTACAATGCCAGATGAATGTATGGTTAATCTCATTACCCTTTGACCTCTTGGAATCAACACTGTATATGTGATTAACTAAGTCTAGAACATACAATTCATTCATAATGGAAGCATTGCCATAGAAAATATCATTAAAGTAAATTGAACAACTATTGTTCATTATTTTAAAAGAAAAACCTTTCTTGTCCAAACAAGAAACAGAAATAATATTCTTGGTAATTGCTGGAATATAATAACAATTATCAAGTTCTAGAATTAGGCCCGAAGGCAACGATAAATTAAATGTTCATACAGGTAATGCAGTAACCGTTACTCCATTTCCAACTCGTAGGACCACCTCACCCTTGACAAGTTTTTTACTCATTGTTAGTCCCTGCACATTCATGCAAATGTGAGAACCACATCCAGTATCTAATACCCAAGATGAGGAAGTAGACAGATTTATCTCAATCACATATATACCTGAGGTGGAAGTCTCACTTCCTTTCTTTTTCTTCAGCTCCTCAAGGTACATAATGTAGTTTCGTTTCCAATTACCAGTCTTATCGAAAAGAAAGCACTTTCCTGTCTTAGCAACTCCACTAGATGGCTTGAGCTTCTTAGCCTTTTCCTTCTTGTTACCCTTGGGCTTGGGCTTACCCTTAAGCTTGCCTTTGCCTTTGGATTTGGTCTTGTCGATCACTATAACAGAAGTAGGCCTTGACTTTTTCAAGCCCTGCTCAGCAGTTCTCAACATGTTGAGCAATTCTGCCAGTGTCTTATCCATACTGTTCATGTTGTAGTGCAACACAAACGAACTATAGCTATTCGGTAAAGATTGGAGGATGAGATCAACTGACAACTCTTTATGCATGGTGAAGCCCAGTGCTTCCAGCCTCTCAATGTACCTAATCATATTAAGTACATAAGTGTGGATCGAAGCTCCCTCAGCGATCTTGTTCTGGAAGAGTGCCTTAGACACCTCATAACGTTCATGTCGTGCTTGCTCTTGGAACATTTCCTTGAGATATTTGATCATATCAAACGGTTTCATATTCTCATGTTGCTTATGGAGTTCAGAACTCATGGAAGCTAACATTAGGCACTGCACGTCAGTGGCATCATCCAAATGCTTTTGATAAGCTTGTTTATCAATAGTGGAAGCATTCTGTTGGGGTTGAGCAGGGATAGCATGCTCTATGTAGACACCTAATTTTGTCTGGATTTGTAAATTTTATTATGGTAAATTTGATACTAATCAATTTTTGAAATTTGTTAAAATTTGTTAAAAATTTTTGTTATTAAACTCGATTAAATTCATTTTAGATTTGAATAGATAAGTAATTGAGTTTAATTTAAATTGAAATTAGTTAAAATTTCATTTTTGTTAATTTTAAATTTGGGCTTAATTAACCATATCCAATCCAAAATCCAATAACATATGTGGGCTTAAAAACCCAATTCCAAATTTTTGTTGATTGTTAATTTTCATGTTTTAATGTAAATTAATTAAAGAAAAAAACAAAAACAAAACAAACAAAACAAAACAAAAAAAAGGAAAAAAAGAAAAACCAAAAATGGGAATAGTTGGTGCCGTGCATAGCACCGACTACTCCTGCCGCCTACTCTGCCACTCACCCATTTCCATGAAAACCAATCACTCAAACCCCATTCCAATGAGCAAACACCCTAATTACTGAACTTGAATGTTAAAATCTCATGGACAAAAACCAAGAAATGGACCAAGAGTGAGATCCTAATTTGATTAAAACCCACGCTGAATTTACATGGAGAGGAGGGAACCAAGCTAAAATCAAGGAACAATTGGCAACCAAACTCAACATTTTTCAAGCCACAGACACCTCTGCCTCCACCATTCTCCGCCCCCGTTCAAGCCCAATTCACCGTCTCGTAATCCCAACCACCGTTAACCACCATTGCCTACCCATTCGACCACCACCTTCAGCCACCAACCACTGCCATTATCATCAAACAACCATCTCTCATCACTACCACGCACACCTCTATCCAAAAACCCAAACAACCACGAACCACCACCACACAAGCAACAACCAGCCCTTATTTAGCCAAAACAAATTACCCCCCCCCCCCCCCCCCCACACACACACACACAAAACAGCCATCAAGTAACCGACCAAACACAGCCCTTTCAATCCCACACAGAACCCGAACTCCAAAACAACCTTGATCTAAACACACACACACACACAAGCAGCAACCAAAACAAGAGAATCAAAACCCATAGTCTAGGAGAAGCAAAGGCGGAAAAAAAAAAGCTGAAATTTCAATTCGACTCTTCAAGGTTTTTAGGGTTCTAGATCTAAAGGCAAAGAGAGCTTAGGAAGAGGGGAAAGGTGTTTTAAAAAAAAAGAGTGCTTGGACAGCGGCGGAAGGTGGCATTTTGGGGTTTTGAACTAGCAGCTCCTTCTACATATATATAAATTTAGGGCCACTTTTAGGGAAATCTAAGCCTAGAAATGGAAAGTGGAGGTGTAGAAGCACAGGAAAGTGGTGAGCTTTTTGATTTTGGCCAATCGAAGATGGTGGCCGGTGGTGGTGAACAACGGTCCAAGCGGCGATCGAAAATTGCAGGCAGAGAGCCTTTCAAGGCTCTGAATTTTTTTTTTTTGTAAAAACTGTTGAAAATGAACTAAAAAAAAGGTTTGCTTTTATAGAGCCAAAAAAAAAAGAGAAAGGCTTCAGACCCGCGCTTGGACCCGACCCGGGTCCAGGATCCGCGCGCCTGACCCTCGAGAGAAGGAAGACCCAGTCCGACCTGCGCTAGCCCATTTTGCTTCAAGCTCGGCTCCCATTTCAAGGCCCAATCAACGGCCTTTAAGCCCACTTCTGCTTGGACTTTGGTCCAATTTGTGGTATATTTTTGTTATTAAATTTAATTGATTATTTATTGCCATTTTATTTATTATTTCTCATGCATATTTATTAAAGAAATTTATGTCTTGTTGTTGATTTGTTTTTATCTATTTAAATAGTAAGAAATAATAACTTTGATTGCTTTTATTTTAGAAAAAAGACAAGTATGAATTTTTGATAATGAGATCTCGTGAAATTCGCAAGTAGCGATTTCTAGAGAATCTTTAGATGAGAAAATTTTCCAATTATTACCAAAGTATTGGAATATTTGGGGTAACTTTTCAATACACAAATTCACGTTTATTAAAAAAAAACTAATGATAAATCTTTATAAAATGATATAATAATGAATAGAGGATAAAAATTATAAATTAATAAATAAATGAAAGAATGAATGAAAAACTAAGTAAACATACCATGATCATGTGATGTGTTTTTTTTATACCTTTAGTATTAATTTTAATAAATTTAATCATTAAATATTTTTTCCGATGATGGGATTTCTTAAAATTCACAAGTAGTGATTTTTTTATAATCCTTAGGATCAAATTAAATTTCTTAAATATAACCAACGTATTGGAATATTTAAGTAATTTTAGTTCAATGCTAATTTTTTATATAGTTGATTTTATGAAATATATTAATACTTTTAAGAAACTAAAAAATAAAAAATAAGTAATTAATAAAATTTAAATTTAATTAAACAGTATGTCTCGATGATGGGATGTTATGAAATTCACAAGTAGTGATTTTTTAACTGATCCCTAGGTGAGAAGAGCCACTAAATATTACCAGAGTATTGGAATGCTTAGTGTGATTCTTCAATAATATCGATTTTTATTTAAAATAAATAAATAAAATTTTATATAAAAAAATTTATTATAAAAAATACATGTGCATCATTCATTATCTGTTTGTATCATGTGCATTCATGATAATTTTCCAAACGAGTGTGAATCTTCCGACAATGAGATTTTATAGAAATCATAAGTAGCGATTCTTAGGAAATCTCTAGGTGAGAATTTTATTTCAAATACTATCAAAAGTATTGGAGTATTTGATTTAATTTTTCAATACAAAAGGTTCCCATTTACTTTTTAAAGAAAAAGATAAAATTTAGTCTTTTTAAAATATAAAAGTAAAATTGATTTTAAAAAAAGAACAAAAAAATGGATTATGATAAAATAGGATTTAATTTTAAATATTAAATTAAGATCATTTTATTAAAACGAAAAGGATAACACGTGATTAAGATGATACCATTTTTTAAACAGGCATTATGGGGGTGCTAATCCTTCATCATGCGTAACCATATTTCCGAATCCGACTTTGTTTTTGCAGACCCCAAACTTGTCTTTTTAATAAAACTTAATAAATTTAAGATTTTGTTGAAAAGATAAAATTTTTAGGTGGCTAATCACACCTAGTAAAAAAGATTGGTGGCGACTCTCTGTTTTTTATGTTTTCAAAATCGTTGAGCGGTCGAGTCCCCGGAAGAACTCATTATGACAGTTTGGCGACTCCACTGGGGACCTTGAGAGTCGAGCCATTTATTAATCATGTGTTATCCTAAGTTTTAATTTAATGGTCTTAACTAATATTTAAATTTAATTTCTTTAATTTTAAATAATTTGTTGCATTTGTGTTATAGTTATTATGTTTATTTTACGGCATTTTTTATTTTGTATATATTATTCTTAATAAATTGTTGGGGCATGTAGGATAAGGGTTATAGTGTGATGAATGTTTAATGTGTTCCCTTGTACACACACTTGCATTTGCATAACATGAGCTCTATACCTAGGCTCCATCTTCCTTAAGAGGGAGTAAAGTACCTATGCTCTCGTGAGGTAATAACCTCCGCAATGGCAAGCGATGAATGTTTAATGTGTTCCCTTGTACACACACTTGCATTTGCATGACATGAGCTCTATACCCAGGCTCCATCTTCCTTAAGAGGGAGTAAAGTACCTATGCTCTTGTGAGGTAATAACCTCCGCAATGGCAAGCGAAATAATCTTATTCCAATTAAATCTTACTAGTTTAGTGTGGATGACAGTGAGGTATAATTTGAGAACCTTCAGATCTTTATAAGTCTTAACCCAGCATGTAAAAGGCCCTAAGAAACCAACTTTAGGTAGAACTATGCCCGAATCCTACAGAGATTATCCCAAAATTAAGACACATGAAGGAACATATTTAACCCCTTTTCTCATATCTATAATAAAGGTACTATCGATTTTGATTTGAATTGTATATAATTTAAGTCTTTGATTTATAAAAAAAGAATTTTTGTAAATAAAAATGTAAAAATATATATTTTCTTTATAAAAGATCTTGTAAAAAAAAAACAAACTTATTTTTGAAAAAATAAAGATGTGTGATAAAAATAATAGAACAAATATGTAACTTTTCTTTTAAAAATGCAAATAATTCTTCATTCTTTTTTTAAAAGGGGAATTTTTTTTTTGAAAATAGGTTCATAAAAATAGGAACTAATAAAAATACGTTCACCAAAGCAAGAGGAAGAAAAAGAGGTTTATGTATATTTGGTTACAAGATGTTTTTTTATCTGCAAAAGGAAAAAAAGGTTTTAATTTCTTTCACTTTTTTCTTTAAAAGAAAAATATGAAATGATAAAAAAATGCATAAAATTTTCTTTTTATAATAAAAAATGAAATAATTTGTTAAAAAAATTGTTGAGAAAAATATGATTTTTTTCACAAAATATAATAAGAAGAAATTCAATTAAGTTTTTTAATTAATTTTTTATTTATTCTTTATTCTTCTTGGAAAAACTTTTTAAGATAAAGGCATAGAAAAGAAAAGTAAAAGGGATTGAGTAGGAAATGAATGAAAAAGATTTTTTCTTTCTTTTTAAAGTCAAAACAAATATTGAAGAAAAAAAGATGAATAATTTATTTTCCTGTATAGAATTTATAAAGAATAGTTTGACATGTAAAATATTTTTAGTTGCACCAGAAGTTTAATAAAAATGCAAAAATGCTTGTGAAAAATAATTTTAAAAAAATGGTTTGAAAATAAAAATAAAAATTCTTTTTAATCTTCTTATTGCAAGAAATTTTTTGAATAAAGGTAAACAAAAAAGTCAACAAAAGTTTTCCTTGTATTTGTTTGGTATATAATTTCGAGAATACTTTGATATGTAAAAAGAATGAAAAAGAAATAAATTTTTTGGTACAATAAAAATCGAACATGAAATGTGAAAACGGTTAAGTAAAAGAAAAATTAGAAAAAAAACTTTTGGAAATATTTTCTTAGGAGTTTTAGTTTTCTTCTTTTCTCTTGACATATACATTTATGATAGAAATATTACCTAAGCATTGTACATACAAAACCCACTTCTTTTTCCAAACATCTTAATGTCTCATGTCATTCTCAAAAGAAAATTTTATAATTTTACAATTTTAAAGAAAAAACAAAGATTTATCGGGTTCTTCTTTCTCGAAAATAACATGGAAATATCTCTTCGTACTTTAATATTATTTAAAAAACAATATTTTTTATTATTTTTTTGAAACTAATGCATAGACATAAAAAAGAAGAAGAAAATTTTGATAAAAATAAAAAGTAAATACATTGTCACTTCTTTCAAAAATTATTTACAAAAAAAAATTTGCTGTGAAAATAAGAAATGGATTTTCTTTTTTTAAATAAAAGAAGGAAAAAAAAATCTATTCTTTAAAAAAAATCATCAAACTCTAAAATTAAAAAAAAAAGAATTCATTCATTGAACTTAAATAAGAGAAAATTTTGATTCTTTTATTCTTAAATTTTAGCATACCATATGTCATTACATTAATGCATTCACATCACATAATAATGAGGGTATTCGTCTTTTTTGGGTTAAAGGAGGTCAAAGACATGGGAAATCAATTAGAAGCTAGACTTACTACTTTGGAGAATAATCAAAAGGAGTTTGGACACGATATACGGGAGATAAAGGGGAAGCTAGCTAAGATAATGAAGATGCTTGAAAATTTTGGAGAGACTAAAGTGGTTCATCCTTGAGAGTCATTGTCATTTCCAGGACAACTACACGTTGAATCAACAGCATGTGGAGACCAATTGACCTTTCGTGAAATGGCTTGCCAAGGACGCTCTCATGCTCTCAACAGTCCAAACAATGATCCTGTGGTAGAAGAGGCATGAAAAGGGTGAACAAGGTTATGGATGAACTTAAGGGCCTCACAACTAAAGCAGAACCTTATGGCCTCAAACAATCCATACCAATTAGGCCACTACAGAACCCTAACCCCCAGCCCAGTTCTTTTCAGCCACCTATCCAGGCACTCCAAACGAGACCTCATACTTTTGTACAACCTCCACGAATTGGTCCACAACTAAACTTTTATCCTGAAGCTATTATCACCCAGCCTCTACATACCTATTCATCTGTGAACCCAGCTTTTTAGCAAATTCCTAATGTCCAAGTTTTTGTGCCACCACCACGTGCTCAAGTCAAAAATCAAAGTCTTGGCCAAAAACAATCCAAGAAGATGAAGCGCACGCAGCTTGACCCTTTACCCATAACATATGGCAAGCTTTTTCCCTATATGCTTAAAGAGCACCTTGTTGCCCCTATGGTCTTAAAACCCTTGGAGCCTCCATACCCAAAATGGTATAACCCAAATGCGAGATGTGAGTACCACGCAGGAAATATTAGGCATTCCAACGAAGATTATAATGCTTTCAAATATCAAGTGAAGGGACTCATTGATGCGAAGCTACTTAATATAAAAGAGGTGGTTAGCCAGGAATATGCAACGCTTGATTAGAGTTTAGAGAGTGAAAAGGGTAGCTGTTGTTGTGAAATTTCTTTTTGAAAGACTTTGAATGTTGGAGGCACTAGAATAGTAAAGAGTTTAGTAAAGGATATTTTTGAGTCCTGTAAACAATTCTTTTGTGAAGTTTAAGTTGAATTTGCATTCACTTCATTCATATGTGCATAATACTATAGAAGAATAATAAGGCTAACAACAATTGTTTCCTTATAAAAAAAAAGAAGATGATCAAAACAAATAAATGGTCAAATGACAATTTTCAATTGATATACAACTTGTGATACTATGAAATAATAACAAGGTTGAAATTTCTTTAATTTATATTCAGATATACAATTTCCTTACAATAAAAGCTTCATATTAGCATGACAAGCATGACATCTAATCTAGGGTTATGACAGATTTGGTGTAAAGATAACTTGAACATTGAAAAACTTTGAAGATAGTGTTGACACCTAATTTTGTCCCATTTTGTTATTATTACTATTATTATTATTATGTTTATATTTATATTTATATTTATTTATATTTATTTATTTATTTATTATCTGTTTTGTTATTATGTATATTATTATTATTATTATTATTATTATTTTTATTTTGTTTTTGTCCAATCTCTTGTCACCCATCACCAACTCCTGCCATCGGCAGGTCTGCCACCACCGGTCACCAACTCTGCCACTCCATCCCATCACAGCAGAAACCCCATGCCAACCCCTACAAAGGACCCTCACCCGAGACCATTCAAGGGAGAGACCTATCTTCACTACCCAAACCCTGATCAGAAAAACCCCACCTCAAGTCTCACCACTCACCATCGTCCAGTCCCCTCACCGTCCAGTCACCATTCATCACCATCATCAGCTTCTCATCATTACCCTAACCACCACCACCACCGAAAAGGAAAGATCCCGACAACCCAAAACCCCAGATCTCGAAACCAAGACCCTCAAAAACCCTAGATCTCAAACCTGCAAAAAACACAAAACCAAAAAAAAAGAGGCCAACAACAACAAAAACCCAACAGATCCAAACGTCCAAAATCATCAAAAAAAACAAACAAACAAAAAAAAGGGAGAGGAACCCAAGGGTTTCAACTTCAGATTCGCGAGGCTAGGTGATTTTTTTGGTGAAACGGATGCTAGATCCGGGCTTAGGAAGCTAAGAGGAATTGAAAAAGCGGTAGCTTTTTCATTTTTGGCCACTGGCGACGGCGGACGGCGGCCCAGGCGGCGGCTGGAAATCGCCTGGCCTGAGAGCTCTGAAGCTTTTTTGGTAAAAAAGAAAGAAAAAATGAAGAATGAAAAAAAAGTTAACCTTTTATAGTGTAAAAAAAAAGAGAAAGGAAGCCGGTGACCCGCGTGCGACCCGGGATCCGCGTGCCTGCCGACCCGACCCGCGCCCCTACCGACCAGACCCGATCCGTCCACCTGTTTTGGGCCACGTGGAAGGCCTTGTGGGCCCTCAATTTGGGCTGTGCTTTTGGGTCATTCAAGGGCTTATTTGGGTTCCAAACCCAAATTCATTTTGGTAAATTTTTTCTTTCTTTTCTCATTTATTTGTTATTTATTTATTTAGTATTTATTTATTTTGTTAATTAAAAATTAAAAAAATTAAAAAGTTAAAAATAAAAATTTTTATTATTATGTGTGCTTTTAAAATATTTTCATGGCAATAAAAATATATATATATATAAAATAATAAAAAAAATAATAAATGTTTTTTAGAAATCAAAGAAAATTTAAATTAAATAAAGTCCGATGATGGGATGTTACGGAAGTCACAAGTAGTGATTCCTAACTGATCCCTAGGTGAGAAAAGTCGTACTAAATGTTGCCAAAAGTATTGGAATATTTAGTATGATTTTTCAATAATTTAAATTTTTTTTAAAATGAAAACAAAATAAGTTCTTTTTTTAAAATTAATAATTTAAATTCAAATCAATGAATGTCCGATGATGAGATGTTACAGAAGTCATAAGTAGTGATTCCTAACTGATCCCTAGGTGAGAAAAGTCGTACTAAATGTTGCCAAAAGTATTGAAATATTTAGTATGATTTTTCAATAATTTAATTTTTTTGTTAAACATAAAAATAAATAATTTTTTAAAAGAAAATAGAAAAAGGAAATAAATAATAAAATTTAAATTAAATTAAATGAAGTCCGATGATGAGACATTATGGAAGTCACAAGTAGTGATTCCTTAATTGATCCCTAGGTGAGAAGAGTTGTACTAAATGTTGCCAAAAGTATTGGAATATTTAGTATGATTTTTCAATAATTTAAATTTTTTTTAAAATGAAAACAAAATAAGTTCTTTTTTTAAAATTAATAATTTAAATTCAAATCAATGAATGTCCGATGATGGGATGTTACAGAAGTCATAAGTAGTGATTCCTAACTGATCCCTAGGTGAGAAAAGTCGTACTAAATGTTGCCAAAAGTATTGAAATATTTAGTATGATTTTTCAATAATTTAATTTTTTTGTTAAACATAAAAATAAATAATTTTTTAAAAGAAAATAGAAAAAGGAAATAAATAATAAAATTTAAATTAAATTAAATGAAGTCCGATGATGAGACATTATGGAAGTCACAAGTAGTGATTCCTTAATTGATCCCTAGGTGAGAAGAGTTGTACTAAATGTTGCCAAAAGTATTGGAATATTTAGTATGATTTTTCAATAATTTAAATTTTTATTAGAAATGAAAATGAATAAGTTTTGTTAAAAACAAAGAAATATAAATAAATAAATAAAAAATAAATAATGAAATTTTAAATAAAAAATTCATTTGCATCATTTTTATTTGTTTGCATCATGTGTATTCATAATAATTTTTGAAGCAAGTGTGAATTTTCCGAGGATGAGATTCTGTAGAAGTCACAAGTAGTGATTCTTAAGAAATCTCTAGGTGAGGAAAATTATTTTAAATGCTGCCAAAAGTATTAGAGTATTTGATTTAATTATTCAATACAAAAAGGTTCACATTTACTTTCGAAAAATAAAGTTTAACCTCTTAAAATAAAACAAAATGAATTTACAAATAAAAAAAATGATTTTGAATAAAAAGATTACAATAAAGTAAGAATTATTTTTGAATATCAATTCAAGACTATTTTATTAAAATTAAAGGATAACACATGATTACTATGGTATCGTTTTTTAACGCGCGTCGTGGGGGTGCTAATCCTTCCCCACGCGTAACCGTACCCCCGGACCCAATTTTGTTTTCGCAGACCAAAATTGTCTTTTTAATAAAACTTAATTAATTTTGAGATTTTGTTAAAAAGCTAAATATTTTAGGTGACCAATCACACCTAGTCAAAAAAGATTGGTGGCGACTCCCTTTTGTTTTTAAAGTGTTTTCAAAATCGTCGAGCGCGAAGCCGTTACGACAGATAGTTTTGGACCATGGAAGAGACAGAAACGATTCGGATGGAAAGGATGGAAAAAAGCACAATAAGAGATAGGAGAGCAATTATCACAGATGGCAGATGTGTTGAAAAAGCTGAACGATGGAAAAGAAACGATGGGAGAACTAGCCACTCAAGAAGGGCATCAGTTGCGAAATGTTGAGGATTCTTTTTGTCCAATTAACATTGGCTCACGAGAAACCCGATCATCTCAAGAGCCACAAGCAATGCCCACCAAAGGTTATGCATGCCCTAATATGCCATCTACAGTCGACCCTAGTCAATTTCAAGGGCATGCAATTCCTACAATGAAACCCCTCAAACCAATTCATATTGCCAATTTGGGTAGTCACAAAGAGCAAGGGATGCCACAAGTGGAAAAAGGCTCAAGTTCCCAACAAAAGATAGAGCTTATAGAAGAAAGGCTTCAGATCGTTGAAGGAATTGATTTTCATGGATCTTTAGATGCAACTAGATTATGCTTAGTACCTGGTGTGCTCATTCCTCTAAAGTTTAAGGCCCCAGAATTTAAGAAATACGATGGGACTACATGTCCGAAAGCCCATATCACAATGTACTGTAGAAAGATGGTAGCATATGCGCATGATAACAAGCTGTTGATCCATGTTTTCCAAGATAGCCTTAAAGGATCTGCTGCTAGGTGGTATACATAATTGGGTAGGGGTGATGTTCACTCATGGGAAGATTTGGCAAGGGCATTCGTTACCCATTATAAGCATATTATGGATCTAGCCCCAAATCGTTTATCTTTGCAAACCATGGAGAATAAAGCTACTGAAGGCTTTAGGGAATATGCCTAGAGATGGAAGAATGTTGCTACCCAGGTCCAGCCTCCCCTCACAAAAAAAGAGACTGCAGCTCTATTTCTTAGTACCCTTCAGGTACCATACTATGACAGGATGATTGGGAATGTTACTAAGAATTTTGCCGACATGGTGGCCTCCGGAGAGATGATTGAGAATGCAATCAAGAGAGGCAAGATCAAGATAGGTGACATTGGTGATAATAGACTCGAAAGAATGGAAGAAGAAGTGCAAGTTGTGACATTTGAGGGGTAATTTCCCAGAAACTCCACTCCACATCATCCCTATTTGCCTTACCGGTCGTACTATTCAACCTTGAATAATGTTTCCAATGATCCTTATCTTTATTCACCAATCCCACAACTAGTATTCCAAGCAAACTCTTACTCCCCAGTAGTTGCTCACTCACCCACCTTTATGACTAATCCTATAGCTTGACTTGTCCAATAACTAATGAACAACAAAAAGAGACCAAGAAGCAACCAAGGAAAAATTCCTATCTCAATTTTTCATCTCTTGCCTTTTATAGTGAAAAACCAATATCTGACCACTGTTTCTTTGAGAACAACACCAAATCCATTGGCTAAGAGCTATGATCCAAATAGCATATGTGATTATCACATCAGGGCAATTAGGCACTCCACAGAAAATTACAGGCAGTTGAAGGAAAGGGTTGAAGAGCTTATAAATAGGGGAGTCTTGACTCTGAAACTTATGGAACATTGGAAGTCCACTTTGGTGTAAAGTTAGGTCATGTCGAGATTTCAAAGTTTGTCTTTTGTTGAAAAATGCTTTGTCATTTCCATTAGCCTAAGTGACGGTTGTATGAGCATAACTTTTTGCGAAATTTATTTTCCAGTGGCATATGACAAGAATGTTTCTTTTCTTCACAATAATGATAAAAATGATTCCAAGAAAATTGGTTATTACTATCAAAGATGAATGTCTTAAATCATTCCATGATCATATCTCAATAAACCCTAAATCACTCAAGAGCCCAAAAGGCTAAATTGGGGCATAAGATTTTGATTTGTTTCCCATTTGAACATGATAGGGCTTTATTGTTAATAATTTTTAATTATTTGGAAATCAATTTATGACAATTTCGAAGGTTTTGGATATTGGCAGCTCGATATTTGGCAAGATCATTTTGAAATTTTGAAATACATTTCCACCTAGATTCATATACAAATCCCGAACTCTTCAATCCTATACTCCCGAGATGCCTTTCACCCATGTTTTTGGCAAGATAGAAAAAAAAAAGAACCAAAGTTGAGGATTTTCCATCAATGTTCATCTGCACAACACCTTGAGTTGCGCATCACCATTTTCCTTATATGAATATTTGGTGTGAAGTCAAGTTCTGTCCAATTGAAGTGTTGCATTACAAAGAAATCAAAAAAAGAAAAGAGAGGAACAAGAGAAAAAAAAAGAAAAAAAAGAGATGAAATTGACTGTGACACCATGCAAACAAGATATTCAGATGATTTCAAAAGCCAAAGAAAAAACTTATCTTAAGAATTGCTTTTCAATAGAAGCATATTGATTTGAAATGATGAATAGTCGTCTTTCACATTCCATTTACAAATATAAAAATTATCCGTTTGCTATACTTTTTGAGCCTGATAATTTCTTTTACAATAAACCTTTTCCAAGGATCAGACTCTACACCGGAGTGCATGTGCAAAAAATATCTCTCCAAAGAAAATGAATGATTCAACTTTTGTTTTTGATCAAATAAGGTTTGCTATGTTGTGGAACAATATAGAGCAAATTAGATTTGGAATCTTGGACGTGAATCAAAGAAAAAGAAAAATAAAGAAAAATAAAAAAAGAAAGAAGAAGGGATACATGGAAAAGTACAAAAAGAGAGGTGCTTCAAAGAATAAAAAGGATAAAAAAACAAAAAAAAAAAGAAGGGATACATGGAAAAGTACAAAAAGAAATGTGCTTCAAAGACTGAAAATGATAGATGTCCATATATGAAGAAATGATCCTTGGATTGATCACCTTCAAACACATTTTTGGGTCTGTTTATCCATTCTTTCGAAAACCCTGAACCATGGCCTACGTTACTTATTTAAAAGTCCATTTTGATTGAATATGGATGCTTGTATCAAAGAGCTATTCTTTGGAAAATTATCACTATTAACTGGTTTGAATGAATCTGAATTCTCAGATGCAAGGTGGAACAAGCAAAAAAAAAAGAAAAAAAGAAAAAAAAAGAAAGAAAACAAAACAAAAGAAAAAATGGAGCTTTAGGGTGAAAACCCAAAAAGGCAGTCTAAAGCAAAAAAATAGAACTCTCAATGCAACCAGGTCAAGTGACACGAATGAAAAATATGGAAAGAGAACCAATAATCCCTCGAAAACCCTCAAGATGCCTAAAGAATCTGATGTCACTTGATTGCCCGACATTCTTGAAAAGTTTAAACTTTCCTTCTTGTACATACTCTTCCGAAGACCTCAGTTATTCATATCTAATCTTGGCATTTGTAGAACGTCATTATTCGAGAATTTAAGAGATTGTCAAATTGAATTGTAAATTTTTATTTAAAAAATTTTGTTCAAAAAAGAAAGAGAGGGGATGGTATTCTAAGAAAATTATTTTGAGCCAAGAAAAGAACCATTGTTTTTTTGTATATATAAGTGGCAAAGTATTCTCCAAACAAAACATCTTGGTGTGCCAAATTTATAATTGTCTAGTTGAAAAGATCCAGATAGGATTTATGTCACACATCTTGAAAAGTAATCACTAATTTTTCGAAAGGATCAAGTATCACATGTGAAACTCGGATTCATTTCCCTCTTGGAAAATAGTTATGAGGAAAGTTTTTATTACTTTTCGTCAAAAGGCTATGATGAGAGCGTAAGAACTTTGCAAATATGGAAAATAGAAAAGAGCTTTCATGATCATGTTGGGGCAAAGAAGTACAAAAGACAAATGATATGTCTCTTTGATAAGATAGGAAAGAGTTTTAAAGTTAGATAATGTACAGGATTGAGTGTCATGCATACATCTATACATACACAATATCATATAGCATCGGCATTGAAAGTTTTTGTGTAAAATTTTGAGATTAAAACATGTTTCTCAAGCTAAAGGCTCAACACCATTTTAATGCCATGATTAATTGAGATTGAAGAATGATTTTCAAAAGATAAGCAAATTTTAAGTCCTTCAAGCAAATTCTAAGTCCTTCGGGCACAAATTCCAAATCTTTTCAAGACAAATTTTAAGTCCTCCGGGCATAATTTCAAGTCCTCCGAGCAAAATTTCAAATCTAACTTCAAATTCTCCAAGCAAATTCTAAGTCCTCTGGGCACAAATTTTAAGTCCTCCGAGCACAAATCTCAAGACCTCCGAGCATAAAATTAAAGTCCTCCAGGCACAATCTAAGACCTCCGGGCATAAAATTTAAGTCCTCCAGGCACAAATTTCAATGGCCTCCGGGTGCAAATTTCAAATTCTCTGAGTATTATTCCAAGACCTCCGAGCACAAAATTCAAGTCCTCTGGGCACAAATTTCAAACGTTTCCAATAAAATTTTAAGCCCTCTGAACATAAATATCAAATTCACCAAGTAAAATCCAAGTTCTTCGGGTACAATTTTCAAGCTCTCTAAGTGCAACTCTAAGTCCTCTAAGCACAATTTTGAAATGTTTCGAGTACATCCTTTAAATTATTAGTCAATGTTAAATTCTCGAAAAGTGAAGAGTGTTTAGTAAGAGAATCATTGTTAAGCTTAAATTTTACCATGAAATGCAATAAAAAAAGAGAATAAACAAAAACAAAGAAAGAAGAAAGTCAGGAGCCGGACAAAATTATTGTCTAATGTCTTTGCACTATTACACTATTACTGATTCTCAGCAATGTGCAAAGAGGGACAGCTGTAGACACCTAATTTTGTCCGATTTTGTAAATTTTATTATGGTAAATTTGATCTAATCAATTTTTGAAATTTGTTAAAATTTGTTAAAATTTTTTGTTATTAAACTCGATTAATTCATTTTAGATTTGAATGGATAAGTAATTGAGTTTAATTTAAAGTGAAATTAGTTAAAATTTCATTTTTGTTAATTTTAGATTTGGGCTTAATTAACCATATCCAATCCAAAATTCAATAACATATGTGGGCTTAAAAGCCTAGTTCCAAATGGATTGTCTTTTTGTTGATTGTTAATTTTCATGTTTTAATGTAAATTAATTAAAGAAAAAAAACAAAAACAAACAAAACAAACCAAACAAAAAAAGGAAAAAAGGAAAAATAAAAAAAGAGAAAAACCAAAAATGGGAATAGTTGGTGTCGTGCATGGCACCAACTACTCCTGTCGCCTACTCTGCCACTCACCCATTCCCATGAAAACCAATCACTCAAACCCCATTCCAATGAGCAAACACTCTAATTACCGAACTTGAATGTTAAAATCTCATGGACAAAAACCAAGAAATGGACCAAGAATGGGATCCTAATTTGATTAAAACCCACGCTGAATTTACATGGAGAGAAGGGAACCAAGCTGAAATCAAGGAACAATTGGCAATCAAACTCAGCATTTTTCAAGCCACAGACACCTCTGCCTCCACCATTCTCTGCCCCCTTTCAAGCCCAATTCACCGTCTCGTAATCCCAGCCACCGTGAACCACCATTGCCTACCCATTCGACCACCACCTTCAGCCACCAACCACTGCCATTATCATCAAACAACCATCTCTCATCACCAACACACACACCTCTACCCGAAAACCCAAACAGCCATGAACCACCACCACACAAGCAACAACCAACCCCTATTTAGCCAAAACAAACACCCCCTTCCCCACACACACAACAGCCATCAAGCAACCGACCAAACACAGCCCTTTCAATCCCACACAGAACCCGAACTCCAAAACAGCCTAGATCTAAACACACACGCACGCACAAGCAGCAACCAAAACAAGAGAATCAAAATTGGTCTAGGAAAAGCAAAGGCGGCCAAAAAAAAAAAGAAAAGCCAAAATTTCAATTTTGGCTCTTCAAGGTTTTTAAGGTTCTAGATCTAAAGGCAAAGAGAGCTTAGGAAGAGGGGAAGGGTGTTTAAAAAAAAGAATGCTTGGACAGTGGCGGAAGGTGGTGTTTTGGGGTTTTGAATCGGTGGCTCCTTTTGCATATCTACAAATTTAAGGCCACTTTTAGGGAAATCTAAGCCTAGAAATGGAAAGTGGAGGTGTAGAAGCATACGAAAGTGGTGAGCTTTTTGATTTTGGCTAATCGGTGACTGCGTCCGGCGGTGGACGGTGGTCCAAGTGGTGATCGAAAATCGCAGGCAGAGAGCCTTTCAAGGCTCTGAAATTTTTTTTTTTTGTAAAAAGTGTTGAAAATGAACTAAAAAAAAGGTTTGCTTTTATAGTGCCAAAAAAAAAAAAGAGAAAGGCTTCAGACCCGCACCTGGACTCGACCCTGGTCCAAGATCCACGCGCTTGGCCCGCGGGAGAAGGAAGACCCGATCCGACCTGCTCCAACCCATTTTGCTTCAGGCCTGGCTCCCATTTCAAGGCCCAATGAACGGCCTTCAAGCCTAGTTATGCTTGGACTTTGGTCCAATTTGTGGTATATTTTTGTTATTAAATTTAATTGATTATTTATTGTCATTTTATTAATTATTATTTATTAAAGAAATTTATGTCTTGATGTTGATTTGTTTTTATCTATTTAAATAGTAAGGAATAATAAGTTTGATTGCTTTTATTTTAGAAAAAAGACAAGTATGAATTTTTGGTAATGAGATCTCGTAAAGTTCGCAAGTAGCGATTTTTCGAGAATCTTTAGATGAGAAAATTCTCCAAGTATTACCAAAGTATTGGAATATTTGGGGTAACTTTTCAATACACAAATTCACGTTTATTAAAAAAAACTAATGATAAATCTTTATAAAATGATATAATAATGAATAGAGGATAAAAATTATAAATTAATAAATAGATGAAAGAATGAATGAAAAATTAAGTAAGCATACCATGATCATGTGATTTGTTTTTTTTATACCTTTAGTATTAATTTTTAATAAATTTAATCATTAAATATTTTTTCCGATGATGGGATTTCTTAAAATTCACAAGTAGTGATTTTTTTATAATCCTTAGGATCGAATTAAATTTCTTAAATATAACCAACGTATTGGAATATTTAAGTAATTTTAGTTCCATGTTAATTTTTTATATAGTTGATTTTATGAAATATATTATTACTTTTGGGAAAATAAAAAATAAGTAATGAGTAAAATTTAAATTTAATTAAACATTATGTCCCGATGATGGGATGTTATGAAATTCACAAGTAGTTATTTCCTAACTGATCCCTAGGTGAGAAGAGCCACTAAATATTACCAGAGTATTGGAATGCTTAGTGTGATTCTTAAATAATATTGATTTTTATTTAAAATAAATAAATAAAACTTGTAAAAAAATTTATTATAAAAAATACACGTGCATCATTCATTATCTGTTGCATCATGTGCATTCATGATAATTTTCCAAACGAGTGTGAATCTTCCGACAATGAGATTCTATAGAAATTGCAAGTAGCGATTCTTAGGAAATCTCTAGGTGAGAATTTTATTTCAAATACTACCAAAAGTATTGGAGTATTTGATTTAATTTTTCAATACAAAATGTTCCCATTTACTTTTTAAAGAAAAAGATAAAATTTAGTCTTTTTAAAATATAAAAGTAAAAATGATTTTACAAAAAGAACAAAAAAATGGATGATGATAAAATAGGAATTAATTTTAAATATTATATTAAGACCATTTTATTAAAATGAAAAGGATAACACGTGATTAAAATGGTACCGTTTTTTAAACGGGCGTTGTAGGAGTGCTAATCCTTCCCTACGCGTAATCGTACTCCCAAATCCGACTTTGTTTTTGCAGACCCCAAACTTGTCTTTTTAATAAAAATTAATAAATTTAAGATTTTGTTGAAAATATAAAATTTTTAGGTGGCCAATCACACCTAGTAAAAAAGATTGGTGGCGACTCCCTGTTTTTCATATTTTCAAAATTGTTGAGCGGTCGAGTCCTCAGACGAAATCGTTACGACACTCTAGAAAACATATAACTTCTTTTCCTGAGTGAGGACTATCCTTAAATTTTTTGTATCAGTCTAAGAAGTTTGCCCCAACCAACTTGTTATCCTTCTCAAGGATAGAACAAAGGGATAAGTTGTTGTTTGCCATGAAAATTCTACAATCATAAAATATGCAAGTAAGTAACATTGTGATTAAAATCATTTAATTGTGGTCTTTTAATTAAATGAATTGCTCCCACTATTTTCCTCAAGCTAATAGCCCTCACTATCAACTCGGGAAGCCTCTTCGCCTAGACTTCCTAGTAGGCCAGGATCCATATTTGGTCACATTATGACTTTAGCTGAGCTAATGCGTCCAATGAGATTATTTAGGTAGACAACTCTTGTCAATTGCATCTCATGCAACTCCTGGATAGTTGGGTGACCAACTCTTGTTCTAACTCATCATATGGGTTAAAGCCCAACCTATGCCTCTAAATCTTATTAGGTTTAACTAAGCGAATGCCCTAATTTGATTTAGTTAAGTCTAGCCCAATACACTTGGAGATGACTATTATCTCATGCAATGTGAATTCCTAAGGTAGGTATGGCCTTGACTGAGCCAAAGTAGCACAATACCAAACAAAGTCTATTTCACATGTATTGTATTGGAAGACATCTTTATTTGTTATCTTTAATATTTATTTTGAGGGATTTTTAATTTTACCGTCTCACCTAACATGCTTTTCTAACATATATATCAACATATATAAGTAAAAGCATAAAATTAAACGTGACATGGTTATAGCCTTTCTATTACAAAAGAACCTTGGGATACATTATTTTTCTAAATGCCTTCTCCTTAGTTTCCCTTCAAGCGTCACCTCGGTTCACCTTTGCTCCGAACCATCTTGGCTCCAAATGTTGTACATTTTATAAGATAATCCTAATTTATCTATGTAACTATTACATAAATAAATTACAAATAAATCAAGGCTCACGGGCCTAATTTAAATTTATTTAAATAAATTACAACCCATGTAAACCTAAGCCTATAACCATGCACCATGCAACCATCCATATCACATACGAATCAAGCATCAAGTATAAATAGCAATATCACATATTAATTTGCATGTTTCCTAATTAAAATCTAATTTTAATTAATCAAATTTTAATTAATTATGGGTATCAAGGGTTGTTTTAGTTTAATTTTAATTCTCAAAATTCAATTTGGGCTTAATTGAAATTTTAATCTTATTAAAATCTCAAAACCATTGGATAACTCTTATCCATTTTAAAATATTTTATTTTAAAACAAAAAATTTATAAAGATAACTCCTTTTGAAATTTAATCTCATTAAAATCTCAAAAGTATTGGATAACTCTTATCCAATTTAAGATAGAAAATATTTTATTTTAAAACAAAATTTTATCAAGATAATTCCTTTTGAAATTTTAATCTCATTAAAATCTTAAAACTATTGGATAACTCTTATCCAATTTAATATAGGATATATTTTATTTTAAAACAAAACTTTATCAAGATAACGCTTTTTGAAATTTTAATCTTATAAAAATCTCAAAAACCATAGGATAACTCTTATCTAATTTTATTTTAAAAAATATCTTTTTTTAAAATATATTTAATTTAAAACTCTTATCCTAATTTATTTTAATTAAAATATAATTTAAATAAAATAATAACAAGTATTATTGTTATTTTTTTTTTGCAAGGGTGGCAACTACAAGGATACTTACAAGGTTTTTGTCAAAACAATTTTGACAACTACTCTAATATCAATTATATTACATAAAAGCATGCAGGGTTTGTGCCAAACAATTTTGACAACATTTTAATTACAAGTTTGAAAAGAATTCTAACATGTAACTTTTAATTCAACAAATCCCTACAGGGTTTATTTAAATCTATAATTGTCTTACAATTATTTTAGGTTGCCCAAACAAATTTTGAAAATTAAAATCAAATCTGTAACAACTTATAATAAAACAGCATAATCGCGAATCAAATTCGCTATCTCGAAAGCCGTTTGCATACTGGCTCAGATACCACTGTAATGTTTCGTTGTCTCAATTTATCATGTCATATACGAAAATAAGCAGCAGATTAAAAAAAAAAACAAAATCAAAATCACTAGGATCATGCAACAAGATTGTTTTTGGGATAGAATCTAACCTTTTTGGTGTGACTCGTGTAGGAATGTTCAACTTTTGAATATGGTAACCCACGAACAACCTTCAGTTTATCATTAGCTCAAGACTCCTAACTAAGAGAAACCCTCTAATGGTATCCACACGAGTAGGACACAAAACAAGACCTTTGCCTGAGACAAGGTGTGATCGAAAGCAAAGGGAGGAGGAAGGGAATTGTTTTCTGAGAGTGCTAGTTCCAAGAGGCAGAGCGACTATCAAAAACGTTCTATCTAACTTTTAGACTTAAAGTTATTTTTATAGTATCTTTTAACAAAACCCTAAAAAGATTTTAGCCTTAGTCTAATTAAATTGGGTTTTTTAGGCCTTTTAAAATTACTTAATCCAAATCCAATTAATTGTAAGGCATATTCTAACACATCCATGGGTGGTAGATAGCAGATGATTGAAATTTGATATAACGGCAAGTTTTTAGATGCTCTCTCATGAGATGCTTATTTTTGAGGGTTGTGCTATACAGATATTTCGAAAGGAGCCATTCTTCTATGGACATGATAATCATGATCAACTGGTCAAGATAGCCAAGGTATGTGAACTCATGCATACTTTAAATAACAGTGAACTGACAGAACTGTATTTAAATTGTTTACATCCTCATCTTGTATGGATGATATTTTGTTTTTGAGGCTTATGTCAATGTTCTCTTCCTCTTCACTATTGTAATATTGGTGCTGTTTTTGATGAAATACATTGCTTCTATTATGCATCACTGAGACCCAGGGAGAGTTAGAGAGTCCTATCATTCATTGTTTAAACTTGAATTTATCTGGAATATAAAAACTAATCCCCATGGTTCTTGAATAGTTTGCTTCTCTTTTGCTGTCTTAGGTTCTTGGAACAGATGAATTAAACGCTTATCTGAACAAGTACCGCATAGAATTGGATCCACATCTTGCTGCCCTTGTTGGGAGGTTGGTAAATATATTCTCCTAGTCGGACCGATGATGCAGAAGTGCTGTTATTTCCAATTGAGTAGTATATTCTTTTCTTATACAGGCATAGCCGAAAACCCTGGTCAAAGTTCATTAATGCTGAGAATCAACATCTGGCATTACCTGAGGTAGTATAACTAGCAATTTCTTACTCAATTCTTAACATTCTCTCTGTGTTGCATTCCATCTTTACCGTGTACATCTGTTTTTTCCTGTAAGGCTGTTGACTTCCTTGATAAGTTGCTTCGGTATGATCATCAAGAAAGGCCAACTGCAAAAGAAGCAATGGTAAACTCCCGATCCTTTTGAAGAATATCCTTGTTTTGTTGGACACAACTTTCTAATAATTGTCTGTGTGCCCGCATTTAAAGACACGTAGTACCATTGCGTTATCCTTTTAATGTGCCCTTAAACTCGCATATGCAGTTTCGTAATTGGATGATTTAATTGTCATGCAGGCTCATCCTTATTTTTACCCAATTAGAAACGCAGAAAGCAGCAGAAATCGGACCTAGCATGCCAAATTCATGATGCTGTCAGGACACGGCATCTTTCTTTGTGGTTTGACTGAAGCGTTGTATACGGTGGTTGTGCTTGCAGTTAAAAAGTCTTAAACAAAATGTTTCTCTGAATTTCCATTCTCCCTCAAGGGAAATTTCAGTTCTTACTTTCATATTTGTCCTGCTATTTGCTGATAAGCTTGTGTGTTCCTCAGATGAGAACAATTCCTAGATCTGATTGCAGTGTGCTCCTTATTAGTGATCTACGCTTCTGATCTTCTGCCTCAGACATATTATGCTTTCATTTCATATGTTCGTTCGGTTTTACCAGATATTAGCTTTGAGGTTTCGGCCCAAGGGATATAAATTGGGCAGCTGGCAGTTTTTCACCTAGGATTAATCCCTTCATTGAGTTCGAGCCTTAACCCACTACCTGGATTTTATTTTTCTAAGTGAAGGTACATTTAAAAACAAGGCTAATGGGAGAAAATGGGCTAGGCTTTGGGATTTACTGGGCCATTCAATCCAACCATGAATAGGTCTACGGATGATGTATGATAGAATTTTGGGTGGCTCATTACTAGGTTCGAAACAGCAGAATTTAAAGGTTCGTTTGGTTTATTAAAATATTTTTTTTTATTTTTTATTTTTTATTTTCATTTTCTGAAAACAAGTTTTCATTTTCTGTTTTTTGAATTTTGGAAAATATGTTTGGTACACGAAAATGAAAACTTGTTTTTGAAAATGAAAATTATGAAAATGTGTTTGCTAACTACATTTTCAAACCAATAAATATGAAAAACAATAACTAAAAAATTAAATTAAATTACAATTTTTGAAAAAAAGTAAAATGTAACTAAATAATAAAAATAAATTGTAAATGAAATAAACATAGGAATAATTCTTTATTTATCATAAATGAACAAACACATGTCCTTCAGTACCAAAAAAATTGAATTCTGGTGTTGATTATAGAGGTATTCCAGTTTGCCTAGATGGATGCATGAATATAGCTATGGAGCAAACAGAAGAATATGTTAATGGACAGTTGAACAACAAATATGAAGTTGTCATTCATGGAACTAATGTACTTTATATTAGTACATCAAAGAGGACATTAGGAGATAGAGCTTAACGTTGCAACTGCATCTAAGAATTAATGTCATCTATAAGTTGTTGCTTTTCTATACGTTTGTTTTATATATATATATATATATATATGTTTATTATATATACATGTTTACTATTGTACAATGAGAATGTCTTATACAAGCATCTATTTTAGGTTTTTTTCTTATCTTTAATTATGCTTGGTCTAGGAAGTTTGAACAGCAACAACAAGTTAGAAAGAGGATTCCAAACAGGGCAAACACAACTAAATTTTTATTCAATATTGTTCAAAGAGACAATTAAACTTATTTTTATTATTCGAAAATACAACTGTAGTTTTATTTATCACTCAAACTGATAAATTCACACTAAAACTCATCCACTAGATCCACTAGCAACAATGGCAAAATAAAGCAACAATACAAAAAGAAAATCTTCAATTTCTTATAGCATATAATAAGAAACTAAAAAATGAGAATGAGAAAAAAAAAAGTAACTTGATTTGATTTGCAGTGGTGATCGTCACAATTTTGGGAAAGAGTTTGGGCCTTAGGTAGAAGAAGAAAAAGCCAAAGAGAGAGAAAAAAAAGCCAAAGTAGAATCACAATAAGCGTTGAAGCAAGTTTACACGTGATGTGGACTAGGTCAATTATTACTGGGCTTTTCTATAAATCAAGTTGAAGACCACTGAGCCAAAAGATAATCTAAGCCTAAGAGGAAAGAGGACTCAAAAGGCCTATAAACGATCCACTGGGTTATTATTTAAGCTATGGGGCTTAAAGGTAATTACGCGCAAAATAACTCCTATAAATAAGTCACAGGTATCATTCTTAAACCCTAAGCTCTATTTGCCTACTAAAACCCTGTCAAAACCCTGTCTGACTTAAGCATCGGAGTGCGCGCGCAGGGGAAAACCCCTGCGCCCCCTAATGGTTTTCTCTCTTGCAGAATTCTTGAAGACAAACTAACACGAAGATCGAGGATTTGACATCAGCAAATATTTATTGTTGTTTTTGGCAACAATAATTGGCACCATCTGTGGGAAAACAAACAAAAAAGCCATAGAAAATGGTGAAACACAATCTGCGAAAGACAAAGTATGCAGGCTGCGGCAAGGTGCACAGTTTAAGCAACAGGCCTTGGGCGAAATTCGGTTTCCCGCATGCGACAATCCTTTGGCGAGAGCAAAGACACGAGTACGTAATGTGCTAGCCAGGGTTTTTGGACGAGAGTCTAGCTCTTGCGCAGACAGGCCTCTTGGCGAGAGACCTCCCGCTGTTAGTTCAGACGAGAGCCTTCTCTCCTGTTAGCATTGGGCGAGAGCCACCAATCCTGTTACATTGGGCGAGAGACAGTACTGAGCAAGATGCTAGCTCTCGCGCAGACAGCCTTTTGGCGAAAGATTGAATAGCGAGAGGCGAGAGACAGCATAAGCGAGAGACCTGCATGGGCGAGAGGTGAGAGACAGCATAGCAAGAGACCTACGATAGATTTGCATGGGCGAGAGGCGAGAGACACCTCCTGTCACCTGGGCGAGAGCTCTCTCTCGCGCAGAAAGGTCTTGGCGAGAGACCTCTAATGTTAGCCTGGGCGAAAAGCCCGAAGAAAGGTCCTGGCGAGAGACCTCTAATGTTAGCCTGGGCGAGAAGCCCGAAGAAAGGTCCTGGCGAGAGACCTCTAATGTTAGCCTGGTCGAGAAGCCCGCAGAAAGGTCTTGGCGAGAGACCTCTTCCTACTAGCTGGGCGAGACGCTAGCTCTCGCGCCTAACAAAAAGCTTGGCGAGAAGAGGCATGGCTTTGACGAGAGAGAATTGGGCGACAGCATGTCTCTCGCGCCTAACAAAAAGCTTGGCTAGAAGAGGCATGGCTTTGGCAAGAGAGAATTGGGCGACAGCATGGTGAGAGAGACATAGCTTGGCGAGAGAGGCATAGCTTCTGGCGAGAGAGAATTAGGTGACAGCATGGCGAGAGACTAGCTCTCGCGCCTAACAAAAAGCTTGGCGAGAGAGGCATGGCTTTGGCGAGAGAGAATTGGACGAGAGCATGGCGAGAGACTAGCTCTCGCGCCCGAAAAAGCTTGGCGAGAGAGGCATGGAGAAAGATTGTCTCTTGCACCTGACAATTTTGACAAGAGAGGATTGGGCGAAAGACCTCCTTGGCGATAGACCCTGTTGTTAAGGAAGCTCTCTAGTCATTTCACAAATGAACCGAGTTCATTCTGACCGGTCGTGATGAGCCGTGTGATTTCTTGGGCCTCGATTGATTCTTTGAGCTGGTCAGATTTCTTGGGCTTTTGCGAATTATTTAATGGTAGAAAGAAATCCTTCTTTTTTCCGGCATCGCATCCTAGAGGGGCCGCTCGGACGAATAAAGTAAAGTAGGAAATGGGGTTCGTCTGACCAAAAGATTTTTGAAGTTTTTTGAAAGCATCCCTCATGTATAACAGTGTCTGAAGACAAAATCATGGCTGCAATGGATTTTCTTGTTAACAAAATAGACTTCAATTCTTCTTAACGAGATTGCTGGTTTCTCTACCCACTTTATGAAGCGCATTCAGAAGGGCCCAATTCGTGGCATCTCTCTCAAGCTTCAAGAAGAAGAGCGTGAGCGTCGCATGGACTTTGTTCCTGATGAGTCAGCTATTAAGACCAACGAAATTAAGGTCGACAAGGAGACTCTTGACATGCTTTCTGCTCTCGGCATTGCTAATATGCCTAGTCTTGTCGAAGCTGAACCACAGGCTCTGATTGAAAGGGATTTCTCCAGCTTTCCCCTCTGCTGTGGATGGTTGCATGATCCGCATCATCACCACCTCCACCATCAGCATAAGCTCATGATCTCCGAGCCATTGATCTCTACCACTTGCAAACGCAAGGCCAAGGAAGGAGAATGTCATATCTAGGTTGAGGCAGCATATGTATTTTGCTTGTATTGCTCTTTGTAATTCTTTAGGCCCTTGCATGGGCTTCTGTAAATATTGGGTTGAAGTTTGGAGTTCCTGTATAAAAGGTGTTGATGAAAGATGCCCCAGTAGTTAGATGTTGAAGGTATTTATGGACGTACTATTTAATGCATGAGATAGCGTTTGAGCAAGAGAGAAGCTCCCGGGCACGATAGGCCTTGGACGAGATAGGAGCTCCCGTGCGCGACAGGCTCGTCTACCGCACCCGAGCTCACTTGGTATAGTGATGGGCGAGCAGGACCATGCGGCAGGACCCTTTGGCGAGAGATAGCCACTCACGCATGCAAGGGAGGTAAGGTACCTCACGAAGAGCGCACGCAGGCGTTTATATGGCAAGCATGTTGCATCGTAGGCCTTCAATTAGAGATTATGGCTCGCCTATTGACAGCCAGAACAGGCGAGCATAGTCAAAGAAGGCACAACTTTTGGTAAAAGAGTAAGCCACGATGGCGAGCACCGCACATACACGACAGTCTTGGGCAGTAAAGAGACGATGGCAAGCACAGCCTGTAGAGTAAAAGATCGAAAAAAAACAGCTAACATACGACAGGCACCGCTGCAACAAACGGCTCCTGCCACAACAGGTCAATTCACCGTACACAAGGCGATAGTGCAAATACACGAGCACTAATCCCAAGTTGCATGCTTGCCCAATAGGTAAAATGTAATGGTGAGCACATTCGATAGGATATATTGCGATAAAGCGGTTCGTCCTATGCAATAGCCATGCGGGCAACAAAAAGTCACACAACAGGCATTCTAGGGGAGCGAACGGCTCCCGTGAGCCCAGCGTCTCGCACACAAGGCGTAAAGCAATGCTGACGAGTGCAGTGTCACATGGCGAGCACAAGACCACTGCAGTAGGCACTTTCGACGATTGAGAGGCATGTGGCGATTGCATGACCAACGCCACAGCCCAGCTCCCCTAGCAAGGCCCGCTTGGAAAAACACGTGCCAAAGCACGAGGAACGATCTAGATGGGCAAGCATGGAACAAGCTGAAGGGTTTAGCTGAGGTGTGCCCACGATGTTAGATAAGCTCGCCTAGGAAAGGAAAAAGTTGAACGGATAGCTCAAAATAAGCGAGCTCAAAATGAGCAAGAGTAAGTCCAATGGAGCTTTATTGGGCAAACCTCAATCAAAGACCTCAAGGAACACACCAAAACCTCAAAGGCCAGCTCATGTTCGCCCAGATGCTTATGAACATAGATAAACAACAAAAACCAGGCAATGCACAAAAGGTCAAACGAGCCGACAACCATCACGCGAGTATGATTGTGGGTGGCAAGCAAGAATACAACCATCCTAAGACCCAGGCGAGCAAGCCCTTATCGACAGAGATAGGAACTCACCTAAGAAAGAGATCTCTATGGGCGAGCCATTCAGAGTGACCAAAGCGAGAAAAGGATTAGGCGACTCTGTACATCATCAAGTGCACGCTCATGTAATGAAGGACCGAGCGAAGACGCGCTCTACCAGACAATGTGAACTCCAGTTTGCAAGCAAGACTTTGGCGAGCCCAGTCGCAAAAAGCTCTCCATGAACACAGCAGAGCTCGATAGGTGATCTAGCTGAACGCCCAGCAAATAAGAAATCAAGATGGCGAGCACATTTAAATTTGATGATCCAAGCACACGCCCAAGTGCGGGATTTGAGCGGAACGATCTAGAATCTTCTAGACCTAGTCCGACAGAGTGTCCAAAAGCTTCCTTCGGCCCAAGAACTGCTCTAGCAACCATCTAGAAGTGGCTTAAGAGCCACACAATTGGACTATTGATAACCACACATGTGAAAGAGGGTTTATCTATATAAAGAGTGTGTCGGCTTCATGAGTCCTTTAAGCAAGACAAGGATGTGCCGGCTCAAGGTGTCGAGATCAAGGCTGTGTGTCCTTTGTAAGCCCCTATACATAGCATTCTGGAGTATCAATACAAGTGAGTGCTTGGCACAATGGAAATTGCAAACACACTCAAGCAGGGACATAATGGCAGGTGTCCGAGGTAGGCATTAGCCATTGTCGTGAAAGGCAGCAAACCAGGAAGAGCTTGGTTCAATCGAAAACAACTTGTGGTAAGCTCGTGAAGATAGATCGCTAGTACCGAGGCACGACTTAGTGCACAATCCATGGTTGACAGCAAAACATCACAGCACTCGTACCTTACAGATTTTTCAAAAACAAAGACTTGGAATGGTACTGGTGGTAAACATTTGCTATTATTGTTTTAACATTTGCTGCAATTATTCCACTTAATTGAAAATACTACATTATGAAACGAAAGGCCAGTTATTTTTATATGTACTATGATAATCCTCCATGTTTGATAGACATGTTGCAGGAATAGAAGAAGAAAAATGCGCGAGACGGGCACAAATAAGTCCCTAAGCGAAAAATGCGCGAGACGGGCACAAATAAGACCCTAAGCGAGAAAAAGACGTGAGACTGGCACAAATAAGTCCCTAAGCGAAAAATGCGTGAGACGGGCACAAATAAGACCCTAAGCAAGAAGAAGACGCGAGACGGGCACAAATAAGTCCCTAAGCGAAAAATGCGAGAGACGGGCACAAATAAAACCCTAAGCGAGAAGAAGACGCGAGATGGGCACAAATAAGTCTCTAAGCGAAAAATGCGCGAGACGGGCACAAATAAGACCCTAAGCGAGAAGAAGACGCGAGACGAGCACAAATAAGTCCCTAAGCGAAAAATGCGCGAAACGGGCACAAATAAGTCCCTAAGCGAAAAATGCGCGAGACGGGCAAAAATGAGACCCTAAGCGAGCAAACAAAAAATCCCTAAGCACAAAAGGGTGCGAGACGGGCAAAAATATCTCTAAACGAGGTACGTTACAATTTTATCATATTACATTTAACGCATTATGTTGGCATCTCGGATATAAACGATATTATATTCTAACAAGTCCTTAAGCGGATAGTACGCAAGACAGGACCAATACTCCAGTAAAAATTCTTCTTTGGACACAAAAAGTTGCAAAGAAAAGCTTGGGGAGCACATATTATGCAGGTTGTAAGGTATGACACGAGGCACGTTACAATTTTATCATTGAATATGTGCTACAATTGATAAACAAAATGCATTTAACGTATTATGCTGGTATTCCGTATATAAAAACAGTGTTATAGTCTTATCATTTCTATAAAGTCCCTATGCGAAAAATGTGCAAGATGGGCAATACTCTAAAAGTCCCTAAGCGAAAATGCGCGAGATGGGCAATTCTCTAAAAAGTCCCTAAGCACAAAACAGTGCGAGACGGGCAAATTCGAAAATCCCTAAGTGAAAAGTGTGCGAGATGGGCAAATGAAAAGTCCCTAAGCACAAAATGATGCAAGACAGGCAAATTCGAAAATCCCTAAGCGAAAAGTGTGCGAGATGGGCAAATGAAAAGTCCCTAAGCACAAAAGCGTGCGAGATGGGCAAACCAAAAGCCTGAAGCGAAAAATGTGCGATATAGGCTACGCATTTACTTGAAGCAAAAAAGTGTGCGATGTAAGTCATGCATGACGTGCTTGACCTTGAAGCAGTAATTGAGCGACATAAGCCCCATATGTAAAAGAACTTGAAGCAAAAAAGTGCACGAGGAAAGCCTGATTATTACGTGAGACTAATACAAGGTAAATGTATAGTTGCTTCTGTAGATGAGTTTAAAAATGGGCTGATCTGTTTGTAAAAGACTAAGCTCTTTCACAAAAAACTGGGGAGCACTCTAGATTAACTTCTGCCTCAAAAGGAGCATCGATTCTAACAGGCACACAAGCATCTACGCCCTGAGGTGCTATAATTATCTAAATCATCTTCGTCCAAGCCTGTGAGAACCCCGACCATCTCGGGTCAACGAAAAGGCTCTTAAGGGCTGGTAAGATCAGATAGATCTTTATAAATGCCTATTCTCAGAAAATGTTCCAAATCCTCAGCATTAGGATCAAGCTTCAACCAATCCGGAGCATGCCCAGCACAAATCGCATCTGATGAAACCAAAAGGCTTTGTTGGCTCCGTAATCTTGTAATTTCTTCTAATAACTCTTGGTTTCGGTCAGCAAAGACCTTGAATTTGAAAAGAAGGGTGGTATATTCCACTGGAGAAGCATTTAGCTCAGAGAAGAAAAACGTATCCCGGTAGTGTTCTAAAAAGACACTTGACAAAAGAAATGATGACATGAAGTCGTTTCTGCTACAAATAATAATGAAGTTCACTAGTTAAGCCCTCAAGTGAAGATGAAAAGATTCTTGTGATAATCCCAGGAAGAGGGCAGCAAAAGAATTTGAAAAGCCCATTCTTTATATACTCTTTCACAAGGTAAACCTTGTAAAAGAGTGGGGAGCAATTGATGTGGACTAGGTCAATTATTACTGGGCTTTTCTATAAATCAAGTTGAAGACCATTCAGTCAAACGACAATCTAAGCCCAAGAGGAAAGAGGACTCAGAAGGCCCATAAATGATCCATTGGGTTATTATTTAAGCTATGGGGCTTAAAGGTAATTACGTGCAAAATAACTCCTATAAATAGGTCACAGGTATCATTCTTAAACCCTAAGCTCTATTTGCCTACTGAAACCCTGTCAAAACCCTGTCTGATTTAAGCATCGGAGTGCGCGCGTAGGGGAAAACCCCTACGCCCCCTGATGGTTTTCTCTTGCAGAATTCTTGAAGACAAACTAACACGAAGATCGAGGATTTGACGTCAGCAAATATTTATTGTTGTTTTTGACAACAAACTTAAAACCAAAACAAATAAAAAAGACTTTTTGCTTGTGTAATTATTCAAAGCCTGTATCTTTGATGTATATTAAAAAAAATTTCATAAATCCCGTGTTTTTCAATTCTCCACTTTTCCAAACTGTTTCCTTGAAAAACAATGAAAACATGTTTTTTTTTTGTTTTCAAAACTTGGCCCATTTTCATTTTCATTTTCCAAAAACATATTTTCTGTTTCTTCAACCAAACATATTTTCCTTCACATTTTCTATTTTCCATGAAAATGAAAATGAAAAATAATTCTATTTTCATGAACCAAACGCACACGAAATTTTGGCTTGAAATTTTATCGATCAGTTTTTTGTCCAAGTTGGATTTAATATATTTGTTCAAACTTTTTCAAAATTCGGGCGGACTTTTCGAGCATGATTGGGCTGCACGATATGTGGATAGGTCTAATAATGGATGCAAGGGTTGAACTACATTTCAAGTTGAAAAGCAATGGTACTCATTAGTTAAAAAAATACGACATGCATTGATATAATGACAATTTAAGATAATGAGATCAATTTAAAGGTTACACATTTTGATAATCTTTCCTTGAATTTTCGATTATCACCTTTTTTCTAGTAATTTAATTTTTATTAATTTGTCAATTTTTGTTTAAATTTTAGTTTTTTAACACCTACAATTCCCTCAACCATTATCAAATTTTTTAGCTATAGTCTTCTATCGGTTTCTTAAACAGTTATGCACGGGGAACATCAAAACTCAACATCTAGAAGTTTTCATGGGAAAACATTTTTGCATGAGCCAAACATGCAATGAATAGCATGACGATCTCATCTCGCTCACCATCTCTACACTTTTTTTAAAAAGGAAGCCAAGTACTCCGTCATTGTGAATGGATTCGAATATTATGAGAGCATGGGAAAACAGTCTCCTTCTCCTAGGTAACGGAAATGCTCTGAAAACCCCATTTTCTTACGCAAACCGATTTATTTTGGTCGGCAATAGCGGCAACCTTCAGCTTGGAGGTTTCCTTAAATTCTGAAACTCATGAATTTTTCCCACAACTTTGCAAACGAACGTTAAATCCACCTTTCGAAACCCTGTTGATTTGCAATTGCTTGCGTTTGCTCTTTGCAATTCGCAATTTTTTCTGGCTCACCTCTGGATTTGGCAACACTTGTAATCTTTGCCTTATCTAGTTTTCATGCTTTAGCCAAGGTCCTTTTTTATTCTTAGCAAGACGTTACCCTTTTAAAAAAATTATTTCTTTCCTAGAATTTTCAAATATTGAATAGAATTTTTTTTTGATTGCAATACTGAATAGAATTATAAGACATTTTCAATCACCTAAAATTAGATTTAATAATTATATACAAGACAAAAAAAACGATTAAAAAACACATAAGTTAAAATTTTTACAAAAATTAAATATAAATTTGATAAAAATAAAAAAATTATTTCTTATGTAGTATACTAACATAAATTGTAATACAAAAGGTTTTATGTTTTACATGTGTTTAACGTAAATGTACAACACATAATAAAATATAAAAATTATCGGATGTACCTACAATTAACGTTCTAAGAAACTGCAATTAGGCAAAACTTATAATAATTACAATTCTGTTT
The DNA here is from genome assembly GCA_032173925.1 of Heritiera fomes. Taxonomy (NCBI): domain Eukaryota; kingdom Viridiplantae; phylum Streptophyta; class Magnoliopsida; order Malvales; family Malvaceae; genus Heritiera; species Heritiera fomes. Next base: position 24,784,342 of record JAPDPM010000017.1, on the reverse strand, counting down.
TCCTAATTTTTAATCACATCAACTTGCTTGTGGATCATAACATAATGCAAATGAGATTTGTTTATAAATTGTTCAATAAAAAAATCTGAAAATAAAAACCGGAAAAACTTTTTTAGAATATTTTGAAGAAGCGTTTTTCATGATTTATTGTTATTATTATTAAAGAAAAGTACAATCCCCTTTTGGGGTTTGAATAGGAAAAGAGAGAAGAGAGAGAAGGTGTTGAGCTTCTAAAACGACAAAGATCCCTATCCCCTCCATTCCACTTCCACCAATCTATTGAATGTGAAAAGACAAAACTCCATTTAGAGCCAACCCAAATTTAGTTGAAGGACAACTGTCCTTGCTCCATGCCTTTCATATGGATATTTTTATCCTTTAGTATGCATTGAGTAGGGTACCATGGGAATTCTATCCGAATGGTAACATTATTATTTTAAGTCGATTATAAGATATTTAAATTTGACATAATGAGGTTGGATAGTGTCATATAACTAATTAAATAGTATGCATTTACATCTTTAATCTTGTGCTCACCTGCCTTTTATATAACTTTTTTTGGTGTTTAATTTCTTATACTTATTGTAATATGGTAATTTTATATTTTACGTGATTTAACATAAAACAAATACAATATAAATAGGCTAATTATCGTATATATTTTAGATTTACGAGATATCATATTATCACCAACTTATCAACTTGAGACAATAATATTTCATTTATAAATAACAATCAAAGTTTAACTTAATAATTATCACTTTTTTTAAAATTTTCAAGTCTAAAGTTGGATTTCCTCGTTAATCCCATAGATTTTCTCGTGAAAAAAAATTCATCTATAATTTTTTATTAAAATTTTATAATTAAAAAAAAACACTTCTAAATGTAAATGTATGAAGTCTACATAATATATCATTTTGATTGGTTAATCATAATATAAGGTATGTTCCGACATATGACATGTGTTTTGTAATTTTTATGTATATAAATAAATAATCTCACCAACCTCTCTCTATATGAATATGAAACATTAATAAAAGGATTATTATCCTATTTACTGTCAGTTGAGTTTTTTAACTGCATAAGCGGAATTAAGATGATGACATGTGTCCTTTAAAAAAATTAAGAAAATAAAAAATAAATAAAATATGACACATATCATCATTCTAATCTCGTTTGTGAAATTAAAAAACTCTACTAACAGCATATAGGAAAATTTTCCTTAATAGAAAGCGTGTCTTGTCAAAAAAAAAAAAGAATGCGTGTATTACAAGCGCCTAAAAACGAGAGTAAGGATTAAAGTTGAGACACAAACATAATACAGATATATAAAATAAAATAGATATTGGAGACAAATTTAGAACATAGGAATCCCAAAGCTCACCTGATTGTGAGACATTTGGCATATAATCCGATATAGGGGACCGGCATATAGGGGACCAATCCACCTCATTCTTATATAATCATTTGCCACTTACCATACATCATGGCTAACAAATTTAGTGAAATTTAATTTTCCCACATCTATATAATCTTTCTATCAATACTCTCATCTAGATGGGATAATCTTAAATGTTATACGATGACACCATATAAAAAGAACACATAAAATACGAATTTGATATCAATTAAAATTTGAAAAAAATTGTATATGAATTTGATAAAAATTAAAATAAATATTTTGTGTTTAATATGTCAATTCAAAATTTTGATGATTTATACGAGACAAATAAAATTTTGACATAAAACAAATAGAAATTTTATACACGAGTTATCAGGTTTCCTTCAAACTATTTTCATAAAAAGATCATAACTTGAAATAAAAAATAAGATATAAGTATTGAAATCTATACTCGAAATATATTAAAAACACCTTTTAAAGAACTATGTAAATCAATTAGATTGAATCTCGAATTCTATGAGGAAATTTTATGAAGTTAAAAAGCATTTTGTCTCATTCTTCAACATTTAGCCGTCAAGTTTTTAATAAAATATGGCCAAGGTCTCTATTTTAATAAATTCAAAAGCTCATATCATATACCTCCATTTTGGCTAATATTTTTGTGCATGTCAACGTCCATTATTAAAATCCTCCTTCTAGCAAGTTGTACATTAACCAACCAAACCTGAAAGTGACCTTCAGGGTTCAGAAACCTCAGCTGAGTCAAATTGCAGCTCAATCCAGTGCTGCCTGTACGCATCGTTTTGTTGAAGAATTACCCGTTTGAATGCATGCTATAGGAGCCGCCACATCATGCATTCATGGCATGGCATTGGCATTAATAGAGATGATATGGATACATCATACATGTCCGAAATGCATGTCATGATGATGATGATGACGGTGATGGAAATGATGGTGATACCGATGGGAACTGAACAATCGACGACGTGGCAGGTGCTCTGAATTTGTTCTTATCCTTTAAACATAGCCCCCCAACCACACCCCCCCCCCCCCCCCCCCCCCCCCCCCCCCCCCCCCGCCTCCCCGTCCCCATGCTTTCAGCTTCAGGACTTTTTGTCTCTTAATACAGCTCAAGAACGTACATAATAGGATACATGTCATAGCCATGTACTTGTCCCTAGATATCTAATATGAGGGTTAGTTTTGTACTTTAGTTTATTTTCTTTTGATTTTATCTAAATTTTATAATTTATGCAAGTAATTTTTATTTTTATTATGTCATATCGTGCTTAGATTATATAAAATATAAAAATTTTATATCAAAATTTAACCTCTTACGTTAAATCCAAAGTTTTATAAAATTTATATAAAATTGTTATCAAATTTTAATTCATATATTTCTTATTTTTTAAATCATTTCAATTCGTATCATGGTATTATATTTACAATTATTTGATTTCATTTTATACTTTTTATTGTGATTATATTTTAAATAGGAAAAACTTGATACTACCCCTAATTACGAAAGTGGAAAACCACAGTTGTCATTTGTCAGGTTGGTGGTAAAGTCATTGTCGAAATTCGGACTTTGGGTAAAAGTTAGGCTTACCATTTTATACTGTTGTTTTTAAAGGACTTTCTTAAATGAACCGATTATATTTTATGAAAAATTATCTTATATTTTGTCAGTTAAAATTTTTAATTTTATAAATAATATCAAAATAATTACATGTGTTTTATTTTATTTATTTTTTATTTTTTTTAATATTTTTAAAAAATACGTGTCATCAATCTAATCTCGTTTTTAAAGTTAAAAAACTTCACTTACAATAGATAGGATAATAATCCATATTTTATACCCTTAAAGATTTTCTTTTTATTCTCTAACTAAAGCAGAGAAGAACATGATCAAATATGAACACTGGTTCTTCCCGAAGGTTGGCAATGGCAAGCCTGTCCAAATTAATTTATTTTTTCCTTAAATTCCATTAAGAAAAATGAAAGACGTGAGGCAACAAAACAAATCATCTGATTCTACTAAATACATTTGTTAATCGTAATCAAGTGTTACATGTATAAACTTATCATCACAAAAATGAATCTCGAGGATCTAATTAATTCAATGGCCAATGGACGTGTAAAATTTTCATTAATGATAGAACAGCTTTGAAGTTAAATCCAACCTTTCATGTTCTTTTATTTCGCATAGTAAGCTGCTCTGCTTGTTATAGTTTCATATTGGCTGGACTCTGCTTCTAGCCCATTCAATAAAATTTAGCTTTTCAAAAAAATAATTCCAACCTTTCATTTAAAATATAATTATGATAGTTGATTTGTCTATGATTTCTGTTGTAGGTTACTGCTTTTGAAAGAAAATGATGGTGCAAATCTAAGTTCTTCAGGGCATGCAATTGTTAAGATATACAAATGCTTAGGTTGTGTGTTCTATATCTTCCTATCAAGTTTAATACATGGTTTAAGGTTTTCTGTCATGTCTTCATCGACCAGAAACAAAACCTTGAAACTTTGTTCTACATTTCCTCGCGCACCAAACTTGGGAAACATTGTGGAGTGATGATTTTATTATAATGAGAAAATGGAGTTTTTCAAATGGCAAATGAACAGTGAGTATGATCCAAAATCTCTTGGGATGGAAATAAATGTTTGTTTGCTTTTCTGCAAGTATCCAATTGCAAAAAGAAATAAATTGAAATGACCAAATGTTGCTTGAATGATTAGCATTGTCACGGACAGCAAAACTATAAATATATATACAACGTGCGGGGGTTCAACAACTTGCTCCTCGGAGCAAAGTTGGTTTCTTTTAATTTTGTTTATACATTTGTTTTGGGAAATGATTAGAAAGACAAATAATTAACAACGGATATGATGGCTATTTATATAACAACCCATATAAAAGCAAAGATTCATATAAATATATATATATATATATATACACACACACACACACATACACATACATCAAGATATAGTGTATAAGCGACATGAATATTTCATTTAAATTTCATTTAAGATTATTTTGAATATCAATTCAAATAATTATGAAAATTTTATAAATTTGATATTTGAATATCAGCATTTGAATTTTTATATTTTGGAGTAAAAATTTTTATATGTTGTACCGAGAAAAAAGTGATCAAGTTGTGGCTAGAGGTCAAGATTAGATTCCCAATTAAAAATTGCCATTGTAAAGTCCCATCTTGTTCCTTGCATGGATTTACTTGGAACAACATCGTCCAAAAAAAGGGAAAAAAACACAAAGTTGTTTATAATAATACTAAAAATGTATGAAACAAGATTATGGACGGTTGTGATTTTGTCTTTATGCTTGAGTTTACTAGTCAAATGCATGTTCCCAACGTGTCACCATGACTTGATCTATATGAAAGGTCATTTCAAACTCAAACGAGTATACATGTATAATTGGGCATATAAATATATATATATATATATATATATATATATATATAAAAGCAATTCACATTTCAAGATTTGCTAAGTATCATGTATACATAATTTTTTTATATTAATAAAAAGATTGTTTTCGTTTTAAATTCTTGACTTTTAAGTCAAAAATTAATTTTTACAGTTGCATGAAAATTTATTTCGGATATATATATATATATATATATATAAATGTTAAGTGCACGGTAAAGGCAGGGATGGGGAGATGGGGCAAAATTGGCACGTCTGAGAGAGGGGACATGGTGCATAATCTTGGGGATTCGGCCGAGCCAGGGCCGCACCCTGGTGTCGGACTCGTGGCATACAAATTGCTCAAAACCAAACAAAATAACAATTTGAGAGAAATGACAGCTCCTCGGCCCTCTCCCCAAATACGTCCCCCCACCCACCTATCTCTGACCTTTGTCTCCCCTCCCCTACCAAGCCCCCCAACATTCAAAGCTGTACTACAATTTAACAATTGCACTTGCCCCAAATATGGGTAGCTTTTTCAAATGATTTTGCTATCTACGGTAATTATCAAGTTGGATTATGAGTCTAATCAATGATTAAGTTATTGAAATAGTTAATCTTATTCATTTTCAAATTTTAGACTTCTTCATAGTCTATTAATATAGCTTCCAAACTAGCTTAGAGAATTGTAACCAAAAAAAAAACTAGCTTAGAGAACCAACAAGATTATATTTATAAAAAGGGGATAAGAATATTTTAGTTAAATAATGCGTGGTGTGTAGGTCTTTGTAGAGGGTTGTGAGGTCAAGCTTCTATTATGTCACCGACCCTAAAAACATGTAACGAGAAGGAAACAAAACAAGGGACTGATTTCAGGTCTTTGATTTTGGCTTAAAATATTAGACAAATCTACAACTTTTCGACCAGAGAATATCACTTCTGTTCTCTGCCTAGGTGAAATATTTGAAGGTCTCGATGACAAAAAACCTAGGTCGAGCTGGAACTGGATTAACTGGAGCAGAAGCAGGAGCCTGTCCGAGTCATGGCCTCGTTTGTATTTTTATAATTGAATAACAATCTAGATTTATGTTTACCATATTCTACCAAAATAAAAGGAAAGGCTAATCGGGTTGACACAAGTAACTGGAGTTCGAATGAATGTTTAGTGTGAAGTACTAAAGTTTAAATTTTCATAATCTCACAAAGTGAAATTTACTCTAATTTTGAAGACGAATAATTTTTCTTATTCTTAAACTTTTTTTGATAAAATAAATTGAAAAGAGAGTGATAAGAAAAGGGCACCTAACTCTTACCATATCTTTTCTCGAGCCACGCCATCCCAATTACTTGTTTTTTCTTTTCTTTCATGTTTGGTGGTCAACTTGCCTAACCCTACTTTCCAACTGTCTTAATCAATTTTTAATCAACCATTAACAAGTCTGTAATCCCTTCGTTCCACTTAGACACGACAACTTGAACGATAATGGTAAATCATGTTTGGTTTCCCAGAATGCACGAGGATTCCAAAATTATTTGACGAATTTACCATCGATAATCACTTGCCCTAATCTCGTCACCCTACGGTATCTAACCAGAGATATTAGGTTAATAATAAATTAAACAAATACAACAAATGCAGGACACTAAGCTGCGACATTGCCTAATCTGAGGATTTCATGTTTCAACTCGACCCTACAACGTTAGCTGTGCTTGGAAATGCTTAGTCTTTTATTAGTATATGATATTAAGGTTAAAAGATCCGTACGGAGCATAAACTAGATTACGTGAGAGAGGGAACAAGATCCCTACAATTATTATTTCGAGGAAATTGTTGTGGAATTTGTCACTAACTGTTTTATTTCACTGTTTAATTTTTTATCATGTGGCTGAAACATGTTAACATGATACAATGTGGAGGACCCATATTCTTCTTACATTAATTAACTTTATAAATATTTGACATCATACGTGATCACTGGTGTCATATATTCTCGGTATTAGGGTTTGTGGTCCTAATTGGTTTAAACCCTAGCTGGTTATATATTTATATATTTATTGAACATAGCTAGGTATTTCGATCCATTATCGACCTAATCAATCTTTTATGTTTCTAAATCTTGACCGAGCAAGAAAATGTGGAACAAAAGCCAAGAACTTCGCGAGAATCATGTGTTTTTTAATGGTTATCTGTTCATCAGCGCATCCATCATCATAGATAAGCATAATTCTTGTTTAATCGATTCATAATTAAGTGAAATTCTGAACGATCTTCAATAGACCTTCAATAGAAGGACAAAATTCTTCCTAGAATTATTCTCTACCCGGTCAAGAGATTAGGGGCTAACGCTTTTAATTGTTTACTGGATTAGAAATCACACCAAATATCTTCTTTGACTCGAAATCTAATGAAGGCTCAACCATCGTTTAGAGAAAGAACAATATTTCAATCATCTGTGAAAATGTACAGGTGGATTCTCAGCATCAGACACAATTTTCGAATAAGGTATTAATAAATTATAAGCAAGCAAGAATCTCATCATAACATATTTCATTGCCACTTTATATATTCTAGACCCAATACTTTTCCAAGGAAGAACCATATATATACGTAATATGCCTTCCAAATTTGACCACTAATCATTTGAAAGAACTATTTCCTTTTTCAGGCAAAGCTCTTTGAATGTATTTTTTATTTATAATTTCAATCTACTCACCAAAATTTTGATAATTAATTAATTAATCATTTTAATGTGTACACATGCATGTCTGTATATACGTATTATATTGTCATGAAATTATGATTATGCTAAATTTGGTGTGAACACTAAGTTCATCTAAAATATCTATAATTAAACAATAATATTTAATAATGTAGTGTATTATAAATTATTTAATTATACATTGCCTCCATCGTCTGATCAATATCATTGTCATTATCATCATCATTGTCATGGTTAACACCACTGTCAATTTCTACAAGTTAGTGTCATCATGATTTAATTAATATCATCATTGCAATTTCATTATTCTCTTTGTCATTGTCAACACAGTCACCTTCTTGAATTTAATTTTCTCTCGTAATGGTTATAAATCACTTGCTATAATAAAATTTTAAATTCAAGTTTGGCTAGCAATGTAATAGTATTTGTTGAAAGAGCCATAATGTTAATTAACTTCATTTATCATATATTATTCTAAATTTAAATAATTGTGTGCGTGTGAAATCGTCAAGAAAAAACAAAAAAAGAAAACCATAGAATTTTAGCACAATTAATTAACAATTATGCTTTAAGCTCGTCTTATGGTGAATGATAATCTTCATAAAATATGGATGATTTAAAGCTAATCGTGTTTGATTAAATGGGAAATGCATTGTTTTGTTTTACCCTAAATTATGTTGCTTGGATTTTAAATCCAATTATCTATGTTGTTTGCAGTTTTTTTTTTTATGTTGAAAAAATAAACATTTGAACCTTATTACTGATTAGGCTAATGTTCATGGTGTAACTAATTTTATTGACAAGGAAACTTTAGATGCTTAATAATAAAATTTATGTGTGTGTGTATATATATATATATATTTATATGAACATTTTAGTTATCAAATATTAAGGATGATATAATAATTAAAAAAGACTTTTTTTTATAATTGAATTGGATTCGAACATGATATAAATCTTATTTAATAACTATACAAAAAGATTTGGCACTTTGAAAATACTAGATAAGATTACCAAGGAGACTATGTCTATTTATTGTTTCTTTAACGAAAAAAGTCTATTATTTTTGGTGTGTCAAAGAAGATTATTATAATTAAACCTAGCAATAATTTAAGCTTTGAACTTTTCCAAAAAGCTAGCAAACTTTGCATATATTATATTATGCTATGCAATATTAACCATGGAGAAAAAGTACAAAAACCCTTTAATTTTTCCACAAATCTTAATTAAAACAAAAACACTTAATTAGCTACAATAATTGTTAGTTTGTAGTTACCAATTGGAGAGGAGTCAAAATCAATATCCAATAATCACACACCAACTCCACCACTAGCTCACATAGATATTTCAATGGGACCCATCAAATGTAGGGTCCAATTTTCCTACTTAAAAAAAATTTAATACCAATTTTTAATTTACATTAAAAATTTTGAAAATTAAACAAATGAATATTGCGTACCTCAAAAACTCAGGAAACCCAGTTCTAACTTCACATGACTTGTCAGTGACTTTCCTTTCATTTTCGTGTTTCCTAAGTGTTCCTTTTAATTAAATTAAATCCTCAATAATTTAAGGTCATTTTCACTAAGCTATTTTTAATTATTATTATAATTATTAGTGAAAAAAAATATTATTTATTTGAAAGTATTGTTGGTTGTACCCTTTAAACAGTTACTTAAAAAACCATATTTATTGTAGTAAAGATAAGGCAATAAATAATTTTTTTTGAGAACTAGGCAATAAATAATTAATTAATCAAAATGATGACGTGTCCATTCTTTTTAAGAATCCAATCATTGTCGAAACCGTTTTCAGCTTCCAATTAAACTCCACATTTTCTCTACTTAACTACTAAAATGAGATTTTCCTAAAATGTAACGCCCTCCCATCATCAATCATCCGGTTTCGCTTGGATACCGCACTCCAATTGATTAAAAAAAGCATAAACGATGACATGTCTCATCTTTTATTAACTATTTTTAATATATTTTAAAAAATGTCTTATCTTATAATTATATCAATAAAATCTAAAAACTAATTTTGTTAGTGCATGAAATAATTTTTTAAGTCATGTTTATCATTTTATACTTTTATTTAAATTCTTGTAAGTTTTTTTTGTTCTTTAGGAGGTACAAAAAATAAAAATTCAAACTTTGGTCCTTAAATTATTGTAACTTAAATCTAATAAAAATTTAATAAAATACACATTCTAAAAATTTTCAACTATAAATCACTTTAGCTATTAAGTTTTAAATTTGGAATTTAAAAATGTTATATTTAAAATTTAAAGCAAATATTAATTCTCTAATACAAAATTATTCCAGAAAAATAAGCAATACAAAATCAATCCATCAAACATAATAGTAAATAATTATCACCTTCATCTTTTTTTTATTAGCATCACCTTGATTATTTTGTCATCAAATTATTGTATTTTATTAAAAATAAGAATTTTTTTGTTACAATGAATTTTAAATTTTCATGAATTTAGAATACCTGGGAACACTACTTCCAATATTCACAAAAGGTGGGGTTTGGTTATTGTCCATTATTTTTTTTCTTATTATTTATTAATTATATATTCTGAATGATGATTAAATTATGTATTGAAAAGTAATTAACCGAAAAACAATGAAAAAAAAATCGGTTTGGCTAATTGTAACTGAAGAAAGATGAAAACTTTTTTCTGTCAATAAGAATTTAATTTCATAAATAAATTCCGATAATAAAATTTTAAATATGAATCAAATAAACTAAACAAACGTACGTTTCCTTTTCACAAAATGCAAAATAAAAAAATTCAAATAAGGAATTTATGTAAAGTTGCCTGAAATTGTTAGCTTTGTGCTCATTCATACAATAATTGATAGGGCTGCATCACAGTGGATATTCCATTCAGTCTTCAGAAAAAGATGAGCATATAGACCTTTAACAACGACAGCGCCAAGAAATGTAGCTACCCGGAAAGGGAGCGATCATGACCGTCCGTCTGGATTCTGATCACAAAAGTGATTTAATATTCCGATGACGATGATGATATCTTGATCGGAAAAGCTACGCAACCAGTCGCGTGGTATGGCACTACCCTTTAACAGTTATTCCGTTGATGTGAATAAAAGAGAGCCACTTTTGCAGAGTCCAGTCCACTTTGAAATTTCAATCAAACGGCCGACTTTCCTGGGTGCTCATCTCCTCCGTAATTAACGGTTCCCATCCAGCCACGTTGCTACTTTTTCACCCCCACTAATTAACTAATTAAACAGTGATCCATGCATCTATCATAATTTTAAATAAAAAACAATTATCTAATATGCTACTAATAACCCAAAACAACCGATTTGTGTTAATGACTAATCATGTCACCAATCAAAAAAAATATGCTACTAATAAAAAATTAAAATTTTGAACAAAAATAAAAAATAAAAATGACTATCTCATGTTTGGATAAACTTTTAAATGGATTCGAATAAGCTTTATATTTAAAATTAATAAAATTTTGGAGGCTTAATACCTATATATATCATATGTCTTACTCTCTTGGTACAAAATGGATATAAATTTTTAATTTTTTTACTACATACAAATTTATAGATTATTTTTTTATTTTACTGTAAATCAACTTCCAACATTTTAAAATCACATAATTAAATTTCAATATTTTGGCATTAATTGTTGTTTGGGTATTTTACGTACGGTATAAATTAATTTATTTAACATTTTATTTAAAATTAAAAATTAAAAATTATTAAAATATAATTAAAAATAAAAAATTATTTAAATATGAAAAGATAAAAAAACATGCCCGAAAATAAATAATTCAATTTTTTAAAAATATTTTAACAGAATTTTCTTGAATGGACAAGATTATGTATGTGAAAACATAGCTGATGATGATGATGATGGTGGTGGTGGATGGATGGATGGAATGGAGAGGGAGAAAGAAAGGTGAGAGGCAAAGGTGATAATGATTAGAAATGGGGTCATGATGCAGCGCTTTCTTCCGCAGAAATGAAATGATTAAAATGAAAAAAGAGAAAGAAAGAAAAGAAACCTACAAGACTGCGCAGCCACAGCCGCCATTTCCACTTCCACCCTTTTTGTGATGATTAATAATAATTTTTTTATCATTATTTTTATTTATTTATTTACCATCCCCATTTAATTTCTTTAATTAAAGAAAGAGAAAAAAAGACGTAAAGAAAGACAGACAGACAGACGGAAACAGAAGAGAGAAGAAGAGATAGGGACTTCTAAAATCACTGAATTACATAAAAAAACAAGAAGAGAAAAGGAAAGGTTAAAACCTTTTATTTTTTTTTTAATTTAAAATCCCTCAAAGAAATCAGTATTTAAAGGCAGCTTCAACCCAATTGTTTCTCTGGCAATCAACTTCTCAGTATTTTTCTCTTTCTCAATGAAAAACCCGAGAAACTTCATCTCTTTTTCTTCTTTTCTTATGATGATATAAAGTTCTATCTGTATATATATGTCTGTTTACCCTTTTCTCTTATTTCGAAGCCTCAGCTTTTAGCCTTCGCTGCTGTTCCTCTTCTCTCTTGCTTGTTTCAGACGTTATTCAGGCTTTTTTTTTGGGAGAAAATTCGGGCTATTTTCTATCCTTGTAAAAGCTGCTTTTTCTCCTATATAAGCCCTTCTTTCGTTTCCATTTGTCACCACTCGAAAAACCCTTTCCTTCACTCGTTGCTTGGCAATACTGAAAGAGAATAGAGAATAAGAAACTATGGGTATGGGAGACGATGAGTTGGTTATAGTGGTGAGAGAGTTCGATCCCAGCAAGGATTTAACAAGTGTAGAGGAAGTAGAGAAAAGATGCGAAGTTGGCCCCAGCGGCAAACTCTCTCTCTTTACCGACCTCTTGGGTGATCCTATTTGCCGGGTCCGCCACTCCCCCGCTTTCCTCATGCTGGTACTACGCATTCTTTTTCTTCTCTCTTTGTCCCCTTTCGAGTCTCTCCATTGCCAAAATCTCACTCTTTTTGTTTGTTTCTTACGTACCTTAGTCTCTAACTTTCGTTGTTTTCCTCTTTTGTAATCGAGCAGGTGGCTGAATTAACCTCAACCAAGGAAATAGTTGGGTTGATTCGAGGCTGCATGAAAACCGTTACTTGTGGCAAGAAACTCCCTCGGAATAGAAAAGCCAATGATCCCACCAAATCGCCTCCTATTTACACCAAAGTGGCTTACATTTTAGGCCTTCGGGTTTCCCCTTCGCACAGGTATTTTGCTTTACCAAATATGGCCCAACAGATAATTTTTAGTACGTTGAAACTGTAGTAATCAATGATCTTAATTATTTTTGTCCTGTTTTTTGTTTTTCTCAGGAGAATGGGAATAGGGTTAAAGCTTGTACTTAGAATGGAAGAGTGGTTTGTCCAAAACGGCGCTGAATATTCTTACTTAGCAACGGAAAACGACAACGAAGCATCCGTCAATCTCTTTACTGATAAATGCGGTTACTCCAAGTTCCGTACTCCTTCGATTTTGGTTAACCCCGTGTTCGCTCACCGACGCCCTGTTTCCAGCCGAGTCACGGTGATCAAGCTTTCCCCTTCCGACGCTGAGTCACTATACCGCCGCCAGTTCTCCAGCACCGAGTTCTTCCCTCGCGACATTGACTCGGTGCTTAATAATAGGCTTAACCTGGGAACTTTTTTGGCTGTGCCACGTGGATGTTTTTATACGCAGGAGTCGTGGCCCGGGTCGGATAAGTTTTTATCCGACCCACCAGAGTCGTGGGCGGTTTTGAGTATTTGGAATTGTAAGGACGTGTTCAGGTGGGAAATTCGCGGGGCGTCGAGGATGAGAAAAACGCTGGCTAAAACGACAAGGATTGTGGACAAATTGTTGCCGTTTTTGAGGTTACCGTCGATTCCGGAAGTGTTTAGGCCGTTCGGTTTGCACTTTTTGTACGGGCTGGGAGGGGAAGGTCCACGCGCGGCTAAGTTTGTTAATGCGTTGTGTGCACACGCGCATAACTTGGCCAAAGACGGAGGCTGCAGTGTGGTGGCGACTGAGGTGGCAAATCATGAGCCGTTGAAAGTTGGTGTCCCACATTGGAAAAGATTATCGTGCGACGAAGATTTATGGTGCATCAAGCGGCTTGGGGAAGACTACAGTGACGGGTCTGTCGGTGACTGGACTAAATCAGCTCCTGGACTTTCCATTTTTGTAGACCCCAGAGAATTCTAAAGTTAAAGTATCAGAAAACTAATTAGTAATAATTTTCTTTTTTCTCTTTTTTTTTTGGGGGATTTTGGGGGAGAGAAAGAGGGAATGAGAAGGTATGGTGTTTGGGTGTAAGAAAGAAGAAAAAATTTAAATATATCCACTTTTTCGGTTTTATATCCATGTTTCAATGAACAGTATTTTATTTAAGAAATTAGGGTATAAAAAGTAAAAAGGAAGAGTAAATTTAGAATTTTTCAAGAAAGAATATGAATATCCTCACTCTTTTTGTTAGTAGATTTTTGGGTTTTGTTTTTTGCAAATGGATGTTGCTTTTAAGATCCTGTTCTTTACCCAAACAAAGCCTAAGTTTTAGAAGTGGGGCTGGATATCTTTTTAGGGCATTTCTCTCTTTCTTTTTTACATATTCCAAAGTTTAAAACGGTTCTTTTGATAGGGATGAGAAATCATGTTGTGTAATCAGAATATCCCTTTGAAGATCAAAAGCTGTAATTAAAGAAAAAAATATTCCCCAATTGACTTTTGGCCTTGTTAATATTCTTGTTTTTTTTTCCTTATCTTATGCATATAAAACTGTGATTATACGCTTTGGATGGGGTACCCTACTACCCTTACCCTAAATTAGTTTTCATTGTTTAGATTAATAGGTTTTTAGTATCTTTCTAATTAAGGGTGGTGGAGAACATTGGACCACCTGGCATGGGCAAACTGGCTTAAGAAATATGAATCAATGTTCTATCCCTAATGAATATTATATTAAAAATGACAAGATATAATCATACTTGGGACCTTTGGATGAACTTTGTTGTTGTTGATGGACTCTTTTTCATTTGGGAATCTACTTTTTTTTTATATAATATAAGATTGAGATGGATGATGGGAGGTTGGGCTTTTAGCTGCTGCCATGGGTTTGGCTTAATTTGCTTTTAGAAGGTTGGATTGAAATTGAAATTGATAGGTCAATAGTACAAATGATATTTGAAGTGTTCATCTTTCTCTTGGTTTAGGTGGTTTTAGTTCGGAACCATGGGCCATCTATGGAGTGTTCTAAGATTGTGACGTTTTCTTTTATAACAAACCCAATCCTCCCTTTTCTTACAAAAGACAAAACATAAAATCACATAATTTGATATGATGTAGTAACTTAAAGTTAAGGTTGCTACATTTTAGTTCATCCACTTATTTTGAATAACATGATACCAAATGTTAGCTTATATTTATACAAGTAGTTATTATTCGCGATCGATCGACGCGATAATGATTCGTTTATATAAATAGTTCTTAAATGATTGGATCAATACATTTGTTGTTATTACGTTTAAAGATTCATTCAAAAATATCGAAGGAGATACATAAATTTCATGAAAAAGGGATCGACAATTATTTTTTGGATGAAATGATAAAAAAAAGGAAAGAAAAAGAAAAGTGGTGTGCCGTAGTCAATAGGTTTGTACATGCAATAAACGCCAGGGTAAAAAGGATGAAATGAATGGTGAGTTACCAACCAAAGAAGGCAAGTTATCAATGGGCAAAGCACAGCTCGACGTTTTCTTTGATTGTTTCTGATGTGGACTAGGTCAATTATTACTGGGCTTTTCTATAAATCAAGTTGAAGACCATTAAGCCAAATGATAATATAAGCCCAAGAGAAAAAAGGACTCAGAAGGCCCATAAATGATCAACTGTGTTATTATTTAAGCTGTGGGGCTTAAAGGTAATTACGCGCAAAATAACTCCTATAAATAAGTCACAGGTATCATTCTTAAACCCTAAGCTCTATTTGCTTACTGAAACCCTGTCAAAACCCTATCTGACTTAAGCATCGGAGTGCGCGCGGAGGGGAAAACCCCTGCGCCCCCTGATGGTCTTCTCTCTTGCAGAATTCTTGAAGACAAATTAACGCGAAGATCGAGGATTTGACGTCAGCAAATATTTATTGTTGTTTTTGGCAACAACAATCGGCGCCATCTGTGGGAAACAAACAGAAAAGCCATAAAAAATTCGTGAAAGACGATCTGCGGAAGAGAAGGTACGTAGGCTGCGGCAGAGTGCACAAGTTACGCCACAAAATAGTCCGTCGCACGCAAAGTTTCACGCGACAGAATAGTCTATCGCGCAAGGTACATGCGACAAAGTCATTCGCGCGCCACAAACATGCGACAACCCTTGGCATGGTGAGAGAATAGCTCTCGCCCCCGACAAACTTGGCGAGAGACTAGCTCTCGCGCCTAACAAAAAGCTTGGAGAGAGAGGCATAGCTTTTGCGCGAGAGAGAATTGGGCGACAGCATGGCGAGAAACCTGCATGGGCGAGAGGCGAGAGACACCTCCTGTCACCTGGGCGAGAGCTCTCTCTCGCGCAGACAGGCCTCTTGGCGAGAGACCTCCCGCTGTTAGTTCTGGCGAGAGCCTTCTTTCCTGTTAGCATTGGGTGAGAGCCACCAATTTTGTTACATTGGGCGAGAGACAGTACTGAGTGAGATGCTAACCTTCGCGCAGACAGCCTTTGGCGAGAGACCTGCATGGGCGAGAGGTGAGAGATAGCATAAACGAGAGACCTGCGATAGATTTGCATGGGCGATAGGCGAGAGACACCTCCTGTCACCTGGGCGAGAGCTCTCTCTCGCGCAGAAAGGTCCTGGCGAGAGACCTCTAATGTTAGCCTGGGCGAGAAGCCCGAAGAAAGGTCCTGACGAGAGACCTCTAATGTTAGCCTGGGCGAGAAGCCCGAAGAAAGGTCCTTGGCGAGAGACCTCCTCCTACTAGCTGGGCGAGACGCTAGCTCTCGCGCAAACAGGCTCTGGCGACAGGCAGACGATATGTGCGACAGACCCTTGGCGAGAGACCTCTTTTCTGCTAGCACGAGCAATAGCCATCTCCCGCGCAAAATAGACCTTGGCGACAGGCTTGGATGATATATGCGACAGACCCTCGGCGAGAGACCTCATCCTGTTTAGCACAGGCAAGAGCTATCTCTCGCGCCGGACAGACCCCTGGCGACAGGCCTTGGATGATATATGCGAGGAGCCTGCCGGTAAAAGGGTGTCTTCCGCATGAGATAGCTTTGGCGAGAAGGTGATTATCCTGTCGCACAAAGCCTGTCGGCAAGGTAGACCTCTTTCTGCTACCACGGGCGAATATGCATGGGCGAGAGGTGTGGATCTTGCGTGCGATAGGTGTTGGTGAGGAAGCCTCCCGCCCGCTACAGCTCCCGTACGCTACATCTCCTTAGGCGAGAGGGGTGGCTTCGCGCCAACAGGCTTGGGCGAGAGGTGTGGATCTCACGTGCGATAGGTGTTGGCGAGAAAGCCTCCCGCCCGCTACAGCTCCAGCACGCTACATCTCCTTGGGCGAGAGGGGGTTGCTTTAGCACCGACATGCTTGGGCGAGAGGTGTGAATCTCGCATGCGATAGGTGTTGGCGAGGAAGCCTCCCGCCTGCGACAAAGCAGCTTAGTCCAACCACTGGCCTTTTCTTCTCTAACACCATAACCGCCCCATCACCGCATCCTCCAAGCACCACTGCTTATCACCGAAGCTCCCATTCACCATCATCATCTTGCTATCCCGCTTTGGTTCTTCACTAAATCGAGGCCTCTCATTGCAAATGTGTTTGCTACCGTCTGCATGAAAAAGAAAGCAAAAATGTGAACAGCAACAAACTCAAAACCACCACTTGTTTGCTGACTTGCATATCCATAGCTCTCAAAAATGCATGAAGCCCAGCTTAAAGGGGCTGAACGAAGACATAGAGGAGAAGAAAATGCAAGTCCACTAATGTACGACAGGCACCTCCACAACAGAAGAGCTCCTGCCACGACAGATCGATCCGCCATACGCTAGGCCAATAGGTCAAAGGTAATGATGAGCACATTCGACAAGTTATGTCGCAATAAAGCGGTTCGACAGCCATGCGAGCGAGAAAAAGTCACACTGTAGGCATTCTAGATAAGCGAATGGCTCCCGTGAGCCTAGCCTCTTGCGCACAAGGCACAAAGCAATGCTTACGAGTGTAGTGTCATGTGGCGAGCACAAGACCACTGGCACTTTTGACGATTGAGTGGCATACGGCGATTACATGACCAACGCCACAGCCCAGCCTTCACAGCAAGGCTCGACCGGTAAAGCACGTACTACGGCGCGAGAAACAATCTAGATCGGCAAGCAAGGAATAAGCCGAAGGGTTTGGCAGAAGTGTGCACACAACGCTAGATGAGCTCACCCAGGAAAGGAAAGAGCTAGATGAAGAACTAAGAACAAGCGAGCGTAAGTCCAGGAGAGCTCTATTGGGCGATCCCCAACCAAAGACCTCAGGGAACACGCTATAACTTAAGATGCCCCCTTGTGTTCGCCCAGATGTGTAAGAACATAGATGAGCGGTGAAAACCAGGCAGGACACAAAAGGTCAGACGAGCTAGTGGCCACCACGAGAGTATGGATGTGAATGATGAGTAAGAATACAGCCATCCTAAGACCCATGCAAGCAAGCACTTATCAACCGATATAGGAACTCGCCTAGGAGAGAGAACTCTATGGGCGAGCCATTCAAAGTGACCGAAGCGAGAAAAGATTAGGCAACTTTGTACACCATCAAACACAACGCTCAAGAAAAAGTTCATCTCTGAACAGGAATGACAACACTGTTTCAAAGAAGAACTCAGGGAGCTATATAGTGTAAAGGTAATAATCTCTGGCGGCAGAATACAAGAAGTGGGCTACGGCCCTGCCTAACCCCCAAAAGTTCCCTGGTGATTGAGTACACGAAATTGGTAGAGCCCAGCCTGTCGCCTGAAAGATCTCTGGCGGCAGAGTACAAGGAATGGGCGACAACCATGTCCTTAATTCAGCGAGCACATGCACGCACATGACAAATTTTGGCGACAAGGTTCCACGTGGCAGACTCTTTCTGTGAGAGGTGGCTCACGCATGCAAATGCCAAAATGGTGAGAAAGAGGGACCACAATTGAAGATCTCACAAAGATGACACTCTTTTGAATAGTCAGTTGCATGCAAAACGTTATGCTACAGAACAATCTGTCGCTCGAAAGGTGTTTGCTACACTGCAAATTTGCGTGACTACAAGCATGCAACAGACACTCTGTCCCAAGCTAGCTCAAGGCCACGCGACAGAACAGTTTGCATGCGACACGACTAGAACATGGGCAACCTTATCTTATTCGTTGTCAAATTGAACTTCAAAGCCAAGAAGAATGACAGGCCTTGTACAAGACAAGAGTTCCCGCACGCGATAGGCCTTGGGCGACAGGGGAGCTCCCACGCGCAACAAGCCTTGGATGAGATAGAGCTGTCGCACGCCACAAGCTCCCCACTTTAATAAAATGACAGCGAAGAAAATTAGGTGAACACAGCACCCATACACAAGATTCTCCCGTTAGCACAATGCAGGCAAGTAAAGAACACCCAAGTCATGCCTTTCGGCAATGACTAGCAATGCTGGCAAGCACGGAATCCAAACTATTGGTTCGCCTATTAGAAACAACTTTGGCGAGCACATTTGAAATTGACGATCTAAGCGCACGCACAAGTGCGGGATCTGAGCAAAATGATCTAGAATCTTCTAGACCTAGTACGTGCACTAATCCGACAGAATGTCCAAAAGCTTCCTTCGGCCCATCTGTCGATCATCTGACATAAGCTTTCAAGAACTGCTCTAGCAACCATCTAGAAGTGGCTTAAGAGCCACACACTTGGCCTATTGACAACCACACATGTGAAAGAGGGTTTGTCTATATAAAGGGTATGTCGACTTCGTGAGTCCTTTAAACGAGACAAGGATGTGCCGGCTCAAGTTGTCGAGATCAAGGCTGTGTCTCCTTTGTAAGCCCCTATACATAGCATTCTGGAGTATCAATACAAATGAGTGCTTGGCACAACGGAAATTGCAAACACACTCAAGCAGGGACATAAGGGTGGTAACCAGATCTGAGGTACTCTCATAAGATGTTTTCAATTTTCTTGTCCACTCTAACAATTGTGATTGAATTAGGCAGGTGTCCGAGGTAGGCACTAGCCACTGTCGTGAAAGGTAGCAAGCCGGGAAGAGCTTGGTTCAATCGAAAACAACTTGTGGTAAGCTCGTGAAGATAGATTGCTGGTATCGAGGCACGACTTAATGCACAATCCATGGTTGACAGTAAAACATCACAACACTCATACCTTACAGATTTTTCAAAGACAAAGACTTGGAATGGTACTGGTGGTAAACATTTGCTATTATTGTTTTAACATTTGCTGCAATTATTCCACTTAATTGAAAATACTACATTATGAAACGAAAGGCCAGTTATTTTTGTCTGTACTATTATAATCCTCCATGTTTGATAGACATGCTGCAGGAAGAGAAAAAAAACAGAAGCTGGCTGAAGATGCTAGAAGGGCAAAATAAGACCCCAAGCGGGTAAAATAAGACCCTAAGCATGACGAAGACGCTAGAAGGGCAAAATAAGACCCCAAGCGGGCAAAATAAGACCCTAAGCATGACGAAGACGTTAGAAGGGTAAAATAAGACCCCAAGTGGGCAAAATAAGACCCCAAGCGGGCAAAATAAGACCCCAAGCATGACGAAGACGCTAGAAGGGCAAAAGAAGACCCCAAGCGGGCAAAATAAGACTCTAAGCATGACGAAGACTCTAAAAGGGTAAAATAAGACCCCAAGCGGGCAAAATAAGACCTTAAGCATGACGAAGACGCTAGAAGGGCAAAATAAGACCCCAAGCGGGCAAAATAAGACCCCAAGCGAAAAATGTGCGAGACGGGCAAAAATAAAGTCCCTAAGCGAGCAAAACAAAAAGTCTCTAAGCACAAAAGGGTGCGAGACGGGCAAAAATATCTATAAACAAGGACCAATACTCCAGTAAAAGTTCTTCTTTGGACACAAAAAGTTGCAAAGAAGAACTTGGGGAGCACAAAGTATGCAGGCTGTGAGGTATGGTACGAGGTATGTTACCATTTTATCATTGGATATGTACTATAATTGATTGACAAAGTGCATGCAAACGTTTTATATTGGCATTCCAGATATAAAAGTGATGTTATATCCTTATCAATTCTATAAAGTTCCTAAGCATAAAACGGTGCGAGACGGGCAAATTCGAAAATCCCTAAGCGAAAAATCTGCGAGATGGGCAAATGAAAAGTCCCTAAGCACAAAAGCGTGCGAGATGGGCAAACCAAAAGCCTGAAGCGAAAAATGTGCGATGTAGGCTACGCATTTACTTGAAGCAAAAAAGTGTACGATGTAAGTCATGCATGACGTGCTTGAGCTTGAAGCAGTAATTGAGCCACATAAGCCCCATATGTAAAAGAACTTGAAGCAAAAAAGTGCACGAGAAAGCCTGATTATTATGTGAGACTAATACAAGGTAAATATATAGTTGCTTCTGTAGATGAGTTTAAAAATGGGCTGATCAGTTTGTAAAAGACTAAGCTCTTTCACAAAAACTAGGGAGCACTCTAGATTAACTTCTGCCTCAAAAGGAGCATCGATACTAACAGGCACCCAGGCATCTACGCCCTGAGGTGCTATAATTATCTAAATCATATTCGTCCAAGCCTGTGAGAACCCCGACCATCTCGGATTAATGAAAAGGCTCTTAAGGGCTGGTAAGATCAGATAGATCTTTATAAATGCCTATTCTCAGAAAATGTTCCAAATCCTCAGCATCAAGATCAAGCTTCAACCAATCCAGAGCATGTCAAGCACAAATCGCATCTGATGAAACCAAAAGGCTTTGGTGGCTCCGCAATCTTGTAATTTCTCCTTATAGCTCTTAGTTTCGGTCAGCTAAGACCTTGAATTTGAAAAGAAGTGTGGTATATTTCACTATAAAAGCATTTAGCTCAGAGAAGAAAAACGTATCCCGGTAATGTTCTAAAAAGACACTTGACAAAAGAAATGATGATTCGAAGTCGTTTCTGCTACAAATAATAATGAAGTTCACTAGTTAAGCCCTCAAGTGAAGATGAAAAGATTCTTGTGATAATCCCAGGAAGAGGGCAGCAAAAGAATTTGAAAAGCTCATTCTTTACTCTTTCACAAGGTAAACCTTGTGAAAGAGTGGGGAGCAATTGATGTGGACTAGGTCAATTATTACTGGGCTGTTCTATAAATCAAGTTGAAGACCATTGAGCCAAATGATAATATAAGCCTAAGAGGAAAAAGGACTCAGAAGGCCCATAAATGATCCACTGGATTATTATTTAAGCTGTGGAGCTTAAAGGTAATTACGCGCAAAATAACTCCTATAAATAGGTCACAGGTATCATTCTTAAACCCTAAGCTCTATTTGCCTATTGAAACCCTGTCAAAACCCTGTCTGACTTAAGCATCGGAGTGCGCGCGCAGGGGAAAACCCCTGCGCTCCCTGATGGTCTTCTCTCTTGCACAATTCTTGAAGATAAATTAACACGAAAATCGAAGATTTGACGTCAGTAAATATTTATTGTTGTTTTTGACAACAACAGTTTCTTCACGGGATTTTGCACCAAGGATTCATATGAATCATGAGGAGTGAAGGGTGATTGTGGGTCATTGAAATCAATTTGAAAGCAGAAAATTCAATAAAAATCTACAGTTTTAACTTCAATTAGAGGGCATCTTTGCTTTATGAAAAGCTTAGCTCCACTCAGTGACTTACAGCTGGGAATTTTAGAGGAATTTGCAGGTAAAAACTCACCCAAAAGAACCTTCTACCCTCGAGCAATGGCTGACATTCTTTGGATCATTAATCATTATTAAGAAGAAGCTGTACGTAAATGTTTCATTGGATCCTTAAGGATGATAAGTGAGCACCCACCAAAAGAGCCATGACTTGACTGATATTCTGATAGAAACTTTAACTGTCCCCAAATAAAACATGGGTAATGGTTATATATGAATATTTCATAAAGTTGTCTACCATATTTGATGATAAAGCTTTTATTATTTGTGATTGTTACTCGTTGTTGGGTAATATTGGTAGCAATAATTGTATTTTTCAACCAAGGTTGAATCAAACATGCATATCATGAAAACCACAATTTGGTATATTAATATCATGAAACATTAACCCAACATGTAATCATGGAAACAGCATTAATATATATATATATATATATTAATTTATATGCTGTCATTAAAATTTTTAAACTTCACTAATGGGATTAATTAGTAGGGTAATAGTAACACTGACATATTCTTTTTTAAATTCAATAAAATATGCAAATTAACGAAAAAAATATAACGATATAAAGTATATTTTATTTATAATGATAAATTTCTTACATTTTTTGAAATATTTTACTTCATAAATTTACCAAAAAAAGAGAAACTTTGGTGCAACAATAAATGTTGCTCCTTTTTTACCTAAAAGTTAAGAGTTTCCTCTCTCTTAATGAAGAAAGAAGGCTACATACATATAACTCTCTTCAAACCTCACAATTTGGAAGTTTTATGCATTGGGTTGTTTATATATTCATATAAAATAACCGTAAAAATTTAGTAGATTGGATACAAAACAAATTCAATCTTAGCTTAGAATGGTCACCCTCGTATCCCCCACTTTCTTTCAGCAATACACAAAAAAGAATAAATTCAAAGGAACCTAATTGTAACATCAAGGAGACATGAAAATACAGAGCCATTGATGAATAATTGCCAAATTGGCCCAAAATCTGTCTAGATCGATTGTTTTCTGCACTTTTCACATTATTGCATTGAACCAAACATGCTACCAACTTCAAGAGCTTTCAGGGAGTTTAGAGCTTAGCTTGATCGATCTGGACAAAGGGATGTCAAAATCTTTTTGTAATATCCTCATTGTTGTTTCTAATTATCCACTTAAGCAATGACTTCAATCAATTAAAAAAATTTTTAAGTTATACGTTGACAAGTTTGATTAATATAAAGTTAACAAGGACAATTTAACAATATTAAAGCTTTGATTAGGCAAAAGTAGGTGTGTGTGAAAGTGTTAGGCAAGTTTGGACTAGGGTTGATTTCATTTAAGCATGTTTAATCCAACTAATAACGATTAATTAATTCCCATGTATCTTGTGTGAAGAGCTACTTTCCAAATTTCCATGATGTTGCCGGTAGAGATTGACACAAACAATTAAGATTTGTGTGAAGCGCAAAGCACTCAGGCTCAAATCATCACCATCTCTCATTCATAGGCAAGTTGTAAATTTTGAAAAATTTGCATGTCAAAGTTCATTGAATTCATAAATCTCAATAATGAATTGACGGTATATCTAACTTTGAGAATAAGATAACCTCTCTAGCTTCTAAATTTTTTGTAACAAAAAAAATTCCCAAGGTGTTTATAGTGTTTTTCTAAGAAAAAATGTTCCCTGAAAAAAAGGGTATACCAATAAATAAAAAGCTTAGGCAAAAGTCAATTTGGTTCATGTCATTCTTTTAGCTTATACTTGAAAATATGTGGGTGGTTTAGGTAAGAGGAAGGTAGAGGAAGAAAGGAGCAAAGAGTGGCAAATTGTGGTCGAACTTGGTTGGCATAAATATTTTTATTGCTTCCTTATCTTTGATGTTTCTTCTCCTTCCAAGTCAATAGCTAAATGGTCCAAAGTTATTTAGCATTTACACTCTCCTTTTCAAGGTGTCTCTTCTTTCTCTCGTGGAATTGGAAATTTAAGGAGAAGAGTGATGGTAGGTAAAATTTGATGCGAGGGTTTGATTATCTCAAGCAAGGAAAAAAAGGGTTTGTTCCAATTATTAGCATCTTTTGAGGTGAATCCACTTGGTCTACTTGCCTTGAGACATTTGCTTTTTATATAATAATCTCTTGGGACAAGAACAAAGATAAGAGAGAATTCAATGTTATCATCAGAACAAACAACCCACATTGACTGACAATGTGTCTTGTAGGCTTCCAACTTGGTGTTTCCTTAGAGTTTGAACATGCTTGATTTGTGGGTCATGAGTCAATTTCAGTAATTATAAACCAAGGAAGTTAGGTTCAATTCCAAGTGTGAAGGCAGATGGCCTTAGTCAAAAGGACACTTTCAAGCACTCTTTCCTTAGCGTCCTTTCTCTTGTTTATTGCTTATTATAATGGAGCTTCTCTTCCTTCATGGTTCTTAGATAAATATGGCATCCAAGTACAAAGTCTAACAACAAAAGAAAAGAGGCAAAAAAAAGGCAAAAACATAAAAGAAAAAAAGAAGGCAAAAATAGTGCTAATGATAAGACCGACATTGCCCCAGAAAAGGTGGGGAAATTTGGACTTGACCTAGACAGAAGTCTATCTTTATCTTTTAATGTAACTGCTTACTATATCTCTAGTCACATCTCTCACATCAGACCCTTTAATTTAATCAGAAAATAGAATACGTAGTGTAGATACTTTATTTTGTCCGGAATCTTAATTTGTATAAATAATTAATTGGGTTGGGTGACATTTGTATTTTAATTTAACAATTGGGAATTTGGCTAGAATTAAATTAGAATTTTTAGATTTAGAATTAACATTAATTAGGAAATTAAAATTAAAATAGGATTTTGGAATAAAAAAAAGAAAAGAGAGAGAAAAGATAAAAAGAAATAAAAATAAAATTAATTTTAGGATTAGATAATTAGGATAATTAGATTTTTTTAGGATAATTATATGGATTAATATTAAATGTAATAGATTTAGATTAGGATTAACATAAGAAATAGATAAAATATTAAAAATAGGAGATAATTAAAGTAGGTAGAGTTATATTAGGACTCAAATAAATTTTTTAGAATAAAAGAGAGGCCTTTGCTCGACTGAGGGGGGATTTTCTACCGTGACTCCATTACAGTTTCCAAGCAACATCACCAAAAAAAAAAAAACTGATCCACCTTGCTACAAGAACCACTACTCCATCGTCTTCAAGCTGCTGTTCCATTTAACTGTGCTACACTACTGCGCAAATTCTTCACGCACCACCATCATCGTCGCTACTGGCCCTTACTTGAAACTTCAAATCTTTCTGGAATTTTCGTAGCTAGTATCTGTTATTGTCTTTCGCCGCCGCTTCAACTTTTTGGCAGTCCCAGCAACCATTGCCGATTGGTCCTTGCTACCTGAACCGCATCAAAGCAGCCCGTCAGGCAACTCTACCGTGCTCCTGCTTGCGCTTCTTGCCGCTGAAGAAATATTGCCATAACACCAAACTTTGTTGAGCTGAAGCAACATCAACAAGTATCTTGTAACTGCTACTCTCGGGTTCAACCACTTTTGCAACAAAGAATAACAGAGTAACTTTTTAACCCAATTTCCCTCTACAGGTTTAATGCTTATAAATATTAATTAGTATTCATGTAACTAATAAGTAATAAATATGATTAAGGAATTAAGTAACACTTGACTTAATTTAAAAATTTGAATTAGTTAATTATGGATTTATTTGCATGACTCGTACAATATGATTTGATTTACTTTGCATGATTTAATAATTGGCATGATAATATTTGATTAATATATATTGAATAAATAATTTGTATGTTGATATGATTTGTTTAGTTTAATTTGTAGGATATTTGTATGATATTTTATATTTTTTATGTTTAGTATGATAGATGTTAAATAAATAAAACAATATAAAAACAAAATAAATTAAAGAAAAAATGCAAATAAGAATAAAATAGAATAAAGATTGAACAAGGAAATAATAAAATTATATTAAGAAGATGAATGCAAATTATCCGATGATGAAATTCCAAGAAAGTCAAATGGTACTCTTTGGAAATTTCTAGGTCAGGAGTTTGCTCTAGACTGAACCAGATTGATGGAAGGTTTAAAGCAAATTTTCAATACAATAATATGTGTTCATTTTCTAAAATAGAAATAAATAAAATATAATAATAAAGACAATTAAAATAAAATAGAAATAGGATATTGAAATAATTTGAATAAAAAAAATAATGAAGATAATTAAAAATAAAATAAAAAAATTAGTAAGAATTGGGTATAGAGCCAAAATTAGGATTTTCATAATATATTCCGACGACGGAGCCTCTTCAAGCAAGTCAATCGGTACTACTTGAATACTCCTGAGGTGAGGAGATTTACTTATTGTCTGAACCAGATTGATGGAAGGATTTTAAGTAAATTTTCAACATTTTAAGCATATCGAAATTAAATTAAAGTAAATTTAGAATGACCTATTGGGTATACAGTCAATATTAGGATTTTCATAATGTATTTAAATGATCCGACGATGGAGCCTCTTCGAGCAAGTCAATTGGTACTACTTGAATACTCCTGAGGTGAGGGGATTTACTTATTGTCTGAACCAGATTGATGGAAGGATTTTAAGTAAATTTTCGATATATTAAGCATATCGAAATTAACTCAAATTAAGATAAATTTAAAATGACCTAGAATAGTTGGTACCATTTTAGGATGGGCGTTGTGGGGGTGCTAATCCTTCCCCACACGTAACCATACTCCCGAATCCTAGATTCTTTGAACGTAGACCAAGCCTTATCTTTAAACAAGAATAGGTGACCAATCACACCTTAGGTTTGAATGGTTGAGTCGGGCTTGGGTTTGGAAAGCTGCCTAGACAGATGAGGCCTGTAAGGATGCTTGGTGACATAGGAGAACTAGCTCAAAAGCCTTCTTAGCCCTTTAAAGTTATCTTGACTTTGAGCTTTGCACTTAGCCCTATGGCCTAAAGTCTGGTGGGGTTTGTTTTAGCCCATAAGGTTATTAAGTTTAAAAGCATAATTACAAGAATTAGACCACAAGCTGACTCAAATGTCATCAGCCGAAGCTCACTATCATTAGCTCAAGTTATAGATCAAACAATCGGCTCAATCGTCACTGGTCTAGGCCTGATCTTTCACTAGCAAACCCACTTCAGAGGTGATGCCTGGCAGGAGCATTGCCTCATTAAATGCAGCCTCTCCAAATGTCCAGCTTAAATAGTCCTAGTTTGGGACCATAAATATAAAACTCTCTCTAATGGCTAGTTTAGTGGCTTCACTTCTTTGCACAGCTGACCTTTTGCAATCTGGCTTTACCTTTCTTAGTTGTTTATGCTTTATATCAACCCAAGCAGAACTTGTACTAGCTTAACCTCGATTATGCTCATAATTTCTTGTGGATATATTTCCTCTTTCAGGGATTGTTGATAGTTTAACATGACCTAAAACTAAAGGTCAAATCCCAAGTAATATTCCTTGGAGAACCCATTACAAAGTTAAAATCAGATCAGATTTATAACTTTCCAGTTTCAGCTCACCATAGCACTCCAAAGTCAGAAACAGTGATAACAGATGATTATCCAACCATCCATGACGTTAAGTAGTACTGTTTCATATCAGCTTCGTTTAAGATTGTATACTTTTGCATGATACCAGAACTCTGGTTAAGAAACTTAGCAACATAAAATTCATTTTGTTTTTCAGTTATTTCAACAATGAATAGTCTAGAGCCTCCACCTCTCAGGGAACAAAATGTGGGCTGAATCTCTCTTACAAATCAATCCCCGGGCTGCTCAATATGCCTCATTCCATTTGCTCGAAAAATGCGAGTGGTAAACCAGCTAAAGAAGTCGGTTGGTTGTAATCTCCTACTGTCATTTGAGACAATTTTACAAAGCAAGCCAAAGCATGCTTCAATTCAGTAATGGGCATCCTGAACTAAGATAGTGAATGTCTCCTACTTCTGGAAGGGGTGGACTTTGTTTCTTCTGCATTGACTGATCCAGGGCTCTCTGATGTATCAGAGCTGCTAATATCACCATGTCTTTGATTACTAGACCGAAGTTTTGCGAAGATCTTTGACATTACCAAACCTTTCATTCTACTAGCAGCAACCTTTTCGACATCACTTTTAGCAGCATCATTTCTGTTTCTGTCACTGCCACTTCTGCCTAATGTTAGAGTAGCAAGCTCCCCCTTCAAAGCCGTGATATCCTCAGCTGTTGGCACAGAATCCCAGTCCTCTTCAGTGTTAGTTGCAGTGGACCTTGAGCTGCCATGAGACCCTCCAGGGAGAATGGTTCTAATGGACCCTGGAAGATCAGGAGTGCTATTGCCCGCGGATGCTGTAGCCCTGACTTGCTCAAAGAAGAGGACCTGCACAACAACACGCAATGGAAGCCTGTCATTTTGCACAGCATGCATGCACGCCACGGCTGACAGCTTCCTGCAGTCCATTAACTTGCATATTCTCTTTCTCTCACTCTTGCTGATTCCAGGGTGTTCCTGTATTGGGGAGAAAAAAACTAGTTTTAGTGATTAGTCTGAAATTAGTAGTATAGCTCCTATTCTATTTTGTTTTAGAAATATTTTAATTTGATTTGCAGGAATGATGGCAAGAGAGAAAAGATGGAAGTCCAGACCGTATAAAGCAGAACTGAGATGCTTAGATATTACCTTCAGATACATGTCTATGGCCCGGTAAAGTCCATCATGAGAAGGTCTTGAAAAGCTTGGCATAATTTCTGCAAGATTGACAAATTTTGAAAGAGGTAAATTTGGATCTTGTGCAATTTCAGCTAGGTAACCATCAATTAGCTTTGCTACCAACACTTTAGGAGCATCTGGTCCGAACTTGGGGCTTCTACTCTCTTGGAATTCATTTTCAATGGCGTCAGTTTGAGAACTGTGAGTCACAAACTCCTCAACTAAGTTGTAAACTATGTCAACATCATATATTGTTGCTTGTCCAGCCGGAGCTCGAATTAAAAGATCTGTCACTGTTGCTTCCGGAAGCTGCTGGCCAATTCTCCTCATCAACTCATTTCTTTCCATTTCTCCACAATCCAATAAAATTGCTGCTCTTAATAATCTAAGCAAGAAGCTGCAAGAAACAGTTCCTTGCTCAGTGGGCAGCAGCCAAACAATGGTCTCCACCAATGACCTATACTTTATGAAATCATTATTCTGGATCATACCCTTGCTAATACCCGGCAATCTTCTCAGGGCATACGCATTTAAGGCTTCTCCAATTACATCACTTGAAACTCTGCCTTTCGTTTTAATCTTTGTTATCGCACGTTTGTATACATCAATATGAAGCTCACAGAGATCTTCTACCCACCAGTCTTTTGGAACCATTTGTTGTTTCCTTACACCATTCCATTGTGGGCTATTTCCGTTCTCTGATGGGAGCTTTTTCCTATTATAGGTGTATGACCACTCCACCTTGCAAGTATCAATGGAAGCCTTGGAAGCTATGGAATCAAGGCATCGGCTGACCACTTTTAGCTCCTCAGACCATGGAAGAAGAGATTTTGTTGTTTGAAGAACAATGATAGAATCTTTCCAGCTCCTGAATATACTTGAATTTAGGAAGACATCAATCTTATAGATAAGGTTTCCTTTCTCAACAGTCTCATACATCTCAAGGTATTCTGCAGCACATCGAGCGGCAACAACATTGTATGCATTCAGAGTGACTGTCATACCATAACAAAACTTAGCGCATATTTCAAAAGCAGCAGGCCCGCCAGGTATATCCTGAATGTGGATTTCATCACTGTTCTCGTCATCTGATGTTGCAACCAGCTTCTGCATGCGCGCACTTTTGGATAACAACGGAAACTACAGAAACATTATAGTTATAGATGTTAGCAACCAAAAAGGTTTAGGGACTAAAAAGAATTGCAATAGAGACAAATTTAAACTGGCCCCTTTAGAATCGTGCTTATTTTCCTAGACTCTAGTTAAAAAGTTGGGACCATTAACAGCAACCATTATGATGATTAGACCGAAAAATATAATCCATACGCCAGTAGGAACTGGTGCGAAACAGGAGACCTAAATAAGATGTCAATTTATCGTATAAAATTTTAGAGGCAGACAATCTGCATAACTATTTCTTTTTGATGCGAGAATATATTCTCATTGGAGCTCAAAAATATGAGAATTGCATATATGATCATCCACATCACCTATGCTAATCAAAGCACCGTATGCTTTGATGGATGACAGATTGATATGGGTTCATACCTTATGCAGATAGAATTTTACAACCCCGATGTTAACGACCATGTCAGTTGCCAATTCAGCTGCAACATACCTGACATAAATGTTTGTCCAGTCATGTCAGCAAAAGATTAATGCACAAATAGTCACTGAACTTGAATATGGGAAAAATATAAGCAGAAGAAGGACAAAACTTTACAAACAATCACAATGTTAATATTCAATTCATAAATAAACGTTTCATGAATTAATCAAAGATCATTCTGTCTCTCAATGTCATCAAGACAAAACAAAAGGTGGAATAATAAACCAGGGGATACACAAAGTAGAAGCAGTTAAGTCACCACAATTATAAATTGGAACAAAGCTATATAACATTAGTTAGTAAAGGGTTTAAGTCAACTTTGAGCAACACATTTGATCACTCTTGTTTACATCTGAGAAAAACTCATAAACATGCCTTAAAAGCACTATCAGATAAATAACTCATAAACATGAAGAATGCCCACAAACACTTACAAGAAC
Organism: Heritiera fomes; assembly: GCA_032173925.1. NCBI lineage: Eukaryota > Viridiplantae > Streptophyta > Magnoliopsida > Malvales > Malvaceae > Heritiera > Heritiera fomes. Next base: position 24,753,122 of record JAPDPM010000017.1, on the reverse strand, counting down.
TGATGCTTGCAAAACATACCCTATTGATGCAGTTTTTACCCAAAACATAAATATTCCTTTTTCTTCTCTTCAACAGAGGTTGAGAATGATCGAGTTCTTATGTCTATACCGTTACATGTTCTTTCAACTATCAATGTATAAAATTGTTAGGGACAAAAAGGAGAAAAAAAAAGGAGAATAGTTCTGTATTTGGGTCTTTCTGTTGTGTTCAAACTCGAATGCAACCAAACCAGCAATGAATCGAACACTAAAAGAAAACTAGTTTCTAGATATCAGAACCGAGGAAAGGGAAGCTACTTCAATCTTCAATAATAAATATGTCATCTATATGGCTATTATGACCTTGAAAATATTTCTTGTGCTGGGTAATAAGGCATTCCAAACTTAAAATTATAAATTTTAAAGATAAGATTTGAGCACTTCTTAGTGCCAGAGAAGAAAAACTCAGAAAAACAGATGCTCCCATAAATTAGTCATACGGGGAAAAACAAATTGCAAAGGGAAGGGGAACCAAAACGAAGCAAAGTAGGAGAGGCAAGTAATAAAAATGCTAATGAGAGCCATTACTATAAATATAATGTCTTTCCCGCATACAGAGAGGGAAAAAAGAACAAAGAATTTAAATTGTTAGCTTCCTTTCAAGCTCACCTGATATTGTCTCCATCAGTCTGAAATGAATCAGGCTTGGATCCCAGTTTCATAAACTTCATCTTGCTAAAGAAAGACTGAAACCTCTTCTCTTTCTAACTATCAAAATTTCACCTCCTCTTAAAGCTACGAATATTCCTCTGGCACCAAAATCACCACTAAGGAAATCTCCAATACCTGAGCTCCTCAATGTCAAAATAATTCGATTTCAACCTCAGCATGGAAGGATCAAAAGAAAGTCATATGCATTTCTTAGCATGACCGAGTCTTTCGCACAAAATGTGGCCACATAAGGGGAGAAAGGAATAAATGGAGACAGTGACTTTACAAAGACTTCGAGCTAGGAAGAGACCTGAAAGAAGTGGGTAGCTTCCTTGTTGACAGAAAGCAAAGACTCCGAGCTGAAAAGATCAGCTAAGAAGACTGGACAATACACACTCTCAGAACATGTATAATTCTCAAAACCAAAGACTCCCTCTCACACACACCTACAACATTACCAAGAACTTTTCTGATCCACAAAATTCTTTAAACCGAAAACCTAGAAAACACATTCATTACAACTCTTCTGTTTTAACCTTTTACTCCTAAGGTTAAGGTAGAAAACCTGCAAGAAAAGGAACAACATTTCTCAGCATGAGTTGAAGAAACAAACAAATTACTGGATATGAAGCATCAATTTTGGAGGTTTCTAAAAGCTACTAAACTAATCATCAATTCCAACAAAATTGCTCCAAAGTAGATAGGAGAAACTGGTAAATTTCATCATAATCTAAAATTCAGAAATATTACACAAATATCAATTCAGGAACATACCGATGTTCTTACAACAAAATCAAGCACTAAGAAATGAACCACAAGAATTTATGCTCAGCTCAAAAAGCACAAGTACAGAACCGAAAATATCTCCTGTTTGCCATTTTAAGACAAGAAATGAAAGAACTTTAAATAGACCCAATAACACAAAAAAATGGCATCACATCAACAAGATCATATATCTTCATTGCGAATTGTTCCTCTGTGGTAAAGAACAAAAGAAGAAAACCAAAAAGAAAGGCTAAAAAGCACCTCAAACTGAAACAAAACAAAGTGTTTGATTCAAAAACAGGCCATCAAAAACATGGAGAAGAGAAGCAGATTTGGAGCACTAGAAAGAAACTGAGCATACCTTGGAAGGGTCACTAGAAATGCCCCAAAGCATCTCCCTTTACCATCACTCTTCCAAGTACTAAGAATCCAACATCTACCATCAACACGCCAAGAACAAGCAGGATGTTAATTGTTCAGTGGTTGAAGCAATCGCAGTATCTTTCCAGCCAGGACAACAAAGAAACACCAATCCAACAAAAGCAGCCCCACATAGCATAAAAACAACCCAACCAAAAATCACATCATAAAGATGAGCTGGTCCTCATCTTTTGACACCCATCACTTCTCTCCTCCTTAGCATTTCCCGCAAAAAGCCAAATCTCAGAATGTTCCCACTCTCACTCTCACACCCTCTCTCTCCCTCTCTTTCATCTCCTTTGAATCAGCACCACCGCCCCCACCGCCACCACTACAAAATCCTCACCCTCTTATCCCACATATATTCTGATTTCAACCCCCACCAGGCCACCACCATCACTCTGCCAAACTTTCCTATTTTATATATATATATATATATACTAACCCAAACTTCACCTCTCTTCCCTTTTGTGTTTTGCATAAAAAAATTGCAAACTTTTTGTAATTCACTTTTGTAAAGCAAGAAGCTTTGATGGTGCAAAAAGAAAAAGGGTGGGACCCATCAAAGTTATGAATCTTGATTAAAAAAATGTTAACTAATTCTTAATTGTACATTGATTTTTCTTAAAATAACACTTTCACTATGCAAGCAACGTTAACCAGAGCCATCATAGTTTTTGGTTTTATTGGTTTTACAGTCTACATTCTTACAATGAAAACGCAGGCAGCACGCCAGTTCTGACAAGAACGACTTTGGTGTTCCTTTATCAGACACAAACTGACTTTCACTTGGTTTGAGTGCGGCGTGTGATGAAAAGAATCCCCTGTTTACCACAAAACGACCCGTCAATCCCCCTCTCGTACTTTGATAATAATGCGTTCCATCTCATTTCATTGCTTTCTTCTTTAACTTTTTTTCAAGTAAATTAAAAAGAAAACTACTGCTATAGTGCCACTGAAGTGAATATTATAGTTACCAGTGAAGTGAAATATTATAGTTACTATGGCCTCTCTCTGGGTTTCACGTGGCCCTGTTATGGCCTTTTTCTTTTCATCTTCTTCTTTTTTTTTTTTTTGAAAGCCTTTTTCTTTGAACTTGGTCGCTTACTTTTAACATTCATATGTTTGCCTTATCTAGAGTTTTTTTTTTATGACCAAAGTGTTAATACACCTTTTTATATAAATGAGACAGCAATTTTGAAAATAAGAAAAAAAATAGATATTGAAATTCAAATTTTAAATTTATTAAAAGTTATTTTTAAAAAAATTGCATGATTCACGTGGTAGTACAAGTCTATTTATCCACTTAATTGAAGCCTTATTAATGGATTTGTAATTTAAAAGATATTCTTTGGACATGGGTCGGAAAAACATAGTTAAGGTTGGTTGAAGCATAATTAAGAAAAATAATTGATGTATAACTTAATTAAGATTCTTTTTTTTTAACATTTTCATGTTCATTTGTGCTCAGTTACATGTAAAGAATAAGTCTTTTACATATTTTATATATATATATATATGTTTTAATTTGAACTCAATAAAATGTCTGATGTCTCATTCAAATCTTGTTTCTTTAAATGTTAAAAGTAACTTTAATTGATGTTAACATCACACCACTGATTTACAATCATAGCATGACTTAGACTTAAAAAATAAAAAATAAAAGACAGAGAAGTATAATAGTTGACAACTTCCACTCATTTAACATAAGGTTAGGATGAAATCTAATAAACTATATGAATTTACGTTTAGTCCATTTAATTTACATAATTTTTTAAAAAGTGATTTTCAGTAGGTTTAATATTTAAATTTTGGTATTAATATTGTCTTTTTTATTCTCAAATTGCAACCTCTTGTGAAAAAAAAAATAAATTAAGCATAATTTTTACTATTTCTTTATTTAAATTTATTTTTTTATTTAATAAAAATTGATATGATATGATTATTTTATGTAAACATATACTCATTTTTATTCAAATCATATTAGATAATTACATTATTAAAAAATCAACCATTTATTACTGTAATCACTATTAAATCTATTGAGATAAACTTTTATTATTTAATTATCACATAAAATGTATAATAAATGTTTTTTTTTTTTGCTAATGTAATTAGTTGTCATGTTTTAAATAAAATATATGTTGGATAGAGTACAAAACTGGTGGGAATAAATGTTAAATTTTCTTCTAAATATTTTATATAATTGATTGTCCAATCAATCACAATGATGAACAAAATCTAATATAAGTAGTGGACAATGTGACCACAATCTTTTTCCTTGTCGAATCTTTTATTCCCTTCACCTCACATGCAGTGCCACAATCCACTCAATCCAATGTCACTATTAAATTTTTTTTTGGTGGAAATGTCACTATTAATTTCAATCCTTCAAAAAATAACAAAATTGCATACATTTTATCATATTCTTCTCTTGAACAGATCCCCATAATAATGCTTAATTTTACTAATAATAATAATATTAGTTTTTTAATTCTAAAATGTTTTTTTTTAATTCTATTTAGACTCTTTGGTATGCACTCCTGAGGCAGATTTTTGCTCAAAATTAGCAGTAGAATCTATGCAATGTGGGTTAAATCAAAAGGACTAATAATCAGTATAATGCAGATAACAATTCTTGCCTTATTTCTTTCTTGTGCAACACTCAAAGGTCCCAAGTTGCTAATTTGGATGTCTAAATCTCAATACAATAATACGATGTGTAATTATCTTCTTTTTTTGGTTTAGGGTATTACATGATGAAATGTGTATATTCTTTTCTTTTTTTTGCAAATTATATTTTCAAATTTTAATATAAAACGTTCGCATTGAAATTTCAAATTTTAATAACTGAGTAGTTTTTATTGGAAAATGATGTTTTAATATTAATATTAACAAATATATAAGAGTTTGCCTTTTTTATATATTGATAGTTAAAAATTTTAACTTCATAATCTATAAACGTGCTTAAAAGACTATCACACTCATTTTTTATTTTAATATGTCTTAAAAAACATGTCACTCTATTAACTTCATCTTCGGAATTAAAAACTTCAATAATAATATATGAGATAATATCTCAATAAATAAATCTAGCTTATTACCAATACAATATCAGTCATCAATTTATTAATTTCATCTACATTTTGAATAAAATGTAGAGAATCACTTTTTTATTATGCAACTTAGACCTAATTTCTTTTCAAATGTATAAAAATTTTAATACATATTAATTATATAAATTGCTTAATATTATTTGATATTAAAATAGGTATAATATCCTCACATAGACTAAATTTGTTGATATATATGTTTAAATTTTCAAAAGACAGATGTACAGATGAAAATTTCTGTTAATAACATTGAAGAATATTAGTATTCATGAAACTTGATACAAGCACAGCCATTTCAGGTGATGTGCCACTGCCCACTTGAAGAGAAAGGCAGGATTGTGGATGTCAATTTGTGTTTGGCCTATTTCACCCGTACCATGTGGTCTATTGCAAATTGGAACAGTCTTTGCCCTACATTATCTAATGCTATATGACTCTTCTTTTCTGATAAAAACCATCTTTCTAGCTCAAAGGAAAATTCTTGACTTCAAGGAGGGGACTAGGGGTGTAAAACGGATCGAAGCCCGCGGGTCAATCCACCAAACCCGCGGGCTTTTAAAGGGTCGGATTTCTTGTTTTATGCCCGTTTTTAGGGCTGGCCCGTGTGGGCTGACAATCCGCGCGGGCCGGTTCATAAGCCCGCGGGCTGGCCCACGGGTCAGCCCCATTTTATTTATTTTTATATATTTTGTTTTTTAATTATATTATTCATGTATTTTTATTTCTTACAAAATAATACATACATGACATGATTTTATTATATTCTAAAAAAAAAAGAAGTTGGAAAAGTTTAATGTTTAATAGAAATTTATGTTTTTTCAAGATTATAATTATTTATTTTAAAAATATTATAAGTGAATTGTAATTGTATTTAGATTGTATTTATATATGAATTTTAATGATTTTTTAAAATTTATTTTTATTATTTTTATTTAAAAATATGTGACCTGCGGGCCGGCCCGGTCCGCATTAAAAACGGACCAGGCATATCAAATTTGGCCCGTTTTAAAAACGGGCCTAAACGGGCTTGGCCCGTTTAAGCTTGTTTCCGTACAGCCCGCCCCGTACCCGCCCCGCCCGTTTTACACCCCTAGAGGGGACCAGTTTGTTCTTATAGTTTCAGATTTTACTCCGTAGAACGGACGGATTTGAACAATTTAAGCTTGGTTTAGTAATTGTTACGTTTTTTTTAGAATAATTAAGTCCAAAGTTCAAATCCCCTTTTGATCTTTCTTTTTTGTACCTCTCTATAAACAAAAAAAAGACTAAATTGAAAAAAAATAGAAAAATTCGTTAACCGAATAATTAAGTTCCGAATTACCTTCCTACTTTGTAACGTAGCTAGCAGATTAGCAAATTTTTATTCTTACTATTTTCTATACATTCGAAGCAAAATCTTAATGTTTCTAACTCGAATCAGTGCCCTTTTACACTTAGACTTCTTTCCTATTACTGAACAATTGTGAAACAAAGGCATAGATTCAACCTTAACTAGCAAATTTTCATTTTAGATAATTAAGAGTAAAGAATGAAATTACTTGAATTTGAACCTAAATTTTATAACATATCACAATTTTTTTTTAATTATTAGATTAAAATATTGTTGGGTTTAACCAGCAAATTTCTGTCTGCTCAAACCACCGTTGTTGTAACAAAAGAAGGGTTGAACTAATGAAGAAATTAATGTGGGCATTTACAACTCACCCAAAGGCCGAAAGTGCTGATCTATTGCAGACAATTGATAAAGTAGGAAGCTTTGTGTTACTCAAATTCAGGTAATTATGGCAAGGCATATGGCCACGGATTCCCTTGCTCTTGCTAAACGCATTGGAAAGTTATATTTAAGCTTAAAAAATTTTCAGACAGAGAACCATGAACTCTAATCATTATGATGGTCAATATTCTGAGTTTGATAACTTAAAAAACAAGATCTTTCTGACATATTTGTAAACATAAGTTTGATGGGTTTTGCTTTCTAGACTCACAGTTTCAATGGAGAGGAAGAAAAACTAAAAAAAAAAAAACCCTTTTGTAGCTGTGGTTCAATGAACTTGCAATAACTTAAAGTTGAAATCTGTAGACTCACAAGAAAATACTTTTTCATGAATTCATTAGATTTGCTGCAAATAAATTTGATTGAATTGATTCAAATAAAATATATTAGGTGAATTTTAAATAACTTTGACTGTTAAAAACAATTAACATTCTCAAGCCGTTTATTCTTTTATGATAGCTCATCCAGGATCCCATGTGTAGAACAGGTTACGGGCCGGACCGGGCCGGTTCCGAACCGGTTTTCACCGGTTCCGGTCCTAACCATGAGAAAACTGGTTCGAACCGGTATCAAACCGGTCCGGTTCGGACCGGTTCTATTTCCTATAAGAGGCGAACCAGCCCGGTTTGCTGGACCGGTTCGCCTCAAAACCGGACCGAACCGGTTTAAATCGGTTCGGTCCATTTTTTTTTTTGCTTTTTAGACTTTTTATTTCTAAACATTTATATTAATTTATTTTAATATATATTAATATATTTTAATAATTTAATCTAATAAATTTATTTTTATAATAAATAATGTTAATAGTTTAATTTAACAATAATTTATTATAAAGTTATATTATAATTTATTTAATTAATGTAACAATAATGTAAAAATAAACTATTATAAAATTATCTAATAAAATTATTGTTATAATAAATTAAAGTTATATTATGAATATAATATTATGATAAAATGATATTTGATTCAAAATACAAATAATGATATTATGAATATTATTATTATATTCATTTTGCATATCTTTATTTATATTCATTTATTATATTCATTTTGCATTTAAAATAATTTATTATATTTGAAATATCATTTACTTAATATTTATTCATTTATTTATTTATTCATTTATTTAATATGTTTTTAAAATATTAATTCATTTTATATTTTAAATATTTATTTTAAACATAGATAAGTATAACATTAATTAATTTGGTATGTAATAATAATAATAATAATAACAACAACAACAACAACAAAGGAGAAAAAAGCAGAGAGTAGGAGACCAAAGATTTTTTACGTGGAAAACCCCTTCAAAAGTTAGAAGGGTAAAAAAGTTAGAAGCCTCTTTTTATTTTTTTTAATTTAATTAAAATAAAAAAAAGAAAAGAAAGATTGATGGGCAACAGCCAAATGGCCGTTGCCCATTAAAAAGCAGACTCGCAGAGGCATCAAAAAGCAGACTCGCAGAGGCAAGCCTCTGCGAGTCTGCATGCTGCAGTTGCACTGCAGTGCAACTGCAGTTTTTGTTTTTGTTTTTTTAAACCGGACCGGTTCGAACCGGTCCGGTTATGAACCGGGCCCTTAACGGGCCCAGTTCTTAACGGGCCGGGCCCTTATCGAGCCCGGTTTTAATAAACTAAAACCGGCCCAGCCTGGTAACATATCGGGCCGACCGGTTCCGAACCTGTACAGTACCGATTCGGATTTTGGGCCGGATTGACCCGATCCGGTTACGAACCGGGTCGGGCCAACCCGGCCCAATAAGCAAGTCTACCCATGTGATCATATCATATGTAATTGGGCTCTTTGAAATGTAAGTTTCTGCAAGATAGAAGTGATAAATATGATTAATATTTATTCTAGTTAATCGGAATCTTTTCCATATCTCATCAGATTCTTTCACATAATGGACTAATTAAAGAACTAAGGTTTTTTTTTCATTTTTTTAATGTCTTTTAATAATCTCATATGCAGCTAACGGTTATAAATCTTCTGATCTGCAGTTGATTTGTTCATAGCCCAAACTCAAAACTAACACAATGAACGCCAAACCATTTGCAAAGCTCAACTTGCCGAAACTGAGAAGATGAATATTGTAGTAGATCTCACAATTCAAGCATACATATTTCATGTTCATATCGTGAAAAATATATATACTATTATATCAAAATTCACGTAAATACGTTAAACATAAAAATTGTCTAACTTATCTTTTTTTTTCTTTTTTATTTTAATATCATACTGCATATCATGTCTAAAATTATTTTATCTATCATAAAAATTAAAATTATTTCAAGCTAAAAGAAGTGAAGAAATGAACTGAAGTAGTGGACTACAAAGCATGCATGAAAAGCTGTTACAGTTGTGAATAGGTATATAGAATGGATTGAGTCATCAGACAAAGTTTATTGGAGAAGAACAGATCCCACTAGTAATTCACTTGACATGATAGTTACATGTCACCTAATCATAGTCTCTGTGACAAATTGACTACCTATGATTCTATCCTTCCAGCTTCTATGGGGTAGGGTAGAGAGTTAGGCTTTTCTTTTTATGGCTACTAATTTTAACTTTCTTAATTTTTCATAATTCAAAATAAAAATAAAATTCTTTTGAGTGCGAATTTAAATTTTACAATATGTTATCTTTTTCTTTAAACAGTAAGATCAAACAGTTGTTGACAATTTAAACTTTGTTCGTTGCCAAACCAACAACCTAGAAATCATGATATATATTTGGTTCTTTTTCCAACAGCTAAGTACACCCAGCCATTCCTTAATGAACTCCTCCAACTCACATGAATCATCTATTTTCGTTGATAACCGTTGTGATCCGTTGATTGAATAATAAATTTAAAATTTTTGTAATTAGAATTCAATTTCTAATAACTTCAAATATCAACAAAAAGAAAATCAGAGATTCAAGCTAGATAACCTTTATTGGAAACGAGGTTGCTGAACAGAAAAGCTGGCGCAGTTCTGTCTGAGATGGAAAATGGAGTTATGGGCCTACAATTGCAGTTCTGGCTTGGGTCAGCAGAAACAAGTAGATGGACCCAAACCTAGGCCCTTCTTTAAAGCCCTGGTGTGGGCTGTTGAAATTTCTTTAACCAAACCAGGAAAAACTTGCATCTCTCAACAGGAAAAAGAGAAAAAGATCATGTTTGAGCTTGACCTAATCGTTATTAGTTCCTAGCAGCCAAACAGGGTACATCACTAGCAGTGCCTCTACCTTATCATAGGCCGGGCTGGGACAGATAATAAAAGATTTAGCTTATGCCCAAGCTTGGCCGGTCCGTAAATTCAGGCATGATATTTTGTCTAAATCCGTTTTCGTTTTGTGCTGTAAGCTCGAGCCCGGTTCTCCCAAATATATTAATTTTTGGTCGGACTCGGGCTTTGAAAAGCTAACACATGGTCCATTTTTAAAACGGGCTTAAGAATTTTATCAAAGTTCGATTATTGTATTAAATATTTTTGTTTAAGTCTGATCAAATTTCGGATAAGCTTTCGGACTTGAGTGGATAACCAGACCATTGAGCAAATCTAGCAATGCCTAAGTGGATTTGATTCGTCAGAAAGCTACTCTCAACTGTATATGTCCCTGTCAATTGTCAAAGTCTTGGATATTGTTGCCTTCGAAATTGAATTATAACCTTGTAATTTAATGTTGGGAGATAAAGATTTGATCAAACTAAACATTTGTGGATCTGCCGACCAATGAATAAATACATTGACAAAAATAAATACATTGACAAGGACAAGGACAAGGAGGATGAGATGTGTGGCACGTATAAGAGATCCAAAGGCTTTTGGTTAGGTAAAGACGTCTAGTGTTTCACATTTGAAAACCAATATAAATATATGTATTTTGGCCACAAGGGAGTGAATGTGTATCGACTGATGCAGTGGGATCTGAAGGCTAAGTTGGAGACAAGCAACGTGCATGTTTTTGAGATTGTTGAGGTCCATATTTAGGAAATATCACATAACTACCTTTTACCAAGTGATTAAGAAAGAATTGTAAAATATTATAGGGTTTAAATTCAAACTCAAGTAATGTTATTCTTTTTTTACTTAAAATCTCAATTTGACAGTAAAAAAAAATTGTAAGGGTAGTGATGTGGGTTAGGTTAAAGATTACTGAGCTTTTCTATAAGTCAAGCTGAAGACAATTAGGCCGAAGGATAACTTAAGCCCAAGAGGAAAGAAGATTCAGAAGACTCATAAACGATCCACTGGGTTATTATTTAAGCTGTGAGTCTTAAAAGTAATTACGCGCAAATTCACTCTTATAAATAGGTCACAGGTATTATTTTTAACTCTAAGCTCTATTTGTCTACTAAAACGCTGCCAAAACCCTGTCTGACTTAAGCATCGGAGTGCGCGCACAGGAGAAAACCCCTGCGCCCTCTCACTTTTCCTATTTCGCAGAAATCTTAGAGACAGACTAATGCGAAGATCGAGGATCCAACGTCAGCAAACATTTATTGTTATTTTAGGCAACAACAAATAGGTTTTTAAATTTATTAAAAATTATTTTTTTAAAGGAATTATATAAACCAATTGAGTTAAATTTTAAATTTTTACGTACATATATATATATATATATATATATATATATAACTATTTACTACCCATTACCCAACTATATTTATAGATAAGATTTGCTCTTTGGGGAACACCCCTTAAGCTTTTGTTGTGATATCATTGCTTAAGGTAACAAATGGTGGAAAATAAGATAATTCACATAAGAGAACTTTAACTTTAGTTGTTAAACATTCAATCTAAAATTAATTTAAAATAAAATGAAAAGTCTAGCTCAGCTCCATATCCAATAGAGGTGGTATCACATCATGTTAACATTAATAATCTTAGTTTAGCCAAACAAAAAATTGACTAGAACATAATTTTTTTTTTTTATAATCCTCTCGCGTACATAAAACAATTATACAACAGTTAAAGCATTGCTCAGCCAGTCCCCAAAAAAATTCATAAAAAATAACGAAGAACTTGCAAAATTAAAGAACTAAATAAACAACCACAAATTCCAGTCTAATCATTCGCCTAATCAAAATCTAATCTTTTACAATGCTTTGCCGGTGGCAAAGGACTCTCCACCTCTTCATCGTCATCGGAAGATTTGTCTTTTGATTAACGACAATACTTGTTTCCTCCGGTCCCGCAGGTAAATTCAAGTCAAAGTCACGTTGACTTTGGTTCGAATAGTTTACACCGTCGCTGCGACTGTTATTATTGCTACAAGCTTCGTAGTGGCATCGCTTATGTCCTCCTAAGGCTTGACCAGAAGAAAATGTCTTGTAACAAATTGAACACGTGTGAGTCTTGCCACCTTGGTTGATAGGAGGTGAATTTGCAGCCACCGTTGCTGTGGTGGCAGCAGTGGTGGTGCTGGGGTGTTCTTCATCTCCAACAACTTTCCTGTGGCTGGCCTTGTGGCCTCCTAAGGCCTGATAAGATGGAAATGCTTTGTTACAAACTGTGCACTGGTAATTATTCAGGGAGGCTTTGGCTGCAGCTGAGGGGCTGGTTCTGGTTGTGGTTCCCTGAGCGGGCATGAGAAGGCAGAGAGCTAAGTATTCTTCTTCTGTTAGAGGGTTTTCAATTCTGGGTCGTTTTGTTCTTTTCCTCTTTGTCCACGGCTCAACACAGTGGAGATCGACTGCATCGGCATGGTGGAGCAGTGAAGGTGTTGAAGTTGGAGAATTCAACGTTTCAAGAGCCATTAAGAGATGGTTTTGTATGGTTTTTTCTCTTGGATTTGAGTGATGAAGGAGGATGGAAGGAAAGTGCTTAACAAGTGGAGAGGAAAAGAGAGTTTGCGAAGAGTAGAAGAAAGTCGTCTTTAGGCAATGAAGTGTGGCGCCAATAAACTCTTGATTAAATAGGAACTGTGGCTTTTTGTAGAATTTAAGCAGTTAAATAGGAACGGTGGCTATTTGTAGAATTTGAGTTCAAATCCAATGAACTTGCTCTTATTTTTAGTTATTTAATTTTTTTTTAACACAAAAAAAAGTGGCGTGGGTAACTATAGTTAACAGCAAAAGCAAATAAACGTGTGTAGCAATGCCAATGGGGTGAAATAATAATTGTATGATCTAAACCTTTGACAAAAGATTAAAATGAAAAATATTTAAAGTTAATAATAATTATAATATATTATAAGAGATTTTATAATTTATGTTATCTCACTTAATATGAAATTATTATAATTAATGTAACATACAATATATAACAATTTTACCAACATTGGTTGGGATTGAGTGGTAAAAGACTCATTTCCCCTTAAGTATGATCCGGGTTCGAGTCATGCGTATGGAGTAAACTGTGCTGGGCCTGGGAGGGGCGCCTCACTTCCATGTGGCCTGACAGTTTCCCGACTCCGGATTAGTCGCATAAAGCGGATACCGGAAGGTCAAAGACAAAAAAAATATATAACAATTTTATGTAATTTATTATAAATCGCATGATAAGAGATTATTTTAAGGTAAAAATATATACAAATATATAATTCTTCAAAAAATTAATAATAACATGCAAATAATTATTATAATTTAATTACTATTTATTAATTATTTTCTATATTTTGTTTTAAATTACATGTTAGGAGTTTACACCAAGAGATTATATAATTTATTTTATGTCGCATTGCATGATAAAAATTTCACTAGAACATACATTGATAAGAGATTATGATTTTGAAATTAAAATTAATACATTTATTCTAAATGGCATGTAACATGTATACTTATGATAATTAAATATATATATGATTTATTTTAAATCTTGTTATACCTTATAAGAAATTATTTTAAGTAGAAATAAAATATATGAACTTTTTAAAGATATTAATATATTTAAAAGATTATCTGGAATTTTCATCCTCTAATTTATTTTTTAAATAATTAATTTAAAAGGTTAATAAAATAATAACATAATTAAAATTTAATCTCTAATTCCCAATTAGGCTATAATCCAAGCCCAATAACCAGATAGGCCGATATCCTAACCCAATAAACGTCTTCTGCCAGCTCTCACTCCCACCAGCCTGAGGAACCACTCAGCCCAATTGTTCTTCAAAGCGACGTCGGTTTAATATCCTCTCTCCCCCATCAGTTTGTTTAATCCTAGTATTTCTGATCGGTAGTCTTTTAATTCCCTCCCAAAATATAAAATAGAAACTAGGAAAGTAAACTAATCAAGTTATTCATGAATTATTCGAGTTTGATGCGATAATTATTCGAGTTTAATTTATTTATTTTCGAGCCTAATTTAAACTAAAATTATTTGAATATCAAGTCAAATTAAGGTTGAGTAATTAAATATCCGATTTTAATAGTATGCGAGTTTTAATGATTTTTTTTAATTTTAATATATATTTGATTATTTAACTATTAAATTACGTTTTTAACCTCATATTTATGAAATATAACAAAAAGAAAAAACCCATTAGCCCACGCCGCCCCAGGTTCTTAACCCTAACTCCAGGTCTCCATCTCAAATTCCCACATCCGAATTCCATTCTCACGACATGAGCTAACCCAACCCTACTGCCATCGGCGCCGCTCCCTTCAATCTCTCCCTTAATTGGTTAGTCTCATTTCACTCAAGTGTCTTCCTATCTTCTCTCTTGAGTCTTGAGTCTCGATTCAATGGAGTAGCAAGGTCGACTGATGCCTACTCCTAGTTCCAGTTAGCGACGCTGCGACAGGACACTGGATTGACCAGCAAAGGATTGAATAGCAGCAAATCTCCTCAGCTAAGGTTTGTTTTTGCAAATCTCCATGTCCAAAACAAAGCCCACTGTCTGGTTTCAAACTAGATCATTGATTTGAAACCTAATATTTGTTTTATTTGCTTAATTAATTTATTTTAATATTATTGATTTGTTTTGTTATTTCTTTACTGAAACTTAATTTATTGTTTGGTTTTGTTTGCTGCGACAGAACACTAGATTGAACAGCAGCAAAATAGTAGCAAATCTCCTCATCTAAGGTTTGTTGTTGCAAATGTTGATTTATATTATGCAATGACTAAAGAATAAAATATATAAATAATCATGACTTTTTAGACATGATAGTACTGTAACATATATTCTTATTTTAAGAATTTGGAAATTTGATAATTTTTTTCTTGCTATTATGGCTATGCTAGGATCAACAGTGACTTTGGGATATATATTTATATATATATATATATATATTCGGATTTTAAATGAGCTAAAACTATATAAACAATTGTTTTAAAATGATTACATTTGGGACTTTTTTATTTTTGATTGATGATTGAACCAATATATACACACACTCGATTATAAAAAAAAATTCAAAATTAATGGTCGAATAAAAATCCTTTTAGTTTTTTTTTTTTTGAATATTATGAGGGTTATTTGTTTTCAGTGAATTGATCTTAGTTCTTTTTTTTTAAATAGTTTTCTATGAGTTTTATTAATTTATATAATTGTATTGATAAATGGGCTTGGTAGTAGCCTTTGAATCCAATGACTTGTTCCCCTGTTCATGAGCTGTCTGTTTTTGTTACTTTACTGTCTTTTACTACTTCCTGTTTTCTTCATCTATTTTGCTGTTTACACTGCTAGCTATTATGGCTTCCATGAAGATTTTCATCTTTCAGGAGCCATCCTTTATCATCAATAAAACTCAGAGCTTATCAAAAAAGTATAAAAAGATAGTAGTAAATTTTTCATACTCCATAATTTAGTTGTTACATGATTTCTGAGTTGTATTTTGTGTTGTTTATGTGTTTTGAGATCAATTTTAAATTATATTCTGACTTATGAGTTGTATAAAGTAAGAGTTTGCATATTGTTTAGCATAATTTAAATACTTAAATTGTCAACTCATCCTACATTTTGATCTGTAGGAAGTTTTGGAATAAAAAAGACTTCTTTGAGGATCAAGCCTCACTATTTGTCTTTTTTACTAAGTAGGAGTATGAATTTTCAGTTCTAAGTTCTATGGTGTTTTTTGTTTGTTTTGGATTGTATTGACTTATTGTGTTGTATATTGAGTTTGCACATTAGATTATTTTGATTTGAAAAAGTTGTATTGTTTATGTGTTTTGAGTTGTATTCTGATTTATGAGTTGTAGTTTATGTTTACATATTAGAGATATATATATATATATATATTTATTTGCATATTAGATTTAGTTTAAATTGCAGAAGTTATATTTTAAATTGTTTTTTGAGCTATGATTATTTTTATTGGGTTTAAATAGTATTTATTTTTATTTTTGAGTTGTATTTGAATTTTGGTTGAAAAATGACAAGTGAAATTGAAATTATGAAATTGAACTCGAGCCTTGAGCTGAGCTTCGAGCGGATCAAGTATCTCGCGAGCCGAGCTTTGAGTTTCGAATTTTCAAACCGAGCGGAGCTCGAGCCTGGTACTGGATCATCTTGACTCGGCTCGATTACACCCCTAATAGAAACGAAGTTCTTAGGGTTTCTATCGTTGATTTCCTATAAATAATTATACTTTTTGAATTAATTTTTTGGAATTTGAAGCTCCAATTTCATATGGATCCACGATACACCGGGGAGATACTCAAGTAAGTTTGAACTAAATTTATTTACTTATTAATTTTTTTTGCATGGATGGATTTTATTCAAAAATGTAACTTGTATTAAAACTTTTTTTTTTTTGAATTTATATTTTTGCAGACATTTGGAGAAGCAGAGTGAGATGCTTTCAGAAACCCATTCATTATTTTCTCATGAATTGCATAAACTTCAGGTTATTTTCTAATTCTCCTTTTCTTTTCTCTTGGTTTATAATAAAAAAATTACTAAAAGGCTTTTGCTGTTATAGGTAGAAGAAGAGATGTTGATGCGCAAATTTTATGAACTTATGGAGGCTCAACGTCAAAATAGAATGGTATGCCTTTGATTTTTAGACTTTTTTGTTTATTTCATTGAATTTCTCTATTTGAATTATATTTTTTCGTAACCAAACTGAGCACTGGAAATAATTTTATGTTTTAAATGTTTTTGTACAGAATGAAAAGAATGATAATGTTAACACTTCAGATGATAGTGAGAAAGCTTGAATTGGTCCAATTTGCAGTGAAGTTGATGAAAGAGGGAATTCAACTGCTTTAGTTTGTACAAAGAGTGAGAAAGCTTGTTCAAGTATAATCTCAATCATGAACCCTAATCTCTTTTATTGTAGCATTTGAATTTCCTCTCCCCCTCTTGGGGTTGGGTTGTTTATAAATTATTTGTCAATTTCAGTGATTGTTCAATAGTTTTTAGTCTTAATCTTGTTTCATTCTAACATGATAATGATTCTATTAAAATTAAGCATTTGATAGACGGTTTGTTCATCAGATTATATGCTGATATGCACTTCTATCTTGTAAAGGCTCTGATGATGATGATGCACTTCTATCTTGTAGTCTATCAGATTATTTTGTTGGTTCTTTAAGATCACTAGAGACCTTTTTCATTTTGTAAGACAGCAAATTTATACTTGGGGATGTGAATTTGGATAAGTTTGTTATGTAGTGGATGATGTTTCTCTCTTTATTCGGAACTCGAATCCTTTCCTATGATACAATGAGAATTTGGTATGCCAGTATCAACATAAGATTTAGTCAAAAATTATCGATACAATACCCTAGCTTTTGTAGATAGAGAATCTGTTCTTCTTTGTTTTCACTCTTTGGGAGCTTGAATCTTGTATGGTCGCTGCCAATTCTCCTACTAACCTTCTACTTCTCTTGTTTAAGATCTGCTATTAAGTATGTTTTGATCTTTAGAACCTGGAAGATCAATTATTGAATTCTGATTTTCTAGTTTCCATGGATAAGCCACTGTATTGGAATTAATGTTTAGGACTATTTCCTTTCAGTTGGGCTGAATGATTTCATCAGGTGTTTAATTATAAAATAATAACTAGAGGAAACCTCTAATGAAAATATGGAATGCTCACAAGAGGATTTTGGAAGGGACACATTTGAGGGTTTTTTTTTTCTTATTTAATTTACAATGTCCGGAAGTAAATAGCAGCAAATTAGAAAGAAAAAACGTCTGGGAAATATGCAAATGGGAAGGTTGTGCAAGTGTGAGCTATTACCCAAAGCATAGAAAATGTAAACTCTGTTTGGTTCTGTGAAAATGATTTCAGAAAATGATTTTTGGAAAACATCAAAAAAATTTTCTTTGTTTGGATGAATTAATGAAATATATTTTTTGTTTTTTATTGTTATGTGAAATTTTTGTTATCTTTTTTCATGATATTAATGTACCTAACAAAATATTAACAATTTGTTTTGGTTCAAGTGGACTCTCAATGAATGCCGAAGTTGCATGCAATGTTAAGTGAATTGAATGTATTACAACTTATTAAAGGTGCGGCATCATAACAAATCAGAGTGGCGAATCAGAGGCGTGGTGGGCCCATAACCCACAGGTCCCAGGATCGCAACCTGGCTCTGATAAGAGTGGCTTCCTGTGTAAATATTTTTGCTGCCAATCATGAATCATCATGCCCCACTATTTTTGGATATGTTTGTTCCATGTTTCTATCCAAAACCATTCAACAGAACTCTAACATCCTCTTATTATAATCCCACACAAATCCATCAATAATTTTTTTTTTTGGTAAAATGAGAGGGACAAGGTCAAATGTTTTAGATTCGATCTTCATACTTGCAAAACTCCCACCTCTTAAAAGTGGGAACATAACCGTTTGAGCTAATGCTTAAAGTCAAGGAAACCTTCATCCATGTTTTTGGATTGATCAAATTGAGAAAAGACAAAAAATTCATATCCTCAACAAATCTAATCTTGTTTTATTATGAAGACTCACTTAAGCTTTAATGAATGAAGAAATATTAGCAGCAGTGACGGATCTTGACATTTGATTTTGAGGAAACCAAGTACTAACGTAAAACTATATAAAGATAGTTGAGTTTTATATTTATGTATTAATAACATAAAACATATATGTAAAAAATTATAAATTTTAATAATCATATAGAAAGCATAAAGAAAGAAAATACATCAAATAAATAATTTTATCTAAAATTGTAAGCGATGTTCTTTTAAAGAAACAAAATCTTCAAAAATTGAGTTCGAACTAAATGTCTCAATAATCTCTCTTTCGATGTTGACAATTAAATTGTCTGCAAGAAATTCATCTTCCATCTTGTTTCTTAGTCTTGTTTTGACGATCTTCATAGCTGAAAATGCTCATTCACTAGTTGCAATAGACACTAGAAGAGTTAAAACAAGTCTAATCAATCTGTCCAAAAGATAATATATTTTTTATTTTTCTATCTCTGTTAGAATAAGGCACAACTGGAATAAAGAAGAAAGATTTTGTAGTTTCACATCATTCTAGGATTATTTATTTTTTAAGTTGATTGAAAGTTTAATTGGGTTTTTTAAGTTCACATGATTGTGACATAATATTTGTGACAACCCAATTAATTTTAAATATTTGTTAAAAAGATTGGTAAGTAAAAAAATAAATAAATATCAATAGAATTTTATTTTTTTATTTTTTGAAGGATCAATTTGAATTTATTTAATTTAATATATTATACATATAAATAAGTACATAAATTTGCAAAAATATTGGAGGAGCCAATGCCTTCCAATCATAGAATGAGAGCAGACTCTTAAACTACATACAAGAAAGATTTTAAAATTTTTGAGGGGGCCACCCCCTTACGGTGTACTACCGTCTGCCCCTGTTAGCAGGACAGAACATTGTTATAGCTATGACAGCAGAGATGGTACAAAACTGGTCACACAGCATCAGTTATTCACAAGTTTCTTCTTCTACTATCTAGCAATATCAAGAATCATCTCTTGAATCATGTAAATGAGAGATTAATTACTTGATGGCAACATAAATTAGTGAACACATTGACACTTTGGAAGCCCTTCAAATAAGCATTCCCACTAGGAAATTTCAAAACACCAGAGCAAACTACTTTCTTGGGAAAATCCAGCAAAGAGATGAACAGAAGTAAAGATATGAAACAAAGATTCACATGATTAAAGCAAAAGGGAATTATATGTAGAGAATCAGAGTCAAACAGAGTCTTTTGCAAGTTTTTGCATAGGATACCCCAATACTAGTTACAAAGAAACAAAATTTCTAGGCCCTACTTGCTACATGCATTCTACTGCACCAATCACTAAGAATAAAGGAAAAAAGTGGACAAATTCACCTTGCAGTCAGACCCTACAAACCCAAAGTTCTCCTTTGTTTAGCTGAGAACAAATTGACATTGAAGAAAACCTGAAAAAAACATTAAGCCATATTGTGATTAAGAACTCTATTTAGAAGCAAGGAAAGATGGATAAAGCTTGAATAAGTAAAATGTATACTAATGCAATTACTTGGGTCAGCATTGATAACCATGGCAGTGCCTCCAAAGTTGCAAGTTCCTCCATTTCTCTTGGTCTTCTGCCAGTAGCTATTGAAAGCATAAGAAGCATGAGCAACAATGGTGTCTGGATAGAAACAGCTGCCATTAGGCATAATCTCATCACAATCAGCACCACCTTCACCACAGGCGTAGTCCATTGCTTCCTGTAGAGTCTCAGCAGGAACACTAGGCTTAGCCACACACCACAGCTTCTGCAGCACCCCTATCTCTGGTGCCGGAGCTCTGTTATCAGCTGGATTACAAGGAGGCAAATAGAAACCGTTAGGTGAGCTGGCGGGAGCAAGAGGCGGAGGCAGCTCTGGAGGAATGGGGAAGGAAAATGGTGGTGGAGAATCAACAGGGAAGGAGATTGGAGGTGGTGAAGTAGTAGGGAACTGTGGGGGATGAGGCCTTTTGGCTACATTGGCAGGCACAGAAAAGCCAATATATGAATAGAAGGAAGAAAGAGCAGTTTCAGGAAAAGAGGCTGGCCTAGCTGGGTAAGGTCTTACAAGCTTGGAGTCCATGACTGAGAGCTTCCTGCTCATGAGTTTTTTCTCTTGTTGACTAGGGACTATCACACTGACCTGTTTAAGCTCAAAAGATCCCAAACTTTTCATGAAGTTCAGGTGGGAAGATAATAAAGTTGAACTTTCATGTAAAGCAAAAGAAAAACTCGGGGGAGGGCTAATGGAGTAAGTAGAGTTTGTGTTTTGCAGGAACTCCAACAGTGGTTTGATGAACTTCTTAGCCAAAACATCACTAAAAAGAGCAGAGTTTTGGTGCAAACAGCTAGAAGAGAAAACAGCAGACACTCTGATATCTTTCTCTAAACCCCACCTCATAAGAGAGTGATAAATGTTCTTAAGAGATGGTAGCAAAAGACCCAAGTTCTCTTCTTGATCCTTTTGACAGAGAAGAGTGTCACCCACAAGAATGGTAGTGATCTTGGTAGCTGGAAAGTGAGCTAGAACATGGAGTCTGAGCCAACTCTCAGCCTTCAAAACACTGCTGGAAACCTCCCTGAGGACATTGCCATTCACTGGAACTGCTATAGGAAGATCACCCAGAGACAATGCATGAATAACCTCTGGAGTTGTGTCATAAAGGTTAAGGTATTCAATAGATTCTTGACCAGCGCCTGCAAAGAAAGAACATGAAAATTTGTCAAAAGATGAAGATGTACAAGAAAAAGAATCCACATTTTGACACGAAAAGGAAACATTTACAGTCTACAGATTTGGGTTTTTAAGTTTTGTTCTTTTACTTACCAGTAAGACCCAGAAAACAGAAAAGGAAAAAGCAAAAGATCAACCCCATCTTCAACATTTTTTCCACAACAAAGATCTGAAGATGAACTTGGGTTGGGACAGGAGTTGAACACTTGGGAACACTAAAAGCTCTTCAAACCCCTTTAAACCCCAGCCTCCCTCCTTCCTCCCTCCCTCCCTGTGCAAGTTATGTTTAGTGGGTTTTACTCTTTGAAGCGTTCACCAGGGATGATTGGACTCTTAAGACAAAACCAGCCTACATTTCCCACATACTTTTTCACCAAACTCGAGCATAAGACTACCATATTAAAAGTGGTGCAGGTAATGCATTGGTACGTACAAAAACATCAGAAAAAAATTGTAAAAAGCTTGGTGTAACAGGAATTAGAAAAAATTCTAAACACAATTCATTTTTTACTTTTCACCATCAATAAAATTTTGATTTACATTTTTAACATTATCCTACAAAAGTAAACTTTCCTGAGCATTACACAATGGCAGAAGTTAATTCTATAGGTAGTACATATTCACAATAATACTTTCATGGATACTACACATTCGCAAACATATAATTACATTATTTATTTACATGGGCAGTGAAGACAAAACAAAATGGAGTTATATTTAAAATTTCTCGGAGATTTGTAACATCTACATTGAATGGAAGGGTCAATTTCCCTACCGTGCATTGGGACGCGTGGAAGCAAAGAACAAAAAGACTCTGCAATGGTGTGGGAAGTGTGAGCTTTTGCAGTTGCCCACCCATTCCAACATACTCTACTGCTTAGACAAGAGAGAGAAAGAGAGAGAGAGTTGTCCTTCTCTTTTCTGTTTGATGGAATCGAGACTGTTTTCTGTATTTGTATTTCCCTTCAACCGGGCTTGGAGACTGCTATAGAGGGACCAGTTGGCAGTTGTTACTCTGTAGCACGAAGACAAGCTTGTTTTGAAAACGACGTCGGATCATTGCAACGGGAGACTGGAACAGGCTACCAGATGAGTACGAAAGGAACAGGTTTCAGTGGGGCACATGATGAAGTGAAAAGAAGAAAAAGAGTATCAGAGTGTGGGGCCAAGCGATCGGACGGTGGAGGCCACCTCCATTGTGGATGATGAACTGATGATCATTGAGAAGATCAGAATCAGCCCGGATTCCTACTTTTCCTTTTTAGTGCTCCTACTGTTTTACTCTATCACGTAATAATCCTACGTAGGGGTGGTCGAACGGTCAGTCGAATAATTTTTAATCGAAATTTGTATTTTCGACATTAACTGAAATTTTTATTTTTATTTTCGTTAAACAAATCGAAATTTGTAATTTTATATCAATCGAACTAAAATAAAGTCCGAAATTGTATAAAAACCCTCTTCCTTCCAAGCCAAAGCAGAAACTGGGAGGAAAATCTTGATCCTGCTGAATCATTAGTACAAAATCTGAACCAGACAGAATTATCAATACAATTACACAATTGAAGGAAAATGATATAATTTTTCTACCACAAAGCTGTTGCTTCAGATTAGAAAACCATTTGATGAATATAAAGCTAACTAACATCAAAGGAGTAAACATTGCTTTAATGCAGCTAATCCGTTTTTTTCACAGGTTTTACTTCCTGATGATTCAATTACTAGTGCAGCATATCATTATTTGCTATGGATTTCCTGTAACTGTAGGAGATAAATCATCAAACTATCAGCCGGCAATATTGCATGTTAACATGTCTCCAACTAGAAGTAAAAGCTTTTGCGAGTTAGAATTTTATTTAGATTATCCAAAACTAAAACGTTTCAACTGATATAACAATAGTGAACCGCATTTACCAAACAAGGACGATACAGTTTTTAATGCAATCGTTGCACAACATGAACCAATTTACATGCAGTACCCTTGTGCAATTACGAGCGTGATAGAATGAGATCTTTTGATTTTTGGAGTGAAATTGTATCAAGTCAGACTCACTTGTTAATACATTAGAATCTCATAATGAACATGGTGCTCAACATGCACGGAAACAAATAAAATTTATCGGTTAATTCGGTTAATCAGTTAATTTCGCCTTTCGAATCGAATTAACTGATAACCGAACTTTTTTAAAAATCATTTTCGTTAACTGACCGAAATTATTTCGATGGCCGACCATTTAACCGAAATCAATTCGATCGATCGATTAATTCGGTTAAAACCGAATAATGAACACCCCTAATCCTATAAGACTATAGCTGTATTGCATTTGTATGGGATTTGATGCTAAATAATAGTACAAATACATGTATTTGTTTTGGTTATTCAATGGCCTTTAGGGCTATGAATGAAAAAGATAATCCAACCATACTTGAATTAGCACTGTCAAAATGGACCAACGCCCATTGGATGGTCGCCCGACCTGACCCATTTATTCAGGGCTTGGACTTCATTTTGGTAACCCATTTAAGAAAATGGCTTTTTAGCACGACCCATTTAGGCATGGGCTTAAATGGGCAGACTTGTTTAATTTTTTAAGATTTTAATTATATTAAAATTTTATTTTTATTTTAATTATTTATATGTTTAACACTTTAATCAAAGTAAAATATATAAAATTAATTCTATTTAATATTAGTAAATTACTTCAAGCAAACCTAATGACTCACAGCCTCTTACACATGCTAGTTGAAAGGGGAAGAATACATATGCTTTGAGTGATGTAAGTCCATTTTTGTTTTTTAAGTATATACGTTATTTTAAATTCTCTTTTATAATGACAATTAATTTATTTTGAAATGTCCAATGATATAGGGTTTCAAAAGATTTGAAACTATTCAAGTGAAAGAACCAAAATCTCAATTAGATGTTTATTTGGAAGAGCTAAAGATTATGGGTCTCATGGTTGAAGATTTAAATGTGTTGCAATGGTGGGAAAATCATAAGACAAGATTTTCAAAGCTTGCAAGTATAGCTTGTGATATCTTGAACATTCTAATAACAACATTGGTATCGGAGAGTTCTTTTAGTATTGATTCTTGTGTTTTAAATAAGTATCGAAGTTCTCTAGATTATGAGAACATGAAAACTCTCATTTGCACCCAAAATTGGATTCTTGGTTTTGAAGGTAATGTTATTAATTGTTGACAATTTTTAATCAATTTATAAGTTTAATTTTTGTGAGTTCTTATATTGTTCTTTATTTATGTTTGTAAATGGCGAAATTGAAAAAAAAAGTGATTGAATGTGATTGACAATATAGAGGAGATGGATGGACATAGATATGTTTATCATGTTTTTGATTTTTGATATTGTTGAGACATGCTTTTCAGTATCTAGGTTTGTTAAAGCAATTTATATTATGCTTGTTAGACTATTAATATGTAATGTTCAAATGATGTTAAAACTTGATGGATTTGATATGAATTTATTTGATGTTGTTTAATATTTATTTCAAATTTTATTTTGTTTATATACTAAAAAAATGAGATTTTAATATAAATTTTAATTTTTTTAATTTTTTATATGGATTGGCCCTTTTAAGCCTGTTATCCCCTAGGGCCAGATATGGACTTGCATTTTCATGCTCATTTAACAAAAAGAGATTTTTGGCCTGACCCATTTTTGGCCTGGCCCATCATGGCCGGGCCATTTTGACAGCTCTAACTTGAATCACCCAAAATTCAACTTCATCAGTTCCAACTTCTAAACCTCACTAAAAATTATATATTACTAATTTTAAACTCATGCGATACACAGAAATACATTAATCAAATTATAAACTTATTGATAATATATATTTTTTAAAACTTTATAATATAATTTATTATGTTTATGAAAAAGACAGCATATGTATATTTAATATTTTTTTATTTGTATTGTCTAAATTTTTTTTATTCATAATTTGTATATTACAATACAATAGTATAAAAAAATTATATATTGGATATAATTATGCAAATTTTATAAAAGTTAAATCAAACTCATATTGTATTTTGTTGAATGAAAATAATATATAAAAAATCCAACATGTTTTTAATTTGAAGAAATTGAAAAATTTTCCGTCTTAAAATCTAGTTTTGTGTAGAAATTTTTTTAAATGGAGATTCTTTAATGAATTCTTGTTGAGTTGAAGAGGTAATAAATAAATCTTAAGTATTCATTGCTACATTTGAATAATGTGTTACTTTATTGGATGATCCAATAGATTTCACAAATGAAACACAAGACATGGATAGAACACTAATATACAATTTGATTAAATTAAGTTTTAGTTAAAATGTATGTTATATGAAAATATAACAAAGATAGTCATATTTTATAAATGTATAAATACTTGTTCTAATAAATTTCGACATTCAAGTTTACGATTAAAGTAATACAATTTAGACATTGTAAACTTAGTACTTCTTGTCTTAATATTATAATTTGTCGTTGTTATTTTGAATACAAAAACTTCACTCCTAAGTCTTTAAATATCTCTCAAATTTTATAATCTTCATTTTTTTCTAAATCATGGTTATAGAAATCATTAAATTAAATTAAATATTGGATAATATTAAAATAATTATTTACTATTCATTATTCAAAAAGAAATTTTATAAAGATTGCTAATGTCTCTATTAATTAATTTATTAGCTTTAGTGTTGAAAAATACAAACATCACTTTTCCAAAACCATCAAATGCCCCAACATTCAAATTTTACCTATAAGGTATAATTTCTTAACTAATCAATATCTTAAGAGAAATTATATAAAGATTGTCAACATCATTATTAATTAATTTCTTATCTTCAGTTTTAAAAAATATAAAACATCGCTTTTCCAAAACCATCAAATACCTCAACATTTAACTTATACCTATAATAAGATATACAAAATGCTACAATTAAGTGTTATATATATATATATATATATATATATATATTAAAATTATAAAATGCTTATACTATTGTTTAATGTTTTAAATATAATAAATATAATTATTTTACCTTAGAGTTGAATTAGAGACATTAACATTACATGAAGAACAATAAAATTTTTCATCAACTTCAGATAGTTTTTTGTTGCACCCTCATGATATATAATATCAACCAAAAATTGAATCTAGTTTCATGAAGTTACTTTATTGGTGAAGATTTTCCTTTTATATATATATATATAAGATTAAATTGCTATATATTTTATCATTGAAAAAAATATATGTTAATCTAATACCTTGAACAGTAACTTTTTGATAGAGGTGTGAAACGGGCCGTGCTAGGCGAGCCTTGTCCATTTACATATTAGCTCATGTGTTAATGGATTCATGCTGGCACGACACTATTTTTTAATGGGTCGTGCTGGCATGGTCCATGAAATTTAAGGACGTGGCCTAACATGACACATAGCTCATACCACTAATGAGTTGTGCTGGGCCAAGCCCAGCATTATTTTTCGTACCTTATCATGCCAAACATGGCCCATCAATAAATTTTTACAATTTTTTTTAATTTTAAAGTTTTTTATTTATTAATTTAAATAACATCCAAGATAAATAAAAATACAATGAAAAACACATAATTCACTTTGGAAAAATGCTTATATCCACAAGAAAACATAATAATATATATTAAATAAAGATATTGAAATTTACAATCCTAAAATGCAAAATGTCTATATCCATGAGAAAACATAATAAAATCTACTTAATAAAGATATTGAAATTTACAATCTTAAAAAAAAAAAGAGCTACACGATAAAAAAAACTCCAGTTTGTGGGGTTTGGGGATAGTCATTGTACACAATAAAAAAGCTTCCACTTTGCAAGGTATAAGAAGGGTCATTGTACACAACATTCCCTCTGCATTAAGAGAGTATTTTGCCTTGAACTGGTGATCTCCAAGTCACAAAGGAATAATATTTACCATTGCACCAATGTTCTCCTTTGAAATTTACAATCATAATATTTAAAAACACAGACATACACACACACATACATAAATACAAGACTATAAAACACAAAAGATTATTATTTAATTTTTCATTCTCTTTTCTGATTATTCACTTATATAATATGATTTATCTAGTGCTCCAGCTTCTACATTTAACCAATCTTTAAATAAAATAATCTTTGATAATTTATTTTTTAATGAGTTTTTATTAGACGTGTATTAATAAAAAGTTATATATAAAATATGTGACATATCATACATTTTATATTCAAAATGAAAATATTATAAATTTATATATCAATAATTGAAACACTGCATAAGTAGATTTATTAAATATAATTTTATTTATTTAAATGAGCCAATATGGCATGGCACATGGGCTTGCATGTCGTGTCGTGCTAACCTGCGTGCTACGTGCTAGCATTAGCCCTTCATGGGTCGTGCCAGGCTAATCCATATGCCTAAAAGCCTTTAGCCCAGCATGACACACACACACACACACGCACACATATCGTGCTTGGCCCAGCTCGCCCATTTAAGTATAAGTTGTGCCAAGCACGATCCATACCGTGCCGTGCTAACATGCGTGCTACGTACTAGCATCGGCCCTTCATGGGTCGTGCCAGGCCAATCCATGTGCCCAAAAGCCTTTAACCCAGCATGGCACACATATATATATCGTGCTTGGCCCAGCCCGCCCATTTAAGTATAAGTCGTGCCAAGCACGATCCATACTGTGCCGAATCGTGTCATGCCATGGGTCGCCCAACCCTTTTGACACCTCTACTTTTTGACAAATATTTTAATCTTCGGCAGATGTGTCCTATTTATAAACATTGAAACCTCATTTGATGCTAACCTTTTATGTGATGTGCGATGAAATTCTATGCCAATATCTCTTTTAGATAACCTAAATACAAAAGCAATAAAAATTTATGTTTTTGACTCTTAGTAAGTAATGATGAAAAAAGTGAATAATTACATGCAATTTAAATAATAACAGTGGAAAAAATTAAAAAAAAATTAATATAGATATAGATGTTACTTTTTAGATAATTAAAAAATTTTAATTGATAAAAGATGTAGATATGGATGTTATATTTTGTAATATTAATGTAAAGAAACAAAAAAGGAATGATTACATGTTACCTATTAATTTCAAAAATTAAAGAAAATGATGTTACCTTAAGAAAATTAAAAAATTTAATTGGTAATAATTAAAAGTAATATGTTGTTATATTATTGTATGTTATATAATACATTATCCATATTGATTTTAATATATATATATATATTTATATATATACGTATATATTTATATATATACACACATAGATATAGATATTATCTTTTAGAAAATAAAATAAAATTGATAAAAACTATAGATATAAATGTTATATTTTTAAATTTATATATATATATATAACACTGATTCAAAAATATACAATAACAATAAACATGCTAAATCAGTTATATTTTAATATTAAATTGCTATGTATTTTATTATTGAAAAAAATATATGTTAATCTAATATCTTGAACAATGACTTTTTGACCAATATTTTAATCTTCGGTAGATGTGTCACATTTATAAACATTGAAAACTTATTTGATGCTAATATTTTATGTGATGTGCAATAAAATTCTATGCCAATTGTAGACACCTCATTTTGTCCGGATTGTATTTTTGTAAAAAATAATAATTTGTAAATTTTGAATTGACATTTTGAATTAACATCTAGAAAATTAGGATTAACATTATCAGGATTATTTAAATTGAAAATATTTAATAGATTAGGATAATTTTATTAATATAAGATAAATAGTAATATAGGTTAGGATTTATTAGATAATTATAAATTAAAATATTTTTAGCATAGTATATTATTTTAGATTATTTAAAAATTAATTAAGATTAATATTTGATTGGAATTAGGATAGGATTATTTAATTAACATTAGATTAATTTTGAGATAATTAAGATTTAAGAAAAAGGAGGGAAAACAAATATAACAGAATTTTAGTTCTATTAAACCACTAACTCCATGCTTATAAGAGAATAGAGAGAGACCGGAGGGGAGGTCACCGGGGAATATTCAACGTATCTTCAATACAACCGATACCTATCATCACCACTTACACAGCCATTAAACTTCGTCCACTACTGTCCACCCACCATAGTTCACCACCAAGCCATTATCGATTTGCTGGTTTTGCTCCCTACATTACTGCCGCATCATTCTCCCTACATTATTGACATTGAGTTGCTGCTTGTCTTGAGCTGATCAGCACCACTGTCAGCAAACATCATCGTCGCTCTAACTCCCCTGCCCGCTGACGATTCGGATCTGTCTTGCTTGCACCACTGCACTGTTTTTAATCGTCCAAAGCCGCTCGTTCCATGCGTCGCATTAGTTATCGCCCAGGTCATCACGCTATTGGCCCAGTCGTCGTTGATCGCTACTGCTGTGCCCTTCATCGCTTTTCCACTATCTCATCTCACCTATAGCTCCAACTCCACTTACTCGACAAAGCCAAAGAGAAGGTTCCTGATTTTCCAGGTTTTTCTTTCACTTCTATTTTAATAATTGGCTGATTAATTGGCTAAGTAAGTTGTTAATAGTTAGTTTAATAATTTAATAATGTGATTTGATAACTTGGATTTAATACCTTAACAAAGTGAAAGTGGATAATTATTTAAATACTAATAATTGAAGGATATTTTTAATTTGATTTGATGATTTGACAAATAGACTTTGGTTTGCACGTTAATTGGCATATTGATTTCATAACTATTTACATGTTGATTGATTTAATAATTTGCACGTTAATAAATATGATTTGTATTTGTACGACTTGATTTATTTGTATAACAATTTACAAGTGTAATTAAGATTTAATTAAATGATGTGATTTGTTTGAAGATTTACAGGACAAGACTTTTGATTTTAAAAAAAAATGACTATTTAGGAAACTATAGTAGAACTCTTTAGGATAATAAAAATTAGTAAATAAATAAATAAACAAATATAATAAGTGGTGATTGATTAAAACCTTAACTTAACTGCAAGTAAGCAGCATTTAAGGACTTTCTAGGCATGAATATCTTATTAAATTTTTCCAGAGTAATGGATAATTTAATAAGATATTTTAAAAAATAACCACTTATGTAAAAAACAATAATTATATTAAATTTAGTAAATAAATAATAAATGAATTTTATTCGAGGATGAAATCCTTAAGGTGATTGCAAGTAAGCAGCACTTAAGGAATTTTTACTTAAAATAAATGAATGGTGATTATTCGAGGATGAAATCCTTAAGGTGATTGCAAGTAAGCAGCACTTAAGGAATTTCTAGTTAAAAGTTTCCTTTTAAATTTTTTCAAAGTAACGGATGATTTCATTGGAAGTTTTTTAAAGTAATCAACATTTATATTTAAATAATATAAATAAAATAAAAAATTCAAGAGATAATAATTAATAATAATAATTTAGAAAGTCTAAACAATGAAGATGGGTAAAGGTTGTCCCGTTCCTTTAAATTATTGCCAGAGTAATGGAGAATTCGAAGGTGATTTCAATAAAAAAAATCAATATTCATTTTCCCAACAAAGATAAAATAAATAAAAAGAACAAATAAATAAAATAAAATTACGAAATAAAATTAAAAAGGGTTAGAAAGGGTAGAAATAAAATTTTAAGACAAACTTAGAATGATTTAAGGCTAAAATGGTACCATCTTAGATGGGCATCGTGGGGTACTAATCCTTTCCCGCATGTAACTGTCGTAACGGCTTCGCGCTCGACGATTTTGAAAAAACGTTTAAAAACAAAAATGAGTCGCCACCAATCTTTTTTGTCTAGGTGTGATTGGTCACCAAAAATATTTATCTTTTTAACAAAATCTCAAAATTAATTAAGTTTTATTAAAAAGACAATTTTTTGGTCTGCGAAAACAAAGTTGGGTTCGGGAGTACGGTTACGCGTGGGGAAGGATTAGCACCCCCACGACGCCCGTTAAAAAACGGTACCATAATAATCATGTGTTATCCTTTAATTTTAATAAAATGGTCTTAACTTAATATTTAAAAATAATTCCTATTTTTATTGCAATCAATTTTATTCTTTTAATTTTGACACATTTAAGTTTTATTTTTTTATTTGAAATAAGTGAAAATCTTTTGTATTGAAAATTATTCCGAAGTACCCCAATACTCTAGTAGCATTTCGAATAATTTCCTCACCTAGAGATTTCTTAAGAATCACTACTTGTGAGTTCTATAGAATCTCATCATCAGAAGATTCACACTCGTTTAAAAAATTATTATGAATGCATATGATGCAAACAGATAATAAATGATGCAAATGCATTTTTATTTTCTATATAAATATTTCCTTATTTATTTTAAATAAAAATTCTTATTATTGAAAAATTGCACTAAGTATCCCAATATTCTAGTAACACTTAGTGAACTCTTCTCACCTAGGGATCAGTCAAGAAATCACTAATTGTGAGTTTCATGACATCCCATCATCGGACGAATTTAATTAAATTTAAATTTTATTATTAATTTTAAAAGAACTTATTTTATTTTCATGTTAATAAAAATTTAAATTATTGAAAAATCATACTAAATATTCCAATACTTTTGGCAACATTTAATACAACTCTTCTCACCTAGGGATCAATTAAGGAATCACTACTTGTGACTTCCGTAACATCCCATCATCGGACCTTTCATTTTACTTTGAATTATTATATTATTCTATTTATTTATTTACTTATTATTTTTATCATGATAATACATTAAAATATGGATAAGGGTACATTGGATAAGGATAATATGGAGCAAAGTCTCCCACATGTTGCCCCTCATAATTCATAGCATGAACATCTCCTCCATTCCCCGATGTATCACCTTTTCTTGCATTCATGGCATCGTTTCCTACAAGCTTGCCACTCTTGATTGCATTATCTATTATTTCACCAGAGATCACCATATCTGCAAAATTCTTTGTAGCATTTCCAACCATCATTTCATAAAATGGTGCTGGGAGTGTGTTGACAAACAAGATGGCGGTTTCTTTCTCTGTGAGGGGTGGTTGAACTTGGGCAGCTACATCCCTCCACCTTTGAGTATATTCTCTAAAGCTCTCTTCATGTTTCTTCATCATGCTCTGTAAGGATAAGCGATCTGGTGCCAAATCTTCAATGTGCTTGTATTGAGCAATGAATGCCCGAGCCAATTCTTTCCATGAGCGGATATGGGCTCGATCTAGTTGGGTGTACCACCTGGCAACTGATCCAGTTAGACTGTCTTGAAAAATATGCACCAACAATTCATCATTCTGATCATAAGCAACCATTTTCTGACAGTACATCTTGATATGAGTTGCCGGGCATTTGGTCCCATCATACTTTTCAAAATCTGGAACTTTGAACTTTGGTGGGATAACTACACCCGGTACCAAACAGAGCTCGCTCGCCTCTAGAGAACCATATGAATCCATCCCTTCGATAGCTCGTAACCTTTCTTCAAGGAGATCTAACTTTGTTTGAGGCCCTAAATTCTCTTTCATTGTTGATACACCCATCTTCAATTTCTCCTGTTCTCTAGAATTATCCGAATCATGGACATAGATTGGGTCTGATGGGTTCCTCCTGGGGTTTGGAATGTCGTGCCTCGAAAATGGCATATGCTGTGAAGTATGGACTTGAGTAGTTACTCCCTGTGCTGGTTCCTTTCCTTTACTCATTTTGGTCATCATCTCCATCATTGCAGCCAATTGCCCATTCATCTCTTCTTGCGCCTTTTCTATTTTTTCCATTCGGCTAGCCTGTCCTTCTTCCATGGTCTAAGCTTGTGAGAGTCTTGAATTGCTTTGTAATCTTTGATGGTCGAGAGGCCTTGAACCTTATTACTACAATTTTCTAATTAGAATTCCACATTGTAATCTTACCTTTGTCTAAAAAACTTTCTCTTATTTCTTTCAAAAAATTTTTGGAACAAACAAATTTTTTTTGAAAAATGAACAGTATTGGCGTGTTTACTAAAGTATAACAAGTATACAATGTGAATTTTATGAAAATCATGTTATTTGTATATGAATGCAAATGATATGTATGACAAAATCTATGAAATGGAACAATTTTTCTTCTTCTTTTCCCTTTTTTCATTTTTATTCCTTTCTTTCCTTTTTTTGTTATTTTGTTAGTTTGCATAACTTTCTTGATTTTACATGTTGGGTATTTATGCCTTTACTTTAACCAAATCTTAGGGAAGAATAATTTCAACGAAAATAATCAATCAATAGCACATGTATACAAATTTGATAGAAAAGAAAATTGAAAGAATAAACAAATTCAAGGTTGTAAAAGACTCACTCTAGTTTCTCAAAGACTTATCTACGAAATGTGATGCAACAATGCAAAATGCATACCAAAGTTCAAATTGAAATTTGCCCCTTACTTATCATATTCACTTAGGAATAATAGCCAAATAAGCCCTCGACCTTAAGCCCAAAATGGAATTAAGCCCTCAACGTTTTATTTCGTGGCAATCAGTCTATAAACTTTTATTTTAGTGGAAATAAACCCTCAACCTTCTTAAATTATGCAATTAAGTCCAAATCTGTTAAATGACACTAACTGCCGTTAGTGAAAGCTGACGTGGATAGCTTACTTGGCTGCCACGTGGCATGCCACATGTGCAATACTAACGGCAGTTAGTGTCATTTAACAGATTTGGACTTAATTGCATAATTTTAGAAGGTTGAGGGTTTATTTCCACTGAAATAAAAGTTTATGGACTGATTTTCATGAAATAAAAGGTCGAGGGCTTAATTCCATTTTGGACCCAAGGTCGAGGGCTTATTTGGCTATTTTGCCTATTCACTTATTAACTTAAGAGGTTAAGTCCGAAACAATTAAGAGAAGTTGAAAAGTAATCTTAAACCATATCAAAATTGTTTCAAAACTCTCTCTCTTCTTTTTGTTTTTTAATTTTTGGTGAGAGGAAACATTATTAACCATGAAATTCTATGTAAAATGTTCAAGACATGACACAATAACAAGACATTGTTGAAAGACATGTTCAAACAAAATGCAATTTATGCAAAATGCAATTACAATGAAGATCAAATTCTATTTTATTTCACCTAACCTTCATGATTCTAATATGCACATGACATGATTATCAATATATGTATACACAATGATGATGTCCCTAACATGTTTGAGAAAAACAAATATTTGTATTCACAATACCTAGACACTAATCTTATTATTTCTTAAGCCAATCATGCAAGAAAGATGGAATTCCTAACTAAACCTGAGCATTCTTCTTCATTTTTCTAGAAATCATTTTTCTCTGATCACCAAATTTTTTTTATTTTCTATTTTTTTCTGAAAAATAAAATTCACATTCCCTATTCTATTTTTTTTTTCAAAAATTAACTTTATTTCGTTTTTATTCCGAATCAAACTATTTTTTTTAATTCTTTTCCACACAAATTCAAGGACAATTTTTTTGTTGACATCTTTTTGTTCAAAAATTTTTTTTTTATGAGATAATCAAGAAAAGGGAAAAAATTTTTTGTTTTTATATTTTCATTAAAACTCCTATACAACCCAAAAATAAAAAAATATTTTTCTTTATTTTTTTGTCAACTTATTCTTTAAATTATTCAGAAAAGGAAAAAAAGAAAAATTAATGAAAGATTTTGTTAACTCTATTTTACCTTTATTTAGAAAAAACGTCAGCTCTTTTCATATTTTTCCATTTATTCCCATTTTTATGTCCATATTTTTGAAAGAAATCCCTCTTCTCCCTTTTATTCTCCAAGAAAAATCATTCTCATTGTTTTGAAAGAAAAGTTTGTTTTATTGTATTTCTCACACTTTTTTATAAAAAACTTAGATTTCTTTCTTTTTATTTTAAAAAATCTCTTTCCACAATTTTATTGTTTTTTTTTAAAAAAATCTCTTTTGAAAAACAAGAAAAATTTCGAAAACTTAAATTACGAACAATTCAAACCAAAATCCACAGTACCTTTATTATTGATACAAGAAACAGGGTCAAATAATATTCCCTCTTGTGTCCTAATTTCAGGGTAATTTCTACAAAAATCGGACATGGCTCTAGCTAGGATCGGCTTCTTAAGGCCTTTTACATGCTGGGTTGGGCCTCTAAAAGGTCAAAAGGTTCCCAAATTATACCTTACTGTCATCCACACTGGACTAGTAAGATTTAATTTGAGTGGGAGTATTTCGATTGCCATTGCAGAGGTGATTACCTCACGAGAGCAAAGGTACTCTACTCCCTCCTAAGAAGGACGGAACCCGGGTATAAGGCTCATGTTATGAAAATGCAAGTGCAAGTGTGTACATGAGGGAACATGCCAATCATTCATCACACTAAGACTCTAATGCTATATGTCCAAACAATACAAATATAAAACATAAAATAAATAACATAGAATGCAAATGCAAACAAAATTATTTTCAAAATCCAAGTGAATTAAGTTTAAATATCAATCGAGACTATTAAATTAAAACTTTGGATAACACATGATTAATAAATAGCTTGACCCTCAAAAAACGTCCCCAGTGGAGTCGCCAAGCTATCGTAACGGCTTCGTGCTCGACGATTTTGAAAAAACGTTTAAAAACAAAAAGGAGTCGCCACCAATCTTTTTTGTCTAGGTGTGATTGGTCACCTAAAATATTTATCTTTTTAACAAAATCTCAAAATTAATTAAGTTTTATTAAAAAGACAATTTTTTGGTCTGCGAAAACAAAGTTAGGTTCGGGAGTACGGTTACGCGTGGGGAAGGATTAGCACCCCCACGACGCCCGTTAAAAAACGGTACCATAATAATCGTGTGTTATCCTTTAATTTTAATAAAATGGTCTTAACTTAATATTTAAAAATAATTCCTATTTTTATTGCAATCAATTTTATTCTTTTAATTTTGACACATTTAAGTTTTATTTTTTTATTTGAAATAAGTGAAAATCTTTTGTATTGAAAATTATTCCGAAGTACCCCAATACTCTGGTAGCATTTCAGATAATTTCCTCACCTAGAGATTTCTTAAGAATCACTACTTGTGAGTTCTATAGAATCTCATCATCAGAAGATTCACACTAGTTTCAAAAATTATTATGAATGCATATGATGCAAACAGATAATAAATGATGCAAATGCATTTTTATTTTCTATATAAATATTTCCTTATTTATTTTAAATAAAAATTCTTATTATTGAAAAATTGTACTAAGTATCCCAATACTCTGGTAACATTTAGTGAACTCTTCTCACCTAGGGATCAATTAAGAAATCACTACTTGTGAGTTTCATGACATCCCATCATCGGACGAATTTAATTAAATTTAAATTTTATTATTAATTTTAAAAGAACTTATTTTATTTTCATGTTAATAAAAATTTAAATTATTGAAAAATCATACTAAATATTCCAATACTTTTGGCAACATTTAATACAACTCTTCTCACCTAGAGATCAGTTAAGGAATCACTACTTGTGACTTCCGTAACATCTCATCATCGGACCTTTCATTTTACTTTGAATTATTATATTATTCTATTTATTTATTTAGTTATTATTTTTGTCATGATAATACATTAAAATTACCTAAACAAATATTTCTATAAAACAAATGAATGAATAAGTAAAAACCAAAAGGTAATATACCCTCCTCGGCGGGCGAGCTCCTCGAGCGGGCGAACACGCGGGATCTTCACTATCCTCGGGCAGGCGAGGCCCTTGAACGGGCGAGCTCCATGAGTGGTCTAGCTCCTTGGCGGGTGAGCTCCTTGAGTGGTCTAGCTCCTTGGCGGGCGAGCTTTTTGAATGGGCGAACGAGTGGATTTTCTTTCTCCTCGGGTGGGCGAGCTCCTCAAGCGAGCGCGTGGACTTCCTTTTCTTCGGGCGGGCGAGCTCGTGAACGAACGAGTAAGCTCGCGGATCCTTCCTCTCTTGAGCAGGCGGGCGAGCTTGTGAACGAGCGAGTAAGCTCGTGGATCCTTCCTCTCTTGAGCAGGGGGGCAAACGAACACGTGGACTAGCAAGTGTGTCGCGGATTCGGCTTTTTCTCTAGCGGGCGAGCGAGCACGCTTCTTCTTTTTGGCGAGGCGGGCGAGCTCACGAATCTTCTTCCCGAGTCGGGCGCACGGATCCCGGGTCGGATCCGGGTCGCGCGCGGGTCGCCGGCTTCCTTTTTCTCCTTTTTTTTTCAACTATAAAAACTTATCTTTTTTTTCTTTCTTCATTTTTCTCTTTTCCTTCTTCAAAAAAAAAACCTAAAGCCTTCAGAGGCTCCCACCGGGGCGATTCCCGGCCGTCGCTGGGGTCGCTTCCGGCCACCGTCCGTCGCCGCCGGCCGCCGCCTCCGGTGGTCGGATCACAAAAAGCTTCCTACTTTCCGGAGGCTCTCCACCCCCTGAGTTCGATTCCAGCCTCCGATTCACCAAAAAATCCCCCTAACCCTGCAAATCTGACAAACCGAAGCCCTCTCTTTTTTTATTTTTTTTTTAATTTTTTTGGTTTTTTTTATCTGGTTGTGGTTTTGGTTTGTTTGTGGTTTGTTGGTGGTTTGTGTGTGTTTGCAGGTATTGGTTGGTGTCTCAGATCTGGGTTTTAGGGTTTTGGGGGTTCTCGGTTCTGGGTTTCCAGATCTGGGGTTTTGGCTTGTGATGGATGGTGGCTGTGTGGTTGGGGGTTTAGGTTGTTTCTGGGTTTTCGGTAGTGGTTGTAAGGGTTGAAAGGCAGTGGTGTCCCGGTGGTGAGGGATTTTTGGTTGAGGCTTGCTTGGGTTGGCCCTGGCCCTCCCCCCTCCCCCCCTGGATGCGTGTGAAATGGTCTGGCTTTTTTAGAGGGAAGTTTGTAGGGTTTGGTGGAGATGGGATGGAGTAGGTAGAGTAGCTGGCTGGCGGTGATGGGATGGGGGCTAGTGGTGGTAGGAGATGGATAGGTGACAGGGGACTGATGGTAGATTAGACCAAAAAATAAAAAATAATAATAATAATAACAAAAATGGGACAAAATTAGGTGTTAACAGTAACCGTACTCCCGAACTTAGAATTTTTGAATGTAGACCTAACCTTGTCCATATTTATGAATAGGTGACCAATCACACCTATGTAGAATGGTTAATGGAGACTTCTAGAATTTTAAAGTCTAGCAGTTAGGTTCACAGACCTAGACGTTATGACACCAATATCTCTTTTAAATAAACAAAATACAAAAAGTAATAAAAATATTTATTTTTGACTCTTAGTAAGTAATGATGAAAAAAGTGAACAATTACATGCAATTTATTTAATAAAAGTGGAGAAAATTAAAAAAAATTTAATATATATAAATATAGATGTTACTTTTTAGACAATTAAAAAAAATTTAATTGATAAAATATGTAGATATAGATGTTATTTTTTGTAATATTACTGTAAAAAAAAAGAGGAATGATTGCATGTTACCTATTAATTTTAAAAATTAAAGAAAATGATGTTATCTTAAGAAAATTAAAAAATTTAATTGGTAATAATTAAAAGTAAGATGTTGTTAAATTATTTTATGTTATATATTACATTATCCATATTGATTTTAATATATATAGATATAAATATAGATATTATTTTTTAGAAAATAAAAAAAATGATAAAAACTATAGATATAGATATTATATGTTTTAATTTTAATATAGGTAAAGATAAATGATATGTGATTTTTATTTAATTTTAACTAATATATAGGTATAGATATTTATCTTTTAAAAATTGAAATAGAAAATTAATTTAAAATATAATTGATTTATTTTGTATTTTTAATATATTTATATATAAAGAGTTTTTATTCTTTTAAAACTTGAAAAGAGATAATATTATTTATTTTAATATATTGTACATGTCAAGCATTTAAAATATCAACATAAAATGTTCTACTTGTATTAAAATGATTTAGCTTTTATATATATATATATATATATATATATATATATATATATAAAAGATAATTCAAGTATTTGTATAATGTTTGTTTCATGTCGTACACATATAAAATATAAAAATTATTGTATCACAATTCATATTAATACCCAACACAAAACAAATTTTTCAGTTTGATTAAATCAATGTAAACTTTTACCAAAATTTTATTTCGTATTTTTTTCTGTTTCCTCGTATTCTCATATTATATTCTCGTATGGTGTTTAAAATTAAAAATTTTAACAATCTAACCATGTTAAAGGCATTGATGGTAAATTGCTACTCATCTATTCTTAAACCCATCCCAACAACCCAAAATGAACACATCTCAACCAACCAACCCACTGCCCCATCTGTGAACTGGGCCTTTAGCCCAATTATGGGCTATGGCAATTCAGGGATTTTTTTAGCTCTTTTCATTAGTTAAAATTACATAAACTTGCAAATTCTAAACCTTCTCCTACTCAAATCTTTATCTTAATTTTTGTTTTTTTTTTTAAAAAATTGAGCTTATCATATATAAGCACTAAACATAAGAAACTTGCAGGGTTAATTTCTTCATAATTAACAATGAGGGTGTTAGTTTATGCCTAATATTGAATGCCCAAAATATTTCAAAAAGTCCTCAATTCTTCTTTTTTTTTCAGAACTTACGGACCATCTCTAATGATTATACAAGGCAGATCTTTGGTCTGCGTAAAGAAAGAATGTAGATGATAAAATTTAAATTTCATACCGAAAAAATTAATACATGATTATTGAGTCAATACTCAAATTTAGCCATCTAATGTTGTTTTAAAAGAATTTAGGTCCTATATGTCTTTCTTTAAACGAATAACTTCAAAGACAGCAAGACTTGAAATTTAAACCTTGTTCTAAAGGAATTTTGTGAGTAACAATTAAACCATCCTTGAGTCATAACACCAGCTTTGATTTTAAAAAGATTATATAGTTTGTGCATGGGTTCTAGCCAATTGCAACCAATCTTAGCTTGTAAGAATCATTAATTAAAGGATAAAGAAGACGACAATACATGTATTTTTATAGTACTTATTTTTGTCTTATACTTTTTACCCTTTGCTAGGGGCAGAGTTTGGTGAAAAGGTAAGAAAATAAGGTACATTCTCAGTGAAGACAAAGTAAAAGTAAAAATAAAAATAAAGAAAGAATTGACTCCAGAGATACTCCAGACACAAATAAAGAATTGCTTTGAATAATAGAGGAGATTGAGATTACAACTAAGTAGTCCAAGCTACTAGATTACGCATTGCTTTAGAACATAGGGAACCAAAAGAGAATAAAGGAAAAATAAAGGCATATTTGCCTTGTGAATTAGAAATGCCTAAGTTATGTGAAGGAAAGAAAAGAAAAAGGTTTTCGTGTCTTCCACTCTATGCACCAAATTGAACAGACTCTGGTACACTCTTACTTCAGCACACTGTTCTTACAAAAGCAAATAATTTAGGTAAAGTTTTGAAGAAAGAAAAAACAAAAGTTATTAAAAATTGTGGATGAATTTTAGAGATTTACATTTTTTTTTTACCATTTTCTTCTCCTCTAAGCAAGAGTGTTTTTGATTCCTTTAAGGGCTTGTTTTGTGGTATTATTTTTACCATCTTATGATAATCTACATATAAAAAAAGAATGTAAATATCAAATTTAATCTTTAAACTTATCGAAAGTCATTTTTCGAAAACATAAAATGCATGAACCAACTAAATTAATCCCTGACTTCGATCTTATTGTTCTAGTTTATGTGAAAATTCATTATGTTTTAAGCTACACGATTGAATATAGATCTATTTTCTCAAATGTTGGGATTGAATTGAGATTTTTTTTC
This sequence comes from Heritiera fomes, assembly GCA_032173925.1. Taxonomy (NCBI): domain Eukaryota; kingdom Viridiplantae; phylum Streptophyta; class Magnoliopsida; order Malvales; family Malvaceae; genus Heritiera; species Heritiera fomes. The sequence continues at coordinate 24,711,919 of JAPDPM010000017.1, read as the reverse complement.
AATGTTTTGGAATAAGATTTTGAGAGATTTTCTTGAAAACCCATGTTGGAAAAAGATGATTTATTATCCAACAATACCTTGGAAACTAACAAAGCATTGGTGTATGTTACATCAATAGTCAATCCTTCCTATGACTAAAAGGAGTAGGGGACGGAGCAAATGACTCATAACAAAAAGACAGAATTGTCTGAATTACAGACCATGACCAATCCCAGTCAATTGCCAGCCTTTTTCCCAGTAGTAAACAACCATGCATTTCTACTTGTTCATACCTATAAATTCAAGGCTGTGAGTCATCAAACAGATGGTTTCCTTGTACTTGGGTAATAGCAAGACTACAAAGCAAAACTAGATGCCTGACGTGCTGCATGAAATTTCTGTCACCAGCAATGCTGACTTTAGAATAAGAGGTGAGGCATTCCATAACTACAGTTTAAAACTAGTATTGTTGAGTCGCTTTTAAAGAGCAACAAAAATTGTTAGACTGAAGTTAGTGCAAATGGTTAAAATTTGAATTTGAATGCTTGTTTGAATTTTGAGTACAAAGCACTAAAATTTGAATTTTCACAGTATTTTGTTAATAGGTGATTTGTAAATTTCAAAAAAAAAAATAATAAGTAAAAGCTTAATAAATCTGTTAATTTTAGTAATAAGTTAACTGTATGCCCTATTTTTGAAGGTGGAATAATCTATCCTCATCTTTAACTTTATCTAACCAAAAAAAAAAAAAAGAGCACACAAAAGTTTACTGGCTCATAGGAACTCTTAAATCTTGCAAATGAGGTTGATTTTGCATGAAAACTCTAATTTTTTTATATAAAATCTAAGAATAAATAAATTAACCAATTAAATCAATTAATTTTTTTTTGAATATTTTGAATAGCATCCACACAAGAGATCATTAGAGCTCAAATTTTATACCTCTTATTAATCAATTGAACTACACATTTTTTATTTTTAAATTTTCGGATGTTCTGCCTAGTGTCAATACATGAAATTATTAAACCTCAATTCTTAAATCTTTTATTACGAAATTACCCTTTTTTTATTTTCCTTTCCCAATAAGGATTCACACATGAAAAAGGCAAAAATAAGTTAAAATAAACCAAGAGAAATTCAAACATGCGATTGGACAGAATTTTCTAATAAACCCAAAAAATCAATGCCCTACTTCTCAACTTGAATATTCTCGTGCTGGACTAACACTTGCACTGTTTTGCTAGCTTCCATAAGTTTTCTATATTATATTTTATTTCATGATGACAACCACAAAATTATAATTAATCTCAAATCAAAGCACTGTTTTTTATTGATTGGAGTCCAATTATTTAACATGAAGCACTAATTAATCACCCCCAAAGGTGTTTTCTTTGAAAATGTGCTCAACAACAGTGAAAGATCATATGACCATCAATCCTTCAAACTTGTCGGTCAATAGTGCTTTGAATTTGATTGGCAACAAGCAACATTATTCAGCTTTTTTTTTTTGTGTAAATACATGTATTTTTATACATTTTACAATATGAGATTAATTCTGTTTGGGTCTAAAGTGATAAACGGTAAAGCCTTCTCAACAATTGAGACTTCAAGATTCAAATCTTGTCCAAATACTTAAAAAAAAAAGTTCACTTTTATTTTTTATAACCACTTGTTGGTTACTCAACTTTTTTTTTTGCTTTATTTTCATAATCTATTTACATAGCAATAAAGACCCTTTTTAAAAGAATTTATTTGTATTTATTAAAAAGGGTCTGAAAATTTTTGAGTTTATTAATTGATGAGGTGGTAGTCTCATATGTGCTGATAGTATATAAAATCTATATACTGTTAGTGCATTATATATAATTTTTTTCTCATATGTAATTTAGGCTCTTCCCTCCATAAGAAAATGTGGGGTTTTGTTTTTTTTTTTTAATAACATTCACACATTCAATAATTGTAATTGATTTTTGAACAAAAAAAACATAATTGTAATATTTAACTATTATATTTTAATAGTGTGAATGATAGATTTTATCATTATAGTTTTCGTTCTATCGATTTTTGAAAAAATTTAAAATATTTTACGAAATATTTTATTGGCTAAAATTATAATTTTTTCATCAATTTTATATAAAATCAACAAAATTTAAAATATAATAATAAAATTTAATGAAAACAATCAAAGAAAAAAATAATTTCGTAAGGAACATTGATAAAATCCCTTAAAAGATATTATATATAAGTTTATATTTGATGTATTGACAATATATAATCTTCATGCACTGTTAGTCAATCACAAAATATCATCTTATTAATAAGTAAAATTTAAAAAATACACCATTAAAAATAAATATTAATAAAAATTTTATTTTTAAGGGTTTGTGCATTTTTAAACATTACTCATTAATAATGTGACACTCTATGATAAATTTATAGCATATAAAGACTATATAATATCTATGCATCAAATATATATAAAGGGCAATGCTAGGGATAAATACTTTTGACAGTCACTTTTAACACTCTTACTTTTATTGAGTCACACCACTTACTGATTTTAAGTGAAGATGGATTACTTATGTGAGAAGTAAAAAGCTAAAGTATGTAATGGTAAAAAAGTATTTTTAAAGTAACATGTAATTGTAAATAATCGGTATTCACGTAAAATTAAAAAATGATGTGGTCAGTAAAAGTGAAAATGTTAAAAGCGATTGTCAAAAATAACTATCTCTAACATTCCTCGTATATATAAAAATAAATATGATAGAAGCAAAGGAAGTGGTATCTAATTCCAGTACCACTTTGGTATTAACAATTTTGTGGAGAAGGGTAAACCGGTGAAGCATATGCCAAAATTAATAAAGTTTGTTATTTCTCATTCTTTTTATTTAATATGGTAGTTATTGCCTTGTATTTCTCTACCCAACCAGAGAAGTCTGTACCAAAATTTATGCCCCAGATAGTAATGCCAACATCGGCAGCAAAATATTCAGCTGTTTGTCCTTTCAATGCACCTAAATCAAGGACATAGATCACGTACAAAAATTAAATAATTTTTTTTGATTGAACAAAAATTAAATAATTGATACTGTGACAATGGCAATAATGTTATTAATTATAACGCAATTTTGTATGATTTTAAAATAAGATGTATATTACACCAAAAAATGGGTATATATATTAAATTAGTCATTCTAACTGCACAACAATGAATAGAAATAAAATATAATAATCTAAATGCCATATCATGCTTAAGAGTTCGAGAATTATCACAAGTTTTTTTGTTTTTTAAGTTTATTTAGTATATCGAAAAGTATATGTTACCTTGTTAATTTTGATGGTGTAATCTAAAAATCTTTTAATGTCATATGAGATAAGTTTTTTAATTTGAATTTATAAGCAATAAAAAAGTTAAATAAAATGCAAAAGAGTAAACACTAGATAAATTGTTAAATCATCAATCATAAACACAGGGTCACATTATTTTCTTTCGATTTTGAAGTTTACATTATTTATGCAACATATATTATTATTATTATTATTATTATTATTATTATGTCTCTTCACCTTCAAATCCGAATTAATTAGTGTGTCCCAATTTTAGAATGAATTTGAGCACAAGAAATTTGTACATTTTAGATACAAATAATGATATTGCATTCTTTTAACTAATCTCAGTGTGGATTAAAATGCTAAATCTTATCTTTATAAGAGATTAAAAAAAGAAGGATGAAATGTAAAATACAAAATGAAAAGGAACAATAGGTGGTTGAAAATGACAATGGCCTAACTAAAAAAAAAAGCAAAATTTTCAATAAACATTAAATAATAATCACAATAAAAAAAAACCCCAAATGTAAAAAGAGAAAAGAATTCCAGTTGATAAGGGGATGAAGTATTTTGATAACAAAATATTAAATGCACTTAATATATAAAAAATGTATATTTAAAATCTCCAAAAAGAAAATTAGATTTAAATAAAATTAAATATATATTTAAAAATAGTTTAAAAATATATTTAAAATCTCTGAAAAGAAAATTAGATTTAAATAAAAATTTAAAAATATATATTAAAAAATAGTTTATAAAATACAGTTAAATAAAAGAAGATAATATTGTCTTCCCCAAAGTGGTGCTGTCCCATTTACAAATTAAAATGCACACAAAAAATGAAAAGAAATGTGAAAAGGCAGAGGCCCATTAGGCGCGTGCACGTCCCCCTTCCGGTCGGACCGGTCCCCAACAACAGCGAGAGAGGGTCGGTGGTGGATTAATCTATCACACTTTTTGTTTTTTTATTTTTTTCTAAATTACATCGAAGTCCTTCATCTCTTTCTTTTTCTCAAATTCGTCTCGTACATTTTACGTTATTCCTGAACAAGCTTCCCATTATAATTATTGTTATAATAATAATGTCGATCAACCATCCAACATACAAAATTCTTATAATTGAGCATAATTGAATGTCACCATCTTTACACATCAAATCAGAAACCAACCAAAACAAAAACACATTAAAGCAAGATACCTTAAATAGGAAAAGGCAATACTTGATTTTAATTATGCAATTACATTAATATATTTGAAGTTAGATTTTCTTTTTAAAGTTTTTTGAAATAATACCAACAACTGGTTGGCGTGGGTGGCAAGCGGCCCTCGTCTCTTAAGCAAGGCCAGGATTCGAATTCTGACTTGTGTATGGAGTGCCAGTGTTGGGAGGGGGACAAGCCTAACCACGCTTTGCTTCTCCCGACTCCGAAATAGTCACCGAAAGTGGAAACCGAGGGGTTTCGACCAAAAAAAAAGTTTTTTGAAATAATATAACTGTGGGAAGTAATGCCCATTGTGAATTTGGGAGATGGCTAATTTAGAGAAGTAATTGCCATTATTTAGTCATGGAAAGGAGGCTTAGATATCATTTTCAAATAAGAACTTTCCCTCTTTAGTTTTTTTTTTTCAAATTAACTTTTAATATCTAATTTGGTGGTTTTTTTTTTATAATTGAAGTTGTTAGAAATCGAAATTCTATCATTTGAATTAAGAGTTCAATATTTACCGGTAGAACATCTGATTATTGGTAGAAAGCTTTCTTTTAACGGAAAAGTAGTTTGAATGGGATTTTAGTTTCACTATCATTTTGTTATTTTTGAAACAAATAAACATGCTTCACCGATAATTTAAGTAATCAAAAAGGATAAAAAATCTAAGCAAATGTTGCTTTAATTATTAAAATTATACTTAAAGAAAATATGTTACGTGCTAAGATTCCTATTCTCCTCAATCTTATATCTTACTATCTATAAATTTGCCAAAGCTTATGTAAGTTAATGTTAATTAATGATAAAACAAAACAAAAAATTAGCAACAAAAGAATGAATTACCTACTTTTCTATATTGTTACCATTTAAAAAAGTTTTCTAGTTAGGAGAATCAATTTCACTTATTTTTTCTTTGAAATACATATTATTTTGAAATGTATGAAGAGAGATACTCACACTTTATCTATGCCAAAATTTGAATTTTCTTAAGAACTCGATTATTAAGCTTGTTGGATTTGTCAGAGAGCAAAAAAAAAAAGTCAGTGAGATATCAAAGTTAGATTTCTGAATTGCAATTATACAAAAATGGAAAAGGCAAGGAAAATAACAAAACTTATAAGAGTGTGAGAGTGAAGTGAGTGAGATTCTTGCTTTCCAACTCTTTATTCCATATTTTTTATACATTTACAAAGATTTTATTAGACGCAATCTTAATGTCATACATGTTGTCTGTCTTATATGTCAAGTGTAGTTCATGTTATTTGAACTATGAACATAAATTTGAAGAGATCATATGATTTTTTTTGTAAAAAATTAAATCATTATGTCAAGTGTAATTCATGTCATACAAAACCCCATTTTTTTTTAATATTGAAATCTCCTCTTAGGCTTTAAGGTTTAAAGTAGAAGCACTAACCCAAGAGCACATAGATCAATTGGTAGGGGTTGTTCTAGCTTAATCAGAGGTCTCGAGTTTGAGTCTCTGAGTATGCAGCTGTGTTAAAACTCTTGAGGGAGAGCTTTGCCGCCCTTTAAGTCATGTCCGGCTCGAATCCGGATTAGTCTTATACCAAAGATATGAGGATACCGAATGGTCTAGACCAAAAAAAATAAAAGCATTAAAGTTGGGAGGAAGTGCCCACAGTCCCCGCATTTCTCGATACCCGACGAAGGAAGAAACAATTTGATAATAGCATCAACAACAAATGGACAAAAAGGGACATGACGTGGTCCTTTAATTTTCACCATTTCCATGGTTATCATCGTCCATTTATCTTGAAAACAACCCCCCGAAGGCCAACGATTGATTTGCTCTCCCGCGTGTCATTCCAGTTTCATAATTCCTCCGCCTCCTCATGTCCGTTGTAAAAATAAAAATAAAAATAAAAATTTAAGGGTTTTATAATTTATTTACAAAAATAATTACTCAAAATATTTTTTCTAATTTTACAAAAAAAATTTAAAATGCATTAACAAATGTCTTATACTATCAATTATGAGTCACAAAATATCTTTTTTTTGGTGTATGAGTAAAGTTAAAAAAATATGTAAGGCTTTAGAAATATAAATAATTTTTTTTAATTTAATTTTAAAATTTGTCTAATTTTTAACTTGATTCATCAATGAAATGACATTTTATTGTTGATTGAGAGTATATAAAATGCATCAAATATAAATTCATTAAAAATTTAAAGTTATTATCTCATATTTTATTAGTGAAAATTTTAAACTTTATGAAAAAAAATAAAATTATAACATATACGTATACCCTTATTTTATTATTTTTTTAAAAAAATATTTGTCACCAGTCACTACTTTAGTTTTGCTCATAAGGTATGAAAAATTTCACTAATAATATATTAAATAATAATCTTAAAAATTACCATACAATCTATTTTTATTTTTTTAATATTTTAAAAAATGCGTGTCATTTTGTTTCACGGAGCGTCTAAAAATTTCAGCACGAGATAATTTTTTTTAATTCGGAAAAAAATAAAAAAATGATGCTTTTACTGATGTCATCCAGTTGGAAGGGGCATCCAGATCTTCGCAGCCGAAAAGAAACTTCCCCCGACTAAAATAGTGAAATGCTTCTCTTTCTGTTTTTCTTTCTATTTTTGTCCTTTAAACATAGTGATATATTTTTTATTTTTATTTTTTCTTTGCCGTGTTTCGCGTTGTTGCAAGGGCTGGAAAAGACTCCGGAGATGAATTTGGAGAAAAGAGAAAAGAACAGAAGAGGATCGTCGACCCAGCAAAATTCACCATGAAAGCTCATCATTTGAGCCTCTTTTTAATCTTACTCTCACTGTCTACATCAACAAAAAGTTCTTCTTCTTCTTCCTCTCCTGTAATTCTCAGAAGAATTCTACACCAACCATTGTTTCCAGCTGCTTCAGCCCCGCCTCCAGGCACTGACAATTCTTCACCTCCGCCACCTCCTCCTCCGCCGGATAGTTCTGCTTTTCCAAACCCAAGTCAGCCATTCTTCCCTGAAGTTCCCTCCGGACAGACCCCCGATCAGAATCAGCAGACTACACCACCGGCTGCACCAGCCAATGGCTCATTTCCAACCCCAACTGCCACACAACCGGCCAAACCAGCTAAAAAGGTTGCAATTGCAATTTCTGTCGGGATTGTCACGTTGGGAATGTTATCCGGGCTTGCTTTCTTCTTGTACCGGCACAGGGCTAAGCACCCTGCAGAAACGCAGAAGCTTGTTGGAAATGGAGTGAACTCAGAAAGGTTCCAAGAAGACTCCAGGGTGCCGCCCTCGAGTTTTCTTTACATTGGAACCGTGGAGCCTAGCGGGAGATCGGTGACTGAAGCCATGAATGGGGGAGAAAATGGTTCACCTTACCATAAACTGAATTCAGTAAAGAGATCGGAACGGTATCGGCCGAGTCCAGACTTGCAACCACTGCCGCCATTGGCTAAGCCTCCTACGCTCGAGAATTCACCGACTGCAATGTCATCTCCATCATCTTCTTCAGACGAAGAGAGTCAGGGGACAGCCTTTTATACGCCGCAGGGCTCAATAATCAGCAGTGAAGAAAGCTATTGTACTCCGGTTTCACGTCCGGTTAATAGCAATTTGGTAGCTCCGGCGAGGAATGAAATGAATGGGAATGCTAATTCTGCTCCTCGTTCCAAAAGGACATCTCCAAAAACAAGGCTTTTGGCTTCTTCACCTGAAATGAAGCACGTTATTATACCTTCCATAAAGCAGCAGCAGCCGCCTCCTCCTCCGCCGCCGCTGCCACCATCGCTGCCTCTTCAACAACCACCAGGTCTAGTAGCGGAGCCAGATGAGGCTCAAGAATTTGCTTGTGCAAAAAGGCCGAAATTCTCCTCCCCACCACCGTCTCCAAATATAGCAGTACTTCGATCAATTAGCAACAGTTCGTCCCCACAAAGAACAAAAGTTCAAGTTCCGGTTCCACCTCCGCCACCGCCACCACCCCCTCCGCCGCCTCCAGCAACAGTAGGACTGTCAGTACCAAGGACAGTAAGGCCTTTGGAAACCAATGCGTCTCCAAAGCCTGCCCAGGTGTTAAAAAAGCAAGAATCCAGGACACCAAGTCCCAAAACCAGTCCAGGGAGTGGAACTAGAAAATCCATGGAAGAGGTCAATTATAAAGGCGCCAGTTCTTCAGAGAAGACAGATGGGGATGACATGGATAGTGCGAAGCCCAAGTTAAAGCCTTTGCACTGGGACAAAGTACGAGCAACCTCGGAGAGAGCTACAGTGTGGGACCAGTTAAAATCAAGCTCATTTCAGTAAGTGACAAAACAAAACTTGTGCATTTCCAGACTGGGGATTCAGTTTCAAGTACAATCTCTAATCTCGGAGAAGAAATCCTGCTTGTTTGCAGATTGAATGAGGACATGATGGAGACTCTTTTTGGCTGCAATTCCGCGAATTCAGTACCAAAAGAACCTATCAGAAGATCAGTTCTGCCACCTGTTGAACAAGAAAACAGAGTGTTGGATCCAAAGAAGTCACAGAACATTGCCATACTGTTGAGAGCACTGAATGTCACGCGAGATGAGGTGTCAGAAGCTCTTCTGGATGGTAAGTCAAAAGTATCATTCTTTGCCATTTTCTGTCGGTAATCAGGTTCTTAGTACTATTTGGTTTTCACTTCTCCCAATGAAACATAGCAATTGGCAGCTTGCTGCTTGGGTCTCCATTACGTGCAAGCATTGAGATTGGAGTAAAATATAGTGAACTTGAACCATTTTATCAAGTAATATTATGTTCCGGATCATTATACTGCTCGTGCTAAAAGCTATTGTATACTCCCTCTGCTTCTTTCTCTATAGAGTAAGGCTAACCAAATCACCAATATCTCTGTTTTTCATTTAGATTGCTTCAAACTGTTTCTTCATTTCATTTATAAAGATACTTCTGTTATGTTACTTCTGCTTTAGTCATTTACACTCAAGTTCTAATGCCTTCTTGGCTGCAAGATGCATTTCTGGAAAACACTTTGCACCATCCTATTGCAATTGCTTGCACTGATATTAGAGGGTCACTCATACATAGCAATGATATTGAAATTCTTCAAAAAAGTTATATAATTGTCTGTGATATTTGAATGACCATTTCAAGCAAGCCAGTGTTAAAGTTCCCCTGATAACTATTTTCTAAAGTTACTCGCTATCACCTCAATAGAAAATGGAAGTAATGAAGATCCTTGTTTCAAATTTATTTAGAGATGCTACTAAAAAAACTAGCTTGAAATTCTGATGATCGATCTCTCAATTTACGATGACAACCAGATAGGCAACTGAGATTAGCAATTAAAGGAGCAACTAGCGCGATTTACATTATATTTTCATCAAAAAAGCCTTAGCAAAACTAAAAAATGTATATATACATGAGCAGAAGTATATAGATAAATCAAATAAGACAACCTCAGGAGTCTATGACAAGAAATAAGCAATCAAGCATTACTCGTATTGAAGTAAGCTGCATATAGATCAAGGAAAGAAGATAAAAAGTTTCTTTGCAAATATTTGTCTATTTAAGTTAGCTAAATCACATGCTATTCTGTTTGCCTTAACAGGTAACCCAGAAAGCATAGGTGCGGAGCTTTTGGAAACTTTGGTAAAAATGGCTCCAACAAAGGAGGAAGAAATCAAACTTCGAGAGTACAATGGGGACATCTCAAAACTAGGATCTGCGGAAAGATTTCTAAAGACAGTGCTTGATATCCCCTTTGCCTTCAGAAGAGTTGAGGCTATGCTTTATAGAGCCAATTTTGATACAGAAGTTAAATACTTGAGGAAATCTTTTCAAACCCTTGAGGTATTAAAAATTCCTAAGGTTCAATGCTTGGTGATTTAAATACCCTTAAGAATTTCACATAAAAAAAATTCCAAAAACTCTCTGGTAAAGGCTTCTGTAAATTAATTTCTCTCTATGTACTTTCAGGAAGCCAGTGACGAATTGAAGAACAGCAGGTTATTCCTCAAACTCCTTGAAGCTGTTCTCAGGGCAGGAAACCGGATGAATGTTGGCACCAATCGTGGTGATGCTAAAGCTTTTAAACTTGATACCCTTCTGAAACTTGTTGATATAAAGGGAACAGATGGGAAAACAACGCTACTGCACTTTGTGGTTCAGGAGATCATTAGATCTGAAGGTGCTGGTACTAACTCTACAAATGGGAATCTTGAAAATAAAATGTCCTCCAACATGAAGGAGGATGATTTCAGGAAGCAAGGATTGCAGATTGTGGCTGGGCTGAGCAGAGATCTCAGCAATGTCAAGAATGCTGCAGGAATGGACTCGGATGTCCTAAGCAGTTATGTGTCAAAGCTCGAAATGGGACTTGAGAAGGTCAGATTGGTTTTACAGTATGAAAAGCCAGATATGCAGGGGAATTTCTTCAACTCAATGAAGATGTTTTTAAAAGATGCTGAAGAGGAGATTGCAAAGATCAAGGAAGATGAAAGAAAAGCTTTATTGCTTGTGAAAGAAGTTACTGAATATTTTCATGGGAATGCAGCCAAGGAAGAAGCTCATCCTTTCAGAATCTTCATGATTGTGAGGGATTTCCTATCAATATTGGATCATGTCTGCAAGGAAGTAGGGCGAATGCAAGATAGAACAATGGTGGGTTCTGCTAGATCCTTTCGGATATCTGCAACTGCTTCACTACCAGTTCTTAGCAGGTACAATGTGAGACAAGACGGAAGTTCAGATGACGAAAGGTTGTCTCCATGAATTTGTGTGAATACAGGTCCTAAGAAAATCAAATTAGCTCATACCCCCATGGTTAGACTCTTTCTCGAACTGAACCAACAGCACAAATACGACTCATTTTCCTCTACGAGCATGCAAAAAGTAAAATAATGAAGAAATGAAAAGCATAGTATATCAACTGAATTTTAACTCCACATGGAGACATAGCTGTTGGCCGATGAGGTGCGCCCTTTTCCATAAGGGGAATCTCATTTTCTTATTTTGTATAAGAATGGAAAGCCTTGTAGTGTCCACAGGCCAGAAACTATGTAATAATAAGGATAAACTGTGGGAAAATTGAAGGGTACCATCGCCTACAACCGGCAATGAAATGGATGACCATATGAAGAACATGCCAGTTCAACAAGCAACGTAAATTTTCTGTCTACTTCAGCACATGCAATAGTTAAGATTCAGATTTCTTCTTTTAGATTAGGTTCCCATACACTTTTGGGTGAAATGCCATGGCCTGCATTTATTTGATAATTACTAATAATAGTTCTAGCAGTTTTGCAACATTGCTCTCGTTTGTTGGACTTTAGAGCTATCTATAATTCTGTTTCCCAAAGTTCTGGCTTTTCTAGTTCGTATAGAAAGATTAATTTTTTGAGTAAAGCAATGCATGAACCATTATGATTATGGAAGGGGCTCAATGCCCTTTAAACAAGATCTTGAGTTCGAATCTTATGAATGAAAAGAACAGAATGGGAGAGCTTCCCGTATCGAATCCGATCGTAGCTCGACTCCGAATTAATCGGGGCTCAAAGTGGCATTCGGATATCAGGAGATTTCAACCAAAAAAAAAAAGAAAAACACAGAGAAATGATCACCCAATGAATGCTAATATGCCAGAATGAAGTGAAAGAACATTTCCCAATTTTAAGGAAGATTTTTGTCATGTAGTGAGTTTTTCTATATCAGGATAAGGTAACAAAACAAAGCTTTAACAGTGAACTAAAAATTTATTGCAACAAATCAACATACCTGGGTAAGTTTGAAAGCCCTGTTTCTGATGCCTTGTGTCACGGGACAGTGGTTTTCCACCGAATTTTCCGCGCCTCGTGATGGCACTGGGCTCCTCCGCGCACCCAGTCAGCCCACAAGATCACCTATCCGCACAGCACAATGTCCTCTCGCACAAATGCGCACACCGCCTTACTAGTACACACGCACCACCAGCCGCAAGGCACACACCGGCACCCTCTCAGTGTTTTAGCTAAATTACGAGATATAAGCACAAGCCACAAGCAAGAATCACATTTACAGGTTGAATCACAATCTTTATTCACTCGAACAAGATTACAAGGTCTGCAGCAGGAACACTACAACGCTCAACCTAGCTCAGGGCTATTTCTCTATGGCTAAGTCTAACTTATGTGTTCTCTGCGTTTCTCGACTGCCTTTATATAGACAACGTGTGACTAACATCCCCAGTCACGGTAGGATTTAACCTGCTTACACATGGTCTTCGAGTAGGCTTCTGAATCCGAGTCCAATCAGGACTATACCTCATCCGCGCATTTTCAGGAACACGCCAGCTAGTCCGTGCGCTATCAGGATTTCCCACACGCCTTCGCTAGTCCGCGTGCTGTCAGGATTTCCCACGCACCCGCGTATCCGCGCGCCCCTTCTGGGCCTCACGCTTCCGCGCGGCTCATGGTTCAGCCCAGCAGTCTTCTCCTCAAGGGACCATGTCGTCTGGACACTCAGCCGATGTCCGCGCGCCCCAGCAAGCCCCTCTCTGCTTGGCTGGTGCGCACCCATATGCGTCCTGGGCGTGTGCACGTGCTGCACCTGGCTGCAGCCCTGTCTGCCTTGTGCACCCGCCTGTCCGTCCGCACTTGTGACTTCCGCGTCACTTTCACTCAGCAGCCAACTGATCTCATCTCATGCCCCCTCCCTGGGCATGCTTCGACATGGGGTGTGCCAGCTTGCGCACACCCATCCGTCCAGCTTTAGTTATGCGTGACAAACTCTCCCCCGCCGGCTGGAGCCGACGTCCTCGTCGGGAGGTTTGCTAGATAGTTCTGAATCAGGTCCTCATATTGCCATAGGGTTACATCCCTTTCCCATGTCTCAGTGCCATCTTCCCATCGCACCAGAAAATCCGTACGCCTATTCTTGCTGCTAACCCCTTCACTTCTCTGAGCAAGAATCTCCACCACCTTCTTTTGGAACTCCTTTCGAACAGTGGGTGGAGCTCTCTTGGTCTGCTGTCAGGTCTCATCAGCATGAAATGGCTTCAGGAAACTTACATGGAATGTTGGATGAATTTTCATAGCCGCAGGTAGTTCCAGCTGGTACGCCACATTCCCAACCTTTTTCACCACCTTAAATGGCCCATCATATTTCTGGATTAGGCCCTTGTGGTACCTTTTGTCAGTGACCTTCTTCCAGATTTGAGGGGTGAGCTTCAAGAGTACCAAGTCACCTTCTCGAAACTCCAAGGACCTTCGATCTCTGTCTGCACCTTCCTTCATCCTCTGCTGTGCTATAGCCAAACTATCCCGCGCCTGGTCAATGAGCTCCTGCTTGTCGCGGGCAAATCTATACGCAGCTGGGCAGCTTCCTTGCGACTTTAGCTTGGCTACCTCCAAAGGAGTTAAGGGTTGGCACCCGAATGCTAGCTCTGAGGGGCTCAACCGAGTAGCTGATGACTTGTGCAGATTATAGCAGAATTGTGCTACATCGAGTAAATCCAGCCAATTCCGCTGGCTTGCTGTTACATAATGCCTTAGAAACTCCTCTAGCAAGGCATTCACCCTCTCGGTCTGGCCATCCGTTTGTGGGTGATTAGCAGTAGAAAATTTAAGTTCTGATCCTAACAGCTTGAACAGAACAGTCCAGAAATTGCTTGTAAACCGAGCATCTCGATCACTGATTATATCTTTAGGGACACCGAATATTTTCACAACATTCTTGAATAAGAGCTCAGCAGCTCGTTCAGCAGTACATGCATGAGGCGCCGCAATGAAGACTGCATATTTAGAAAAGCGATCGACCACCACCAAGATGGATCTCATCCCATCAACCGCCGGCAAACCTGTTATAAAATCCATGGAGAGCGACTCCCAAGGCCTCTCAGGAACAGGCAGTGGTTGAAGCAGCCCAGCCTGCTTCCTCCTCTCGGTTTTGTCTAGTTGGCATACTAGACATGTGCGCACATAGTGCTCCACATCCTCTAACATCTTTGGCCAGTAATAGTATCTCGAAATTAAGGCTTCCATCCTCTTCACGCCTGGATGTCCAGCCCACTGTGGGTCATGTGTTTCTTTCAACACTTCACGCCTCAATCCCCCGCCCTTGGGGACAAACAACCTGTTACCACGAGCATATAACAGATCGTCTTCGACCCAATATTTCCGAATCAAGCCTTCTTGAACCTGTTGCCTCAGTTTGCAGTAAGTAGAGTCCTCCCTTGCTGCTTGCTTGATTCGATCCAATAAGTCAGAATACACTGTCATCAGGGAGGCTACGTATGACTGTACTCCCTTCCTACTCAACGCATCCGCAACACGATTTTCGCTGCCTGGACGGTGCAGCCACTCAAAATCGAACTCAGCAAGGAATTCCTGCCACCTTGCTTGCTTGGGGGACAGATTCTTTTGAGTTTTAAAGTAAGTGTTCGCCACATTGTCTGTCAGTACCGTGAACCTAGTCCCCAGCAAATAATGCTTCCACACGGTCAAGCAATGCACCACCGCAGTCATTTCCTTCTCATGGGCTGAGTATCGTTGCACAGCATCTTTTAGCTTCCGACTTTCGTAAGCAATGGGGTGTCCCTCCTGGACCAGCACCCCTCCGATTGCTCTGTCCGAGGCATCGGTGTGTACTTCAAATGGCAGCTCAAAATCAGGAAGCTTCAGTACCGGTTCCGAGGTTACTGCTTCCTTTACCTTCTCAAACGCCTCTTGACACTTGGCTGTCCACTCCCAAGGCTTCCCTTTCTTCAACAGGTCGGTGAGTGGGCTAACCATCCTTGAGTATCCAGTAATGAATCGCCTATAGTAATTTGTCAATCCAAGGAACGATCTTAGTTCTGGCACTGTCTTTGGGAAAGACCACTCAACGATGGCCTGTATCTTCCGCTCATCCATGCGGATTCTCCCTTTGCTTATCCGATGTCCCAAGAACAAGATTTCATTCATCGCAAACTCACACTTCTCTTTCTTGACAAAGAGCGTGTTCTTCCTCAATCTCAAGAGTACCTCTCGAAGGTGCCGCACATGGTCGTCAAGAGTTTTACTGTATACCACAATATCATCCAAGTACACCACCACAAATTTGTCCAAATACTCGTATAACACATCATTCATAAGGTTACAAAACGTAGCAGGGGCGTTAGTAAGACCAAAGGGCATCACAAGAAATTCGAATGAGCCATACCTCGTCACCATGGTCGTCTTAGCCTCGTCCCCGGGGGCTATACGAACTTGCCAGTATCCGGATCGCAAGTCTAGCTTGGTGAAGAATGAAGCCCTCGTCAATTTATCAAATAAATCTGCCACATTCGGAACAGGGTATTTGTTTTTAATGGTAACCTTATTAAGTGCTCTGTAATCCACACACATCCGAAGAGTCCCATCTTGTTTCTTTTGGAACAGAACAGGAGCACCATATGGGGCCTTCGATGGCTGCACAAACCCAGCCGCCAGCAATGCATCCAACTGCTTGCGTAACTCAGCCAGCTCCATGGGCGTCATTCGATAAGGGGCTTTGGCTGGTGGTCGTGCACCCGGTTCTAACTCAATCTTATGATCAATGCCTCTCCTTGGAGGCAATGCCTTAGGAAGCTCAGGTGGCATCACGTCACTGAATTCGTCAAGAACTTCAGCTACACAGTCAGGAACATCAACAACCACGTCGGGCTTAATCTCCACTAGTGCTGCTAGAATGGTTGTCTCACCCCGCTTCAAACCTGACTTTACTTGAGAAGCCGTCTGTTCTAGGGTCTTCTCTGCCGCTTGTCCCTCATGTTCTCCTTGGACAAAACCTGGGCACCTTTCATCACCGATCCATAAGCCACGAAGGTGTGGCATAGGCGCTGCTTTCGCCTCCACAAAGAATTCTATTCCGAGAATCAATTCAAAGTCATCGAGAGGCACAACCAAGAAAGTGCAGTCACGTTCCCAAGTTCCCACCTTCAAGGTTGTGGTCGTAATCCCTTGTACGGGCTGAGCACCAGAATTAACCGCCTTTATTTTGCTTGTGCTATCGGAAACAGTCAGCCCAAGTTGGCCAACACTTCGTTGTGAGATGAAGTTGTTGGTTGCACCAGTATCCAACATCGCCAAGACTCCTTGTCCATTCATCATCACCTGTAAGTACATCAATCCCTTGTAGACTGGCCTTCTGTCTACTGTAAGGGCATTCAGCAACCGTATTGGGTTGAGCCTAGGGTTGGCCTCCTCTGTTTCCGTTTCTGAGCCATCTTTTGCGATAAGGGCAGAGAGTTTCTCTTTGCGAGGACAATCCCGAGCACGATGAGGTCCATCACAAAGAAAGCACCCTGTGTTCTTCTTTCCTTGTGACTGGTCCGAGCCCTTTTGCTTGGATGTTTCCCCATCCTTCTTCTTCTTGTCCCACTTTCCCTTCTTACCGCGCCTCTGGTTCTTTCGCCCCTCATCTTTGGCCTTCTTCTTGTCATTGTTTGATGAAGAAGCACCATATTTAAAGTCATTTAGACTATCCGTAGCAGCAATAGCTGAAGGTAGATCGGTTACCTTCAGTCGCCTCAACTCCGCCTGCGCCCATGGCTGGAGTCCAGATAGGAAATTAAAAACCCGATCCTCCTCAGTCATGTTATTAATTTCCAACATCAAGGAGCTAAACTCCTTCACATAGTCCCGCACAGAACCCGTGTGCTTCAGTTTTTTCAGTGATTCCCTTGCTAACCATGCTGTGTTCATGGGCAAGAACTGGTCTCTCAATTCTTTCTTCAAACCTTCCCATGTTTTGATAGGCTCACGCCCAGAACTTGTGTCATCGTCCAGTCGAGTTCGCCACCACAGCTTTGCGTCACCAACTAGATACATGCTAGTTATCGAAACCTGATCCTTTTCCTCTACTCGAGCAGCCTTGAAGTACTGCTCCATGTCCCATATGAAATTCTCAAGCTCCTTAGCATTCCGACTCCCACCGAACTGCTTTGGTTCAAGGACTTTCAGCTTCGAGGTCTGTTTCTCGCTAGCACCGCTACTAGAGGCACCAGACACGGCTACCTTAAGTATTCCAATGTCTTGGTCTACGTCATTGAGCTTGTCAATCAACGTTTTCAGCTGCTGTAGTATGTCGTTGGTTCGCTCAGTAAATTCATTGTGGTTCTCACCAACCACATGCTGAAGATCAGCAATCATCAGTGAATGCTGTGCTGCTTGTTCCGCCAGTGAAGCAGCATCAGGGGCTGGCGCACCAACCAGCACCTCCAGCACTCCCACTCGATCAGTCAAAGTTCCGGCCATAGCAACTCAAGCTCTGATACCTATTGTCACGGGGCAGTGGTTTTCCACCGAATTTTTCGCGCCTCGTGATGGCATTGGGCTCCTCCGCGCACCCAGTCAGCCAACAAGATCACCTATCCACACAGCACAACGTCCTCTCGCACAAATGCGCACACCGCCTTACTAGTACACGCGCACCACCAGCCGCAAGGCACACACCGACACCCTCTCAGTGTTTTAGCTAAGTTACGAGATATAAGCATAAGCCACAAGCAAGAATCACAATTACAGGTTGAATCACAATCTTTATTCACTCGAACAAGATTACAAGGTCTGCAGCAGGAACACTACAACGCTCAACCTAGCTCAGGGCTATTTCTCTATGGCTAAGTGTAACTTATGTGTTCTCTGCGTTTCTCGACTGCCTTTATATAAACAACGTGTGACTGACATCCCCAGTCACGGTAGGATTTAACCTGCTTACACATGGTCTTCGAGTAGGCTTCTGAATCTGAGTCCAATCAGGACTATACCTCATCCGCACATTTTCAGGAACACGCCAGCTAGTCCGTGCGCTATCAGGATTTCCCACACACCTTCGCTAGTCCGCGTGCTGTCAGGATTTCCCACCCACCCGCGTATCCGCGCGCCCCTTCTGGGCCTCACGCTTCCGCGCGGCTCATGGTTCGGCCAAACAGTCTTCTCCTCAAGGGACCATGTCGTCTGGACACTCAGCCGATGTCCGCGCGCCCCAGCAAGCCCCTCTCTGCTTGGCTGGTGCGCACCCATATGCGTCCTGGGCGTGTGCACGTGCTGCACCTGGCTGCGGCCCTGTCTGCCTTGTGCACCCGCCTGTCCGTCCGCACTTGTGTCTTCCGCGTCACTTTCACTCAGCAGCCAACTGATCTCATCTCATGCCCCCTCCCTGGGCATGCTTCGACATGGGGTGTACCAGCTTGCGCACACCCATCCGTCCAGCTTTAGTTAGGCGTGACACCTTGTTTCCTCCATTGCCTTTTCGGAATGTCGATGAGATGGAGTTTAAAGAATGACTGCACTTCGTTTCACGGTAATAAATAAATAAATATAGCAAAAATAAAGTTTATCTTTTTAATTTACTTACTTTTAACTTGTTGAAATGTATATTTGATGTATTATAATATACACTATCAATAAATCATAATATGTGCATATTGTAAGTCTTGAGTTCGAATCCAAGCACCCCTTCTTCAATTATTTAATATTTTCCTTGTAACAAAAAATAAATAAATAAATCATAATATGTTACTTAAAAATATATAATTTTTAAATTTACTAATTAATGGGTGTCTTGATATAATTTAACACAATGAATCAAATATAAACTAAGAATAAAACTCGCTGAATGTAAAAAAAACAAACATTTTTTAAAAAAATTGCTATATATAATAAATTAATGATAATCATTAACTGAAACTAACAAGTACTAATTACTAAATTAGAAAATGTCTCTAATACTCTAATTTCATATGATAATCATGATCCAATGAGTAACAATTTTATCACACTTCAGTCTAAATTTATAATATTTTTTTTGGTTCGGTTTTTTATCCTTTTCAAAATAATGCAACTTAAAAGAAAAACCATACAATTGAAGTAAGTTCAAAAAAAATATTAACAAGCAATGGTGTGTGTGCGCGCATATATATATATATATATATATATATATAAGTAATCTCATATGTTTTTTTTATTATAATGTAACCAAGAAGAGAGATATACCATTGAGTCAAATACTTAACTAGTTGCATGAATATACGTTAATTATAAAAAGTAATTTTACTGAATTTTTTTGAGCATTTTTTACATTTATTCATTTTTTGATAAAAAAACTCTAAACTTGAAAATATAAGAACAAATAGCAAGTGTGGGAATTTGAATTCTAGATTTGTTTGATACCACCATACAATTATAAATGAAGGATATATGATGTCTACCATTTAATTCTAAATAATTATAAATTGGCTTTACTTGGTAAGAAGGGTAGAAAATGATGAGAATGAAAAATTTATTAATCTAATAATTAAGATAAAAAATAAGAAATTGATTATGAAACTTAATCATTAAATTATCAAATTTTTTATTTTCACATCTTTTCATCTTCCTACCAAGTAAAGCTCAGAAGACAAATAAAAATAACAAGAAAAAGAAGCATGGAATCATTCCTTTAAAATAGTATGCCACCGACATTTCCCTACCTTTAATTTTATTGTATTGTTGAACGCCATTCATGGTCATGCATGCAATGCATCACCAAGGTTGATGATGCTTGATAAAAAGGCCAAAATAATAATAATAAAATAAAATAAAAAAAGAAAAAGTGCTTGATTACAAAAGTTAATACATTGCTTTTGGCTTTTTGGTGTGTGATTGCCTATCGTGGATCCACCAAACATCATTCGATGCTTATCACTGTGACATCATTTATCTTTTTGTAAAAACAACCTGACAGAAATCTCCCAATATCAAATCTTTCAATTTGGTTCATCAGCAATAGGTCCCTCATTTCACCTATCTCAACTTTATTGTGTCTTATCTCTATATTTACCTATTTTTTTAGTCTATCTATGATATATTGATAATGAATAATTTTTATTTATTATCAGTACATTAAGACTCACATGTTATTAATAAGCAAATTGAAAAAATACTGAATTTTTATAAGTAATACAAATAAAGTTTTTTTCTCAATTTGCTTGTAAAAATTTGACATTTTTTAGATTATTTATTAATAAGATATCAACCTTTAGTGCATTGATCATGTATCAAAGTATAAACAACCAATGCATCATATATAATTTTTTTTTAATAGTGAAACTCTTTAGTTTAAATAGAAAGAGTACATGTAAAAAATTCAAACTTTAAACTGTAAAATTCCAACACTTTAAAAGTAATAATATAATCATTTGAATCGTTTAGAGTTGTAGCATTGTTTAATTTTGAAAAAGCTGATTTATATTTGAAGAGTTGTCATTTGGTGGGGTTTTTTTTTTTTTTTTGTGTATGTGTGTGTGAGAGGTATAAAGGAAACTAAAATCAAACTTCTGATCTAATTCCTTTTAAGGAGATATTATTAGGTTTCTTTTAACAAGATTACTACGTTGACAAAAGATGCAAATTGCATCTCACTTCTCCAGCTGTTGCCATGGGAGTGATTCTTTGTAATTACAAATGAATTAGGAACTAAGAGACCTAAACTTTGTTTGTCTTGAAGAGACAGGATTTAAGGATACAAAGAATGGTGCACCTCGTCCATTTCTCTCTGTTCTCAATAACTTTTTCACTAGTGTTCTCCACTTGATCTCTTCCTTGCTTTGTTTCCTCATCTTTTCCTTGAAATTCCTGAAAAGAAAGGTTGAGTTTCAATATTCTCAATTATCAGAAGAAACAGACTGGACAATTAACTGATTTAGGCAAATTAATTAATTATTTTAAAATTTGTTTAGCATCGTTGTTGTTTTTTTTGGAAAACAGCAACAAAAAATATGTTTGATATGTGTGTCTGTTTTTAGAAAACGAAAACGAAAATAAAAATTTTTAAAATTATTAGGAACAAGAATTTTTTATTTTTATTGTTTTCAGAAACATGTTCCATTGACATCAAGGATGTCATCAGAGCACAAGAATAACAGACTTAAGTACCTGCACAAAGGAACTTTGCACGAACCCGAATCCGAACAGAGACGGGAGTGTAGCTCCAGCAGCTGCCACATTCTTTTGCAATGACTGCAGCCGCCAGGGACTCTCAACTTGCAGCCAGCAAAGTGGCGAACAAGCAACTCTAGCCCTTTGCAGGCTCCATAATTGCAAGGTCTTTGGTTCTCTTTGAAATCCTTATCATGTGGACCAATCGTCCTGCAACCATCTCTGCAAATGTGAACAAGAGCCTCCATCGCATCCCATAATTGAAGATAGATCCTTCGCTCCTTTGCTTTTCGGATTTTCTCTTTCCGTTTCTGGAAATCACATTTAACATAGACTTTAGAGTCTAAGATCAAAGTGCTAATAAAAAAGGGAAAAAGCCTTACAAAGAAATCCCTTACTTTTTCTTCTTCAATTATGGATCCCAAAAGTTCTTTTTTAAGCGCTGGATGACTCTTCTTCATTGCTTTCCATCCTTGAGTAGCAAAAACAGCCTTGTAGTTCCTTACGATCATTCGGTGACTAATCAGTGTAAGCCGAGGTGCATCACACAGTAATGAAAGCTGGAGCATATCAACTACATTTTCCAGAGTAACCAAGCCATGCTCGAGTTGCTGCTCACAAATTCGCTTCAACTGAGGAACAACATAGGCGTGTGAAAGCACCAACAATGGCACAACACATTCCTGCATCTCTTCTTTATCATAACTACGTAAAAAAACCATTAACAATTTAGCACATGGTAGCACGACACAACCACAAGATCACAGCAGCAATAATGGTCTTAAAACTGAACAAGCGAATAGCAGTTACAGTTCCATTATTGTACAAAAGTCATTCAAAGTGTCAAGATAACTAGTTTACTGGTTCACAAATCTGTATTGCACAAAATCTGCAATGAGAAAAGAGTAGTTACCAGGAAGAGTACAGGAATCGGATGAAAATCCGTACTGCATCTTGCTGAACACCATGGATTGAAATTGATCTCTTTCCACCAAAGCTTTTTGCTTGTTTCAACAGGTCTCTTAAGACAGGAGAAGCCATGCCCTGTTGGCAAATATCCAGTGAAGGGATTGAGTCAATAATTTGTTTAAGATACCATGTCAACATTGCTAAACAGTCATATTTGCTCTATTTTCTTATACATTTCAACACTTAGCAACTTGATCACAAAAAGATACAACCAAATTATCAATGCTAATGAACTAAATGAAGCAATGTCACAGCCCCAACTGAAGGATGATCATCTATGGCCTAAAACTTCCATATACAACCAAATAATGTAGCTAACCTAAGAGACCAAAAATGCTTAATTAAATCATCAATTTGATGACTTGAGAGTGTTCAACTAGTTTTATTATGATGGAAACATCCGTTATTGGGGTGTTCTTCAAAGCATAACATCCATTAATTGATGATATTCAACAAAAACAAGCCTTTACTATCAGTAAAGCTGACAAGGGAATATTGGGAGGGCTTACAAGAACATTAGCATGTGCATAGATGATGCAACCATCGTCAGATTCAATGGTAACATCTGCTCTATAGCCTGCATCAAAGAGGCTATCCCACAAATCCCTCGTGGCTGGGGAAACACAGCTGTTTCCTCCGAATGCTGATCCATTGTTCATAAATAACCCCTTGTGCCGAAACTTTGTTGCCGGAGCTGGTAACGGAGGTGGGGCTGGAGAAACATTATTGACAGCTTGAGGAGATTGCTTTGTAATAATTTCCTTCTTTCCCATTTGCTTCTTTTGGAAGGAATTCAATAAGACTCAAACTCAGAGTTTTGTTTTCTTTCAAAACAGAAAAGAGATTGAAATAACAGAGCTTTGGTAAGAATCAAAATCGAAAGTATTCATTTTTCACAATTTTCATAGATAGAATGATCTGAAATTTGAAATACAAAATTAAACAGAAGCAATGCCAAATTAACAAAAAATCAATTAACATGATTATAAAACAAAAGTATGCAGTTACAAATACAATTCATGTTTAATCTTTGTTAAACCATCTTAAGATTAAGACGATCCCTGTTTTTCCTTGAATTTCCTCATATTTATTAAAAAATAACAAGTATCATTAAGAAAACTATCTAAGAATTCGTCAAATTCAAACATTAAATTAATCAAAAATGGGAATTCAAATAAAATTTCACCTTCGATCTAATCAAAACTATCAGAAATCTGGAATTTAAAAATCAACAAGAAGAAATTAACATGTTTCCATCCAAAATTCTATATTGAAATCTCACGGAAAAATGAAATTAAAAGAGAAATGAATAACATACTCTTTTTCTTTCTTTTCCTTCTCTTCTTAACGTAATTGTTCAAAGAAAAGCAAGAGAAAAAAATAAACGGAAAATGGCGATGATCACTTACTTTCCCCCCCGAAAGTCTTAACCGTCGTCAAAATTAACCACCGCCGGATTCTGTTCCTCTAAGAAAAATAACCAAAGCTGGCAACACCGAGCTCGCCACCGCCACCAGCTCGGCTGCCAGAGGTTAGGGAAAGAAACACAGAAAGAGAGAAAAAAATTCTAAGGCATTAGAGGTCCAATATATATTATGTAAAACAAAATCGCCAGCTGACGCTTTCAAAAATCAGTTACTGTTTATAGATAGGATAATAATGTTAAAGGTGGAACTAAAAATGCCACTGTTGGATAATAAATCTTTCATAAATTTTAAGATTATTATTTAATATATTGTTAATAAAATTTTTTAATTTATAAATGGAATTAAAATGGTGAGATGTAGTTCATTTTATTTATTTTTTAATATTCTTAAAGGATTATGCGTTGTTGTTAAATTTAAAAAATTCATTGTTTGTGATAGATAATATCCTAATTCATATAAATGTCTTCTCTATTTGTATAAAACATGTATCAAAGACAAAAATTAAGATGCACCATTTGTATTTACTTGGTAAATACAAACAAAGTTTAAATTTTTTATTAAAATTTTAACTCATATATTTATTTTTATTTTTTTAAAAATTATTATCTAATTTATTATCGTTGAAGTTTTTAAATTTCACAAACGAGATTAAAGTAACGATATATACTCTACTTTATTTATTATTTATTTTTAATGTAAAATCTCATTTATAAAATTTAAAAACTTTAATGACAATGTATCATATAATAATTTTTTATGTTATAAAAGTCCTTTTGGATAATTAAAAAGAAAAACTAAAATTACTTGAATTAAAATTTAAATCTTAAAACATATTACAACTTTTTTTCTTTTTACCATTCCATCGATCATAGATTCTATATCTATAGTTGACATGTTTTTCAAGTTTCACTAACTGCTTGGCAAAACGAGCTGTCGGGCTGCCATTTTATTTTGGTTGGTTTCATTAGCAAGGAAAAGTAAACTTGCTCCGGTGCTGCAAGCATTTGATTGGGCCTAGACATGAACCATGATTCATGATCATAGGCTCATAGCTGCCTGGCCAATGTTAAGAAAAAAGTGTCAGAAGGCATGATGGCGTCGCCCGGACTCGAACGGGAGACCTTCAGTGTGTTAGACTGATGTGATAACCAACTACACCACGACACCGGTGTTCTAATCTAGCCAAAGTTGTGTATGAATCAAGTCGTTTATTTTTATTTTTTTAAAATAAAGGGTCATTAAGACCATTTAAAATTATTGAATACTTATGCATATATATTTGTAAAACTTAATAGGAATAGGTGGGTCACCGGTCACCGCAATGTGGGATGAAAAGTTTATTAAAAAAATGTATATTTTTATATTAAAAATTAAAATATATTATTATATTATTTAATTTTAGTAGAAATTATTAAATTATTTTAATTTTTATTCTAAGAAAATTTAAAAATTAATTAACGATATTTTGTTATTTTAGTGTTTATATTTATATGTGTTGAGAATCGAGTATACGTAGTACACATATTTGGCTTAAATTAAGGTAGAGAAAAAAGGTCGAAGAGAATTAAAGTTGAAAGAGGCATGATATTGTTTTAGTCATTTGCAAATGTAGAAAATAAGGTGATATATATATATATATATATATATATATATATATATATAAAACATTTTTGATTGTTGAAAGACTGTTAACGAAAACACAAAATCACTAAAGTTAAAGTCTATGATGGGAAATATAAAAACCGATATATGCCTTTAATAATTAGAAAATATCAATGATTGTCTTTAGAACAGTGCAAGTGAGAGTCCAATAAAATCCTGTTCTCTGAACAGCCCTAATAATTACTTGACATTAATATAGGTTTATCTCATCCAAATCATGTTAAGCAATCACATGATTAAAAACATCAATTATCTACTAATTCATTTTAATAGATTCATTAATAATTTTAACACTAAATAATTAATTTTTACAACAATATAATCGCACAAAATAATTTGAATAACCATGATTTCCCCCAGAGTAACATCCAAAAATTTACAGATCAGTCAAAGCTGCTGACAATCTTGGAGTTCCCAAGAATTCTGAGTCAATAGCTTTACTAAGACCCAAGCAGAAAACTTCAGCAAGTACCCTGGCAAAATGCAAGTTGATATAAAACTACAGTAAATTAACTAATTGATGGCAATAATAATATGATATTATTTAGAGGGGTTGGGAAAGGGCCAAAGGCAAAAGGGCGGATGGCCGATGGGGGCGCAAGGGCAGAGCTTTGGATGGCGGAGGAGCGTCTTCATCTTGATGGAGTGGTCCAGGCTTTTGCACGTGAAGACGCTCCTCCTCACTCACCTCACTCTCTCCTCTGCAATAATCTTCACGTGTGTTATCATGCCTTCTAATTTCTATCAATGCTTTTCTTGGCTTTCTCCTTGCCAGGCCAGGGCAGGGCAGGGCAGGGCAGCCCCCTTTAGCCATGCTTTACCATATCTGATGATTTGTGTTTATGTAATGTAAAATATAAAAATTTTGTTATCACATGTCAAATATAAAACTTCTATTCCTAGTTTCTGTTACATTTTTATACAATTTTTAATCTGTGTCATCGTGTATTTTTTATTGCATCTATCGTCATGTCATGTTTAGAATTATCAGGTTAACTTTTTTTCTGTATTCAAATCTCCCTTGTGTTAACAGAACAGTGCGTGGGACCTTGATATATATACATGAAGTGTAGCATTGGTACAATGTTGGTTTTCATTTGTTTCCTAGTTTTGAGAATTGAGTGTGTTTTGTTCCTTCCATTTTAGAAATTAATCTAGTTTCCCTCAAGAAAACAAAGATATTTGAACTTATTTAGGGTTTATTCTTATGTTGGCCTAGTCAGATTTTCTAATGGGAGGAAGTAAGAGTCGAACCTTGTTAATTCTTTGAGCAGATGAATCAAACACCAATTAATGTGTCAAATGCTCAAATAGTTGATTGATCAAATTTAAAAAATGCTAAGTTTAGGTAAAAGTTTGTCTTGATTGGGAAAAATGCCATATATTTTTTGTTTTTTGATTTGGAAAATTTATTTTTTTTAAATGCTAAATGTTTTGGTGTTGAAAAATTCATATTGTTTAGATGACAAAACAATGAAAAAGAAAAACTATGTTTTTTAGTATATTTTCATTAGAATGTACAATTATAATCAATTTATTATATTCTTTGAACTAATATTATAAAAATCATTTTACTCAAATTAGGTAAACTAATAAATAACTACCACTAATTAAATTAGAAATAATTAATTTAAAAATTGTTTTTTTTTTGTTCCAGTTAAATTAGTTTAATTGTTGTGTTGTAACAGAATTCTGCTAGCTTGAATAAATGAAATCACAACTCACCTAAAAAAACAATGAAAAATAAGCTGTTATCAAGGAACTCATCTAACTTTCAAGGTGGTTCAAATTAATTTTATAGAGTATGCTACTTGTGTTAGATATGGACATTTCCTAACCAAATAAATGAAGAATTATACGTAGATTAAATAATTTCCAAGGTGTCGTGTGTGTGAGTTTCTAGTAGGTTATATGGGATTCCAAACCTCACAAAATTATTATGGTTTTGTTGAGGTGTTGTATTCCGTCTTTGGGTGCGATCCCGCATGTCCGTGGGCCACTCCAATAGTAGGTTGTCTTCAAATCTTACATTGGCTGTGTGTGTGAGTTTCTATTAGATTATATAGGATTTCAAATCTCACGAAATCACCACGATTTTGTTGAAATGTTATGTTCCGTCTCTAGCTAAAAAAAAATTTCCAAGGTGAAACATTAATATTCATAACTTTCAACCATTCCCCACATTAGTTAGCTGCCAAAATTTATATGAATGCTACATCATAGTTCAATGCCTCAATAGGATAGCATTTTTAAAAGAAAAAACAATTACAGCTTGTATTCACATCTTTCAACCCTTTCCCTCAATCAGCTACCAAATTCACATAAATACATCAATAAATTGCCATGGTTGATAACATGAAATCTGCATGTTCATAAGATCTAAAAAAAAGAAACCCCAATGTATAAAGCTCTTGTATTGTGGGGTTTCAAGAGAGTTATGTGTACACATTCTTTCCTTTACATTAATAGAGAGATTATTTTCATTTGAGTTCGTAATTTCCAAATTACAAAAAAAAATAACATTTACCGTTGCATTAAGATTGTCTAAAAAAATTTAACCGATACAATTATTAATATATATATATATATATATATATATATATATATACACACACACACACACACACTAAATGAAAGAACAACAAACAATAAAAAAAAGTTGAAATTAAGAACTTGTTCTATTAATTTTTTTTAGATTAATATTGTTTCATCTGATCTAGCTTGTGACTGTTAAGAAGCTGTTAATATGCATATTAACCAATAACTTTATTTGACAGTGCCAGTTTTTGGATCTTGTGTCCTCTCATGCTTTGATTTTTCTATTCAAATAAAACCCAAGGGCCAGAAGCTGCCTGCATGCCCCTCTTGAAAAGAATTCACTTTATTCTTCATGGGGCTCTGCTCAATCTCATTGCCACATTCTTATTAAAATACTATTCAATTTTAATAAAGTTTTTAAGTAATCCAAATGTCTAAAAAATCAGAAACATCTTAGGGTGGAGTCTCAATTGCTTATAAAGTAATTTATTAAGCTGCTCAGAGAGCTGCAGTGAGCCCATCTGACTGTTCAAACAATCCTTACACAAGAGTTGAAAGTGGTAAATGATTCTAATATTTTATTAGCATCAGCTAGGTTTGGACTTTGGACCATCATTTCAAGAGGTGAAGTTAGTATACACAGGTTAATAGATAGTCATCAAGATTTCTTGACAAACCTAAATACAACAAAAATTTATACCTGGATTTACAGTTTTCTGCCATAAATAATTTTAAAACAAAAGAATTTTTATAAAACCCTTTATTTTCCTTAACAAAATGGATATAAGCTCTCTGTCTTTAATTTTATTGTAAAAGTTCACAACTTTTTATTTTATTATAAATAAAGACTTAATATTTTTAAAATAATACAATTAAATAAAATAAATAAAAGGTTGAGGTCTTATAAGCTCTCAACTTTATACTTTATTGTAAAAATTTATAATAAATTTGAACTTAATTATGTTATTTTGAAATGTTAAAAGTTTATACAATAAAATAAGGGTTTGTATATGATGCACTGACAGTATATAGTTTCTATACACTGTCAATGCACCAGAGGTTGACACCTCATCAATTGACAAATTAAAAAATATGCAAAACCCTTAAAAGCAAATATAAATAATTTTTTTAAATTGCTCATAAGGACCTATTGAAGATGTGTCAACTTCTAGTACATTGACAGTGTATAGAAATTATACATTGTCAATATATCATATATAAATCCATAAAATAAAAGATTAATGACTTATATTTATTATGTACAAAAAGTTGAGAATACATTTGTGACTATTAAGTTTAATTTATGTAACTAATTCAAAAGTTTATGTTCGGAATGCTTTTTTTCCACTAAACTGAATTTTGATTAGTTAAATGTAAATTTTTTACATCAATTGGACTAATTTTCTTTCAAAAAAACTTGTACTAATTTATATCAATTGAAAGATGAATAATAGCAAGGAAATTAATCAAACAAATATGTGCAAATAAGTAATGAATGTTATTGTAAAGCAATGTAGCCTTTTAGGTTATTTTAATTTATTTCTGTTGACTTGTTTACCGAGCTATTGAAATTTTTACTCCTTTACAGCTGTTATATAATAATGTAGATATAAACATTAAAATTTCTTCACGAGCTTACTTGAATAGCATCTATTCTATAAAATTGTACAATTGTCCCCTTAGTACTGGGAACGCTAAATAAGTTCAATCAAATTAATGTTATTGTTTATTTTTTGATAAACTTATATTTGGATTTTTATTCCACGATTCATTTTTATTTTTATTATTTGAACTATAGGATAACAAATCCCATTGATTATATTAAATGCATAAGAAACGCTATATCTAGCATTTTTAAACGAGTT
Organism: Heritiera fomes; assembly: GCA_032173925.1. Classification (NCBI taxonomy): domain Eukaryota; kingdom Viridiplantae; phylum Streptophyta; class Magnoliopsida; order Malvales; family Malvaceae; genus Heritiera; species Heritiera fomes. Next base: position 24,682,060 of record JAPDPM010000017.1, on the reverse strand, counting down.
TGAGAACTTGCAAATAAAAAACAAAAGAATGAATAAAAAAATTAAAAAAAAAGGAAAAAAGTGTAATGATGACTGAAATGAATTTACCCACTAAGAAACTTTTGTTTTTATTAGGAAAAAAATTCCTTAATTTCTCAAATGAGACCAAACCTTACCAATTTTACAGCTGTCTTAAATTTTAGGAATACTAAAAAATGTTTGTCTATATTTATATACTATAACCTACCAATCTACCATAATTAATCTTTGCACCCGTAAATATGGCAGAATCACCAAATACATGGAGAGATTTTATAACATCAAAGAGATTTATGAGATACCACCAACATTGGTTGGCGTGAGTGGTAGCGGCTCTCGCTCCTTAATCAAGTGTCCAGGGTTCGATTCCTAGTTTTAGGTATGGAGCAAACTATGCTGGAAGAGGACTACCCACTTTGTGTGCGCTCAGGATCCCCGACGGAGATTAATCACTGTTGTTGACGGTGGATACTTCGTACCAATATTATGGCTAACAAAAAAAAAAGAGATTTATGAGATACCTTGTATATATGTTAATAGTTAAAAATCAAAATTAAAATTAATTAGCAATAACCTAAATATAATATCAGAGAAAATTTAATATTTAACACTAATAAATCTCATCACGTATAAATGAAAATAAAAAAGTCTACTACAAGATCACAAATTTAAAAAATATAACAGAATGGTTTGTTGAGCATAACATAAAACAAATTGATAATAGGGAAAAGGATAAAAAGAACCCTCTCGAATAAAAAAAATGTAAAATCCAATATTTAACAAATTTAAATATAAGACGAATAAGGTATTGATTTAATCACAAAGAAGAGATGAGATTTCAAGTTAAGTTTCACCGATGATGAACTTGAATTTAGTTATTAAATTTGATTATTTACTAATTTAATTATAATTTCTATGAATATAGCTGTTAAAAAAATAAATGTGAGATAATATCAATTTTAATTTGTATTTATACATCTGGATTAATATCCAATACACCGTCAATAAAATTTTTTTATTTCACAAACAGAATTAAAATGATGATACATATCTTATTTCAATTATTTTTTAATATTTTTAAAAGATATATGTTATTATTTTAATTTTATTTGAGAAATTGAAAAATTCCACTTGTAATATATTAGAGATTAATCTTATACATCTATACTTTTTCGGTACAAAGGTACGTTTTTTGTACTCTTCTACAGTGCACACTGCAGTAACTGCTGAATAACGCTACTCTACATCTCATGCGCTAATTTTGGCGGCACCAAAACCGCGACTCTCTAGACAGCTTCCCTTTTCCCTCTCCTCCTCATTTCTCACCTCTCTTTTTTCACTTGCCAGATTCCCATCTCTCTAGATTTTCCTTAATTTCCCAAAACGTGGATTCAACAGTTATATATAGTGTAGTAGGAAATAAACGACCAAACCCATGTTTTGTTTTTGTTCTTTTCTTTGAGAATCCAGAATTTTCCAACTGCTCATGTACGGTGAGTTGAGAGACAAATGGAAGAGTTCGACGCTTCGTTTTCTTGCTCTAGTCTCCTGTGTCAAGAAACTGATGAAGCTTGTTTTTTTGAAACAGAAAGAGAAGATGATGAAAGTGTTTACTTGAATTACTATGAATCATTTATTGTTTCAGAGAATGAAGATCGGTATATTGAAATGTTGATTCAAAGAGAAACTGATGTTGGATTCAAAGCTAATGCATCTTTCAGTCATTATTCAAGTACAACTAAAAGCTGGCTGGAATGTGCTCGCTTGGATGCTATTGAATGGATTTTCAAGGTTTGTTTCTCTTCCAAATCCTCTGTTTTTGTTTTTAATCTCTTCTTTGTATGGTTGGATTGATGAACATGTTTTTTATATGATTTGTTTCAGACAAGAGCAATCTTCGGGTTCCAAATTCATACAGCTTATCTATCTGTGACATATTTCGATCGTTTTCTTTCAAAGAAATCCATTGATGTAAGCTTTTCTCAATTCTGTAAGTAATGATCAGATGGATTTTGTTGTTCGTCTTTGTAACAATGGCTTCTTGATTGATTTAGGATGGGAAGTTGTGGGCTATTCGATTGTTGTCAGTAGCATGTTTATCATTGGCATCAAAAATGGAAGAGTGCAGAGTACCTGTTCTATCAGAATTTCCCATAGAAGATTATCAATTTGACAATAAAGTGATTCAAAGAATGGAGCTTTTGGTACTTAGCACATTGGAATGGAAGATGATTTCCATAACACCTTTTGCTTATCTGCATTACTTTATCAGTAAATTTTATGCTGAATCTCAGCCTAAAGGATTAGTCACCAAAGCTCTGGAACGCATCATGACTATGATAAAAGGTAATCTAAAAAATCTAGTTTTGAATGGAATTTATGAACTTATCTTTGTGTTTAATCCATTACCAGATAGAATATTTTGATGCAGAAAACAGTTTGCTGGATTATCGACCATCTGCTATTGCTGCAGCTGCAGCTTTAGCTGCTTCTGATATTCCATTAACAAGAAAAACAGTGGAGGTCAAGATGAATTTCATTCCATTGTGGGAATCTCTCGAAAATGTAAGCTTTCTATTTTTTTAAATTACGATATTCTGTATCATATACAATAAAAACAACATTCATATATATAAAAAACTTCGATTATATACTAATATCAATCTTATATTGGATGATACAGGAACATATATTTTCCTGCTATAATATGATGCAGGAAATAGAGATGAGAAAATCTAAGACCCCAAAGTTTGTTATTTGCTCAAATTATTCGTTTGATAAATCTTCTGCTGTCAGTACCGGAGCTGGCACTAAGAGAAAACTGACATTCAAGGAATCTGATCAAAATAGCCTGGCAAAGAAAATCTGTCGGCCCTAATGAATGGAGTTTGGTATTCTTTAATGATAGGATTTGGATTTATTGATTGGATTATTTTGACAGAAGGAATTGATTCTTGTAATTGGATTTGCTTATTGGTCTAATGAGTGTTTTCTGCCATTTCATTATGATTTGGTGTTGATGATTGAGGATTCCATTTTCCAATAACAAACAAAAGTTTTCAGGCTGTGACAGCCAAGAAGATAAGAGAGAAGGGAAAGTAAATAGATAAAAAAGAGATAACTTTAGTCTACAGTAATGGCTAAGGAGTAAGAAGCTGACTGAAGAAGTGATGCTAAGAGAATGCCAGGGGGCAGTGTTTGCTTTGAAGAAATCTACCGTTGCTTACTCTTTTTTTTTTGTTTCTTTGATTTTTTTTTTGTGACAAAGAACACTTAAATATAATCAATTGTAATCTTGAACCCTACCTTTTGATGTGGGGGGCTTGGGATGCTTCCTATGTCTTTCAAAAGGCTGAAAGCCATGAGGAATGAAGAATTGTTTTTGGTTGATTTGATTCATCTGTGTTGCATTTGGGCCATCAAAAAGTATAATAAAGGTGATTGGTGATTGGATTTGCCTGGAATGTTTAGAGTTCCTTTTAGATAAGTGGAACTTTCCTTTTCATTGTTAGGTAGAAACAGCACTTAGATTGGAGGGCCATGTAAACCCCAAATTACATTTAAGGAATCAAAGCTGAGCTTCTATCTTGATTATGTTTATGTTTAAGGGGTTTTCCTGTCTCTACTCAGCCTTATTCAGCCTTCTGCCACCTTTCACCACCGTTTGTCATTGTACTCATTCTTCATGATCTGCTCCAGTCTTCCTTTCCGCCTTCTCCCTGCACATTCGTCTTCATCTAGTTTCAAATATATAAATATATATAATTTGTTAGGGACATTCTTGTTGACATCAAAGGCCATCCTTTCTGAAAGCTGCTAGCTAGTGCAGCCCTATACTTGGCTATGCCATGACCTCTGCCTACACATGTGAATGCTGATATTTGCCCCCTTTGATTGATGCTTGTAGGACCCAAGTTATCATCATGGAACTAGAGACCTTTGTTTTGGGGTGACCTGGGGGATCGAGGAGGGGCATGAGTTTCATGGCAGTTGGCAAATTGGGTGTCAGAGGCTCCACCCTTCCACTGTTCCACATGCTTTCATGGGGTTCTTAGGATTTCCAGTCTGGCACCGTACAGCGTTGTGTTTCAGTCTCCAGTAATACATATGGTTCGCCTGCAGCAGTCATATCCAGAACTTAGATGGGACATCAAATTGAGAAATTGTGCCTGCATGCATGTTTTTGCCAACGGATAATAACATTAGAACTACACATGTTATCTGTTTTTAATGTCTTCCTCACCAAGAATTTCCATTAAAAATTTTCAAATGGCTCTGTAGATATCAAGGATTGATTGCTCGAACAAATTAGGCAGCAATAACTGCAGAATTCTGTCAACCATGTTTTTCCATTTCTTCTTTCTTCTGCAAGGTTGTCTGTAAAAGCAGACGTTGTTGTTTGAATGCTAAGCTTTAACTCAAACCAACCTAACAAATCAAGCTGATCTGGAAATCAAGATAAGAATGCTGGCTTATCTTGATTGCTAACATGTGTTAGATGAGAAAACAATTGCAATGGAACAATGGTAGGCTAAAGACACAGTTTGATGATAAAAGCGGTGACAGCAGGATTTGATTCGATGAATTTTCTCACAAACTTTCATGAACGTGTAGCCAAGATGGTGACATTGAACTTAGACCAATGGAATTATATAAATTCGAAATATATTTTCAGGGTTAAAGGTATAATTAGTGTCTGAATTGATCACATCACAGGGAAGCATGGGAAGAAACAGTGTACTTAGCAAGGTAGAAAGGGAGGCGACCAGGTTTTGATTAAGAATGATTCATGTTTTTGCTATGAAAGAAAACGACTAATCTCCACTATTTTTTGTTTTTTCTACTAAGAGAAAGGTAATGATCTCTTTAGCTTGAATTTCATGAAAGTAATTATGCTGATGAACATTCACGAGAAAGGCAAATTCTATGGTAAATTATTTATAAAAGTTATCGAGGAGTACATTGTTAATCATTTGTATTTTGCTATTTTGAAGTTAGGAAATAGAGAGTGGAAAACCTTATTTGGGTGGTTGAATATCAAAATGGATCATGAAATGGCATGTCTTTATTTTTTTTAGTTCAATGTAATATTGGATTATACAATAAGACGGATTAAAAATTCGACAAAAATTATATATAAATTTGGTAAAAACTAAAAATCAATTTAATATTTAATGTGTCAACACGAACAGTGACATAATAATTGTTGAAGGCGTGAACAGTACAAATCACAAAGACAAAGCATAGACAGTAGATAGAGTTTGTCTTGAAGGTTTTAGATTGAAAGAGAAAAAACACTAAAGATGGTTTGAACTAAGCCTGTTGGACCAAGTTTAGTGTAATTGTCTTCTTACTAAATCCATCTATATCAATAATTTCGTGTTTACAATTTACACAATTTAGTAAAAAACAGACCCGACATGGATGTACGAATGGTTTCTCTATTTATGAATGAATGTCTACCTCAACAAGTACAAGAAACAATTGGTTCAATTCTATTACCTAATTCTTTTGAAACCCACAGGCCCAAACTTAAGTCCTCAGGTTTTCCACTCTCCTTCACGTTGTGGGCCTGTTTCCCCTACCACGCCTCCTTCCCCTCAACTTTCAAACTCCATCGAGAAGAGGCTCCGCTCCTCTCAGAAGTCCTCCGCCGTGAAACTAACTCTAACACTATTGCAATGCGGATTGCTTCTCGTAACTATAGGAGGTGCTTGAAGTTTACGTCGGCATGCATGCAGTTTTTCATCTCATCCTTAAGGCAGCTAACTGCAGATAAATCACAGTTCAGGGAAGAGGAGTCAAAAGGAATTTATTTTGTGTGTGAAGAGCACCTTTAGCTATGCAACCAAGTTACTCAATCTAGTCCTTAACGCCGCCGCTTAAGCTTCACCAGCACCAATGGAGTCTTTTAATCTTGCCAGTGACTTGCTTGGTCTGATCACAACGGAAGTAATGCGGTCTGCTACTTGGACTGCTACGCTTTGTCTGTCTGAAGTTGATGGGACAGGAAGACAGAGAATGGAGAGGGCACGACACAATGCTGGTTTCTCTGTCAGACATCTATCCTCGTATAGAGGTAGAGATCGAAGAACAAGGTGATGAAGATGAAAGCCATGAATTAAATAACGCCGAAGCGTTGCTTCAACCTGTTTGGTTGCATCATGGTTATGAAACTGAAAGATTTTCAGAGATGGAAGAATAGATGGGGTTCGTCCTTTGTTAATACTAGATTCCCAACTGTAAAGAAAAGAGATACAAGAACCAAATTTCTTGGTTCTGAAATGTTTACTGATCTAATGAAATGAGTTAACTTGTTTTATGCCGCGTTGTTGTAGGAATATTTTACAGAAATTAGTACCTTTTTTTCTTTTTGAGTAACAGAAATTAGTACCTTTATATTCTCAATTTTGCACTGAGGAAGCAGTGAGGTCACTGATAGTGCACTCGGATTGATACAGAATTTGATTCAATTCGATTTGATTTTAATTGAGTTTTATTTTTGAAATTTGAATTCAACTTAAAATAATATACAATAGCTCAAATTCAACTAAACAAGTTCAATTTATTATCTTTTAACCATATATTTGAAGTAAAATGATAAATTAATAATTACATATTAAAATATTTAAACTCATGAATTGAATATTTACTCGAATTATTTGGTTCAACTCGTTACTAGAGTAATTCGAACTCCGCTAAGAAATAAACAAATCAAACTCAAATAATCATCAAGTCAATTCGAAAAACTCATGATTATCTTGACTCCTTTCCACCCGTAGTAGAAGTTACCAAAAATATTGAGCAATAATAATTCAAGTTTATTTATCCAAAATACAATAGTTAAGGGTTACTCACGTGCTAAACTAATGATTTACTGTCAGTTTCATGGTACCTTGACCTATAAACAAGACATTCAATCCAGAAAAGGTTTCAAAAAAAGACTTTGATCACACCTACATGCTGATTATGGAGATCCTTATCCCTAAACTCTGTATTTACTTTCTTTATAGCAAGAAAAACCAGCCATTATCAACAGAGAAAAGCTTTCTAATCACTAATGAATCTACATCACAATTCACAAGGAGGGGACATCAAGGCTTTATATTGTGGTTCATACTGGGATCATCTTCAAGGCAGCAGCAATCGGCATGCCAATGAATCCTATGAACACGCTTAGGAACCACTGTGAGCAAGTGAGAGGCGTTGTGCTCGCAAATGTACCCAAGAACTCGATGATGACGACTTGGAAGATAGCAGTGCATCCAAGAACAGCGATGAAAACATAGTTATCTAATATGCCTTTGAAAACATTTATTTCCTCCATGTTACGTGAGCTGATCTCATTGAAAACCTGCGGAAAAAGATCAAAAGCATTCTTTGTAAGGTAAATGTCATGGACTTGAGAAAGTTCGAATTTTGCTTCACCAAACCTCAACTTCATGTGCAAAAGCTAAAGAATGCAAACCACTAGAAAGCACAGATGCATGCACACATTGGCGGTGAAAACACATAATTAAATCGAATTGGAAAACTAAAAAAATCAGAAATTGAAATTGCAGATTGCTGGTAGTACAATCAAATTAATAGAAAACAATGTTCTAATAAAATTATCAATACTTGGTGAATTAATTCACTGAGAGCTTCCTAATAAATATGAAGAGATAGAAAAAAACTCGTAAAAACATATCATAGCACCACTTTGGAAGTTGGGAACTAGGCTAATGCTTAAGCTAGTTTTGCATATACCCAGGCAAGGAAACTTATTTGGAGATTATTGAAAGAAAAGACCCAAATACTTCAGAGAAAGCTGGTTATGCTTATCCGAGAAGCATAAGCAATTTAAATTAGGAGCATGATCCATCCAAAATATAATCCTTTCAACAAAAACCTTGCCAAATTCCTAAGAAAGTGTTTTTTGTTTCTTGGGCCAAGTAGCAAAGTTCAATATATATATATATATATATATATATATATATATATATATATATATATATATATATTTTCATGCCTCCCTCTTGCTTCTAAGCAAGAAAAAATAGGCATTCTGGCAATTGTATGTGAAATAAGATATATTCAAGAGTACTAAAGAGCTCTTAATTAATGTTTACCTGACAGAAGACAAATGAATTGAAAATTATTGTGTTCAATATCAGATCAGAATCAGGGCCATCGAGATTAAACATTGCTTTTCCTTTTGCCTGAAGATACCATATCACCATAAACTGATAGAAAGATTGCCCCAAGATATTCCTCCACATGACATTACTGATAAAATTTCCTTTCTTTCCAACTGGTGAACGCTTCATTAGTTCATCAGTTGGAGGCTCAGTTGCAAGTGCAAGTGCTCCCAGAGTATCCATAATCATATTGACCCACAATAGCTGAACAGCAGTGAGAGGAACGCTCCCTACAGCATGATTTGATGCAAAAAGCATAAGCAAGCATGAGAAAATTATTTTCATTCACAAAAAATCCTAGAACATAAGTTTAAAATAGAAGTAGACAAACATTTTCCATTTTTACCTGTCAAACATGCTGAGGAGAAGTTGACAATTAATGCAACAATGTTGACTGTCAGTTGAAACTGTACAAATTTTTGAATATTAATGTATACTGAACGGCCCCATTTGGCGACTGTCACAATTGTTGAGAAATTGTCGTCCAGAATTATGACATCAGCACTCTCCTTGGCCACCTGGAATTGAGAATGAGATTAGTTGAATCTTGATATTGTTAATATCAGACATTATTTCATATACTTAAGTAAAATATTTTACTAGCATCTAACAAGGATAATCACTATTAGAACACTCTAGTATCAGGCGCATGAAAGGTTATTGTATGCTCTCATAATTAAGCAGCAGATGTCATATCAAAACTCAAGCTAAAATATCCTGGCTTCCCTCCTGTATTTGAAGCAACTTTTCTCAAGTCTTTCTTCTCAAAGGAACTCATGTCCATGCTCCTTATTTTAACCCATACTAAATCTAGCACTCCATTGAAAACATGCAAAACTATCCGACTCATTGTCATGGCATCCAATCAGTACTTAGTAGAGTATAATCCTTTTTTTTTTTGATCATAATAGAAATTTTATTTCATTTGATTGGTACAAGATGCATGCACAGTGTGAAAATATTAAAGCATTGCTGACCTCAGTTCCAGCAATGCCCATTGCTAGTCCAATATCTGCTTCATGCAGGGCTGGAGCATCATTTGTTCCATCACCAGTTACTGCGACAACTTCATCAAATGTAGTTCGCAATTGCTTTACCAGAGTATGCTTGTCCATAGGAGATGATCGAGCCATCACCTTCAAAATAAAGGAAAATTGAGGTATGAATTAGATGATTTACCCTTGTTACAAGTACCTAACTTGTAACAATTTTGAAGCAAAGAAAAAGTGGAAAGTACCTGAATCTTAGGAATTAAAGTAAGCATTTCCTCCTGATTCTTTTCCCTGAAAACTGGACCTTCAATAGCTATACCATCATCTGTAAGAATTCCACACTCCCTGGCTATAGCCTTTGCAGTGTTTATGTTGTCTCCTGTAACCATTCGTACAGTAATCCCAGCAGAACGACAAATAGCAACAGATTCTCTGACACCAGGGCGAACAGGATCCTTAATACCCACAATTCCTATACAAGTATATCCAGAAACTGGAATAGCATTGTGAGGGGAGAAAGCATTTTCCAGTTCCACATAGGCAAGACACAATGTTCGAAGAGCCTCATTAGCAAACTGGTTAATTATAGCATTGAGGTGGCTAATGGATTCCTCATTCAGGGGAACAACTTCCCCATTAGAACTGATCACCTTGTCACATCCAGCCAAAACTATCTCCGAAGCACCTTTAGTGTGTGCTCGTAGCCCTCCTCCAGGAAGCTGTAGTACTACTCCCATTCGTTTCTTAGTAGAGTTGAATGGCTCAACCTTAACAAGTTTTGATGCCTGTTGTTCTGTTTGGGAATCTCCACCCAGAGACAAGCCAAACTCTAATAAAGCTGTCTCCGTGGGTGTTCCCAATATCTCACGTTTTCCATCTCTATTAATAACAATTTCACCCCCAGTGTTAGTAAAAATTGATTGTAGCAGAAGTTTCACAGCAGACTCTGGAATATCAGAGAACGAAGCTTTATTGTCATTACCTACTTCCTTGACACCCATGCAAATGCATGATTTCACAACCGTCATGTGATTAGTGGTTAGTGTCCCAGTTTTATCGCTACAAATACTTGTTGCTGACCCCATAGTCTCACAAGCTGCGAGGTGTCGAACTAGTGCTTTATCATTCATCATCTTCTTCATGGCAAAAGCAAGGCTCAGGGTGACAGCCAATGGTAGACCCTCTGGAACTGCAACAACAACAATTGTAACTGCAACAGCAAAGAACTCCAGCATTTTCAATGCCTCATCGCCCGACCAACTCCAGATTGTCCCTTCTCGCAGTTTACTCATGAACAGTCCTTGCAACATTACAGTGAAAGTCACAACAGCAAAAAACAGGCCTACTTTCCCAATAATGGTTGCAACTCCATTCAATTTCACCTGCAGTGGGGTCTCATCATCTCCCCCTTCACTGAGAGTTGCCATCAATTTACCCCATTGAGTTCTCATCCCAACAGTGGTAATCATCATCTTGCATGATCCATCTTGAAGCTTAGTACCAGAAAGCATAAAAGGGTTTTCAGCATTCACCACTACCGGCTCACTCTCCCCTGTTAAACTTGATTCATCAATTAGCACAGAAAATCCAGAGACAAAAAGGCCATCAGCAGGGACTTGGTCACCAATGTTAAGGTGTACAATATCACCGGGAAGCAAATCATATATAGACATTTTCTGCCTACATGCATTTCTTGTTACCTGAACGGTGATTTTCTTTTTCTCCTTGTCCAAATCCCTAAACTGTAAAGATTGGCGATAATCACTTGTTGCTGTGACAAACACAACCAATAAGATACTCGCAACAATCCCAACTCCATCATGAGCTCCCTTTGGCCATCCTTCCACTGCTATCCCAACTATCAATGACACGAAAGCACACACCCCAAGGATCATAAGAGTCATATCATGAAGAGCTTCCCAAACAAATACCAAGAACCCCTTAGCTTCAGTCTCAGCAAACTTATTGATTCCATAAACCTCTCGTCTTTTATTCAACAGATCGGTATCAGAAGTTAGTCCATCGGTGGTCAATGTTGAAATTTTTTCAGCAATACCTTCTACTCCACCATGAAACTTTAGTTTATTTACATTATGGCCTTCCACAATGGACCCTAACTCTTCAGCACAAAGTTGAAAACCAGCAGCTTTGACTTCTTCAGGAACAACATAATCACTAGGTTGTACAGCTACAAAAGAAGATTCAGTTAAGTTGAAAGGCAGCTTTCAAATAAAATGTAACAAACTTTACTTGAGTTTGCAGCAAAATCTCACCTGAGATAAATTGAAAAGCAGCTTTTGAAACCAGTACAGCGATTCTCATTTCCTGCAATATTACCAAATCAAAAAAATAAGCTCTAAAATGCCAGTTTGAAATTCATAATCCTATTATATCTAATCAAGGGACCTTAGCATATCGAGGAGAATAAAATGGAATTTTGAAAAGCGAAACCAATTAGTAAAGCTAAAAATTGGAAAAATTTCCAATTAACTTGAAGAAAATAGAATGGCATTTCATCACTATAATGATAATAATAATAATTAAAATAGAAATATCACTCCAGTTTTCCTTCTTTTTGTGTTTAAAAAGCGTCAAAATCATTAAACTCTCCGAGAAATCTCAGTTTACTTCCAAACATCAAAGCATAATCGCATAAATATAAATAAAATTAGAACACTTTTAAAAACGAAAAGAAAAGAAAAAGCAGAACAAAATTTCAGCAGATTCTAAATCAGAAGGCGGATTAAAGATTGAAGGACCTTATAGGTGTGGCGCATAGCAGCAGCCTCGTAACGTTTCTGGAGGTTGGCGGTGAATCGAAACCGCCGTGTGGGATTCTTGACGAAACCACAAACTTTCCTCCACTTTTCCAACGTCTCCTCCGGGGAGTGTTTCGACTTCACATCAAAGTTCCCGTTCAAAAATCTCTCCATTGCTTTTCTTTGTGAGCACGTTTCAAATCACTTTCGTTCCTGAAACTGCTTCCCCAGCTTCATTCAACTATATTTAAGACAACAAAACCGAGTAAAAGAGAATTTCCAGTCGCAAGTTTTAGCGACAACTTCCAGGAAACTGAACAGAAAAGAAGCGAGATTTTTTTTAACGAAAAATAAGAAAAACGAAATTGTTGTGCAAGTTTGTTTTTATGGAGGATCCGAAATTTGATGCATTTTGTTAGAGTGGTTTGAGCTGGTCTCTGCTCCAGATACTCTTCTTGGGAAGCATTTGGAACGCGTAGTCAAAGTCAAAGGATTTCATCTACCCCTGTGTTTCGAGTTTCCTGAATTAAATATTAATATGAAATGGTAATTATAACTTGAAACCAGTTTTGATAATTTTAGACCAATACCATAAAAAATAAAATAAAAAAAAATACTAAAGTGATATTCATTAAAAATCGGTGAAAATTTATATAAATTTGGTAAAAATTAAAAAAAATATTTTGTATTTAACATGTTAATACAATAATTTTTATATTGTACACTATACAAACACAACATAATATAAGATTGACTACTAAATATATCCCAACCTTTTACATGAAGGAATATGAACCTCTAGCATTTTATTTCATGCAAACATTTTATAAATTTTTATTTTACTATAAATAAATTTTTAATTTTTTAAAATCGTATAATTAAATTTAAATATATTAAATGACATTAATTTTTGTTTGCATTATATATGAAGTATGTCATTCAACAACCCACAAAACTATCAACATCGATTGTCATGTAAGATGTGTAAATTGTCATTTGTTTCATTTAATAGATTTAAACTTTATTATGTTATTTTGAAATACTTTAAATTTATTTACAATAAAATAAAAATTTATCAACTGATTTAGATAAAATGAATTGAATTTAATGTAAAAAATTAAGAGTATATTTAACTATTAAATTATAACATAATATAAACACTAAATATATATACACCAAAATTAATAAAAAAAACTATTATCCGATGTACTACTGTTAATAAAAATTTTAATTGTCACCTGTTTAGGATATTAACATCTTACCTGTAAAAAATATTAAAATATGAAAGAATAAAAAGTCAGCCAGGGTTTATTCTTTTTGTTATTTTTTTATGAATTTATATATGATGCACTGATAGTGTATAGTTTATATACACTGTCAATGCATCAGAAGTTGACACCTCATCAATACGCTCTTATGAGCAAATTAAAAAAATTAATTTATATTTGTTTTTAGGATTATTATCCTATCCACTGTCAGTGGAGTTTTTTAACTCACAAGTGGGGATAGGATGATGACATGTGTCCTTTAAAAATATTAAAAAAATAAAAAATAAATAAAACGGCACACATGTTATCATCCTAACTTGCTTGTGGAGTTAAAAAAAACTCTACTGACAGTGTATAAGATAATTTTCCTTGTTTTTAAAGGCTTGGCATATTTTTTAATTTGTAAATTGTAAGGTATCAATATCTGATGTATTAATAGTGTATAAAAATTATACATTATCAATGCATCATATACAAATTTTTTTCTATTATGGTAAAAAGCCGGGCCCCCAACGAGTCTTTATCATACGCGCCTACGCGGTCGGCACACGGTGGGAATTTTTAATTCATAATAATGACGTCTTTTCTTTTTAATTCATAATAATGACGTCTTTTCGCTTCTTATGTAATTTTCTTTCTCATGTAACCCAAAAAGGAAAATGATATGAAAGAAACCATGCACCTTTATCTGTGGTTGTAAACTGTAAACTGTAAACGAACTAAACTTTTGGCCCCAAAAAATAAACGAACAGAACTTAAACGAATTTTATTATATTTATAATCTGTTCTTTTATTTTTAAATTAATTGGGATCAATTCGAACTACATAAAAAATTTTACATTGTATTTAAATTTAATTCAATTAAATATTAAAATATTTAAATTCCATTCGTTTCAAATAAATGAATTTATTTATAAACATTAAATAAATACATTGACAAATAATTAAAAACATATTTATGAATAATAAATAAATTATAACCAAATAAAATTGAACAAATAAAATATAATTATAAATTTAAGGTGCAGTAAAATACATGAATAATAATATTATTTTGTAATTATCAAATTATAAATTATAAATGAACTTTGAACTATCTTCTAATGAATGAATTTTAAATAAATTTTAAATGAATTTATTTGTGAATATAAATGAATTAAACAGACATTTGTTTAAAATTAATTAATGTAATAAAAAATCTTAAAATATTATTTGTGATCAATTGTTAAACTTAACAAAATAATAGAAATCGAATTTGTTTATCAATGTTTGGTGGAGTGTTATGTTAATCTACAGTCCTAACTTTATTTAATTTTGGCATGCATTAATATATCATTTAATTTAGTCATTAAATTTCTTTATAAATACTATTGTGATACCTATCAAAATGAAAAAGAGTTTTTTTAATTCAAATTTTGAGTTTTTTAATTTAATTAAATTTATTTAATAATAATTATCAACCGGTTGTATATAATCCAGCAAATATTTATGCTATAATACAAGCTTATAAAATTAATATCTCAATATATAATCATATATAAGAGTAATGATAAATAAATATACTAAAATATATTTAAAAAAATAAATTCAACTAACTATTAACTAATCCAATCTAATTACAAGTCTCATGTTTGTACGCGCACATGACAGGTTATGTAAAGAGCATGAGATAAATCTATTCTCATAAACTGAAAAAAAAAAATCTTTCATAAAGTCATAATAACATAAGGATAAAGATAATTATTCCATACATCGTCAGTAGAGTTTTTTTATTTTACAAATGGTATTAAAATCGTGACATATGTTTTTTAAAAATATTAAAAATATAAAAAAATAAATAAAATTAAACATGTATCATAATTCTAATATTGTTTATGGAGTAAAAAAAATTTACTGACAATATATGAAATAATTATCAATAATACTATGGTAAGATTATTTATAACTTCGTAAACATAATTTTATTCAAACAAAACCATTTCTAATCTTTTCTTCTTTCTTTCTTTCATTTGTTTTTTTTCCTGAATGGCGTCCTATAAAATTAATTCATTATTGCTTCTTTCTGCCATGGGCCGGTGGCCAGCCATTCTCTTTGCCAAGTCCTCCTTTGTTCCTGAATGGCGTCTCATAAAATTCATTCATTATTGCTTCTTTTGCCACGGGTCGGTGGCCAGCCATTCTCTTTGCCAAGTCCATTCAAATGCCCCGGTGCAGCGGGCAGCGTGGCCAAGCCTCCAAGATCGGACCGTTGGAACGTAAAAGCTCGCCCGACTTGGCCAGCGTTCACATTTTGAATAGCGGGACTTTCCAGAAATAGAAGAACCCATTGGTGGGCTTGTATATATTCAAAATAAATCCATCCAATCACGTTTTTACGATGGCATTTAATGAAAAAAAGTTGTGCCCATTGACGATTGAGTCGGGTTCATGGCTTCAGGTTCAACACCTTTCAACTTCGAGTAGGAGTGAGAGACGGGCTGGTTCGATTCGAGTTATATTCAAGTTTGGATTTTTTCGGTTACGGATTTTTTCGATTTCGAGTTTTTTTTATTTCAGATTTTTTCGGTCTCGAGTTTTTTCGGTTTCGAATATTTTCGGTTTATGGTTTTTTCTGTTTTGGATATTTTCGGTTTCGGTCTGGTTTCGGGTTTGGTCCGATTTTAATAGGGCGGACTTAGTCAAATTATTTTAAAATTTTATAAATTATAAGTATTTTTATAATTTTAAATGTAATAATTAATTTAATTTTATATAGTTAAATAAAAATATAATAGAAATGCTAAATTAAGTTAAAATTTAATAAATATTTATATAAATATAAATTTTTACATTTTAATATTTTTATTACTTGACAATTATTATTTATTTTTTTAATTTCTTGTGATATTCACATGTGTTATAAAATATATAATTATTTATTAATAATTATATAAAAATTTATACTCTTAACAATAACTTATTGAATTATTGTATTTTTTTAGGTCAACATTGGGCCATTGAAATTTAGACACTCTTAGTTCAATAAATTTCTTTTTTTTTACTTTGTTTTATTAGCTTTTTTAATAATTATATTATATTTTTAATAAAATTTTAAGTTTTTAAGAATTTTTTTACATTTATTTTGTCTTTTAAATACCAACATAATTAGTAATTAAATTAAATCTAACCACATAACTAGTTAACTAATTGTTCAATTATAATGTTGAATAAGATTATAGTATACATTAAAAAATACTTAATATTATGAATAATTGATCAATTAATTACCTCAATTTTATATTTATTTTGTTTTTGGTTTGTACATAAATCATAATATAACATTATTATATTAAATATAATCGTACTCGTACATATTAATTAATCAAACATCTCATTAAAATTTTAGAACGTCAAATTAAACAAGTTATATACATCAATTGACATTATATTATAAATAATAACATTTGATATAATCATATCATATACAGTTATATACCAATTGAATACTAATTTTTTCATGTTCACATTAACATAATAATATTATATATACACCAATTGATTGAATGTCTAATTAAAATGTTAAATAGTAGATATTACTAAATTAATTAATATAATACGAGTTATTTAAATATAATTAATAATAAATAAAGTATAAAAAATAAAATTAAAATTACCATTTACACAGTAATACTACTCTAATATATTATTAAATTACACTTTAATTTACTATTAGAATTATTATTTGTATCCACACTTTAATTTTACATTTAATAGATAATAAATAAATTATTTTTAATAAATACTTAATTCTATCAAAATAATACTTACACACTAAGAGATTACATAATTTATTCTTAAAAGATTATTATATATAATAATATATAAATCATTATTATAAGATACCAAATTGGTTTATTCATGTATAAGTTTATTATAATCTAATAATTAATTAATTATCAATAGCTTGAATTATTAATGTCTTTTGTTTTAAGGCTAAAAATAAAATTACCACTAGCTTGATTTATAATTTTCTCTTTTAATGATGCCCAAGCTTATAAAAAAAATTGTACTTGTATTGTTTAATTTAATTACTTAACTTTTTCTAATCTTAAAAACTTGAATTTTAATTTTAAGATTAGGTTTTTTTAATCTAAATTTAATATCTTTCTATACTTGAAACTTTAAGAAAATATAATTTAAATTTAATTTTATTAAAAATATTTTTAATGTGTTGCACAAAATATCCAAATCTTGCTTTTTTTCGATTACGGGTTTTTTCGATTAAAAACTTTTGATTTTTTTGATTAATTCGAACTAATTTCGATTTGATCTTGAACGAATTCGGATAAATTTTTAAATTCGAACTAATTTTTACCACCTCTAACTTCGAGGCGCCCATTTCCGAATCTTGCTTTGAGACTTCAATTTTTTATTTTCAGCGCGTTAGGTTTGGTCGGTTGGAAAGTTGATTTTTTTTTTCCTTGTTTTTTCCGAATGACCCCACGTCCCCACCAATTTCACGTTTTGGATCAGCATTTTGATCAGAACGTGCTTTCACGAATTTGTTCGATTCCGGCAGCGGAAAATAATACAAAATTGGCTGAATGCTCAAATAAGGATCTAAAGTTTTCGGAAATATTCGATTCAGGATCTAAACTTTTATTTTGCTCAATTCAGGATAAAACGTTTTCGATTTTGCTCAATTCAGGATTTTTTAACGCGCGTGAGTTACACGCGCCGTTAAAGAGAGTGGCTGACGATAAAAGGATAATTATTGCCACGTGTCACACTCACACGCCGCCACGTGTCACACTCACACGCCGCCACGTGTCCTTTTTATTTTTACTTATTAAAAGAAAATAATTATAAAATCACTGCCACGTGTCTCACTCTTATGTTGCCACGTGTCTCACTCACATGTTGCCACGTGTCTCACTCACACGCTGCCACGTGTCCACGCATTTTTAACTTTTTTTTTCTATTAAAAAAACTATATATTTTCATAAAATAATATTTTCTTGAATAAATTTTTTAAAATTATTTTTTGAAATAATTAAAATTTTTAAATTTTGTTTTAAAAAATAAATTCTCAAACATAAAAATTATTATAAAACTTTTTTTAACTAGTATAATTATTATTTTTTATTTCTTGATTTTTTTCGTTTTTACCATAAAAAAAGGAAAAAAACTATTAGCCATAAAATTATTAGAAATTATATATTTTTTAAAGAATAAATTTTAAATTACTAAATTTAATTTTTATTTTTCTTCTTTTTTTGTTTTCTATATTTTCTTCTAATTGACAAAAAAAGAAGGAAGATAAAGAAACTATAAAAATAAAGAAAAATATGTAAGAATTGTCTTTTTAGAAAAATTAATGTAATTAAAAAAATAAACGTATTTCCTAAAAAATCTCAATTTTCTAAAAAGAAATATATTTAATTTAAAATAAAAAATTATTTTAAATTTAAATCATATAAAAGAAATAAAAACAAAAAGGAAAGAAAAGAAAAACAAAGTGAAAAAAATACAGAAATATTTTTTATAAAAATTTATTTTTTAACAATTTTTTTTGAAAATGTAATATAAATTTTTAAAAGTTATTTTTTATTAAAAAATCAACTAACAAAATTAACTACTAATTATAATATTATAAATAATATTTAAATTTTTAATTTTTTATTAATATTTATAACAAAAAAATTTGGCTGAATGCTCAAATAAGGATCTAACGTTTTCGGAAATGTTCAATTCAGGATCTAAACTTTGCCACGTGTCCCACTAATGATTATAAGTCACTGCCACGTGTCCCACTCACACGCTACCACGTGTCAATCTTGCTACGTGTCCCACTAATACGCTGCCACGTGTCCATGTATTTTTTACCTATTAAAAGAAAATTAATTATATGTCACTGCCACGTGTCCCACTCTTATGCTGCCACGTGTCCACTTCTACCACGTGGCCCAACCACATGCTGCCACGTGGCTTTTATAAACGCCGTTATTATTTTAACGGCGCGTGTAACTCACGCGCGTTAAAAAATCCTTATTTGAGCAAAATCGAAAACGTTTTATCCTGAATTGAGCAAAATAAAAGTTTAGATCCTGAATCGAATATTTCCGAAAACTTTAGATCCTTATTTGAGCATTCAGCCTACAAAATTTGATCTTCTACCCAAGATTTGTTTCTATGTACGGTAAGAATTGGTTTGATAAAATTTTCATACCGAGCGTGTCCTTCAATAAATTACAAGTCAAAATCAAGTTCAAACTCTCCTCTTGTATGTTCTCCTTTCTTCAAGAACGATATGGAAATGTAGACATATTTTTCTTTCTTCATCAGCGATTTGGACATTTTTGCAGTTGAACCGAAGCAAGTTGAATAGAAAATTTGATAAATTTAATAAATAATGGTGTTTTAGACATTTTATTAAAATAAAAAAAAAGTTGATGATTAATTTTTATTTTTTACAAAAAATTAAAAGTATATTTAATTATTAAGCAATTATCATCACAATAGTATGTCCGTCACTTTTGTATGACAATATTGGAAAAGACCATATAGAGTTGGTTGTAACACGTGTAACACCAACGTTTAATTACCAAGAAAATTCCATGTCAAAAGATATCGGGCATAAGGAAAATGAGCTAATACCTTGAACTTTGATAAGCTCTTTCCTAATTCTTGACTTGACAGGTCATGTTTAATTTCAAAGTCTTGACAGAAAATAGGACCAAATTAAGAAGATTGCAATTACGTAGCAAAGATTTTTCTTTTGGTGAACAATTACGTAGCAAAGATGTGTGACTCATTATTTGACTTGAGCAAACAACGTGAAAGCCAAAGTATGCAACCGACCTTTCCAACTTGGCAAATCAACCTTTATTAAGCCCAGTTGCAGGCACGTCACGTTATTATATATAGCTATAAATGTAAATCCTGGCTCTGTCCAACCCTACATTCCAAAAGACTCGAATAATTCAGTTTTCTTATGGTTCATTTCTAATTTAGATAGGTGGTATAATTAGTTTCGGTTAAATTGGAAAAAATAATTATTAAGCATATATGTTTTTTAATAAAATAATAATAAAAATTTAAAATTAAAAGTGAAAAGATAATTTTATTTTTTTATATTTTTTGTCTTTTATGCACTATTCACCACTGATAAAAGTGCATCGGTACCTATTGATGTGTCAAATCCGACCTTAAGACTAATTTGGATGGATGGTGAAATTGGATCAGATGATATTAAAAAAGGAAAAGGGCTATTAAGGATATATGTTTTTTTAATAAAATTAAAAAAGATTAAAACAAAGATAAGAAGGTAATTTTACCCACCTAAAATTTGGTCTTCTATGTTTGTAACTCACCGATTTGGAGGTGTGGGGAATTCTAAACGGAGCCTTAATCATTAAGGTCCAATTTTGAAGTATCCAATGCCTATCCATTGATAGTTAGCATCGAATTTGTAATACCATGATTTTTTTTTTATCAAATTACGGTAAATACAACATAAAATTAAATTAAATTTATATACATTAAATTTGAATTTAAAATATCAAAATTTCAGAATATTCTCCTTTATCACTGTATCAAAATCTCATTGACTGTAATACCATGAATTGGAGATGATATATGAGCTAATGATTGTCGGCTTTGGATTGATTTTTTTTTTCGAAGAGTTGATTGAATTATTTTATATTTAGAGAAATTTTGAATCCTTTTAGATTTAAAATTTTTAGACTGGGTTTAGGTCCGTTTGCCAATTGGATCATGATTCGCGATACAGCTTCTTATAGAAGGGCCTCAAATTTCAGTGCCAATTGTAAGAAATGTTTCAAATTTTGTTTTCGGCTGGCCCGGCTCCACTATAAATACTTTTCACATTTTCTGTTAACTAAAAACAATAACAAGGCTACCCTTCTCATGTAATATAGTTTTTTGAAAATTACGTGTCAAGTTTTTATAATAGATATGTCATATCCTGTATACATTGTATTACATACTTTTGCCCACATTTTATATGGTTAGGCTGTCTACGATGGCTTACTTTCTTTTTTCCTTATACCGTACCTATTTAAAAACTGTAATTTATAATTAAATAAATATTTACATATCGAGAATTTATCTATCGTTTACATCCCCTGTTTAATTTACAACATTGTAGTATCGCAAAATATGTCTAAACATATAAAATAAATGATTATACCTCCAGGATATAAGCTCGCTGCCTCGGGGTACTAAATGCGCAGCCAACAACCCCCGGATGCAAATCACGCAGTCACTGGAAATATTTTGTAAATGTTGAAATAAAAGGGTGAGCAAACCATGGCTCAATAAGAAAATTGTATGCAAAACTAGATATTTTGAAATCTATATGTAATAAAATCCTTATTTTCCTATAGGTGCTCTAAGGATCAAAATAGGAATGATACTATAGTCTGCTAGGGATCCGGATGGAGTAAAGAATGTATTTTGAAATACCTGTCTTGCCCCAGAACTTATAAGTATTGTCTTTGAGATCAATCATTTTCCATTTCATTTTATATCC
Organism: Heritiera fomes; assembly: GCA_032173925.1. Taxonomy (NCBI): domain Eukaryota; kingdom Viridiplantae; phylum Streptophyta; class Magnoliopsida; order Malvales; family Malvaceae; genus Heritiera; species Heritiera fomes. The sequence continues at coordinate 24,660,310 of JAPDPM010000017.1, read as the reverse complement.
TTTTCAAAATAATGCTTTTATAAAATAAAGCATTTAAATAAGTTAAACTAATATTCATATATTCTTTAAAAAGAATATTAGTTTAAATTATCATAATTCTCATTCCAACTCATTTCACATGTCAATGTAAAAATCATAATTAGTACAATACTTCATATAGCACAATAAGCTATTAGAAATCATTTTCATAAAAAACATATTCATATATTTTTTCATTTAATACACATTGTTCATATCATATATCATTTCATATCTCATAAAAGTAGAGACTAAGGCATCACCCAATGTATATCATGCTAAAGAGAAAGTA